>OW121741.1:84906284-86293161 GCA_933228675.1 Stomorhina lunata | reverse complement strand
AAGAAACTACAGCCAATTTTAGGTTTTTCATACAAAAAATCAAAATGATCACAAAAATCAAGTATTTTCTCGATTGGACGCTTATTTAAGAAACTACAGCCAATTTAGGTTTTCATACAAAAAATCAAAATGATCACAAAAATCAAGTATTTTCTCGATTGGACGCTATTTAAGAAACTACAGCCAATTTTAGGTTTCATACATACAAAATCAAAATGATCACAAAAATCAAGTATTTTCTCGATTGGACGCTTATTTAAGAAACTACAGCCAATTTTAGGTTTTCATACAAAAAATCAAAATGATCACAAAAATCAAGTATTTTCTCGATTGGACGCTTATTAAGAAACTACAGCCAATTTTAGGTTTTTCATACAAAAAAATTAAAATGATCACAAAAATCAAGTATTTTCTCGATTGGACGCTTATTTCAGAAACTACAGCCAATTTTAGGTTTTTCATACAAAAAATCAAAATGATCACAAAATCAAGTATTTTCTCGATTGGACGCTTATTTAAGAAACTACAGCCAATTTTAGGTTTTTCATACAAAAAATCAAAATGATCACAAAAATCAAGTATTTTCTCGATTGGACGCTTATTTAAGCAACTACAGCCAATTTTAGTTTTTCATATAAAAAATCAAAATGATCACAAAAATCAAGTATTTTCTCGATTGGACGCTATTTAAGAAACTACAGCCAATTTTAGGTTTTTCATACAAAAAATCAAAATGATCACAAAAATCAAGTATTTTCTCGATTGGACGCTTATTAAGAAACTACAGCCAATTTTAGGTTTTTCATACAAAAAATCAAATGATCACAAAAATCAAGTACTTTCTCGATTTCACAAAAATCAAGTATTTTCTCGATTGGACGCTTATTTAAGAAACTACAGCCAATTTTAGGTTTTTCATACAAAAAATCAAAATGATCACAAATATCAAGTTTTTTCTCGATTGGACGCTTATTTAAGGAACTACAGTCAATTTTAGGTTTTTCATACAAAAATCAAAATGATCACAAAAATCAAGTATTTTCTCGATTGGACGCTTATTTAAGAAACTACAGCCAATTTTAGGTTTTTCATACAAAAATCAAAATGATCACAAAAATCAAGTATTTTCTCGATTGGGACGCTTATTTAAGAAACTACAGCCAATTTTAGGTTTTTAATACAAAAAATCAAAATGATCACAAAAATCAAGTATTTTCTCGATTGGACGCTTATTTAAGAAACTACAGCCAATTTTAGGTATTTCATACAAAAAATCAAAAAGATCGCAAAAATCAAGTATTTTCTCGATTGGACGCTTATTAAGAAACTACAGCCAATTTTTAGGTATTTCATACCAAAAAATCAAAATGATCGCAAAAATCAAGTATATATTTAAGAAACTACAGCCAATTTTAAGTTTTACATACAAAAAAATCAAAATGATCACAAAAATCAAGTATTTTCTCGATTGGACGCTTATTTAAGAAACTACAGCCAATTTTAAGTTTTACATACAAAAAAATCAAAAGGATCACAAAAATCAAGTATATTCTCAACTTTCCAATGAAAACTCTTCCTACTATCAACTTTTCTATAGAAAGCTCTTCCTATTATCAACTTTTCTATAGAAAACTCTTCCTACTATCAACTTTTCTTTATAAAACTCTTCCTACTATCACCTTTTATATAGAAAACTCTTCATATTATCAACTTTTCTATTAAAAACTCTTCCTACTATCAACTTTTCTATCAACTTTTCTATAGAAAACTATTCCTACTATCAACATTTCTATAGAAAACTCTTTCTAATATCAACTTTCCTTTAGAAAACTCTTCTTACCATCAACTTTTATATACTATAGAAAACTCTTCCTACTTTCAACTTTTCTATAGAAAACTCTTCCTACTTTCTACTTTTCTATAAAAAATCTTCCTACTTTTAACTTTTCTATAGAAAAACTCTTCCCACTATAAACTTTTCTATAGAAAACTCTTTCTAATATCAACTTTTCTATTTATTTAAGAAACTACAGCCATTTTTAAGTTTTTCATACGAAAAATCAAAATGATCATAAAAATCTAGTATTTTCTCGATTGGACGCATATTTAAGAAACTACAGCCATTTTTAAGTTTTTTATACAAAAAATCAAAATGATCACAAAAATCAAGTATTTTCTCGATTGGACGCTTATTTAAGAAACTAAAGCCAATTTTAGGTTTTTCATACAAAAAAATCAAAATGATCACAAAAATCAAGTATTTTCTCGATTGGACGCTTTTTTAAGAAACTAAAGCCAATTTTAGGTTTTTCATACAAAAAAATCAAAATGATCACAAAAATCAAGTATTTTCTCGATTGGAAGCTTATTTAAGAAACTACAGCCATTTTTAAGTTTTTCATACAAAAAATCAA
Source organism: Stomorhina lunata (assembly GCA_933228675.1). NCBI lineage: Eukaryota > Metazoa > Arthropoda > Insecta > Diptera > Rhiniidae > Stomorhina > Stomorhina lunata. The sequence goes on along the minus strand of OW121741.1, from coordinate 86,290,747 downwards.
AATGATCACAAAAATCAAGTTTTTCTCGATTGGACGCTTTTTTAAGAAACTACAGCCAATTTTATGTTTTTCATACAAAAAAATCAAAATGATCACAAAAATCAAGTATTTTCTCGATTGGACGCTTATATAAGAAACTACAGCCAATTTTAGGTTTTTCATACAAAAAATCAAAGTGATCACAAAAATCAAGTATTTTCTCGATTGGACGCTTATTTAAGAAACTACAGCCGTTTTTAAGTTTTTCATACAAAAAATCAAAATGATCACAAAAATCAAGTATTTTCTCGATTGGACGCTTATTTAAGAAACTACAGCCAATTTTAGGTTTTTCATACAAAAAAATCAAAATGACCACAAAAAGTATTTTCTCGATTGGACGCTTATTTAAGAAAGTACAGCCAATTTTAGGTTTTTCATACAAAAAATCAAAATGATCACAAAAATCAAGTATTTTCTCGATTGGACGCTTATTTAAGAAACTACAGCCAATTTTATGTTTTTCATACAAAAAAATCAAAATGATCACAAAAATCAAGTATTTTCTCGATTGGACGCTTATTTAAGAAACTACAGCCAATTTTAGGTTTTTCATAAAAAAAATCAAAATTATCACAAAAATCAAGTATTTTCTCGATTGGACGCTTATTTAAGAAACTACAGCCAATTTTAGGTTTTTCATAAAAAAAATCAAAATGATCACAAAAATCAAGTATTTTCTCGATTGGGACGCTTATTTAAGAAACTACAGCCAATTTTAGGTTTTTCATAAAAAAAATCAAAATTATCACAAAAATCAAGTATTTTCTCGATTGGACGCTTATTTAAGAAACTACAGCCAATTTTAGGTTTTTCATACAAAAAAATCAAAATGACCACAAAAAGTATTTTTCTCGATTGGACCCCTTGTTTAAGAAAACTACAGCCAATTTTAGGTTTTTTCATACAAAAAAATCAAAATGACCACAAAAAGTATTTTCTCGATTGGACCCTTGTTAAGAAACTACAGCCAATTTTAGGTTTTTCATACAAAAAATCAAAAATGATCACAAAAATCAAATCTCGATTGGACGCTTATTTAAGAAACTACAGCCAATTTTAGGTTTTTCATACAAAAAAAATTAAAATGATCACAAAAATCAAGTATTTTCTCGGTTTGGACGCTTATTTTATGTTTTTCATACAAAAAATCAAAATGATCACAAAAATCAAGTCTCGATTGGACGCTTATTTAAGAAACTACAGCCAATTTTAGGTTTTTCATACAAAGAATCAAAATGATCACAAAAATCAAGTATTTTCTCGATTGGACGCTTATTTAAGAAACTACAGCCAATTTTAGGTTTTTCATAAAAAAAATCAAAATGATCACAAAATCAAGTATTTTCTCGATTGGACGCTTATTTAAGAAACTACAGCCAATTTTAGGTTTTTCATACAAAAAAAATCAAAATGATCACAAAAATCAAGTATTTTCTCGATTGGACGCTTATTTAAGAAACTACAGCCAATTTTAGGTTTTTCATACAAAAAAAATCAAAATGATCACAAAAATCAAGTATTTTCTCGATTGGACGCTTATTTAAGAAACTACATCCAATTTTAGGTTTTTCATACAAAAAATCAAAATGATCACAAAAATCAAGTATTTTCTCGATTGGACGCTTATTTAAGAAACTACAACCAGTTTTAAGTTTTTTATACAAAAAATCAAAATGATCACAAAAATCAAGTATTTTCTCGATTGGACGCTTATTTAAGAAACTACAGCCAATTTTAGGTTTTTTATACAAAAAATCAAAATGATCACAAAAATCAAGTATTTTCTCGATTGGACGCTTATTTAAGAAACTACAGCCAATTTTAGGTTTTTTATACAAAAAATCAAAATGATCACAAAAATCAAGTATTTTCTCGATTGGACGCTTATTTAAGAAACTACAGCCAATTTTAGGTTTTTTATACAAAAAATCAAAATGATCACAAAAATCAAGTATTTTCTCGATTGGACGCTTATTTAAGAAACTACAGCCAATTTTAGGTTTTTCATACAAAAAAAATCAAAATGATCACAAAAATCAAGTATTTTCTCGATTGGACGCTTATTTAAGAAACTACATCCAATTTTAGGTTTTTCATACAAAAAATCAAAATGATCACAAAAATCAAGTATTTTCTCGATTGGACGCTTATTTAAGAAACTACAACCAGTTTTAAGTTTTTTATACAAAAAATCAAAATGATCACAAAAATCAAGTATTTTCTCGATTGGACGCTTATTTAAGAAACTACAGCCAATTTTAGGTTTTTTTATACAAAAAATCAAAATGATCACAAAATCAAGTATTTTCTCGATTGGACGCTTATTTAAGAAACTACAGCCAATTTTAGGTTTTTCATACAAAAAAAATCAAATGATCACAAAAATCAAGTATTTTCTCGATTGGACGCTTATTTAAGAAACTACATCCAATTTTAGGTTTTTCATACAAAAAATCAAAATGATCACAAAAATCAAGTATTTTCTCGATTGGACGCTTATTTAAGAAACTACAACCAGTTTTAAGTTTTTTATACAAAAAATCAAAATGATCACAAAAATCAAGTATTTTCTCGATTGGACGCTTATTTAAGCAACTACAGCCATTTTTTAGTTTTTCATACAAAAAAATCAAAATGATCACAAAAATCAAGTATTTTCTCGATTGGACGCTTATTTAAGAAACTACAGCCATTAAGTTCTTCATACAAAAAATCAAAATTATCAGAAAATGATGAAAATTTCTTAGAAAATTGTTAGCTTTTTTCGAAACACAAACTTATTTTTAAGAACATAAAATTGATATAGTAATGATGAGCTTTTGTATAAATAAACAAAACCAACAAAAAATACTAAAATCTTGTCACTTACCTGCGTTAATAACGTATGACCCAGTAGCATATCCGTTTCCTGCTGATCCTTCATAATATCCGCATTTGCATGAAAACCAAATATGGCCGGTATCGTTTGTTGCGGCAATTCCTTGGTATAGTTGATATAATTTTCCGCTTCCTTAAATACGGGTATATAATAAATTTGTTTGTCATCAAAATAGAAGGGATTTTCAATATCCAAAACTTCTGGACAATAATATCTATTCAAAATGGTCTTCAGGGTACGACGATCCCAGTCGTCGGTAACACGTCCACCATAATTACATTCCCCCTGTAAGATATCTTAAGGCATCATAGTTGACACCCTCATATTGATCCAAAAACCATTTTCAATTGCATTAGACTAATACGTAAATCGGTTTCATTGAATTCGTAGGGGATATTCCAGCCAATCGGACCAAAATAGCGACGCTCTTGTATGACCGCATGAAAAAAGCTCAAAGAATAGATCAATTGTTTAAAGGTTTGATTTTGCTTGCAGGACTCATACCACTCGGGATCTGATATGGGATCGGATAACATGGAACGTACAATATTCGAACGTAGACCTTTGGGTGGTTCATTGGTCATTTTAATGCCATTTTGTAGAACAACCACGGGGAAAGTGATCAGCCGGATAGGAGGTAAGCCATAAACGAAAATCGGGGTGTGTTGAATCGGGAACCATACCCTCGCAAATCTTTTCCAGACTAGGCATAAAGCTCTTGGCTAAATGACAATTTTGCAAAACTACCCAATTGCCTAGTTTTATGCCTTCATCTATCATTTTCACAGCTATAGGACCTTGACCCTGACCCAAAGACAGGGGAAAACAAACGATTACTGCCAAATCCCTGTTCATCGGCAAATTTCAATAAGGTAGCAGTGGGATCTGAACCTGGTGTTAGTATAAATATCAAGGGTATAGTACAATGGGAATCACCGAATGAGGCAGCCAAATCAAATTGTGGTGGCTCTACAAATTTGGGACCCATTTCAGCTGCTACAAAACCCAAAATTCCCGGCACAAGTTTGTCAGGTCTAAAGACACGCAACAGCAGCAATTTCTGAAATAATGACAATTTATTCTGCCATTCCGCCGGAATAGCCGAATTATCTTGAGGTATGGGGGGCGTCAAATAAAAGCTTCCATTGATCCAAATTAGCCACGACATCTTCACGTAATCCCTTATAGTTGCCCAATTCAGATAAACGACATATTTCATTCCAACTTTGGACGCCCAACCATTTGGCGGGATTTTTATGGGGATTATCTAAGCCAATGCCTCCCGTTAGTAAAAACATCCACTCGGTATTATCGATTTTTCCCTCTGATTTCATGAGATTTATGTTCAAAATTAATGAAAACAAAAGTTTATCCTAAAAGGAAATGAAAGCAAAAATAAAGCTATAAATAAGATTGTTCAAGGATAAGGAAATACATATTTATTTGTTTGGGTAAATGTGTGTGTATATGTTTAAATGTGTATTAACTTATATACCTTCTTTTTTGCGAGCTTATGCCCAGCTGTTCCAAATTAAGCTATCGCCTTCAATACTGGCAAAATAACTCAAGATTTTGGAATGTATGTATGATTTTGGAATGTAACTAAGAGAAGTTTTATTTCAAAATCATTTCAAAATTGCGAGTCATTTAACAACTATTGGAGACGTTTCTTGTTTGTGGAACTGCTGGATATAGACAATGTAGTTCTAAGTATATAAGATATAAGAAAGTTTAAGTAAAAAAAACTACAGCTTTAACAAAATTGTAAAGCCAATAGGGATTATTTTGACTATTGAATGATAAACATTTTAAGTCCCTGCAGCTGTTGCTGTATGGAGACGAACCCAACCCAAAAATACATTGATTACGAAAATGGACAGTATATATTAATATGCTAAACTCGGACTCGTTTAATAAGATGCTTAAAGTATTAATTCCTCAATGGAAGACTAAAAACATAACTTTGTTTTAAACTACTTTGAATGGTATGAAAATGAGGAACAAAGTTAATCGCAGTCAGTCAATAATCTACAAAGGATGGCTAAATTTAAGGTAGGAGGTAAGTTGAATTGAATTCAAAGTAGAAATGTGGGAATTTTTAAGCGGAATATGACTTAGGGCAAATGCTCTTTTCGCAAATTTTTGAACCACATTTTGCAACAAAGGGTTTATTGTCTTATAAAAACAGCGCTAAATTGTTTGTGCTTTGCTTACGTAAACTCTATATGAGCAAATCAAAAAAAAATATTATATAGCCAAATCAAGAAATTGAGCGACCGAATGTTATCATTAGTTTTGTGGTCACAAACAATTTTTGAAAAAATACGGGTTGATAATTTCGCCTGACCACAAACCATATCCTTAATCCACTGTCATTAAATGGTAATGGTTTTTCGAGGATGTTTTTGAGCCCTAAAAACGTTCTTATTCACAAATGTTCTACGCAAACAATTTACCAACATTTTACTAAATTAATTTCAAAGAATGACGCTCAATTCCTGACAATTTATCATTTCACAGCCAGTTTGCTTTCTAACTTCAAATTTTCCTGCCTGTACATTTTATTCAATTTAAGGTAATCTTTCCAGAAATTACACAAAATAACTACACCAGCACCTCACTTTGCGTCTTTTTGAAGTTGCGTCGCTGCTTAATAAGTTAATTTTACAATGTGTAGCGACGCGTCGTTAGATTTCGATATTGCCTTGTTTTGGGTTCGAGCCTTTATTATATCCACCATCAAAAAGAATGGGGGGTATATTGAGATTGTCATTCCGTTTGTAATTTCCTTAATATTGGCTCAAAAACCAAAAACGATATATATTCTGAATCCTTATGAAATTATAAGACGATTTAGCGATGTCCGTCTGTCTGTCTGTTGAAATCACGATAACGCCTAAACGAAAGAAGCTAGCTCACTGAAACTAAGTAAAAACATTCTTTATCTCTGAGAAAATTTTGGAATTGAAATTGGGCAAAATCGGTTAACATTTGACCATAGCTCCCGTAAAACCTCGTCTACGCTAATCACTTATTTGCGAATAAATAACAAACTATAATAGCTATGATGATAATATTTAGTATATAGAAGTTTTGTATAAGCCCTAGGCAGCATGTAAAATTTCATCAAAATCGGTTAACATTTAGTCATAGCTCCCATACAAAAAACTTACGGAAACAGCCAAAATTTCAACTAAAATACACTTAAATGCCAATAAATCTAAAGCTATAACAGATATAACCACTAAATTAAGTACGAGGTGGTCTTATGTCAATGCCAACGAGTCACCATTTGACCATAGCTCCCATATAAATAACTTACGGAAACACAAAAATACAAAAAGAAAAGGGGGTTTATGTCCGTCTTTCCGTCAGATAAAAGCGGGATAGCGCCTTAACGAAAAGGGTTACAGCAACAAAATTTTACAACAGGAAGTCTTATATGAATACCAACCAGTGTGCAAAACTTTGTTACAATCGGTTACTATTTGACCATAGCTCCCATATAAAAAACTTGCGGAAACACAAAAATACAAAAAGAAAAGGGGGTTTATGTCCGTCTTTACGTCAGAGAAAATCGCGATAGTTCCTTAATTGCAAGAGCTAGAGGGACAAAATTTAGCAAAATTATTTTCGATGTGTTATATATGGGTGTGTGCTGAAAATGGGTAAAATCGGTTCACATTTAGTTAAAGCTCCCATATAACCCTGCCTCGGGAATCACATTTATGCTAATAAATTGAAAAATTGTAAAATCTATGACTATTAAATTTAGAACAGAGAAGTTTTATGCAACTTTCAGTCAGTATGCCAAATTTTTTAGGAATCGGTTCATTTTTGACCATAGTATTCATATAAAAACCGGAGCGGTAACTACTAAAATGCCACAAACGCCAGTTAAAAGGTATTAAATTATAAACTATATTAGCTATGGCCACTAAATTTTGCACAAATAAACTGTATACTAATACCAGCCAGTATATTAAATTTTGTAAGAATCGGTCAACATTTGGCTATAGTTCTTATATATATAACATCCCCTTTTTATATCTACAATCAAAAAGATTTGGAGGTACATTCATTATATTCAGATTGCATCAACGAAATTAGATAGCTATCAATCAATGTTAGGTCTAGACTTTATACACAGTAGATGCATTAGGAACTCTTAACAAAATACGTTTTGAATTAGCTACAACTTGATGGTGGATATACAAGATTCGGCACAGCCGAATATAACACTCTTACTTGTTATATCTACAATCAAAAAGATTCGGAGGTATAAGCAGCATATTTATTATGATTGCACCAATGTCCAGACATTATATACTGTAGATGCATTAGGAACTCCAAACAAAATATATGGACCTGTCGTATTACTATCAGCATGTTTATCCTAACTAAATATTAAGCTAAACGATAAGCATTTGACAACTTATTTATGTAAAACCATGCCAGTTTACGATACCGAATTTTGTTCAAAGTAAATATGTAGTAGGGAAACCACTTTCATACTTTTAAATATTGAACTATTAAGCTCCTGCAACCGAATTTAGTCCAAATATTTTACTAACAATGCCAACTAGCGTAACAACTTTTTTTGAATAAGCTGCTCCCTCGTAGATATATGAGAGATATTTTTAAATTTAACACAACTTGATGGTGGGTATATAAGATTCGGCACAGCCGAATATAACACTCTTACTTGTTATTTTAATGAAAATACTCAAAATTGTTGCATACAAAATTCTATCAGAATTGCTAGTATATTGCCATAGCAAAATTGCAGATAGCAAAACGCAGACGGTGAGAAGGTGGAAAATATAATGGAAATAAGTCCACAACTCTAAACCGTTAGGCGGACTTTAAAATAATTTTATGTGCAAATAACAGAAGTGTTGGGGAGCTTAAGTTTCTCAAAACTTATATATTTAAGCTGTTTCCGTCATTTGGACTTATATGAGAGCTAGGGCCAAATGTGGACCGATTATCTTGAAATTTGGCAAATTGATTACAGTTGTTACAAGTAAAAAATAAACTTAAAATTCTCATTATCTTCGGATTTACGACCGTTTTAGAGAATTTTGTCCCATTAAGTGCGTTTTGAAAAAAGAGTTTGTATGGGAGCTATGGTCAAATGTGGACCGATTTCGGTACAGTGATTTAAGTTTATATAAGCAGTATTTCTTTTAAATTTCATGAAAAAATATTGATTTTTGTGGCCAATATATCAATTCCGAGAATTGGGACATATGGAAGGTACCATAAATAATGGACCGATTTTGACAAATTTCAATAGCCATGGTCCTATTGATGCCATATCCTCCACTTTTAGTCAAGGATAACAGAAGAAGAAGAAGAAGGTCCTATTATCAAAAAAAATGATCTGTGCCAAATTTCATCAAATTATCTTTAGAATTGCGACCTGTAGTTTGATTACAAGGTTTACATGGGGGTCCAGCCAGCCAGCCAGACGGTCGGACGGACATCGCTAAATCGACTCAGAAAGTGATTCTAAGCTTATTGGTATCAGCACATCAGCACAAACTTATAATACCCTTTCCACCTATGGTGGTGAAGGGTATAACAAGTAAGAAAGTGCTATAGTCGGTCAAGCCCGACCATACGATACCCTTCACCACTAAGGTCAAAGGTGTTTTTTTTCTGTATAAAGACAAATATTTGCTAAATTTTGCCATCATACAAAAACTTTCTCAAAATTTATATATTTAAGCCGTTTCGGTCATTTGGACTTATATAAGAGCTAGGGTCAAATGTGGACCGATTATCTCGAAATTTGGCAAATTGATTTGATTGTTACAAAAATTATGTATGCAAAAACTAAACTTAAAATTCTCATTATCTTCAGACTTACGAGCGTTTTAGTGATTTTGGTCTCATTTAGTGCATTTTGACAGAAGAGTCTGTATGGGAGCTATGGTCAAGTGTGAACCAATTTCAACGAAATTTGGTACAGTGATTTGTGGCCAATATATCAATTTCGGGAAGAGCGACCTATGGGAGGTACCATAAATAATGGACCATTTTTGACGAATTTCAATAGCCATGGTCCCACTATCAACAAAATTTCATCAAATTATCTTTAAAATTGCGACCTGTACTTTGATTACAAGGTTTATGTGGGGGTCCAGCCAGCCGGTCAGCCAGCCAGCCAGACAGACGGACTGACATCGCTAACGACTCAGAAAGTGATTCTAAGCCTATTGGTATACTAAAAGGTGGGTCTAAGACAAATATTTCTATGCGTTACATACATCAGCACAAACTTATAATACCCTTTCACCACCATAGGTGGTGCGTCCGTCCGTCTGGCTGGACCCCCATGTAAACCTTGTAATCAAACTACAGGTCGCACACATCATTTTTTTGATAATGGGACCATGGCTATTGAAATTCTTCAAAATCGGTCCATTATTTATGGTACCTCCCATAGGTCCGACTTCCCGGAATTGATATATTGGCCACAAAAATCAATATTTTTTCATGGAATTTAAAACAAATACTGCTGTGTAAGCTTAAATCACTGTATCAAATTTTGTTGAAATCGTTCCACATTTGACCATAGCTTCCATACAAACTCTTTTCTCAAAACACACAAAATGAGACAAAATTCACTAAAACGTTCGTTAATCCGAAGATAATGAGAATTTCAAGTTTATTTTTCGCACACATAATTTTTGTAACAAGTGTAATCAATTTGTCAAATTTCGAGATAATCGGTCAATATTTGACCCTAGCTCTGACATAAGTCCAAATGACGGAAACGATTTAAATATATAAGTTTTGAGAAAATGTTTGTATGATGGCAAAATTTAGCAAATATTTGTCTTTATACAGGAAATAGAACAGCTTTGACCTTAGCGGTGAAGGGTATCGTATGGTCGGGCTTAACCGACTATAGCACTTTCTTACTTGTTTTTTAAATAAATGCACAATTAAAATTCCTTAAAAGGTTTTTTCCATTTCATAAATCACAAATAATAAAATGCAAAAAAGAAGAAAAAAAGAAAAAAAAATCCTACGTTTGTCTTTTTTATTAACGCTCACACCCCAAATTCAAAAGAAAAGACATCATTATACACTTCATTGCCTTTTACTTTTTTCCTGCAAATTTCTCTAGAAGATAGAGAAAGTTTTTCCTATTAAAAACACCTTTTTTGTATTCTTACTCGCTGCTTGTGCCCGGTGTTGCCCGGGTTATTTCATTGCAAATCGAAATATATTTAATTTTAAAGAAAAAAAGAGGGAAAATACCATGTCGTTTTATCTCCAGGCCCTTCTTACTCCGGGTTTTTTGATTTTAAAAATCAAAAAACCCTATAGTAATAATATATCAACATTTAATATTGAAATGAAATCGGTTCAGACGTTTTGATTTAATTCGAATACATACTAAAAAATGTTATTCATTTTTGTGGTATAAAATGTTTCCATTATTTGGGAGGTATCATGCTCACTTAAGTTTTCAAAAAAATTCTGGCCTATATTAACTCTAGGATGCCCCTTAACGTGTTGTGAAAATTTCAAGAAATTCGGTTTGGTGGTTTAGGCTTCCATTATTAACACATATACTAAACACAAGCGTAGTAAATTTTATGTTGTAAATTCTTATAAATACAATTATTCTTGTCCAAAGGAATCTTTGAATATTGAAAAAAGAAGAAAAAGAATATCTTGAATTTTTTACAACTTTGTTTTTATACCCACCATCAAAAAGAATGGGGGTATATTGAGATTGTCATTCCGTTTGTAATTTCCTTAATATTGGCTCAAAAATCAAAAACGATATATATTCTGAATCCTTATGAAATTCTAAGACGAGCAATGTCGGTCAGTCTGTCCGTCTGTCTGTCTCTTGAAATCACGATAACGCCTAAACGAAAGCTCACTGAAACTTAGTAGAAACATTCGCCATCTATGAGAAAATTTTGATATTGAAATTGAGCAAAATCGGTTAACATTTGAATATAGCTCCCGTATAACCTCGTCTAGACTAATCGCGTATTTGTTAATAAATGTCAAATTATCTAGAAGTTTTACATAAGCACTAGAAGTTTTACATAAGCACTAGAAGTTTTACATAAGCACTAGGCGGCATATAAAATTTCATCGAAATCGGTTCACATTTAACCATAGCTCCCATATATAAAACCTACGGAAACAGCCTTAATTCCACCTAAAATAAACTTAAATGCCAATAAATCTAAAACTATAACAGATATAAAGAGTGCTCTAAATAAAATTTGTAGTTGGATTGTCTTAAATAAAAATCAAACCTTTTATTTAATATAAAAACTCTATAAAATACACAAATATAATGACATATTATACAAAATCATTTAGCATTAAAATGTTTACTTAGTACTCGGGTTTTGCAAAATGATCGACTTTTTTCGGAAACCTTCCCATTAAAGATTTTACAGTTGCTTCTGATACCTTTTTGGAGCATGTGTTCCACCTGCACTTAAAATCGGACATGTTCTTGGAAATCTTTCCTGCGTTCTTCAATTCCTTTTTTACCAGAGCCCAATACCTTTCCACAGGCCGAAGTTCTGGACAGTTAGGTGGATTTGCCTCTCGTGGTACAAAAATGACATTATTCTTTGAGTACCACTCAAGTGCCTTTTTTCCATAATGACATGATGCCAAATCGGGCCAAAAAAATGTAGTCACTCTGTGCTCTCTTAAAAAGGGTAACAACCGTTTTTGTAGGCACTCCTTTATATAAATTTCTGTGTTTATTGTGCCAGATGCCACAAATACTTTACTTCTTTTGCCACAACTGCAAATAGCTTGCCACACGAGAAACTTCTTAGGGAATTTTGTTTGTTTTTTTGTACGAAACTCTTGCCGAACATTGCCCCGTTCATCAGCAACATAAAAATCTTGACCAGGAAGTTGAGAAAAGTCTGCCAGTACGTATGTTTCATCATCCATCACACAACAGGTGTATTTTTTTATAAAATCAGACTTCAATTTTTTCGCTCGTTTTTTTGCTTCTAAGTTCTTTATAGCATTGCGATCTGGAACCTTTTGGACTTTGTATGTCTTCAGTCCAGCATAAGCTTTAACTCTATGTGCAAAATTAGTAGAACATTTCACCGTACGAGCTGCTTTTCTTAAAGAAGTGTTAGGCGCTCTTCGAAAGAGTCCCATGACTTCTTTTGCCTTACCAATATATGTAGGACCTTTTTTCCTCCCTGATCCAGGTTTTCTTTCAATACTCAGGTTTTCCTTATACCGTCTGATGGCATTAGAAACCGTTCGAGGGTCAACTTTCAAATCGTTAGCTATTTTTTTAAAAGTCCATGACGGATTTTTTTGAAAAGTTTTAATTATATTTTCACGAACTTTTTTTTCGCAGTCCATTTTGCTTGAAATAACTATTGAAAATTAATAATTTCTAAAATAATAGTATCTGACATATCTATAGAAACTAACTTGATCAAAAAATAAATTATTTCTTGCACTATGGATAAATTTTGTCTAAAATAGTAAATGCATATTTTTTTTAGAACACTCTTTAACCACTAAATTTAGTACGAGGAGGTCTTATGTCAATGCCAACGAGTGTGCAAAATTTTGCTACAATCGGTTACAATTTGGCCATAGCTCCCATATAAAAAACTTACGGAAACACAAAAATACAAAAAGAAAACACGGTTTACGTCCGGCGCGATAGTTCCTTAACTACAAGAGCTAGAGAGACAAAATTTAGCAAAAGTATTTTCGATATTTTTTATAAATCGTGTGCTGAAAATGAATAAAATCGGTTCACATTTAGTTAAAGCTCCCATATAACCCTGCCCCGGGAATCACATTTATGCTACTAAATTGAATAAAATTGTAAAATCTATGACTACTAAATTTAGAACAGAGAAGTTTTATGCAACTTTCAGTCAGTATGTTAAATTTTGTAGGAATCAGTCCATGTTTGACCATAGCTTTCATATAAAAACCGCTCCCGGTAACCACTAAAATGCCACAAACGCCAGTTAAAAGCTATTAAATTATAAACTATGTCAGCTATGGCCACTAAATTTTGCACAAATAAACCTTATATTAATACCAGCCAGTATATTAAATTTTGTAACAATCGGTCAACATTTGGCTGTAGTTCTTATATATATATAACATCCCCTTTTTACATCTACAATCAAAAAGATTTGGAGGTACATTCAGTATATTAAGATTGCATCTACGAAATTAGATAGCTATCAATCAATGTAAGGTCCAGACTTTATACACGGTAGATGCATTAGGAACTCCTAACAAAATATATGAACCGTGTTGCTATCAACATGTTTATCCTAACTAAATATTAAGCTAAAAGAAAGCATTTCACAACTTATTAATGTAAAACCATACCAGGGGCCAAATTACGGCATTCGATATCGATCGCAATCTTAGATATTTAAGGATAATCAAAATTATTCAAAAGATGCACAGTTTACTATATATTTTTGAAGTTATTTGCCAAAAGATGAACAATAGTAAAAGAGTTTTAATTGAACAATATATATTTTTAAAAACGAATCAAAATGGATACCAAATTTCAGTAAACTTTCTGCATCGAAGTAACTTTAATTATCCCTAAAGTATACTTCACAATATTCCCTTAAAAGTCAGAGTTTTCGATCGATATCGAATGCGGTAATTTGGCCCCAGATTACGATACCGAATTTTGTTCAAAGTAAATACTAGGGAAACCACTTACATACTTTTAAATGCTGGGGCCAAATTACGGCATTCGATATCGATCGAAATCTTATATATTTTCTAAACATTAGCAAAGCATACTTTAAGGATAATCAAAATTATTTAAAAGGTGCACACTTTACTATATTTTTTTAAAGTTATTTGTCAAAAGATGAACAATAGTGAAAGAGTTTTAATTAAAGACAATATATTTTTAAAAACGAATCAAAATGAATACCAAATTTCAATAAACTTTTTGCCTTGAAGTAACTTTGAACATCCCTAAAGTATACTTCACAATATTCGCTTAAAAGTCTGAGTTTTCGATCGATATCGAATGCGGTAGTTTGGCCCCTGAACTATAAAGCTCCTGCAACCGAATTTAGTCCAAATATTTTACTAACAATACCAACTAGAGTAGCAACTTTTTTCGAATTTGGTCCACATTTTGAATTAGCTGCAGCCTAGTAGATATATGAGAGATATTTCTAAATTAAACACAACTTGATGGTGGGTACATAAGATTCGGTGCAGCCGAATATAACACTCTTACTTGTTCTTACACTTAAGTTCGTATTTAATGTTTATTGATAAAAATGAAAAGACATTTTTATCTTGATAGTTTAAGATATAAGTACCTGGTAGACCGAGCCTTGCTCGGAGCTTTATGATAAGCATTTTGAGGAAAATTTTAAAGTTTTTATATATTTTATATTATAAAGTGCTAAAATAAATTTAGAGGAAAGACATTGTAGAAATATTCAGTTAATTTTGAATTATTTGATTTATTTTGTCCGACCAACACATAGTTTGCATAGTTTACAGTTTAACTCATTTTGAATAATTTTGGAAATTATTCATATCAACAGAAACCTCTGTCGACTCATGCGCAACAACTTTGCTAAAGATTATAGTCTGATCAAATGCACAGTTTACGATTTAATTCATTTTGAGTAGTTTTCTGTGGCGCCACCTGTCGGACTTTGCTTATTCCAATTCATAAACATTCTTCGTATTATCCGTAACAACTTTGCTGAAGATTATAGCATGATTATATGTACAGAATACGATTAAATTGACTTTGAGTAAATTTCAGTAGCGCCACCTGTCGAAATTTCTTCATACCAACTAAGAAACCTTCGTCGGCTCATGTGCAACAACTTTGCTAAAGATTGTAGCATGATTAAATGTACAGATTACGATTAAATTGACTTTGAGTAAGTTTCTGTAGCGCCACCTGTCGGAAATTATTCATACCAACTAAAAAGCCTTCGTCGGCTCATGCGCTACAACTTTGCTAAAGATCATAGCATGATCAAATGTACAGTTTACGATTTAATTAATTTAAAGTAATTTTCAGTGGCGCCATCTGTCGGAAATTAGTCTTATCAACTTTAAAACCTTCGCCGGCTTATCCGCAACATCTTCGCTAAAGAGCATAACACAATCAAATTCACAGTTTAATATTCTATAAAGAACATACATACAGACAAACATTCATTTGTTTAAAATAATACTAATTTTTCCCCCTTTTTATTCCCTAATTTCTAAAAGTTCCATATGTATATTTGGTACTTTTTTGGTGCAAATTGAATTCGGTAATTTTTTTTAAAACGCATTTAACATAATGTATAATGTTCCTATTCATATTACTTTGGAGATGTTAAGTTATTATTTTATCCCTTTTTTACCCATTTTGGCTCCAAAATCAAAAAAGTACCAAATACATGTTTCATGTTTTTTTTACATCTATTGATTGCAGTACCAAGTTTCTTTCTATATTCTTTAGTTTAAAATATAAGAGTGGGTAAAAAAGGTGCCAAAAAAACTATTTTCACCCTTTTTTACCCCTTATCGGACATAGTTTCAAAAAAGTACCAAACACCTGTCCGCTTATTTTCAAAGCTGTTTAAAACGTAATTTTAATTTTGTTTCTATACCTATTACTTTAGGAGACATAGCGTTTTCGATTTTTTCCCCTTTTTACCCGTTTTTACCCTCTTAGAGGTAAAACTTCCAAAAGTCCCTTCTTCTTCGACCTATACATCAAAAAAGATACCCACTGTCCAAATTTTATCAAAATCGTTAGAGCCGTTTTCGAGATAGCCATTCTATATATATATATATATATATATATATACAATTATTGCTCGTTTAAGAATATAATAATAATAAGATAAATCTTATTAATTTTCAGCTTTTTCAGAACAAATAGTAAGGAACTTTAATACTCTTACGTCTTTGCTATCAAATGTACCTAATATCAAAAAATTATATACTAGCGTGCACATTATGCACCTTATAGGTTACATTTAATATCTTACAGCTATTAGTGGGTTAATTATATTGATTTTATATGTAAGTTAAAGATATCTTATATTACTCGAAAATTTTCTTCATTTTTCCATTTTCATTTGCAATTTAAAACAGTTGTTCTTTTTCATTTAAAATCTCATTTTATTTCTTATACATATCATCATCATATGAGTTTTCTCCATTTATCCTTCTTTGCCGGATTGAACGCGTGAATGCTTCCTTCGTATTGAGTTCTGTCAAATTAACTTTATTTACCCCAAAAAAAAAAACAAGGACAGAAAGATAAAATGACAAGTAGGAAAAATGAATTGTTAGAGTATTTTTGCAAATTAAGACTTTTTGTATCTTTCGTATGAGGATGAAAGAATAAAGGTACGTTTTTCTTTTGGCATAAGAAATACAAGAAATCCTTAAGAATTTGCATATACATATATTTGAATTTAAGGAAAACAATGAAAGTCTATTTAATATAACCTTAGGGCGTTGTTAGCATAAAATGTTAAAAATTAACTTAAATATAAAAAGATACATTTCTCAATGATTTATAACAGAGAATTTTCAAAAAAAAAAAATCGAAAAACGTTGGCATAAAAAGTTTTGTATTAAGAAGGATTCTCTTTGATATACCCATATTTTTTGGTTTTAGCTAAGAAGAGGTTTACAAAATATTTAAAATGTTTCTATTTAGAAACTAAAATTTGTTAAAAAAACACAATTTATTAAAGTTATAACAAATTGCATATGAATGCATATATGTATGTATGTGTAATTTAAAAAAGTCATAAACTTCCAAAGTTAACATTTTCTTTTGCACACTCAGTTATTTTTATATTAGGCGGGCTCACGTTGCCGCGGAATTTGTTTAAACTTAAATACATATCGTCACCTGAAATGCAAAAGGCGTAACTAACACAAAAAGTATAAAATTAATTTTTTCGTTATTTTTGATATTGGCAAATCCTGCGTGACGGACGATACATTTGTACGGATTTTGTTGTACTTAAATGTATCCCATTGCCGTTTTACACTGCAAAGATATCTGCACAGATTTCCGATAATATTAGCAAATCTATTGTGCTATCGAATGGCATTTGTTAATTTACATACTTCTTTTGGAGGAAAAAGATATTCGCTTTTAAGGTGCTGTGACGGACGCTACAAAAAATGGATGTGATTTTTTTCAACACGTGTTTCTGCAATTTTCATTAAATCGGTCATAGTAATAAAAAAAATTGTAAATACATTGAAGATATAAGAAAATCAGAAGATTACACAACAGCTTTTATAAGATACTAGCTTTATAACCCGCTACTTCGTTAGCGGCACCATTTGAATTGACAAAGTTACAAAATTTACCAAAATAACTTTTTCACTTATTTATCAATTCCGATATAAATTAAATTAAATAATTATTGGTTCTTAAGTTACATATAGGACAAAATAAGTACCTACCCTCTACATTTTCAAAAAAGTACTACACACGCCTCCCTTATTTTTGTAGCTGACCCAATTTTGATTGCTAACCCAATTTAAATCTTGTTCTTGACGCTTTTGATTTTGAATATTTTACAAAAGTTTCCTTTTTTACCCGTTGTTTACCCCTGATCAGCCAAATTAAAAAAAAAATCCGGAGACATGTCCTAATATTTTTATTGCTTATCTTAACTCCATTTTTGTTAATTGAAAAAAATACCAAACACCTGTCACATATTTCTTCAATGTCAATAGAACAGTCCATAAATCATTGATTTATTTATTATTTTATTGATTTAAACAACATGCACAGTTTAAATGGAAAAAACCTATCTTTAAATTTTTGACCCGTTTTTGTTATTTTCGATTGCGGTATAAATTTTGTTTCTATAATAATTGATTCAAAAATTATATATGGGTCAAAAAAGTACCAAAATTTAGTTTTTATCCTTTTTATTCCCTATTTTTAGCTCATTTACGAAAAGTACCTACTAAAAACATGACTTTTTATTTTTCTATTCGATCTAAATCCAATTTAAATTTTTTTTCTGTCGATATTAGTATCAGAGATATAACTTTACTAATGTTTTTATTTTCTACCCTATTTTAACCCCAAAACTGTTTAATTTGCAAAAAGTACTGAAAAGTCCCTTAATTTTTAGGGTTGATCTTAGACCATTTTAGCGTTTGTTTCCATCCATTAGGTTTAGAAGATATAATGTTATCGATTTTTCCCTTTTTTACCCCTTTGATTGACACATCTCTAATTTATACTTCTGACTTCATTAGCTTAAATGAATATTTTCCCGTTTTCACCTTTTAGAACCCCATTTATCGTTAAAGTACCAAGCACATGTTTAATATATTGTTAACACTTATTGATTGTGGCATAAAGTGAGTCTTTATGTTTATAAGTTCAAAAGATACGTATGGGTAAAAAAAAGTACAAAAATATAGTTTTTACCCTTTTTGGCCCTTATTAGTGCCATTTCCAAAAAAAGTACAGAACACATGTCCCTTTCATTTTCTAGCCGATTATATGATTTATTCATTTTCTAGCCTGTTTTAACCATAAGCGGCCAAATTAAAAAAAAAAATACCGAACCCGTGTCCTTTAATTTTTAATGCTGATCATAGACCAATTTAATCTTTGTTTCTATCACTTTTGATTTATGAGATATTACGTTACCGATTTTCCCCCTTTTTACTCCAAAAATTAAAAAAAGGAATCAATCGTTTGTCTTATACTTCTGCAATGTGAATAGACCTGTCTGTAAATTATACTTCTGGCTTTATTTGTTTAAATAATATTCATAGTTTTTACTCTTTTGTGCCTCATTTATCGTAAAATCGCGAAGCACCTTCTTAATTTTTGTTAGTCCTTATCAATTGTGATGTAAATAGAGTATTTATGTTTATTAGTTCAAGAGATACTTATAGGGTTAATAAAGTACCAAAATATAGTTTTTTTCCTTTTTTCTCCCTTATTAGTTCCATTTCCAAAAAAGTACCAAACTCGTGTCCCCTTTTTTTGCAAGATGATCCAAATCCAATTTCAACTTTGTTTCTAACGATGTAAATTTCGGAGATATAATGTTACTAATTTATCCATTTTCTGTTTCTATTTAACCACTAAACAGCACATGTCTTATACTTTTTCAATATGAATCCACCCGTCTGTAAATTATAGTTCTGGCTTCATTACTTAAAAACCTACCCTTGAATATTTCCCAGTTTTTATCTTTTTTACCTCAATTATAGTAAAAGTACCAAATACGTGTCTAATAATTCTTTGTTACTTATCAATTGTGACGTTTACTGTTTCTGTATGTTTGTTATTTCAAAAGATACGTATGGTTTCCAAAAAAGTACCAAAATATAGTTTTTGCCCTTTTTTACCCTTATTAGTACCATATTCAAAAAAGTACCAAATACGTTTCTCGTTTTTTTTCAGCCCATCCGAAGCAAATTTCAACTCTATTCCTATCGTTTTGAATTTCGGAGATATGACGTTACTAATATTTCCCATTTTTTCCCTGTTTTAACCCCAAAACGGCCGAATTAAAGAAAAAAGTACCGAATACATGTCCCTTAATTTAAAGTGCCGATTTTAGACCGATTTAGTTGTTGTTTCTATCACTTTTGGCTAAGAAGATATATTTTTACCGATTTTTACCCCCAAAGTACCAGACACTTATTTTACTTTTTTCAGTGTCAATTTACCAGCCAATAAATTATGCTTCTGGCTTCATTAGCCGAAAAGATATTCTTAGCTAAAAAGCAAAAAACCTACTCTTGAATATTTTCCCTTTTTTTACCCTTTCGTCCCACATTAATCGCAAAAGTACCAAATACGTGTTTAATAGTTTTTTAATGCCTATCAGTTGCGATATAAATTATATTTCTATGTTTATTAGTTCAAAAGATATATATGGGTTAAAAAAGTACCAAAATATAGTTTTTACCATTTTTTATTCTTATTAGTGCCATTTTTGAAATAGTACCAAATACGTGACCATTTATTTTTTTATCCGATTCAAATCCAATTTAAACTTCTTTGCATCGGTGTTAGTTTCGGAGATATGATGTTACTAATTTCTCCCTTTTCTACCCTGTTTTACCCTTTAAAAGGTCGAATTTCAAAAAAGTACCGAGCACGTGTCCCTTAATTTTTAGTGCTGATCTCAGACTAATTTAGTTTTTGTTTCTATCACTTTTGATTTAGAAGATATATTTTTACCCCCAAAATTAAAAAAAGTACCAAAAATGTATTTTATTTTTTCTTTGTCAATCGACCAGTCAATAAATTATACTTCTGGCTTCATTAGCCTAAAAGATATCCATAGCTAAAAACAAAAAACCTACCCTTAAATATTTTCCCTTTTTTACCCTTTTGTACCCCATTAATCGCAAAAGTACCAAATACGTATTTAATTGTTTTTTAATATCTATCTGTTGCGATATAAATTATGTTTCTATGTTTATTAGTTCAAAAGATACATATTAGTTGAAAAAAGTACCAAAATATAGTTTTTACCCTTTTTTATCCATATTAATGCCATTTCCAAAAAAGTACCAAGCACGTGTCTCCTTATTTTCCTAGCCGATTCAAATCCAATTTCAACTTTGTTTGCATCGATGTTGGTTTCGGAGATATGATGTTACTAATTTCTCCCTTTTCTACCCTGTTTTACCTTCTAAGAGGTTGAACTTAAAAAAAGTACCGAACATGTGTTCCTTAATTTTAAGTGCCAATCTCAGACCAATTTAATTTTTGTTTCTATCACTTTTGGTTTAGAAGATATACTTTACCGATTTTTATCCCCAAAATTAAAAAAAAGTACCAAACACGTAGCTTATTTCTTTTCAATGTAAATCTACCAGTCAATAAATTATACTTCTGGCTTCATTAGCCTTAAAGATATCCATGGCTAAAAACCAAAAAACCTATCCTTGAATATTTTCCCTTTTTTTACCCTTTTGTACCCCATTAATCGCAAAAGTACCAAATACGTATTAAGTTCTTTTTTAATATCTATCGGTTGCGATATAAAATGTGTTTCTATGTTTATTAGTTCAAAAGATACATATGGGTTAAAAAAAGTACCAAAATATAGTTTTTACCCTTTTTTATCCTTATTAGTGCCATTTTCAAAAAAGTACCAAACACGTGTCCCCTTATTTTTGTAGGCGATTCAAATCCAATTTCAACTTTGTTTCTGTCTATGTTGGTTTCGGAGATATGATGTTACTAATTTCTCCCTTTTCTACCCTGTTTTGCCCGCTAGGCGGCCGATTTTCAAAAAAGTACCGAACACGTGTCCCTTAATTTTTAGTGCTAATCTCAAGCCAATTTAATTTTCGCTTCTATCGCTGTTGGTTAAGGAGATATAATGTTACCGATTTTTCCCTTTTTTACCCTTTTAATTGAAAAACGTACCAAACACGTATTTAATATTTTGTACTGGGCAATCGACCTCCCTATAAATTTTATTGGTAGCTTTATTGGTTCAAGTCAAATACAAAGAAAAAGAAAAATGGACCTACCCTAAATTTTTTCCCCGCTTTTCCCCCTTTTTGAACCCTGAATCAAAAAAGTACCAAACACGTGTCTAATATTTTTTTCTTGTTTACCGGCTCCGTTTTGAATTTTGTTACTCTGTTGATTGGTTCAAAAGATACACATGGGTTTAAAAAAGTACCAACATTTTATTTTTACCCTTTTTACCCCCTATTTGTCCCATCTGCCAAAAAGTACCAAACACGTGTCTACTTATTTTTGCAGCTGATCCCAACGCAATTTCAATTTTGGGCCTATGACGTTTACTTCCGGAGATACAGCATTACTAATTTTTCCCTTTTTTACCCCTTTTTACCCTCTTAGAGGCCGAATTTCAAAAAATCCCGTCTTAGTGGATCTATACTTTGAAAAAGGTACCCGCTGTCAAAATTTCAGCTCTCTAGCTTTAGCCGTTTGGGCTGTGCGATGATGAGTCAGTCAATCAGTCAGTCAGTCAGTCAGTCAGTCAGTCAGTCACGTTAGAGTTTTATATATATAGATTTTAAAGTTTCCAGTCCAGACGCTACGTGACGGACGATACAGTTTTTACTTGAATGTTTTTTATTAGGAAAAAATTCACATTTCATATTTTTTTAAGGATTCGTTATTGGTTTTTATTGTTCCCGAATTTGATTTCCTTTGGCACAATTAAATATTTCACAAAACTGCTCATACATATATTTATTTAAATTTTTATACTTTTTACATATTATTTTTTGTCAAAAGAATGCTGCGGCTAGCTTTTAGAGTGTCCCAAAAATCAAAAAAATCAGATTTCAAACACATCAAATTTTCCCCACTGTATATTTTTTTAACACCTAATATCTTAAATTTGATCTGTGTATATAGACATTGTTATTGCTTTATGAATAAGGCAGATATGTGTTCGTGAATATTGTATTTAATAAATACCATTTTGTTAAAAATACATACTGTGACGGACGCTACACACTTTTCTATACATATTATTCTGTAAAATGCTATATTAACATCTATATATTTTTAGCCTAATGTAAAGCATACTATAAGTTCTCTTTACGAGCCAAGTTCAATTGGAGAAAAAATAAAAACTGCACTAGCCAAATTAAAAAAGCCTTTATTTCTGTGACGGACGCTACACATTGTGAGCCCTTTTTATACCCACCATCAAAAAGAATGGGGGGTATATTGAGATTGTCATTCCGTTTGTAATTTTCTTAATATAAGCTCAAAAATCAAAAACGATATATATTCTGAATCCTTATGAAATTCTAAGACGATTGAGCGATGTCCGTCTGTCTGTTAGTCTGTCTGTCTGTTGAAATCACGATAATGCCTAAACGAAAGGAGCTAGCTCACTGAAACTTAGTAAAACCATTCTTCATCTATGAGAAAATTTTAGTATTGAAATTGGGCAAAATCTGTTAACATTTGACCATAGCTCCCGTATAACCTCGTGTACGCTTATTTGCTAATAAATAACAATAGCTATGATGATAATATTTAGTATATAGAAGTTTTGCATAAGCCCTAGGCAGCATGTAAAATTTCATCAAAATCGGTTAACATTTAGTCATAGCTCCCATACAAAAAACTTACGGAAACAGCCAAAATTTCACCTAAAATACACTTAAATGCCAATAAATCTGAACCTATAACAGATATAACCACTAAATTAAGTACGAGGTGGTCAATGCCAATGAGTGTGCAAAATTTTGTCACAATCGGTCACCATTTGACCATAGCTCCCATATAAATAACTTACGGAAACACAAAAATACAAAAAGAAAAGGGGGTTTATGTCCGTCTTTCGGTCATATAAAAGCGCGATAGCGCTTTAACGAAAAGGGTTACAGCAACAAAATCTTACAACAGGAAGTCTTATGTGAATGCCAGCCAGTGTTAAAAACTTTGTTACAATCGGTTACTATTTAACCATAGCTCCCATATAAAAAACTTGCGGAAACACAAAAATACAAAAAGAAAACACGGTTTATGTCCGTCTTTCCGTCAGAGAAAAGCGCGATAGTTCCTTAACTACAAGAGCTAGAGAGACAAAATTTAGCAAAAGTATTTTCGATGTGTTATATATGTGTGTGCTGAAAATGGGTAAAATCGGTTCACATTTAGTTAGAGCTCCCATATAACCCTGCCCCGGGAATCACATTTATGCTAACAAACTGAATAAAATTGTAAAATCTATGACTACTAAATTTAGAACCGAGAAGTTTTATGCAACTTTCAGTCAGTATGTTAAATTTTTTAGGAATCGGCCCATTTTTGACCATAGCTTTCATATAAAAACCGGAGCGGTAACCACAAAAATGCCACAAACGCCAGTTAAAAGCTATTAAAAAGCACAAATAAACTTTATACTAATACCAGCCAGTATATTAAATTTTGTAACAATCGGTCAACATTTGGCTATAGTTCTTATATATCGAGGGTTTATATTCAAATAGTGCTATGTACAAATTCACAATTTTACAGGAGAGCGAAAAAACTGTTTTTGTCATTAACTATAAGAGTAGTAAACAAATATTGTTTTGCAATACCATACAAATTGGGGCTAAGATTTTGTACAAATTATGTTTTTTAATTATCTCCTTGTATTTGCGCTTATATAGTAGATAGCACTTTTTACGAGTTTAAATTTTATCGTTTCAAATACTAAAGCAAGTAGATAACATTATTTTAACAACAAAAAAATAAAATATAATGAAAATTGAAACTTTTATCAAAATACCACGAATTTTAATTAAAATAATAAGTTTTTTGAATAAAACAAGATTTTTTATAATTATATTAATAGAATTCAAGGTATTATCTTTCTTATATGACCTTTATTTACAATCTGTTAAGGTCAAAGACCGATCATATTTTAGAAATCCATGATTACAGTACGTTGTAGGGAATTGTTGTCCATTTTGTTGGTTTATCACTAATTACAATGTATATTTTAAAACAATTCTTATTATTTCCACAAATATTTTTAATGTAGATAGCACTATTTTTGGATTATGAGTAGATAGCACAAATACAATTTATAAAAAAAAATGTTTTAGAATTATTTCTCTTTCTTAAAATTTATATGACATATGACAGATAAGCCAAGGAACAAGTTTCTATTAAAAACCATTTTGGTCGAAAATGTAGATAGCACTTTTTGAATATAAAGCGGCGATATATAACATCCCCTTTTTATATCTACAATCAAAAAGATTTGGAGGTACATTCAGTATATTAAGATTGCATCTACGAAATTAGATAGCTATCAATCAATGTTAGGTCTAGACTTTATACACGGTAGATGAATTAGGAACTCCTAACAAAATACATTTTGAATTAGCTACAACTTGATAGTGGGTATACAAGATTCGGCACAGCCGAATATAACACTCTTACTTGTTTTACTTGACGTTATTTTTATCACTCCAATTACTTTTGATGGGATCTTTTACATCTAATTGTATAAAATTAAGCAGACTTTGAGCCCCTTCTGAAACTTGATATTTAAATGTATGTATGTTTTTTCTATTTTTATGAACTTTTAAAAAACCTATTATTTTAAAAAATGTATAAAAATTCGAGATGGATGCAAATAAAGATCTGCCATTCACGAAGAGAGCAATCGAAAATTGTATCCATTATATATTCTTAAGGATCAATATATATTCAGTCAATATATATGACAGTTTTAAAATTTTGTCCTTGGTTTAATGTTTTTCGGATATGCCCATATGTATGTAAAAAAATATTTAAAAGTTTTTATTAAAAACTGAGATTTTGGATGTATTTCGTATGAAAGATTATCCCATTCTGCCAAAAATTTAAGAATTATATTATAAAAGAATTTCAGCAAAAAATTTAAAATCAACGCAACTTCATTTTTAAGGGGTGAATGGGATAGTTTTTTTTGAGCCGTCTTAATGTGTATTTTATATAAATAGAAAAAAAATAAATACGTGCATATGAATATTTTTACTTTATATATATACAGTGACGATAAAATAAATATCACTACTTATGGGAAAATTTTATTTTCGAATTCAGATACACATACCCTCTAGTTTTTCTACTTTTGATCGCAATTATCGAAATATGAAATATTATTGCGATCGAATAAAGTTTACCAGTGCCGCCGTGACGCCAAATTTTGAGGTAAAGGTCAATATGAAAGCCATAGAATGACCGGTCTTTTAATTTTACTTGGATTAAAGATATTTATTTATTACAACTCAGCTTATAATCCTTATTTTTTTAAGCCTTAAGATTAATTTTGTGAAAATATTATTATATTTTATATTAGAAAATGTTACATACACACTGCGACAAGAAAAAAATCTTGTGAAAGTTTCTGGGATGATATATCATATTTCTAATAGATACTGTCGAGTACAATAAAACTTTGTTTTTGGAATTTTCAAAAAAAATAATTCGGTTGGTATTTGTCTAAGTTACAAGCTCTAAGTTACGGTTTTTTACCTGTTACTCAAGATTTTGGGGGTGTTTAGAAATTTCAAAAATAGAATGTTATTGTACTTATACCAAAATGGTATAACATCCTAGAAACTTTTACTTTATTTTCTGTTATTCTCAGGTCAGTTTCGAAACTACTTTTTGAATTTTTCTTAAATTTTGTTTAACAATATTACAAATTAAAACAAATTGTCGGAGTTTCAAAATATACAAATAGAGAAATAAAACTAAAAAACTTAGCTCAAAATCTTGAATAGTTTCATCACACTTCTGTATTATTTTAATAAAGCTTAAAATAAGTAATATTGCTTTAATATATGGAGAACTAGCTGTACCATACGCGCGTTGCGCCATCAGCTTAAATAAGTTTAAAGGAAAGACATTCATTTTAAATCATTTTCAGTGACGCCATCTATCGGAAACTAATCCAACTTACTTAGAAACCTCTGTCGACTTATACGCAACAACTTTGTTAAAAATCATAGCATGATCAAATGCACTGTTTACGATATGTAGAAATAAATTTTAGACTTTATATAGAGTTTATACAAAATATGGAAACTATATTAAACAATATATAAATATAAAAAATTTCCATGGATTCTAAAAAAAATACTAATTAATTTGTTTCAAAAAAAGTGATAAATGAAGAACCGCTTAACCGATTTTGAGCAAATTTCACATAAATCATCTACTAAATAGTCAGAACAAGGCCTAAATATTTGGTTTGGATAGATGAGTCCGTTCTTGAGTTATAAAGTTACAACGGAAAGTGTCATTAATTTTTATATATTAAGATGAATACTAAGTTTCTTTTTGAACCCTTTTGCATCCATTGTTGCTTATAAGCAACTTTGAGGTTTTGTCTTGTTTTTTGCAGAACTAACGAAACTGAAAGTTAAAAAAACACATGCTATGATAGATGTATCTCCCTAGATTTAAAAAAAAACAACAAAAAATTACAAGTGTGCTTTTTGTGAAAAAATCAAAAAATTATTAAAAATATTTATGTATTGCAAATAAAACAAGTTTGCTAGTAGTTTTATAGCCCGTTTGCGTATCTAGTTTTTTTCCAAATCACTCTTCATATGAGTAGAAAAATTTGGTTTTCGTTTTTGTAATTAAAATGTCAGTTCTGATTGAGTAAAAAACGTAAGAACAAAAAGCTTTTACAAATATATCGTTCTTTTAAGTGAATTTCTCACGTTCTTTGAGTCAAAAACAGACAATCAGAAAATATCAATCGTTTCCAATTTTATTTTCTAACTTAAAATTTTTGCTATAGAAATAATGAATATTTATTAAGAAAATATATATTTTTTAAATAAATTATAATAAAAAGTGTATAAAACGTACATATATGTTTGCTAGAGTACTTTATTTATAATCAAAAGTACCTTTTAGAAAAAAAAGTACCGTTTAGAATAAAAAGTACCTTTTAGAATAAAAAGTACCTTTTAGAATAAAAAGTACATTTTAGAATAAAAAGTACCTTTTAGAAAAAAAGTACCTTTTAGAATTGAAAGTACTTTTTAGAATTAAAAGTACTTTTTAGAATAAAAAGTTCCTTTTAGAATAAAAAGTACATAGAACTGAACAAGAACTGAACTACAACTAGAACTAGAACAGAACTAGAACAGAACTAGAACAGAACTAGAACAGAACTAGAACAGAACTAGAACAGAACTAGAACAGAACTAGAACAGAACTAGAACAGAACTAGAACAGAACTAGAACAGAACTAGAACAGAACTAGAACAGAACTAGAACAGAACTAGAACAGAACTAGAACAGAACTAGAACAGAACTAGAACAGAACTAGAACAGAACTAGAACAGAACTAGAACAGAACTAGAACAGAACTAGAACAGAACTAGAACAGAACTAGAACAGAACTAGAACAGAACTAGAACAGAACTAGAACAGAACTAGAACAGAACTAGAACAGAACAGAACTAGAACAGAACTAGAACAGAACTAGAACAGAACTAGAACAGAACTAGAACAGAACTAGAACAGAACTAGAACAGAACTAGAACAGAACTAGAACAGAACTAGAACAGAACTAGAACAGAACTAGAACAGAACTAGAACAGAACTAGAACAGAACTAGAACTAGAACAGAACTAGAACAGAACTAGAACAGAACTAGAACAGAACTAGAACAGAACTAGAACAGAACTAGAACAGAACTAGAACAGAACTAGAACAGAACTAGAACAGAACTAGAACAGAACTAGAACAGAACTAGAACAGAACTAGAACAGAACTAGAACAGAACTAGAACAGAACTAGAACAGAACTAGAACAGAACTAGAACAGAACTAGAACAGAACTAGAACAGAACTAGAACAGAACTAGAACAGAACTAGAACAGAACTAGAACAGAACTAGAACAGAACTAGAACAGAACTAGAACAGAACTAGAACAGAACTAGAACAGAACTAGAACAGAACTAGAACAGAACTAGAACAGAACTAGAACAGAACTAGAACAGAACTAGAACAGAACTAGAACAGAACTAGAACAGAACTAGAACAGAACTAGAACAGAACTAGAACAGAACTAGAACAGAACTAGAACAGAACTAGAACAGAACTAGAACAGAACTAGAACAGAACTAGAACAGAACTAGAACAGAACTAGAACAGAACTAGAACAGAACTAGAACAGAACTAGAACAGAACTAGAACAGAACTAGAACAGAACTAGAACAGAACTAGAACAGAACTAGAACAGAACTAGAACAGAACTAGAACAGAACTAGAACAGAACTAGAACAGAACTAGAACAGAACTAGAACAGAACTAGAACAGAACTAGAACAGAACTAGAACAGAACTAGAACAGAACTAGAACAGAACTAGAACAGAACTAGAACAGAACTAGAACAGAACTAGAACAGAACTAGAACAGAACTAGAACAGAACTAGAACAGAACTAGAACAGAACTAGAACAGAACTAGAACAGAACTAGAACAGAACTAGAACAGAACTAGAACAGAACTAGAACAGAACTAGAACAGAACTAGAACAGAACTAGAACAGAACTAGAACAGAACTAGAACAGAACTAGAACAGAACTAGAACAGAACTAGAACAGAACTAGAACAGAACTAGAACAGAACTAGAACAGAACTAGAACAGAACTAGAACAGAACTAGAACAGAACTAGAACAGAACTAGAACAGAACTAGAACAGAACTAGAACAGAACTAGAACAGAACTAGAACAGAACTAGAACAGAACTAGAACAGAACTAGAACAGAACTAGAACAGAACTAGAACAGAACTAGAACAGAACTAGAACAGAACTAGAACAGAACTAGAACAGAACTAGAACAGAACTAGAACAGAACTAGAACAGAACTAGAACAGAACTAGAACAGAACTAGAACAGAACTAGAATAGAACTAGAACTAGAACAGAACTAGAACTGAACTAGAACTGAACTAGAATTAAACTGGAACTTATCTAGAAAGTTGACACATATTACAAAAACTGTATGAAAAAGTCTATCATGATATCGTATATTTATCGACTATGGAGAAACCCTTCATCATAAAACCCTGTAATGTAAGGCTTCTGAAATATGAAACAAATTATCAATTGAAGGCGTTGTTCTGGCTTTTAATGGCAATAATATATTAAAAGGAGTCATGTGCAAAGAGTTCCTCTTCGTAAAAGTCATAGAATAGAGTTACTTTAGCCCCAAAGACGATATTTCGTTTTGGTAGAAATTTTTCTTTCATTTGGTGGAGAAGGTACTGATTGGTAGGTATTGCACTGATTAGAAAAATCCGCTCAGCAAGTCGCTAACATCTATACTTGCTTTTGATCTTGCAAAGGCGAAGAAATATTGGTTAAAATACTACAAAAAAAAATTTTACATTTTGAGTTATTTTTTTGACATAAAAAATAAATTGTTACCTTTTTCATTTCTTATTAAAAATTTTGTATTGAAAAATGAAAAAGCTTTTGAATTGAGATATATTGGCAGCCAAGCAATTTGGAAAGAGAAAAAGCACAACGTAACATAACGTAAGCTAGACGAATACTTTATAAGAACTCAATTTCAGACGAACCCGTCTGCCTTCAAAACGTTCGCACTAGAAATCACATTAGTTAGAAGAACCTGCCATTAATATTTATAGGTAAGACAACAAATAAAAATTTTAATATTGATAAAAAAACAGTATTGTTTGCTTTCTCATGTTGCTTATAAGCAACTTTGGTCCACGTTGGAAGCAAAACAATTAAATGATGAAAGCACGTTAAGCTATTTGTGAAGCTGATATACAAGCCGCTCAGGAGCTTAAATGGGTGGAATCTTCTGATAAAGAGTGGCATTAAAATAAGAATAAGTTTTTAGAAAAAATTTTGATAGAAGATTTCGATATTGAGGAACTTATTGATTAACAACCCGAACGTTTATTTGCAGAAAGAATACGTTAGATGATGAAAATGAAGAAGGATGTCGGTCCTCAACCTTCCACCAATCCAAGCGAAAAAAAACTTGTGCTCCACCTAATGCAAAGAGATATGACAAAGTCAGTCAGTGGGTAATATGGGGTTAAAAAGGAGCATTTTTTGAAATGCTCAAAGTGCGGCATCTATTTGTGCAGTAATACCAGTAAAAATTGTTTCCGAACTTATCATTTATAATTATTTAATAATGACGAACTTTTTATGTATTTTTCTAATAACATAAGTTGGCCCAAAGTAGCTTATAAGCAACTTTCTATATCTCTATAATCAATGAATATAAAAGTCTGAAAACTTAAAAAATAACAACCTCATAAATAAGATGGATATAAAAAACAATTTTTTTGACCAGCGGTTCTGGAGTGGTGGCAAAAAGGTTAGAATTGGCTAAGCTTAACCCTTTATTTCCCGGGTCAAAGGTCAAACATTTTATTTCTAATTTTTCATAGCTGAATCGAGGTATTTTATTAATATTGAACAAAAAGATTTTAAGTTATCACTAACATCGAGATAATGTTATTTATTATAAAACTAGATTTTAACCTTAAACAGACATAAGGACTAAAATGGCCCTAAATTTATACTTTACATATTTTAAGGTTTAAAATTTATTCTTTTAAGAAAAATTAATTAAACTTGGTATAAAATAATTGCTTTATCAGTTTTATACGAAATGTTAGTCCAAATTTTACCTAAGTAGAGAGTGTATAAAATAGTCGGGTTTGACTAACTATAGTAAAATCTGACTTGTTTCTATTAACTTTAATTTAAATTTTTTCACTTGAATTTTTGCTAAACTGTACCTAATTGCGATCTAGAAATTTTTTGATTTTTTTAATTTAGCACTACAATTTTTACCACATCTGTTGTCATATACATTCAAACAAAATATATAATGTTTCCATTAAAACCACTTATATACCAAAGTAACCGTTAACATCATTTGCTGCAATTAAGACTTTAAAGTGCATAAAATGGCGCACATCCGTTTCGAACGCCCGTACTAATGCGAAAATGGAGATGTTGAATAAATAAACCAACAAAAACCAAATGAAAATGAAAGACAACAAAAAAAAATAGAAAACGATAGATGGTATAGATACAAAACTAGACATCTCACAGATAAAGTGTGAGGTAAATACATCGTTACTAATGACAGCGTAAACTAGAGAACAGTGGGGTAAAATTAATGAAAATTAGCTCAAGAGTTTTAAGGTTAAGACTGAAAATTTTTTATAAACTATAGAAATTTTGCCATTCGATTTTTTACATTATCTAAAATATGCAAAAGTTTAAATGTTTTATAATAAAGGCTGGCTAAATTTGAGGTTAGGAAGTAAATAATGCCTGTACAGTTTTATATACGAATTCGGTTGTAATGTGGATGCATAGCTTTAAGCTTTTTTGTTTTGCAGCCCATTTTATATTTTACATCGACGGCGTGTTATTGCTGTAGGCTTACCGCCGGTTAAGGATGCTGTGGTAATTATTAATCTTTGACATTAAACATTACAGAAATTCATGTTGCCGTGACCGGGAATCAAACCCAGGCTCAATGTATAGTAGTCAACCTGATTAAAATAACAAGAACGAGTAAGCCACTTATTCAAAAATTTTGCAAAAATGTCAGACAATTGCTTAACATATGACATCAGTGGTGTAGGGTATCAAAAAGTCGGGACTGATTGACTAAAATGTTTCCTTACTTGTTTAAACTATTTATGTGAGTGAATAAATAAAATAAAACTAGAAATAAAACTTCCAACATTTACCATATTGACAAGACCAATAAGTTTTTAGCGCATATATACAAAGGCCGTATGACGAACAGTGGTTCCACAACGAGAAAATATAAAATAAAATTTATATAATAAACATATTTCATAAAATGCATGTAAAAAGAAGTAAACTGACTGATAGCTGATTCATCGTGTGGCTAAAGCCAGTCTCTGTAATTAAAAAAAAAAACTCTGCGACAACTATTGTTTGCCCATTGTTATAGTTCTCTTCCCAGTTAGCATTTTTGCAAAATTTTAATCAAACATGAGTCTTTTATGACTTCACTGCACGATTAAAATGATCATTTATGATATCACTGATGAGTCAAAAATTATCTTTTTGTATAAGAAAATGGTACCCTCCATGCGACTCTTCAAAACGAGACTTTAATGACTCATTTTGCTGATTAGAATATGACTGCACACATTTTGCTAGATTTGTAAAAAAAAGAATCAAGCTTTTAATAATTAACACAGTATATATACTTTTAGAACACATCGTATCTATTTTTAGAACAGTGAAGTTGCGTTAATAATTACAGAAATTGATATTGCCGAGACCGGGGATCGAATCCAGGCTGCTGAGTATGATATGTTATGCTTAGTAGTCGACGTGCTAACCAACTAAGCCACATCACCCATAATGAGATACGAGTCTTTTTGTGGCATTTATTTATCACCTAAAAATAGTTATATTACGCACATTATACAAGATTTTTTGTGCTATTTTTAACTAGTAGCTTGCTAAGCGTCTATGAGTCTTTTTGTACGTTTTTTTGATCTTTTTTTGATTGCACACATTCTGCCTTCAAATAGTCGCTTTCAAGGTATTTTCTGAGTCTTTCTGTGGCCTCTGATCACCAAAGTGATTAAAATAACATTAAAAACAGCCGTAATAGAACCGTTTCCACGATAAGATTTTGACTGCACACATTCTGCAAGAATTGTTTGTGCTTTTGTAAACTAGTCGTTTTCTATGCGTTTTAAGGAGTATTTTTTTAATCTTTTTTAGATCACCAAGCAGATTAATCAGTTTTTGATCATCTATTCGAATCCCAAAAGACTCATTTTGCTGATATTATCGTCAACAATCACCAAATTGCTAGCTGGGTTAGTCTTACTTCTACAGTTGCAGCGGTTTATATGTCAATTAAGTTTAGAGATTGCAGAATAGTAATTAATGCATGAAAGCACAAACTTGTCATTTGCAGGACCCTTTCCAGAATCTTTCGACAAAAAGGCTTCTGAGTTGTCTTCCACCAGGCGACAAAACCGAATAACATTATCGGTTTGAAAATGATGCCGATGGAACTTGTAGAAGAGGACGTCCAAAACATCGATGGTAAGACCAAGTAGAAAAAAGTCTTTCAAAGCTTGGCCTATGAAATTGGAGAATATGTGCACAAGAAAGAATAGCATTAAATTCTAAAATATGCTCTGACTTTGACCTTAACAGGTTGTAAATATGGGCCATTTAAGGAAGTACGTAAGTATTATCGGTCTTACTACCGCTGTGAACACATAATTCTACTGACTTTTGATACTGTGGAGGAATTTCGTACGCGTATTTATATTTAAATGTGTTACATAGGAGGGAGGTAAAAATCTGCGAAAATTGCGTTATGTAATTTGTAAACAGTCCCTTAGCGTTATTATTTCTCTTAAGTCTTTAATGCTAGATTTTGTTGTCTGAGAATACATACACAGTCGACAGCTGTTTACTTTTCGGCTCAAAAGTGTAGATCCATAATCGCAACCTGTCACGATAACATAAAGAATATGAAGCATATTTGATAAGCGACCTTTCTTGTGACCTATTTTTTGCGATTGTCAAATACAAAGGAATAAGTTACACGACGATGTCATAGTATCAGTTTACACATACAATGTTCCAAAATTTGTATACCCAACATCTGTCTGTCTGTCCGTCTGTCTGTTGAAATCACGAAAACGCCTAAATGAAAGGAGCTAGCTCACTGAAACTTAGTAAAATCTTTCTTCATTTCATTTGGTATTGAAATTGGGCAAAATCGATTAACATTTGACCATAACTCCCGTATCACCTCGCCTAGGGTAATCGGTATATGGAAGATTTATTTATCAAAATTTCACCTAAAATACACTTAAATGCCAATAAATCTACAACTATAACATATATAACCACTAAATTTAGTACAAGGAAGTCTTATCAATGACAGACCATGTGCAAAATTTTGTCACAATCAGTCACCATTTGACCATACCAAAAGAAAAGGGGGTTTATGTCCGTCTGTCCGTCAGATAAAAGCACGATAGCTCCTTAACTACAAGAGCTAGAGCTACCGAAATCGGTTTACTTTTGGTACAACCCTGCAACTTTTGGTCAGTATGTTAAATTTTATATTTGACCATAGCTTTCATATAAAACTCGCTCCCGGAAACCACTTAAATTGCACAAACACCATATAAAAGCTACTAAATTATAAACTGTGACAGCTATGGCCACAAAATTTTGCACAAATAAACTCTGTGTAAATACCAGTCAGTATGTAAAATTTTAATCGGTCATTCGATCGGTACACATTTAGCTATAGTTCTTATATATATAACATCGCCTTTTTATAACTACAATCAAAAAGATTTGGAGGTACATTCAGTATATGGAACCCGGTTAATGAAAAGGGAATAGGTGGCTTATGACTCAAAAACAAAATTTCGAAAAATTATCTTAAAATTTCGAAATTTGAGTCATAAGCCCCATTTTCATAGACCGGGTCACATATCAAGATTGCACCTATGAATTAAATAGCTATCAATCAATGTCCTGACTTATATACGGTAATGCATTAGGAACTCCTAACAAAATATATAAACCTGCCGTGTTACTATTAACATGTTTATCTAAACTAAATATTAACAGCTTATTAATATTCAACTATGCCCGGTTATGGGACAAAATTTTGTGCAAAGTAAATTCTAGGGAAACCGCTTAAGATACATTTAAATGTTGAACCATAGTCCAATTATTTTACCTACAATACCTCATTTGGTCCACATTTTGTATTAGCTGCACCCTTGTGGTTATATGAGATATGTTTCTAAATTTAACACAACTTGACGGTGGGTATACAAGGTTCGGCACAGTCGAATATGACACTCTTACTTGCTCAATTTGGAACCACACGGTTGTTGTAAATAAATGTGATGAAATTAGAGATATATGTAGTTTTACTGGAGGGAAGATGGATTACACCTATTCCAATGGGGGCGGATCACATCTGCCAAAGATTTCTTTTTGTTTCAGTAATTCCGAAAGAAGAAGGTATAATCCAAAAGATATCTGGGAGAAGAAGAAAGTCAATTGATGGCGAAAATACAGGGTCAAATGCAAAGATTTCCATAAGAAGGAGAGTGCTGCAACAACATGTTGGTCAAGCATGCTGCATCATTAGTAATAAGTGTAAAGAATAACTGTTGTAAAGTTATAACAACCGCTATCGGTTCATATCTAGCGCGAAGTATAATAAGTATACAACCCAGGGTAAAATAACTACTAACTCGGTTGTATTTTGACAGCGAAACGTGGTAGACATGGTGGCAAGACAGAGGCATAGGTTAATTAAGGTGATCACATCATTTCAATCTATAGAGGTGGGAAACTAAATTGATAACATAAATTCTAGCTATCAGAATTGATGTAATAAATTCAGTTTCCCTGGTTTTCCAATCAGTAAAGACATTGGACATTGGATTCGGCTACACCGAATTCAAGCATAGGCATATTCTAGAATAGGGTACTGTTTTCCCAATCAGTATAGGGAGATAACTTGCTGGAAGTTGCACTCGGAAGTAAAAGGGACACTTTGGCTAGGTAAAAGGTAGGAGCAACTTGTTCGTGTCCTAGAAGGAAACTCTCGGAACGAAGCTAGTTTAGATTTCTCTCGCTCTCACTCACTCTGGTTCCCAATAAGAGACAGCAATTGGTGTCTCAACAAAACATAATCTTTAAGAGGTTTTAAAAACTTAACAAAGTGAACAATAAAATGCAATAAGTGTGCAAATAGAAAAAATACACAAGTGATATTATTTTATGTAAAGGAGCCTGGACGCTACTGAGCTATGCCCCAGCTTCAAACCCGGACTAACCGGATATTCCCTTACGAATTCTGAAAAATCATTGAAGCCTTGATAATATTTCATCGTCAAGATCAAGTTGAGTTCATTAATGCACTGTTGTTGTGTCCATTTAAGTCTAGAGTTGATAAAAAAAAATGGTCACTATAAGATCATTAGATTGCGGTATTGCCTAACTTCTAATCAAAAAAGATAATCCCGTATAAATTGGTTTTCACATTAAACACTTATGAAAGTGAATGACATTTAAATCTTTTTTGCGACCACTGTCTGATGGTTATTTAGTTACTGTTTCTGTTTCTAAAATTGTTTTTTCACTGCAGCAGCTGCTTTAGTTCCTGGTATACAAATACAAGTACTTCGTTCGTTCATACATTTAACATTCTGGCTATGAAAAGAAAAAGTTTTGAATGCACAAATGTAATTTGACTGTCAGAGCCACGTTAATATTTTGGTACAAACAACATTTGTCTGTAGTTTCTCAAGGAAAAAGAAATAATATTCATATAAATTTACACACATGGATGGATGGCGACTAAAGTTAGTGTACTTATATGGAAGGGATTTTTTAAATTGTAAGAAATTTAACTCTTTATTTTAAATCCAATTAAATTTAGTCAAAAGATTCTATATATATCTTTTATATACGAACTCGAAATGAAACCCCAACAGTCCATTACTCAATTTTAAATGGATCTAAGATACATAGGTTAGATTTTTATTTTACGTTAAATGATTTTTAGGCCTCACACTTTTTGGGTTTTGCGTTAAATTAGCCTCCCTTAAGCCTATAGAAATTTCATCGACAGGGCATAGTATAATAAAAATTCTGACCATTGCTTTAAGACTAATTATATAACTACCCTGTCCAGATGACTTCTTTATGTTTAGATATGCTTTCTATATAAACTGCCTTTTATTATAAACACTCTGTACATTTAAAAGTTAATACAATAAGAAACTTGAGAATACAAAATATCGAAAACAATTTCCATGTTTTGTTTGAAATGCGATTTTTTCCAATATCCAATAACATCGACAATCATTAATATCAATTCAGTGTTAATTAACAGAATTCAAAGGAAATGGCATAAAACATCAATGTCTGATAATCCCTTTTACCTATACCATGGTTAACACGAGGGTGGATCAATTTATTAGTTTTTGATACAAAAGGTTAATTTAAAAAATTTTCTATCGAAAAAATTTTCCATCGAAAAAAATTTCTATCGAAAAATATTTCTATCGAAAAATATTTCTATCGAAAAAAAATTCTATCAAAAAAATTTTCTATCGAAAAAAATTTCTATCGAAAAAATTTTCTATCGAAAAAATTTTCTATAAAAAAATATTTCTATCGAAAAAATCTTCCATCGAAAAATATTTCTATCGAAAAATATTTCTATCAAAAAATATTTCTATCGAAAAATATTTCTATCGAAAAATATTTCTATCGAAAAAATTTTCCATTGAAAAATATTTCTACCAAAAAAATTTTCTATCAATTTTCTATCGAAAAATATTTCTATCGCAAAAATTTTCCTTTCTAACGAAATTTTTTCTATAGAAAAATATTTCTAACGAAATTTTTTCTATAGAAAAATATTTCTAACGAAATTTTTTCTATAGAAAAATATTTCTAACGAAATTTTTTCTATAGAAAAATATTTCTAACGAAATTTTTTCTATAGAAAAATATTTCTAACGAAATTTTTTCTATAGAAAAATATTTCTAACGAAATTTTTTCTATAGAAAAATATTTCTAATGAAATTTTTTCTATGGAAAAATATTTCTAACGAAATTTTTTCTATAGAAAAATATTTCTAACGAAATTTTTTCTATAGAAAAATATTTCTAACGAAATTTTTTCTATAGAAAAATATTTCTAACGAAATTTTTTCTATAGAAAAATATTTCTAACGAAATTTTTTCTATAGAAAAATATTTCTAACGAAATTTTTTCTATAGAAAAATATTTCTAACGAAATTTTTTCTATAGAAAAATATTTCTAACGAAATTTTTTCTATAGAAAAATATTTCTAACGAAATTTTTTCTATAGAAAAATATTTCTAACGAAATTTTTTCTATAGAAAAATATTTCTAACGAAATTTTTTCTATAGAAAAATATTTCTAACGAAATTTTTTCTATAGAAAAATATTTCTAACGAAATTTTTTCTATAGAAAAATATTTCTAACGAAATTTTTTCTATAGAAAAATATTTCTAACGAAATTTTTTCTATAGAAAAATATTTCTAACGAAATTTTTTCTATAGAAAAATATTTCTAACGAAATTTTTTCTATAGAAAAATATTTCTAACGAAATTTTTTCTATAGAAAAATATTTCTAACGAAATTTTTTCTATAGAAAAATATTTCTGACGAAATTTTTTCTATAGAAAAATATTTCTAACGAAATTTTTTCTATAGAAAAATATTTCTAACGAAATTTTTTCTATAGAAAAATATTTCTAACGAAATTTTTTCTATAGAAAAATATTTCTTTCGAAATTTTTTCTATAAAAAATATTTCTTTCGAAATTTTTTCTATAAAAAATATTTCTAACGAAATTTTTTCTATAGAAAAATATTTCTAACGAAATTTTTTCTATAGAAAAATATTTCTAACGAATTTTTTTCTATAGAAAAATATTTCTAACGAAATTTTTTCTATAGAAAAATATTTCTAACGAAATTTTTTCTATAGAAAAATATTTCTAACGAAATTTTTTCTATAGAAAAATATTTCTAATGAAATTTTTTCTATAGAAAAATATTTCTAACGAAATTTTTTCTATAGAAAAATATTTCTAACGAAATTATTTCTATAGACAAATATTTCTAACGAAATTTTTTCTATAGAAAAATATTTCTAACGAAATTTTTTCTATAGAAAAATATTTCTAACGAAATTTTTTCTATAGAAAAATATTTCTAACGAAATTATTTCTATAGACAAATATTTCTAACGAAATTTTTTCTATAGAAAAATATTTCTAACGAAATTTTTTCTATAGAAAAATATTTCTAACGAAATTTTTTCTATAGAATAATATTTCTAACGAAATTTTTTCTATAGAAAAATATTTCTAACGAAATTTTTTCTATAGAAAAATATTTCTAACGAAATTTTTTCTATAGAAAAATATTTCTAACGAAATTTTTTCTATAGAAAAATATTTCTAACGAAATTTTTTCTATAGAAAAATATTTCTAACGAAATTTTTTCTATAGAAAAATATTTCTAACGAAATTTTTCTATAGAAAAATATTTCTAACGAAATTTTTTCTATAGAAAAATATTTCTAACGAAATTTTTTCTATAGAAAAATATTTCTAACGAAATTTTTTCTATAGAAAAATATTTCTAACGAAATTTTTTCTATAGAAAAATATTTCTAACGAAATTTTTTCTATAGAAAAATATTTCTAACGAAATTTTTTCTATAGAAAAATATTTCTAACGAAATTTTTTCTATAGAAAAATATTTCTAACGAAATTTTTTCTATAGAAAAATATTTCTAACGAAATTTTTTCTATAGAAAAATATTTCTAACGAAATTTTTTCTATAGAAAAATATTTCTAACGAAATTTTTTCTATAGAAAAATATTTCTAACGAAATTTTTTCTATAGAAAAATATTTTCTATAGAAAAATATTTCTTTCGAAATTTTTTCTATAAAAAATATTTCTTTCGAAATTTTTTCTATAAAAAATATTTCTAACGAAATTTTTTCTATAGAAAAATATTTCTAACAAAATTTTTTCTATAGAAAAATATTTCTAACGAAATTTTTTCTACAGAAAAATATTTCTAACGAATTTTTTTCTATAGAAAAATATTTCTAACGAAATTTTTTCTATAGAAAAATATTTCTAACGAAATTTTTTCTATAGAAAAATATTTCTAACGAAATTTTTTCTATAGAAAAATATTTCTAACGAAATTTTTTCTATAGAAAAATATTTCTAATGAAATTTTTTCTATAGAAAAATATTTCTAACGAAATTTTTTCTATAGAAAAATATTTCTAACGAAATTATTTCTATAGACAAATATTTCTAACGAAATTTTTTCTATAGAAAAATATTTCTAACGAAATTTTTTCTATAGAAAAATATTTCTAACGAAATTATTTCTATAGACAAATATTTCTAACAAAATTTTTTCTATAGAAAAAATTTCGTTAGAAAAATATTTCTAACGAAATTTTTTCTATAGAAAAATATTTCTAACGAAATTTTTTCTATAGAAAAATATTTCTAACGAAATTTTTTCTATAGAAAAATATTTCTAACGAAATTTTTTCTATAGAAAAATATTTCTAACGAAATTTTTTCTATAGAAAAATATTTCTAACGAAATTTTTTCTATAGAAAAATATTTCTAACGAAATTTTTTCTATAGAAAAATATTTCTAACGAAATTTTTTCTATAGAAAAATATTTCTAACGAAAATTTTTCTATAGAAAAATATTTCTAACGAAAATTTTTCTATAGACAAATATTTCTAACGAAAATTTTTCTATAGAAAAATATTTCTAACGAAATTTTTTCTATAGAAAAATATTTCTAACGAAATTTTTTCTATAGAAAATATTTCTAACGAAAATTTTTCTATAGAAAAATATTTCTTTCGAAATTTTTTCTATAGAAAAATAATTCTTTCGAAATTTTTTCTATAGAAAAATATTTCTTTC
This sequence comes from Stomorhina lunata, assembly GCA_933228675.1. Lineage (NCBI taxonomy): Eukaryota > Metazoa > Arthropoda > Insecta > Diptera > Rhiniidae > Stomorhina > Stomorhina lunata. Next base: position 86,249,717 of record OW121741.1, on the reverse strand, counting down.
GAAATTTTTTCCATAGAAAAATATTTCTAACGAAATTTTTTCTATAGAAAAATATTTCTAACGAAATTTTTTCTATAGAAAAATATTTCTAACGAAATTTTTTCTATAGAAAAATATTTCTAACGAAATTTTTTCTATAGAAAAATATTTCTAACGAAATTTTTTCTATAGAAAAATATTTCTAACGAAATTTTTTCTATAGAAAAATATTTCTAACGAAATTTTTTCTATAGAAAAATATTTCTAACGAAATTTTTTCTATAGAAAAATATTTCTAACGAAATTTTTTCTATAGAAAAATATTTCTAACGAAATTTTTTCTATAGAAAAATATTTCTAACGAAATTTTTTCTATAGAAAAATATTTCTAACGAAATTTTTTCTATAGAAAAATATTTCTAACGAAATTTTTTCTATAGAAAAATATTTCTAACGAAATTTTTTCCATAGAAAAATATTTCTAACGAAATTTTTTCTATAGAAAAATATTTCTAACGAAATTTTTTCTATAGAAAAATATTTCTAACGAAATTTTTTCTATAGAAAAATATTTCTAACGAAATTTTTTCTATAGAAAAATATTTCTAACGAAATTTTTTCTATAGAAAAATATTTCTAACGAAATTTTTTCTATAGAAAAATATTTCTAACGAAATTTTTTCTATAGAAAAATATTTCTAACGAAATTTTTTCTATAGAAAAATATTTCTAACGAAATTTTTTCTATAGAAAAATATTTCTAACGAAATTTTTTCTATAGAAAAATATTTCTAACGAAATTTTTTCTATAGAAAAATATTTCTAACGAAATTTTTTCTATAGAAAAATATTTCTAACGAAATTTTTTCTATAGAAAAATATTTCTAACGAAATTTTTTCTATAGAAAAATATTTCTAGCGAAATTTTTTCTATAGAAAAATATTTCTAGCGAAATTTTTTCTATAGAAAAATATTTCTAACGAAATTTTTTCTATAGAATAATATTTCTAACGAAATTTTTTCTATAGAAAAATATTTCTAACGAAATTTTTTCTATAGAAAAATATTTCTAACGAAATTTTTTCTATAGAAAAATATTTCTAACGAAATTTTTTCTATAGAAAAATATTTCTAACGAAATTTTTTCTATAGAAAAATATTTCTAACGAAATTTTTTCTATAGAAAAATATTTCTAACGAAATTTTTTCTATAGAAAAATATTTCTAACGAAATTTTTTCTATAGAAAAATATTTCTAACGAAATTTTTTCTATAGAATAATATTTCTAACGAAATTTTTTCTATAGAAAAATATTTCTAACGAAATTTTTTCTATAGAAAAATATTTCTAACGAAATTTTTTCTATAGAAAAATATTTCTAACGAAATTTTTTCTATAGAAAAATATTTCTAACGAAATTTTTTTCTATAGAAAAATATTTCTAACAAAATTTTTTCTATAGAAAAATATTTCTAACGAAATTTTTTCTATAGAAAAATATTTCTAACGAAATTTTTTCTATAGAAAAATATTTCTAACGAAATTTTTTCTATAGAAAAATATTTCTAACGAAATTTTTTCTATAGAAAAATATTTCTAACGAAATTTTTTCTATAGAAAAATATTTCTAACGAAATTTTTTCTATAGAAAAATATTTCTAACGAAATTTTTTCTATAGAAAAATATTTCTAACGAAATTTTTTCTATAGAAAAATATTTCTAACGAAATTTTTTCTATAGAAAAATATTTCTAACGAAATTTTTTCTATAGAAAAATATTTCTAACGAAATTTTTTCTATAGAAAAATATTTCTAACGAAATTTTTTCTATAGAAAAATATTTCTAACGAAATTTTTTCTATAGAAAAATATTTCTAACGAAATTTTTTCTATAAAAAAATATTTCTAACGAAATTTTTTCTATAGAAAAATATTTCTAACGAAATTTTTTCTATAGAAAAATATTTCTAACGAAATTTTTTCTATAGAAAAATATTTCTAACGAAATTTTTTCTATAGAAAAATATTTCTAACGAAATTTTTTCTATAGAAAAATATTTCTAACGAAATTTTTTCTATAGAAAAATATTTCTAACGAAAGTTTTTCTATAGAAAAATATTTCTAACGAAATTTTTTCTATAGAAAAATATTTCTAACGAAATTTTTTCTATAGAAAAATATTTCTAACGAAATTTTTTCTATAGAAATATATTTCTAACGAAATTTTTTCTGTAGAAAAATATTTCTTACGAAATTTTTTCTATAGAAAAATATTTCTAACGAAATTTTTTCTATAGAAAAATATTTCTAACGAAATTTTTTCTATAGAAAAATATTTCTAACGAAATTTTTTCTATAGAAAAATATTTCTAACGAAATTTTTTCTATAGAAAAATATTTCTAACGAAATTTTTTCTATAGAAAAATATTTCTAACGAAATTTTTTCTATAGAAAAATATTTCTAACGAAATTTTTTCTATAGAAAAATATTTCTAACGAAATTTTTTCTATAGAAAAATATTTCTAACGAAATTTTTTCTATAGAAAAATATTTCTAACGAAATTTTTTCTATAGAAAAATATTTCTAACGAAATTTTTTCTATAGAAAAATATTTCTAACGAAATTTTTTCTATAGAAAAATATTTCTAACGAAATTTTTTCTATAGAAAAATATTTCTAACGAAATTTTTTCTATAGAAAAATATTTCTAACGAAATTTTTTCTATAGAAAAATATTTCTAACGAAATTTTTTCTATAGAAAAATATTTCTAACGAAATTTTTTCTATAGAAAAATATTTCTAACGAAATTTTTTCTATAGAAAAATATTTCTAACGAAATTTTTTCTATAGAAAAATATTTCTAACGAAATTTTTTCTATAGAAAAATATTTCTAACGAAATTTTTTCTATAGAAAAATATTTCTAACGAAATTTTTTCTATAGAAAAATATTTCTAACGAAATTTTTTCTATAGAAAAATATTTCTAACGAAATTTTTTCTATAGAAAAATATTTCTAACGAAATTTTTTCTATAGAAAAATATTTCTAACGAAATTTTTTCTATAGAAAAATATTTCTAACGAAATTTTTTTTATAGAAAAATATTTCTAACGAAATTTTTTCTATAGAAAAATATTTCTAACGAAATTTTTTCTATAGAAAAATATTTCTAACGAAATTTGTTCTATAGAAAAATATTTCTAACGAAATTTTTTCTATAGAAAAATATTTCTAACGAAATTTTTTCTATAGAAAAATATTTCTAACGAAATTTTTTCTATAGAAAAATATTTCTAACGAAATTTTTTCTATAGAAAAATATTTCTGTCGAAATTTTTTCTATAGAAAAATACTTCTATCGAAAATTTTTTATAGAAAATTATTTCTTTCTTAAAATTTTCTATAGAAAAATATTTCTTTCTTAAATTTTTCTATAGAAAAATATTTCTTTCGAAAATTTTTCTATAGAAAAATATTTCTTTCGAAATTTTTTCTATAGAAAAATATTTCTAACGAAATTTTTTCTATAGAAAAATATTTCTTTCGAAATTTTTTCTATAGAAAAATATTTCTTTCGAAGTTTTTTCTATAGAAAAATATTTGTTTCGAAATTTTTTCTATAGAAAAATATTTCTATCGAAATTTTTTCTATAGAAAAATATTTCTTTCGAAATTTTTTCTATAGAAAAATATTTCTAACGAATTTTTTCTATAGAAAAAATTTCTTTCGAAATTTTTTCTATAGAAAAATTTTTCTTTCGAAATTTTTTCAATAGAAAAATATTTCCTTCGAAATTTTTTCTACAGAAATATATTTCTTTCGAAATTTTTTCTATAGAAAAATATTTTTTTCGAAATTTTTTCTATAGAAAAATACTTCTATCGAAAATTTTTTTATAGAGAAATATTTCTATCGAAAATTTTTTTATAGAAAAATATTTCTTTCTTAAAATTTTCTATAGAAAAATATTTCTTTCTTAAATTTTTCTATAGAAAAATATTTCTTTCTTAAATTTTCTATAGAAAAATATTTCTTTCGAAAATTTTTCTAAAGAAAAATATTTCTTTCGAAATTTTTTCTATAGAAAAATATTTCTTTCGAAATTTTTTCTATAGAAAAATATTTCTTTCGAAATTTTTTCTATAGAAAAATATTTCTAACGAAATTTTTTCTATAGAAAAATATTTCTTTCGAAATTTTTTCTATAGAAAAATATTTCTTTCGAAATTTTTTCAATAGAAAAATATTTCCTTCGAAATTTTTTCTACAGAAATATATTTCTTTCGAAATTTTTTCTATAGAAAAATACTTCTATCGAAAATTTTTTTATAGAAAAATATTTCTTTCTTAAAATTTTCTATAGAAAAATATTTCTTTCTTAAATTTTTCTATAGAAAAATATTTCTTTCGAAAATTTTTCTATAGAAAAATATTTCTTTCGAAATTTTTTCTATAGAAAATATTTCTTTCGAAATTTTTTCTATAAAAAAAAATATTTCTTTCGAAATTTTTTCTATAGAAAAATATTTCTTTCGAAATTTTTTCAAAAGAAAAATATTTCCTTCGAAATTTTTTCTACAGAAATATATTTCTTTCGAAATTTTTTCTACAGAAAAATATTTCTTTCGAAATTTTTTCTATAGAAAAATATTTCTTTCGAAATTTTTTCTATAAAAAAATATTTCTTTCGAAATTTTTTCTATAGAAAAATATTTCTATCGAAAATTTGTGTTAGGAGAAATATTTCTATCGAAAGTTTTTCTTTAGCAAAATATTTCTATCGAAATTTTTTCTATAGAACAATTTTTCCATTGAAAAATATTTCTATCGAAAATTTTTCGAGTCTAAAAATTAAAAAGTAACCGACTTATTGACCCTCCCTCGTAGCCCAAAACGTTATACTTTCCAAATGGCAATAATAAAAAGGAACTTTTTTTTACTATTTTCTAGGACTACTTACCCTTTCGAACAAACTGCGGCATATATTGACATAGAGACTGTAGGTAAAATGTGCCCTTAAATCGTTTAGACGATCTGTTATGTCATCAACTTTTTCCGTATTATCGATAGAGGCGGTAAACAGCGAAACGAACCAGACTAAACTGTATTGATACATCGGATCAATATTCGCCAATTCAACTGTAATGGAAATTAATGAGATTTTGTTAGTTTTATTTCGCATCTGTATAAAACGCTTTTTTTTTGTTTTAGTTTCAACATTTTTATATTAAAATTTTCGATGAACAAACAAAAATACGGATGAAAATATAATGCGAGTATATGAGATTTTGGTCAAAGTATACATTTTGGTTTTGTTTTTGTCATTTGACATAAATGGTTGAAAGGATATGGTTTTCATCATGTCATTGACATGTTATTCAAATGATAAAAAACCGCAGACAAACATACATATGTTTCTTTGTGACGATTATGTGCATTAAAATGTATGTATGTTTTTAAGTATCAGTGTAATTAAAGATTAAAATATATTTGAGCCAAATTGATGCACATTTTAGTTATTGCACAAAATAAACCATCAAGTGTTTAAATTAAATTTATAAGCCTAAAGGATTTTAAATTCACACATAAACAAAATATGGTTGCAGTGACCATATTTATGGAGCACATTCTTTCTATATATCTCTCTGTTTTACGATCCTAGTTTATTTACTTCCAATTATGTATATGATTTTACTAGAATATTATTCAATTTCAATAAATTTTGATTCATAAGGTCTCATTTATTATATTCTTTTAGCCATTAGCTAATTTTGAATACATACATACATACATACATACGTTTAGAAAAACATTGCAACACTCTTTTTATAACTCTATCTCTCTCTCTCTCTCTCTCACACACACTATGGCAGAACTAACTACACATACCAATAAAGTTTTTATGACCATAAAATAAACCGGAAATTAAAACCATAAACTCTAGGGCAAACTCATTTTTACAATTCAAAAAAAAGAATAACAACAGCCTTGTAAATCCGGATATTAGTTCTTAAGTTTATACGCACTCGTTCACAGCAGCTCATGAACAAAATTTATTAGAATTCACAATGGGGACAGAAAGAAAAAATTTTGGATAAAATATACTGACTGAAAAATTCAGAATTTAAAATCAGCATGAGCATTTAAGCGGTCTTATGTTAAAAAAATCTTAATTATTGCTTAAAGAACACGTTAGTTACCAAATACTTTAAGGCTAACAAACGATTGTTAAAAAATAGTATCCAAAAACAGTTCTTTAACTAATGAATACGTCAAGTCAATTTTACATGTTAATGCTGGCAACATCGTAATTCTCTCTTGTCTCTTTATAGTTAAATATACAAAACAACGAATTAATTATTCATTGTTTCATCCGGGTAGTCGAATTTCTAAATAATGTTTTGTATGTTTTTAATATAAAATAACATTTTTCTTTTTTTTCTTAATGTAAAATTATGTTTATGTTATATAAAAGCCAGAGACCGAATATTGTTTTATTTTTTAAATCAATCAAGTATAAATATCATTGCCGATGAAAATTTATTTTCATTTCGATCGATGAATAAAAATGAGGGATTTATATTTGAAATATAAATATCCCTCATGATAAAAATTTTAAATATCTTGAACGATAAATATCCGAACAGAAAAATATTTTATTGATTGTTTTATTTTTGAACTTCTGTTTTGACTTTGAAAAATAAAATATTTTTGAAATTATAAAACTTTTAACAATGAATGTATGAATACGTTTCCAATTAATTGCAATGTTTTAGGACATCGAAGTTAAACCTAATAGTCCTAAAGGAACTATTGGTGGTTTCTTTGACTCGCAAAACCATTTCAACATAAAATTTGCAACAATAATTGAATTTATTGTTATTTAATTGCCAAACGACTTTTTATACCAGGACAAATCTTCTTCTGTCATTCTTGACTCCCAGTGAAGCATAGGGAATGGAAGGATGCAGAATTGCCTGGCGTCTTTAGCTACCAGGTGGGAACTGTATCCAATTCCCACTCTAAACTCTAAACGTGGTACATCCCGGAAACCTTAGCAACCTAGTTTTATATGCGGTAAACAACCCGTGTGGGATTCTAGGTCAGGAAGTTATCTTAGAGCCAGGGAGTTATCTTAGAGCCATTCCAACGTATATGGTCTAAGGGTCTAAGATAATTGTACTTCCTAAAGTACGAAAATGCAGCGTCTGCTTAACATGTTAGTTGCGGCTGCAAGCGGGCCTCAGTCTCGGATCGAACGGCTTGCTATACAAACGTGGCTTGTGTCTTTGGACCCATCACCCATCGACTTAGCGCTCACGATGTTTTAAGCATGGAAAGAAACAATATTATAGAATATACTACTCCAAGGGGTAATCATGCGAGAAATCCCCCTGCTACGGCAGTTGGCGCAAGGATTTTGGAGTTTCCTAATCTATGCAAGAACATTATGATGAATGAAACCAGGACAAATACAGAAATAAAATTTGAATATTTTCTATCAATTTTTTTTTTCATCGGATGAAAAAAGATGAAAATAATTTTGAACTGATAAATATCCCAAACGATTTTTTTATTTTTTATTTTCATCGGATTGAAAAACGATACAAAATTTTTCGAACAATTAAAAATCTTTAGGGATATTTATTATTTTTTAAACTTCAATGATTGTTTTTGTATGGATTAAAAAATGAAAATATTGTTTTAAAAGTATTAATATTCGGTCTCTGATAAAAGCATAAACTAAACATATTTATAATACAGTAAAATAATAAATAGACAAATTTTTACTAAGGGTTTAAACCGATTATTTAAAAATCGAGTACTTTTAACTCATGTTGAGTATATATACATCACTATAATGTTTTTTGTTAAAAATTAGAATTTGTATTATTAATTCCTTTGAAAAGTTTGATTTTAGTATGAAATATGTAAAATAGAGTATGAAATATCATGGAAATTATATTTCATAAATTCCAAACCCCCGAAACCTTTTATATCATAAAAAAATAGCAAATTAGAAAAAATATGATAACTAAATTTAGCAAAAATATTATTTTTTATCAGAAAAGTCTGAAAACTTAAATATTTTCTTTAAAAGTTTTCACAAAACATTATTTGTCAAAACAATAAAATATTTAACGTAGCTTTAAATTATGTAGACAGCTACTTTAAATTATTTGATGTTAACAAAAGATTAACTTCGGTTTGTTAAGCTAACAATCGTTTTAGGATAATACTTTAAGGAATTATGCTTAATTTTAGTTTACCAATCGTTGTTAAATTTTTTTGCATAAGACCGAAGATCTTTAATATAGAAGTTCAAAAATTGTTCGTACAGCTAAGAAATAGTTATGTTTCGATCCACCGAAATCAAAGAAAGTTAAGCTATCGTGAGTCATAATGGGAACACTTTTACTTGCATTTTCACTGACCGACAGTATCTTCAACCATATGAAACTTGTAATCAAAATATAGATCACAATTTTTACGTTTATCTTTCATTTCCTTTTTATGGGGCCCAATCCGCTCGCAGTTCCGTCTTTTTTTTTTTTTTTTATTTCGGACCAGCACTCAGGGGATGACCCCTACTTATGGGAGCGATTATAGGTGGAGTAGTGTTTGTGGACATTCGATTTGAACCTTCCTATATTGCAACTGACTGGGAAAACTTCTTCTGGGAAGCAAATTCCACATACAATCTATACGGCTAAAGAACGAATTTCTCTGTGCATTGTTCTGTCTACTAGCCAATCGACTACGAAGAGATGAACTCTAACAGAAAGACGTGTATCGCGTAAGAAAGCTCGAGTATCGGGAACGAGTTCACTTATTTCGTTAGAGCACATTCCAAAGTAGTAACGATTGAACAGTGTGACGCAACCCATATTGCGACGGTACTCCAGTAAATCAATAGAGTTAGATACCCTAATTTCAGCGATGAGCACTTTCGCTCTCTCCTGCACTCGATCGAGAAGCTCCAAAATGGAATTTGAAGCACCGGACAATACATTTTCGGTCAGATAGAGGTGTTGTAAAAAGTAAGGAGAACAGATGAAGTAAAGTGTCCTTTACACCGTTTTAGAAAACCAAGGCACTTGAATGCTTCTTTCGACACTTGAAAAATGTTGTCCAAAGGACATCACATTGTATTCTCATTCCCAGAACATCTGATTCCTTAATATTTACACCGCCCATTTATACAGATGAAGTAACATGATGTGCCGTGCGTTTATGCGTAAGCAAATAACGTTGGGTTTTCCGCGCATTTAAATCAACTCTATTCGCACGACCCTTATCTGAAACTGTTTCTAAATCGCGGTTTAATGATTCATTCATATTTTGTCTCATAGCACCAAACTCTAAAAGACTAGGTCTACGATTGAATAAATATGAATGGCAAATATTGCTGTCATCTGCAAAAGAGTTGATAGGATTGGAAGTTTGACATAGAAGGTCATTTATAAAGATAAGAAATAGAGTAGGAGAAAGAACAGAGCCTTGGGGTAGCAATGAATTAGTCTTGAACTCGTTTGATGAGATCGCATCTATAACGACTCGTTTAGTGCGATCTCTGAGTAAGCTCGATAAAAACCGAGAAAATTTATTACCGAAACCAAAAGCAATAAGTTTTGATAGAAGTGCTCCGTGACTCACTCTATCAAATGCCTTGGAAATATTCAGAGCAACAACTTTACTTTCGCCAAAACGGTGTATTTATTGACACCATTTTTCCGACAGGAAGGCTTACAGGTCTCCCGTAGAGCGTCCCCTACGAAATCCATACTGGCGGTGGCTTAGTAAGTTGTTAGATTCCAGATATTTCACAAGATGGTGATTCAACATACTTTCCATAACCTTGGAGAGTCCAGAACAAATTGCTATTGGATGGTAGTTTTCACGGTTGTTAGCCCCACCCTTTTTGGGGATTGGCGTAATATTAACAACCTTCCAACAACGAGGAAATTTACAGGCAGAGGTTGAGTACTTTCCGGCAAGCGAGAATTTCTTGCGAATATTTCAACCGGGTCTGTAAATGTTTGACCATCCTTTAAAAAAAATTAAGAACTACACCATTTTCAATTATAATTGAGAAATTTTCAAATTGAATTGAGAAATTTTCAATTGAAATTGGGAATTTTCAATTGAAATTGAGAAATATTCAATTGGAATTGAGAATTTACAATTGAAATTAAGAAATTTCCAATTGAAATTGAGACTTTTCAATTGAAATTGAGAAATATTCAATTGAAATTGAGAATTTTCAGTTGAAATGAGAAATTTTTAATTGAAATTGAGAAATTTTCAGTTGAAATTGAGAATTTTTCAATTGAAAATGAGAATTTGTAAATTGAAATTGAGAAAATCCCAATTGGAAATGAGAAATATTCAATTGAAATTGAGAATTTTTAAATTTAATTTGAGAATTTTTCAATTAAAATTGAGAAAAGCCCAATTGAAAATGAGGTTGATTTTTTTAATTGAAATTGAGAAATTTTCAATTGAAATTGAGAAATTTTCAATTGAAATTGAGAAATTTTCAATTGAAATTGAGAAATTTTCAATTGAAATTGAGAATTTTAGAATTGAAATTGAGAAAACCTAAATTGAAAATGAGGATGAAATTTCACTTGGGGTTTTCCCAATTTAAATTGAAAATTTCTCAATTTCAATTGAAAATTTCTCAATTTCAATTGAAAACTTCTGAATTTCAATTGAAAATTTCTCAATTTCAATTGAAAATTTCTCAATTTCAATTACAAATTCAACCTCATTTTCAATTGTGCTTTTCTCAATTTCAATTGAAAATTTCTCAATTTAAATTGAAAATTTCTCAATTTCAATTGAAAATTTCTCAATTTCAATTGAAAATTTCTCAATTTCAATTGAAAATTTCTCAATTTCAACTGAATGTTTCTCATTTCCAATTAGTGTTTTCTCAATTTTAATTGAAAATTTCTCATTTTTAATTGAAAATTCTCAATATCAATTGAAAATTTCTCAATTTCAAATGAAAATTCTCAATTTCAATTGAAAATTTCTCATTTTCAATTGAAAATTCTCAATTTCAATTGAAAATTTCTCAATTTCAATTGAATATTCTCATTTTCAATTGAATATTTCTCAATTTCAATTGAAAATGGTGTAGCATTATTTTTAACCCGTTTAACGAACGATCAGACACTCTTACTGCCCCGAGAAGCAGCAAGAATTTTAATACGAAGAAGTGGTCGAATAAACAAAGTTTCCGGCTAAAATACCTATAAAATTCGTTGAGCTTAGCCCAACGACCTTTTTCGTATAAGAAAGTTAAACATTTCGTGGCTGTTTGTGAAACATTACGAAGTGTAGAGAACGAAAAAGAGGCGGAAAAGGTATAATGATCCGTATTTCCAAGAAAACCTTGACTTCATACTTGCCAGGGTGTGAAGTCAGGAAAAGGTCAAGGGTTTCTGTTGGTGCCCTTCAACACACGAAATATGTGTTAGTTCATTTACCAGTTGCGCTAGGTGATTAGGCGCGGCTCAAATGGCGAAGTAAAGATGAATTGTAAACACTGAAGTTGCCAGCATTTCACCGATTTCACCGTTCGGACAACTCTCAAAGATCTTAGATTTTGAGTAGAAAAGGCATCGAAGCCCGATAGCTTTGTGTGGAAATGTGAACCACCATGGTATAGCTAAGTTAGTCATCCGCCTAGCATACCAGAGGTACCAAGTTCAATCCCCGGCCTAGACCGACTTGAAAAAATAAAATTTTCAAAAAAAAGCGGTTCACCTCATAACTCAGCTAGCCATCGGTTATTGAGTATTAGGCTATGTAAAACTTCTCTAACTAATGCATTTACCGTTCGGAGCAGGAATTAAAACGTAAGTCCCTTTCAATGTCCCTTTAAATTTTTTAATATTCTACAATTTAAACCAAAAATTGTTTTTTTATTATTTTGTTTTTATAAAAAAAACTAGCTGGCCCATTAGATGTCATTGGTGGTTTAATATGAAAATTAGATTTTGATACACCTCACCGCCCGTGGAACGAAAATCAAAAATCAGACTTCACAGTGTCACCCGCCTGGTATCCTGAAGATTCTCTCAAAATTTAATCAAAATCGGCTTCAAAAATTCAATTCTTTTTCACTGTTAAATACCCCGCGCATAATAACGTTTTACATTTATTAACTTTGCACTGTAAATCCCCGTTTATTTTTCATACCATTTTATACAAAATCTTACGGTTTAATAACCTTCGCCTAAATACCTAATTCGGGTATTTACCTCAACAAATTTATTTACCTAAAGTACCTTTTTGCAACTTTAGAAAAACTTCATTAACTTTTTGCTTGTTTGTTGTTTTGATTCAATGTTAATGGGTCAATTTAAAAAATTGCGTGGAACCTCCAATGTTATGGGTTACTAACTGATGCAGAAATACTTAAGAGTCTCCATAATGAAAACTATAGAGATACATCAGATGATGAAGTACCTTGTGAGAAAAGTCACACCAATCTAACTTTTAAAGAAGCTATAATAGCACTTGATGTTTAACATAGATCTCCAAAAATAGAAAAGTAGATCTTAAAAAGCTTGACAATTTTGAGGCAAAATTTTTTAAAAGAGATATTTTAAATATCTCTTTTAAAAATTATGCCCGATCTAATATAAGTGAATATTTTAAGTAATTGGCTATCAGCATTTTTTTTTACTTTTAATATAATAAATCACTATTTCAGTGTTAATTCTATGATATCTCTAAAACGACTAAGCGGATTAAGAAAAATGTGGGGACGACTTAATGATAAAAATGTTTTCGAATTTCGGTATTTTTAAAAGATCAATATAACCAGACGTTTTGAAGTTATGTCAAAAAAAACTGTTTTTCGGATAAAATATTGTATCTCAAAAACTAGAGCCAACTTGGAAAAGCCAGTCATTTTCCGATATTACCGGCAAATCTTGTTGACCTGTGTTATTGATTTGATTAGAATTAATATTTGGTTATGTTATGAATTAAACTTTTATTTTTCAAATAGAAAGGGGTTTTATTAAAGAAATTTTTATATAGTCTAAATCTTATATTCTTAAACGAGCAATATATATATATATATATATATATATATATATATATCTTATATTCTTAAACGAGCAATAATTGTATATCTTATATTCTTAAAGGAGCAATAATTGTATATATATATATATATATATATAGAATGGCTATCTCGAAAACGGCTCTAACGATTTTGATAAAATTTGGACACGCTATGTCTCCTAAAGTAATAGGTATTGAAACAAAATTAAAATTACGTTTTAAACAGCTTTGAAAATAAGCGGACAGGTTTTTGGTACTTTTTTGAAACTATGTCCGATAGGGGGTAAAAAAGGGTGAAAATAGTTTTTTTGGCACCTTTTTAACCCACTCTTATATTTTAAACTAAAGAATATAGAAAGAAACTTGGTACTGCAATCAATAGATGTAAAAAAACATGAAACACGTATTTGGTACTTTTTTGATTTTGGAGCCAAAATGGGTAAAAAAGGGATAAAATGATAACTTAACATCTCCAAAGTAATATGAATAGGAACATTAAACATTATGTTAAATGCGTTTTAAAAAAATGTACCGAATTCAATTGGCACCAAAAAAGTACCAAATATGCATATAGAACTTTTAGAAATTGGGGAATAAAAAGGGGAAAAAATTTGTATTATTTTAAACAAATGAATGTTTGTATGTATGTATGTTCTTTATAGAATAGTAAACTGTGGATTTGATCATGTTATGCTCTTTAGCGAAGATGTTGCGGATAAGCCGGCGAAGGTTTTTAAGTTGATAAGACTAATTTCCGACAGATAGCGCCACGGAAAATTACTAAAAATGAATTAAATCGTATACTGTACATTTGATCATGCTATGATCTTTAGCAAAGTTGTAGCGCATGAGCCGACGAAGGCTTTTTAGATGGTATGACTAATTTCCGACAGGTGGCGCTACAGAAACTTACTCAAAGTCAATTTAATCGTAATCTGTACATTTAATCATGCTACAATCTTTAGCAAAGTTGTTGCACATGAGCCGACGAAGGTTTCTTAGTTGGTATGAAGAAATTTCGACAGGTGGCGCCACTGAAATTTACTCAAAGTCAATTTAATCATAAGCTGTACATTTAATCATGCTATAATCTTCAGCAAAGTTGTTACGGATAAGCCGAAGAAGGTTTATGAATTGGAATGGGTAAAGTCCGACAGGTGGCGCCACAGAAAATTACTCAAAGTGAATTAAATCGTAAACTGTGTATTTGATCAGACTATAATCTTTAGCAAAGTTGTTGCGCATGAGTCGACGGAGGTTTCTGTTGGTATGAATAATTTCCAAAATTATTAAAATGAGTTAAACTGTAAACTATGAAAACTATGTGTTGGTCGGACAAAATAAATAAAATAAATTTATTTTAGCACTTTATAAAATAAAATATATAAAAACTTTAAAATTAGCCTCAAAATGCTTATCATAAAGCTCCGAGCAAGTCTCGGTCAACCAGGTACTGTCGATTTTATTCAGGTTCGCTTATAGTCCAAAGGTGGATTATATCCAGAATCGCAATCAGTTCATAAAGTGGCTTAAAAAAAATGGGTTAAAGTCCAAATTCGCTTATAGTCCACAAAAGTTGTGCAACTATATATGTAGCCTATAGCCAAAAATGACTGTATTGTGGTATACTTTGAAGTTTTAACTAAAACGAAGCCTTGTTCAGCCGAACCAGTTTAACTAATTTTAGATGGATAGTCACCTGAACTACATATAAAAAAGTTCTTAATCTAACACGCATACTTCAACCGTTAGTTAAAACAGTAAACACAAGTGCAGATATTGTGGTATACTTTGAGATAATATTTCTTAATTGACTTAAATAATTTACTATCTATACGTATCTGAAACATAGATGAAATCCGAATATCATGGATTCTGCCACAGCAAGCGCGATAATTGTTTGAAAAGCTATTATACCGACTTTTTTCAATATAAAAACTGATACCGATATTTTTTTCGATAGAAAAACTAAAATACCAACATTTTGCTATAGAAATACTGTTGACTTCTATACCAAAATTTTATCTATAAAAAACAGTTTTACCTACATTTTTTCTATAGAAAAGAACTCTTATTTATCATTAGGGTATTCTAATTTGCATTTCCTCAACTTACCAATAGTAAAAAATAATATTGTTGAATGCTCAGCTATTGGCACATAATTCAAACGTGCCACATCAATTTGCTTTTCCGTTGCTTCAGTTATTACTTGCTTCTCATTTATATCATTGGCCAAAGCCTTCGAAGAGCTTAAAATCTGAACAGCGGTTTCATCTTCTAGAATATTTTCTGCCGACGAGAGAACACTTAATATTTGATCCTCCGTTTCCTTGAGCATACGTTTATTTTCGGCACCCTGAACGATAAGAGTATTTTTTTCAGCCTCCAAATCGGGTCGCTCTCTAGCCACTGTAATTCCCAGCAGTTGATCTTGCAAACCTTGTGTGGTAATCATGAAATTTAAAAGAGTTACCTTAACAGCAACTTCTGGTAAATAGTGGGGATTTCTTAGTTTGGTGGTCATATAGAATCTGAAAATTTTGTTGGTTATTAAAATTTAAACTTATGCTTTTAGGCTGTACTTACTTAAAACTGTGATTATATTCGATTACCGAGTCACCCAGCTTAATACACAAAGTACCACCTTGCTTGAAAAGTTGTTTTAATAAAATCGATTCCAGTAGAGGATCCAATTCTTCTCCGATATTCTCAAGTAGTACGGGTAAACCAAATTGTATAGCATTTTCTAGGACTCTGGTATAATCCGGTTGGTTAAGTCTTATTACGCACAGACGATTATTTTTCTCAAGATTTTTTATCCATTTATTGGCCTGACCTTGAGGATCAATCATAAGGGGCCAACGTCGAGCATTTCTAAAATAATAATAATAAATGATATGTATTAAATTTGTTATTTTACGCAGTAGGGTTATTTTTCCTAGGACCATTTTAGGTAACGTGAGGTACGTCCTAAGAAGTTCAGAAAAAAAATTTTGTCAATTCAATGCCCATTTATTTCAAAAATTTTGTCAATTCAATGCCCATTTATTTCAAGGACCCATTTGTATGGGAAAAAATGGGACTTTTTTCGGTTCTTGGTAAATTTCAACCAATAAAGATATGTTTTTGGCAAAATAATTGAATGTAGAAAACAACTAAATCAGCTTTGACTAGAATTATAAAAACTAAAAATCCATGCAGAAGTTTTTAAGTTATTGCAATTTGCCCCAGAAATTCGTGTCCTTTTCAACACGCCTAAGGATATGCAGCAAAAAAATATTTTTATAGTACAGAAATTACAAAGTAAGGCTTTTCTTATCATCTAAAGACTTATAAGTACTAAATAGTTTAAACTTATTAACATATAGTTAAATTTACATAGTTTTTTTTTTATACTGGAAAATTGTACTTTTTTTTAAGGACCGCTTCAAAACTCACTTTTTAAGTTTTAGAAAATTTTGTTAAAAAAATATTCAAAATTTAAAAACTTTTGATCGGCATGTTAAAATAGACAGTAATAAAAATCCTAAAAAGTTCAATTTGATATCTCATACGGTTTCGCCGTACCTGCGAGTTGAAATCGTAAAATTTCGCGAAAAAGTATATTTTTGGACATTATTTACGTAGATGCATAGTAAATTATATTTAAGTTTTCTTTTGATAAAGTAAATACAGAATTTTATTGCCCAGTCAGTTAGTAAAGTCCACTAGAACTTTCTTTGATATTGGGTGAGCTTAACCCTTTCGTCATCGGGGTCAAAGGTAAAAATTTGGATTTTTAGTGGCAAAAATACGAAATGTTATAAATTTAGTGGCGAATTTCGATCAAAATCAATAAAAATAGTTATCTTAAGAATGGTTACATTGTCTTATTAAAAATATTTTATTTAACCCTTAACAGCTTCTTAGGAAGTAGAACATCGATTTTTAAACTAAGCGTATCGAATTTCAATAAAAGTTGTTTTTCTCTCCACCCTAATTACCAGCTCATAAAATGTTTGCCTTTCTCTAGAAAAATCCCCTTTATTTCATCGTTATAGTTCATTTAAAGTGAACCCGTAATAAAAAATAAATAGCTACTATACCACATTACCAACCTTTTCCATATTACCACCATTTACTCTATATAATTTGAAAAATTATATAGAGGAGAAGAATGTGCTGAACTTACATTCCTCACATGACAGGTATCCGCAATAATAACCGAATTTCGAAATTTTGTTTATAAAAACTCTTCTACTTTCCGAACAAATGTTTCTACTTCGATTACAAGCTTTACATATATGGGCCAGATGAAAATCGATAAATTAGTTAAAGTCAAATACACATATTATGATAGGTCTCAGACCAATATGCCTTAGAAAAGGTTAGATTTGAAAGGATTTTTTCATCAAAAATTTTTTTGTAGAAAATTTTTTTATCCAAAATTTTTCTATAGAAAATTTTTTTGATGGTCGTGGGTTCGAGTCGGGCTCAGGTTCATGTCATAAATTATTTTTTTAATTTATGATTTTTAAATTAGATGAATAAATTTTAGGAATACTGAAAAAACTATGTGACACTTAGCAGTGTGGAATGCTGCATTTTCTGTCCCGCTACGGACTTCATCAGCACACTGTGTCACCAACTGTTAGATGCCAGTAGTTAAGATCATCTATTTAACTGAATTCTTAAGCGAAATTGAAAACGAGAATTATATTAACACTCATTTCTATTTCACCTATGACCATATGATCGATTCAGTTAGACGAACTTATCCACCATAGTTTTTTCCTTTATTTTTTTTAAGAATTCAGTTAAATAGATGATCTTAACTACTGGCATCTAACAGTTGGTGACACAGTGTGCTGATGAAGTCCGTAGCGGGACAGAAAATGCAGCATTCCACACTGCTAAGTGTCACATAGTTTTTTCAGTATTCCTTAAATTTATTCATCTAATTTAAAAATCATAAATTAAAAAAATAATTTATGACATGAACCTGAGCCCGACTCGAACCCACGACCATCAACATAAATTCTGGTTCAACTAAAATTAATTTCTTTCAATTAAATTGCATGGGCACCGCGATTTACATGTTTTCATTAACTCTTTCAAGTTGATACTAAATTCAAATTTGCATTAACGTAAAAGAATAAACAGAAACTTGTCAAAACAAAAATCTTTGTCTTCATTACCAGCTGATAGTTGGTTAAAGTACAAAGTAAATGTAGATTAATAAAGGATAGGAATACAAAAAATAAAGGAAAAAACTATGGTGGATAAGTTCGTCTAACTGAATCGATCATATGGTCATAGGTGAAATAGAAATGAGTGTTAATATAATTCTCGTTTTCAATTTCGCTTAAGAATTCAGTTAAATAGATGATCTTAACTACTGGCATCTAACAGTTGGTGACACAGTGTGCTGATGAAGTCCGTAGCGGGACAGAAAATGCAGCATTCCACACTGCTAAGTGTCACATAGTTTTTTCAGTATTCCTAAAATTTATTCATCTAATTTAAAAATCATAAATTAAAAAAATAATTTATGACATGAACCTGAGCCCGACTCGAACCCACGACCATCAACATAAATTCTGGTTCAACTAAAATTAATTTCTTTCAATTAAATTGCATGGGCACCGCGATTTACATGTTTTCATTAACTCTTTCAAGTTGATACTAAATTCAAATTTGCATTAACGTAAAAGAATAAACAGAAACTTGTCAAAACAAAAATCTTTGTCTTCATTACCAGCTGATAGTTGGTTAAAGTACAAAGTAAATGTAGATTAATAAAGGATAGGAATACAAAAAATAAAGGAAAAAACTATGGTGGATAAGTTCGTCTAACTGAATCGATCATATGGTCATAGGTGAAATAGAAATGAGTGTTAATATAATTCTCGTTTTCAATTTCGCTTAAGAATTCAGTTAAATAGATGATCTTAACTACTGGCATCTAACAGTTGGTGACACAGTGTGCTGATGAAGTCCGTAGCGGGACAGAAAATGCAGCATTCCACACTGCTAAGTGTCACATAGTTTTTTCAGTATTCCTAAAATTTATTCATCTAATTTAAAAATCATAAATTAAAAAAATAATTTATGACATGAACCTGAGCCCGACTCGAACCCACGACCATCAACATAAATTCTGGTTCAACTAAAATTAATTTCTTTCAAAATTTGTTTAACAAACATTTTTCTATAGAAAATTTTTTAATCAAAAATTTTTCTATAGAAAATTTTTTTATGAAAAATTTTTCTATAGAAAATTTTTTTATGAAAAATTTTTCTATAGAAAATTTTTTTATCAAAAATTTTTCTATAGACATTTTTTTTATCAAAAATTTTTCTACAGAAAATTTTTTACAAATATTTTTCTATAACAAATTTTTTACAAAAATGTTTCTATAGTAAATTTTTTTATTAAAAATTTTTCTATAGAAAATTTTTTTATTGAAAATTTTTCTATAGAAAATTTTTTTATCAAAAATTTTTCTATAGAAACTTTTTTTCAAAAACTTTTCTATAGAAAATTTTTTTATCAAAAATTTTTCTATAGGAACTTTTTTTTCAAAAATTTTTCTATAGAAAATTTGTTTATCAAAAATTTTTCTATACAAAATTTTTTTATCAAAAATTTTTCTATAGAAAATTTTTTACAAAAATGTTTCTATAGTAAATTTTTTACAAAAATGTTTCTATAGTAAATTTTTTTATTAAAAATTTTTCTATAGAAAATTTTTTTATCAAACATTTTTCTATAGAAAATTTTTTTATCAAAAATTTTTCTATAGAAATTTTTTTATCAAAAATTTTTCTATAAAAAAGTTTTTTATCAAAAATTTTTCTATAGAAAATTTGTTTATCAAAAATTTTTCTATAAAAAATTTGTTTATCAAAAATTTTTCTATAAAAAATTTGTTTATCAAAAATTTTTCTATAAAAAATTTTTTTATCAAAAATTTTTCTATGAAATTTTTTTTTTAACAAAAATTTTTCTATAGAAGATTTGAAAATTTTTTGATATAAAAATATTTTTATCGAAAATTTTTACAGAAAAATATTTTTATCGAAAAATTTTTTATAAAATATAATTTTTATCGAACAATTTTCCAAAGAAAAATATTTTCATTAAAAATTCTTCTATAGAAAATTTTTTTAAAAAAAAATTTTCTATAGAAAATTTTTTTAACAAACATTTTTCTATAGAAAATTTTTTTATCTAAAATTTTTCAATAGAAAATTTTTTTATGAA
Source organism: Stomorhina lunata (assembly GCA_933228675.1). Lineage (NCBI taxonomy): Eukaryota > Metazoa > Arthropoda > Insecta > Diptera > Rhiniidae > Stomorhina > Stomorhina lunata. The sequence goes on along the minus strand of OW121741.1, from coordinate 86,229,392 downwards.
AAATTTTTCTATAGAAAATTTTTTTATCAAAAATTTTTCTACAGAAAATTGTTTACAAAAATTTTTCTATAGAAAATTTTTTACAAAAATGTTTCTATAGAAAATTTTTTTATTAAAAATTTTTCTATAGAAAATTTTTTTATTAAAAATTTTTCTATAGAAAATTTTTTTATCAAACATTTTTCTATAGAAAATTTTTTTTATCAAAAATTTTTCTATAGAAATTTTTTTATCAACAATTTTTCTATAAAAAAGTTTTTTATCAAAAATTTTTCTATAGAAAATTTGTTTATCAAAAATTTTTCTATAGAAAATTTTTTTATCAAAAAGTTTTCTATGAAATTTTTTTCAACAAAAATTTTTCTATAGAAGATTTGAAAATTTTTTGATATAAAAATATTTTTATCAAAAATTTTTACAGAAAAATATTTTTATCAAAAAATTTTTTATAAAATATAATTTTTATCGAACAATTTTCCAAAGAAAAATATTTTCATTAAAAATTCTTCTACAGAAAATTTTTTTATCAAAAAATTTTCTATAGAAAATTTTTTTAACAAACATTTTTCTATAGAAAATTTTTTTATCAAAAATTTTTCAATAGAAAATTTTTTTATCAAAAATTTTTCAATAGAAAATTTTTTTATGAAAAATTTTTCTATAGAAAATTTTTTTATCAAAAATTTTTCTATAGCGGCACCAACCAACTCTGTTAACATCTAAATTCCAACTGAATCATTTTAATACTCATTATCACGAGTTTTATTAATAATCGTGGTATTTACGAAAACTAAAATAATTCATCGGCTTCTGGTGGTATGGGCTGCCTACGCCTGCTTAATAGATATCTAGTTGCTGCTACCTTTATGAATAAATCCAAAGGGAATAGAGATAGTATCAAGTCTAAGGCCGCCTGATGAGTGCTCTTTATGGCACCGGTGATACCAGTGCTGCCACATCTTTGAACTTTGCTCAAAAGACTTAGAAAGGAGACCTATGCCTTAAGTACATCAGCATAAACTTATATTATATGACAAGTAAGAAAATGTATATAGTCGATCAAGCCCGACCACACGATACCCTTCACCACTAAGGTCAAAAGTGTTCTTTTTCCTGTATAAAAACAAATATTTGCTAAATTTTGCCATCATACAAACATTTTCTCAAAACTTATATATTTAAGCTGTATCCGTCATTTGGACTTATATGAGAGCCAGGGTCAAATGTGGACCGATTATCTTGAAATTTGGCAAATTGATTTAGGGTTTTACAACAATTATGCATGCAAAAAATTATCGTTATCTTCAGATTTACGAGCGTTTTAGTGATTTCTTGTCTATTTTAGTGCGTTTTGACAAAAGACTTTGTATGGGAGCTATGGTCAAATGTGGACCGATTTCAACGAAATTCAATACAGTGATTTAAGTTTACATAAGTAGTATTTGTTTTTAATTTCATGAAAAAATATTGATTTTTGTGGACAATATATCAATTCCGGGAAGTGGGACCTATGGGAGGTACCATAAATACTGGACCGATTTTGACGAATTTCAGTAGCCATGGTCCAACTATCAAAAAAATGATCTGTACCAAATTTCATCAAATGATCTCTAGAATTTCGACCTGTATTTTGATTGCAATGTTTACAGCCAGCCGTCCAGCCAGCCAGACGGACGGACGGACGGACGGACTGACATCGCTAAATCGATTCTGAAAGTGATTGTAAGCCTACTAAAAGATGGGTCTAAGATAAATTTTTCTTTGCGTTACATACATCAGCACAAACTTATAATACCCTTTCCACCTATGGTGGTGAAGGGTATAATGATGTAATATCGGGTACAATGAAACCTTTTTTCCCTAATGACAAAATTACATAGCATAAAACATTTAATTACATTGCACGTCCCAAAATATAAAAAAAAGCATAAGGTATAAATAAATCCATTAGTCAGTTTAAATTAGTTTCATTAAATAATAAATAATATAAAAATAAAACAGGATTATAGCTCGAGTCCTTATTTACAAACAGGAATTGGAGCGTTTCAATAAAATTGATGTGGCATTAATAAGAGATTTGAAATAAGCAACGAACAATAATTTCAATTCGAATCAATATAAAAAACGATTACGGTAATTTGGTTGGACAAAAACACAATTTGTTACGCCTGCATTAGAGAAGCGCTGGAATATGTAATAAATTATAAGATGTGCTGGCTCAGCGTAGCCAGAAAACAGTCACAATTCATATATGGATATACAAATGTATGTGTGTTTGTGAAAACACTGTATGCGATAAAGTCCTTTTGGCTGTAGAAAGGATGTTATTATTGCAGGGAGATGGAGAAAGCAGAGAAAAAACCATATAAAAATGCTATTAAAAGAAACTAATTTACTCGATATGTATAATCCAGGGATAATAACGCACATGTTACCTATACACACACTTTCTCATGGTCAAAGGATTTGCCGTAACATGTATGTACCCGCAGTTACAAATTTTGAAATATGAAAGCCTTTATGATTAATCTAGTTGAGCCCACCACCGCCATATGATAACATTCTCAAGCAAACAATATACGAGTGAAGGCTAGAAAATATTTTGTTCAGACGGAAGGAAGTTAGTATATGGAAATGATTCCCATGAACTTTGACCAACTCCAGAGAACAAACTTCCCATCATACGACCATACGATACCCTTTACCACTAAAGTCAATGGAGTTATTTTTAATGTATAAAGTATAAATGTATAAATTTTGCTATCATACAAAAATTTTCTCTAAACTTATATATCGTCAGCTGAAATGTAAAAGGGCGTTACTAAAACAAAAATTACAATTGATTTTTTGATTGGTTATGACACAGCAACCGCCGTGGTACAGCAGGTTAGTCATCCGCCTAGCATACCAGAGGCCCAAGTTCGATCCCTGGCCAGTCTCACTTGCAAAAATAAATTTTCCTCCTCAGAACGTTGCCGTTTAGGCACACCTTTCGGTGCTGAGGTAACCTTGCTCGGGAGTTCAGCCAGAGTCTTTATAGCCCTGTCTTTCGCCGCAACCTCCTCAGGAGTAAGGGATTCAGCAGGCTTGTCGCCAAGCTGCTGCAGTTTCCGCTCGGCTGCGCGCCGTTGAAGAAAAGCCCTTCTAGCCGGAGAAATGTGCTTCTTAGGACGATCAGATAGGGGATCCGAGGGTTTAGTCCCGGTCCCGGTCCCCTTTGCAGGGATAGGAGTTTACAGAGAGGAAGAATTATTCGCATCTCCTTGACTCCTAGGGGTGTGTGCAGGTGGGGAATCTGAACATGGGATCACGATTCCTTTCTGCACAGGAAGCACTTGGGATTTACCCGAAGCAGGGGGTTTGGCCATTGCGGCTTTAGAAGTACTCGCAGCATGGCTAAGAGGTACTTCAAAGAGTAATTTGCCTTTACCAGGCGATTTTTTTGTGCGGGAAGGACTGGATTTGACAGTCTTCTTTCCCACACCAGTTACAGTAGCACCAGTTTTTCGGCCAGCCTGAATAGGTGCTTTCACCAGACTAACCTTCGAACCTGTGGTCGGCAGACTAGCTTGGCCAGGTGTCGCCACCAAGCTAGACGAAGAGCTTTGAGCCGATGTAGTCCCAGTCGCACACCATTCCACACAGCCCGGGACAGGCACCGGTGGAACTGGGTCTCCGGAGATTATGAAGCCCTCGACCGGATACAGGGGGCATAATTTTTTGGACATATATATATATATATGACACAGCAACTCAAAATACATCCAAATTTTTTATAAGTACGGTCAAAAACAGCTCAAAATTTGTATTGTAGTTAATCCCTTCTGGTTTCAGCTTGTAGTTAAGCCCTTTTGTTTTTTCGCAATGAAAAATTAAAAATTACTCGTTTTTCGTCATTTAAGTTTTCCGGAATGTCTTTGCTGTTGCATTGTTGATCAAATTTCAAAATTCGGAATTAATATTTCATTTAGTTTAAAAGTTATAATGCGTTTTTGTTTTTTATATAAAAAATTATTATCCGAGACTAAGATTTTTGAAAGGCTATAAGTTAGCTTTTCGACAGCACATTGACCTGTTTGTCGACAGATAAACTCTAAAGCTCCTTTGTTCTAACTATAAGAAATCTTTAACCGTTTAAAAGTTACTGGGTTATTTCTGAAATAACTCTTAAAAAAGCAATTCTGAAGATAATTTGATGAAATTTGTCACAGATAATTTTTTTTTGATAGTGGGACCTATTGGCTATTGAAATTCGACAAAATCGGTCCATTATTTATGGTACCTCTTATAGGTTCCACTTCCCGGAATTGATATTATGGCCACAAATATCAATAATTAATATTATTTCATGAAATTTTCATATAAACCAAAATTAATGTACCAAATTTCGGCTCACATTTGACCCTAGCTTTCATAGAAGTCCAAACGACGGAAACAGCTTAAATATATAAGTTTGAGAAAATGTTTGTATGATGGCAAAATTTAGCAAATATTTGTCTTTATACAGGAGAAAGAACACCTTTGAATTTAGTGGTTAGGGGCACTTTTTTACTTGTTTTTCTTATTTTTATCCCAACCATCAAAAAGAATGGGGGTATATTCAGCTTGTCGTTCCGTTTTTAAATTCCTTAATATTAGCTCAAAACCAAAAATGAAGTATATTCTGAATCCTTATGAAATTCTAAGACGATTGAGCGATGTCCGTCTGTCGGTCTGTATGTTAGTCTGTATGTATATCTGTATGTCAGTCTGTCCGTCTGTCTCTCCGTATGTCTGTGGAAATACTAAAATACAAAAAGAAAAAAGGGGTTTATATCCGTCTGTCCGTCAGATAAAAGCGCGATAGCTCCTTAACTACAAGAGCTAGAGAGACAAAATTATACGAAAGTATTTTTGATATGTTAAAGAAGTTGTGCACTGAAAATGGGTGAAATCGATTGACATTTAGTTAGAGCTCCAATATAACCCCGCCCCGGGAAACACATTAATGGTGATAAATTGAATACAATTGTAATAGCTATGACGACTAAATTTAGAATAGAGATGTTTTATGAAACTATTGGTCAGTATATCAAATTTTATAGGAATCGGTCCATATCTTATATTCTTAAACGAGCAATAATTGTATGTATATATATATATATATATATATATATATATATATATATATATATATTTATATATATATATATATATAAATATGTACATATGTACATATATATATATATATATATATATATATATATATATATATATAAGGTCGAAGAAAAAGGTACTTTTGGAACATTTGTAATAACGGGTAAAAAGGGGAAAAAATCGAAAACGTTATATCTCCTAAAGTAATAGGTATAGAAACAAAATTAAAATTATGTTTTAAACAGCTATGAAACTATGTCCGATAGGGGGTTAAAAAGGGTGAAAATATTTTTTTTGGTACTTTTTTAACCCACTCTTATTTTTTAAACTAAATAATATAGAAAGAAACTTTGTACTGCGGTCAATAGATGTAAAAGAAATATTGAACACGTGTTTGGTATTTTTTTGATTTTGGGGCTAAAATGGGTAAAGAAGGGAAAAAATGATAACTTTTAGTAAAATGTACCGAATTCAATTGGTATCAAAGAAGTACCAAATATGCATATGGAACTTTTTGAAAGTAAAGTATAAAAAGGGGAAAAAATAAAAAATGTTATAACTTTTAAACAAATGAATGTTTGTCTGTATGTATGTTCTTTATAGAATAGTGAACTGTGAATTTGATCATGTTATGCTCTTTAGTGAAGATGTTGCGGATAAGCTGGCGAAGGTTTTTAAGTTGGTAAGACTAATTTCTGACAGGCGGCGCCACTGAAAATTACTAAAAATGAATTAAATCGTAAACTGTACATTTGATCATGCTATGATCTTTAGCAAAGTTGTAGCGCATGAGCCGGTGAAGGCTTTTCAGTTAGTGTGAATAATTTCCGACAGGTGGTGCTACTGAAAATTTAATCGTAAGCTATACATTTAATCATGCTATAATCTTTAGCAAAGTTGTTGCACATGAGCCGACGAATGTTTCTTAGTTGGTATGAAGAAATTTCGACAGGTGGCGCCACGGAAATTTACTTAAAGTCAATTTAATCGTAAGCTGTACACTTAATCATGCTAGTTGTTGTTGTGGATAAGCAGCCGAAGGTTTATTAATGGGAATGACCAAAGTCCGATAGGTGGCGACACTGAAAATTACTCAAAGTGAATTAAATCGTAAACTGTGCATTTGATCATGTTATAATCAGTTGTTACGCATAAGCAGACGAAGGTTTCTTAGTTGGTATGAATAACATCAGGTGGCGCCACTGAAAACTACTCAAAATAAATTAAATCGTAAACTGTGCATTTGATCAGACTATAATCTTTAGCAAAGTTGTTGCGCATGAGTGGATGGAGGTTTCTGTTGGTACGACCAATTTCTAAAAATTTTCAAAATGAGTTAAACTGTAAACTATATTATGTGTTGATCGGACAAAATAAATAAAATAATTCAAAATTAACTGAATATTTGTACAATGTCTTTCCTCTAATTATAACCTTCACCACCATAGGTGGAAAGGGTATTATAAGTTTGTGCTGATGTATGTAACGCATAGAAATATTTGTCTTAGACCAACCTTTTAGTACACCAACAGGCTTAGAATCACTTTCTGAGTCGATTTAGCGATGTCCGTCCGTCCGTCTGGCTGGCTGGACCTTGTAATCAAACTACAGGTCGCAATTCTAAAGATAATTTGATGAAATTTGGCATGGATCATTGTTTTGATAATGGGACCATGGCTATTGAAATTGGTCAAAATCGGTCCATTATTTATTGTACCTCCCATAGGTCCCACTTCCCGGAATTGATATATTGGCCACAAATATTAATATTTTTTCATAAAATTTAAAACAAATACTGCTTATGTAAACTCGTAAATCTAAAGATAATAAAAATTTTGAGTTTATTTTTTGCATACATAATTTTTATAACAACTGTAATCAATTTGCTAAATTTCGAGATAATCGGTCCACATTTGACCCTAGCTCTCATATAAGTCCAAATGACGGAAACAGCTTAAATATATAAGTTTTAAGAAAATGTTTGTTTGACGGCAAAATTTAGCAAATATTTGTCTTTATACAGGAAAAATAACACCTTTGACCTTAGTGGTGAAGGGTATCGTATGGTCGGGCTAGACCGACTATAGCGTAGTCTAGTATAGTACTTTATAAAATAAAATATATAAAACTTTAAAATTTGCCTCAAAATGCTTATCATAAAGCTCCGAGCATGGCTCGGTCAACCAGGTACTTTGACTATAGCTTTCATATAAAAAACACTCGACGAAACCAAAAAAAATGTAGTGTCATCGGTCAACATTTGGCTATAGTTCTTATATATACAACACAACTTGATAGTGGGTATATAAGATTCGACACAGCCGAATATAACACTCTTACTTGTTGTTTGTTTATTTTATCAGCTGCTGATTTTATATTAAAAAATTATGAAAAATTTTGGAAATTTTTTTTTAGCTTGAGAAATAATATTTTATCTTAATTTTTGAGAAGCCCTAGCAAGCCTGTGCGTGCCTGATAGACTGAATATTTTTTTTATTGAATATTTAAAAACCTTTTCACGCCTCCCTCGCCCAAGTGCGAGACAACAAAAAAATACTAAATACGAAAATGATGATTAAATAGAAATTGAAATGAATTTAATCGTATCTACAATAAACGACAGCCAAGAACTGATGTTACTGATGAAAACGAATGAATGATTGTATGAATAAATGAATGCATGACTGCATGCATAAATGAACATTCGATTAAATGATAAACTGGCTGACTGATTGACTGACTAGGAAAAAGGAAAAACTAACAACAAAAAAAAAAGGTAAAACTAAATGAAGCTGATGTTATGCGTTTTATTTCTGTGCGAATTTGTTCGTGTCGTTATAAATTGAAAATGTTGATGGATAAATGAACGAATGAATGAATAAATATGAATTTACTCATACTGAGTTTCTAATGAGAAATTGAACTGAATATGAACTAAAATAACTTTTATTGGGAAAAACTACAACTGTTGCTATACACACCAAAAGAGATGGATGGATGATGATCCTTTCATTACCGCCTTCGTCCTGATGCTGTTTTATGTATATTTTCAAAATATTCATGGTCATTTCAAAACTCGATTATTTATTTTTAATTTCACATTTCTTTTTTTTGCACGCACATTTATCCATTATGTTGACATGGACTATATATATAGCGAACATTGAAAGAAATTTTACATTTCTATAGATAAGTTGACGATAGGAAGACATTTCTATAGAAAAATTGACGATAGGAAGACATTTCTATCGAAAAGTTGATGATAGGAAGACATTTCTATAGAAAAGTTGACGATAGGAAGACTTTTCTATAGAAAAGTTGACGATAGGAAGACACCTCTATAGAAAAGTTGACGATAGGAAGACATTTCTATAGAAAAGTTGACGATAGGAAGCCATTTCTATAGAAAAGTTGACGATAGGAAGCCATTTCTATAGAAAAGTTGACGATAGGAAGCCATTTCTATAGAAAAGTTGACGATAGGAAGCCATTTCTATAGAAAAGTTGACGATAGGAATACTTTTCTATAGAAAAGTTGACGATAGGAAGACTTTTCTATAGAAAAGTTGACGATAGTAAGACTTTTCTATAGAAAAGTTGACGATAGTAAGACTTTTCTATAGAAAAGTTGACGACAGTAAGACTTTTCTATAGAAAAGTTGACGACAGTAAGACTTTTCTATAGAAAAGTTGACGACAGTAAGACTTTTCTATAGAAAAGTTGACGACAGTAAGACTTTTCTATAGAAAAGTTGACGACAGTAAGACTTTTCTATAGAAAAGTTGACGACAGTAAGACTTTTCTATAGAAAAGTTGACGACAGTAAGACTTTTCTATAGAAAAGTTGACGACAGTAAGACTTTTCTATAGAAAAGTTGACGACAGTAAGACTTTTCTATAGAAAAGTTGACGACAGTAAGACTTTTCTATAGAAAAGTTGACGATAGTAAGACTTTTCTATAGAAAAGTTGACGATAGTAAGACTTTTCTATAGAAAAGTTGACGATAGTAAGACTTTTCTATAGAAAAGTTGACTATAGTAAGACTTTTCTATAGAAAAGTTGACGACAGTAAGACTTTTCTATAGAAAAGTTGACGACAGTAAGACTTTTCTATAGAAAAGTTGACGACAGTAAGACTTTTCTATAGAAAAGTTGACGACAGTAAGACTTTTCTATAAAAAAGTTGACGACAGTAAGACTTTTCTATAGAAAAGTTGACGACAGTAAGACTTTTCTATAGAAAAGTTGACGACAGTAAGACTTTTCTATAGAAAAGTTGACGACAGTAAGACTTTTCTATAGAAAAGTTGACGACAGTAAGACTTTTCTATAGAAAAGTTGACGACAGTAAGACTTTTCTATAGAAAAGTTGACGACAGTAAGACTTTTCTATAGAAAAGTTGACGACAGTAAGACTTTTCTATAGAAAAGTTGACGACAGTAAGACTTTTCTATAGAAAAGTTGACGACAGTAAGACTTTTCTATAGAAAAGTTGACGACAGTAAGACTTTTCTATAGAAAAGTTGACGATAGTAAGACTTTTCTATAGAAAAGTTGACGATAGTAAGACTTTTCTATAGAAAAGTTGACGATAGTAAGACTTTTCTATAGAAAAGTTGACGATAGTAAGACTTTTCTATAGAAAAGTTGACGATAGGAAGACTTTTCTATAGAAAACTTGACGATAGGAAGACTTTTCTATAGAAAAGTTGAAGATAGTAAGACTTTTCTATAGAAAAGTTGACGATAGTAAGACTTTTCTATAGGAAAGTTGACGATAGTAAGACTTTTCTATAGAAAAGTTGACGATAGTAAGACTTTTCTATAGAAAAGTTGACGATAGGAAGACTTTTCTATAGAAAAGTTGACGATAGGAAGACTTTTCTATAGAAAAGTTGACGATAGGAAGACTTTTCTATAGAAAAGTTGACGATAGGAAGACTTTTCTATAGAAAAGTTGACGATAGTAAGACTTTTCTATAGAAAAGTTGACGATAGTAAGACTTTTCTATAGAAAAGTTGACGATAGTAAGACTTTTCTATAGAAAAGTTGACGATAGTAAGACTTTTCTATAGAAAAGTTGACGATAGTAAGACTTTTCTATAGAAAAGTTGACGATAGTAAGACTTTTCTATAGAAAAGTTGACGATAGTAAGACTTTTCTATAGAAAAGTTGACGATAGTAAGACTTTTCTATAGAAAAGTTGACGATAGTAAGACTTTTCTATAGAAAAGTTGACGATAGTAAGACTTTTCTATAGAAAAGTTGACGATAGTAAGACTTTTCTATAGAAAAGTTGACGATAGTAAGATTTTTCTATAGAAAAGTTGACTATAGTAAGACTTCTCTATAGAAAAATTGACGATAGGCAGACATTTCTATCGAAAAGTTGATTTTACCCGTAATTCAATATAAAGGGTTTTTTTAATAAGAGCGCTACAAAAGATTTCTAAATAAAGCCAAAACTGTTTTGGATATCAATGAAATTCTTTGTTCCAGTAAAAGCATATTTGATACCATTATGTATGGAACTCGATTTCTCCGAACTTGGTTTTCAATAAATTGATTGTGACATTCGCTGTGTGGCATGATGCTCCATCCTGTTAGAACCACATGCCCTCCAACTTCATATCATCCTATTGCACGGTGGTAAAATACGGCCAAAAATCAATAACTTATTTATTTCTTCATATTTTTGACTTAAAATTACTAAGCTGACAGACTATGATCCTTTCTTTATATTGTATAAATCATATGGTGAAATTAAAAGTGGTTGGCCAAATAAAAGGGGACATTTAAGATACATTAATAAAATGTGTTTAATAATTTTGAAAAATATTCAGTAATTTTCATTTATGTACAGGCATTTTGTCTACCTTATTATATATAATTTGTAAAATTTGGATGAGTAGTTTCAGAGATATATGTTAATTTCTGAAAAAAATGTGTGTATTAGTCAAGATTTAGTATTATATGAGAAACATTACAAAAAGCTTAATATTTCCATAAAATGTTGAAAATTCATGAGGAAATTTTTAAGAATGTGATTTTCATGTTCTTTCTGCATTTTTGATTTGTTCATTGCAATGTGGCCACCTCCTGTGTAAATGTATTGCTTACAGAATTTCCTTAAAAACAAAGTATTTTTAATTTTTTTTTTCAATCGAATCATAAAAATTTGACTAAGAAACGTGTTGGCTAACAAAGAAGGCTGAAAAATGCAACGCCACGCCCAAACTTTCGTTATACAGGACATTAAATCTTATTTGAGCTCATAATAAAATTTGTTATCCTAAATTGGTTCTTTGGTGGTTATTAAAGTAAATTTTAATAAAAGCATTTGATAAATACTGCTTGAGGTTATATTCAAGTATTTAATGAACCTTTGTCTTACTAAATTTCAACCTGGTATAATTAAAAATGTTTAAAATATGTAAAAAGATGAAGTTAGTAAAACGATTCTGGTAAATAGGGCGGCAAGAGAATGCGGCTGAAATTTGAAATTTATACTACCTGTACTTCAGAGTAGAAGATCCAATTTATGTGTAACTTCTTTTAGCTCCTTTTACTTAGATATGGTCTTTCAAAATTTAGCTTTTTTTGATTTTCACTAGTTATTTAATTATCTTAAATTCACTTCAATTTTCCAAAAAACAAAACCACAGAAATTCTCAAAAACCACACAAAATGATTCACTAATAACAATACTTAAAAAGTGCTTAAAAATTTAGAACAAAAACTTTAGTGGAAAGATTCTGTCAGCTTTTATTCAAGGGTATATAAAAATCAAATTTTTTAACTTTAAAATTGTAGGCAAAAAAGGATAAACTTTGAGCTAGTATAAAAAACGAATTGGTACTCCGATAGTCAAAGATACAATTAAATTGGATACTTTAGAATATTGGCTATAAACTACCATCAATATTTAATCAAAATTATAAAATTTAGAAAAATCATTTTTGGCCGCTTTTTACCACCGTGTATTGGAGCTAAAAATATTCGGTTATCGTTGAACGGTAGTGATTCCCATTCACATTAACGTGCCAGTCTTGATCACCAGAAAGAAGTACTGCCCAAAGACGCCGCCGGCCCATAAAAAGCACTAAACCGTAATTTTTTCGAGATACAAAAACCTGCCTGACCAATAACGCATGTTATGTTTATTGACGAGGCCATTCAGCCAGAAATGAGCCTCATAGCTGAAGATGTTTTTTCTCTTAACGTTGAGACCACTGACTCCGAATTTCCGTAATTAATTCAAATAATTTCGACTCGTTGTTGGAATGGCAAACAGAACTGAAGAGAAATGTAAAAAGAGCAGCAAGAAATATGACGTCGTCTGCTATCGCTGTACTTTTGTAGCGTCCCTGCTGAAAAATTAGAGGTAGTTGGGAAATTTCAAAATCAAAATATTTTTGTACTCGACCGGACCTTTAAGGTACTTTTAAGGCATTTCTTCAAGTGTAATTAAACAATTTCATCAATTAAATTTTTCTTTCCATCTCCTCTATTTTTAATTCAAGAATCTGTCTGTTCATGTTCATCACATGCGAATGTGTCCAATGAAAAATGAGGAATTTTTAATAAAACAAAATCCCTTAAAGTAATTTCTTATACACACACACACATACATGCACATTCTAACAAGACAAAGTGCGTGTGTGTTTACAAATGCGATATCCTTTTAGTTTGTATATAATTCAAAGAAACTCTAGTTCCTCCGACCAATAGCCCCAACAAGTATAAACGTTCAAATTTCATAAAGCGTTAAATAGTAAAAGTGGGAGGAAATGTAGTGGGTGTGGAAGTAGTTCATGTTGTTGTTGTTGACGTTATTCCTTGTTATTTCACATTGTTACTGCTATTGTCCATACACACATACTAGTATATATGGTTGGATAGATGGATGGTGAGATGTAGAATGTTTTAATAGCAAATGTGCTTTAATCTAGCGTAGAGCACATTAATCAATTTTTGTTGTTCTTGGTGTGTATGTTTGCATGTGTTTACTCATACATAAATATATGTTGCTATAAGGCTGCTGCGACTAATGACTGTGTTATATAAGGACCCAACGGTTTTTAAGTGAATGACAGTAGCCGATAGTTATTGTTAAGCCATTTCATTAAAATGGAAGTCGTTATATCATTTTTGACCCGTTGGGTATGCATAAAAGGATATGTATGAAATATTACATTTATGTGTGTATGTTAGTAGTTATGCCTTTATGTTGGCGATAGTGTGTGGTAATGGCAGTAGCAGTAATTGTTGACGTTGAGGTTGATGTGTAACAAAAACATACAAATAACAGTATTTACCACCTTACGGGAAAATTGGTAAAGCATAACAGATGCGTTCGTTTTCATTTATTTATTTGTATGTGTATATGTAAAGATTTACCGGGTACTACAACCCAAGTAACCAAAATGTTATCCTAAAGCAGAGACCGAATATTAATACTTTTAAAACAATATTTTCATATTTTAATCCATACAAAAACAATCATTGAAGTTTAAAAAATAATAAAAATCCCTAATGATTTTTAATTGTTCGAAAAATTTTGTATCGTTTTTCAATCCGATGAAAATAAAAAATAAAAAAATCGTTTGGGATATTTATCAGTTCAAAATAATTTTCATCTTTTTTCATCCGATGAAAAAAAATTTTGATAGAAAATATTCAAATTTTATTTCTGTTATTTCCAGGAAAAATTTTCCTGGTTTCATTCATCATAATGTTTATGTTAATGCATAGATTGGAGTAGTATATTCTGTAATGTTGTTTTTATCCGTGCTTAAAACTTAAGTCGATGGGTGATGGGTCCAAAGAAACAAGACTCGTTTATATAGCGATCCGTTCGATCCGAGACAGACGCTCGTTTGCAGCCGCAACTAATATTTTGAACAGACCCTGCATTTTCGTACTTTACCAAGTACAATTATCTTAGACCCTTAGACCAAATAAGCTGGAATGGCTCTAAGATAACTCCCTCTTATATTAGCCCTGATTTAGAAACCTACACGGGTTGTTTACCGCATCTAAAACTATTTTGTTCAGGTTTTCAAGACGTACCACGAGGAGGTTAGACTGGGAATTGGATACAGTTCTTACCTGGTAACTGGAGACGCTAGGCAACTGTTGCATCCTCACATGCCCTATGCTCTACTGGGAATCAAGGATGACAGAAGTAGAAGATTTGTCCTGGTATAAAAAGTCTTTAGAACGTTTAGATAACAATAAATTCTATTATTGTTGCAAATTTTACGTCGAAATGGTTTTGAGAATCGAAGAAACCACCATTAGTTCCATTAGGATTATTAGGTTTAACTTCGATGTCCTAAAACATTTATACTTGATATTTATACTTGATTGATTTAAAAAATAAAACAATATTCGGTCTCTGTCCTAAAGTTTTCTTTTAAACTTTTGAAATCAGAAGATTTTTTCAAATAACAGTTTTAGATACTAATCCCCTAATTCATAAACGAAAAATATAGCTATGACAAGCTTATAATTCAAATTTTCAATACAAAAATCCTACTATAACCCTTTGATAATTTTATAATTCTTTTATGAATTGTTGGGTAAAATATTAATTCTAAAATTTAGAAACCAACATTTTTTATAAACAAATAAAAAAGTGTTATAGTCGGTCAAGCCCGACCATACGATACCCTTCACCACTAAGGTCAAAAGTGTTTTTTTTCCTGTATAAAGACAAATATTTGCTAAATTTTGCCATCATATAAACATTTTCTCAAAACTTATATATTTAAGCTGCTTCCGACATTTGGACTTATATGAGAGCTAGGGTCAAATGTGGACCGATTATCTCGAAATTTCGAATTAATTGCAGTTGTTACAAAAATTATGTATGCAAAAAATAAACTTAAAATTCCCATTATCTTCAGATTTACGAGCGTTTAAGTGATTATACCCTTCACCACCATAGGTGGAAAGGGTATTATAAGTTTGTGCTGATGTTTGTAACGCATAGAAATATTTGTCTTAGACCCACCTTTTAGTATACCAATAGGCTTAGAATCACTTTCTGTGTCGATTTAGCGATGTCCGTCCGTCCGTCTGGCTGGCTGGCTGGACCCCCATGTAAACCTTGTAATCAAACTACAGGTCGCAATTCTAAAGATAATTTGATGAAATTTGGCACAGATCATTTTTTTGATAATGGGACCATGGCTATTGAAATTGGTCAAAATCGGTCCATTATTTATGGTACCTCCCATAGGTCCCACTTCCCGGAATTGCTATATTGGCCACGAATATCAATATTTTTTCGTGAAATTTAAAAAAAATACTGCTTATGTCAACAAATTTTGTTGAAATCGGTCCACATTTGACCATAGCTCCCATACAAACTCTTCTTTAAAAACGCACTAAATGAGACATAAAATCACTAAAACGCTCGTAAATCTAAAGATAATGTAAATTTTGAGTCTATTTTTTGCATACATAATTTTTGTAATCAATCTGCCAAATTTCGAGATAATCGGTCCTCATTTGACCCTAGCTCTCATATAAGTCCAAATGACGGAAACAGGTTGAATATATAAGTTTTGAGAAAATGTTTGTATGATGGCAAAATTTAGCAAATATTTGTCTTTACACAGGAAAAATAACACCTTTGACCTTAGTGGTGAAGGGTATCGTATGGTCGGCTTGACCGACTATAGCGCTTTCTTACTTGTTTTTGTCTCATTTAGTGCGTTTTTAAAGAAAAGTTTGTACGGGAGCTATGGTCAAACGTGGACCAATGCTAACGAAATTTGGCACAGTGATTTAGGTTTACATAAGCAGTATTTGATTTAAATTTCGTGAAAAAATATTGATATTTGTTGCCAATATATCAATTCCGGGAAGTGGGACCTATGGGAGGTACCATAAATAATGGACCAATTTTGACGAATTTCAATAGCTATGGTCCCATTATCAAAACAATGATCTGTGCCAAATTTATCTTTAGAATTGCGACCTGTAGTTTGATTACAAGGTTTACATGGGGGTCCAGCCAGCCAGCCAGACGGACATAGCTAAATCGACTCAGAAAGTGATTCTAAGCCTATTGGTATACTAAAAGGTGGGTCTAAGACAAATATTTCCATGCGTTACATACATCAGCACAAACTTATAATACCCTTTCCACCTATGGTGGTGAAGGGTATAAAAAATTTTCAATCATCTCTGAATTGTTCACTGGGTTCTCCTGCTCACATTTCATATGGTTTTCCCAATAATAATCTAAAATGCTGTGCATTCATCTACATATGCCACCAATATTATTTGAGCCTTACAGATGTGAAAGGATATTTGAATGCCTCCAGCGACCAAACGTTTGTGCCAGCATTTTTGTGCGTGTCTTTCATTAAATACTCACTCCATACGCACTAACGCTTCTAAAGGTTTTTGCCTTCAAGCTAAATCAACAAGAAACTCTTAAGCAAATTCATAGCGATTCAAAGGCTTTTGTAATCTCGGAATTAGTTTAAGGTTACAAAATTTCACGAAAATTAATTTATTAAGAGCTACACTAAAAAAAAGATAATTACATATGCAATAACGAGCAAAAATATGTATTAAACTAAAAGTCTTTGTCTCAAATTTAATCTGTGTTTTCACTATAGTCTATTTTTGTATTTAGAGTTTAGTCAGTATCTGTATTATATTGTCTGGGTAGACCTTATACTAGACTGTCCTTATTTTTACTCATCAATAAAAAAAATTATAAATTTTTAATATTAATTGACCGAAATTTCTAAAAAATTTAAAAAGCCTTAGTCTAAACGTATTGATTGTATCTAGAAAATATATCGTGAGCCTATATTCAATACCGACTATGAACCAAATAGAATATTTTTAAGTAGAGGCAAAAAACTGTTTACTATCCAATACATTTATATAGAAGTCAATATTTGTTCTACAATATATCTAAGTCATAGATTTCTTCTATCTAATTTTTATTAAAAGAGATGTAACTATTATAAAAAACAGTTTCCCAGTAAAAAGTGATTTTGAAAAAAAAAAAATTGGTTCATAGCAGAGACCGAATATTAATACTTTTAAAACAATATTTTCATATTTAAATCCATACAAAAACAATCATTGAAGTTTAAAAAATAATAAAAATCCCTTATGATTTATAATTGTTCGAAAATTTTTGTATCGTTTTTCAATCCGATGAAAATAAAAAATAAAAAAATCGTTTGGGATATTTATCAGTTCAAAATAATTTTTATCTTTTTTCATCCGATGAAAAAAAATGTTGATAGAAAATATTCTAATTTTATTTCTGTATTTTTCCTGGTTACATTCATCATAATGTACTTGCATAGATTAGGCAATTCTAAAATCCTTGTGCCAGCTGCCGTAGCATGATTACCCCTTGGAGTAGTATATTCCGTAATGTTGTTTCTTTCCATGCTTAAAATATCGTAAATGCTAAGTCGATGTGTGATGAGTCCAAAGAAACAAGCCACGTTTGTACAGCGAGCCACTCGATCCGAGACAGACGCCCGTTGGCAGCCGCAACTAAAATTTTGAACAGACGCTGCATTTTTGTACTTTACCAACCTAAAACTAGGTTGCTCAGGTTTCCAGGATGTACCACGAGGAGGTTAGAGTGGGAATTGGATACAGTTCATACCCGGCAGATGGAGACGCCAGGCAACTGCTGCATCCTCCCAGGCCCTATGCTCCACTGGGAGTTAAGGAGGGCAGAAGAAGAAGATTTGTCCTGGCATAAAAAGCCTTTAGGACGTTTAAATAACAATAAATTTAATTATTGTTGCAAATTTTATGTTGAAATGGTTTTGCGAATCAAAGAAACCACCAATAGTTTCATTAGGACTATTAGGTTAAACTTCGATGTCCTAAAATATTCCAATTAATTGGAAGCATATTCATACATTCATGAAATAAATACTAAAGGAAGTGCTACTTCAAAATTTTTGACTATAAAGAATATCTTTGAAGTTTGTATATTTTGTCAATATTACACAGAACGTTGCCACACTTGTAGATTATTTTATGGAAATTTGTAAACTAAAATGTGTAATTTGAAAAAAATAAAAAAATAAAGCTTAAAATAACTTATATTTTCAATAAATAGTCTAATAAAATTTGTAGTTTTTAGCTTTGTAGATGCTAAAACACATAAGATCTCAATTATATAATTAACTTAAAAAAAAATATTTCGTGTGTGTTACTGAATAACGAATTACGGGCAAATTGCTGAGCCTTTCGAGACAATATTTACAGTTTGTGCTCCTAAAAGTTTAGGGAAGGACTCGATGGACTTTGAAAACAATTTTGTGGATCTCAGTTTACGTACTTAGTTTTCCCAAACTCTACAAGTAAAGTAGAGGGGACTTCTTTCAGTCAAGGACATGTACTAGATTCAATTTTTAGACTAATTGAAAAAGACCTACAGTTTGACGCTGGCTCCTCATAGCAAATAACTTAACACTCAATTACCAGTCGCTACCTGTATTAAAGACCTTATAGTCGACACAAAATCTTTAACATTCCGATATAAAAGAATTGTTAAAGCCCTATGCTCACTGGGAGTCCAGGATAACAGGAAAAGAAAGTTAAAAAATATTAAAAATTACCAAACAATTTTGATACTTAAATGGGATTTTTTTGAAAAGTAAGGTAGCCTCATTTTTTGAGTAAACTTCAGATATTCTTTCTTGTCAAATGGTTAATGTTTACAAAATAAAAAGAAAGTGGCACTTCCTTTAATATTTATTTCATGTCATACATTCATTGTTGAAAATTTTAAAATTTCAAAAATATTTTATTTTTTCAAAGTCAAAACAGAAGTTCAAAAATAAAACAATCAATAAAACATTTTTCTGTTCGGATATTTATCGTTAAAGATATTTAAAATTTTCATCATGAGGGATATTTATATTACAAATATAAATCCCTCTTTTTTATTCATCGATCGAAATGAAAATAAATTTTCATCGGCAATGATATTTATACTTGATTGATTTAAAAAATAAAACAATATTCGGTCTCTGGTTCATAGACGGTATTAAATATAGGCTCTTGATATAGTCTGTGTATATACTAAAGACTTTGTTTAAACTTTGGTAGGTGTTTTGAACATAGTCTGTGTATGGACTATACATATATAGTTTGTGCTTAGATTACACAGCACAACAAAATAAAAAAAATGCATGTGCTCTAAAAACCACTATACAATTTTGATGTATCATGACTACCTTTGTACAAAAATGGTAAAATTTTTTAATTCTATGGATAGATTTTTTGTTTTTAATTTTTTTTTTTTTTTTAATTGCAATTTTTTATTAGATGTTTCTTCAAATAATTAATGATAACTCAAAAACTACTAGTCCGATATTATTAAAATAAAATCAGAAAAATTAAAATTTATATAGCGTCTATATATCACGTTTCAATCGGATCAATAGTATCGGAGTTACAATAAAAAACTTAAAGAAACAAATTATTTTTTACGTAAAAATGGCAAAAATTTTCGTTTAAAAAAATCATGAAAAATCGAAAACGGCAAAAAACTTCCAGATTTATTATTTTTATCGCATAGCGATATATAATAGAAATAAAATGAGATATCGACCATAAAAATCAAAAAATTCAAAAAGCGAAAAACTATCCTATAGTATGAAAATATCCACATTTAAAACTTAAATTAATTAGGTTAAATCGATTTGATTTTAGCATCCATATTTGACTTATATGGGAGGGGTCATGCCCACTGGAGATTAAAAAACAACCTGGCCTATTTTACCCACTGGTCACCTTAACATACTGTCAAAATTTCGGAAAAATCGGGCCTCTCGGTCACCTATATTTGTCATTTTGAATATATGAGTTATATAGGAGGGGTCACTCCCACTTAAGATTTCAAAAAAGAAAACCTAGCCTATTTTAACCACCGGTCACACCATACCTTACTCTCAAAATTTCAGGAATATTAGTATAACATTTTCTACATTTCGAAAATCATCAAAATTAATTTACCCAGTTATAGGTATTGAATTTGTAACGGCGAAGAGGCCATCCCTGCTCCGATCCTTTTAACTTTTTTCTGGAGTACGGCCATTGGTAATGAATTTAATTTTGTTAAATTTGAAGTTTCTTACTTTTATGGTTTATCAAATTCAATGATAAATATTCAATTTTGCATCATTTGGTCCGCTATTTACCCTATTTGGGCCCTTTCTTCATCAAGTTTTGAAACAAAACATATCCTATAACCACTTTAAGGAAATGTTCTATCTAAAGTATGAAACACAATTGGAACGAACGACCAATTTTTCAGAACGAATATTCGTCGTTAGAAATAGAACATATGGGTTAATATGAAAGTGCTCACAATTGATGCGTACGACGAAATTCGTTGTGCGTATCGAACAGTGCGATAGGTTTATTTATATTTCATACGCAGACGAACGACGAATAAACTGGTTTAGAGTGACTGTATTTCTATTTCAGTTGTAAAATATTACAAATTATATGTGTTCTTGTTAAATACGGTCACCTTAAAGAATGTAAACAAAAAAAAAATATTTTAAATATAATTAATTAAATAAAATAATCTTGTGAAATAACAAGAGAATTAAATACAAAAAAATTGCAAATGTTGTGAGTGCGCGATATGTCCGAAAGTGTAAGTAATTTGTGCAAATAAAAAATCAACAAAAATGGCGTCAACAACGTTTATTCGTCCCAACTGTGTTCAATGGACGAATGTACAAGACGAACTTTTAAAGCCGAATTCGTCGTGCTGGACGAAATTAGTCATTCGTCCCAATTGTGTTTCTACCTTAATTTAAAAACTTCATCAAAATAGGTCGAACATTTTAGGAGTCAACCTCTTTCAAACAAACGAATAAACAAACTTACAAGCACATTTATAATATATATTTAGATATAATTCCCCGAGAACATTCCTATCGGATTAAAGGGTACCTCTCTTAGAAAATGTGCTACATCCGAATCCATTTTTAGATTCATTGAATACAGAGGTGAAGCGCTGATTTTTTTTTTAATTTATTTTTTTCAAGTGAGTCTGGCCGGTAATCAAACTTGGGACCTCTGGTATGCTAGACGGATGACTAACCTGCTATACCACGGCAGTTCATGTGATTAACTATAGTCTATAGAAAAATTTTCGTTTTCAAAAAATTCAAAATTTTTCCTTATAAAAAATTTTTCTATAGAAAATTGTTCGTTATAAAAAATTTTTCCATAGACAATTTTTCGTTTAAAAAAATCTTTCCATAGAAAATTTTTTATTTAAAAAAATTTTTTTAAAGAAAATTTTTCGTTACAAAAAAATTTTTTATAGAAAATTTTTCGTTCAAAAAAATTTTTTTTAAGAAAATTTTTCGTTATAAAAAATGTTTCTATAGAAAATTTTTCGTTATAAAAAATTCTTCTATGAAAAATTTTTCGTTATACAAAATTATTTTTTAGACAATTTTTCGTTATATAAAATTATTCTATAGAAAATTTTTGGTTATTACAAATTTTATAGAATATTTTTCGTCAAGGGTATGACTGTGTTATACTCTGAGTTAAGACTATAGTCTGGGTTTAAGCTTTTATCTTTGTGTAGACATCAGTCCGTATTATACTATAACACAGTACGAAATAGGCTTAAAATAAGAAATACGTATCTCAGCGTTTTGGTGTAGCACGTCAGAATTTTAAGAAAATCGATTTTAAAGATTCGAAGGACCGTGGAGGTTCACTTGTAACGAAATATTATTAAATGCTTGAGCCAGTTTTGAAAAGGGAATTAAATTTGAATTTGTTTTTATTAAAAAATGAAAGCGCCATTCGCTAGATGGCGCTTTAATTTTCATGTAAAATTAAAAAATATCCAAAAAATGTAATGTAATTCAATGTAATGTAAAAATGCAAAAATTAATATTATATCTTAATTATTATTTTGTATTTTCATTGTATTTTTAATGGTTTTCGTAAATTTTTTGGGTATTTTTTAATTTTACATGAAAATTAAAGCGTCCT
The DNA here is from genome assembly GCA_933228675.1 of Stomorhina lunata. NCBI lineage: Eukaryota > Metazoa > Arthropoda > Insecta > Diptera > Rhiniidae > Stomorhina > Stomorhina lunata. The sequence goes on along the minus strand of OW121741.1, from coordinate 86,207,207 downwards.
CTAGCGGAACAAATTTTTTTTTTTTTTTTAATAAAAACAAATCAAATTTAATTCCCTTTCAAAACTGGCTCAAGCATTTAAATCGGTTCACCCATTCTATTTTTCTAGAACTTTTTATAATAGTATTACGTTACAAGTGAACCTCCACGGTCCATCTTTAAAATCGATTTTCTTAAAATTCTGAAGTGCTACAGCAAAACGCCGAGACACGTATTTCTTTATGTTAAGCCTATTTTCATATTCTGTTAACATAACTCATGTGTACTCAAAAAAAATTGGGTTTGTCGTACTGTGTAATCTGTGGCTATACCATAGCCTGTGTCTAGCCTTTAGTCGTGTTGTATTTAGTCTATATTTTGGCTTTATTATGTGTCTAGACTACAGTTTGCGTCTAAACCATGATCTGTATTTAAAACCAATGGGTGTTTTTTTTAGAGGTATAGAACTTCGAATTGAAATAAAACACAAGAAAATCGTTTTAATGTCCATCAATTTGGCTTTATTGGAAGGATAATTTTATGCCATTAATGTTTAAATATGATTTCGGGCATGTGGCCGCCGCGGCTGGCTCGAATAAAGCCAATTCTACAGGTCCAATTTTCAACTACTTTTTCGAGCATATGGGGCCGTATGTTGGCAATAACGCCACGAATGTTGGCTTCCAAGTCCCCTAACTTTTCTGGTTTGTTGGCGTAGACGAGCGACTTCACATATCCCCAAAGAAAATAATCCAGTGGTGTCAAATCGCACGATCTTGATGGCCAATTGACAGGTCCATTCCGCGAAATTATGCGCTCATCGAATGTTTCCTTCAATAAATCAATTGTGACGTGCGCTGTGTGGCATGTAGCGTCGTCTTGTTAGAACCACAACTCATCCACATTCATGCCATCCAATTGGGGAACAAAATAGTCGGTTATCATGGCTCTATACCGGTCTCCATTTATGGTAACTGACTCTCCAGCATTATTTCGGAAGAAGTATGGCCCAATGACTCCACCAGCCCATAGAGCACATCAAACAGTCAGTTTTTGTGGATGTAATGGCGTCTCAAGGGTCTCATGTGGATTCTCTTCACTCCAAATGCGGCAATTTTGCTTGTTGACGTAGCCATTCAACCAAAAATGAGCCTCATCACTGAACAAAATTTTGCGATGAAAATCAGCATCGAGATCAATCTCATTTTCGGCCCATACACCAAAATCACGACGCATTGCATGGTCTCGCGGCTTTAATTCTTGCACAAGCTGGATCTTGTAAGGTCGCAAGCCAAGATCTTTGCGCAAAATCTTCCATAAAGTTGATGGACAAAGCTCCAATTGCTGTGCACGGTGGCGAATCGATTCATTCGGGTCCTCTTCAACACTTTGCTCTACAGCGGCAATTGTTTCTTCGGTGCGCACTGTTCGACGTCGCTGCGGATGCGTATTATCACATAGAGTAAACGTAGTGCGAAAACGATCCATGGTTAACCGAATTAATTGCTCTGATGGACGATTATGTCGACCATAAAATGGACGGAGCTTGCGGTAAACTTCGCGAACTGAACCATTATTTTCGAAATAAATTTGCACGATTTGCAAGCGTTGTTCTTTTGTCAACCTGTTCATGATGAAATGGCAAACCAAACTAAATATTAATCACTTGACAGCTGACAAAATGGCCGCCAGTTAAAAAAGTGATGCCAACTTAAAGTTCTATACCTCAATAAAAAACACCCGATATATATACTAATGAATTAGGGTTTTTGACTTATCGATTTTCAATCACCTTTCAATTGAAGATCAAATCGAAATAGCTAAAATCTTAAAATCATTCCACACATTTCACTCATTCACTTAGTCGCTTCGTCACCTTAACGCATATTTTATATTTTTTCGTTCTTTAAATTCAAATTTCTAGTGTTTGAAAAAAAAAACAAAAAAAAATATTGCATGAGATAGTACAAAATCTAAAAGTCACCCTTTCCATTTAATTTGCATGAATTTCACTAACAGACATAAACTCAAACACACAACATCCGTTTTTAAAAGTTTTTTCTTCGCATTTTTTCTTCCCATGTTCGTTCAAATCAATATCAAACGAACATCAGCATCAGTTGTAGAAAATTTCAAATATATTTGATATTATTATTTGGGTATGTATTTGAGGTATTTTAGCTCAAACTACAAATTTTACTTTTTAATCTACCTAACCCTCCTATATGGAATAGAAATAGAACACCCTCTTGCCATATACTCGTACTCTACTATAACCATTTTTCTCAAGTATGTGTTGGGGTAACACATAAAAATGACATTTAATACATTTAATAGAACAAAGACTCTAAATAGGTACAATACGATTCTGTAATATTTTTTTTCTTTAATACTCTCACAATTTCTACTTTTGCTGCGAGTTACAGATACTTTCAACTAAATTGTACATGAGTTTCATTATTTGATACAAGTAGAAGGTATTTCGTTTTTTGTTATTTCTTCTAATTAAACGAAATATTCGACAAATATGTTATGCTATTTTCATTTGTTATTCGTTAACATTACGCCGGAAGCAACAAAAAAAACAAGAACTCCTTTCTTCCCCTTATCCAGGACGATTAGAAAGTTGTAAACGTTGTTTTTGAGCAGCTATAAAATACATTTTATATTTTTCAATGTTTTTAACCATAATTACCGTTACGCGTTTCATTTAAGTGTTCTTTTTATAACCGTCTAATACTTAAATATAGTACGTACTAAGTAAGGGCATATATGGGATTACACCAAATCTGGGCTATAACGAACTGTGGAGGCGAAAATAGGAAACTAGCAGTGTCTGGACTATAGTCTACGTCTTTAGATTACACAGCCCAACACAAAAAAAGCTACCTACATTTTTTTAATTAATTTGTATATATCTTATCTAGTAGATCAGCTCTAGTTTTCGAGATATAATTATTTAACAAGTATGAGTGTTACATTCGGCTGTGCCGAATCTTATATACCCACTATCAAGTTGTGTTAAATTCAGAAACAGGGTGCAGCTAATTCAAAATCTGGACCAAAACTGAAAAAATCGCTAAGCTAATGCCGTACCTTTATAAAGGGTGGTTAAATTGTAAGGGCCGATGTTGAATGTGAACCACGCCTAAACGCCAAGTTTTTTTCCGAATTTTATTTGACATTTCTCTATTTCAGACTTACTTAATTTGAACCATGGAGAGATACACAATCCAACAACGTGTTAAAGTTATCCAGACTTATTACGAAAATGGGCATATCGTGCACTTCGTGGTTTTTTTGGTCAATTTGATCGTCCAAATTTGCGTACAATCGCAAAAATCGTGGAAAAATTCGAGCAAACCGGATCTGTAGAAGATGTGAGAACACCAGTGCATGCTCGTACAGCTCGCACTGCAGAAAATATTGCTGCTGTTCGCGATAGTGTGGCTGAAGAGACGTCCACCTCAACTCGTCGTCGTGCCCAACAATTGCAACTCTCACGTTCGTCGTTGATGAACATTATGCATAAAGACTTGCATTTACACGATTACAAGGTGTAATTGGCTCAAGAACTAAAGCGTCTTGACCAAGCCAAACGTCGTGAATGGGCATAATGGTGGCAAGAAATGGCAACATTGGATGATCAATTTTCGAAGAAAATCATCTTCAGTGATGAAGCACATTTTCACCTCAGTGGATTCGTCAATAAACAGAATTGACGCATTTGGGCGAATGAAAATCCAAGAGTGATTGTCGAAAAACCAATGCACCCACAAAGTTTATGGGCTAGCGGCATCATCGGGCCGTATTTTTTCCAAAATGAGGCCGGTCAGGCAGTTACTGTGAATGGTGTTCGCTATCGTGAGATGATAACGAACTTTTTATGGCCCGAATTGGAAGATATGGATGTGGACGATATGTGGTTTCAGCAGGACGGTGCCACTTGCCACACAGCTAACAAAACAATGGCTCTTTTGCGCAACAAATTCAATGGCCGTGTTGTCTCACGTAATGGCGATGTCAATTGGCCGCCAAGATCATGTGATTTGACACCGTTGGACTTTTTTCTTTGGGGTTATTTGAAAGAAAAGGTGTACGTCGATAAGCGAGCAATATTTCAAGAGCTAAATGATGAGATAATTCGGCACATTAACTCTATGCCGTTAATGTCCATTATGCCTCAGGGTCATCGCAAATTTGGACCATCGAATGGTGGTGTACCGCCGTGGTCGCGGCACCCATTTGGCCGATATTTTGTTCCATACATAATTGAGTAATACCAATATATCATAATAAAATAAAATTACAATAATTTCCTAAATAGTTTGTGTTTTATTCAAAATCAACATCGGCCCTTGAAATTTAACCAACATTTAAAAAAATGTTAGTGGTTTCCCCAGTATTTACTTTGATCAAAATTCGGTCTCATAACCGGGTATAGTTTTACATTAATAAGTTGGTAAATACTTTTCGTTGTGCTTAATATGTAGTCAGGCTAAACACGTTAATAGTAATACGGCAGGTCCATAAATTTCGTTAGGAGTTCCTAATGCATTCATCATATATAAAGTCTGGGCTGAACATTGATTGATGCCTATCTAATTTCATAGATGTAATCTTAATATAATGAATGTACCTTCAAATCTTTTTGATTGTAGATATAAAAAGGTGATGTTATATATATAAGAATTATAGCCAAATGTTAACCAATTGTAACAAAATTTTGCACACTGGCAGGTATATATATAGAGCTTATTCTTGCAAAATTTAGTGTCCATAGCTATCATAATTTCTAATTCAATAGCTTTTAACTGGCCTTTGCTAAAATTTTTGGTTTCCGTGAGTCAAATATGGACTGATTCCTATAAAATTTGACAAACTGATCAAAAATTGCATAAAACTTCCCTATTTTAAATTTAATCGTCATAGCTATTACGATTGTATTCAATTTATCGGCATTAATGTGTTTCCCGGGGCGGGGTTATATGGGAGCTCTAACTAAATTTTAACCATTTTCAACACACATCTTTTTCAAGATATCCAAAATACTTTTGTAAAATTTGTCCCTCTAGCTCTTTTTGTTAAGGCACTATCGTGCTTTTATCTGATGGACAGACGGATATAAACAACCTTTTCTTTATGTATTTTTGTGTTTCCATAAGTTTTTTATATGGGAGCTATGGTCAAATGGTGACTGATTGTAACAAAATTTTGCACACTAACTGACATTGATATAAGACTTCCTTGTGCCTAATTTAGTCTTAGTAGCTCTGGTAGTTAAGGAGCTATCACGATTTTATCTGACGGACAGACGGACATAAATCCCCTTTTCTTTTGGAATTTTTGTGTTTTCGTAAGTTTTTTATATGGAAGCTAGGTCAAATGGTGACCGATTGCGACAAAATTTTGCACACTGGCTGGCATTGATATAAGACTTTCTTGTGTAAAATTTAGTGGTTATATATGTTATAGTTTTAGATTTATTGGCATTTAAGTGTATTTTAGGTGAAATTTAGGCTGTTTTCGTAAGTTTTTTTGTATGGGAGCTATGGCTAAATGTTAACCGATTTTGATGAAATTTTATATGCTGCCTAGGGCTAATGTAAAACTTCTATATACCAAATTTTATCAGCATAGCTGCTATAATTTGTTATTTATTAACAAATAAGCGATTAGCCTAGACGAGGTTATACGGGAGCTATGGTCAAATGTGAATCGATTTTGTCCAATTTCAATACCAAAATTTTCTCAGAGATGAAGAATATTTTTACTAAGATTCAGTGAGCTAGCACCTTTCGTTTAGGCGTTATCGTGATTTCAACAGACAGCCAGACAGACGGACAAACAGACAGACATCGCTCAATCGTCTTAGAATTTCATAAGGATTCAGAATATATATCGTTTTTGGTTTTTAAGCCAATATTAAGGAAATTACAAACGGAATGACAATCTCTTTTTGATGGTGGGTATACAAATAAATAAGAAAGTGCTTTAGTAGGTCAAGCACGACCATACGATACCCTTCACCACTAAGGGCAGAAATGTTCTTTTTCCTGTATAAAAAGTTGTTATAGATGAGATATCGTCCGACGAGTTAAAGATTAATTCGGAGGTACAACAAGGCTCCGTTCTTTCTCCTACTCTATTTCTTATTTTTCTATGATGATCTTCTATGTCAAACTTCTAATCCTATCTACTCTTTTGCAGATGATAGCAACATCTGTCATTCGTATTCATTCAACTATGGGCCAAGCATGTTGGATATCAAATCCAAGAGGCAAACCATGAATGATACTCTAAATTCTGACCTTTCTACAATATCCAATTGGTGTCCTTCTAATAGGGTCGATTTCAACGCTCGAAAGACCCAATGTTGTGTGTTAACACACAAACGTGTTATGAACAATGTTGCATCATCTGTAATTATGGGTGGTATAAATATTGAGGAATCAGAAATTCTTGATGTTCTAGGCATGAAAATTCAGTGTGATGTCCGTTGGACTAAACACGTTTTTCAAGTGTCGAAAGAAGCATTCAAGTGTCTTGGCTTTCTTAAGCGGTGTAAGACATACTTCACTCCAACTGATCTCCTCAATATCTATACCACTTATATCCGACCGAAAATGGAATACAACTCTCATGTATGGGCCGGTGCTTCAAAGTCTATTTTGGAGCTTCTCGAAGGTGCTTATCGGTGACAGTAGGGTAGCCAATCTTATTGCCTGATTGAAGCATCATCGTAATGTGGGTTGCGTTTCACTATTCTCATAACTTTGTAGTCGATTTTTCAGTGGATCACACGACGCACTATAGAGAAAACTCGTTTTTTTAGCCGTACAGCACGTATGTGGAATAAACTTCCTGCATCAGTCTTCCCCTCTAATTATGATATCCAAAGGTTCAAATCGAATATCCACAAACACTACTCCCTCTATCCTCCTTCCCACAACCTTTTTTCCTAGTTCCATCACAATGCATATGCATATGTAGGGGTCATCCCCTGAGTGTTGGTCCAATACAAAAAAAAAAATATTTGCTAAATTTTGCCATCCTACAAACATTTTCTAAGAACTTATATATTTAAGCTGCTTCCGTCATTTGGACTTACATATATAAGAGCTAGGGTCAAATGTGGACCGATTATCTCGAATTTGGGAAATTAATTACAAGAGATAATACAAAAAAATGAATTAGAGGCTTTCAAGCCCAATACTTATTTGGTTAGAATGTCGACTACTTAGCATAACAATTACATTCAGCCTGAGTTCGATCCTCAGTCTCGGCAACATCAATATATCTGTTTTTATTAATCGGCGGCAAGCCTATAGCAACAACACGCCGTCGATGAAAAATAAATAAAATTGGCTGTAGATTAAAAAGCTTAAGCAGTGCGTCTTAATAACAACAAATGGCGCAACTACGGTGTTTTAAAAATTTTTGTTCATTCACTTTTATCTTCCATTGGTTTAACCATTTTTCAATTTGAATTATGTAGTTCTGTAAATTCCTAGATGCTTCAACTGGGTTTTCATTAATATTTAGGATGGCAGTATCATCTGCTAATGTATATACAAGGTGGCGCAAAAGTAATCCTCCTATCAGAAAATGCTATAAATTTTGCGATTGGCCCCTAATGTCAATTCTGTTTTGACATTTGTGTAGTAAACACTTGCGAAATACACGTTTATAAACTGCTCCAGAACGCGTAATATTGGTGACTATTTATTTGACCAATAATCGGTCGGTGACTTCGGCACAACGTGAATTTCGTCGCAGATTTCCTGGCCGTCCAACGCCTACTGGTGAAACCCTGCGACGTTTAGCCGCTCGCCTCGAAGAGACTGGCACAACACGTGATGCTGCCATGCGTGGCAGACCCCGGAGTAGCCGTTCTGCAGAGAATATTGCTGCGGTAGCCGAGGGTGTCATGGAAGTGCCGTCGACATCGACCAGACGACGTGCCACGCAAATGGGTATCAGTCGACGGTCTTTACAGCGAATTTTGGTAAAAGATTTGAAGATGTTTCCGCACAAAGTCCAGACGGTGTTAGCTGCTGACCGCCAATCGCGTCTAACATACACTTAAGCCATCCTTAAACACCACCAAGAGGAAGATGATTTTTCATCAAAAATAATCTTGAGTGATGAGGCTCATATCCATCTTAGCGGGTACGTAAATAAGCAAAATTTACGCTTCTGGGGCACTGAAAATCCGCGTGTAACCCACGAAGAGCAATTACACCCCCTCAAAGTCACTGTATGGTGTGCTGTTTTCGCTGGAGGAGTCATCGGACCTTTTTTCTTCAAAGACGTCGCGGGCCAAACGGTTACTGTGAATGGTGAGCGCTACAGAGCAATGATTAACGAGTTTTTTTTGCCGCAACTTGATGAATTGGGATTGGAAAACATGTGGTTCCAACAGGACGGTGCAACGGCACACACTGCACGTACCACAACCGATATGCTGAAGAATGCATTTCCCGGGCGCCTAATCTTCCGTTTTGGCGATTTGCACTGGCCAGCAAGATCACCTGATTTGACCGCTGCAGACTTTTTTTTGTGGGGCTTTTTGAAGTCGCGAGTTTATGTCAACAAGCCTCAGACTCTTGCAGCTCTTAAAGATAATATCCGTCAAGAATGAGAGAACCTACCGACGGAAGTTTTGGCCAAAGTGATGGAAAGTGCCATAAAAAGGGCTCAAAAAAGTTTTTCGAATTGCAGTTACAAGTGTATATGTTTGTTCCGATTTTATCGAAAATTTGCGTCAATTTGGTAACTAGCTATTTTTCAAAAAGCATATTAGATAGAAGACTTATAGGTTTATAGGACTCTACCTTGAGTGATCTTTACCTGGCTTAGAAACCACAGCGATTAATGAAACCTTCCATTCTTGAGGATAATATTTTAGATGTAAGATTGCATTAAAAATAAATGTTATTATTCTTATTGCTACTAAGGGAAGCTCTTTTAACATTTTATCGTTCACTTTGCCAAATCCAGGTGCTTTTTTGATTTTAGATTTATAACCTCCCGAGTCTCCAACCTCGTTGTTCTACGTTGCTGTACCGCAGGGGGTAACTCCATTATGTCATTTGATAAGTTGGGGGTAAATATATTTTTCAAGTGGTTTACATACAGATTAAATTTCTCAAAGTTACTTTTTGCCCAGCCTCCACTCGTAGTTCTCAAAGGTAGTTTACGAGTGACATTAATTTTATAGATTTTAGCAGATCGCCATAATGAATAGATCGTAGAGTCGAATCTAGCTATTTTAGATAAGTTTGCAGAGATTCCGCCCTTTGAGATTCTAGTAATTTCCTAAATGATTTTATGCAATTTCGGAATCTGTTTTTAGATTAGGGCGATCTATGAATTTGCCATTCTATTCGAGGTTTTCTTTTTGAGCCAAAAGCCGTTCGACATCGGCAGAGTATATTCTATTACACGTGACTTGTCGGGAAGGAAATGCAGCATGTCGTTGGCGGGGTAGGGTAGCATGTTACCGGGGGAGTTGTACAACAGATTATCTGGGGGGTAATGCAGCATGTTACGGGGGTTAATGTAGTGCATTGTAGGGGGAATGATGTAGCATATTGCAAGGATACTAAAGTAGCATAATGATTGGGGGGTAATGCAGCATGTTGTAGGACATTAGCAAAGCTTGTTGTGGGAGTGTAATGTAGCAAATTGACGGGGGTTAAAGCGGAGTTTTGTATGGAGGATGGTGTGACATGTTGCCGGGGGGATAAAGTAGCATGTCGTCTGGGGGTAGTATTGTATTTTGTTCACATTTGGTACTGTTGACTGTTGTGGGTTCTGCTTCATTATATTGTATTGGGGGTTGTGTAGCAAGTTCCTGGGGGATTGGGTATCTGGTATTACTGTGGGTGATTTGGTTTTCTGCAGGGAGTAAATGTCATGCCAGAGAGGTGATGTTGCATGTTGCCAGTGGGGAGATGTGGCATGTTGACTGAAGAGTACTGTAGCATGTTTAGCAGCCAATTTGAGATTATGTTCAAGATATCTAATAGAGAGATCTGTGTCTTCCGGCGTATGTAACGGTATGTTTTCTGTGCAGTGAGTGCTGAGGTATTTCTTGTATTTAAGCCAGTTTATTTTCGATCCTGCCTTTGCTATGTCTGTAGGCGGGGATACGGTTTCTTCGGGCTTTAAGAGGGTTATGATGATCCGAGGATAGTTCCAAAGAAGATTGGAGCATTTCCCTTCTGATACTTTTCGTAATTTCGAAATCGATAAACTCTGGGATTTTATTTGGGTCACTAGGCCAATAAGTGGGATGACCGCTTGATGTCACGTCCCAAACCTAATTTTGAAATAAAATCAAGCAACACACGACCATTAGGGGTAAGCAGTCGCTATACCCAGAATGTGTGCTTTTCATTATAATCTTAAGACGCCAAAAAGCGGGGTTTAAGTGATTGAGAACCTTGGGGGGATATATTGAAGATATCAATAAGTTACGACAAAAACCTTTTCTCAAAACTCAACTAGAAATTCTTGAATTTTTTACTATGACTTTTCTCAGGTAAATCTTTTGTAAATATAGGGTAGACCATTTCTGAGAAATTGGCGAAAATACCATAAATATACTAAAATCTCGAGAAATACAAATATGTTGACAATCTGTAAAGAATATTAAATAGTCGGACTTGACCGATTATAGCACTTTCTAACTTAATTTTATAGGGTCTCAGATGAATTTTAAAAAAATTATGAACTGATCGACAAACCTTATTTACCCTATCACGTATTAGTGAGGGGTATAAACATCACTTCAATAAATTTTGTCAGGATTAATTGACTATATTATTAAATTATTCGTTGTTATTATTGTTGTTGTCAAGTGAGTTAATATACTATAAAATTCGTTATATTTAAGCTCTACTGTAAAAATTACTGCAACTTGTTTTGAATGTTATTAGATCTTTTTATAAGTAATTCTGATATTTTAACATGTTTTTTTTTATTATATTAAGAGGATATGAAAAGGACGAAAGGGAATATATTGAGTGTATGCATGACGACAACAGCAGCAACGACTTCAACAGCAGAAAAACAAAAAAGGAAAACTTTATCATCCTTAACGGATGCGTTGTAAAATAAGTTTGAAGTTTTATGTTAACACACAAAAAAGAAAGCTTTTGTAATTAAAATAACTTGTAATGAAAATGTAATTAATTTCATTTAAGGAAGAGAAAAAAAAACACAAATACGTGATAAAACGCCAGAACATTTGTAAAAAAAAAACTTGTAGCTTTTAATTAAATAAATTACAGACCCCATTTAAGCTGCTTTCATGCTCGCGAAATAGTTTCGCATGAAACGCAATATTTACAACTTTGTAATCAAATTGTTTTGTCACTTAAATTTAATTTTGAAAGTGAGAAATTTTGAAATTGAATACTTACTGCATCATTATGGCACTTTCGATTGAAAATGAATCGGTGGGCAGTCCGCATATATTCCAATTGCGTATCTCTACGGGTTCACCCAAGACATTGACCAATTGAAAGTCTTGACTGCATACTATGCCAAAGGAAGCACACTTTTCCGACCATTTACGTATTTGTTCTACACGATAGTCTATGGTGAAGGGTCCCAAATAGGCCACTACACCCGATGAGATTAAAACATCACCCGTTAGGGTATTATAAGTGCGTCCTAATTGCTTAGCGGTCTCTGACCATCGCGTACGTTCGCCACCCAAACCAGATATAAGTTCCTGAGCTCTTTGCAACTTTTTAGTACAAGCTTCGTGATCAGCTTGAAGAACTCTGGAACACAATTTTCCTTTAAGTTTTACAAATGAAAATTCGTTTATCTCTTTCTAACTCACCCATATTCTTTTAACTGCTTATCCAAAACCTTTTGTATGGCAGCTAAATTCGCTTCTACTTTTGCCAATTGAGACAGTTTTTCATTCAAAGTTTTTTGAGCCGCCTGAAATTATTATTTAGTACATAAATCCCCTTTCTCTAGACCCACAAACAAAACTTACATTATAAGTAGCCTGAGCTTCGGCCAAAGCAATTTTCTTGGGTGCCACCACCTTAGCCACTACATCGTATTTCGTTAGGGCTATAACCCAACGACACAAACCCTCACAGGCTGTCGAGGCTGAGCGGATTTTATCGGGATCAAAGGCCTCATTGCTTAAAACACGTTCTTGTAACTTTTTGATTACAGCCGCTGGTATATTGTCCTTGTCAAAGTTTAACAAACTGTCCAAGAACTTTATATCACTTAATACCCTCTTCGAGGGACCCCAATAGTCTTCAATCATTCCCACACCACTGGGATTGGCAATACGTTCGGGCTTTACTTCCTTAAGTATACAAACCGCTTCCATGACTATACGCACTCCTATAGGTGGACTCTTCATGGTCTTAACTACCGCAATATCAGCTGTGGTTAGAGTATTTAAGGCAGCCATAGCATCATTAAGTATGGGCAAGGCTTCGCCTAATTTAGCATCACATTCATCTTTAATAGCTTGTGCTACAACTGCCTGTTCTGAGGCTATAGCTTCGTCTTTCTTCACCATTTCACGTTGTTCTTCGGCTGCCTTGCTGTCCTCTTGGACTTTCGCTACTTGTATGGCCACGATTTCTGCAGCTGCTTTGATTTTTGGCTCCAGGGCCTCTAGCTGTTCTTGCATAACGCCGACTTGTTGTGCAGCTATATCCAATTGTGAGATACCAGTAAGATAGCGATTTTTGTTGTTTAGAACGGAACTAGAAGAAGAAAGAACATTAGTTTTATATAATACTATTACTAATACTAATACTCATTTTGTCAAGGAAGGTGAAGTTTCGTTAAAAACTCGCAAATAAGGTCATAAAGTCAGATGGGACTACTTTACTAAACCAGTGTTCAATACTCACGTTCTCTTCATATTGAGCAAACCTTTAAAGGTTTGTATCAATTCCAAATACGATGTAGGCGTAACATAATTGTATCGCTGTAGTCGCAAAAAGAAAGCCTCTGATAAAGCCTGCGTGGAAGTATGGAAATCCATGCACATATCAATAGCTGCTTTTCGTTCCAAGTCGGTAAGATCTTCTTTTGCTAAGAAACGAGTAGATACTGCCAAAAGAGCATCTTTAGGCCAAGCTTGAAACCAATCAATGGTGCAACAATTGACAATTGAGGGAAATTTGCGTATACGTACACGTAAAGCTTCCCCTATGGGAGACATGGCCAAGACAATGTGTAATTGATCCTTGCAGGTCTGGGAAGTAGATAAATTATTAAAAGGCTGCTTTAACTTCTAGAAATGTTTTAAAAACAATTATTACTGTAACAAAGAAATTAAATAGAGCCACAGGAGTGCCATCAGTTTGCACAGCCTTATCGCGTTGCTTATCAATTTGAGCCATTTTCTCCACAACTTCAACTTTTTCTTCATTTGTAAACAAATTTGGAACCTCGCCGGAATTAAGTAAATTATTGATATCCTCCAAAAATGATTCATCTTTGATCTAAATTAAAACTCATTAAAGTAAACGTTAAAATAAGTTTAAGGTTTAAAAAATCCGAATTTTGCGTTTAAATATTCCTTAACAATTTTACCTGGACATCTGTAAACAAAAAGACGCCGTGCATTTCGGAGGAACTGATTTTACGCAATATAACCTTGATATCCTCATGAAATTCATTGGGTCCATATAATCGAGATATTTCAACTTGAAACAATTCATAGTCACATATATGCGAAGCCAAACGTGTTAAGCTCTGACGTCCGGAGCCACCGACCCCTATCAGTAGAGCATGACTACGTGGCTGCTTTATAATGCGACATATTCTCGATAAATGTTCCACGGCAAAACGAAAGAGTACCAAGTTCATAGGTTTCTTAGACATGTTATTATATTCCACCAAATAGGCCTCAACCACTCTACTCAATTCCTCCAAATCGTCCACTTCTATATAGTTTTTGGTATCTGCTTTAGGATTAGTAAAATCACAATAAATTAAATTTCTAAAATCCGCCTCCGTTAGCTTTTGACCCTTTTGCACCAGACGTTCAAATAGTGATTCTGGTGAATCATTAAAGCTTTCGGCAATTTGTTGGCAGAGAGCTTGGAATAGCCATGAACGATCTGCATCTTCTACTAAACGATCACCGTAAACTCGTTGTATTTCATGTACCCACAAACGTCGCATAGAATTTAAATCTTCGGTGGCTTCTGGTACAGAAAGTAGGACACCCTGAATGACACGTGCAAAGTCTCGCAGATTAAAGAGATAATGGGATTTAGCTGGGGTGGGCAAAAGATTTAGTTTAGCCCGATTGTAAATGCTTAAAGTAGCATCAACAATTTCATCTATGCAAGGATCAAACTCCTTTGAAAAGCCTCTGCAAATCGAAGGAAAGGAAACGATTAAATTTGAAAATAGCTTAAGATCTTGAGTGTAATATTAAAACATTTAAGTAACTAATAAAATTTGTTAAGGACAACTTTACTTTGCCAACAAAAACAAAATAATATGTTTAACACTTCTAGTCACATCTTGTAAATACTCCCCAAAGATGTAATGATTTTGCTGGAATTGCAATTACCTGATATAAGGTATTACACAATTAACCCTCTGCAGATCCGTTTTGAACAACAAATATAACCAGTTTTCTTTATTGTTTATAACTTTTTTAATTCAAAGCCAAAATTATTTGTTACTTATTGGTATGGTACTAATCTTCTGACAAAAATTTGACTTTGTTGGTGTCTGCTGGAATACAGGGTTAAAAATTTGCAAAAGCCAACCCAAAACCCTCACAAATGTTATTTGATTAAACATGTGTGTAAATACTATAGTCTTTGATACCATACACAACTGAGGTCAAAAGTCGACCGGGTTTCGTTTGGGTTTTACAATGACAGAGCAGGTGGTAAAACTTTCTGCCTCTTTAACATTATAACAACTCCTATAGTAGCTATTACACTGTAGATTGAGTCCCCAACATGCAAGACAAAACAAGTAAGAAAAGCTATAGTCAGTCAAGCCCTACTATATGATACCCTTCACTCTAAAGATCAAATATGGACCAACAATTTAACAAGTTTTCCTTAAGTCTTAGAGACATAAATACATGTATGTTTGTGCTTTTCTTAAATTTCGAGATTTAAGTAGATTTATTTCATTTCCAGCTGAGGGTCTGATATGGGAGCTAGGGTCAATTGTAAGTCGATGGTTACCAAATTTCGTGTATCGGTTTATATTTACAAAATTTTTATATGTACAAAATTTTTGTGATAAGATCAGGAACTGTAACGGTTATGACTTTTATAATAAAACTCGGTTACGGTTACTTTTTGATTTTTATTTTTTTGATCAGAAATAACAGTTATTTTGTGACTTTTATTATTTCAGGCAAAAATAACAGTTATTTTTGCTTTATATTTTATCGCTCAAATTATACCGGGTATTTTTGATTTATATTTTTTTGCTCAATTTATACCGAGTATGTTTGATTTATATTATATCGCTCAAAGTATACCGGGTATTTTTGATGTATATTATATCGCTCAATTATAACGGGTATTTCTGATTTATATTATATCGCTCAAATTATACCGGGTATTTTTTATTTGTATTTTATCGCTCAATTTATACCGGGTAAGTTTGATTTTTATTATATCGCTCAATATGTGACGGTTATTTTGATATAATATTATATCAAGCAATGACTGCTTTTTATTTTGTGATTTAAATTTTTTTAAGCAATTTCTGAGCGATATCTTTTAAAATTGATTTTTTAGAGCAGGAATTTAATTTTTTATATAAAAATCGGAAATTTTGAAAACTTTCCATAAAAATAGGAAAACTTACAAATTTCCCATCAAAAAGGGAAATTTGGGAAATTTCCCATAAAAATGGGAAATTTTTAAAATTTCCCATAAAAATAGGAAATTTTGAAAATTTCCCGAAAAAATGGTAAATTTTGAAAATTTCCCACAAAAATGGTAAATTTGGAAAATTTCCCACAAAAATGGTAAATTTTGAAAATTTCCCGAAAAAATGGTAAATTTTGAAAATTTCCTTAAAAATGGGAAATTTTGAAATTTCCCATAAAAATGGTAAATTTTGAAAATTTCCCGAAGAAATGGTAAATTTTGAAATTTTGAAAATTTCCCATTTTTATGGGAAGTTTTAAAAATCTTCATAAATATCGAAAATTTTTAAAATTTCCCATTCTTAAAGAAAGGAAATTTTCAAAATTTCTTATTTTTATGGACAACTTTTATAGGAAATTTTCAAAATTTACCATTTTTATATGAAATTTTCAAAATTTCCCATTTTTATGGGAAATTTTAAAAATTTACCATTTTTTTGGGAAATTTTCAAAATTTACCATTTTTTTGGGAAATTTTCAAAATTTACCATTTTTATGGGAAATTTTCAAAATTTCCCATTTTAATGGGAAATTTTTAAAATTTCCCACAAAAATGGTAAATTTTGAAAATTTCCCGAAAAAATGGTAAATTTTGAAAATTTCCTTAAAAATGGGAAATTTTAAAAATTTCCCATAAAAATGGGAAATTTTCAAAATTTCCCATTTTGATGGGAAATTTTCAAAATTTCCCATTTTTATGGGAAATTTTTAAAATTTCCCATTTTTATGGGAAATTTTTAAAATTTCCCATTTTTATGGGAAATTTTTAAAATTTCCCATTTTTAAGGAAATTTTCAAAATTTACCATTTTTTCGGGAAATTTTCAAAATTTACCATTTTTTGGGCATGGAATTCTAAAATATGCACGGCCTTTGACCTTAATAGGTTGAAAAAATAGGCCTTACTTAAGAAAGTTAAGACTTCGGTCCGACTCAGAGTTCTGACTGAAAGGCACTCTACTTTGCAGAATATGTTTTCACCTATCCAAACAATCTTTAACCCCTTGGCGTATCAATAAGCGCAACTAAGTTCGATTCCAACTGTTCGCATACAACTTGCACGAAACAAACCAGTTTTGATGCTTATGAACAGTCGCAAAACGAGTCAGACTCGTGATAATCATGTTAGGCATAGAAATTGTACCACGAGTCAGACTCGTGATATTCATTTAGGCACAGAATTTGTACCACGAGTCAGACTCGTGGAAATACGTCAAGGAGTTAACTAAACGACTCTAATATAAATCTCCGAATCCGACCTAGAGCCGACAACGCAATAAGTCATTTAAAAGCGAAGATGATTTTACAATAAATCGCTTTAACAACGTTTTTAGGCTGTTAATTTTTTGGACTTGGACAGGTCAATTGACCATCTAGAAAGATTATTTTTTTCTAGAGTGGGTTATTATCCCGACATTCTATCCCACATTTTGATCGTTCTTATGATAGAACTCGCGGCACATGTTAGCTAACTACATTAACGAGTGTTAACGTAGTTACCCGGAATATACTACGAGGAGGTCAATGTCCATAGTTGAGATTAGGATAAACCAAGTAGATATGAAATTACCACATCAATATTTAAGAATGTTACAAGCAGTACACACTTCCCACCTGATTGATGCTGGGGCTCGTTTGCCTCGCTTCTGCACTTTTCTGGTGGTACACCAGAATAAGTTGAATTAAAATGTTATTTATTTTGAATTATCCTGGTGGTACACCAGAATAAAACTTTATTATTTTTAAGATACTCTCAAGGTAGTACACCGAGAGAGGCGGATCAGAAAGGTTTTAACTCAATGGTTTTCAAAGTAGAAGTGACGATTTATTCAAAAATATTCATACTTATATACTAAACCTTAAACTAAACAAAAATTTGAATAAAAAATAGAACAAAAAAAAAAAAGAATTGTATAATTTAGATTTTAAGTGAGCCGGAATTGTTTATGCTGCACTTAAATATTTTCACACGCAGCCCAGACACAGTGTTGGATTTCGTACTGTCTGGCTGGTAATTTGAATACCACGTGTAAGCTGACGCAGTAATTCCCACACTTGGTTGGCTAGAATGTGGGAAAACAAAATATTTGGACAAAACGAAAAAATATGGAATAATAAAGTTTAATTCTATTTAAGATTTGTTTTTATTTTGCTACCGAAAATAAAACAAATCATAAAGAATTAACATATTGCGACCCCTAGGGCTTCGTAAGTATTACTGAGACAGCATAAATTAATTCCGGCAGCTTAATCTAATTCTTAAAAGGCAATATTAAGCTGGTGGATCTTCTGAAATATCCCATGTTGATCTTGGAGCAGGTTGCGGGTCTGCACGATGGGTGGTGGCTCTTTTTTTTTAATATGCATTTTCTTAGTAGCACAATAAGTATTATTAAAATGAGCGCTATTCCCGAATAACTAACCCGTTGCAAACTGAGCTTAATTTGAGTTGTTGAAGAGTTGCGACCAGCCACTGGTTCTTTTTATACAGTTGATACCACACGTTGTTGTTAGTTATTACTTCTATAGTGCAGCCTGCATCTGATTCATTATTAAATAAATGTATCTCGCAGCTGCATATTGGTGAACCCTTGTGATGAATGGCTTGGATATTTGGGCATAAAAAGGTTCTGGGTTCAAGTGTTTTGCAGTCAAGAAGTTTCTTATCATCCATTGTGAAATATTTATCACGATGAGCGTTAAGGGCTATCATTTTGGATGTTGGTATGACAGCTATTAATGAATCGTTTATTCCTTGTGGAACTGGCGTAAGGTAAAACAAATCATATTCATTTGGATTTGATAAAGGAATGAACAAGGTGCAGATGATATGCTCGTTCGAGATTGATGCATGAGCTGCCGCTATCCCATATACATTGATGATATCCACAACTGGTAGTGTAAGATCTGTTGGAAGATTTGCTTTTATGTTGGCAACTTCAATAGAAAATTGTTCTGGGGTGAGTAGAATAGGGCTGATTCGACCATGATAAGTGTCCGCTAACAAATTAATCATAGATGTGTGCATTTTTTGTAAATTGTCTGCAATTATAATTAACTGGACACTGAGAGATAAAATGAGCTGTGATCGGTGGTTATTGTCATTGTTTGTGAGGTTCATGAGCCTGCTGATTTTCAAGTTGACCTTTTCAAAGCTATTTTGAGTCCGAGCTTCAGTCTGCCTCATAAGGTTAAGGGTAGAGTCCAGAAAGGATGTTTGATTCCGCAGTAGACCTTGTAGTCGGGCTTCGTCGTTTTTAATGATGTTGATTGTGTCGGACATTTGTTCAGCATATTTTGCATCCAGAACACCGAACAAGGAATTCGCTATGTTGCCGACTATATCTATTGCCCCTCGTTTTTTCCGTTTAGCGAGATTTTCTAGACCGGCCTGCATTTCATCCTGGATATTGTGGAAATGGGTTATCAGTCCGGTACATTGAGCGTTGAAGTATGGGTGATTGCAGGCCTTCATCAAGGAATTAGTTCCGTTAATTAAAAGCTGCAATTCCTTGTGAAATGGTGCCAGTTCGAAATATATAAGCAGTTTCCACTCTGAGAGGATTGGTTTAATTTTACCAATCTGCTCAAAATGTATACCAGGATTGCTTTTAATTTGAGTATAAGTGATTTGTTGGCATGTCACTAATGGAAGAAACAATGCTATAATCACGAGCATAATTGTTGTGGTCAAGTTGACACGTTTCGGACGTGGTGCATCTTTGCTTTTGTCACTGGGCTCGGGGCTTCGTTTGAGGTGTAGAGAATTATTTCCATTTTCATCGTCAGGTGGTTCCAAGGGGAGCGGAGCGAGTAAGTGGATGGCTCGCTTAATGACACCAGTTGAGGTTTTAACCGCGGCTGTCCTGACAAACCCGTCGGGCCCAGGAAATGTTTCAATTACTTTACCGAGTCGCCAGTTCATGACAGGTAAATTATCTTTAATCACAACTATGGTGCCGAGTTGCAGATTTTGAGACTTAGTTTGCCACTTGTTGCGCTGCTGGAGTTCATTGAGATATTCCTGCGACCATCGCTTCCAAAATTGATGTTTAATTCGAGACACTAATTCCCAACGTTTTGCCAAGTTTGATGATGTTGTTTGAGCAGTCGCGTCAACTTGAGCCGTGAGAGGCTCCCCAATCAAGAAATGTCCAGGAGTTAGTGCAGCGTCATCATTCGGATTATTTGGTAATGGTGCAATTGGCCTTGAGTTCAGGATCGCTTCAACCTCTATGACAATGGTTTCCATTTCTTCATACGTCAGGGATGCGCTTGATATTTCCTTGATCAAAAGACCTTTAGCGGATTTTACTGCCGCTTCCCATAGTCCACCGAAATGCGGAGATCGTGGAGGTATAAAATGGAAATTAATGTTTTTAATTGCACATTCCCGTTGGATTGTTTCTTGAGCCCCTGTAGAAAATATTGCGGTGGATAACTCCTCCAGTTGATTTCGTGCTCCCACGAAGTTGGTAGCGTTATCACTATAAAGATTCTGACAATGCCCTCTTCGACTTATAAACCTCTTGAGTGCTCCAATGAATGCATCGGTTGTGAGGTCCGTTACCAGTTCTAGATGAACTGCTTTTGTAGCAAAGCAACAAAAAACAGCAATATACGCCTTCTGAGGTCGTTTCCCTCATGTTTTGAAGTGCACCCATATTGGACCGCAATAGTCAACACCTGCGTTGATGAAGGGTCTTGAAGGCGTCACTCTCGTTCTTGGTAAATTTCCCATAATTTGTTGAAGAAGTTTTGGTTTTGCTCTTGCGCACTGTATGCATTTATGGACAGTTTCACGAGCCAAGTGTTTTCCCTTAATAGGCCAAAATCGTTGTCTTATGGTTGCAAGGAGTGCGGTGGGACCGCAATGTTTATTCTCCCTGTGTACTGACTCGAAGATTAGTCGACTTATTATATCATTAAAGGGCAAAAGCATGGGGTGTTTTGCATTAAAACTCAATGGCGATTCTTCTAGTCTACCTCCAACTCTTATTATATTATTTTCATCTAAGAATGGTGATAAGCCTTTGATCGGACTTGATCTTTTAAGTTCCTTCTGTTTTTGCAGCAGTTGGATATCTTCCTTGAAATTCGAATGCTGTGTGGTTCGAACAATGGTGACAATGGCGTCGTGGAGCTCAAATGGAGTGAGAGTTGGCCTGATTTGTCGCTCTTGCTTGCAGGTTTTGGCATTTTTTATGAATCTTAGAACATATCCGACAACTCGTTGAAGCGTTTTCAGTGAGTTTCTGTGGTTGATTCTGTGCAACAGATTTTCACCCTCAGCCGATACCAGTAAATTGTGATGGGTTTGTTTCTTCTCAATAATGGCTGAGTCAGAAGTTGGATGGAAGTCTGAAGGCCAATGTTTCTCGTCACCGTGAAGGAAAAATGGCCCGTACATCCAGTGGGGTGTTTGTTGTAACTGCTGTGGGTTCAATCCTCTAGATATGATGTCTGCTGGGTTGTCTTTGGAGCTCACATGTCTCCATTGCTCTGGTTTGGTGGTTTCTTGAATAGAAGCGATCCGATTTGCCACGAATGTATGATAAGAAGACGATCTCGAGTTTATCCATGTTAACACAATTGTTGAATCAGTCCAATAAAAGGTTGGTGTTGTAGTCATTTCTAAATCATGTTTAACTTTTGCAGCTAAGTTAGCTCCCAATTGAGCAGCACATAACTCCAGCCTTGGAAGTGTTTGCTGTTTAAGAGGAGCTATACGCGATTTTGCACATAATAAGTATACGATGATTGTTTTATTTGGTAGAAATGTTCTAACGTATATTGCTGTTCCATATGCCTTCTCGGAAGCGTCAGTAAAGACATGCAGCTGAGTGTTGTGGGGGACCTGGCCTTTGTATATATGTCGATGAACTTGAAAGTTTTCGAGCTCGTTAAGATTGTTTCGAAAGTCACGCCAACGAGAGTTAAATTCTGCAGGCACCGCTTCATCCCATGAAAGGTTTAGAGTCCACAGCTCCTGGACAAACATTTTTGCTTTGACCACCACAGGGGACAAGAGTCCAAGAGGATCAAAAATACGTGCCAAATCTGAAGTTACTGTTCTCTTGGTTACTGCCTTGATTGGTGCTATGTTGACCTTGATCTTAAGTTGATCATTTTTGGGTAACCAAGCCAGTCCCAGGGTTTTTGTGTAATCAGCTTCCTCTGTGGAGAAGTCGAGGCTGATTTCTTGCTCACCTTCTGGTATGTTACGAAGCAGCTGAGGATGATTGGCGCACCACTTTCGTAAGTTGAACCCATACTGGGCCATGACTTGTTGCAATTGGCGTTGAGTTTCCAGCGCTGTATTTAAATTGTCAGCACCACCTAATCCATCATCGACATAAAAGTTTTTCTCCAAAAAACCAGCTGCTAATGGGAAATAGGCCTTGTTACGCTGGCTGATTTCCTTCAAGCATCTTGTTGCTAAGTATGGAGCTGGCCTGGTTCCATATGTGACGGTGTTTAATGTAAAATAGCTGATGGGTTCCGTGATACTACTTCGCCACAGAATAATCTGGTATTGTCGGTCCTTGGGATGGATTGATATTTGGCGAAACATTTTTTCTATATCAGTAGTAAAAACGAAACGCGGCATTCGAAATCTCAGCAAAATACTAAACAGTTCATTCTGTAGTGATGGTCCGGTATGCAAAATATCGTTTAGAGATTTTCCTGATGATGTTTTCGAGGAGGCATCAAATACCACCCTAAGTTTGGTGGTGCTGCTTTCTGGTCGTAGTATACAGTGGTGGGGAATAAAGTATTTAGGCCCTTCCACTTTGTCTATGTTGATTTTGGTCATGTGCCCTAATGTTTCATATTCATTCATGAATTGCGTGTATTGTTGTTTTAAGGTATTATCTTTGGATAGTCGTCGTTCCAATGACAGAAATCGATTGAAGGCTATACTATGTGAGGTTCCTAAAGCAGACTTTTCAGTACAGAATGGGAGTCTTACTACGAACCTTCCATTCTTGTCACGTGTATGGTGCTGATTAAAGTGTGCCTCACATTGTGCATCATGAGGCGACAAGTTTTGCTGTGTGCTTCCGATCTCCTCGAGATTCCAAAATCTCTCAATTGCCACATCCATTTTATCCTCGTTCGTTAGGACCCCACACGTGGCTGCCGACAGATGTTGACCAGATACCTTTCCTGATACTATCCAGCCCAAAGTTGTGTTTTGTAATACTGGAATATCCTCAGCAAGTTTGATTTGTCCAATTGCGAGCAATTGGTGATAATATTCTGCTCCCAAAAGGATGTCAATTTTGTCTGGACGATTAAATGTTGGGTCTGCCAATGTTATATTGTTTGGAATCGGCCAGTTGTCAATGTGAATAAGTTGGGAAGGTTGAGGAGCAATTATTTGTGGCAACACGAATGCCTCCAAACGCGCTGAAAAATTGTTAAGTCGAGATTCAAGTGTTATGTTGACTCGGTGTTGAACCCTGGTTTGGTTTTTCCCAATGCCATTGATTGAGATTGATGCAGACCTTGCGGGGAGTCCGAGTCGGGTGACTAATCTTTCGGTAATTAGATTGACTTGCGATCCTGAATCGAGAATCGCCTTGCATTCTGTTTCCAAACCATTTGCCTTAACCTTTATCAAAGCTGTGCCGAGTAAAACATAGGGCTTGTGGGCAGAAGAATTCACAGCCATGCCTTCTACTATAACTGCTGGTGTAGTGACGAGGGAGGTCGCTTGGCCTGATGATTGATTACTAGCTGGGTTGGAAGATGTTCCAGGTTCTGTGGATGTCGCATTTCCTTGTGGGGTTTTTTCAAGGTGAACCAGCGTATGGTGCTTTTTTCCACATTTTTGGCAGCGGCCTGAGATCGTGCACTGTTTGGTTGTATGACTATTGTTAAAACAATTTACGCATAACCTTTGTTTCTGGACAAGGTTGAGTCGGTTTTTTGGGCTCAGTGATATGAATTCCTTGCATCGATATAATGGGTGAGGATCTCTCTTGCAACTAACGCATTGTCGGCTGTCGAGCCGAGGTTGAGTAGTAAGCGTGCAGGTTTTAGGATTGTTGACAGCAGTTTTCTCTTTGTATCCCATAGCTTCAAGAGTATGGAAGTGGTTTTCTAGGAAGGCTAAAAAGTCGCTTAGTTTTTGTAGCTCCTTAGGATTTGAAATCGTCTGTTCATATTGGCTATAAACAGTTTTGTCCACCTTTTTAACTAAAAGGTGGATTAAAAGCGGGTCCCATGACGTAGTCTGAAGTCCCATATTGGATAGAGCTGCTAAGCACTCCCTTGTTGTGTCATGCAACCGTTTGATAGTGCTCAAAGTATTAGCGCCGGAAGGTTGATCGAGAAGCTTCTGGATGGCAGTAGCTACCATGATTCTCTTGTTTTCATAACGGTTTACTAGCAGCTGCCACGCCGCCTTGTAATTTTCTCCCGTAATAGGGAGATGATTTATAAGATTTGCTGCTTCGCCAGTGACGTTGGTTTTTAAATACCACATCTTATGCACTTCACTCATCTGTTGCTCGTGAATAATTCTAGTAAACAGATCCGAAAACGAAGGCCACTTCATGTAATCACCGTTAAATTGGGTAATAGTGATGGTGGGTAATGGTAAGGAAGAGGTCCTTGCTGTTGTTTCCGGGGTTGAGGAGGTAAGTTGGCTAATAGCACTTGTGAGATTTATAATTGCAGACTCAGCCTCCTTCTCTAGCCGAACATATCGCGATGACTCATAACCGGCTTCTTCTGGAGACTGATATGTGTCCACTATTTGGTCGTTCATTTGATCTATTTGTTGCCATAACTGAGTGATTGTGGCCCTTTTGACCTCATAGTAACATTTTTCCTGGCCTCTGATCTGAAGACCATCGAACTGTCTTTCTAATGCCGCCATTTTCGCTAGAGAGCGGCTGATAAGGCCTTTGTGACCTCCGGCTGTGGCTGGTAGCTGATCTTTATTGTGTGATGGGAGATCAAGACGCTCTTTGGGTTCTAATGCTTGGCTCTCACGTTCCATTAATGTTATATGTTGGAATGCCATGGTTTTGATTTTGGTATAGTAATCCTCTGTGAAGTACTCATCAGAGGTGGGAACGTCCTTCAAAGCCCTCAACTTATTGTCGACCTCCTCGAACTGAGTCCATGAGGTTTTAAGCTTGGCTAGTCGTTCCTGGTAGTAAGTCGGGGTTTTGCGAATTTTGGAATCCTTCGAGAAATTCCTTACAATACGGGCAATCTCTTCTCCAGTTTCCTTCAGTAGGCTAAGAAGGTAGGTTGAATTTTCCATGATGAATGCAGCCTTTTCTTAAGTGTCCTGTCACGGTCGCCAAATGATTGATGCTGGGGCTCGTTTGCCTCGCTTCTGCACTTTTCTGGTGGTACACCAGAATAAGTTGAATTAAAATGTTATTTATTTTGAATTATCCTGGTGGTACACCAGAATAAAACTTTATTATTTTTAAGATACTCTCAAGGTAGTACACCGAGAGAGGCGGATCAGAAAGGTTTTAACTCAATGGTTTTCAAAGTAGAAGTGACGATTTATTCAAAAATATTCATACTTATATACTAAACCTTAAACTAAACAAAAATTTGAATAAAAAATAGAACAAAAAAAAAAAAGAATTGTATAATTTAGATTTTAAGTGAGCCGGAATTGTTTATGCTGCACTTAAATATTTTCACACGCAGCCCAGACACAGTGTTGGATTTCGTACTGTCTGGCTGGTAATTTGAATACCACGTGTAAGCTGACGCAGTAATTCCCACACTTGGTTGGCTAGAATGTGGGAAAACAAAATATTTGGACAAAACGAAAAAATATGGAATAATAAAGTTTAATTCTATTTAAGATTTGTTTTTATTTTGCTACCGAAAATAAAACAAATCATAAAGAATTAACACCACCTATTGCCGTATTGGGTAAAAAACATTAGGTACGTTTTTTTTAAACAAACTCTATCTAACGCCTTATGCATAAAATCGTTCATTACTTACCTTGTGTCCAAATGCCATAATACAATTTTACTAAAGATTGTCTTTAAGATATCATCATTAAATTCATCTATACACAAAACATTAAAGTGTCTTTGGAATCGGGCAGTTATTGTATTGCCGGTAGAAGGTGGACCCATGGCAATGATCATTTGCAGATCAATTAATTTCATTGGTAATATTGTTTTGCGATCATACCACATCCAATGATCCAACATCATACGCAACAATTCAATGGGAGGCTGAGCCCCATAGTTCTCCTTCAAGGGCATAGAAACATCATCCACAAATATAACAAACCTTTTATTTAAAGGAGGACCAAATACACCCTTACGTCGTTTATCTAACTTGGACATGATAATATCTTGGGTCTGATTGGCCGATGTTTGAGCCGAGAAATTTATTAGTAAGGGTTTGTAAACATTCAAATCCATTTTCTTGAGCATATAATCCATAATATAGCAACTCTTGCCGGTACCAGTGGGGCCCACAAACATAGCAGGCTTGCCATGTCTCACTAAAATATCCAAAAGCATGGTCATGCGCACATTTTCGTTGGTGGTAATAATAATTTGATTGACAGGAATATCACGTGGTATTGGGGCAGCTGTATTGACATCATCTTGCCAGGCTTTCCATTTACCCTTGCCCTCTTTTATGTAGCGATAATCAAACACTGAACCCTGTTTTGGTATAGGAAATATAAAAGGCTTGGCCAATACGGGCACATATAGTTCCTCAATTATACCATAAGTTTCATATAAACTTTCAGGGAAATTCTTTTCCATTAAAGCTCGAAATACAACATTAAATTTCTCTCGACTTTTCGAGTCCAAAGCGCCGCCAAGAGACCAAATACAGGAAAATAAAAATACTCCCTCTATTTGAGCTCGCATATCTAAATCTGAGATGGTTGCCACATATTTCTCATCCCTGAAATCATCCAAGAAACAATCAAATATATTCATTAAGGAATTCATCAAATTTGCATCTGAGGTGGGGGCAATTTCCGAGAGATTTCCTCTCCTCACTATGTACAAGAGAATGGGACAAAATCGATTAACCAGGGCTGTTATCAACTGTTTCGAAACGGCATGAAAACTTGGAGGTAATTTATTTTTCCACGACGTCACCAGAGGTTCCCAGCCCAAAGAGGATGGTTCCAAGTAAATCATGCCACAACGAGAAACGGTAGCCGGTGAGGCTACTTCTAAATCCATGGGTTCAAATATTAAATTGGTTGTGGGCGAAAGTTGTATAATTTCACCAGACATTAGACATAACTTTTTGTTATCATCCAACACAGTGTTCATGTTTTCGATCCATATGGCATCAACGGGTCCATCAAATATCAACCATTTTCGATCGGGCGTTTCAGATACGGCAAATTGACGATAGCTGACAGCTAACACACCATCACTCCATTCATGAGATACTGCATCAAATTGACCATAGAGTTGACCCATTGTTATGGCTTTGGGATTGATAATGGTGTAGATTGCTCGATTTTCTCCGGCGTTCTGAAAAGTTGTTAATGTAAAAAAAAATGTATAAATTTGAATAATAAAAATGTTAGTATAATACGGAATACCTAAAACAACAGATAGTTAGTACGATCTCTGTATAAAGGGGTAGTCTGAATATTTACCAGTAAAACGCAGTGCGAGCAAAGTCGAAAAATCTTGCCGATCAAGCAGCCGAAACCAACCAAAGCGGGGGTCTTATGAAACTCTGGAAATTCAATAAAGAACGATAGGGGAGAAGACCTAGAGAAGCCCAACTTGAATTATTGCCTAAGAATTATTCGTTCGTACTCTCCGAAAATATAACCAACGAGAATTAAATATGTCGATGTATATCTCATATATGAAGGTCAAATATTTAAGGCCCTACAAAATAACAAATCTGCTGGGCGTGGCGAAATCGTACCGAAAGCTTTATTAAACACCAAACTTTTTTTGCTAGTGATTAGGTTTTTTTGGAATAACAAGGATTTACCGGAAGAGTTCAAAGTAGACATGATCGTTAAGTTGCCAGAGGCCAACGCCTATATTATTTCAACACTAACTTTTGGGTGATATAGGGGATATTGGCCACCAAACAACGGTTCTGTTTGATCTTAACTTGGTAAGCCAAGACTTGTCTTGGTATATTCCACAACTTAACTGTGGACACTGACCTACCCGTGGTATCGGGTGTTTTTTATTGAGGTATAGAACTTTAAGTTGGCATCACTTTTTTAACTGGCGGCCATTTTGTCAGCTGTCAAGTGATTAATATTTAGTTTGGTTTGCCATTTCATCATGAACAGGTTGACAAAAGAACAACGCTTGCAAATCGTGCAAATTTATTTCGAAAATAATGGTTCAGTTCGCGAAGTTTACCGCAAGCTCCGTCCATTTTATGGCCGACATAATCGTCCATCAGAGCAATTAATTCGGTTAACCATGGATCGTTTTCGCACTACGTTTACTCTATGTGATAATACGCATCCGCAGCGACGTCGAACAGTGCGCACCGAAGAAACAATTGCCGCTGTAGAGCAAAGTGTTGAAGAGGACCCGAATGAATCGATTCGCCACCGTGCACAGCAATTGGAGCTTTGTCCATCAACTTTATGGAAGATTTTGCGCAAAGATCTTGGCTTGCGACCTCACAAGATCCAGCTTGTGCAAGAATTAAAGCCGCGAGACCATGCAATGCGTCGTGATTTTGGTGTATGGGCCGAAAATGAGATTGATCTCGATGCTGATTTTCATCGCAAAATTTTGTTCAGTGATGAGGCTCATTTTTGGTTGAATGGCTACGTCAACAAGCAAAATTGCCGCATTTGGAGTGAAGAGAATCCACATGAGACCCTTGAGACGCCATTACATCCACAAAAACTGACTGTTTGGTGTGCTCTATGGGCTGGTGGAGTCATTGGGCCATACTTCTTCCGAAATAATGCTGGAGAATCTGTTACCATAAGTGGAGACCGGTATAGAGCGATGATAACCGACTATTTTATTCCCCAATGGGATGGCATGAATGTGGATGAGTTGTGGTTCCAACAAGACGGCGCTACATGCCACACAGCGCACATCACAATTGATTTATTGAAGGAAACATTCGATGAGCGCATAATTTCGCGGAATGGACCTGTCAATTGGCCACCAAGATCGTGCGATTTGTGTGAAGTCGCTCGTCTACGCCAACAAACCAGAAACGTTAGGGGACTTGGAAGCCAACATTCGTGGCGTTATTGCCAACATACGGCCCCATATGCTCGAAAAAGTAGTTTAAAATTGGACCTGTAGAATTGGCTTTATTCGAGCCAGCCGCGGCGGCCACATGCCCGAAATCATATTTAAACATTAATGGCATAAAATTATCCTTCCAATAAAGCCAAATTGATGGACATTAAAACGATTTTCTTGTGTTTTATTTCAATTCGAAGTTCTATACCTCTAAAAAAACACCCTTTATTACCTGCTTAGCTACCTCAACGCCCGTTAACGTTAGAGTTAACAAGAGCCGCGAGTTGTCCCATAAAAATGTGTAAGGAAGACGGGCTAGTAACCCACTCCTGGAAAAAACAATTACTATGAAAAATCTAAAATTAGAATAAAAACGGATACCTAATACAAGAAGAGGATGTCCGAAACTTCGATGGAAAGACCAAGTAGAGGAAAATCTTTCAAAGCTTGTCATACTAAATTGGAGAATAGCGAAGAAGATCGAAGCTCATGGAGTTCTAAAACATGCTCGCCCTTTGATCTTAACAGGTTGTAAATATAGGCCATTTAAGTAAGTTAAGCAACTTTTGAGAAATCATCACTGGACCTAAGAAAGGAGCAAACATTCAGATATGTCAAAAAAAACCTAGACATCTTTGACAAAGCCGTTGTCAGGGCAAAACTGAAAATCCTGAGAATAAACAGCGATATATCCAGGAACTTTAAAATCAACGACATTGCCATAGAAGACGTGGATCACTTTTTAAAATAAGGCAACATTATAACCAACTCAGGCGGCTCCTCTATGAACATCGAGAATCGGTTACAGTTTTGCTAAGCAAGCATTTTGAAGATTAGCGAACGCCTGACAATTAACTGCACTGCTAACAAATATCAAAATCACCCTTTGCACTATATGGCTCTCAGACATGGAAGGCTGAGCCATGTGATCTGTTTTTTATAAATAGGTGTTTGTGGATAATTCTGCAAAGATTCTGGCTCAATACGATACCAAATATTGATCTATGGTCACAAACATATTCAATTCCTATTGATCGTGGGATAAGATGACGTAAATGGAACTGGATTGGCCAAACGCTGCTAAAGAAACATAGCGATATAGACCTTACAGCAATAGACTGGAACCAAAAATCATTCTCGGAATTTTTGGCGAAATATCCAGAAATTTTAAATCAACGACAGTCCCATATAACCCTTTTGTTAATTAGAAGGCGAAGAAGAGGAGGGACTGATCATATCTGGAGGGAAAGCTAAAGTGAAATTAAAAACTTATTAATGGGTAGATTACATGACGATCATTTGTTGAGACACAGGGGTCCTTGTAGGATCAAAGGGAAATGGCCATAGCAATATAGCACACATTTGAGCAATAAAAGATTTGCTTACATCTGGAGGAGACAGGTGGAGAAAGAAGTTGCCAAGACGAGGAAAAATTAACTTAATAATGGATAGATTACATTGGAGATCATTTGTTAAGACGCAATGCCGTGTTGAATTGAAGATAAAAGGTAATGCTGCCATAGCGATATAGCCAATACTGCAATAGACTGGAATCCGCAAGTAATATAAAGGACTACCCACATCTGGAAGAGACAGGCGGAAAAAGAAGTTGCCAAAAGAAGGACATTTTGATTAGACAGTAGAAATTCAATCGACATGTATAGGTGTACAATTTTACTTGCGCCTTTTTGCAATAGATGGCTGTAGCGGTTAGTGGTAGTCGAAATAAACTTCAGTATTTGCAAACATAACGCCATCGAAATATTAGTCGATTTGAGTCTGCATCATAAAGTTTTTCCCTATTAAATATGTCAGCTTACGAGTCAAGTTCATCGAATGCCCCCTAATACCTATGATTAGGCTATTAAAGAAAGAACATATCGAGAGTGGCTCAACGTTTCAAAAACGGTGATTTTGACACCGAAGACCGGCAAAGCGGTTGAAGAGGGAGGTTTTTCGAAGATGCAGAATTGTAGGTATTACTCCAATTCTCATGTCAAACACAACAAGAATTGGCAGGATTATATGGAAGTGACGCAATAAATGAGATGTAATGGAATGCAGTTGTTGCCTGGCGTCTACAACTACCAGGTAAGAATTGTATATAATTCCTACTTTAACCTCGTCGTCATCATCCTGATAACCTGAGTAACCTAGTTGAAGATGCGATAAACAACCCATGTGATATTCTAGGTCGGTTCTAATATAAGAGGGAGTTATCTTGGAGAAATTCCAAAGCGTCTGTTCAACATATTAGTTTTGGCTGTAAGCGAGCGTCTGTCTCAGATCGAGCGGCTCGCTATACAAACGTAGCTTATGTCTTTGGAATCATAACCCATTGACTTAGCACTTACATGGAAAGAAACAGCGTTAGAGAATGTGCTACTCCAAGGGGTAATCATTCAAAAAACCCTCCTGGTACGACAGCTGGCACAAGGATTTTGGATGTATCTAATCTATGTGAGAACATTCTGTTGAATGAAACCAATCAGGCCCTATGCTCCACTGAGAGTCAAGGCTTATAGAAGAAGAAGACGCAACAAATCATTTTAAAATGCCTGAAAGAGGTGGAAATGATTAAAAAAACAAGGAAATTGGGTGCTGTACGAGTGAAAAGAAGCTTGCAAGGCGAAGACGGAAAGGATTTTTGCATCACTTTGTGACTGGGGACGAATACGATAATTCCAAGCGCAGAAAATCACGGGAATATCCCGGCCACGCTTCCACGAATATTAACGGTTTCCAGGTTATGCTCAGTATTTGGTGGGACAAGCTCAGAGTATTGTATTATGGGCAATCACACGCAATTATTGAGCTTGAGAATAGCATTGATAGACAAACTGTGACCGTTACAACTAGACATGAAAAAGTAAAGTAATGGCGGAAGCAAAGTTGTACATCTAATATAAGAACACAAAATTTAAGAATTAAAGATAAGTCTATGAAGGAAAAAAGACAGATAGAATATAAGACGGGCTAATAGGAAAGGGAAAACATCTTCTTTAGATTGAGTGAAAAAAAATCACCGAAGTTTACCGATCGTAGAACAAAGTTTAAAATTTTCTGAAAACAGACACGTAAATTGTTACACACAATTTAAGAAAAAAAAAAGTGTTGCAGTCGTTTAGGCTTAATTTTTTAATAAAATTGCATTGAAGTTTAAGGCAGGTACCCCTTGGAGTCGAAAGATTTCAGCCAAAATTAGCAGAGCTCTTTTTTGGGTTAAATAATAGACGTTTGTCGAATTTCATCAAACTCAGTTGAGAATTGCGACTTATACATTGAGAATAAGTGTAAAATGGAGATCCATGGCAGGTACCTCAAATAGTCGAGGGATTTGAACCAAAATTAGTATAACTCTTTCTTGAATCAATTAATAAGCAAATTCTGTTGACAATTGCGTTTATGCATTAAAAAAATTTGAAAAATGTTGTTCCGAGGCAGGCACCCAAGGAATCAACTGAATTCAACCAAGGAGTCAACTGATTTTTTAGATCAATCAATAGACGTGAGCCGAATTTCATCAATTTCTGTTGAGAAGTGCGGATTGTACATTAAGAAGAATAATAGGTGCAAAATGGGCGTCCAAGACAGGTACCCCAAGGAGTCGACTAATTTCATCCGAAATAATTAGACCTCTTTTTGAATTGAATTTATCGTGTGTTAAATTTCATTAAATTCTGTTTCCTTTCAATGTTGCGACTTGTACATTGAAAGGAAAATAACTGAAGAATGGGGGTCCAAGGCAGATACCCCAAGCAGTCGACAAATTTCAACAAAAATAAGTGAGCCTCTTTTTTAATTAATTAATAGACGAGTGTTAAATTTCATTAAATTATGTTTAGAATTGCGACTTGTACATTGAGAAGAAAAATAGGTAAACAAATGGGGTCCAAGACCCCATGGAGTCGACGGATTTTGAAAGTTTTTTGAAGATTTTTTATGTATATAAAACCGAACAAGTATGAAAAATTTCATAGTCGTAGGATCTCTCCTTCTTTTCTTTGCACTTCAATGTATGAAGAAATACCACTGTGCGCCGTGGCAGTTAAATTTGTAGTCCTTTTAAACAAAAGTTGAAAAATAGTGTAAACTTTAATAAAACTCACCCGTTTTTCCATACATTCCAAGGTCTCAGCCAAAATTCTATAGCATGTAGTTTTGCCACCAAATGGCAGGCCCACTAACATTAAACCATGTCTGACCACAATCATTTCATAAAGCTATAAATAATAAGTAATCAAAATTTATCCATCAACCATTAACCTAAAATATTATCTTATAAATCCACTTACCTGCTGAACCTTTTCCAAAAAGAAATCGGTACATTGCTTATTATTCTTCTCGCAAGTTAACCTACAACATTCATTCAAAACCACATAGTCTGGTTCTGGTAGAACAGTACCCGGAAATAAATCCGAGGTAATGCCATGGAACAGGGGAACATCTTGACTAAGGAATTTTGGCAAGTTAACATCTTTTATGGAGCGCAATACTAAAATATCCTCATTCTCATCGCGATAGCGTAGTTTTAGGGCGCCTGCAGCTTTAAGCACTGACTTAACAGCTCGCATTCCATAATCATAATGACATTGGGTACTCAACTGCTCGGAGCACAAACGATAAGTAGCTACAATTTTGACGGACAAAGGTTTGGCGCTTAAAAAGCCGCAAGAGTATAATTCAATTTCCGAGATAAGGGCATAGTCAGGCACCATCATAGCCACCGAGCGGAAAAGAGCCTTGAGAAGTATGAAACAAAAAAGTCCAAAATTTCCTTAATTGAATAGAAAACAAATATAAACCTTAAGATTGTCGGGCAATTCCGAGCGACCTGCATAACCGGGATTCATGGTTATAAATACTGCACAACTGGGATCCAAAGTTAAAGTGGTGCCCTCAAATACCAAAGTGGGACTACCCGAATTTATGCCACGCTGTATAGTTAAAATCTGTTGGGCCACCACGGACAACACTTCCAAGTCAATACGATTAAATTCATCAAAGCATGACCAGGCACCACATGAGGCTAGGCCCTTAAAGAATTTACCCAAAGCAAGATAATCTAAGCCATCGGAACAATTGAATACCACACATTGTTTGGCAACAGCCTTAGCTAAATCCTTGGTAGTCTCAGTTTTGCCAGTTCCAGCTGGTCCCTCTGGAGCTCCTCCCAAATGTAAATGTAAAGCACTAAACAAAGTGCGATAACAGCGATCGGTAAGAGGGGTTACCACTAAACGTGTAGTATTGCCCAAATACTCGTAGCCATATTTCAGGGAACAGTTGATCATGCGAGTGTCCAAATTATTTTCTTCCCAATAATAACGCAGCTGAAATTTTTAAACATAAAATGTCTTAGCTAAAATCCTTAAAATACCCTCCTACCTGACACAGCCACTGAAAATCATTCAATTCCGATACTTCTTTCTCCACAATTTCCGCCAATACATCGCGAGCATGCACATCCAAAACCACCAAAGCCCCCAAAGTAATACGATTTTGACTACTTAAGTCACCTCTTACTAAATCGACTATCTTTCCAATTTGTTCTATATTGACTTGCAAATAATTTTGCAAAGCTTTCACAGGTTCTGGATTCATAAAACTTTCGGTTATATAAAGAGTCCAGTAGGTTAAAGATATAGATTGCACACATTGTCCCGGCCACACTAAGACCCATTGATCTCTTATACTGTTAGGATAACTATAAAAGGCCTCACTCATTTTCCTATGGATGCTCTTCTTCATGGCAATCTCCAATTCCAGTAGCCATTTCTCGACTTGACCACGAGCCTTAGCCGTGGAAATAATATCAACTAATAAAACTTCTTCGCGTTCAGACGAACGCATAGTAGTAACCTCCAGTTCTTCGGAAAATTTAAGAGTAGCAATACCCTCAAAGCATTTTTTCAAATGAGGCTGCACTCTCGTTGGATCTTTGGTTTCGGAAAGTATTTCCAAGAGTTCATCATTGGAGAGGAAAAAGAAACGTGGAAAGTATAAACGTTTCTTTTCGAGATACTAAAAAATAGGGAACTTTATAAATAAATTCTAATCTACGAAACTTGTTTGTCATAATTACCGCATTTAAGCCCTTTTGTATAATTTCCAAAAGATTGTTACACTTTTTCAAATTCTCCGACATTTTATTGATTTCGACGACTGTCATTACCCGGGGATCACTGTTTACTTGTTTCATCAGTTCTTTCCAAATCTATTTGGGGGAGGAACAGTTTTTTAACGAAACATTTTCAAACTCGAAAAACCTTCAAATGTTTCTTTACCTTGTCTACGGCACTAAAGCGCCTGCCTTCTTCCGGCATTTGTTGTTGTATATCTGGACTAGAGAATATGGGCTCTAAGTACATCCATGTAGCCTGAACTTTTAACCAGTCATCTAATATATCTTGTAATAGAATTAATTTAGCTTCCCATTTCCTGAAAATTTCAATGTTTATAATATGTAATAATGAAATAGTCAAGAACAAGTTTTAAGTTCAAGAACCGACTAGCTATCGATGATCACTAGAGTTTTGGAATCCCTGCACATATTTTAATTATACCGAGAATAATAAACCATGCAGAGCTATACTTTAAATATACCGATGTTTCTTCGCAACTCCCTTTCGGAGAAGGGAGGACATTAAGTCCAAAGATCAATATTTTTAATTTTCTACTTGTGAATTAATAACGAAGAAAAGGAGAATCGTTGGCACAATTCTCGAACTAGTTTTCGAGAACCGAGTAACTACAGACGAACAAAGAGAATCACGACTTATTTGCGAAGGAGAAGAAATCATAACGAAATTTTTGAATACCCTTTGCGGTCAAGAGTATAGTTTTGGTTTCCGGAAAGCCAAACTATACTCTTCTCATGGATCTACACAACTATAGTCGGCCCGTTTTAATAAAGTCTCTTTTTTGAGTCTTTTTAATTAGACTGAGGCATTTAATCTCCATTAGTAATCTTTTGTTAGGGGAGTCAGGTTTGCTGCTCCTTAAAAGAGGTTTTTGGACTTTCTCTATATGCTCAACAGTTAAATAATTCTGGACCAGTAAGAATTAAATCTACTTCAATATCCTGATTTCAATTGTGCTACTAATACCCAAATAGTTATATTTTCCAAGTAGATATTTTTGCAATATTGAAGACTACCGATCCTTAAGCTCTAGTATCAGACTAAAGAATCACATTTAAGCTAGTTAGGAAATGTAGATTAGCTCTAATAAACTCAAGTTTAGTTTTGATTTTGTTGGGTTCCTCCTGGTTATTGTGATAATAGAGCCAAAGAAATGGCCGATAAAGTAGCAAGGCATATCTAATTGGGACATACTAAACGGCCGCTATGCACTTAACTCTAGGAAAAGTAGGTGGGAGTAGAATAGAGGGTTTTCCAACATATGCAGACTATGTTAAGACAAATATATCCGAATCGGTTGAGCGTATCTTCTGTCACAGTCCTATCAAAAAAGTTCTCATTTAACGATGCTGTAGTCTTCATATGCAGACTCCGCTGGCTAAGATAAACCCTTTATTAACCATATCACTCTATTGTTAGCTCTACTTTTAGTTCATCCTCATTTTCCTTCTATGTTGGAAGAAATCCAATATACATATAGGACCTCTGAGTGAAGATGTAATATTGACAGCTCCGCTTTTTCTTTTTCGTCTTCTTCTCTTATTCTTGACTCCCAGTAAAGCATAGAGCCTCAACTATTCCTTTATATCGGACCCTATTGATAAATTTTAGGCATACGTCATTCCATGAATAGTTTGCTACTTGCAATTCAGCATCAATTGACCTTCTTCAGGTTCACCATTTCCACTAACATACCTCCATAGAATCAGGGATTTGGTTTGTGACGTTTAGTAGATCTTTATTTCTTATGCGATTCGGCCACCTAATACTAAGGATTTGTCATGAGCATTTGTTTGCAAAGATATGCAGGCGCATATAAATGACATATTTGCATCAACAAGTTTAGCAACCGTTACTCACGATAGACTTTATATTTGAGTTGCATATTAGTAACTTAGTTGTTATTGATATTCGCCGAGATTTCCAAATAGCTCCGAGAATTCTGAATGCAGATTTTGTCTTATTAATGCGCGATTCTGTATCTTCGTAGGTGCCGCCTTTTGTAGATACCAAGCTTCCAAGATAATTGAGAGTACCCACACATCCAACAACATTGATGTGTGATGATGTGGTGACGGGTTAGCGCCATAGATTCAATAGTGATAGCGTAAGTATTCTTTTAAAGGTGACCTGAACTTTGGCTTAGAAGGCAAACGTCATCGACATGTTCTAAGTTCTCGAATTGTTTAAAGGGCGTCGATTGGATACTCCGTCTACTATTCAGAACAGAGCATTGTTTGTTGTCAATGACGAGAATAAAAAGTTTAGGCGACGTGATACATCCTTACCTTACCCCAGTAGTAACTTCGAAGGGATTTGATAACACTGTGATCGATTTTGACAATTTTTTTTACCGACAAAGAGTAAAGATAAATCAAGTATGCTGAATTCAATAGTGCTAACAGTTGTTTTAGATTAGCTCTAGTTTTCGATATATAGCAATAAATGGCCAAACGTGGTGCAGATATTACGAGTGATCACAATTTCTTAATTGCCAATATCCGTCTTAAAGTCGCAGCCAAAAATAAAAAAAGGCTCTGCCAGAAGAAATTTTACATCGACAAGTTAGAAAATGCTGGAACCAGAACCCGCTTCACCAACGACATCAGGGACTCTCTCCATGAAGAACAAGAAATTTAGAGTGACAGATGGGTACACACCAAAAATATTAGATCCAAGGCAGCAGAAGAACACTTAGGTTACAAGACCCCATCCAACAAGCCATGGATTGCCACTTGGGGTCTTATAAATCAGCGCGCGAATTTAAAGAATGGCGTTAATTGTGCCAAGACAAGGACGGCTACAGCTTTAGTCCAATGTGAATACACCCGATTGGACAAAATGGTGAAAAACAGTGCAAGGGCCGACAAGAGGGAATGGAGAAAATAAATTGCAACTAAAACTCAAGCAGCGGCAGACACCCATCGAATTCGAGATCCCTTCCGATCAGTACGTCAGTTAACGAACTTTACATTTTCTACAAGAGATCGCAACGGAGAACTGACCACGTCAAAAGACAAACAAGTCAAAATATGGGAACAATATTACACAAAACTTCTCTCAGCATCATCGAAAGCTCCGACTGCAAGTATATGTAATTGCTTTCAGCACCAGAAGGACAATCAATTCGACACCACATTCCCGAGTATCCCTGATATATCACCTGGGATTTCCTTTTTGAAGTCGATTAAGGCACCTGGTCCAAACAATATACTAAAAGTAGACTATTTGCTTAGCGCTGAACTTTTGCACCCGCTCATATCAGACTCACGGAAGGAATCATAACTTTGTTAACAAAGAAAGCCAACCTCTCAGATTGCAAGAATTGAAGGGGTATTACTCTTGTAAACATGGTAAATAAAATAGTCGCCCCTATATTCAACAAGAGACTGTCGGAATATGTGTCGCCTAAGCTGAGAAACGAATAGGCTGGATTCAGAGCGCATAGGTCCTGCGTCGACCATGTCAACACACTACGCATAATAGTGGAGTAGTCCGTCGATTTGCGCACATCTCTATACCTATGTTTCACTGACTTTGAGAAAGCTTTTGACACAGCACAATCTTGAAAGCCCTAGAATGCAAAGGGGTCCCGAGTAAAATTATTATATGACAATGTCACCTGCCGAATTTGGCAAGAACAACTACTAAGTGACCGAATCCCTGTTTAGAAAGGTGTTAGCCAGGGATGCGTCCTATCGCCATTACTTTTTAATATAGTACTCGATGCCGTAATGATCCGTGAATCACAAAACAACAAAGGAATAAAGTGGGAACTACAAGGTAATCTTGGGGATCTAACATATGCCGATGACTTCTGCCTCCTTAGGTACAAGCTGTCAATAAACATAAGTAATGCGCATTAACACAGATAATATAAAAACAATTTTCGTAAGTGAAAATCCAATAGGTAATGTGGGATCATTTTGTTACTTAGGCAGCCTCGAGTATTTACTAAAACAGCAGAAGACATTCGAAGACGAATCATAAAGGGCGTGTGGCATTCAGCTTCCTCGAGAAGATATGGAGATCTACATTTACATCTAGAAACACCAAAATCAAAATATTTAACTAAAAAGCTTTACTATGGTGTATTGCACTAAAATCCCAATTTATTACAATTATTTATTATTGTAATAAATAGTAAATAAATATTTAACGCCAGCATAAAATCTGTGCTTTTTTGCGGCTGCGAGGCATGGAACGAATCCAACAAAGAATTGCAGGCATTGCAAGCCTTTATAAATCGCTGCCTACGAAAAATAATGCTTATCTTCTGGCTAAACATTATCACCAATGTTGCCTTATGGGAATCCACGCTCAATGAACAAATAACCTTAGAAATTAGACGACGCAAGTGTATGTGGATAGGACACAGAAAGCCCCAAGATGACATCGCACGCTCAGCTCTTTATTGTAACTCGCAGGGCAGTCGAAGGAGAGGAAGACCAGTAGACACTGAATTAATTTCGAAATTTTGTATTCTATTAGAATGGACCTAAACGTAAGATTGTATAAGTCAAGCTAAAGGTACAGGGCCAATACACGCGACATGCGGCTGCGGGTGGTCGTAGTATTGCCAGTACATAAAATGTGCACTTGTTTAAAAAAATGTTCATATAAAAAAATATTTGAGTAGGATATAATTAAATCTGGCAGCACTGAAAAAATCTGCCGCGCGGAAAAGTAGAACAAAGTTCTACTTTTTTTCATTGCCGCTTGAAATTTGACAAATCAAAAAACAGCTGATTGCCGCCCGCAGCCACTTGCCGCGTGCATTGGCCTTCTACCTTAAAACTAAACTACTTCGTCGAAATATATCAACATTACAAATCTTACAGTATAGCCTTTTCGAAAGGTTTTATATAGGGAGAGCTCTTCATAGTTTGTGTCTTGATAATCTGATCATCCAACAAAATTTGTATTTCATCAACTGAGGCCAATTTAAAAGTTCCAGTATCCCTAAAAACAAAATAAAAATATTAGTAACAGACAATTTCAAACAGTTCTCTTTAAATTACTTACCTATAGGGAGATACCGAAAATGAAATATCCTCCCATTCTATGACCATTTTTGACATGGCTCTTTCCAAATTATTTTCTTTGGTAGCGCTCTCTGAAATGGCCTCAAACTTGGGCACATAATCCTCTAGACCATATTCGATAATGCGTGCTAAAGTCAAATCTGGTGAAACTTTAATGGGGAAGCCAATGATTTCGGAAACCAATTCCCAATGTCTAACTTTCATGCCGGGATTACCCAGGGTGCTAATAATGGGCATATGAGCACGGAAGGATTCAATGTTGTCTTTAATCTGTAAAATTAATAGAAAGTAGGATGAAGTGGAAAACGTAGTCAGTTTTGAAAGGAAAAACCTACATCTTTTATCAAAATCATTGTGGTGGGATGATCACCCATTTGTTTTTCCAATTTTTGTATAATGCGATATATATTCGCCACATCATTCTCAATTTCATCGGGATCAAAACTACCCACTTGTGAATTCATCCATAATTCATATTTATCCATAAATTCCTGGCCAGCATCAAATAGAGACTTATAGGGTTTTAATTGATCATGCGTCTTCTTCCTTATTATATACTGAGATAGTTCCCAGCCAAAGGAAGTTTCTTCTTCATTTATACGATCTATGGTATCCATGGCAACTACCAAACGATTGTCTAGTATTTGAGCTTTGCGTTTATATTTCAGCAATTGCTTTATGTCACCCCATTCATCATAGGTCTGAACCTGCTCGTTATAGGTCTGCAGTTCACGCCTAAAGGCCTCTATGCGCTTCTTTAACAACTCTTGATATTCAATAGTCTTATCTGCTATTATAACACGATGATCTTCGAAGATAGAGGGTAACTTTAGATACCACTGGAAGGTATTGCTATTGTTTTTAATTTGTAGTGGAGAGTATATGGTCTGGTCCATTAACCATAAAATCTGACCCATATTTACACGCAATCTTTGCTCCATTTCTGGCACTACATTTTCCTCGGTATGAATAACATAGGCTTTTAAACTCATCAATTCCGCGGTATCTTTGGGTATAGTTAAGGCTTTCTTAGCAATGCCCTCGTATTCCTTACCCAATTTGGAAATCTTGGCCTGTTGATCATTGACCATCCGTGTTAGCAACTGCTCCTGCATATATCGCCCAAAAGTTTCCAAATTTGAAATAAATTTCTCACGATGAAACTCGTAGAGGCCCATGCGTATTACTCCCCAAATATCTTTGGCAATTTGATTTTCTTTTTCGCGATATTCAAAGACCATCTCACAAAAGGCCTCGAATGGAGCATCGCTATTCATAAATTTAGAGATTCTTTGAGAATCTCTGCCATTCATTAAATCTATATAATCATCGAAATCTTGTAATCTTAATTCGGGCCCAATTCTTTGCTCTTCCAGTAGAGCGCAAATGCGATTACGCGTTTCCGCGATAATAGAATCGGGTATATTGGGACTTAAACAATTTTTGGCCGAAATACGCAAGTCAGTATAAAGTTTGCTTTCAATGCGCGGTAAATTATGTATGGCCAAGACTATGGATTCGATAATGCGCAACATTTCACTTTGTATTTTGGGAAAATTTGGACTGAAAACTATGACATCCTCATCTTCCAGCATTAAAGAGATTTTGAATCCGGGATTTGTTTTCTGCGTACGAAAATTATTAAAATTTATGAATTTTTATAGAAATCTTGAAAGCCTCATATACTTACCCCAAAATCACATACAAATTCGGCAAAAGCTTTCAAACTTCTTATACATATATCCTCCAATTGTTGGGTCATTAGCGCGGCCACGCAGTTATAAAAACGCTTTATTAATTTGCTCTTCCGAACATCTGGCAACAAACCTTTAACACTGGCCTTTAGTAAAATACTATGGATCTCCCCATACCATTGTTCTTCTAAAAGTAATTTATTATTCTCGATATGCTTTCCAACGATGTACTATTAAGAAAAAATATTAATTCGTAAGTTTTGATCGTTTTCTATTGAGATTAATTTCGTAATTTTTACCGCAAATTCAAAAATTTCAAAAGGTGTCTCCACTTCTGATAATTCTTTCACATTAACAAATGTAATATCTTTATATTTCATATTCCAGAGATCTAAAATATTGGCCACGGATCGATGTATACAAAAGAGGGTCTTCTTAAGGCGGCAACGATTTTCGTCAAATCTTAAAATATAAAGAAGAAGGTAATAGCGACTTAATATACATATGCGAGAGCGCATAGAGAAAGGGACCTACGGATAAAAACCGGTTTGTTCAGGAGAGCCATTCTAAAGATTTAAATATTATTTGTTACCTTATTTTTACCCTTATTTCAAATAATAAACGGTAAACCCTTATTTCCCTTTATCTATGCGCGCAAAATAGCCTTAGGTCCCTTTCCCTATGCGGTGTCACATATATAGTATATTTTTAAGCTGGATCGTTTTTTCACTTTTCGTTCTGATCGACTTTGATTAGGAAAATTTTTCATTCCCATATATCAAGTCCGCTAAACGGCCCACAGTTTGAGAACCGATTTGTACAGTAAAAACTTTGAGTACTTATTTACTTACTTAAAAGGTCTATATTTACAACCTATAAGGGTCAAAGGTCTAGCATATTTTAGAATTCCATGCGCTTCGATCTTGTGCGCATATTCTTCAATTTCGTAAGCCAAGCTTTGAAAGATTTTTCTCTACTTGGTCTTTCTATCGAAGTTTCGGACGTCCGACAGAGAAATATTTTAAAAACCAACCCACCCTAATGTAAATATGTATCCTAAATACGAGGTAGCTAACATTTGCTCTTCCCATCACTAATTTAGAGTAATCGTTCATCATCTTCAAACGTTAAGCTTTAACTTAAAGTTATTATTTTTTTGTCATTTTCACTTTAACTTTTAAATTTGTTACGGTATATAAGTAAAACTTTATTATGTTTTCAACACAAAAAGGTCCTTTTCCATATGTATTCAAAACACGAAGAAAAGAACTCAAAATTTTCAAAAGTTTTAAATTGTTTAAACATGCAAGTATATACCCCGCAGTTCAAGGGCTATTGATTGCTTTAAAAGTTGAAAATTTGACTAACTTTAAAAGTTACTTACCAAAAGCCGTTTTCAGATAAAAACCAATAAGAAAGTGCTATAGTCGGTCAAGCCCGACCATACGATACAATTCACCTCTAAGGTCAAAGGTGTTCTTTTTCTTGTATGAAGACAAATATTTGCTAAATTTTGCCTTCATACAAATATTTTTTTAAAAACTTTTTTCGTTTTTGCCCTTTTGTATCCCATTTATCGTAAAAGTACCAAACACGTGTTTAATGTTATTTTAGTACTTATCAATTGTGATGTCAATTGAGTCTATATGTTTATTATTTTAAAAGATACGAATGTGTTAAAAAAGTACCAAGATATAGTTTTTGCCCTTTAAACCATTATTAACGCCAATTTGAAAAAAGTACCAAACATGTATCCTCTAATTTGTTAAGCCAATTCAAATCCAATTTCAACTTTGTTTCTATGGATGTTGGTTTCGGAGATATGATGTTACTAATTTTTCGATTTTCTACCGTTTTAACACCTAAGCGGCCGAATTTCAAAAAAAGTACCGAATATGTGGCTTTTAATTTTTTGTGTGAATCTCAAACCAATTTAATTTTCGCTTCTATCGCTTTTGGTTAAGGAGATATAATGTTGCAAATTTTTCCCCATTTTTTTTTTTTTTTTTTGAAAAAAGTACCAAATACTTTTTTGATATTTGTACTTGGCAATCGACGTCCCAATAAATTGTTTTTCTAGCTTTGTTGGTTCATGTGATATACAAAGATAAGGAAGAATGAACCTACCCTAAATTTTTCCCCCGATTTTATCCCTTTATACCCCCTATATCAAAAAAGTACAGAACATGTGTTTGATATTTTTTCTTGTTTACAGTCTCCGTTTTAAAGTTTGTTTCTGTGTTTATTGGTTCAAAAGACACATATGGATAAAAAAAAAAGTACCACAAATTTATTTTTACCCCTTTTAGCCCCTTTTTATCCCATTTGTCAATAAGTACCGAATACGTGTCTTCTTATCTTTGCATCTGATCTCAATTTAATTTCAATTATAGTTCTATCACGTTTGCTTCCGGAGATATAGCATTACTGATTTTTTCCCTTTTTTAAACCTTTACCCCCTTAGCGGCCGAATTTCTAAAAAAATCCCTTCTCTGTGATTTATACTTCGAAAAAGGGACCCTCTGTCAAAATTTTAGCTTCAATGATTCACAATTCATTGTTGATACATTTCTTTCTAGCGAACATTAAGGTCTGAGAACAGAAAAAGATCGCGGATCTAGATCCTACAAATGCAATGGATTCGGAAGCAATTCGAAGCCTAATTCTGGCATATTTTTCCTAGCTTTTTTTTCTTCTTCAAACGGGGTCTTTTTCTAAATGCTGACCGACTTTGGAGTCGGTTCATCATATCGAGCCCTTCAAATTAAATAATCGTAAGCGACATTCCGTTAAATAGCCCCTTT
Source organism: Stomorhina lunata (assembly GCA_933228675.1). Taxonomy (NCBI): domain Eukaryota; kingdom Metazoa; phylum Arthropoda; class Insecta; order Diptera; family Rhiniidae; genus Stomorhina; species Stomorhina lunata. The sequence goes on along the minus strand of OW121741.1, from coordinate 86,162,396 downwards.
TTATCCCATTTGTCAATAAGTACCGAATACGTGTCTTCTTATCTTTGTATCTGATCTCAATTTAATTTCAATTATAGTTCTATCACGTTTGCTTCCGGAGATATAGCATTACTGATTTTTCCCTTTTTTAAACCTTTACCCTCTTAGCGGCCGAATTTCTAAAAAATCCCTTCTCAGTGATCTATACTTCGAAAAGGGACCCTCTGTCAAAATTTTAGCTTCAATGATTCACACTTCATTGTTGATACATTTCTTTCTAGCGAACATTAAGGTCTGAGAACAGAAAAAGATCGCGGATCTAGATCCTACAAATGCAATGGATTCGGAAGCAATTCGAAGCCTAATTCTGGCATATTTTTCCTAGCTTTTTCTTCTTCTTCTTCAAACGGGGTCTTTTTCTAAATGCTGACCGACTTTGGAGTCGGTTCATCATATCAAGCCCTTCGATTTAAATAATCGTAAGCGACATTCCGTTAAATAGCCCCTTTTTATCCCATTTGTCAATAAGTACCGAATACGTGTCTTCTTATCTTTGTATCTGATCTCAATTTAATTTCAATTATAGTTCTATCACGTTTGCTTCCGGAGATATAGCATTACTGATTTTTCCCTTTTTTAAACCTTTACCCTCTTAGCGGCCGAATTTCTAAAAAATCCCTTCTCAGTGATCTAAACTTCGAAAAGGGACCCTCTGTCAAAATTTTAGCTTCAATGATTCACACTTCATTGTTGATACATTTCTTTCTAGCGAACATTAAGGTCTGAGAACAGAAAAAGATCGCGGATCTAGATCCTACAAATGCAATGGATTCGGAAGCAATTCGAAGCCTAATTCTGGCATATTTTTCCTAGCTTTTTCTTCTTCTTCTTCAAACGGGGTCTTTTTCTAAATGCTGACCGACTTTGGAGTCGGTTCATCATATCGAGCCCTTAGATTTAAATAATCGTAAACGACATTCCGTTAAATATCTCTTAAACTATTAGAGATAGCGTAGTACAGTAAGCATATTTGTCTTTATTTCTTAAGTAGTTTTCGAATGTGTAAAAATTTTATATTTACAAAAGTTATACGGACCAAAAGGTTTTCGACTCAGTGTAGAGGACACTGTGCTAAAAATAGGCATGTTTTTAAAAATTGGTCTAAAACTTAAACTAATCATTGGCCGATTTACAAAGAACAAAAATGTTATGCACCAAAACATTCCCCGTTTTTGTTAAATTATGATTTTTTTACGATCAATATTTTTCCTGTCGCTTGCGATCATTTTAATCTAAGGGCTCGATATGCAGTCCACTCAGTTGACTGTCGATATGACTCCAGTATAAAATTTTAGGTTTCTTTGCGATTGAACTCCAAACACTGCGCAGTATTACCATTTAGCTGTTGTTATTCGTTAATTGTGAGCTAGCGCAGCTGCCACTTTAAAGAGCTTTTGCATAGCCAAATATCTAGTGTCTGAAAGGTTAGGTTATTTGTCTACATTATAAAGCAAAAGGAAACCATATCTTATATTCTTAAACGAGCAATAATTGTATATATATATATATATATAATTGTATATATATATATATATGTATATATATATATATATATATATATATATATATATATATATATATATATATATATATATATATATATATCTATATATATATATATAGAATGGCTATCTCGAAAACGGCTCTAACGATTTTGATAAAATTTGGACAGTGGGTATCTTTTTTGATGTATAGGTCGAAGAAGAAGGGACTTTTGGAACTTTTACCTCTAAGAGGGTAAAAACGGGTAAATAGGGGAAAAAATCAAAAACGCTATGTCTCCTAAAGTAATAGGTATAGAAACAAAATTAAAATTACGTTTTAAACAGCTTTGAAAATAAGCGGACAGGTGTTTGGTACTTTTTTGAAACTATGTCCGATAGGGGGTAAAAAAGGGTGAAAATAGTTTTTTTTGGCACCTTTTTAACCCACTCTTATATTTTAAACTAAAGAATATAGAAAGAAACTTGGTACTGCAATCAATAGATGTAAAAAAAACATGAAACACGTATTTGGTACTTTTTTGATTTTGGAGCCAAAATGGGTAAAAAAGGGATAAAATGATAACTTAACATCTCCAAAGTAATATGAATAGGGACATTATACATTATGTTAAATGCGTTTTAAAAAAATGTACCGAATTCAATTGGCACCAAAAATGTACCAAATATACATATGGAACTTTTAGAAATTAGGGAATAAAAAGGGGGAAAAATTAGTATTATTTTAAACAAATGAATGTGTGTCTGTATGTATGTTTTTTATAGAATAGTAAACTGTGAATTTGATTGTGTTATGCTCTTTAGCGAAGATGTTGCGGATAAGCCGGCGAAGGTTTTAAAGTTGATAAGACTAATTTTCGACAGATGGCGTCACTGAAAATTACTAAAAATTAATTAAATCGTAAACTGTACATTTGATCATGCTATGATCTTTAGCAAAGTTGTAGCGCATGAGCCGACGAAGGCTTTTTAGTTAGTATGAATAATTTCCGACAGGTGGCGCTACTAAAATTTACTCAAAGTCAATTTAATCGTATGCTGTACATTTAATCATGCTATAATCTTCAGCAAAGTTGTTACGGATAAGCCGAAGAAGTTTTATGAATTGAAATAAGCAAAGTCCGACAGGTGGCGCCACAGAAAACTACTCAAAATGAATTAAATCGTAAACTGTGCATTTGATCAGACTCAAAATGCTTATCATAAAGCTCCGAGCAAGGCTCGGTCTACCAGGTACTGACTTCTTAATGTCCACATTGTAAAGCAAAAAAGGCCAAAAAGTCCAAAGAAATTCCTAAAACTGTAGAGTATAAAAGCTAAACAGTATTTACATCATCCCACAAATACGAATATTTATCGAAATTTTATAATAAACCAATGTATGTTTGAGTATATGTGACGATTTGTTTAGGTAAGTGTCAAAAACAAGTTCGGAAAACAAATGACTTTTGTTCAAAACACATAAAAGAAATTTTTTTTTTTTATTTTTAAATTCACCCCCTGCCTAGTTGGTTGCCTTTATACTTATTTTGATATTTTAACGATTTTACTCTCAGCTGAAAATAAAAAAAAATTGAAAACAAGTATTTATTTTAGTCGGTCAAGTCTCACAATCTGATACCCTACACTACTGAGGTTATATATACATATATGGACCGATTACTAACAAATCATAGATATATATGTTTTAAACTTTGAACTTAAATCAAATCCTTCGTGATGGACGATATATTTGTACGGATTTTGTTGTACTTAAATGTATCCCATTGCCGTTCTACGCTACACCATTTTCAATTGAAATTGAGAATTTTCAATTGAAATTGAGAATTTTCAATTAAAATTGAGAAATATTTAATTGAAATTGAGAATTTTCAGTTGAAATTGAGAAATTTTCAATTGAAATTAAGACTTTTCAATTGAAATTGAGAAATGTTCAATTTAAATTGAGAATTTTCAGTTGAAAATGAGAAATTTTCAATTGAAGTTGAGAAATTTTCAATTAAAACTGAGAATTTTTCAATTGAAAATGAGAATTTGTAAATTGAAATTGAGAAAATCCCAATTGGAAATGAGAAATTTTCAATTGAAATTGAGAATTTTTAAATTTAAATTGAGAATTTTTCAATTGAAATTGAGAAAAGCCCAATTGAAAATGACGTTGATTTTTTTAATTGAAATTGAGAAATTTTCAATTGGAATTGAGAAATTTTCAATTGAAAATGAGAAATTTTCAATTGAAAATGAGAAATTTTCAATTGAAATTGAGAATTTTAGAATTTAAATTGAGAAAACCTAAATTGAAAATAAGGTTGAAATTCCACTTGGGGTGTTCTCAATTTCAATTGAAAAATTCTCAATTTAAATTTAAAATTTCTCAATTTCAATTGAAAATTTCTCAATTTCAATTGAAAATTTCTCATTTTCAATTGAAAACTTCTCAATTTCAATTTAAAAATTCAACCTCACTTTCAATTGTGCTTTTCTCAATTTCAATTGAAAAATTCTCAATTTAAATTTAAAAATTCTCAATTTCAATTGATAATTTCTCATTTTCAATAGGGCTTTTCTCAATTTCAATTCAAAAATTCCCAATTTCAATTGAAAATTTCTCAATTTCAACTGAATGTTTCTCATTTCCAATTAGGGTTTTCTCAATTTTAATTGAAAATTTCTCATTTTTAATTGAAAATTCTCAATTTCAATTGAAAATTTCCCAATTTCAAATGAAAATTCTCAATTTCAATTGAAAATTTCTCATTTTCAATTGAAAATTCTCAAATTCAATTGAAAATTTCTCAATTTCAATTGAATATTCTCAATTTCAATTGAATATTTCTCAATTTCAATTAAAAATGGTGTAGATATCTTTGCACAGAGAAAATTAGGCCATCAATTGTGCTATCGAATGGCATTTAATAATTTACATACTTGCTTTGGAGGAAAAAGATATTCGCTTTTAAAGTGCTGTGACGGACGCTACAAAAAATGGAAGTGACTTTTTTTTCAACACGTGTTTCTGTAATTTTCATCAAATCGCTCATAGTAATAAAAAAATTGTAAATACATTAAAGATAGAGGAAAATCAGAGGATTACAAAACAGATTTTATAAAATATTTTAAAGTTTCCAGTTTCAACAAAAATCCACAAATAAACTGTTGCGGACGCTACGTGACGGACGATACAGTTTTTACTTGAATGTTTTTTATTAGGAAAAATTCATATTTCATATTTTTTTAAGGATTCGTTAATCAGTGAAAATAATGGTTTTATTTGTTCCCGAATTTCATCTCCTTGATTTTCATGTTCGCGGTTAAAATGCGATATTTGGGCACAATTTAATATTTCACAAAACGGCTACATACATATATTTATTTAAAGTTTTACACTTTTTACATCTTATTTTCGTCGAAAGAATGCTGCGGCTCGCTGTTAGAGTGTCCCAAAAATCAAAAAAAAAATTCAAAGCATCAAATTTGTCCCACTGTATGTTTTTTTTTTTTAATCTAATATCTTTAATTTAATCTGTGGATATATAGTGTTGGATCTTTATGAATAGGACAGAAATGTGTTCGTAAATATTGTATTTTTTAAATATCATTTTGTAAAAAATATATACTGTGACGGACGCTACACACTTTCCCATGCATATTATTCTGAAAAATGCTATATTAACATCTATATATTTTTAACCTAATGTAAAGCATACTATAAGTTCTCTTTACGAACCAAGTTCAATTCAAAGAAAAATTGCACTAGTGGAATTAAAAAAAATTACTTCTGTGATGGACGCTACACACTGTGAGCCCTTTTTTACTTGACGTTATTTATATCACTCCAATTAATTTTGATGTGGTCTTTTACATCTAATTGTATAAAATTAAGCAGACTTTGAGCCCCTACTGAAATTGGATACCTAAATGTATTTTTTTGAGATTTTAATGAACTTTTAAAAAACCTCTTATTTTAAAAGACCTGCCATTCACAAAGAGAGCAATCAAAAATTGTATCCAATATATATTCTTAAGGATCAATATATGGTTAATTTTTTCATAAGCACAAATACGTGATTTTGACTGTTTTAAAATTTTGTCCGTGGTTTAATGTTTTTCGGATTTGCCCATATACAAAATTCTCGGGAAAGTAAATATTTATTCAAAAAAAAATTATTCGCACTTAATCCCAGTCTATTACATTTATTATTTTTACTTTTGTTCAGTCGATAACCTGAGCTTTTACCTTTGATTAACAAACATAATTCGTAATGATTGTGTTTGTAAAATAGGTAATAATGCAATGTTTTTGATCTGTCTAAAAGTAGGGAACCTACTCCTAAAGATGATGACCTAACCAACTATAGAAACGCTTCAAGGATTTGGTTGTCCGAATAATTTTTTTTTTGCTTTTATTAACGAATTGTCTATTACATTAATAAATAAATGTAATAGACTGGGATTAAGTGCGAATAATTTTTCTTTTGAGTAAAATCAAAACTTTGCAAGCTTTATTTTATTTTTAACACATTTCTGACAGAGTAGGTATATGGAACCCATAATCTAAGAGTTGAAATGAAAATAAAATATATTTTTATAAGAAATCAAATCATGTAAGTTCCAAATATGTACATTGCCAGTAGGTACATGCCAAAAATTACTTTACAATTTATACTGAAATGCTCATCCTACACAAAACCATGTATGAGGTATTAAATAATTGTGCGGTAAAGTTTTACATGCCAAAATATAAAGTATTCCACGCTTTATGCTTCCTTAGCTTTTTCAAAAGTAGCTTTTTCCATTTTTAACTATGTTTTCTAATATTAAATATTTATGTACATTAGGGTGCACCTTATTTTACGAAAGTTTGAAGTTTAACCACAACTCCCCCTAGAAATGCTCTACGTAACACAAAAACACACTATGCAATGTTTCTTTCAAAATTGCATAAGGGGAACACGTGCTGCATACGCCCACAAAGTGTTAAACTTTTTTGTATGGGAAAAAATGGGAGTCTTTTTGGTTTTTGTGTAAATTTTAACCACTGAGAATTAAACTATTTAAAAAAAATTAATGGAATATAAAAAAAGAACTAAAGTAGCTTTATTCTAAGTCAAATTCCATAAAGTAGTTTCAGAGTTATTGCAATTATTCCCTAAAAATTCGTGTACTTGACGTCACGCCTAAGGATATGCAGTAAAAAAATTTACTTAAAAATAAATAAATTTCAAAGACATGATTTACAATACTGTGACCTGTAAGTACTAATTAGTTGAGTTTTGTTAAAATATAACAGAATTTACTAAGTTTTTTATTTCAAATTAGAAAATTATACCTTTTTCTTATCCCGATTTTAAGTCATTTTTCAATTTTTTGAAAATTTTGTTCCACAAATATTGCAAATTATAAATTTACTTTCCAGTATCATAAAACAAACAAATGGAAAAATTAACTACAATAAAAACGATATCGATATCTTTAACAGTTTCACCATATCTGTGATTTGAAATCATAGAATTCCGCGAAAATTTAACTTTTTGTAATAATTTGAGTATATGCTTGTTAAATTGTAAAAATTATCTACATACAAAAAATCTTCTTTGTATATAAAGAGATAGAGTAATATATAAAGAGGAGTTTTTCAAGATAATAAGCTCTCGAAGATAATTTAACTCTTTCAACTTTTAATAAACTCTTGACAAGGGTAAAGATTTATAAGACAATAATTCTTATAAGATTCTAAGACAAGATATCCTTATGAGATTCTAAGACAATTGAAGCATAGCCGCGAATAACGTTGTAAGCGACAAAATTAAAATTGTTCGCAATTCGTAAAAAACGTTTTTAAAGTAGCAGGCAATATATTGATAATTTGTTTTTCTAATTGTATTTTGATAGCGATAAGGTGCATAATTTTGGCTGATTTGGTGATTGAGCAATGTAAAAGAGTCAAGTTAACTGTAATCTGCAAAAAAACAGGTTTTGTAAAAATCGGCTTTTAAAACGTTATTCGCGGCTATGCTTCAATTGTCTGTCTGTCTGTATATTTGTCTGTATATTTGTCTGTCTGTCTATCTGTCTGTCTGTCTGTTGTAGGCACGATAAAACCTTAACGAAAGGATATAGGTCACTGAAATTTGGCATAAATATTCTTCATTTTTTCATTTTGGTATTGAAATCGAGCAAAATCGGTTCACATTTGATCATAGCTCCCGTATAACCTCGTCTAGGTTAATTGCTTATTTACTAATAAATGAGAAATTATAATAGCTATGATGATAAAATTTGGTATATAGAAGTTCAACATAAGTGCTAGGCAGCATATAAAATTTCATCCAAATCGGTTATTTTTCAACCATAGCTCCCATACAAAAAACTTACGAAAACAGTCTAAATTCCACCTAAAATATATTTAAATGTCAATAAATGATAAACTTTAATAGCGTTGGCCACTAAATTTAGCACAAGGAAGTCTTATGTGAATGCCAGCCAGTGTGCAAAATTTTGTCACAATCGGTCACCATTTGACCATAGCTCCCATATAAAAAACTTACGGAAACACAAAAATACAAAAAGAAAAGGGGGTTTATGTCCGTCTGTCCGTTAGATAAAAGCGCGACTTACAAAAAAAAGTCTTATATGAATGCCAGCCAGTGTGCAAAATTTTGTTACAATCGGTCACCATTTGACCATAGCGCTCATATAAAAAACTTATAAAAACACAAAAATACATAAAGAAAAGGGGGTTTAAGTCCGCCTGTCCGTCAGATAAAAGCGCGATAGCGCCTTAACGAAAAGAGCTAAAGGGACAAAATTCTACAAAAGTATTTTGGATATCTTGAAAAAGTTGTGTATTGAAAATGGACAAAATCGGTTCACATTTAGTTAGAGCTCCCATATAACACGCATGAATGCTGATAAATTGAGTACAATTGTAAAAGCTATGACGACTAAATTTAGAAAAGAGCAGTTTTATGCAGCTATTGGTCAGTATATCAAATTTTATAGGAATCGGTCCATATTTGACTATAGCTTTCATATAAAAAGCACTCCCTATTAAATTTAAAACTATGCTATTGCCACTAAATTTTGCAAAAATAAGCTTTATATTATTACCAGCCAGTGTGTGAAATTTTGTTACAATCGGTCAACATTTCGCTATAATTCTTATATATATATATATATATTACATCCCCTTTTTTTATATATACAATCAAAAAGATTCGGAGGTAGAAGCAGCATATTAAGATTATGTATATGGTAGATACATTAGGAACTACTAACAAAATATATGGACCTGTCGTATTACTATCAACTTATTTACCCTAACTAAATATTAAGCTAAACGAAAAGTATTTAACAACTTATTAATGTAAAACCATACCCGGTTACGATAATGAATTTTTTTCAAAGTAAATAAATACTGGGGAAACCACTTACACATTTTTGAATGTTGAACTATAAAGGTACTGCAGCCGAAGTTATTCCAAATATTTTACCAACAATACCAACTAGCGTAACAAATTTTTTCTACGTTGGTCCACATTTTGAATTAGCTGCACCCTCGTAGATATATGAGATATGTTTCTAAATTTAACACAATTTGATGGTGGATATAAAAGATTCGGCTCAGCCGAATATAACACTCTTACTTTTTAAATAATTAAATTCTTCATTAAAAAAATAAAGCTATATCAAGAATTTAATAATTTTAAAATTTGTTTATGAATTAGGGGGTTAAGATAGAAACACAATTGGAACGAATGACTAATTTCGTCCAGCACGACGAATTCGGATTTAAAATTCGTCTTGTAAATTCGTCAATTGAACACATTTGGGACGAATAAACGTTGTTGACGACATTTGCATTTTTTTTTTATTTTATTCTTTTATTATTACACAAGATTATTACATTTAAATAATTTTATTTAAATATTTTTTGTTTACATTTCATAAGGTGACCATATTTAACAAGAACACATATAATTTCTAATATTTTACTACAGAAAAAGAAATACAGCCACTCTAATCCAGTTTAGTCGTCGTTCATCTGCGTATGAAATAGAAATAAACCTATCGCACTGTTCGATACGCACGACGAATTTCGTCGTACGCATCAATTGTGCACATACTCATATAAACCCATATGTTCTATTTGTAACGACGAATATTCATTTTCCGAAAAATTGGTCGTTCGTTCCAATTGTGTCTCATGCATTATTGTTTAAAATTTTGTAAAAACCAAAAATACTCCCATTATTCCCCATATATATAATTTCCACGACATTAGTTTTAGACTCATTGAAAGGGACCTACGTTTTAACACCGGCTCTGAGAGGCAAATTATTAGTTAGAGATGTTTTACATAGCCTAATACTCAATAACCAGTGGCTAGCTGATTTATGAGGTGAACCGTTTTTTTAAATTTATTTTTTCAAGTGAGTCTGTCCGGGGATCGAACTTGAGACCTCTAATATGCGGATGACTAACCAGCTATACCACGGCGGTTTCCCATTAGAATAATTTTTACAATTTGGGCGGTTATCCAATCGATCTCAAATTTTCAAGGGACTATTTTTTTTAACAATTTGAACAAATCTGAAGGTTGGCGTGAAACACATTTCTTCAACAAAAATTTCCCACATAGTTAAATGGCACCTTAATTTTCCATAATACAAAAATATTGCTATTTCTATTGTTGCTGTAGTTGCTGTTTTTCATCCTAATATGTCTAGATTTTATTGAAATCCTGAAAATTTAAGTCGGAAAAACATTTGTTTTGTCATTTCACTTTAAAAAGGTTTTAAAAATACCAATTACTCGGTAATCACTGAAATACTATGAAAAAAATAATCATATCCGGAAAGACACTTTATACAAACATACATTCATCTAAACAAAGAGTCATCATAACTTATGCATGGATTATTTTTTAAGACGAAAATTTGATTGAGTCAAATTCTTTTTTTATATATATTTTTCCCCTACTCCTGTTCATCCTTTTGACTTTAAAACTTTTTTTTTACAACGCACTTGATGTTTATCTACTCAGGATTTCTCATGCTCCAAGGATTCGAACATCTTTCAATTTATTCATAAGGAAAAGTCATATTTTCGTAAAAGCATACATACATACGTTTGAATATGTATGTATGTAAACGCGTTTATTTACGAGTATATATCTGTGTTAAAAGGAGTCTGTTTTTTTTTTTTTTTTCAAATATATAACAAAAATGTAAAGTACAATAATTTATTTTTTGATGGAATTTTGCGCTTTTTGTGAATTACGATGTCTTAAGTATATTATGAAAATAATAAGCTTTCTTACATATTTTAATCCCCGTGTCATCGTCTTTGTCATTGCGGTTGAGACAAGAAAAATATTTCAAATTTTATGTATCGGATTTTTTGAATGATTTTCTTAGTATTTTATTATTTATAAGCAAAATTCTTGAACTTATTTTCAGCCGAGTTCCTTAACCTAAAGATGAAAATGAATTTGAAAAATGCCTACAGAGTAAATATCTTAATATCGTGAGTTTATAATGGAATTTTCATCTTAATTTGGAAAATGCGTAAAATGTATAAAATGTATATTTATTCAATTTAATATCTATATTGTTATTTGAAGGCATTAGGAAAAATTTGCATTTAGTAGTAAAATTTTATACATATATGGGAATAAATTTCCATTAGTCTAAGAGATATAACAATTTAAGTGCCACTTTGACATACATACATAGGTATTAAACAAGTAAAAGTGTTATATTCGGCTGCATCGAATCTTATATACCCACCATCAAGTTGTGTTAAATTTAGAAACGTATCTCATAATGGGTGTTTTTTTTAGAGGTATAAAACTTCGAATTGAAATAAAACACAAGAAAATCGTTTTAATGTCCATCAATTTGGCTTTATTGGAAGGATAATTTTATGCCATTAATGTTTAAATATGATTTCGGGCATGTGGCCGCCGCGGCTGGCTCGAATAAAGCCAATTCTACAGGTCCAATTTTCAACTACTTTTTCGAGCATATGGGGCCGTATGTTGGCAATAACGCCACGAATGTTGGCTTCCAAGTCCCCTAACGTTTCTGGTTTGTTGGCGTAGACGAGCGACTTCACATATCCCCAAAGAAAATAATCCAGTGGTGTCAAATCGCACGATCTTGATGGCCAATTGACAGGCCCATTCCGCGAAATTATGCGCTCATCGAATGTTTCCTTCAATAAATCAATTGTGACGTGCGCTGTGTGGCATGTAGCGTCGTCTTGTTGGAACCACAACTCATCCACATTCATGCCATCCAATTGGGGAACAAAATAGTCGGTTATCATGGCTCTATACCGGTCTCCATTTATGGTAACTGACTCTCCAGCATTATTTCGGAAGAAGTATGGCCCAATGACTCCACTAGCCCATAGAGCACACCAAACAGTCAGTTTTTGTGGATGTAATGGCGTCTCAAGGGTCTCATGTGGATTCTCTTCACTCCAAATGCGGCAATTTTGCTTGTTGACGTAGCCTTTCAACCAAAAATGAGCCTCATCACTGAACAAAATTTTGCGATGAAAATCAGCATCGAGATCAATCTCATTTTCGGCCCATACACCAAAATCACGACGCATTGCATGGTCTCGCGGCTTTAATTCTTGCACAAGCTGGATCTTGTAAGGTCGCAAGCCAAGATCTTTGCGCAAAATCTTCCATAAAGTTGATGGACAAAGCTCCAATTGCTGTGCACGGTGGCGAATCGATTCATTCGGGTCCTCTTCAACACTTTGCTCTACAGCGGCAATTGTTTCTTCGGTGCGCACTGTTCGACGTCGCTGCGGATGCGTATTATCACATAGAGTAAACGTAGTGCGAAAACGATCCATGGTTAACGGAATTAATTGCTCTGTTGGACGATTAATGTGACCATAAAATGGACGGAGCTTGCGGTAAACTTCGCGAACTGAACCATTATTTTCGAAATAAATTTGCACGATTTGCAAGCGTTGTTATTTTGTCAACCTGTTCATGATGAAATGGCAAACCAAACTAAATATTAATCACTTGACAGCTGACAAAATGGCCGCCAGTTAAAAAAGTGATGCCAACTTAAAGTTCTATACCTCAATAAAAAACACCCGATATATCTACGAGAGTGCAGCTAATTTAAAATGTGAACCAAATGTGGTATTGTTGGTAAAATACTTGGACTAAATTCGGTTGCAGTAGCTATATAGTTCAACATTCAAAAGTATCTAAGTATTTACTTTGCACAAAATATTGTTCCGCATATAAAGTCATTGATTTATGGCTACATAATATCGTAGGTACAATCTTAATATAAGGAATTAAAAGGGGTTGTTATATACATATATAAGAACTATAGCCAAATGTTGACCGATAGTCACAAAATTTTACATTTTACATACGAAGACAAGGCAGAGGGTTAATCGGAGCCAAAGAATGCAAAGGTGGGCAAATAAACACATAGCGACCGTTTTTTTGATGTATGATAAAAGAATACCGTTTTTGGCATGCAAGTTATGATAATGTAATAATATTTAGTACTTATCATCACTATTAAAAATATCAATGTATCATCTCTATATCACTCTATAAAAATTACTGTTAAAACTTGTTTTCATTTTTTAAGTATTATCATTCTTGTATATATGATTTTCGATTTTGTTACATGTAATTCATTCTTATAAGTACTCTCGATCAATAAAGTTAATTTTGTTTTTGAAGAAGAAATTAAAAGTTGTTTGTAATTTAAATTACATAACTGACGCAGTCTTAAAACGAACCGAAATTTTCATTTAAATGAAATAAATAACTAAAGTTATTAAAAAAAAATAAAATATAAAACTCTTTTAAATTAATTAAAAGAACTATGATTATCAGCTAAATGTTAAAAATATAAAATATTGTGAAAAAATTTTATGCTATTACAAAAAATTTAAAACCCAAGAACAACTGAATAAAAAGCTAATATAATAAATATAATATTTAATTATTAATAATTAGCTAAAGAATTAAACTTAAAAAAAAAAAATTTATTTTCATAAAATAAAATATGAAAAATAATAACTGTTTAACTACTTGAATCAAAACCTGTTCTTTTTCTTTAATTAACAAAAATAAATATGTATATTAAAGTGTGACAATTGAAAAAAAAAACATTAAAAGAAAGTGATAAAGAAAGAACTACATAAATAAAGTATAATTAAAAATCAAGGTCACTTACAAAACCAATAACAAACCAATTTCAATTGCATAAAATAACAAAACAAAAGTAATTTTTAACAACAATAAAAATAATAATCATGCAGTCGAGCTGGCAATTATCGATGAACGATATTTTAAAAGATGCTCAAAGAATTCATGAGTATCGTGGTGATGACTCTTACGCTCTTACATCATTTTTAAGAGAAGTGGAAAGCGTTTTTGCTCTTGTAAACTCTAATGATGACGTAAAAAAATATATTTATCAAAGAGTAATATTAAATAAACTACAAGGTGAAGCTCTTCATGTGATGCGAACTTTGGGGCCAAATCCAAACTGGGGAGATGTGAAGGAAGCACTTATATGCAACTTTGGAGTAAAGGAGTCATATCATCAATTATACCAAGAGGCTTTTGAGGCAAGAAATTTTAATATTGAAAATTATTATAATAAATTAGTAAATATTTTATGTAAAATAAATGAGAAATATGAATATGATAGTAATAAACCTATAGAATTTAGCCCAGAACATTCAGAAAAGATAATTTTAAAAACCTTTATAAACAATATTGATGTAAATTTAGCTTCAGTAGTTATTAACAGAAATATTACTAAAATTAGAGATGCTTATAATCTACTTAAGTTAGAGGGTTTAATAAGAGTTAATAATAATAATAATAAAAAAAATGTAAAATGTTATGAAAATACTAATGACCATGGTACTTCGTCAGAAAAATTTAATAAAAGTAATAAAAGATTTTCTAATGAAAATAATAATTCTCCTAATGGAAATTCTAGATGTACATTTTCTAATTCACAGTATAACAGAAATAGTTCTTATAGCCAAAATAACACGGATAATGTACAAAGACACAATAGTCCAAGTACAAGTTATAATGCTGGTAGTTCTCAACGAATATATCAGTCAAGAAATTATAGTTCTAACATGGAAGTTGATCATATTGAAGAAGTTGATGATAATTCTATTAGTGAAGAACAAATAAATTTTCACATGGCGGGCCACATAAATCACTACCAATAGTAAAACTTACTATCGGTAATGAAAAAATTAACACACTTGTTGATACTGGCGCAACAACTTCCGTTTTAGATCTTAATAAATTACCTCAATACGAAAGATTGCGATTGAAAACACCGATTTATTTCTCATCCTTAAATGGTAAAGTAAGTGTTAATGAAGAGATAATTACAAAATTACCTCTAGAATTCAATGAAAACGCAACAATGTCATGGAAGTTGATAAAGTTTGAGGGAAAACAGTTTGATGCAATTTTAGGTCAAAATATTTTAAAACCATTAGGGGCAATTGTCAACATGGAAAATGAAACTTTAGATATAAATGGTAGTACAATAAAATTTATGAAATATTGTCCTTACCATCCGGATGAGATTTTTCAGTTAGAAACTATAAATATTAATGAAAAAGTATTAGATAACTTGTTTGAAGGATTAAATAATGAGGAAAAGTCAGCATTAGATGATATTTTAATTTCTTATAGTGATCTAATTTATTTGGATGAACAGAATTTAGATTTTACTAATGTTATTCAACATGAGATCAAAACAGTTAATGATCGTCCGGTGTATATGAAAATGTATCGGTATCCACATGTACATGAGAAAGAAATTTGTAAACAAATTGACCTTATGTTAAAACAGGGTATTATAAGGGAGAGTAATTCGCCTTATAATAGTCCTTTATGGATCGTACCAAAAAAAGTGGACAATTCTGGGGAAAAGAAATGGAGGATAGTTATAGACTATCGGAAATTAAACGAAATAACAATAGACGACAAATTCCCTATTCCTAATATAGACAATATATTAGATAAATTAGGTCGAGCACAATATTTTTCCACCATCGATTTGGCAAAGGGTTTTCACCAAATTCTTGTGAAGGAAGAAGACAGGTCGAAAACAGCCTTTTCTACGCCATACGGTCACTACGAGTTTAATCGAATGCCTTTTGGCTTAAAGAACGCACCAGCAACCTTTCAAAGGCTGATTAACTCGGTACTTCGTGAATATATTAACAAGATATGTGTTGTTTATTTGGACGACATTTTGATATTTTCAACAAGTTTTCAAGAACATCTTGTTAATATAAAAAAAGTGTTTGAAAAGTTAAGAGAAGCAAATCTTAAAATACAAATTAACAAGTGTAAATTTTTCTCAAAAGAAACATTATATTTAGGACATATTTTGACTTCACAGGGTGTTAAGCCTAATCCCGCATTGGTTGATTCGATCCTGAAGCTTAAGCTTCCTAATACTGTTAAGGCAATCAAATCATTTTTAGGTGCTACAGGATATTATCGAAAATTTATAAGGGATTATGCTAAAGTTGCTTACCCTTTGATTAAGTATTTAAAAAAAGATGCCAAATTAGACACTAATGACCCCAATTTTATTAATTCTTTCGAAAAATTGAAAAAGATAATAACCGAACCCCCTGTGCTTAAATTTCCTGACTTTACTAAATCGTTCCAACTAGTGACTGATGCAAGTTTAAATGCTCTTGGTGCTGTTTTGCAACAAAGCGGTCATCCTATTTGTTTTGCAAGCCGCACTCTAAATGACCACGAAAGAAATTACTCTGCTACAGAGAAAGAGCTGCTAGCGATTGTTTGGGCTACTAACTATTTTAGGCCTTATTTGTACGGAGTTAAATTCGAAATCCTCTCCGACCATCAACCTTTAAGATGGCTGTTTGTAAAGTCACAATGTAAAGAGTTAAACCCTAGGCTTTATAGATGGATTACAAAACTAAGCGACTTTAACCTAACTGTTAATTATTTGAAGGGAAAAGACAATCAAATTGCAGATTTTCTCAGCAGAATTGATAATAATTCTGGTGATATTAATGTCTTAAATACTTCCTCATCATCCTCTCTATACAATAATATTGATGATTGTGTAACCATTCATTCTCAAAGGGAGGAAAGTCAAAATCATATACCGATTTTGGATACAGTAGTAAACAGGTTTAAAACGCAGCTGATTTTAACTGATAATAAGACTAGAGAGGTTATGAAAGTTAATGGAAATAAAAAAATCTACATTAGTTCTTCCGATTTAGAGAATGACCTTGAAAGTATATTGTTACGAAATTTAGACAAAGGAAAAATTGGAATTTTTACGGAACTTAGTGATAATAAATACAATATTGTACAACAGAAAATTATCAATTTATTTGATGGCAATAACTCAATTAAATTTGTAAGATGTTCCTATAATGCCATGGATATGACCTCTGAAAACGAAACATATAAACAAATACACAATTATCATAGAAATGAAACAGGTCATACTGGTATCAGTGAGAACTATGAAGGCCTAAAAAGAATTATATATTATCCAAACCTTAAAACCTTAATACAAAAGTACGTAGATAATTGTGATACCTGCAATCGATCAAAATTTAATCGTAATCATATAAGGCCAAAATTTAAATTGAGCGAAACTCCAAATGATATTAACCAGATAATCCACATGGATATTTATACGAATTCCAAATTCAATTTTCTTACTTTTTTAGATAAATTTTCAAAATTTGCAACAGCCTTTTATTTAGAAGATAGAACCAACCAGACTATAATCGAAAAGTTAAGATTGTACAAGTCTTTAAAAGGCCAGTTCGGTAAACTGATTACAGACAATGAGTTTAAAAGCGTCAATATTAAAGAATATTTAAGGAATGAGAATATAGAATTACATTTGGTAAAAGCAAATAGTCATACAGGAAACTCCGATATTGAGAGGTTTCATAATACACTTTGTGAGAAAATTAGAATTTTAACTATTGAGGAACCATCACTGGGAATAAAAGATAAGATGAGTAAATCAATTGAGTATTACAACAATAGTTATCATTCAGTATTAAAAGAAAAGCCGATTAAAGTTGAAAAAGGGTATTGTGATAAAAACAAAATTTATGAAATAATGATTGAAAATAAAAATCAATATATAAATAAAAGGAATAGTAATAGAGAAGAATATACTGAAAGGAGAGAAAAAGGTTACATAAAAAATTACCAGTCATTAAGGCATAAAGAACAACCTAAGTTTAGATTAAGTGATTTACAAAATGTACATAACTCAAATATAAAAAGAGAAACGAAGTATAATGGTGTTTTAAATATGAATAATGTTTAAAAATATATGTTAAGGTAATTATGTAATTAATAGTATTTAATATAGTAGTAATAATATTTTGAACTTTTTTACCTATCTAGTTATTTAGAGTTAATGAAAAATATTGAATTATTTAATTAAAAATATGTACATATGTATATAAGTATTTATCTTATAAAACAATAGTTTAAAAAAAATCATTATAATTTTAATTCAAACTTTTTGTTTCCAAATATTTATAAACAATTGTAACTTAATTTTTTCTATATTTCTATAAACTCTGTAGAGTTTCTTATCTTTGCGGGGGAGCAGTTATGATAATGTAATAATATTTAGTACTTATCATCACTATTAAAAATATCAATGTATCATCTCTATATCACTCTATAAAAATTACTGTTAAAACTTGTTTTCATTTTTTAAGTATTATCATTCTTGTATATATGATTTTCGATTTTGTTACATGTAATTCATTCTTATAAGTACTCTCGATCAATAAAGTTAATTTTGTTTTTGAAGAAGAAATTAAAAGTTGTTTGTAATTTAAATTACATAACTTGCACAGGATATAATCCATATTGAACAATTTTAACAGGGGAAAGCAATCAATGTAGGAATATTAAACTTACTTTTGTGGCCATTCATTGGGGAATTGGGAAAAAACAACCCCATTTGACCTAGAAAAAAGTTCTTTTCCACCAGATCACATGTGCAGTTTCCATGGCAAAAGTTCATGAATTGGTCTTTCATTAACTATGGGTTACAGATTTATATGCGAGTGACTATTTCTTGTTCCCAAACTTGAAGAAATGGGTTGCTGGAAAGGATTTGACTGCAACGAAGAAATCTCCTCAAAAAAATTCATATTTTGATGACCTCGATAAGTCATATTTTTCAGAAGGGATAAACAGAATTGGAGAAATATTGGCCTTAGCTCAGAATATTTGTAAAATAGTTTTGAAGGTTAAAAATATGTAAGTGTGGCAGTCTGGTTCACGGAAGCTAGCAAAAAGCTAATTACTGGCTTCCCAATCAAACCATCCAGATCCCTTTAAAATTCTTCTAAGCCCACCAATATCTCCCTGATCGCCTTGGTCTTCAAAGAAATATGAGCCCAGACTTAGTCCTCTGCTGTACGACAGTGCAGAGCAAGTGCAGAGCAAGTGCAGAGCAAGGCTTTATTGGAAGGATAATTTTCTGCCATTAATGTTTAAATATGATTTCGGGCATGTGGCCGCCGCGGCTGGCTCGAATAAAGCCAATTCTACAGGTCCAATTTTCAACTACTTTTTCGAGCATATGGGACCGTATGTTGGCAATAACGCCACGAATGTTGGCTTCCAAGTCCCCTAACGTTTCTGGTTTGTTGGCGTAGACGAGCGACTTCACATATTCCCAAAGAAAATAATCCAGTGGTGTCAAATCGCACGATCTTGGTGGCCAATTGACAGGCCCATTCCGCGAAATTATGCGCTCATCGAATGTTTCCTTCAATAAATCAATTGTGACGTGCGCTGTGTGGCATGTAGCGCCGTCTTGTTGGAACCACAACTCATCCACATTCATGCCATCCAATTGGGGAACAAAATAGTCGGTTATCATGGCTCTATACCGGTCTCCATTTATGGTAACTGACTCTCCAGCATTATTTCGGAAGAAGTATGGCACAATGACTCCACCAGCCCATAGAGCACACCAAACAGTCAGTTTTTGTGGATGTAATGGCGTCTCGAGGGTCTCATGTGGATTCTCTTCACTCCAAATGCGGCAATTTTGCTTGTTGACGTAGCCATTCAACCAAAAATGAGCCTCATCACTGAACAAAATTTTGCGATGAAAATCAGCATCGAGATCAATCTCATTTTCGGCCCATACACCAAAATCACGACGCATTGCATGGTCTCGCGGCTTTAATTCTTGCACAAGCTGGATCTTGTAAGGTCGCAAGCCAAGATCTTTGCGCAAAATCTTCCATAAAGTTGATGGATAAAGCTCCAATTGCTGTGCACGGTGGCGAATCGATTCATTCGGGTCCTCTTCAACACTTTGCTCTACAGCGGCAATTGTTTCTTCGGTGCGCACTGTTCGACGTCGCTGCGGATACGTATTATCACATAGAGTAAACGTAGTGCGAAAACGATCCATGGTTAACCGAATTAATTGCTCTGATGGACGATTATGTCGACCATAAAATGGACGGAGCTTGCAGTAAACTTCGCGAACTGAACCATTATTTTCGAAATAAATTTGCACGATTTGCAAGCGTTGTTCTTTTGTCAACCTGTTCATGATGAAATGGCAAACCAAACTAAATATTAATCACTTGACAGCTGACAAAATGGCCGCCAGTTAAAAAAGTGATGTCAACTTAAAGTTCTATACCTCAATAAAAAACACCCGATACAAGTTTGAATGCATCGAGGTCTAGTAGTGAAAGCAATCAGTGAGAACATTTCCCATCTTAACTGGGCCACAATTTTCTGGAATTAATACATTATCGGAAAGACATCACATATAATTTGATCAATTACATGATTTCTTCCGCAGTAGGAGTGATAGAGAATTGCCTACAGATTCAAGTTCAACTAGAATTTTTAGGGTATTCGACATCCAATTAAGGTGAACTCCTGAGCCAAATCGTTTGGATATCTGCGGCTGCCCAGGGTTAATTTTGAATTTAAGCAAGTAAGAGTGTTATATTCGGCTGTGCCGAATCTTATATACCCACCATCAAGTTGTGTTAAATTTAGAAACATATTTCATATACATATCTACGAGGGTGAAGCAAATTCAAAACGTGGACCAAATTGGAAAAAAGGTGTTACGCTAGTTGGTATTGTTGGTAAAATATTTGGAATAACTTCGGTTGCAGTAGCTTTATAGTTCAACATTCAAAAATGTGTAAGTGGTTTCCCCAGTATTTATTTACTTTGAAAAAAATTCGTTATCGTAACCGGGTATGGTTTTACATTAATAAGTTGTTAAATACTTTTCGTTTAGATAATATTTAGTTAGGATAAAGAAGTTGATAGTAATACGACAGGTCCATATATTTTGTTAGGAGTTCCTAATGCATCTACCATATACATAATCTTAATATGCTGCTTATACCTCCGAATCTTTTTGATTGTAGATATAAGAAAGGGGATGTAATATATATAAGAATTATAGCCAAATGTTGACCGATTGTAACAAAATTTCACACACTGGCTGGTATTTATATAAAGCTTATTTTTGCTATTTTTTGCTTATTTTTTGGTTTCCGGGAATGTTTTTTATATGAAAGCTATAGTCAAATATGGACCGATTCCTATAAAATTTGATATACTGACCAATAGTTGCATAAAACTTTTCTATTTTTTTATTTAGTCATCATAGCTAATACAATTGTATTCAATTTATCAGCATTCATGTGTTCCCCGGGGCGGGGTTATATGGGAGCTCTAACTAAATGTGAACCGATTTCGGCCATTTTCAGTACACAACTTTTTTTACATATCAAAAATACTTTTGTAAAATATTGTCTCTCTAGCTTTTGTAGTTAAGGAGCTGTCGCGCTTTTATCTGACGTACAGACGGACATAAATTTCCTTTTCTTTTTGTATTTTTGTGTTTCTGTAAGTTTTTTATATGGGAGCTATGGTCAAATGATGACCGATTGCGACAAAATGTTGCACACTGGCTGGCATTCACATACTAGACTTTCTTGTGCTAAATTTAGTGGCCAAAGCTATTACATTTTATCATTTATTGGCATTTAAGTGTATTTCAGGTGGAATTTATGCTGTTTCCATAAGTTTTTTATATGGGCGCTATGGTTAAATGTGAACCGATTTCGATGAAATTTTATATACTGCCTAGTGCTTATGTAAAACTTCTAACTACCAAATCATATAAGCTATTAGCCTAGACGAGGTTATACGGAAGCTATGGTCAAATGTTAACCTTTCCCCAATTTCAATACGAAAATTTTCTCAGAAATGAAAAATATTTTTGCTAAGTTTCAGTGAGCTAGCTTTTTTCGTTTAGGCGTTATCGTGATTTCAACAGACAGACAAACGGACGTCGCTCAATCGTCTTAGAATTTCATAAGGATTCAGAATATATATCGCTTTTCTTTTTTGAGCAAATATTATATCAATATACCCCCATTCTTTTTGATGGTGGGTATAAAAACAGAATACAGAGACTTAATGAACTGCTTGACTATAAGGGAATATATTTATCTCCACTGTTGTGGGGACATATGTATATCTCAGTCAATCTACCCAGACATTCTTAGCCGGAAGTAGTAGTAGTGTACAGATGCCAGAACTCAGACACAGTAAATGGTAAAGCTAGTGCAGAGTGGAATACTGGTTTTGGCAGCCATAGTCCAAAGGTTTTCGTCACTAATACACTAACAACCAAAGGAAATCCACATGTTTTAAGATGTGTACATTGGACAAAGCATGGAAGTCAGATACTATCTTTCGACCTTTTCGTTTTTAAATGTTTCTGGATCTGGCTGCTTATATAAATATAATTAATATCAATTAAGTGAAAATTTTGAAGTTTAAGTTAATAAAGAATAATTAATATTTTTTTTTTAATAAAAATTCTGGTCCTGTTTATAAATACTTCCTTAATGTCCACAATTACTACCAATCTGCTACATTTTAACCAATCTGATAATTTCGGTCTAAAAAATACTTCAGTGTACCCGGAGCCATCGTGCGATATTTTGCTGTAGGTTTTTAAAGTAGACCCCGAAGCCTACCTGATTACAAGTCACGTATCCCTATCTGATATATGTATAAAAACTTTCACTTTTAAATAAAATCAGCAATAAAATCATGTAATTAACAGAGTTTTGTAAAAAAAATATTAAATTTTTCTTCTTTTCACTTACCGATATCTCCATCTATTAAACATCATGTTTGCCTCCCTCCTTTCCGGCGTCAATTCCAGTTGCGTATCTCTTTTCAAATTGGCCAAAGAGTTTTGCAAAACAAAATCAATAACTGCCTTTTTCATAGCAAAAACATAATCGGATTTTATCTCTTCGATGTTCTCATTAAGGGCGGTGGCCCATTTATTCAATACAGCCGGTATTTCATTTTTAATTCTAGAAAATTAATGGAACAAAATAAAGAGGCAGGCAATTAAATAAATAAATAAATAAACTTTCTAAATTAATGTTGGTTATTGTTGAGTTTGTTGTTGTTATTGTTTTTGTTAAAGGAAGCGGAAATATTGGAAAAGTATGCCAAATCTTTTTTTCCAAACTCTGTTAAGAGTAACTACTTTACATACATATATACAAATACATACCTATTTAGCACCTTTTTGCTCATGGGAGATACGTGTATGGTATCGATGCCATGTTTAATGTAATAGTAATAACGTAAAACTTCCTTTTCATCCTTATTGGGAAATTCATTTTGTAAATCGATGGCAGCAGCTGCGCCAGCATCACCGATTTCTTCTTCATCATCTTTACGGGCAATTAATTCGACTAACTTTTTTCGAAAGTTTTCTCGTTCCAAACGCAATTGCATGTAAGAAAGTCGTTCTAGATTGTTAACATAAATGAAAAAGGTAAGGAGGCATAATAAGAACGGGAGGAGTTTAAAATATGTATAATGTGTATTAACTCTTTTATGATATATTAAAAGAAATTTTAGGAATTTTTATAATTTTGGAATAGGGATTCGAACTAGAACCGATTACACGAGATATTTTAAAATTTATGCTTTATAATAAATGTTCTCAAGACATCGAGTTTTTTTGAAAATATTTACACTCTTGTTAAAAAATCTTAAACACAACAAGGCCCCGGGAAATTATAATAAAGTATGTCCCAACTAGAACGCAATTTTCAAATTTGGCGCGATGCGAAGTGTCATTGTTCGACATTTGAACAATTCTTATTGTTTGCTAGTAGAATGTACGAGGTTAGTAAAAATGGAGCGCTACACGAATGAAAAACGCATTCTCATTGTGAAATTGTTTTACCAAAATGGTGAAAGTTTTGCGGCTACAGTTTGTAAATTGCGATCAATTTGGGGTCACAATAATGCTCCAAAAGAGTCAACTGTAAAGAGATTAATGGATAAATTTGCCGAAACTGGGTCTGTTAGTGATGTAAAGACAACAACGCGCCTTCGACCAGGTCGATCGACCGAAAATGTCGCAGCTGTACGTGATAATGTGGCTTAAACTCCATTCAACTCAATTCGACACCGATCTCAGCAAATTGGTGTCTCCAAATCCACTATGCAGCGAATTTTGACGAAAGATTTGCATCTTCATGCATACAAAGTTCAATTCACCTTGAACAGCGAAGGTAATTCGTTAACTGGGTATTGGAGAGACAACATGAAAATGCTGATTTTGCCGATAAAATCATCTTCTGTGACGAGGCCCATTTCCAACTGGATGGCTTCGTCAATAGGCAGAGCTGTCGCATTTGGGGTGAGGAAAATCCTCGAGTGATTCACGAGAAGCAAATGCATCCTCAATGTGCCACTGTGTGGTGTGGTTTTTGGGCTGGAGGAATCATTGGACCTTTTTTTATGAAAATGAGGCAGGTCAAGCGCAAACAGTCAATGGTGTTCGGTATCATGAAATGATAACCAGTTTTTTCTTGCCTATAGTTTGAAGAAATTAATGTGGAGGGCATGTGGTTTCATACAGCCAGAGAAACAATTCAATTGCTACATAAGTCATTTCCCGGTCGTGTTATTTCGCATTTTGGAGACCAGAATTGGCCGCCTAGATCGTGAGATTTAACACCTTTAGATTTTTTTCTTTGGGGTTTTTTGAAGTCTATGGCTTATGCAAATAAGCCGACGACGACTCAAGCCTTAAAAGAGGAAATTGGACGCTGCATTAATGAAATACCGCAGCATTTATGCAAAATGGTCATTGAAAATTTCATTTAAAAATCGCGTGTGTTCCAGCAAAGCCGCGGCGGCCATCTGCACGATATCTTGTTCCATACATAACCTCATTCTGACTACTTTACGATATAATAAAATTTCACGATTTTTTTTTAAATCTGTGTTTTATTTAAAATTTAAAAATTGCGTTCTAGTTGGGACACCCTTTATCTCAGAGGAGATGCTTTTATGCGATGTTGAAAGATCGGCTAGAATGTGGCACCCTACCTCCACCAACCTTCTATAATGAAGGAATACTAGTCAAAATACCAAAAAAGGGTGACTAAAAAAACTGCAAAATACTAAATCCAGCAATTTTGAACAGAACATCCGAAGCAGTTTCCTCTACAATCCGCGAAAAATCTGTTTGGGTTCAGAGAGAACCATTCTTGTGTTGACCTAATCAACACAGCAATGTAATGAAATCCGTACCCTTATTTACTTAGCGTTTATTGACTTTATGAACGCCTACTCTAGTGTCAATAGGAGCTATAATTTCAGAAAAACCTAACATGCCAACGAAAATTCTGAACTTAATTCGAGCAATGTCCGTCGATTTTTAATGTCGAGTCCTACACAAAGGTCAATTGTCAAATCTGTTCGAAGTAACTAATGAAGTTAGACAAGGATGTATCTAGTCACCTATACTTTTTTGTTCTCGTTGTTAACAACAAAATGGGCACGGCTCTGAATAGTAGACACGGCATCCAATAGACACCCTTTAATCAACTCAAGCCATTTCCTTAAAGGTGGTCTGAGCACCTTCAAGAACATATTAACGCTATCACTGTTTAATCTCGGGCAGCTGGGCTGGAAATCAATATTTCCAAGACAAAGAGGGTGGAGTACCTTCAATTATCTGGGAAGTTTGGTATCTACAAATGGTGGCGCCGACGAGGATATTGAATTGCGTGTTAATAAGGAAAAATCTGCTTTCGGGATTTTCCCAGATATTTGGAAATCTCGATAAATATCAACAATAACAACTTAGTTACAAGCGTACAATTCGAATGTCTATCTTAATTACGGTTGCGAAACTTGGAAACTCATAAATTCCAACGATATGCGTCTGCAAATCTTAAATCCTTAATGCATGAAGGCCAAACCAATAAGAAATGAAGATGTACTAAACGCGATATAATAGTATCTACAAAAGGGGGAGCTGACGAGGATATTGAATCGCGTATTAATAAGGCAAAATCTGGAAATCTGTAAATATTAACAACAACCAAATTACGAATATACAACACGAATGTGAAGTATATCTTATATTACGGCTGCGAAATTTGGAAACGCACAAATTCCATCGATAAGCGCCCGCAAACCTTCGCAAGCAAATGCTTCCGGCAAATTCTTAATATATGGAGACCGAATCCCATAAGAAATGAAGATCTACTTAATGCGACAAACCAAATTCCTGCTTCTATAGAGGTATGGAAATGGCGATGGATAGTTCATACACTTCGAAGGTAAAATGCCAGCATTGCTCGACAAGCGCTTCGATGGAATCCACTATTAAGAGGCTGTCGTATTGGTGCACCTGCTGGAACGTAGAGAAAGTATTGATGTGGAGCTGCAAGCAGCAAGCTATTCATGGACTGACGTATGCCTAGCATCTCGCAATAGAGTCCGATATTAAAGATAATTGAGGACCTATGCTCAACTGGGAGGATAATAAAAGAAGAAACATGGCAAGCCAAATCCCTTCTTTTATATAGGTATGTCAGCAGAAATGGCGTTGGATAAACCACACTTTGAAGACGAAATATCAACATTGTTCGACAAGCGCTTCGTTGAAATCCACAAGAAAGATCACGTCGTGTAGATGCACCTACTACGACTTAAAAAATTTCAATTGATGGGAAAAGTAAGCGGCAAACTATTCATGGAATGACGTATGCCTAACATCTCGCAAAAGAGTCCGATATAAAAAGATAATTGAGGCCATTTGCTTCACTGAGATTCAAAGATAGCAGAAGAAGAAGGACAAAATAAGTTCTCTTATATAGATTGAGGAAAGCAGGTTCTGAGAAGATGTTTAATGTACCCTTCCTCCTAGTCGTCACTCCAGCTTTTGCAAAGGTCATTTGCGGCCAACTTCAGCCTAACTGCATGCCTTGTAATCAAACAGAGCCCTGTCCAAACGAACACAAGGATATATAGTGACAGAAGTCGACGAAAACGTTTTCTATCTAAACAGTGACACATCTATCTGGAATAAATATATCCACGGACAGATGTACACCCACCATTGCTACATTATATTCTCGCAGTGAAAGCTTGCAAGGCATGTCTCTGCCTACAGATTCTAGTTGACCTTGAATTTGTAAGTTAGTCCAAAGTCTTGCTCACTCGTCTGCTCTACAGATCCCCTGGTATGTTCTGTAAATTAGCAGCTAAAAAAGTTGGATTCTGAACAGCTGAGCTATATCATTGGAAGATATGCGGCAATCAAGGGCTTGTGATGAATTCAGAGAGTTAAAGGCATCATGTCTATCGGGGAATAAATATATAGACTTGGGATGTAATGGAATGCAGCTGTTGCCTGGCATCTCCAGCTATTAGGTATGAACTGTATCCAAGTCCTACTCTAACCTCCTCGTGGTACATCCTGGTAACCTAAGCAACCTAGTTGAAGATGCGGTAAACTACCCGTGTGGGATTCTAGGTCAGAGCTTATATGAGAGAGAGTTATCTTAGAGCCATTCCAACGTATTTGGTCTAAGGATCTAAGATAACTGTATTTTTTAAAGTACGAATCCGCAGAGTCTGTTCAACACGTTAGTTGCGAATGCAAGCGAGCGTCTGTCTCGGATCGAGTGGCTCGCTACACAAATGTAGCTCGTATCTTTAGGCCTTTCGGCTTATCACTTAAGATGTTTTAAGCATGGTAAAAAGCAACATCACAGAATATACTACTTCAAGGGCTAATCAAGCGAGAAATCCCCCTGCTACGGCATCTGTGACAAGGATTTTGGAGGTGCCTAATCTATGCAAGAATATTCTGATGAATAAAACCAATTCTATCCGAAGATATCAGACTTTAAAACCTACTATAGGCATGAAGGAAAGTTTGAAGTTTGCGTCATGGAACGTGCTCTGTCAAATTCGAACAGCTAAGGCGCGAGACCATATGCTCCACTGGGAGTCAGGAAAAACAGAAGATGAAGAAGTAGACTTCGTACGGTATTAATTTAGCTATAGGTCTTAAGAGTAGTCCCGAAAGACTACCTGATTATTAATTAAGTTGAGAGCTCTAAAGTAGAAGTCAATACCCGGTGCCTTTCAGAGGGGGTTAGGTTAGGATTAAAAGATGGTGTCAAATGACACCTTCTCTCGAAGACCCTTGGGATTCATTGTGATCCTTTAATGATAGAGAAGAATGAGGAAAGAATAAGACTAGAGGGTGGAAAATAGATAAATTATAAAGAGAAGAAAGTTATGATATTAATTGTTTTGAAGGTAGCGACTTAGTGCTACCTAGAGAAGTAATGGTAGC
Source organism: Stomorhina lunata (assembly GCA_933228675.1). Lineage (NCBI taxonomy): Eukaryota > Metazoa > Arthropoda > Insecta > Diptera > Rhiniidae > Stomorhina > Stomorhina lunata. Next base: position 86,134,063 of record OW121741.1, on the reverse strand, counting down.
CATCTGAGTCCAGTTATAAAATTTACAAGATCACTCAGTTTGCGCTGCTGCAAATCCTGAATTTCACATTGAAATCTATTACCTTGATGTCTAAGCCTCTAATTTTGTAACATAAGACAATAATGTGTAGAGAATGTGTTCCACCGATTCGGACGAGTCCTCATCTAAGTACAGTCTGCAAAAGTCCAGAATGCTACCATCCCACCTGTTTAGTCTAGAGTTTAAGTCATTTTCATCTTCTTAAAATTAACCTATTAAGATCTAGACGAGTCTTGGATCCGCCAATGTCCGGCCATTAGACCATTAAGACCTTAATGTGCTACAGGTCTTGTAGTTTCCCATACCCATATAAAGGTCACATATAGAGGGAGCTATGGCCACCCCCTTCTGTCTCAAATCTCGACTCGAGCCGGCTTCATAAGCAACTTCTTTGCCATCGATGTCGCAATAACCCGGAACATAGCACAGTCAAATCCTTTAACAGCGTGATTGGTCTATTGGGACCAATACAGTTTGGGCAGGGGGTTACCCGTATCACGATTCGAAAGAAAATATTTTCGAAACATAGCTGACAAAATCGAAAAATTTTTCGAGCTCTAAGCTCACTAAATCGAACAATTTTTCGAATCAATCTACGGAACTCTCCATAAGTTCCATGTTTAATAGGAGTTCCAGCTTTGACAGTTGAAAAATGTTATCTTGTTAAAGCTACATCTGTCAAATCCGTAGTTTATTCAGTTTGTTTTGCAAAATCATAATGGACAGATAAATTTCTAAACCAAAGCTAACATAACCCATGACATCAGTCAGATTTGTGCTCTAGAGTCATGAAATATTGGACATTAAATTCTTTATCATAGCTTTTTAATTTCTATTAAATTGATAGCTTTTTAAGCTAATTCCCAAAGTTTAAACAATCAGAAACAATGTATATAAGTTTCTGATTGTTTGGACCTATACCGATTTTAGTCATGCTAACGAAGTTCGGTAATATGAAAAACATTGTCAACTTTGAACCGATTTCTCTTGTGATATATGGACCCATAATCATGAAATTTTAAACCTTGATTAAAGTCATTTCCAAATCGTTGGTCATATATGGACCGATTGTCATGAAATTTATTATATATTCCTTTTATACCGATTATTAAACCGATTATAACTGTATTTAATTCTAGAATTGGGATTAATTATCCGTTAATATACAACTTCAAGAACCCCAAAGTCCAATTCCGACAGCACTGTTCTATAAAATTGCCATCCCAAATAATCCATCGATTTCGAAACTATTGATAAGAAACATTTGATATCAATAATAATATTATTAAAAAAAAAAACTATTTTTTTGAAAACTCTAACGATTCCACCGTGGCTCTAAAAGGGTTAAACAACTTTCACAGATTACATTTCTGCCATTAATGTGTAATCATGTGTAAAAAGGAATGTAAAAATTCAAACAAATAGAACAAACATGTAACATCCTTTGACTCATACTTACTTTCTTTCTTTTTTGCCTGGGTCCTCTTTTTGCAACGCATCTCCTTCGTGTGACTTAGAAGATGCTCTGGTATACTGGTTGATAGCATTTTTCCATCTAATATTTCACTTGTACATTCTGGCATATTTAGCTCATACCAGAGACGTCGTGAATTGTATGCGGGATTGGCTTTCGAGCGTAATATACTTTGTAGGATATCGGGTTTGGGTCGATTGTAAACGAACTTTTGCTTCGAACATGCTCGTTTGACAGAGCTGCCACCAGGTTTGGAGCTTTGATAGCTGGGATTTGTGCGGGATGCTGAAATAGAAATGGAGAAAAGTTTTGCAAAATTTATAAGAAAAAAAAAAAAAGAAATTTTCTATAAAAAAATTTTTATTATATACAATTTTTATTATACAAATGTTTCTATAGAAAATTTTTAGTTTTAAAAAATTTTGTATAGAAAATTTGTCGTTATACAATTTTTTTATTTAAATTTATCTATAGAAAAGTTTAGGTAAAAAAAATTTTATAGAAATTTTTTCGTTATAAAATATGTTTCTATAGAAAATTTTTTGCCATAAAAATTATTCTATAGAAAAGTTTTAACCATAAAAATGTTTCTATAGAAAAATTTTTATGTCAAAAAATTTTCTATATAAAAAATTTTATGGCAAAAAATTTTCTGTGCAAATTTTTTCTATAGAAAAATTTTTTATAACAAATAATTTTCTACAAAAAATTTTCTATAGAAAAATTTTTATGACAAAAAATTTTCTATAGAAAAATTTTTATGACAAGAAATTTTCTTTAGAAATATTTTTATGACAAAAAAATTTCTATAGAAAAATTTTTATGACCAAAAATTTTCTATAGAAAAATTTTTATGACAAAAAATTTTCTATAGAAAAATTTTTATGACAAAAAATTTTCTATAGAAAAATTTTAAGACAAAAAATTTTCTATAGAAAAATGTTTATGACAAAAAATTTTCTATAAAAAAATTTTAATGACAAAAAATTTTCAATAGTAAAATTTTTATGACAAAAAAATTCTATAGAAAAATTTGTATGGCAAAAAATTTTCTATAGAAAAATTTGTGTGGCAAAAAATTTTCTATAGAAAAATTTTTATGACAAAATATTTTCTATAGAAAAATTTTTATGACCAAAAATTTTCTATAGAAAAATTTTTATGACAAGAAATTTTCTTTAGAAATATTTTTATGACAAAAAATTTCTATAGAAAAATGTTTATGTCTAAAAATTTTCTATAGAAAAATTTTTATGACCAAAAATTTTCTATAGAAAAATTTTTATGACCAAAAATTTTCTATAGAAAAATTTTTATGACCAAAAATTTTCTATAGAAAAATTTTTATGACCAAAAATTTTCTATAGAAAAATTTTTATGACCAAAAATTTTCCATAGAAAAATTTTTATGACCAAAAATTTTCTATAGAAAAATTTTTATGACCAAAAATTTTCTATAGAAAAATTTTTATGACCAAAAATTTTCTATAGAAAAATTTTATGACAAAAAATTTTCTATAGAAAAATTTTTATGACAACAAATTTTCTATAGAAACATTTTTATGACAAAAAATTTTCTATAGAAAAATTTTTATGACAAAAAATTTTCTATAGAAAAATTTTTATGACAAAAAATTTTCTATAGAAAAATTTTTATGACAAAACATTTTCTATAGAAAAATTTTTATGACAAAAAATTTTCTATAGAAAAATTTTTATGACAAAAAATTTTCTATAGAAAAATTTTTATGACAAAAAATTTTCTATAGAAAAATTTTTATGACAAAAAATTTTCTATAGAAAAATTTTTATGACAAAAAATTTTCTATAGAAAAATTTTTATGACAAAAAATTTTCTATAGAAAAATTTTTATGACAAAAAATTTTCTATAGAAAAATTTTTATGACAAAAAATTTTCTATAGAAAAATTTTAAGACAAAAAATTTTCTATAGAAAAATTTTTATGACAAAAAATTTTCTATAAAAAAATTTTATTGACAAAAAATTTTCAATAGTAAAATTTTTATGACAAAAAAATTCTATAGAAAAATTTGTATGGCAAAAAATTTTCTATAGAAAAATTTGTGTGGCAAAAAATTTTCTATAGAAAAATTTGTGTGGCAAAAAATTTTCTATAGAACAATTTTTATGACAAAATATTTTCTATAGAAAAATTTTTATGACCAAAAATTTTCTATAGAAAAATTTTTATGACAAGAAATTTTCTTTAGAAATATTTTTATGACAAAAAATTTCTATAGAAAAATGTTGATGACTAAAAATTTTCTATAGAAAAATTTTTATGACCAAAAATTTTCTATAGAAAAATTTTTATGACCAAAAATTTTCTATAGAAAAATTTTTATGACCAAAAATTTTCTATAGAAAAATTTTTATGACCAAAAATTTTCTATAGAAAAATTTTTATGACCAAAAATTTTCTATAGAAAAATTTTTATGACCAAAAATTTTCTATAGAAAAATTTTTATGACAAAAAATTTTCTATAGAAAAATTTTTATGACCAAAAATTTTCTATAGAAAAATTTTTATGACCAAAAATTTTCTATAGAAACATTTTTATGACAAAAAATTTTCTATAGAAAAATTTTTATGACAAAAAATTTTCTATAGAAAAATTTTTATGACAAAACATTTTCTATAGAAAAATTTTTATGACAAAAAATTTTCTATAGAAAAATTTTTATGACAAAAAATTTTCTATAGAAAAATTTTTATGACAAAAAATTGTCTATAGAAAAATTTTTATGACAAAAAATTTTCTATAGAAAAATTTTTATGGGAAATTTAAGTTTAATCAGGCTTGAGTTCATTTAACTTTCAAATTATTAAATTTGAAAATTTGAAAAGTAATTGTGGAGAAAAACTAAAAAAATTATTTTTGAACGCGGCTCAGTGGATTGCAATTTCTGTCCCGCCACAGGACGTCATCAGCACTTAGCGCCCTCGACCACAGTCGAGTTGTCAAATTGCAGAGATAATCATCAATTTAACTCATTGAGTTTGATCGAACATCACTACGTTTAATTGATTGTGTATTCTCCTATTACTTGTTTTGCTCGATCTTTTCACTTGCCGTTGGCATGTAGAGAAGAACAAGACTTTTTGGTTTGATGCTATTTTTAGAATAGTAACAATGTTAACAACATATGTATGTAAGTAAATTACATGAAATTGCAATCCATAGAAAAATTTTTATGACAAAAAATTTTCTATAGAAAAATTTTTATGACAAGAAATTTTCTATAGAAAAATTTTTATGACAAGAAATTTTCTATAGAAAAATTTTTATGACAAAAAATTTTCTATAGAAAAATTTTTATGACAAAAAATTTTCTATAGAAAAATTTTTATGACAAAAAATTTTCTATAGAAAAATTTTTATGACAAAAAATTTTCTATAGAAAAATTTTTATGACAAAAAATTTTCTATAGAAAAATTTTTATGACAAAAAATTTTCTATAGAAAAATATTTATGACAAAAAATTTTCAATAGTAAAATTTTTATGACAAAAAATTTTCAATAGTAAAATTTTTATGACAAAAAATTTTCAATAGTAAAATTTTTATGACAAAAAATTTCTATAGAAATTTTTATGGCAAAAAATTTTCTCTAAAAAATTTTTATGGCAAAAAATTTTCGATAGAAAAATGTTTATGGCAAAAAATTTTCTATAGAAAAATTTTTATGGCAAAAAATTTTCTATAGAAAAATTTTTATGGCAAAAAAATTTTCTATAGACAATTTTTCGTTATAACAATTTTTCTATATTTTTTTCTATATTTTTTATTACAGATAAATTTTTTTAATTAAAATTTTTACTGTTTTCAAATTAACGGTTTTATAAAACACAACTCTTTATATAGGAAAAGTTTTGTTTAACAGTTCTTTTACTTTTAGGTACTGTTGTACACAAGTTTGCTAGAAGACAAAACACAACACTGCATTTAAATAACGGCGTTAGAAATTTGCCGGCACTGACTTTGTTATGTCATTTTTTTGTTTTCTCCCTATTCTCGCTCTTTGAACGTGCTTCTTGTCAAAATTAGACTTTTTCTTAAACTTATTGTGCAATCGTGCAAAAAAGTAAATTTTCTTTCTTTAATTTAACAAATTTTTAAATAAAATTTATACATTTTCTTCACAAAAACTATACCTTCTTCCGAACTACGTTTCATTGTTGTAAAATCATTAAAAATATAACAAAAACTTCCAGCAGTTATTTAACAATTGCACTCAAAACACAAAATTATTAAATGTTTTATTCCAATTTTTGTATTTGTTCTTTAAAATCTATTCAAGATGCGTCTGTTCCTTGTGACTGTTTGTTAAAAATTGATTTTTTCTACCGGTTTGCTAGACAATTGTGAAAAATTTGTTATTTCTATTTTCCTTATAATGAAATTTCTATTGTCATTTCATAAACAAAAATATTAACAAAAGAAAATTTGTTTGGTTTCCTAGGAGCTGGTGGAAAATTTCTACATACCGTCAGAGCTGCATTTAAGGGATAAAGAGCAACAAGTTGACTGTATCACCAGGAGTAACCGTTTTTGTTTAAGCCTATCACAATGATTTTCCAAAACTTCAGTAGATTCCTGCATACCAGCCGCATTGTTTATGCCGGTGCTGAGAAAAGTGCATTAGCTGCTTTGAGGAAAAAGACCGGCTACACTTTTGCCAACTGCAAGAAAGCCTTGGAAATGCACAACAATGACATTAGTTTGGTAAGAGGAACAAATCTTAACAGATCTAGAATTGAAGCCAAACTAAACTAGAACCAAACTAGAATTAAATTGAATTATAACTGAACTATAACTTAACTAGAACTGATCTAGAACAAAGCAAGAAGTGAACATTAGTTAAGCTAGAAGCAAACTGGAACTGAACTAGAATTGAATTTCAATTCAGCCAGAAGTGAACTTGAATTGAACTAGATTTAAACCAGAACTGAACTTGTTTTAAGCCAAAACAAGAGTATGACTGATTTTGAACTGAACTAGAACTGAACTAGAACTGAACTAGAACTGAACTAGAACTGAACTAGAACTGAACTACAACTGAACTAGAACTGAACTAGAACTGAACTAGAACTGAACTAGAACTGAACTAGAACTGAACTAGAACTGAACTAGAACTGAACTAGAACTGAACTAGAACTGAACTAGAACTGAACTAGAACTGAACTAGAACTGAACTAGAACTGAACTAGAACTGAACTAGAACTGAACTAGAACTGAACTAGAACTGAACTAGAACTGAACTAGAACTGAACTAAAACTGAACTAGAACTGAACTAGAACTGAACTAAAACAGAACTAGAACTGAACTAGAACTGAACTAGAAATGAACAAGAACTGAACTAGAACTGAACTAGAACTGAACTCGAACTGAACTAGAACTGAACTGGAACTGAACTAGAACTGAACTAGAACTGAACTAGAACTAAACTAGAACTGAACTAGAACTGAATTAGAACTGAACTAGAACTGAACTAGAACTAAACTAGAGCAGAACTAGAACAAATCTAGAAATGAACTAGAACTGAACTAGAATTGAACTAGAATTGAACTAGAACTGAACTAGAACTGAACCAGAACTGAAAAAGAACTGAACTAGAACTGGACTAGAACTGAACTAGAAATGAACTATAAATGAACTAGAACTGAACTAGAACTGAACTAGAACTGAACTAGAACTGAACTAGAACTGAACTAGAACTGAACTAGAACTGAACTAGAACTAGAACTGAACTAGAACTGAACTAGAACTGAACTAGAACTGAACTAGAACTGAACTAGAACTGAACTAGAACTGAACTAGAACTGAACTAGAACTGAACTATAACTGAACTAGAACTGAACTAGAACTGAACTAGAACTGAACTAGAACTGAACTAGAACTGATCTAGAGCTGAACTAGAACTGAACTATAACTGAACTAGAACTGAACTAGAACTGAACTAGAACTGAACTAGAACTGAACTAGAACTGAACTAGAACTGAATTAGAACTGAACTAGAACTGAACTAGAACTAAACTAAAACTGAACTTGAACTGAACTAGAACTGAACTAAACTAGAACTGAACTAGAAACAAACTGAACTAAAACTGAACTAGAACTGAATTAAAACTAAACTGGAACTGAACCAGAACTGAACTAAAACTGAACAAAAACTGAACAAGAACTGAACTAGAACTGAACTAAAACTAACTAACTAACTAGAACTAAACTTATTATAAGTTAAATTGAAACCCAAAAATTAATTATTACTTTTTTAGGCTGAAAAATGGTTGAATCAACAAGCCCAAAGTCTTGGCTGGTCTAAGGCTACTAAATTGGCAGAAAGAGCTACCGCTCAGGGTTTAGTAGGTGTTTTGATAAAAGGCAATATTGGAGCCATGGTGGAGGTTAACTGTGAAACAGATTTTGTGGCCCGTAATGAAAACTTCAAAGGTTTTGTAGATCATGTGTCCAGAGTATGTGCTCAATATACGGAATTAACACAATTTGATGGAGATTTATGGAAGGTAATAAAGCAAACATTGAAATAAATGATTTATATTAATTAATAATTTTCTTTTACAGTCCGGTTTCGAAGCCGAGGCTTTAAAGAACCTTAAAACTTCAGACGGCAAAACTTTGGCCGACCATTTGGCCTTACTGATTGGTACAGTGGGTGAAAATGCTTCCATTAAGCGTGCAATTTGCTTTAAAGTCAATAATGACCTGAAACTTTCCGGCTATGCCCATCCCCAGGCCACCACACAAGATACACCACAAAACGTTACACAAGTTGGTAAATATGGTGCCATCGTAGCATTCCGTGGCAATGAAGTTGATGAGGAATTACAAAAGAATTTGTGTCAACATATTGTCGGCTTAAATCCCAAAAAGGTGGGTGAAGCCGGTAAAGATAAGCCCAATGCCAATAAGGATGACGAGACCTGTCTTATACATCAAGAGTATTTGATAGATGATGATAAGACTGTTGGAGAGGTATTGCAAGAAAACAATTTGCAAATTATTGACTATCAACGTTACGAATGTGGTGAATCTGCTTCAAATGAGGAACTGGAAAAGGCTAAATTAAGTAATTGACAAATGCGCAAGGGTAAATTTGTTAGTGAGGACAAATAATTATTTAGTTTTAATAAATGTTGGAGGAGAGCTAATTTAAAAAGAAAATGTTAAAAGAGATAAACAATTCTTAAGGTAATTTCTTTTGCTTTTATTGTTAACGTAAAAAATAATATAATTTAAATAATAAATCATAAAATGTTAAAAAGAATACTAAAATTTTAAAACTCTTCTTGTAATATTTGAATGCCGAATGGTTTTCGAAGAGAAAATAGATGTTTTCAACCGGATGATTAAATTTTGAATAATTTCGCTAAAAGAAAGAAAGAAAGGAAGTCGTCGTTTAAATGAGTCATTCTTTCACTTCACTCTACTTCATCTATTGCGCTTAAAAAAAATTTATTAAAGGTTATTAAATAAATTCCATTGAACTTTATACCAAATACTCTTTGAATGCTTAGCATAAAAACGGTCACCTGTTGCTGGTATATCCATAATTTTTCTGCCCTATTGTTTGTATTTTTTTTAAGAATAGGGGATTTACGCATGAGTGACCTGCAGCTGCTTTTGTATAGAATTAAACTAAAAAAACACGGTCGCCACTTTTATTTTAAAACAAAATTCAATGTAAATTATTAGGGTTGCAACACATACAATTTTAGTAGCAACTCAAAATTGTTATATACATATATAAGAAAAAAAAAACTTAAAACTGGCTTTAATCCAAATTTTTACGTTTATAGTACAATTTTACTCTAAAAAGAAAATTTGAAAAAAGAGACCAGCGGAAGAATATATTTAGTCATTCATATAAGTCAAGAATCTGAAAGACAGACAGGCACAACGAGTACAACAACATGCAATGTCAATGATATTTAATTGTGTTTTTATGTTTCAGTTTTAAAGTCTTTCGTTTTTTAATCACACGTAAATCATTATGTTGATACTTCAATAGACAAACTACTACACTCAGTCGTAAAACTATAAAACCATTTATATTTCAAAAAAATTTAGTTTTGTAAATGGCTCAGAATGGATGTATATTTAAAATCTTTTACTTTAAAACTTACCTTAAACAAACTTTAAAAAAAATCGAATACATGTCATTATAATTCTGCAACGCAGTGTATTAAAACTAAGTCAAATAGATCTACTCAACACATTCCCTCTCTTACCACTTCCCTTGTTCTTACTTTAAAATAATACGTACGTGATTTGGTAGCTAAAATTTATGAATGGTTTAAAATAGAATTACAAATTTTATAATGGCAAAATAATTATTTTTTCCGGAGAAAGAATTAATTGCTATTTTGCAAACCAAAAACAATTGTTAAAAAAAAATTGGTCAAAACAATATATGATTCAATATATGGACAAATTCGTAGTTATAAATTTGAATAAAAACATATGTGCGGATAAAAAAAAGCTACATAAAAGTGATCAAGTTACATACTCGAATAAACAAAATTCAATGTAAATTAGGGCTATAAAGGAATGTCCGCTTAATAATGGCTAAATATTTTCAAGCACAAGTCGACTTCATAAACTACCTAAAATTAATGCAGACGGAAAAACAATTCCCAATTTATACATTTTTATATATTGCACTTGTTCAACAAAAATTTTTAAATTTTCACTTTTTAGAAGAAATTGATGTGTAGTGGTCTTATCTAGCCATTGTAAAAATCTGACATCATTTTCACTATAATTTCGTCAAAAAAACTACAGTTTTACCCCTCTGTTTTATATGAAAGTAGTATGTAAAATAAAATAGTTTCTTGACTCTACTGAAAATTTTTAAATCTTGTTGATCAAGTGCGATATATTTTCTTTATATTGCTATAGAAAATTTTTCAAAAATTTTCTTATTTTATAGGAAATTTTTCAAAAGTTTTCTATTTTTATAGGAAATTTTTCAAAAGTTTCCTATTTTTATAGGAAATTTTTCAAAAATTTCCTATTTTTATAGGAAATTTTTCAAAAATTTTCTATTTTTATAGGAAATTTTTCAAAAATTTTCTATTTTTATAGGAAATTTTTCAAAAATTTTCTATTTTCATAGGAAATTTTTCAAAAATTTTCTATTTTTATAGGAAATTTTTCAAAAATTTTCTATTTTTATAGGAAATTTTTCAAAAATTTTCTATTTTTATAGGAAATTTTTCAAAAATTTTCTATTTTTATAGGAAATTTTTCAAAAATTTTCTATTTTTATAGGAAATTTTTCAAAAATGTTTTATTTTTAAAAGAAATTTATCAAAAATTTCTTATTTAAAAAAAAAACTTAAAATTTTTTTTTTTAATTTCTTTTAAAAAATTTTCAAAATTTCTAATTTCTATAGGAAAATTTTCAAAATTTTTTTATTATGAAGGAAATTTTTCAAAAATATCTTAATTTTATAGGAAATTTTTCAAAAATTTTGATTTTTTAAAAGAAAATTTTTCAACAATTTATTATAGGAAATTTTTTTTTTTTAATTTTTCAAAAAATTCAGAGTTTTATAAGAAATTTAAAAAAATCTTAGTTTTATAGGTAATTTTTCAAAAATTTCTTATTTTTAAATTAAATTTTTTAAAAATTTCTTATTTTTATAGGAACAAATTTTTGTTATAAAAAATAATTTCAAAAATTTCTTATTTTTCAAAATTTGTTTATTTTTATATGAAATTTTTCAATGTTTTCTAATTTTTAAAGGAAATTTTTCAAAAATTACTTATTTTTGGGAAATATTTCCAAATTTTTGTATTTTTATAGGAATTTTTCAAAAATTTCTTATTTTTATAGGAAATTTTTCAAAAATGTCTTGTTTATAGGAAATTTTTTAAAAATTTCTTATTTTTATAGAAAATTTTTCAAACATTTCTTATTTTAATAGGAAATTTTTCAAAAATTTCTTATTTTAATAGGAAATTTTTCAAAAATTTCTTAGTTTTATAGGAAATTTTTGAAAAATGTCTTATTTTTATAGGAAAATTTTCAAAAATATCTTATTTTTATAGGAAAATTTTCAAAAATTTCTAATTTTTATATGAAATTTTTGAAAAATGTTTAATTTTTATAGGAAATTTTTGAAAAATGTCTTATTTTTATAGGAAAATTTTCAAAAATTTATTATTTTTATAGAAAATTTTTCAAATATTTCTTATTTATATAAAAAAAAATTTTATAATAAAAAATAGGAAATTTTTCAAAAATTTCTTATTTTAATAGGAAATTTTTAAAAAATTTCTTAGTTTTATAGGAAATTTTTGAAAAATGTCTTATTTTTATAGGAAAATTTTCAAAAATTTATTAATTTTAAAGGAAAATTTCTTATTTTTATAAAAAAGTTTTCAAAAACTTCTAATTTTTATAAGAAATTTTTGAAAAATTTTTTATTTTTATATGAAATTTTTCAAAAATTTCTTATTTTTATAGGAAATTTTACAAAAAGTTCTTATTTTTATAGGAAATTTTTTAAACATTTTTTATTTTTATAGGAAATTTTTTATTTTTATAGTTAATTTCTCTAAAATTTATTATTTTTATGGGAGATTTTTAAAAAATTTCTTATTTTGATAGGAAATTTTTCAAAATATTTGTTATTTTTGTAGAAAATTTTTGGAAAAATTTCTTACTTTCATAGGATTTTTTTTCGTGTATCATATACAGATTCTGTAGTTTTTGTGCTAATTATGACCAGAGTTTGCAAATGTAGACTCGCCTTTAATGCATCAGATGGTGTGGTGCAAAACTCAACCTTGACTTGTGATCTACTGACAATTTCATAGAGTAGGGTGCATTATATTTGCAAAATTCATATTTAAATATGTGTAATGACAGAATTCCATAAAAGTATACAAAATATTCTTTGGTCATCCCCAACTTAACTAAAGTTACTAAAACAACAGCCCAGCTGACCGAAATTTTCTTTTCAAAATGTCTCTTTCGCTCATTGCACACAAAAGTGAATAAGTATGTCTCGTTTTAAATTTTTCGCCTAATTATTGAAATAACAACACTGTCTCTGTCAATGTACAACTAAAACCTTTCTAAATTTTAGCAAGCTTCGTCATGGAAGCTATGGTCAAAAATGGACCGATTTCAACAATTTCTTTTTACAGAAGCAATATTTTTAATTTTCAAGAAAATAAACAACAATTTAAAGCTTTAAGAACTACTCCATCTAACGCACTTTTCACCATGCTAAACTGGCTCCCAGCTGAACTAATGGCAATGCAAATTGCTCTTAACTCGGCTGTCCGTCTCAGCACAATTGAAACCTGGTCCCACTCACAAATCGGGCATTCCACCATCCTGGACAAAATCACTAACATCCCTGACCATATAGACTACTGCATATCCACACCTATCTTCGACAAATCCTTCACTGTGACTATCTCTGGAGAACCCCCATGCTTAGATGATGGCTGTCTAAAGGTTTACACTGATGGATCGAAGTCAAAGATAGGCGTAGAGGGGGCTTCTTCATCCCATTGCTTGGGAAGGAAATCTGCTTTAGGCTCCCTGATCAATGCAGTGTCCTACAATCCGAGATATCGGCTATCCACAAAGCAGTCAAATGGTTGAGATACTACAGAGTATACGACAGGGATATTCGCTTTTGTATCGACAGTCAGGCTGCAATAAAATCCCTATCTAATGACCATACGACATCTGTTCTTGCCAGCGAATGCCTGGCATCTCTTAACGAGATGGCGAGACATTGCAAAATCGAACTCTTATGGGTACCCGGGCACAACAACATACCTGGTAACTCCACCGCGGACAAACTTGCTAAATCCGGTGCTCTCCTGAGTCAGGATAGCATCGACCAATTTACGGGCTTACCGCTATCCGCCTGCAAATCAATAATTAGGCAATCACTTCGCACCCGTCATAGACTTCGCAATCTTATCTCGACCCTAACCCTAACTGCGTTTTTGGGCTTCATGCCAGAAGACTTAATCTTCAATTTTACGACTACTTTCGCAGCTGTCACAACATAGAAGAGGAGGAGACAGTGACTCATCTTCTCTGTCACTGCCCCGCCCTCTCGACCCCTAGGGCTCTCAATTTGGGAGCACCTTTTCTGCATGATTTATCGGTTCTAGCGAGTATTGATATTCGTAAAATAGACTCATTTATCAGGGCTTCAGGATGGCTTGATCAGCCTCTCACTGATAGCCTGGAGTAATTGCCTTTGTTCTTTTCTTCCAGTCTATCCCTTGCAGGTAACACAAAGGGACCGCTTTTTGGGCCCAAGTGACGCTGACCTACATCGGCTGCCTGCCTTACCTAACCTACCTAAAGCTAAAATATCAATTTCGGAAGCCAGACCCAAAATTAATGGACCGATTTTAGCCATTTGGTAATAACAATGGTCCCACTATGAACAAAAATGTCTGTGCCAAATTTGACTGACAACATTCAATCGGCTCAGGAAGTGATTCTAAGTCTATTAGAACACTTAAAGGTGGATCTAAAATCATTGCCATATGCTTCGGTCAGGTGGGATGCATCAACATTAACAGCAAATACTAAATAACCAAATTAGCAGACAAGCCAACAATACTCGCTTGTATCGTATCAAAAACAGAGTGATTATTTAACATGAAGTTGAAAATGTAGAAAAAAAAGTAAAATAAAGAGAAAAACATAAAAACAAATAAATACCTTTTGGTCAAACCATAAACTACAAACTTTGTTTTCCACAATTTAGTTTTAAATAAAAATTGAAACGTAGCGGTCGGTCATATTCTAAATTTAAATGGAGTAAATGGGGAAATGATAAAGTAAAAATCAAAATAAATTTTTTAAATAACAAAAGGAAATTCGTGTAGTGACCTCCAGTATAATCAACAAGTGCTAAAATCAGGTGCAAAAATAAATTGGGAAAATAAAGCATCAATTCATAGGCGTCAAGTTATTTCAAGTTTTCATTCAACGCATTTCATTTATTTTTAAAACATTGACATTTATGTATTTGGATTAAAAAATTTTCGAGTTGTTTTAAAACATTTAAATACATATTTGCATTAATTACATACATTTTATGTATAAAGTTTGTAAATTTCTTTAACCGACTGTATTAATAAAAGTTCTAAAAGACAGTGAAAAAGAGTTTTGTTTTTGTTCCCGCTGCCATAAAACAATATATTTAATATTTTGAGTTTAAATTATAAAAAAAAATAACGGAAATTGAGCTAAATTTGGGGCGAACAATTTATAAATCCCTCTTTTCTTACGATCGCTCGCTATTGGAAAGTGTTTGAGTGATAAATTTGCAGAAAAAAAAAAACAAAAAGTTTTGTTTAATTACAAAAAATTAATATATTTATGTGAAAAATAAATAATTGAATTAAACACAAATATTATTTGGAGTTTCTAATATGTCCACAAAGGCAATACAATTTAATTTTATACAACAGGTAAGAAATAATTTTTAAAAATATTTAAATTTTCATGTTCATAAAATTTAGGGAAATTTATGATGTTTTTATTTGAGTCAATAGAGATCGTTCTGACATATGGGCAAATCCTGCGTGACGGACGATACATTTGTACCGATTTTGTTGTACTTAAATGAATATTTTAGACGAGATATATTTGCACAGATTTTAGAGAACATTAGCCCATCGATTGTGCTATCGAATGGCATTTGTTAATTTACATACTTGTTTTGGAGGAAAAAGATATTCGCTTTTAAAGTGCTGTGACGGACGCTACAAAAAATGGAAGTGACTTTTTTTTCAAGATGTATTTCTGCAATTTTCATCAAATCCGTCATAGTAATAAAAAAAAAATTGTAAATACATTGAAGATAGAGGAAAATCGGAGGATTACAAAACAGCTTTTATAAAATATTTTAAAGTTTCCAGTTCCGCCAAAAATCAATAAATGAACTGTTGCGGACGCTACGTGACGGACGATACAGTTTTAACTTGAATGCTTTTATTAGGAAAAAATTAATATTTCATATTTTGTTTAAGGTTTGTACTCGTAAATCAATGAACCTAATGCTGTTATTTGTTCCTGAATTTCATCTCCTTCCGCTTCATGTTCGCGGTTAAAAATGCGATTTTTGGTCACAACTTAATATTTCACAAAACGGCTAAATATATATATATATATATATATATATATATATATATATATATATATATATATATATTTAAAATTTTACACTTTTTTCATCTTATTTTTCATAACAAGAATGCTGCGGCTATCTGTAAGAGTGTCCCAAAAATCAAAAAAAAAATTTTAAAACATCAATTTTGCCCTACGGTGTGTTTTTTTAACGCCTTTAGCGTTAGTAAACAAAATTCTAAAAGGGCGGTATTTGTAGGCGTGGTAAAAAAAATATAAGATCGTTCTGACATATGGGCAAATCCTGCGTGACGGACGATACGTTTGTACGGATTTTGTTGTACTTAAATAAATACCATTGTCGTTTTAGACGAGATATATTTGCACAGATTTTAGAGAATATTAGCCCATCGATTGTGCTATCAAATGGCATTTGTTAATTTACATACTTGTTTTGGAGGAAAAATATATTCGCTTTTAAAGTGCTGTGACGGACGCTACAAAAAATGGAAGTGACTTTTTTTTCAAGATGTATTTCTGCAATTTTCATCAAATCCGTCATAGTAATAAAAAAAAATTGTAAATACATTGAAGATAGAGGAAAATCGGAGGATTACAAAACAGCTTTTATAAAATATTTTAAAGTTTCCAGTTCCGCCAAAAATCAATAAATGAACTGTTGCGGACGCTACGTGACGGACGATACAGTTTCAACTTGAAAGTTTTTTATTAGGAAAAAATTAATATTTCATATTTTGCTTAAGGTTTGTAAATCAATGAACCTAATGCTGTTATTTGTTCCTGAATTTCATCTCCTTCCGCTTCATGTTCGCGGTTAAAAATGCGATTTTTGGGCACAACTTAATATTTCACAAAACGGCTAAATACATATATATATTTAAAATTTTACACTTTTTTCATCTTATTTTTCGTAACAAGAATGCTGCGGCTAGCTGTTAGAGTGTCCCAAAAATCAAAAAAAAAATTAAAAGCATCAATTTTACCCTACTGTGTGTTTTTTAACGCCTTTAGCGTTAGTAAACAAAATTCTAAAAGGGCGGTATTTGTAGGCGTGGTAAAAAAAATATTTTTAGAATTGTTTTAACATTATCTTTAATCCTAGGGGGTGACGACACAGCTTTTTTTTCGAACCACTCTATTGCACATTCTTAGATGGTGGGTATATAAGATTCGGCACAGCCGAATATAACACTCGTAGTTGTTATTCTACAATCAAAAATATTTGCAGGTACAATCAGCATTTTAAGATTGCACCAAGAAAATTGGATAGCTATTAATCAATATCCATACTTCATGTAAGGTAGATTAATTAGGAACTCCTAACAAAATACATGGACCAGTCGTATTACTATCAACAGGATAAACACTAAATAAATATTAAGCAAAACGAAAAGTATTTAACAGATTATTAATTCTTAACTATACCCGGTAGGGTACCAAAGCCCTCATGCCAAAAACTCTTGGTACAACGAGGAGTGCCGCAACGCCACTGCTGAGAAAAATGCGGCCTACAGGGCAACTCTGCAGTCAGCAGCTACTCGTGGATGTTTAGAAAGATATCGAGAGAAAAAGAGGGAAGATAAACCTATATTCCGCAAAAAAAGAAAGATATGGAGAGACGTGTGTTTGAGGAGATTGAGTTGTATAGGACACAAAATGAAATCCGTAAATTTTACCAAAAAATTAAGCATCAGACGGATGGTTATAGCAACTGTAACCTTTCCTGTAAGGACGACCAAGGAAATCTGGTCACAGATACAGAAAGCGTATTGAAACTGTGGAAGGAGCACTTTTGCAAGTTGTTGGTTGCAAATGAAAGCGACCAAGATGACACGCCTGAACAAATCAACGATGACGGCTTTATATGTCCACCACCCAACCTGAACGAGGTTAGAACTGCAATAGCGCGACTAAAAAATAATAAAGCGATGGTTTGCCAGCAGAGCTTTTTAAGACTGGAGGTGATGAGCTGATAAAGTATATGTCCCGGCTCCTAGAATACATATGGTCAGAAGAACGCATGCCGGACGATTGGAATCTCAGTGTCCTTTGTCCAGTCCACAAAAAAGGAGATAAAACTGTATGTGCAAATTATAGAGGGATAAGCCTCCTCTCAATTGCATATAAGACTTTATCGACCATACTGTGTGAAAGGCTAAAGCCCAAAGTAAACGAAATAATTGGGACATACCAATGTGGCTTTAGACCAGGTAAATCAACCACTGACCAGATCTTTACTCTACGTCAAATCCTAGAGAAGACCCAGGAGAAACAAATCGATACGTATCATCTCTTTGTTGACTACAAAGCTGCTTTTGAAAGCCCGATACGGAAGAAGGTCTGAGTTCGGCATCCCTACGAAGCTAATAAATTATGCAGGATTCATAACTAAACGGGGATTCAGGCAAGGTGAGAGTTTATCTTGTGACCTCTTCAATATTGCGTTAGAGAAAATCTTGCGAGATGCAGCAGTTAATACAACAGGAACAATTTTCAATAGAGAACATATGCTACTCGCGTTTGCCGATGACATTGATATTATAGGGCGCACTCTACGCGAAATAACTGCCGCCTTTTCCAATATCGAAAAGGAATCAAACAAAATGGGTCTAGCTGTAAATGAATCAAAAACAAAACTGATGGTTTCTACAGGCAGATAGACCACTAGAATTGGATCACATGTGTCCGTTGAGAACTATATCTTCGAGGTTGTAAAAGAATTTGTATACCTTGGTACCGCTGTGAACATCAACAACGATATAAGCTTTGAAATCAAACGTAGAACCATACTTGCCAATCGATGTTATTTTGGACTAAGCAAACAGCTAAGAAATAAAGTCCTCTCTGTAAGAACTAAAATCACGCTCTATAAAACGCTCATACTACCCGTGTTATTGTATGGTGCTGAATCATGGGCACTTGCACAGACAGATGAAGCTATCCTTGGAGTATTTGAGAGGAAAATTCTACGAAGAATCTTTGGACCAGTCTGCGTCAACAATGAGTATCGACATCGAATGAACCATGAGCTGTATGAGTTATACCCTGACATAGACATAGTAAAACGCTTACTTTTAAATGTTGAACTATAAAGCTACTGCAACCGAATTTAGTCCAAATATTTTAGTCCAAATTTAACACAACTTGATGGTGGGTATATAAGATTCGGCCCTGCCGAATATAACACTCTTACTTGTTTTTAACTTGGGCGGCAAAGCTAAGCAGTTATTGGCCTTCTTAATTTTTTTAAAGCGATTCGGATGGGGCTTTAAGTAATATTTGCTAGCTTTTGTGGTAACACAAAGTACTAAATACCGAATATAGGGTCCTTTATTGAGTGTTTTACTAAATGAAAAAATTTCAAAACGGAAATCCAAATTTCTTCCACTTTTTTTCTGAAGTTAAAAATTTTGATCAATGTTTTGTTTTCTACCTAAGACAAGATTCCGTGACTCATTAAACTAAGACACTTTAATATAAAAAATGTTAAGAAAAAAGATATTCAAGAAAACCCCCAACTGTTGAGAAATCGTAAATGGCTACTGTAATTTAGGTTTAAACAAAAGCATCTTAATCTAAAATTGCCCTAACGGTGGATTTGAATTAATAAATTATAATTATATTAAACGATCTTCTTCTATTTTATGAATTTAAATTATAAACAAAAATTTTCCTATTTTACAAAAACCGTTTTTCCCTTTTTATGGGTTTCCCGAAATAACTGAAAAGTGTGGGATTTTGTGAGATTAATGGTTGGTTGGTCGGTCTGACGGTCGATTGTTGCTTAACATTTTAGGAACAAATATGGGTTTTGTTCAAAATAAACATTTAAATTGTTTAGCATTTGAGGAAAATCATTTTACCTAAAACTTTGTGGTTATAGTTAAACTATAACTAAGTATTCATTTGAAAGACGAAAGAAAAAAATAAAACATTATAATAGTGGAAACTATTATTGGTTAAAACTTTCTTTGTTCGCGTCTTTGAATGTTTTGTTAAAAGGTTACAACATCATGATAATTATGGCCATTTTTAGCACCTCAAGTTCATTTAACTTTTAACTCAAAACCTGAAAAAAAAATTTAATGAATAAAAATTTTTGTAATTTTCAAATCACAAAAACATTCACTAAATTACTCTGAAAATCATGGAATTTTTTTCTCATCATTAGGCAAATGATTTTGCATGATCTATATCAAATTGTTTTTAACTTTTTTATATTTTAACATTTTTAATTTGAGTAATTTTCTTTTTCTATGCAAATTATGCTTAATAATAAATATTTTAACTTTTAAATTATGTACAAAAATAAGTGAAAATTATGAGGAATGTGTTTAAAATATTTTAATAAGACAATTTTATAAAAAAAAAAAATTATAATTATAGAAAAGTTTGTTTAACTTTAAAAGCTACTGCACAATGGGCGTAATTATATGTTTCCATAAAATAAATTGGCAATTAGTTAACTGGATCGAAAGTTTTAATACTAGTAACAAATGAATTATAGACGACCAAAGCATCTCCAAAATTTTCCAATTAGATTTGAAAATTCTATAATACAAATTAAAATCTTTAATACGAGGGCAGGTCAATAAACCTAGCTTGTGCCACTATTTACATGAAATTATCAATCAACATTTGGTAAATATAAAAAAATTCTCTTTTGGACAATGAAATATCAACTACAATATGTAAAACTAAAACAATTTTAATTGTTTACATTATTTACATCATGTAAACAATAGGTTAATTATGTAAAATTTAGCTTTAAACTCCTAAATATTAACTAAAATGTGTAAGACAAGCAAAATAGTAATTGTTTACATTATTTACATAGTGTAAACAATAGGTAAAATTTAAAGAAAATACAAAAAAATGCAAACAACTTCACATCACGTCTAAAACATTTAAAATTACATTTCAAAAAATGTTTACATCGTGTAAACAATAGGTAAATAATATAAAATTCAGCTTTAAAGACATAAATATTACCTAAAATGTGTAAAACTAGCCAAATAGTAATTGTTTACATTATTTGCATGGTATAAACAATAGGTAATTTTTAAAATAAATACTAAAAATGTATGACATGTCTAAACATATTCAAAATTACATTAAAAAATGTTTACATCGTGTAAAAAATAGGTAAATAATGCAAAATTCAGCTTTAAAGTCCAAAATATTAGCTTAAATGTGTAAATCGTGCAAATATAGCAAGATAGTAATTGTTTACATTATTTACATAGTGTAAACAATAGATAATTGTTAAAATAAATACAAAAAATGTGCATACAAAATATGTCATGCCTAAACACTTTTAACATTGCCATCAAAAACTTGTTTACATCATGTAAACAATAGGTAAATAATGTAAAATTCAGCTTTAAAAGATATCAACTAAAATGTGTAAAAGTAGCAAAATAGTAATTGTTTACATTATTTACACCATGTAAACAATAAGTTATTATTAAATAATTCCAAAATACTAACTAAAATCTATCGAAAAAGAATAAAACAAATATAAAAATAACATCCGATATACCTAAATATATATAGTAATTTAAAATTTTACATCATGTAGATAATATGTAAATTATGTAAAATTTAGGTATTGCTAAATATTAACTAAAATGTGTAAAACTAATAAAATTTCAATTGTTTAGATTATTTACATCATGTAAACAATAGGTAAATTATGTAAAATTCATTTTTATACGCCTAAATATCAACTAAAATGTGTAAGACAAGCAAAATAGTAATTGTTTACATTATTTACTTAGTGTAAACAATAGGTAAATTTTAAAGAAAATACAAAAAATTGCAAACAACTCACGTCACGTCTAAAACATTCAAAATTACATTCAAAAAAATGTGTACATAGTGTAAACAATAGGTAAATAATGTAAAATTTAGCTTTAAAGAACTAATTTTAAATGGGTAAAACTAGCAAAACAGTAACAGTTTACATTACTTACATCATGTAAACAATAGGTAATTTTTAAAATTAATATCAAAATGCGCAATCAATGTATGATATGTCTAAACATATTCAAAATTACAACAAAAAATGTTTACATCGTGTAAAAAATAGGTAAATAATGTAAAATTCAGCTTTAAAGTACAAAATATTAGCTACAATGTACAAAGCGTGTAAAATAGTAATTGTTTACATTATTTACTTAGTGTAAACAATAGGTTATTTTTTTAGGTAAACTCAAAAAATGTGCAAATAAAATATCGTATGTTTAAACACATTTGATTGTGGATAATTTTTTTGTTTACATCATGTAAACAATAGGTAAATGAAACAAAATTAAAAACAATATTTATATTGTGTAAAGAGTAAGTAAATAATGTAAAATATATATTTAAACATTATAAATATAAACTAAAATGTGTAAAAGTACCAAAATAGTATATGTTAACATTATTTACATCGTGTAAACAAAAGGTAGTTATTAAATAATTACAAAAATTTCAACTAAAATCTTTTAAAACAGTAAAAGCAAATGTAACATCCGACATACCTAAATATGTATATTTAATTGTAAGTAATTTAAATTTTAACATCATGTAGACAATATGTAAATAATGTAAAATTTAAGTTTCAATACCTAAATATTAACTAAAATGTGTAAAACTAATAAAATTTAAATTGTTTACATTATGTAAACAATAGGTAAATTATGTAAAATTCATCTTTGAACACCTAAGTTTTAACTATAATATGTAAAACTATAAAAATAGTAAGTATTTACATTATTTACATCATGTAAACAATATATAAATATAAATTAAATGTGTAAACCCTAAGTAAATAATGTAAAAAATAGCTTTGAACATCCAAATATCAACTAAAATGTGGAAAACTAACGAAATAGGAATTGTTTACATTATTTACATAATGTAAACAATAGGTAGTTATTAAATAATTACAAAAATTGCAACTAAATTCTTATAAAAAGTAAAAGCAAATATAAAAATAACATTTGATATACTTAAATATGTACAAGCATATTCAATTGTTAGTAATTTAAAGTTTTACATCATGTAGATAATATGTAAATAATGGTAAATTTAGGTTTCAGTGCCTAAATTTGAACTAAAATGTGTAAAACTAATTAAATTTCAATTGTTGACATTATTTACATTATGTAAACAATAAGTAAATTATGTAAAATTAATCTTTGAACACCTAAATTTTTACTTTAATAACTTTTAATATGTAAAACAAACAAAATACTAATTGTTTACATTATTTACATAGTGTAAACAATATGTAATTCTTGAAAAAAATGTGCAAATAACATATGAATTGTCTAACCACATTCAATTTTGGAGAATTTTTTTGTTTACATCATGTAAACAATAGGTAAATGAAACAAACTTAAAAAATGTTTACATTGTGTAAAAACTTAGTAAATAATGTAAAATATAGCTTTAAACATCCAAATATCAACTAAAATGTGCAAAGCCAGTAGTAGAATTATTGTTTACATTATTTACATAGTGTAAATATTAGGTAATTATTTTACAAAAATACAAAAAATGTGCATTAAATATATATCATGCATATACACTTTCAACATAACATTAAAAAAAGTTTACATCTTGTAAACAATAGATAAATAATGTAAAATTCAGCTTAAAACACATAAATATCAACTAAAATGTGTAAAAGTAGCAAAGTAGTAATTGTTTACATTATTTACATCGTGTAAACAATAAGTAATTATTAAATAATTCCAAAACACCAACTAAAATCTATCAAAAAAGTAAAATCAAATATAAAAATAACAAATATATTTAATTGTTATTCATTTCAATTTTTACATCATGTAAACAATATGTAAATAATGTAAAATGTTGCTTTAAATACCTTAATATTAACTAAAATGTGTAAAACTAATAAAATTTTAATTATTTACATTCTTTATATCGTGTAAACAATAGGTAAATAATGCTAAATTCGCTTTTAATATGCAAATATCAACTAAAATGAGGAATTAATTCTTAACAAAGCTTACATCATGTAAATAATAAAAAAATTCTTAAAACTTTTGACATACCAAGAAATTTTTTTTTTTTGAAAATCTTTCTCAAAACGTAAAAATTAATTTATATACTTGCTAATTAATATCTAATTTTGTTTAAAGCTAATAAATATACCTAAATTTATTCAATTGTTAATAATTTGAATTTATACATCATGTAGACAATATGTAAATAATGTAGAAATTTGCTTTAAATACTTAAATATTAACTTAAATGTATAAAGCTAATACAATTTTAATTCTTTACATTATTTACATCATGTAAACAATAGGTAAATAATGAAAATTTTACCTTTCGATAACCAACTATCAATAAAAATGAGTAAAACTAATGGAATTTAATTTTTAGCAAAGTTTACATCATGTAAATAAAAAGAAAATCTTTCTCAAAACTTAAAATTTCTTTTATGCATTTTCAAATTAAAATCTAATTTTGTTAAAAGAAGCTTAAAACCCGCTTCAAATCATTGAGTGCAGCTTTCAAAAAAAACCAACAGTTAGCTACGAATATTTTATGGTTATTTTAACAATCCGCCCAAAATTGTTAGTGAACGAATTGAGCTGTAGAAAAAAAATCTTAAAACAAAAGGTACAAACATCTTAATTAAGCTGTTTTCCAAGAGTTCTTTCTGGCTGTGATAAATTAGTGGTCATAAAAAATACATTAAACTTCTAATTTCAGCTAAAACTAATGGGAAGAACCCTTTCTAAATACATTTTCTACAAAGTAATAGTACATAGTAAATCAAGAGTAACATATTTGGTAGTAAAAATTTACACACGCAAGCGGTAGATAAAAAAGAAAATACCACACATTAAAAGAAAAATAACTGACCAACAGTTATTTTGGAGTGATCTTACACACAAACCCAATGCCCTAAATTTGCTTTGAGATCTTAGGGAAAGAAAACCTAAGAATCCAACTAACCACTTCCTTCTATAAGAAATTATTTTCCCTGTTTTTTATAGGTTTTCTTTAACCAAAATAATTTTACTTCAATAAATCATTCTGAAATTCTATTTTTTTTCTTCTAATAACAGGAAATAAATAAAAATGTAGAAAAAACTAACCACCAACATTAAGAAATTGAACCTCATCATATTTATTTCCCATTGAACTTTCTTATATTTTCTTCATAAAATATTTACTTTCTTGACATGCAACTTGAAACGATCCCATTACTCAAAAGGGAACAAAGCAGAGGTGAACTATGAAATGATCACGTCTGACATTGAAATCTATTAATCTCTTTTAAATGTGCGAAGTTCAGCTTTATTAAAAAATTAAGTATTGTTTTACTTTTATCTTGAGTTTCTTCATTCTACATCTTTCGTTTTCTTAGGAACTGAATAATTAACTACTGAACTTTTCTATGTTCTTGAGTTTTGTATTGGTTTACAAAATGTTAATGAATTTTTTTGTTAAAGAACTTTTTAATAAAAAAGATTTAACCCGACTTAAGCTACCTTAAGACCTTATGTTTTTTTACATCTGACTTATCAAATTATCCATGAAATAAACACTAAAGGAAGTGCCACTTCAAATTTTTTGACTATAAAGAATATCTTTGAAGTTTGTATATTTTGTCAATATTACACAGATCGTTGCCACACTCGTAGACTATTTTATGGGAATTTGTAAACTAAAATGTGTAGTTTGAAAAAAATAAGTAAAATTTAAAATAACTAATATTTGCAATAAAAAGTCTTATAAAATTTGTAGTTTGTAGCTTTGTAGATGCTAAAACACATAAGATCTCAATTATACCATTAAATTAAAAAAATATTTCGTGTGTGTTACTGAATAACGAATTTCGGGCAAACTGCTGAGGCGTTTGAGATAATATTCACAGCTTGTGTTCCTAAAAGTTTAGGGAAGGACTCGATAGACTTTGAAAACATGACTGACATGAAAACACCCACTAGGAGCAGTTTTGTGGATCTCAGTTCAAAAACTTTACTTACTTAGTTTTCCCAAACTCTACAAGTAAAATAGAGGGGACTTCTTTCAGTCAAGGACATGTACTAGATTCTATTTTTAGACTAATTGAAGAAGACCTACAGTTTGACGCTGGCTCCTAATGGCAAATAACTTAATACTCAATAACCAGTCTTTACCTGTATTACAGACCTTATGTCCACAAAATCTTTAACATTCCGATATAAAAGAATGGTTGAGGCCCTATGCTCCACTGGGAGTCAAGGATAATAGGAAAAAAAAGTTAAGAAATATTAAAAATTACCAAACAATGTTGATACTTAAATAGGATTTTTTTTTTTTGAAAAGTAAGGTAGCCTCATTTTTTGTGTAAACTTCAGATATTCTTTCTTGTCAAATGGTTAATGTTTACAAAATAAAAAGTAAGTGGCGCTTCCTTTAATATTTATTTCATGAAATTATCCAATACAAAACATAGACACATCGTGTGATGCCTTTAAAATATTGCTTCTGTAAAAGTCACATGCAGAGTCATATATAAGAGAATGTTTAATTTGCTTCTGACATATCAGCTGTTGTCAGCTGTTATTACGAAAAACTAGTAAGAGTGTTATATTCGGCTGTGCCGAATCTTATATACCCACCATCAAGTTGTGTTAAATTTAGAAATATCTCTACGAGGGTGCAGCTAATTCAAAATGTGGACCAACGTAGAAAAAATTTAATCTCATAACCTGGTGTAGTTTAGCATTAATAGCCCGTTAAATACTTTTCGTTTAGCTTAATGTTTAGTTGGGATAAACATGTTGATAGTAATACGACAGGTCCGTATATTTTGTTAGGAGTTTCTAATACCGTATATAAAGCCTGGACATTAGTGCAATTTGAATATACAGCTTGTACCTCCGAATCTTTTTGATTGTATATATAACAAGTAAGAAAGCGCTATAGTCGGTCAAGCCGACCATACGATACCCTTCACCACTAAGGTCAAAGGTGTTATTTTTCCTGTGTAAAGACAAATATTTGCTAAATTTTGCCATCATACAAACATTTTCTCAAAACTTATATATTCAACCTGTTTCCGTCATTTGGACTTATATGAGAGCTAGGGTCAAATGTGGACCGATTATCTCGAAATTTGGCAAATTGATTACAGTTGTTACAAAAATTATGTATGCAAAAAATAAACTCAAAATTTTCATTATCTTTAGATTTACGAGCGTTTTAGTGATTTTTTGTCTTATTTTGTGCGTTTTTAAAGAAGAGTTTGTATGGGAGCTATGGTCAAATGTAGACCGATTTCAACGAAATTTGGTACAGTGATTTAGGTTTACATAAGCAGTATTTGTTTTAAATTTCATGAAAAAATATTTATATTTGTGGCCAATATAGCAATTCCGGGAAGTGGGACCTATGGGAGGTACCATAAATAATGGACCGATTTTGACGAATTTCAATAGCCATGGTCCCATTATCAAAAAAATTATCTGTGCCAAATTTCATCAAATTATCTTTAGAACTGCGACCTGTAGTTTGATTACAAGGTTTACATGGGGGTCCAGGCAGCCAGCCGTCCAGCCAGCCAGACGGACGGACGGACGGACATCGCTAAATCGACTCAGAAAGTGATTCTAAGTCTATTGGTATACTAAAAGGTGGGTCTAAGACAAATATTTCTATGCGTTACAAACATCAGCACAAACTTATAATACCCTTTCCACCTATGGTGGTGAAGGGTATAAAAAGGGGATGTAATATATATATATATATACGAATTATAGCCAAACGTTGACCGATTGTAACAAAATTTTACACACTGGCTGGTATTTATATAAAGCTTGTTTTTGCAAAAATTAGTGGACATAGCTGTCATAGTTTCTAATGCATTAAACACATAGACAACAGCAGGCTACGGGCTACAACCTGTCAAAATTAGAATACATGCATTCAAACAGAAATAAATTTTTTAGAGTCGACACGGCTACACGACTACCGACCACCGTTGTAGCTGTAGCCAAAATTGAACTATTTTCTATTTTTGTTGGCGACAATAAAAGATTTAGTGCTGTCAACACCATATAATATTGAAATAAATGAGCGATTTAAACCACTTGAATTTATTTACCACAAATACAATGGAGAGAATTTATGTGAACAATTTACATACTTATAAAATATTTATATATTTAATGTATATAATAATATCTAATAAAATATTATGTAAAAATTTATATTTACATAACTCTAACACAATAGAAGTAAAATTTTAAAAAGTTATTTTTTAAACTAACTCACACGCTACGTGTGCTAGAGCTACGTAGTTCATGTTATATAAAAGCTCAGTATGTCCTTTATAAAATTCATTATATAAAAGAGCATACTTATATCTATATTGTTTTAAGATATACGAATTTTTATAAAAATTAGCTCCTTATCCATTATAAAGTATATAAGTATTATATAGAATATATAAGAATATAAAAGATATTTTTAGTAGCTTTTGTTTGATACCAAAAAAGTTAATATCGGATATAAACTTCTAAAGTTATACCATATTATTCTTGAAATTTAAAAAGCCCATAACTCTTAAACTATTAGAGATCATACCAAAATCTTTCTATATATTTTTTTTTTTTTTTTTGATATAGACATACCATCAGGTACAGGAAAACCGTTGATTTCGGAGGTTAATTAATAAAATGAATTTATGTCGTTTTTATCAAAATTTAAATTGTTATTTTGTCCATCTTAAAAACGCGATATTGGCACCACTCATAAACAGGTGTTTCGAAATGTAGCTGCCATCTTAATATAGCTGCCGTCCCCAAAATAATTAAGTAGCTGACTACGAGGCGACGATTGCAGCCAACGACTTTTGTAGTTTTGTAATCAGTACACAACTTTTTCTAAAGAAATTTTTTGATCAAAAATTTTCTAAAGAAATTTTTTAATCAAAAATTTTCTAAAGAAATTTTTTGATCAAAAATTTTCTAAAGAAATTTTTTAATCAAAAATTTTCTAAAGAAATTTTTTGATCAAAAATTTTCTAAAGAAATTTTTTGATCAAAAATTTTCTAAAGAAATTTTTTGATCAAAAATTTTCTAAAGAAATTTTTTGATCAAAAATTTTCTAAAGAAATTTTTTGATCAAAAATTTTCTAAAGAAATTTTTTGATCAAAAATTTTCTAAAGAAATTTTTTGATCAAAAATTTTCTAAAGAAATTTTTTGATCAAAAATTTTCTAAAGAAATTTTTTGATCAAAAATTTTCTAAAGAAATTTTTTGATCAAAAATTTTCTAAAGAAATTTTTTGATCAAAAATTTTCTAAAGAAACTTTTGATCAAAAATTTTCTAAAGAAATTTTTTGATCAAAAATTTTCTAAAGAAATTTTTTCATCAACAATTTTCTAAAGAAACTTTTTCATCAAAAATTTATTTAAGAAATTTTTGTTAACAAAAATTTTTTAAAGAAATTTTTGCTATCAAAAATTTTCTAAAGAAATTTTTTGATCAAAAATTTTCAAAAGAAATTTTTTTGATCAAAAATTTTCTAAAGAAATTTTTTGATCAAAAATTTTCTAAAGAAATTTTTGTTAACTTATGTAACAAAAATTTACTAAAGAAATTTTTGTCAAGAAAAATTTACCAAAGAAACTTTTTCAGCAAAAATTTATTTAAGAAATTTTTGTTAACAAAAATTTTCTAAAGAAATTTTATGATCAAAAATTTTCTAAAGAAATTTTTTCATCAAAAATTTTCTAAAAGAAATTTTCTCATTAAAAATACTCTAGAGAAATTTTTTCTTCAAAAATTTTTTCTTATAGAATTTTTTTCATCAATATATTCCTATAGAATTTTTTTGTCAAAAATTTCCAATAGAAATTTTTTTCTGAAATATTTTCTATAGAAATTTTTTCATCAAAAATTTTCCATAGAAATTTTTCATCAAAAATTAGCTATAGAAATTTTTTCATCAAAAATTATATCAACAACACTTTTGTACAATTTTGTCTCTCTATCTCTTGTAGTTAACTACCTATCGCAATTTTATCTGACGGACAGACGGACATAATCGTATTTTCTTTTTGTATTTTTGTGTTTCCGTAAGTTTTTTATATGGGAGCTACGGTGAAATGGTAACCGATTGTAACAACATTTTGCACACTGGCTGGCATTCACATAAGACTTCCTTGTGCTAAATTTAGTGGCCAAAGCTATTACAGTTTATGATTTATTAGCATTTAAGTGTATTTCAGGTGGAATTTAGGCTGTTTCTGTATGCTTTTTGTATGGGAGCTATGGCTAAATGTGAACCGATTTCGATGAAATTTTATATGCTGCCTAGTGCTTATGTAAAACTTTTAGATACCAAATTTTGTCATCTGTTATAATTGTTATAATTTATCATTTATTAGCAAATAAGCGATTAGCCTATGTAAACCGATTTTTCCCGATTTCAATACCAAAATTTTCCAAGAAATTAATATATCCTTTCGTTAAGATTTAATCGTGCCGATAACAGACAATCATCGCTCAATCGTCTTAGAATCTCATAAGGATTCAGAATATACTTCAATTTTGGTTTTTGAGCCAATATTAAGGAAATTACAAACGGAATGACAATCTCAATATACCCCCCATTCTTTTTGATGGTGGGTATAAAACGCAAACACAAGCTATGTCAGAAAAAAATGTACCGAATATCATAAACCTTCTGTAAAACAAATATTTTGACAGACAAGCTCAATTACATATGACTTTATAAGTTGAAAAAGTCATATATAAATGTCAGACAGTAAAAAGCCATGTTTATGTAGGAGAATTTCCCGTGTTTTCTAACAAAAGGAATGGGATTTATATGGTGAAATTTAGACCGATTTTCATAAAATTGTATATGCTGGCTGGAGGT
Organism: Stomorhina lunata; assembly: GCA_933228675.1. Lineage (NCBI taxonomy): Eukaryota > Metazoa > Arthropoda > Insecta > Diptera > Rhiniidae > Stomorhina > Stomorhina lunata. Next base: position 86,103,450 of record OW121741.1, on the reverse strand, counting down.
CATATAAGAAATTCCATATACTAAAATATCTGAATATAATTTTGTCACCCATGTTGTGCATTATTGGTTTTCTGTTCAGATAAAAGTAAATAGTAGAAACAATAGGAAAATCTAAATACATATTTTAATTAATTTTTATTTCTAAGCTTGTCGTCAAAAAAAAAGTTAATGAATTTGAATTAACTTTTTAAAGGCTAGACGTGCTCTTTCCCAATCTGAATATTTACATTCAGATAAAATTTCAATAAGAGAACTATTGAATTTGTATCTTACATAACTAATTATGACATCTAGGTTAAACAGTTCCAATCTAAAAATTTCCTATAAAAATAGTAAATTTTTAAAAACACTTTTATAAAAATATGAAATTTTTTAAGAATTTCCTATACAAATATGAAATGTTTTAAAAATTTCCTATAAAAATATGAAATTTTTTAAAAATTTCCTATACAAATATGAAATGTTTTAAAAATTTCCTATAAAAATAGGAAATTTTTGAAAAATTTCCTATAAAAATAGGAAATTTTTGAAAAATTTCCTATAAAAATAGGAAATTTTTGAAAAATTTCCTATAAAAATAGGAAATTTTTGAAAAATTTCCTATAAAAATAGGAAATTTTTGAAAAATTTCCTATAAAAATAGGAAATTTTTGAAAAATTTCCTATAAAAATAGGAAATTTTTGAAAAATTTCCTATAAAAATAGGAAATTTTTGAAAAATTTCCTATAAAAATAGGAAATTTTTGAAAAATTTCCTATAAAAATAGGAAATTTTTGAAAAATTTCCTATAAAAATAGGAAATTTTTGAAAAATTTCCTATAAAAATAGGAAATTTTTGAAAAATTTCCTATAAAAATAGGAAATTTTTGAAAAATTTCCTATAAAAATAGGAAATTTTTGAAAAATTTCCTATAAAAATAGGAAATTTTTGAAAAATTTCCTATAAAAATAGGAAATTTTTGAAAAATTTCCTATAAAAATAGGAAATTTTTGAAAAATTTCCTATAAAAATAGGAAATTTTTGAAAAATTTCCTATAAAAATAGGAAATTTTTGAAAAATTTCCTATAAAAATAGGAAATTTTTGAAAAATTTCCTATAAAAATAGGAAATTTTTGAAAAATTTCCTATAAAAATTGGAAATTTTTGAAAAATTTCCTATAAAAATAGGAAATTTTTGAAAAATTTCCTATAAAAATTGGAAATTTTTGAAAAATTTCCTATAAAAATTGGAAATTTTTGAAAAATTTCCTATAAAAATAGGAAATTTTTGAAAAATTTCCTATAAAAATAGGAAATTTTTGAAAAATTTCCTATAAAAATAGGAAATTTTTGAAAAATTTCCTATAAAAATAGGAAATTTTTGAAAAATTTCCTATAAAAATAGGAAATTTTTGAAAAATTTCCTATAAAAATAGGAAATTTTTGAAAAATTTCCTATAAAAATAGGAAATTTTTGAAAAATTTCCTATAAAAATAGGAAATTTTTGAAAAATTTCCTATAAAAATAGGAAATTTTTGAAAAATTTCCTATAAAAATAGGAAATTTTTGAAAAATTTCCTGTAAAAATAGGAAATTTTTGAAAAATTTCCTATAAAAATAGGAAATTTTTGAAAAATTTCCTATAAAAATAGGAAATTTTTGAAAAATTTCCTATAAAAATAGGAAATTTTTGAAAAATTTTATATAAAAATAGGAAATTTTTGAAAAATTTCCTATAAAAATAGGAAATTTTTGAAAAATTTCCTATAAAAATAGGAAATTTTTGAAAAATTTCCTATAAAAATAGGAAATTTTTGAAAAATTTCCTATAAAAATAGGAAATTTTTGAAAAATTTCCTATAAAAATAGGAAATTTTTGAAAAATTTCCTATAAAAATAGGAAATTTTTGAAAAATTTCCTATAAAAATAGGAAATTTTTGAAAAATTTCCTATAAAAATAGGAAATTTTTGAAAAATTTCCTATAAAAATAGGAAATTTTTGAAAAATTTCCTATAAAAATAGGAAATTTTTGAAAAATTTCCTATAAAAATAGGAAATTTTTGAAAAATTTCCTATAAAAATAGGAAATTTTTGAAAAATTTCCTATAAAAATAGGAAATTTTTGAAAAATTTCCTATAAAAATAGGAAATTTTTGAAAAATTTCCTATAAAAATAGGAAATTTTTGAAAAATTTCCTATAAAAATAGGAAATTTTTGAAAAATTTCCTATAAAAATAGGAAATTTTTGAAAAATTTCCTATAAAAATAGGAAATTTTTGAAAAATTTCCTATAAAAATAGGAAATTTTTGAAAAATTTCCTATAAAAATAGGAAATTTTTGAAAAATTTCCTATAAAAATAGGAAATTTTTGAAAAATTTCCTATAAAAATAGGAAATTTTTGAAAAATTTCCTATAAAAATAGGAAATTTTTGAAAAATTTCCTATAAAAATAGGAAATTTTTGAAAAATTTCCTATAAAAATAGGAAATTTTTGAAAAATTTCCTATAAAAATAGGAAATTTTTGAAAAATTTCCTATAAAAATAGGAAATTTTTGAAAAATTTCCTATAAAAATAGGAAATTTTTGAAAAATTTCCTATAAAAATAGGAAATTTTTGAAAAATTTCCTATAAAAATAGGAAATTTTTGAAAAATTTCCTATAAAAATAGGAAATTTTTGAAAAATTTCCTATAAAAATAGGAAATTTTTGAAAAATATCCTATAAAATTAGGAAATTTTTGAAAAATATCCTATAAAATTAGGAAATTTTTGAAAATTTTCCTATAAAATTAGGAAATTTTTGAAAAATTTCCTATAAAAATAGGAAATTTTTGAACAATTTTCTATAAAATTAGGAAATTTTTGAAAAATTTCCTATAAAATTAGGACATTTTTGAAAAATTTCCTATAAAAATAGGAAATTTTTGAACAATTTTCTATAAAATTAGGAAATTTTTGAAAAATTTCCTATAAAAATAGGAAATTTTTGAAAAATTTCCTATAAAAATAGGAAATTTTTGAAAAATTTCCTATAAAAATAGGAAATTTTTGAAAAATTTCCTATAAAAATAGGAAATTTTTGAAAAATTTCCTATAAAAATAGGAAATTTTTGAAAAATTTCCTATAAAAATAGGAAATTTTTGAAAAATTTCCTATAAAAAATTTTTGAAAAATTTCCTATAAAAATAGGAAATTTTTGAAAAATTTCCTATAAAAATAGGAAATTTTTGAAAAATTTCCAGTAAAAATTTTTGAAAAATTTCCTATAAAAATAGGAAATTTTTGAAAAATTTCCTATAAAAATAGGAAATTTTGTAAAATTTCCTATAAAAATAGGAAATTTTTGAAAAATTTCCTATAAAAATAGGAAATTTTTGAAAAATTTCCTATAAAAATAGGAAATTTTAGAAAAATTTCCTATAAAAATGGGAAATTTTAGAAAAAATTCCTATAAAAATAGGAAATTTTAGAAAAATTTCCTATAAAAATAGGAAATTTTAGAAAAACTTCCTATAAAAATAGGAAATTTTAGAAAAATTTCCTATAAAAATAGGAAATTTTTGAAAAATTTCCTATAAATATAGGAAATTTTAGAAAAATTTCCTATAAATATAGGAAATTTTAGAAAAATTTCCTATAAATATAGGAAATTTTAGAAAAATTTCCTATAAATATAGGAAATTTTAGAAAAATTTCCTATAAATATAGGAAATTTTAGAAAAATTTCCTATAAATATAGGAAATTTTAGAAAAATTTCCTATAAATATAGGAAATTTTAGAAAAATTTCCTATAAATATAGGAAATTTTTGAAAAATTTCCTATAAAAATAGGAAATTTTTGAAAAATTTCCTATAAAAATAGGAAATTTTTGAAAAATTTCCTATAAAAATAGGAAATTTTTGAAAAATTTCCTATAAAAATAGGAAATTTTTGAAAAATTTCCTATAAAAATAGGAAATTTTTGAAAAATTTCCTATAAAAATAGGAAATTTTTGAAAAATTTCCTATAAAAATAGGAAATTTTTGAAAAATTTCCTATAAAAATAGGAAATTTTTGAAAAATTTCCTATAAAAATAGGAAATTTTTGAAAAATTTCCTATAAAAATAGGAAATTTTTGAAAAATTTCCTATAAAAATAGGAAATTTTTGAAAAATTTCCTATAAAAATAGGAAATTTTTGAAAAATTTCCTATAAAAATAGGAAATTTTTGAAAAATTTCCTATAAAAATAGGAAATTTTTGAAAAATTTCCTATAAAAATAGGAAATTTTTGAAAAATTTCCTATAAAAATAGGAAATTTTTGAAAAATTTCCTATAAAAATAGGAAATTTTTGAAAAATTTCCTATAAAAATAGGAAATTTTTGAAAAATTTCCTATAAAAATAGGAAATTTTTGAAAAATTTCCTATAAAAATAGGAAATTTTTGAAAAATTTCCTATAAAAATAGGAAATTTTTGAAAAATTTCCTATAAAAATAGGAAATTTTTGAAAAATTTCCTATAAAAATAGGAAATTTTTGAAAAATTTCCTATAAAAATAGGAAATTTTTGAAAAATTTCCTATAAAAATAGGAAATTTTTGAAAAATTTCCTATAAAAATAGGAAATTTTTGAAAAATTTCCTATAAAAATAGGAAATTTTTGAAAAATTTCCTATAAAAATAGGAAATTTTTGAAAAATTTCCTATAAAAATAGGAAATTTTTGAAAAATTTCCTATAAAAATAGGAAATTTTTGAAAAATTTCCTATAAAAATAGGAAATTTTTGAAAAATTTCCTATAAAAATAGGAAATTTTTGAAAAATTTCCTATAAAAATAGGAAATTTTTGAAAAATTTCCTATAAAAATAGGAAATTTTTGAAAAATTTCCTATAAAAATAGGAAATTTTTGAAAAATTTCCTATAAAAATAGGAAATTTTTGAAAAATTTCCTATAAAAATAGGAAATTTTTGAAAAATTTCCTATAAAAATAGGAAATTTTTGAAAAATTTCCTATAAAAATAGGAAATTTTTGAAAAATTTCCTATAAAAATAGGAAATTTTTGAAAAATTTCCTATAAAAATAGGAAATTTTTGAAAAATTTCCTATAAAAATAGGAAATTTTTGAAAAATTTCCTATAAAAATAGGAAATTTTTGAAAAATTTCCTATAAAAATAGGAAATTTTTGAAAAATTTCCTATAAAAATCGGAAATTTTTGAAAAATTTCCTATAAAATTAGGAAATTTTGGAAAAATTTCCCTTTTATAGGAAAGCTTTGAAAAATCTTCTTAATTGTTTTTCTTTTGTTTGTATAAAAGTTTACTTTCATTTTCCCAAAAGAAGTTAAGTCGAAAGTGAATTTTTCCTCCCACCTTTCAATTAAATCTTTATAAATGAATGAATGAAAAAAAAGTAAAATGAAGTGAAGATATTGAAGCTGTGAACCCAACATCTTAATATATAATTTAAATAAAATTCAAATGAAAAATATAAAATTATATGCAAAAATTATTCAATAGCATTCAAAGAAATAATAAAATATTTAAGAGAAGCTGTTGCATGATTTATAGAAATGAATTTAAAAATAATTTTTCAAATTTTACTTCAGATCATAAACTTTACGTTTTAAGTACAACAAAGAAAAGTAACGAAATTTTTAAAAGGCTTTTAGCCTTTATCATGTGTTAGATGCGAGTATCTTTAATCTTATGTTAAATAACTTTTACACAAAATTGGGGGAAAATACCGAAATCACTGAACATTATTAAAATATGAATGTATGAATTTATTAAATTAAATGAAAGCATCTTTCATATTTTAGAAAAATTATAAACGCCACTTTAAAGTAAGAAAGTAATTAAATTGTTTAAATGTTGAAAGTAGCTTTTTCTTAGTTGAAATAATAACATCAAAAATTCCATTATTTGTTCATTTTTTTTATTCATACACTTAATTTTTTTTAATATTTGTCTTCATTTTGACAACTTTATTTTCAACTTAGAGTCAAGTAGTAGTATTTTTCTGTCTAAGTCTTAGACATAAAAATACTACATTTATAGAAATAGAGACATAAGTAAAAAAATTTCAAGAGTCAATTGACAGTTGCATATTAACAGAGCCAGTGTCATTTTATTTTAAAGACCTCGGATTTATTGACCTGCCCTCGTATTTTTACTAAATTAAAGTTAAAATGTGCATGCGTATTTTGAGTTAAGTCTGTATTTATGTAAATGAAAGATAAAAGTGACTGCTTCGATTTCAAAACTAAATCAAACCACATTTTTACACATATTTAAATAGAACGTTTTTGAAGGCAATCGTAATTGGAATAAAAAATGTTTAACTTTTCTGGTTTTTATTGTTTTTATATAAAAAATTACTTTATTACAAAGTCATCCTATCAATAGTAAATTTTTGAAAAATTTCCTATAAATAGTAAATTTTTGAAAAATTTCCTATAAATAGTAAATTTTTGAAAAATTTCCTTTAAATAGTAAATTTTTGAAAAATTTCCTACAAATAGTAAATTTTTGAAAAATTTCCTACAAATAGTAAATTTTTGAAAAATTTCCTATAAATAGTAAATTTTTGAAAAATTTCCTATAAATAGTAGATTTTTGAAAAATTTCCTATAAATAGTAAATTTTTGAAAAATTTCCTATAAATAGTAAATTTTTGAAAAATTTCCTATAAATAGTAGATTTTTGAAAAATTTCCTATAAATAGTAAATTTTTGAAAAATTTCCTATAAATAGTAAATTTTTGAAAAATTTCCTATAAATAGTAAATTTTTGAAAAATTTCCTATAAATAGTAAATTTTTGAAAAATTTCCTATAAATAGTAAATTTTTGAAAAATTTCCTATAAATAGTAAATTTTTGAAAAATTTCCTATAAATAGTAAATTTTTGAAAAATTTCCTATAAATAGTAAATTTTTGAAAAATTTCCTATAAATAGTAAATTTTTGAAAAATTTCCTATAAATAGTAAATTTTTGAAAAATTTCCTATAAATAGTAAATTTTTGAAAAATTTCCTATAAATAGTAAATTTTTGAAAAATTTCCTATAAATAGTAAATTTTTGAAAAATTTCCTATAAATAGTAAATTTTTGAAAAATTTCCTATAAATAGTAAATTTTTGAAAAATTTCCTATAAATAGTAAATTTTTGAAAAATTTCCTATAAATAGTAAATTTTTGAAAAATTTCCTATAAATAGTAAATTTTTGAAAAATTTCCTATAAATTTATTTATTTTTGAAAAATTTACTATTTATAGGAAATTTTTCAAAAATTTACTATTTATAGGAAATTTTTCAAAAATTTACTATTTATAGGAAATTTTTCAAAAATTTACTATTTATAGGAAATTTTTCAAAAATTTACTATTTATAGGAAATTTTTCAAAAATTTACTATTTATAGGAAATTTTTCAAAAATTTACTATTTATAGGAAATTTTTCAAAAATTTACTATTTATAGGAAATTTTTCAAAAATTTACTATTTTTATAGGAAATTTTTCAAAAATTTACAATTTTTATAGGAAATTTTTCAAAAATTTACAATTTTTATAGGAAATTTTTCAAAAATTTACAATCTTTATAGGAAATTTTTCAAAAATTTACAATTTTTATAGGAAATTTTTCAAAAATTTACTATTTTTGTAGGAAATTTTTCAAAAATTTACTATTTTTATGGGAAATTTTTCAAAAATTTACTGGTTTTATAGGAAATTTTTCAAAAATTTACTATTTTTATAGGAAAATTTTCAAAAATTTACTATTTTTATAGGAAATTTTTCAAAAAATTACTATAGTTATAGGAAATTTTTCTAAAATTTACTATTTTTATAGGAAATTTTTCAAAAATTTACTATTTTTATAGGAAATTTTTCAAAAATTTACTATTTTTATAGGAAATTTTTCAAAAATTTACTATTTTTATAGGAAATTTTTCAAAAATTTACTATTTTTATAGGAAATTTTTCAAAAATTTACTATTTTTATAGGAAATTTTTCAAAAATTTACTATTTTTATAGGAAATTTTTCAAAAATTTACTATTTTTATAGGAAATTTTTCAAAAATTTACTATTTTTATAGGAAATTTTTCAAAAATTTACTATTTTTATAGGAAATTTTTCAAAAATTTACTATTTTTATAGGAAATTTTTCAAAAATTTACTATTTTTATAGGAAATTTTTCAAAAATTTACTATTTTTATAGGAAATTTTTTAAAAATTTCCTATTTTTATAGGAAATTTTTCAAAAATTTACTATTTTTATAGGAAATTTTTCAAAAATTTACTATTTTTATAGGAAATTTTTCAAAAATTTACTATTTTTATAGAAAATTTTTCAAAAATTTACTATTTTTATAGGAAATTTTTCAAAAATTTACTATTTTTATAGGAAATTTTTCAAAAATTTACTATTTTTATAGGAAATTTTTCAAAAATTTACTATTTTTATAGGAAATTTTTCAAAAATTTACTATTTTTATAGGAAATTTTTCAAAAATTTACTATTTTTATAGGAAATTTTTCAAAAATTTACTATTTTTATAGGAATTTTTTCAAAAATTTACTATTGTTATAGGAAATTTTTCTAAAATTTACTATTTTTATAGAAAATTTTTCAAAAATTTACTATTTTTATAGGAAAATTTTCAAAAATTTACTATTTTTAGAAGAAATTTTTTAAAAATTTCCTATTTTTATAGGAAATTTTTCAAAAATTTACTATTTTTATAGGAAATTTTTCAAAAATTTACTATTTTTATAGGAAATTTTTCAAAAATTTACTATTTTTATAGGAAAATTTTCAAAAATTTACTATTTTTATAGGAAATTTTTTAAAAATTTCCTATTTTTATAGGAAATTTTTCAAAAATTTACTATTTTTATAGGAAATTTTTCAAAAATTTACTATTTTTATAGGAAATTTTTCAAAAATTTACTATTTTTATAGGATATTTTTCAAAAATTTACTATTTTTATAGGAAATTTTTCAAAAATTTACTATTTTTATGGGAAATTTTTCAAAAATTTCCTATTTTTATAGGAAATTTTTCAAAAATTTCCTATTTTTATAGGAAATTTTTCAAAAATTTACTATTTTTATAGGAAATTTTTCAAAAATTTACTATTTTTATAGGAAATTTTTCAAAAATTTACTATTTTTATAGGAAATTTTTCAAAAATTTACTATTTTTATAGAAAATTTTTCAAAAATTTACTATTTTTATAGGAAATTTTTCAAAAATTTACTATTTATATAGGAAATTTTTCAAAAATTTTCTATTTTTATAGGAAATTCTTCAAAAATTCACTATTTATAGTAAATTTTTCAAAAATTTATTTTTAATAGAAAATTTTTCAAAAATAATTTTTTCTTTTTTAACAAAAAAAATTTAAGATATTACCTTTTATGGTGAAGGTTATAACCGATGTTTCGGAATGTATCACTACGATTTGTTTTCAAATAACGAAGAAACTTACAGATTTTTTTAATTAAAGGAAAATAAAAAAATATTTCCAAACTTTAGTTATATCAATGAATGAATCTTATTCATTCATTTCATTCAAATTAACAATTATTTACGCAGTGTTTAATACTTTAGGTAGAGATAACAAAAACCGACTCCATCCCAAACCACAAGTCAAATATCAACAATCAATTAGATACCATCTCCCCGGGTAAATGCCACATTAATTTCATGTTTTTGTTGTATTAACTGAAAAATAAAATTATCCAACAAATGAAAGACAAAAGCTTGTAGTATTAACGCCAATCTTATTTTTAAATTGGTTTTGTCTGCAACAAAATTAAAGCGCATTCAAACAATGACTTCGAACTAAGAGTTTGAATAGATTTTCTGAGATTAAAAAGTAACAGAAAATGTTTCATAAACTCGTTGTGTAAATGTCAAAACTATTTGTTTACGGTTTTTCATTGTATTTACTTTTTCTATTGTTTAATATTTTTGTGCTTTTTTTAAACATTTTTAACAATTTAATGCATTTTTACTCAGTTCAATTATTATTTTTTACATATACATGGTATAAAAATTTACATGGTATGTTAAATATTTGCTTTCTTATTTCTTGACACTTTTATGTGTAAAATGGTGAGAAAATTATGATCGTATCGCTACTAAGATCTTATAGAAAAAATTTCATTATAAAATTTTTTCTATAGAAAAAATTTCAATATAAAATTTTTTCTTAGAAAAAATTTCATTATAAAATTTTTTCTTAGAAAAACTTTCATTATAAAATTTTTTCCATAGAAAAAATTTCATTATAAAATTTTTTGTATAGAAAAAATTTCATTATAAAATGTTTCTCTATAGAAAAAATTTCATTATAACATTTTTTCTATAGAAAAAAATTCATTATAAAATTATTTCTATAGAAAAAATTTCATTATAAAATTTTTTCTATAGAAAAAATTTCATCATAAAATTTTTTCTATAGAAAAAATTTCATTATAAAATTTTTTCTATAGAAAAAATCTCATTATAAAATTTTTTCTATAGAAAAAATCTCATTATAAAATTTTTTCTATAGAAAAAATCTCATTATAAAATTTTTTCTATAGAAAAAATTTCATTATAAAATTTTTTCTATAGAAAAAATTTCATTATAAAATTTTTTCAATAAAAAAATTTCATTATAAAATTTTTTTCTATAGAAAAAATTTCATTATAAAATTTTTTCTATAGAAAAAAATTCATTATAACATTTTTTCTATAGAAAAAAATTCATTATAATATTATTTCTATAGAAAAATTTTCATTATAAAATTTTTTCTATAGAAAAAATTTCATCATAAAACTTTTTCTATAGAAAAAATTTCATTATAAAATTTTTTCTATAGAAAAAATTTCATTATAAAATTTTTTCTCTAAAAAAAATTTCATTATAAAATTTTTTGTATAGAAAAAATTTCATTATAAAATTTTTTTCTATAGAAAAAATTTCATTATAACATTTTTTCTATAGAAAAAAATTCATTATAAAATTATTTCTATAGAAAAAATTTCATTATAAAATTTTTTCTATAGAAAAAATTTTATTATAAAATTTTTTCTATAGAAAAAATTTCATTATAAATTTTTTTCTATAGAAAAAATTTCATTATAAAATTTTTTCTGTAGAAAAAATTTTATTATAAAATTTTTTCTATAGAAAAAATTTCATTATAAAATTTTTTCTATAGAAAAAATTTCATTATAAAATTTTTTTCTATAGAAAAAATTTCATTATAAAATATTTTCTATAGAAAAATTTTCATTACAAAATTTTTTCTATAAAAAAATTTCCATTAAAATATTTTTTTTTTTTTAAATTTTCATTATAAAATTTTTTCTATAAAAAAAATTTCATTATAAATTTTTTTCTATAAAAAAATTTTCATTATAAATTTTTTTCTATAAAAAATGTTCATTATAAAATTTTTTCTATAGAAAAATTTTCATTATAAAATTTTTTCCATAGAAAAATTTTCATAATAAAATTTTTCTAAAGAAAAATTTCATTATAAAATTGTTTCTATAGAAAAAATGTTATATTGGTTAGTATATCAAATTTTATAGGAATCGGTTCATATTTGACTATAGCTGTCATATAAAAAAAGAAAAAAAATGTAGCAAAGGCCAGATAAATGCTATTAAATTAGAAACTATAATAGCTATGGCCACTAAATTGCAGGAATAAGCTTCATATAAACACCAGCCAATGTGTAAAATTTTGTTACAATCAGTCAATATTTGGCTATAAATTGATTGAAATTTTAATGAACTTATTTTGAAACATACCCAGCAAAACTTTGGTAATGGCAAGTACTCTGATAACTGGTTACCTTGTAACGACTACAACATACCATCCGAATAAATAATAAGTTATTACAGTAGTACTTATTTGTAATTAAGATGGTAATTTAAACTGAATGGCCCCGGTTCAAATCCCACCAAGGGCAACAATTTTTTTTTTAGTTTTTTTTTATTAAAAGAGTCTTTTTAAATGATTTTTGAATTTTAAGAACTTTAATTTATCTTCTGTAAAAAAAATTTGTAAAACTAACTCACGTTAATGAAAAAATACCATCATGAGTCAATTTTGATTATGTAGGGGATGTTGAATACCAAACACGATTCTAATTGGTCTTAACTTGGTAAGCCCAACTTATCTGGGTCATCCTTCATCTCAACTGTGGACACACACCTCCTCATGGTATCACCCGGGGAGCTAGTTTAACACCCATTAATATTGTGAGTTAACATGTTCCGAGAGTTGTCCCATAAGATCGATAAAAATGGGTTAGGATTACGGGCTAGTAACCCTCTCTTGAAAAAAAAATACAATGAAGAGGATAAAATTAGAATTGAAATGTCCCACTACCTAATGTTAGAGGAGGATGTCCGAAACTTCGATAGAAAGACCAAGTACAGGAACATTTTTCAAAGCTTAGCCTATAAAATTGGAGAATATTCGCACAAGATCGAAATCCATGGAATTCTAAAATATGCTCGGACTTTGACCTTAACAGGTTTTAACATTTAAGTAAGTAAGAGTCAATCTTTTGTAAAAACTTATACAAAAAAGAAGATTAAAATTGTTTAAGTTTTAAAATAATTTTAACAAAGTTTTCAAATAATTACAAAAAATCGTATAAAAATATTTTTCCAAAAATTACAACAAAGCAAAAAAAAGCAGGGAAAAACAAAGTTATTTTCACATGATTTTGGATCTAAAAATAAAAATTGTTTATATTAATTATAAGCTGCTAAGTTTTCAACATATGAAGAAGCTCAGTGGAAGAGTCTCTGCCTAGCAGTCGGAGGGTCTGGGTTCGAGCCCCATGGAATCATAAAAAAAATTTTGTATTTCGTTTAAAAATAGTACCTGGTAGACCGAGCCTTGCTCGGAGCTTTATGATAAGCATTTTGAGGAAAATTTTAAAGTTTTTATATATTTTATATTATAAAGTGCTAAAATAAATTTAGAGGAAAGACATTGTAGAAATATTCAGTTAATTTTGAATTATTTGATTTATTTTGTCCGACCAACACATAGTTTGCATAGTTTACAGTTTAACTCATTTTGAATAATTTTGAAAATTATTCATGTCAACAGAAACCTCTGTCGACTCATGCGCAACAACTTTGCTAAAGATTATAGTCTGATCAAATGCACAGTTTACGATTTAATTCATTTTGAGTAGTTTTCTGTGGCGCCACCTGTCATACTTTGCTTATTCCAATTCATAAACCTTCTTCGGCTTATCCGTAACAACTTTTCTGAAGATTATAGCATGATTAAATGTACAGCATACGATTAAATTGACTTTGAGTAAATTTCAGTAGCGCCACCTGTCGAAATTTCTTCATACCAACTAAGAAACCTTCGTCTGTTCATGTGCAACAACTTTGCTAAAGATTGTAGCATGATTAAATGTACAGATTACGATTAAATTTACTTTGAGTAAGTTTCTGTAGCGCTACCTGTCGGAAATTATTCAAACCAACTAAAAAGCCTTCGTCGGCTCATGCGCTACAACTTTGCTAAAGATCATAGCATGATCAAATGTACAGTTTACGATTTAATTAATTTTTAGTAATTTTCAGTGGCGCCATCTGTCGGAAATTAGTCTTATCAACTTTAAAACCTTCGCCGGCTTATCCGCAACATCTTCGCTAAAGAGCATAACATAATCAAATTCACAGTTTACTATTCTATAAAGAACATACATACAGACAAACATTCATTTGTTTAAAATAATACTAATTTTTCCCCCTTTTTATTCCCTAATTTCTAAAAGTTCCATATGTATATTTGGTACTTTTTTGGTGCGAATTGAATTCGGTACATTTTTTTAAAACGCATTTAACATAATGTATAATGTTCCTATTCATATTACTTTGGAGATGTTAAGTTATCATTTTATCCCTTTTTTACCCATTTTGGCTCCAAAATCAAAAAAGTACCAAATACGTGTTTCATGTTTTTTTTACATCTATTGATTGCAGTACCAAGTTTCTTTCTATATTCTTTTGTTTAAAATATAAGAGTGGGTTAAAAAGGTGCCAAAAAAACTATTTTCACCCTTTTTTACCCCCTATCGGACATAGTTTCAAAAAAGTACCAAACACCTGTCCGCTTATTTTCAAAGCTGTTTAAAACGTAATTTTAATTTTGTTTCTATACCTATTACTTTAGGAGACATAGCGTTTACGATTTTTTCCCCTTTTTACCCGTTTTTACCCTCTTAGAGGTAAAAGTTCCAAAAGTCCCTTCTTCTTCGACCTATACATCAAAAAAGATACCCACTGTCCAAATTTTATCAAAATCGTTAGAGCCGTTTTCGAGATAGCCATTCTATATATATATATATATATATATATATATATACAATTATTGCTCGTTTAAGAATATAAGATATGTTTTTAATAAAACAACAACAAAAAAGTTGTTGCTGTTGTTGTTGTTGCTTTCAAATTGCTTACCCAAGTCATTACTTTTCTGCAATTGGTAAGTACTTGCCTCCAATGACATCCACATGTTAATGTAATGACTTAAACAGCGAATGAGTAAGTAGTTCGTATTCAATAGTTTAACTGTTTAACTCATTATTTCCCAGCAAAACTTTGGTAACGGCAAGTACTCTGGTATCTGGTTACCTTGTAATGACTACAGCATACCCTCCGAATAACTAATAAGTTATTACATAAGTACTTATTTGTAATTAAAATGGTAAGTTGAACTGAATGGCCCGGGTTCAAATCCCACCAAGAGCAACAATTTTTTTTATTTTTTTTTATTAAAAATGTATTTTTAAATGATTTTTGAATTTTAAAAACATAAATATTACCTTCTGTAAAAAAAATTTTGGAAAACTAACTCACGGTAATGAAAAAATACTATCATGAGTCAATTTTGATTATGTAGGCTACATACCTATTGGATACCAAGCAACGGTTCTGCTTGGTCTTAACTTGGTAAGCATAGACTTATCTTGGTTATCCTTTATTTCAACTGTGGACACTGACCTCCTAGTGACATCACCAAAAGAGCTACGTTACGTAGTGAGCTAACATGTACCGCGAGTTGTAAAATAAGAACGATAAAAAATGGGATGGAAAGACCAAGTAGAGGAAAAATTTTCACAACTTGGCCTATAAAATTGAAGAATATTCGCACAAGATCGAAGAAAATAGGTTGTATCTATAGGCCATTTAAGTAAGTAAGAGCCAATATTATATAAAAACTTATACAAAAGGGAAGATTTAAATTTTTTAAGTTTTAAAATAATTAAAAAACACGTCTTCTTTGTTTATTAAATGCATTAAACATTTACAAAAAATCGTATAGAAATATGTTTCCAAAAATTACAACAAAGCAAAAAAGCAGAGAAAAACAAAGTTATTGTCACATGATTTTGGATCTAAAAATAAAAATTGTTTATATTAATTATAAGCTGCTAAGTTTTCAACATATGAAGCAGCTCGGTGGAAGAGTCTCCGCCTAGCAGTCGGAGGGTCTGGGTTCGAGCCCCCATGGGGTCATAAGAAAAAATTTGTATTTCGTTTAAAAATATGTTTTTTAAATAAAACAACAACAAAAAAGTTGTTGTTGTTGTTGTTGTCTTCCAATTACTTACCCAAGTCATTACATTTCTGCAATTGGTAAGTACTTGCCTCCAATGACATCCCCATGTTAATGTAATGACTTAAACAGTGAATGAGTAAGTAGTTCGTGTTCAATAGTTTAACTGTTTAACTCATTATTTGGTAATGAAAAGTTTTGCTGGGTTGGTAATGAAAAGTTTTACTGGGTATATTTTTAACTTTTTTCTAGTTTTTAAGAAGAATAATTAATTAATAGGTTCTCAAAATTTAGCATAACCTTAAAGAAAATGAAACTCTAAGAGTAGACATGTATACATCAAAGTTCTAAGAATTTTTATCAAATGACGAAAAAATCTTAAATGAATACATTCCCTAATCAACTCTTCTTAATTGCAAAGATAAAAGTTGCAAAATGTTGACAAAAACTCCGACAATAGAAAAAAAAACGAAATGGAAAAAAAACAGCAGCCGTTAAACAACAAATGAATGAATGATTTGATAATTTTATTCATGTTGCAACCAACATTTTTTACTCAAACTCATGCTCGACACTAGACGGAAAGATTTAACAAAAAAAAAAAAAAACTAGAAGAAAAGTTAAAACAATTACTCTTCTCGAAAATCAAAGCAACAAAAACAAGTATAGAAGAATTGTAGGAGGTCAACATCGACGGCATAATACTCTACACTGCTGAGTTCATTTTTCTAATATCAAATTTAACCTTCTTCTATATGCGCCTGATCAAAGCACACATCGTAGAAATGGTCTTGGAATATAAGTATCTACTACATTTTCAGTGGAAAAAAAGTTCGAAAACTAATCGCGAACATTCTTGTAGAGTAAACCCAGAAAAATCTTCGTGAAAATACATAAGTTTATCAATACCGAAAGTTAACAATGTTTTCTGCGGACTGAAAAATAATATTTGATGATTTGACAATGACATTGAAATCGACATATTATGCATATATATTCACTTCTAGAAGCATACCCTTTTATATTTCGTAATTGCTGCTACCTATAAATTAAAGTTTCTATAGATTAGTAATAGTTAATATGACAGTTTGGTAATCAAATTTACTTAGACTATGAAGTCCATTATGTTATAACGGAAGCTAGCAAAAATTATTGCACTGGTTACCTCCGTTAAGCAATCCGGATTGGGTCACATCTTTCAGCAGTAAATAAATCCTCGAAGATGATCGCCTATCATATGGTTTGTGGAATAAAATTCTCTCCCTAGTATTAGTTGTAGATGGCTAAAGGCATGGTATCAAATTTTAGTTCTTCTGGAATTTGTATGGTAATCCTAAGTGTTGCTACTTAGTCAGCTTTACTGTTCCCTGGTTGTTAAACCGTATCTTGATTACGCTGTGTCCCGGCTCCCCCACAAGATGGGCTGATGTCAAAACTGAATACAGGGACTAACAGAACTTATATTTATGCCCACTATTCTAAGGATATTACATTTCTACCAATATTCTATTTACTTACTGGCCAAAACTTTGACTTAATCCGGTAGTTTTCGTGCGAAGTTTTGATCTAGGCATTTCGAAAAGATACCGTATTTCACCATGAGTCAAAGTAGAAGTCAATATACCGTGGATTGGGTGATAAAAAGAGCAAACGTGAAGCGTAGACTTGCCATTCGCTGGAGAGAACTGCACCTGGCGATAAAACAATATACCATTATCGGTCTTCACAACTAGAAAACAATGTTAGGTTTGGCTCAGTATGTGAAAGCAATAGCTCCCATTATCTATATTTATTATATGATAATTCTATGTTCATTATGTGACAACCTTTATAACGATCTCCTTTAGAGGTACATATATCAGAATATCTTTCAGTGTGAGGTTCCATTATAGGCGAGATATAGCACCAGCTTGTGGTGTCAGACAGATCTAATTTGCACATATTATTTTTCTTTGTAAGAAGAATATACGAACTTCCTGAAACTAACATGTAATCAAAGATTAACTCGAGATTCGAAATTTCGATGTGGCAAAACAAGCAGTATATATGCCAATCGTTCTGACGCTAACGATATGGTTTTAGCCGAGCTGAGATTTAAAGTATTAGGGATTGTGGACACTATAGGCATTCGACATGGCTCCGTGGTTTCAATTTTATTTAATCCAGATTAAGGCCCAAGTAACTAAACTTACAGAAATGACTCGGCGGAAAGAGATTTGACTCCATCGACGAAATGATCTTCCAAAAAAAATGCAAATTTTTTAAGACCTCGTCAAATAATGTTTTTCAGAAGGGAATCAAAATTTGATTTAAGACAAAAATGCGCTTTTTACAATAAATTTACATAATTTTTTAATATTAGTTTGTAATTTTTTGCAAAAATCTCTAAAGCTAAACAAGGTATTATCAAAATTTTTAGGCACAGTATAGACCTATAGATTCAGAAATATTAATTTCAGAGCGAGTTCTAAAATTTCATCTCATACCGCAAGGTTCTTTCTTCTACTCAATTTCTTATCTTCATTAACAGCTTTCTATTTATGTCAAACTTCCAACCGTTTTTATGAAAGTAACATTTTCAGTTTGGATCGAGCCTTTTGGAGTTTGGTATTATAAAAAAATAAGAACCGTTAAACCGCAGTTTAAATACAATCTCTGCTTATCGATGACAGTAGGGTATTCATCTATTAATTCCAAGGTTCGAAAAAATACTCTTAAGTATTGTATTTTAAGGTACCGTAGTGTACTAAGGCAAGTTCGGTACATAGTCACAAACATAACAAAGCTTTCAATTTAAGTCTAGGTACCTTAAAATTTTAGAGTACCAGTTAAAATACACAACCTTTATCATAACGAACTTTCACGAAGTGCGCTAAAAATAACGTACTTCGTTGAGTACTATAACGTACTTTGTTGAGTATTTTAACGAACTCTTATGAACTGACAACAGTGATAAAAATAGTATTGCCAAAAGTGAAATTAAATAAAATAATGCTGTCGTTTAGGATGAAAACCCCTTAACTGGCAACACTTGCTTATATTTGTGTGTGCCCTGCAAACAACTTTGTTAACTTTAAGCAAACTTAAAGTTTGCTGTTGTGGTTGATGCTTGGATTACTTTTACCGAAGAAAAGTGACTATTTTAACATGGCGATGTCATTGGAGGTAGTCACTGTCCGACCTTGCATGACTTTTCAACTAACTTAAAATTAGTTTGTTATAAGTCAGTTAATAGACAAAGAGAGAAGTAACACTGGGTTACCTTCTTTGGAAAGGGAATACTAGAGAAGCCAAAGGTGGTGTTGAAAAGAAGAGATAAATCTTTATATTATTTAACACTTTACAACTGAAATTGATGTTGTAAAGACCAGGGATCGAACCGAGGATGAATATGAATGTTATGCCTTGTAGTCGACGTGCTAACCAGCAAAGCCACAGCACTTAAAAGATGAAAAGGAAAATATCATATTATCTGTTATAAATAAAAAAAAGAAGTCAAAATAGTAGAAAAGCATGAATGCTAAGAATAGAATAACATGATCACAATGAGTAGAGAAATTTCTGCATGACTTTGTAGTTAGATTGTAGTTAGTTGCTAAAAAGTTGACCATTATTTTCGTAGTCGACTTTCGATTTGCTTGCAGGGGATATAATGTTTCCAAAACTTAAACATGTACTTCTGATTCGAGTAGGTTGATGTTCGCTTTAACTTCAGACATTAGCCAGCAGTTTGATATCCCCAAGTAATTTATTTACCAAAAAGTACATGTTCAAGTCCCGGCTCATTTTGTCAATGTTGAATATGGTTCTTCAACTTTCAACTGTTGGGATTTTTTATGAAAATATACGAGTTATTTATGAATGCACAACAACAATACTTCGTTAAAATATTACGAACGCAGCCACAAGTAAGTTATCTAAAAATTCGTAACTTAGTACTTTATGGTACTCTAAAGTTAACTAAAAAATACTGTTAAATCCTAGAGAACGGTACGTTATTATAAGGTACAGTTCTTTTTGTTATTGTACCTTTGTGTACTTAACTTTGTTTCGGATTTAGTCAGGTACGTTAAAATAAATAACTTTTGTGTGTGAGTAAGTTCACTACAAAATAATAAGGTACTGTTTTTTTTTCGAACTTTGATTAATTCACTGAATTTAACATAAAACAGTCAAACTTCACTAATTTGAACTTCTATTACTTTAATTTTCCATAAGTTGAAGCAAATTTTGTTTTTAAAATTAACGTTCTCTAATTTGATTCCCAAAGTTAAAGTCTACATAACTTAAAGCTTTTTTGGGGATAACGTTGATTCAATTTATAGAAGTTCGAAAATGCCAGCAGAGAAACAATACTATTGACAACAGAGTTGGCAAAATATTAGTTCGATTGATGATTAAAAACCAGAGACCGGAGATCGTTTTATTTTTTAAATCCATCAAGTATAAATATCATTGCCGATGAAAATTTATTTTCATTTCGATCGAAAAATAAAAAAAGATGGATTTATATTTGAAATATAAATATCCCTCATGATGAAAATTTTAAATATATATATAACGATAAATATCCGAACAGAGAAATATTTTATTGATTGTTTTATTTTTGAACTTCTGTTTTGACTTTGGAAAAATAAAATGTTTATGAAATTTTCAAATTTTCAACAATGAATGTATGAATGTTTACAATTTATTGCAATTTTTTAGGACATCGAAGTTAAAATAGTTCTAATGGGAACTATTGGTGGTTTCTTTGATTCGCGTCGCTATTTCCAAAAACAAAATAACTTTTAAACGTTTTAAACGCACTTAGACAACGACCATTTGTTGCCCAAACCCATTTCAATATAAAATTTGCAACAATAATTGAATTTATTGCTATTTAAACGTCCTAAAGATGTTTTATACACGGACAAATACAGAAATAAAATTTGAATTTTTTCTATCAAAATTTATTTTCATCGGATGAAAAAAGATGAGAATAATTTTGAACTGTACTGATAAATATCCCAAACGATTTTTTTATATTTTATTTTCATCGGATTGAAAAAAGGAACAAAATTTTTGAACAAATAAAAATCATGAGGGATTTTTAATATTTTTTTAAACTTCAATGATTGTTTTTTTATGGATTAAAACATGAAAATATTGTTTTAAAAGTATTAAAATCCGGTCTCTGTTAAAAACTAACTATTAAAAAATTTATTTTGATTAACAGCTAAAAATATTTAGTTGTAATCATAAGAATTTTTTTCGATTAATTAGTCGTCATCATTAATCGTTAGTCAAAACTACAAAATAAGGTACACTTTTGGCTTCATTTGGAGGTGGAGTTCGCGGATAGGCTAATTCATTGATTGAAGTCATAATAAGTACAGGGAAGAAAGCAAACCAGAAAGCCAACAAAAAAATATAATAGTTTTAAGTTTCTGTTTTTATAACTTTCAAAACCAAAAGTTTTAACTTTTTAGTTTTATATTTTTCAAATATGAAAATTATTCTGCACAATGAAACTTATGACATACGATTAATTTTAATTTTTTTAATCACGACTAAATTATTATGTATTAATGAAACTAATTTAATCATGAATAATATAATCATGATTAATTTAGTTAGGATTAATTTAATCAAGAATAATATAATCATGACTAATTTAGTTAGGATTAATTTAATCAAAATTGACAAATCGATTAAAAAATTAATCGATTAATGCCAACTCTGATTGACAATGACTCCAGTACTATATACTTATTTTACACCAAAAGTTCCTTCAAAGTCTAACAGTAGACTTTTCTACTAGTTACAAAGTATTGGCATAGAACTTCTTTTAGTTCGAATAGAGGCATTGGATCAAAATGGCACCTATTGAGATACTGAAAAAATTCGTTATTTGGCCGTACTGTCCGTATGTGGAATTTACTTCCCCCAGAAGTTTTCCCTGCCATTTGTTATATAGGAAAATTTAAAGTCTACAGACACTACCAAATCTATCCCTCTCACATCTTATCTTATATTCTTAAACGAGCAATAATTGTATATATATATATATATATATATATAGAATGGCTATCTCGAAAACGGCTCTAACGATTTTGATAAAATTTGGACAGTGGGTATCTTTTTTGATGTATAGGTCGAAGAAGAAGGGACTTTTGGAACTTTTACCTCTAAGAGGGTAAAAACCGGTTAAAAAGGGGAAAAAATCGAAAACGCTATGTCTCCTAAAGTAATAGGTATAGAAACAAAATTAAAATTACGTTTTAAACAGCTTTGAAAATAAGCGGACAGGTGTTTGGTACTTTTTTGAAACTATGTCCGATAGGGGGTAAAAAAGGGTGAAAATAGTTTTTTTGGCACCTTTTTAACCCACTCTTATATTTTAAACTAAAGAATATAGAAAGAAACTTGGTACTGCAATCAATAGATGTAAAAAAAACATGAAACAAGTATTTGGTACTTTTTTGATTTTGGAGCCAAAATGGGTAAAAAAGGGATAAAATGATAACTTAACATCTCCAAAGTAATATGAATAGGAACATTATACATTATGTTAAATGCGTTTTAAAAAATGTACCGAAGTCAATTGGCACCAAAAAAGTACCAAATATACATATGGAACTTTTAGAAATTAGGGAATAAAAAGGGGGAAAAATTAGTATTATTTTAAACAAATGAATGTTTGTCTGTATGTATGTTCTTTATAGAATAGTAAACTGTGAATTTTATTGTGTTATGCTCTTTAGCGAAGATGTTGCGGATAAGCCGGCGAAGGTTTTAAAGTTGATAAGACTAATTTCCGACAGATGGCGCCACTGAAAATTACTAAAAATTAATTAAATCGTAAACTGTACATTTGATCATGCTATGATCTTTAGCAAAGTTGTAGCGCATGAGCCGACGAAAGCTTTTTAGTTGGTATGAATAATTTCCGACAGGTGGCGCTACAGAAACTTACTCAAAGTCAATTTAATCGTAATCTGTACATTTAATCATGCTACAATCTTTAGCAAAGTTGTTGCACATGAGCCGACGAAGGTTTCTTAGTTGGTATGAAGAAATTTCGACAGGTGGCGCCACTGAAATTTACTCAAAGTCAATTTAATCATAAGCTGTACATTTAATCATGCTATAATCTTCAGCAAAGTTGTTACGGATAAGCCGAAGAAGGTTTATGAATTGGAATAAGCAAAGTCCGACAGGTGGCGCCACAGAAAACTACTCAAAATGAATTAAATCGTAAACTGTGCATTTGATCAGACTATAATCTTTAGCAAAGTTGTTGCGCATGAGTCGACAGAGGTTTCTGTTGATATGAATAATTTCCAAAATTATTCAAAATGAGTTAAACTGTAAACTATGCAAACTATGTGTTGGTCGGACAAAATAAATCAAATAATTCAAAATTAACTGAATATTTCTACAATGTCTTTCCTCTAAATTTATTTTAGCACTTTATAATATAAAATATATAAAAACTTTAAAATTTTCCTCAAAATGCTTATCATAAAGCTCCGAGCAAGGCTCGGTCTACCAGGTACTAACCTATAATAATAGTTTCAACACAAAGCAATGTATTGAATTAGTAGGGGTCAGCGCCCAAGAGTTGGTTCTAGATTTGAAAAAAAAAACATGCTAGGTCGATACAGCAGATATAAATATATCTTACTTTTGAGGATAATTCTTACTGGTGAATCTACCTTTAAAGATGGGCTAAAGAATAATATTTCTAAATGTTGCAAACCTGTATAAATTACCAACGATGGTCTAATGATAGTGTAGGGTAAAAACACAATCTATGGAAAATTCAAAAGCAAAGTTTTCATTATTAAAGTTGTTATTATAAAAAAAAGACACTTTGATGTTTTAGTTGTTGTTGCTATTGTTGGTGGTGGTAACAGCAGCAACAGCATTAAAAGAAAATTGTTGGTTAGTTGCATACGGCTTGACTAAACAACTTTTTTCGATGTTGGTTAATAAAACAGTTTGAATCGAGAGGTGAAACATGCATGACGTGCGGTTTTAAAAACGTCTGCAGTGGCAAAGAAAATATTAAGCGTTTTTTTTTCTATTGTTTTTTTTTCAAATAACGTTATAAAAAATTGTTTATAGTTTTCATAAAAAAGTAAAGTGAAGGCAACACTTAAAACTAAAATATTTTACTATATAAAACGTCATAAAAAATTTGTAATTCCAAATTTAAAAAAAAATTCTTTTATACCAGAAAGAATATTTAACAAAATTTAAGTGCCCTGAAAAAGATTTTTTATTCGGCTTTTTAACATTAAACAATTTGCTTAAAAATTTTTTAAATTTACAACTTAATTACGATCTTAGTATAAGAAAGATTTGCAAAAAAAGAAAAATAAGAAAATTACAACTTTTACTTGAAATTAAAAATAGAAAAAGTTTCTCCCATCATCAATTAATAACGTCAGAAAAATATAATACGCTGCTGCAATATCTCTCCGATTGTCTGCCATTTTGCTGTCATCCCCATTATCTACTGCCACAGTTAAACGATAAACCTATGACAACTGACAGATTTTCAACACCCACTGGCAGTTTGGAAAGGAAATTTAGCAAGTCGACAAAATATATTGTTAACGCTTAAACCGAAAAAATAAACATCCCATCATGGAGATCACATCAGTGGTAATTATTTTTTTTATCTAAAATTTTATTGATCGTTTTGTTAACGGTTCAATTTTTTTTAACTGTTCGAATCCTTTTGGAAAGTCTTTAATGGCTGTGTTGATTACTTTTTCATTGTCAATTTTATTAAGTGATTAAATACCAGAGACAGCGCAATGTCAAAATAATTGCACTTGTTAGACAAGTGATCTATATATTTTTTGTTGACTTAAGTACCCTACTAATCAAAGAGTGGTCAGTTTTTGTCTGATAATGATGTATGCCATAAAATAACTCAGATTAAATTTGAGATTAAAAGCAAAACAAGTAAGAAAGCGCTATAGTCGGTCAAGCCCGACCATATGATATCCTTCACCACCAAGGTCAAAGGTGTTATTTTTCTTGTATAAAGACAAATATTTGCTAAATTTTGCCATCATACTAAAATTTTCTGAAAACTTACATATTTAACCTGTTTCCGTCATTTGGATTTATATGAGAGCTAGGGTCAAATGTGGACCGATTGTCTCGAAATTTGGCAAATTGATTACAGTTGTTACAAAAATTATATATGCAAAAAATAAACTCAAAATTTTCATTATCTTTAGATTTACGAGCGTTTTAGCGATTTTTTGTCTCGTTTAGTGCGTTTTTAAAGAAGAGTTTGTATGGGAGCTATTGTCAAATGTGGACCGATTTCGATTGAAATTTAGTACAGTGATTTAAGTTTATATAAGCAGTATTTGTTTTAAATTTCATGAAAAAATATTGATATTTGTGGCCAATATGTCAATTCCGGGAAGTGGGACCTATGGGAGGTACCATAAATAATGGACCGATTTTGACCAATTTCAATAGCCATGGTTCCATTATCAAAAAAATTATCTGTGACAAATTTCATCAAATTATCTTTAGAATTGCGACCTGTAGTTTAATTACAAGGTTTACATGGGGGTCCAGCCAGCCAGCCAGCCAGCCAGACGGACGGACGGACATTGCTAAATCGACTCAGAAAGTGATTCTAAGCCTATTGGTATACTAAAAGGTGGGTCTAAGACAAATATTTCTATGCGTTACATACATCAGCACAAACTTATAATACCCTTTCCACCTATGGTGGTGAAGGGTATAATAACCCATTATTGGTTTATATGTAAGGTTAGTACGGCAGTCCGCTAATCAGACTCACATAGACTATTAGGTATATAAGTTACGAAAGCCAGCAAAAATCATACACCTTCCGGATATCGTTTTAAAAATCTCCCCATTCGGCCAATCTACTTCTGCCAGATTAACTAGATCTTCAGAGAAATAACTACAGAGTTAAAAGGTGCAAGCCCTAGCATTAACACGCAGTCGATGTAAAAGAAATAAAATTGGCTTTATATTCGGTGTTATATTCGGCTGTGTTAAATCTTATACACCCTCCTTCAAATTGAGCTAAATTTAGAAACATATCTCACATACAGTCACTCAAATTACTGTCCCAATGTTTTTAAGTTCTTTACGAATATGAGTGTAACAACAAAGCTGTTGGCCCAATCTCTCTGATATTTGGTATTATTATATATTGGTCCCGTGTTGACATTTATAATAAAAAAAAATATCATTGTGATACCGCTAATAAAAAGAAAACACAAAAGCAAATTCTTACTGGGACGGTTTTTTGACTTTACATTTATTTACATACTTTTTTAATTTAATATTTTGTATAGCCTATATTCGCAGTAATAACGGCTTGTATACGACGAGCATGCTTTCTTCTAAATGTTTACAATCACTTGGAGCAATGCCGTTCTAAGCTTCCACTACATCTGCCCTCAGTTCATCTAAATTACTAGGGGTTCCGATAACACCTCTCTTTAGAACGTTTGAGAGGTACGCGATGGGGTTTATATCGGGTGACCGGGGCGGCCAGTCAAGGACTTTGTACCCGTTGTCATTGAGCCATTTTCTGTTAGTTTGGAGGTATTTTTGAGGTCATTGTACCTGAATGTAGATATAAATAGGGGATGTTATATATATATAAAAAATATAGCTAAATATTGACCGACTGCCAAAAACTTTGATACACTGGCTGGTATTTATAGAAAGCTTTAATTTCCATAGTTGTCATAGTTTACAACCTAATAGCTTTGTGGAAACCACTAATTCCGGGAGTTTATATGAAAACTATGGTCAAATATGGACCGATTCCTATAAAATTTGATATATAAATCAAAGTTTCAAACAACTTCTCTGTTCCAAATTAAGTCGTAGTAGCTGTTACAATTGTATTAAATTTATCAGCATTAATGTGATTCCCGGGGCGGGGTTATATGGGAGCTCTAACTAAATGTGAACCGATTTCGCCCATTTTCAGTACACAACTTCTGTTACATATCAAAAATACTTTTGTAAAATTTTTTCCCTCTAGCTTTTGTAGTTAAGGAGCTACCGCGCTTTTATCTGACGGACATATGGACATAAACCACCTTTTCTTTTTGTATTTTTGTGTTTCCGTAAGTTTTATATATGGGAGCTATGGTGAAATGGTGACCGATTGTGACAAAATTTTGCACACTGGCTGGCATTCACATAAGAGTTCCTTGTGCTAAATTTAGTGGTCAAAGCTATTACAGTTTATCATTTATTGGCATTTAAGTGAATTTCAGGTGGTATTTAGGCTGTTTCCGTAAGTTTTTTATATGGGAGCTATGGTTAAATGTGAACCGATTTCGATGAAATTTTATATGCTTATGTAAAACTTCTAGATACCAAATTTTGTCATCATAGCTGTTATAATTTGTCATTTATTAGCAAAAAAGCGATTAGCCTAGACGAGATTATACGGGAGCTATGGTCAAATTTCAGAAATGCAGAATATCTTTGCCAAGTTTCAGTGACTTAGCTCATTTCGTTTAGGCGTTATCGTGCTATCAACTGACAAATGAACATCGCTCAATCGTCTTAGAATTTCATAAGGATTCAAAATATATAACCCTTTTGGAAATATATCCATTTAGAGAAAATATTAAATCACAATTCCGACAATCTCAGTATTTGTTCAGAAAAGCCATTTTAAAGATTTAAATACGTGCATCTTTGGTGTACCATCACTGAACGTGTTGGTATTGGCCTAATGTGAAAGCGACACATCTCATGACGTCAGGAACGTATTGGTCAACCTTGAAAACGCGCGTAGGTCGTCCCTACCTCTCGTTTCGTGTAGTAGGAGCCTTTCTCTGTGCGCTGTCACATATACCCCCATTCTTTTTGATGGTGGGTATAATAAAGATTACTAGACTATCAATAATAAAAGATTACTTGAGCCAGCCAGTAACTTCCATAAATGTGTCTATTTTGCGATCGTTTATGTTCGATAGAACAGATAAATCACAACTGCGATAGTAGTCGTTATTTTGAAGATTAAGTCTTCTGGCATGCAACCAAACAACGCAATGCCCTGTGAGGGTTGAGACCAAGTTACCCATTTATGATTGTTATTGTAAATAGGCTATGTTTGCTTTGAGACTGAACTGTTAAGCGATTACCTTATTAGGGATTTAAAGGCGGATATCCTAACTTGCCGCTATATCTTCTGACTAAGGAGAGCACCAGATTTAGTAAGATTTTTACCAGGTACGTTGTTATTACTGGGTACGCAAAAGAGTCCGATATCTTGGCCTGAAGATTACTGCAGAGATCAGGTAGCTGAAGACAGATTTTTTCCCCTTTTACTTAGATCCATTCATTATACCTCCAGACAACCATCATCAGAGGTGCAGTAGTCCACGTTGTTAGAGATATTGGAAACTTTATCCAGAATCTTGCCGAATTAAGAGTTATAACATATCTAGAGATATGTTTTGAAATACTCCTTTTGTAACTCGAAAAGCTACTATGTTATGCACTTTTATGGCAGGCGAACCTTTAATGAAACCACCCAAATTATGCATAGCTGTCTAACCAAGCATTACAACTCAAATTGTTCGCGAAATATTTGTCTCAGACGTCTTAGCACACCAATAGGCTTAGAATCACTTTCTATGTTGATTAAGCGATGTCCGTCTGGCTGGACGGCTGGCTGCATGTAAACCTAATCAAAGTACAGGTCGCAATTCTAAGAAATTTGGCGCAAATCATTTTTTTTTTTGGTAGTGGGACCATGTCTATTGAAATTCGTCAAAATCGGTTCATAATTTATGGTACCTCTCATAGGTCTTACATCCCGGAATTGATAGTTTGGCCACAAATATCAATATTTTTACATGCAATTTAATACAAATGCTGCTCACGTAAACCAAAATCACTGTAAAAAATTTGAAATCGGTCCACTTTTGACCATAGCTCCCATACAAACTCTTCTATCAAAACGCACTAAATGGGACAAAATCTCTAAAACGCTCATAAATCTGAAGATAATGAGAATTTTTTGCATACATAACTTTTGTGAAAACTGTAATCAATTTGCCAAATTTCGAGGTAATCGGTCGACATTTGACCCTAGCTCTCATATAAGTCCAAATGACGGAAACAGCTTAAATATCGGGTGGTTAAATTTCAAGGGCCGATGTTGATTTTGAATAAAACGCAAACTATTTAGGAAATTATTGTAATTGTATTTTATTATGATATATTGGTATTACTCAATTATGTATGGAACAAAATATCGGCCAAATGGGGGCCGCGACCACGGCGGCACACCTCCATCCGATGGTCCAAATTTTCGATAACCCTGAGGCATAAGGAGGTTCTATGCCGTTAATGTGCGGATTATCTCATCCTTTAGCTCTTGAATTGTTGCTGGCTTATCGACGTACACCTTTTCTTTCAAATAACCCCAAAGAAAAAAGTCCAACGGTGTCAAATCACATGATCTTGGTGGCCAATTGACATCGCCATTACGTGAGATAACACGGCCATTGAATTTGTTGCGCAAAAGAGCCATTGTTTTGTTAGCTGTGTGGCAAGTGGCACCGTCCTGCTGAAACCACATATCGTCCACATCCATATCTTCCAATTCGGGCCATAAAAAGTTCGTTATCATCCCACGATAGCGAACACCATTCACAGTAACTGCCTGACCGGCCTCATTTTGGAAAAAATACGGCCCGATGATGCCGCCAGCTCATAAACCGCACCAAACAGTCACTCTTTGTGGGTGCATTGGTTTTTCGACACTCTTGGATTCTCATTCGCCCAAATGCGGCAATTCTGTTTATTGACGAATCCACTGAGGTGAAAATGTGCCGCATCACTGAAAATGATTTTCTTCGAAAATTGATCATCCACTGTTGCCATTTCTTGCCACCATTCTGCCCATTCACGACGTTTGGAATGGTCAAGAGGCTTTAGTTCTTGAGCCAATTGCACCTTGTAAGCGTGTAAATGCAAGTCTTTATGCATAATGTTCATCAACGACGAGCGTGAGAGGTGCAATTGTTGGGCACGACGACAAGATGAGGTGGACGGCTCTTCAGCCACACTATCGCGAACTGCAGCAATATTTTCTGCAGTACGAGCTGTACGATCATGCACTAGTGTTCTCACATCTTCTACAGATCCGGTTTGCTCGAATTTTTCCACGATTTTTGCGATTGTACGCACATTTAGATCAAATTGACCAAAAAAATCACGAAGTACACGATATGCATTTTGATTTGAACGCCCATTTTCATAATAAGTCTGGATAACTTTAACACGTTGTTGGATTGTGTATCTCTCCATGGTTCAAATTGAGTAAGTCTGAAATAGAGAAATGTCAAAAAAAAATCGGAAAAAAACTTGGCGTTTAGGTGTGGTTCACATTCAACATCGGCCCTTACAATTTAACCACCCTTTATATAAGTTTTAAGAAAATGTATGATGGCAAAATTTAGAAAATATTTGTCTTTATACAGGAAAATGAACACCTTTAACCTTAGTGGTGAAGGGTATCGTAAGGTCGGGCTTGACCAACTATAGCACTTTTTTACTCGTTGTTTTGAAATTTCTTCATTGTAGTTAAAAATTCTCAATTGCGCATCTCAGGTTAGACGAGAACTTTTAGTGTATACGAGTTAATTTGTCAAAAATTATGGAGATAATTAAATTTGCACAAATTGTGTTCGAAAATTTATCATCCTATGTCAGGTGTTTTGCTTCCAGTTTTTAATTTGTCGCTGTCATCGCCTGCATACCGCTTTATAATGTCGTTGTTGTTTTAATTTATCACTTTCTTAGCGGCTACATTTCAATTTCTAGCCAACAACCACTCTGTTCAAACCAACTAATGTGGCTTCAAACAAAGATGTTTGATGCTTGGTTTGGTTATTATTATGTTGTTTTTTTTATCTAGTATGTGATTTTTCAAAATGGTCTTGTGACACATTTTAAGTCGGCTACAGGTAGACAGAGTCAGAAAACAGTTATTAAATCACATTGCGCGGAGACAATTATTTTTAAATTAACTATTATGTATGTTGTGGAGTGAAAGGATGAAAGGAGTTGTATGAAAGTTAATACAAATGTGGTTCGAAACTAGGATTGAAGAGTAAAGGCAAAAGAAATTTAAGAACGATTTTAAGGTAACTGTGTCATATCTACTAGGAATAAATGCCTCATTTGGAGGAGATTAATGCTGAACTGCTGCCTAATCCCATTGGATTAGAACCGCTGACGGAAGTGCAAAATGAAACCAACCATGACTGTTTATTCAGTGGAATTTCAGACAGCCCATCTACATTACAAGAAGTGAAGAATGCCATTAAAAGCCTTAAGCGTAACAAGGCCCCGGGCAATGACAATATATCAGCGGAGATGCTTTTATGTGACGTTGAAGGATCGGCGAGACTGTGGCACCCATTTGTGCGTAAAATATGGGAAGAATAAGCTCTACCAACCTCCTGGAATGAAGGTATACTAGTCAAAATACCAAAAAAGGGTGACTCCATAGACTGCAATAACTACAGGGGAATAACACTTCTTCCAATACCGAGCAAAATATTAAGTCGAGTAATTTTGAATAGAATGTCTGATGCAGTTTCTGAAACACTCCGCGAAAATCAGTTTGGGTTCCGAGAGAATAGATCTTGTGTTGATCTAATCAACACAGTAAGAATAGTATTGGAGCAATGTAATGAATTCCGCGCCCCCCATTTATCTAGCGTTTATCGACTTTATGAAGGCCTTCGACAGTGTCAACAGGTGCTATCTATGGAGAATTTTAGAAAACCGTAACATGCCAACGAAAATTCTGAACTTAATTCGGGCAATGTACGTGGACTTTAAATGCCGGGTTCTACATAAAGGTAAATTGTCTAATCCGTTCGAAGTTACTACTGGAGTAAGACAAGGATGTATATTATCACCTATACTTTTTATCCTTGTCATCGACAATATAATGCGCACGGCACTGAATGGTAGACGTGGTATCCAATGGACACCATTTAAGCAACTCGAGAACTTGGAATACGCCGATGACGTATGTCTTCTAAGCCAAAGACCAGCTCACCTTCAAGAAAACACTAGCGCTATTACTGTTGAATCTCGGGCAGCTGGGCTGGAAATCAATATCTCCAAGACAAAGATTATGCCTGGAGGCTATGGCGCAAACCCGTCGCCACACATCAATGTGGATAACGAGGGTATTGGTTATGTAGGTACCTTTAATTATCTTGGTAGTTTGGTATCTACAAAAGGTGGCGCCGATGAGGATATTGAATCGCGTATTAATAAGGCAAAATCTGCATTCGGCATTCTCCGAACTATATGGAAATCTCGGCAAATATCAACAACAACTAAGTTACGAATATATAACTCGAATGTCAAGTCCATCTTGTATTACGGCTGCGAAACTTGGAAACGCACAAATGCCATCGATAAGCGCCTGCAAACCTTTGCAAACAAATACTTGCGGCAAATCCTTAATATATGGTGGCCAAATCGAATAAGAAATGAAGATCTACTAAACGCTACAAACCAAATCCCTTCTTCTATAGAGGTATGTCAACGGAAATGGCGATGGATAGGCCACACACTTCGAAGGCCAAATACCAACATTGCTCGACAAGCGCTTCGTTGGAATCCACAAGGAAGCGGCCGTCGTGTTGGTGCACCTGCTAGAACGTGGAGAAGGTCAATTGATGCGGAGTTACAAGCAGCAAACTATTCATGGAATGATGTATGCCTAACATCTCGCAATAGAGTTCGATATAAAAGGATGGTTGAGGCCCTATGCTCCACTGGGAGTCAAGGATAACAGAAGAAGAAGCTGCCTGACTGATATTGCGAAATCATCTTCTTATGAGACAACCTTAAGACCCATCTCTCCTGGAGATATTATAAGATCATTCAGATCACAAGGAAGACAAAAAAATACGGCATGTGGAGATCCCCCTCTAACAAATCTATTCAATTCAGATTCTTATTTGGCCCTTATAAGTTTCTTTGTAATAAGATCATATATAGGCTTCTTGATACCAACGTCCACTAGCAGATTATGTAGAGATTTAGCTTCCAATCTGACGCTATGTTATTAAACGTTTCCTCATTCGGTTTACAAGTTAATTATTAATTTTTATGGCTTAAACAATGTATTTATTATAGTAACAAGATTAGTTGATGCATTATTATACCCTTCACCAATAGTTGAAAGGGTATTATAAGTTTATCATTCAGTTTGTAATTTTTCATTATTCGCCTAAGACCCCATACAAATTATACCGACTCAGAATCGTCAGGAGAGTCGATTTAGCCATGTCCGTCTGTCTGTCTGTCTGTTGAAATCAAGTTTGTGGAGCTCCTGGTGGGTGTACCCAGACGAATTATACACCAGATTTTAGGAAATTTCCCTACGCAGCACGCTATCGTTCTCATTAAAACCGGTCTATAAACACCAGAGATATCGCTAAAATACTAAACTTCGATGACGAATTTAAATTTTTTTTTTTTTAAAAAAACCGTTTTTTAAAACAGATTTTTTAAAATTCTCATCGAATTTTGAATTTCGGCGATATCTCTGGTGTTTATAAACCGAAATTTAATAGCATGTTGCATTAGAGTATTTTCTAAAATCTGATATATAATTCAAACCTTTTTTTTTAAATACTGTTTAAAAAAAATAAATTTGTCAATTTGCGTACACCAATAACTTTTGCCTTGGCGATATCTTGGTAATTGATCTACAGATTTTGATGAAAATCAATAGTGTGCAGCGTTGAATAATTTCCTAAAATTTGATAAACATTTCAAAAAACTTTTTTTTTTAAACATTTTTTTGACGAAATTCAAAATTAAAAAAAAACACAGTTTTTTAAAAAAAAAAGTTGTTTAAATTTTCATCGATTTTTGAATTTTGGCGATATCTCTGATGTTTATAAACCGATTTTGATAAAATTTTATAGCATATTGCGTTGGAGTATTTTCTAAAATCTGACATCTAATTCAAAAAATTTTTTTAAAAAAATACGGTTTAAAAAAAATTAATTATGCAATGAATATGAAAATGATGCAATGGAGTATTTTCTAAAATCTAATATATATGTAATTCGATTTTTTTTTAAATATTGTTTTTGCGTACATCGACATACATATTTTGCTTTGGCGATATCTCAGTTACTGACCTACCGATTTTGATAAAATTTAATAGTGTGTTGCGTTGGATGATTTCTTAAAATTTGATACAGTTCAATAAGCTTTTTTTAAAAAAACATAGTTTTTTGAAAAAACATAGTTTTTTGAAAATTTTTTACTTGTATTCAATTTTTTTTTAATATTGGACGAGATTAACCCTTTCTTTACCTCGGTCAAATGTCAAAATTTGGATTTTCTGAAAATTTTCATAACGAGATTTCGGAATATTAAGAAATAATTAGCGAATTAAAAACAAAAGCATGAAAATAATTGTTTTTGGCAAGATTTGATAGGTTTGTATTCGAAAAATGCTACTCTATATTCTCTACAAAAAAATTTGATTTGTAGATTATAAATGCAAAACTAACAAATCAATGTTCGTATTTACTTTTTTTTTTAATAAAAAACACTTAATATTTTCAAAAAATTAAAAAATGATTTTTGAAATCGGCCTGAGAGAAATTTACCATTTTCCAACATGAAAAAAACTAAGTAAATTTGATATTTAAACAAAACTGAACTATTTACTAGTAACAAGCCATTAAATGATAAATCATGTCTAACTTTGGAATTTCCTTATTTGCAACATACAATTTTTGGTGCATATCCTTGGGCGCGTTTTCAAAGACATGAATTTTTGGGGGAAAACTGCAATAACTTTTAAACTACTTTGTGGATTTTCGTCTTTCATGATTTGAAATGAAGCTGTATTAGTTCTCTTTAATATGCCATTATTTTTTCCTGTAAAAATTATTTATTTTTGGTCTAAATTTCGCAAAAATAACCAATTTTTCCCCATACAAATGGGCTCTTAAACTTTGGACCCGATGCGCGCCCATAGAACGTTGTCCGATTTAGCTTAAATTTCCAGATCTAAGCTTTTAGACCTAGTGTCACAATATTACGCAGAAGTTATAAAATTCGAAAAATCATTTTCCTTCATACAAAAAATTGTCACCCACGCTAGAAGAATTGATCTTCAAAGTAATGACTATAAGTTGTCTCCTCTGTGACTGCCCAGCTGACATTAGGGCTCTTCGTCTAGGCTTCTCATTTCTAGACGATCTGTCAGAGTTCTCGAACATTACCATTTATTGTTGCATCTGGTAGGCAATAGCTGAGCCTTTTATTTATGGCAGATTAGA
The DNA here is from genome assembly GCA_933228675.1 of Stomorhina lunata. Lineage (NCBI taxonomy): Eukaryota > Metazoa > Arthropoda > Insecta > Diptera > Rhiniidae > Stomorhina > Stomorhina lunata. The sequence continues at coordinate 86,068,492 of OW121741.1, read as the reverse complement.
ATTTATTTTCTCACTCCCCCGCAGGTAACACAAAGGGACCACTTTCTTGGACCCAAGTGACGCGGACACTATGGTCCGCCACCTTCTTAACCTAACCTATACAAACAATCGATACATTTCAGCTGTCGTTTTCCTCAAATGAAAGAAGGCTTCCCTGCAAAACATCTATTTTAGGTTAAAAATTCTACATTATTATAGCGATCGAAAAAAATGTGTGAATACACTTTCGTGTCTATCGAACTCTGAATAATAATCACAAATACTTACCCATTAAAATATTTGTTATTATTGACACAAAATATATATGATAGTCTGTAGGGAATGTTGGATATAAAGCAAAGTTTCTGATTGGTCTTAAATTGGTAAGCCCAGACTTATTTTGGTTATCTTTGATCTCAACTATGGTCACTGACCTCCTCGTGGTATCACCCGGAGAACTTCCTTAACACCAGTTAATGTGGTGCGCTAAGATGTGCCGCGAGTTCCCTCATAAGAACCATAAAAATATGCATAAGGACGTCGGGCTAGTGACCCACCCCTGGACAAAAAGTTACTATGAAAAAGCTAAAATTAGAATAAAATCCGTTAGAAGAGGTCCTCCGAAACTTCAATGGAAAGACCAAGTACAAGAAAATCTTTTAATGCTTGACTTACGAAATTATAGAATATGTGCACAAGATCAAAGCGCACCGAATTCTAAAATATGCTTGGCCTTTGACCTTAAGAGGTTACAAATATAAGTCATTTCATTTCATTTGCTATGTCATATGTTGTCCAAATTAAAATTATTAATTTGCAAATCCCAATATATCCAAAAAACCTACCACGGTATACTTTTTTATGGTAAATCAACCATCAATGAATTCCACCAAGTCGAGTGGAGCCTTTTAAGTGGATTTTAACTTGTTCGACAGCAGGTTCTGGTCAATATTTATCACTAAAATACCAATTAGTCTTTCAAATACCTTCAAGAGAAATTATGAAAAGCTGATAGACCTAAAATCTTTTTTTCTAGTATAAGAAGGTTTACCTGCTTTGGGAATAAACACGACTTTGATCTTTCTCCATATAAAGAGTGTTCTAAAAAAATATGCATTTACTATTTTAGACAAAATTTATCCATAGTGCAAGAAATAATTTATTTTTTGATCAAGTTAGTTTCTATAGATATGTCAGATACTATTATTTTAGAAATTATAATTTTCAATAGTTATTTCAATCAAAATGGACTGCGAAAAAAAGTTCGTGAAAATATAATTAAAACTTTTCAAAAAAAATCCGTCATGGACTTTTAAAAAAATAGCTAAAAATTTGAAAGTTGACCCTCGAACGGTTTCTAATGCCATCAGACGGTATAAGGAAAACCTGAGCATTGAAAGAAAACCTGGATCAGGGAGGAAAAAAGGTCCTACAGATATTGGTAAGGCAAAAGAAGTCGAGCGACTCTTTCGAAGAGCGCCTAACACTTCTTTAAGAAAAGCAGCTCGTACGGTGAAATGTTCTACGAATTTTGCACATAGAGTCAAAGCTTATGCTGGACTGAAGACATACAAAGTCCAAAAGGTTCCAGATCGCAATGCTATAAAGAACTTAGAAGCAAAAAAACGAGCGAAAAAATTGAAGTCTGATTTTATAAAAAAATACACCTGTTGTGTGATGGATGATGAAACATATGTACTGGCAGACTTTTCTCAACTTCCTGGTCAAGATTTTTATGTTGCTGATAAACGGGGCAATGTTCGGCAAGAGTTTCGCACAAAAAAACAAATAAAATTCCCTAAGAAGTTTCTCGTGTGGCAAGCTATTTGCAGTTGTGGCAAAAGAAGTAAAGAAGTGCCTACAAAAACGGTTGTTACCCTTTTTAAGAGAGCACAGAGTGACTACATTTTTTTGGCCCGATTTGGCATCATGCCATTATGGAAAAAAGGCACTTGAGTGGTACTCAAAGAATAATGTCATTTTTGTACCACGAGAGGCAAATCCACCTAACTGTCCAGAGCTTCGGCCTGTGGAAAGGTATTGGGCTCTGGTAAAAAAGGAATTGAAGAACACAGGAAAGATTTCCAAGAACATGTCCGATTTCAAGCGCAGGTGGAACACATGCTCCAAAAAGGTATCAGAAGCAACTGTAAAATCTTTAATGGGAGGGTTTCCGAAAAAAGTCGATAATTTTGCAAAACCCGAGTACTAAGTAAACATTATTTGCGTATTTGGTAGAGTTTTTATATTAAAAGGTTTGATTTTTATTTAAGAAAATCCAACTACAAATTTTATTTAGAGCACTCTTTAGTAGGAATATAAGTATGTAAAGTCGATACAGCAGATGTATTACTTACTTGAGCCATGGAATAATTTATCCGCCAAAATATGTAGTTCACCAGTTGAGATTATGTGCGCTCCGAACGGTTTGAAAATATTAAAGCTACTAATAGCCCATGCAATTTTGGATTCGGTTATATGGCGAGTGAGCCCTCAATGAAATCCACTTAGTGGTGCAAAGCTGTCTTAACGGCTTAATAGCAGATTTTGGTCAACAGTTTCTTTGAGATACATTCTTCTTCTTCTGTTATCCTTAACTCCCAGTGGAGCATAGGGCCTCAACCATCCTTTTATATCGAACTCTATTGCGAGATGTTAGGCATACGTCATGGATAGTTTGCTGCTTGTTACTCCGCATCAATTGACCTTATCTACGTTCTAGCAGGTGCACCAACACGACGTCCGCTTCCTTGTGAATTCCTCCAAAGCGCTTGTCGAGCAATGTTGGTATTTGACTGACATACCTCTATAGAAGCTGGGATTTGGTTTGTAGCTTTTAATAGATCTTCATTTCTTATGAGATGCGGCCATCATATATTAAGGATTTTCCGCAAGTATTTGTTTGCAAATTTTTGTTGCAACAATGTTGTAACAAAAGCTTTTTTAGCTACTTTTTCCATAAAAGGACGTCCATGGATTTAATTTGAACTCATCTGTCAACATAAATTTTGTTATTATCTAGTCGTAATTAACCATTAATATGGTTAAAAATGCTTGTAATACACGTTCGATTCCAGCTCATAAGCAGTTGGTTTGCAACTTCTAATCGTCTATCGAACCCAACCATCAAGTTTTTAACAGTTTTTTTCTTACTTTTAGTTTGATGATCATGTGTATGAGCTGACGTTTAAGATTCATCCACATGATAATACAAATTTCAAATATTTTCCAAATGATAGTGAAAACGATTAAATATTTGTTTTTTGGACTCTTTTTTGTGTTTTTTGTGTTTTTTTGAAAATGCCACTTCTATAGAAAGTGGTGTAGCATGTTTGCTAGATGTTGCATGTTTCTTTAATGTTTTATTTATTCATTGTATGTTTTCGTGCATTTATTTGCACATCTAATTTATTATTTAATTATTTATGTGCTGTTGAAGTTTGATTTAAAATTGAATTATTTTTTTAAACTTTTTAAAAATATATTTATTTAATAATTAAATCAAATTAAAGTGCAATAATCTTAAAATAATTGCAAACATTTAGTCATGTTTTACATTTATAATGAAAGTATAATGAATAATTAAAAAAAGTTTATAATTTGAGGTTAGAAATTAAATTGGCTGTCAAATGATGAAATGTCAAATTTTGAGTTATAATCTGTTGACATTCATTTAGAAAAAAGATTGAAATTTTACTATTGAGGAGGAGTATTCGAGCATAAATTTAAAATTTGGAGTCTGTAGACTTATCAGGAGGGGAGCTATATGCCCTCAAAGTAGGGCACCTCGGGTTTTTCGAAAAAAAAAACGATCCAGAAGTCACATTTTGATCCAGTTTAAATGATTTTTATATGTACGAAAAATAGTTTTTGGAGATTTTCAAAAAATGTTTGGGAATTGTCGGATTGCTGCTGACAAAACAAATTTCGGAAAAATCGGGAAAAATTTGGATTCGTTATTAGCAAAACTTTTGGCCTATGTCGTTACAAAGTTGAAAATTTGTTTTTTTTCGAAGTCGAATAACTCATAGACTATAGGAGATAAACCATACGTATGGCGATGCAGATTTCGTACATATAAAAATCTTTTATATAGGATCAAAAATGTGACTTCTGGATCGTTTTTAACTATCGAAAAACCCGTGGTGTCCTACTTTGAGGGCACATAGCTCCCCTCCTGATAAGTCTACATACCTCAAACTCTCAACTTAAGCTCGAATACTCCTTTGCAATTGTTTACCGTTTAAAAGTTCTCAAACTATTTCCCTAAAATTTTTTTAACCCACTGTGTATTGCCAATTTACCGCCTCGTTCTTGGGGTTCCTCTAATCTTTCTAAAACTATTTAAAAATGTAAATTCTAAAATGTAAATTTTGAAAAACCCTTTTAATTAAACTCTTTATTTTTGTACTATAGGGTGCACCTCATTCGAACTTTCGAATTTGAACCGTAACTATCCCCAGAAATGTTCTACGTAACATAAAAACAGGCTGTGCTGCATTCGCCCAAAAAGTGTTAAACTTGTTTGTATGGGAAAAATGGGAGTATTTTCGGTTTCGTCCAAATTTTAGCGAAAAAAATTTAATCGAATACAGCGAACTAAATTAGCTTTATTTTAAGTCATCAATATTAAAAATCCATTAAGTGGTTTCGGAGTTATTACAATTTTTCCCCGAAAATTCGTGACCTTGACGACACGCCTAAAGATATGCAGCCAAAAAATCAAAAGTGCGAAATTGAACCGTAACTACCCCCAGAAATGTTCTACGTAACATAAAAACATGCTGTGCAAATTTTTTTCAAAATTGCATAAGGGGAACACGTGAAGCATCCGCCCACAAAGTGTTAAATTTTTTCGTGTGGGAAAAAATGGCAGTATTTTCGGTATAGTCCAAATTTTAACGAAAAAAAATGTAATTGAATATAGAAGTGAACTAAATTAGCTTTATTTTAAGTCATCAATATTAAAAATCCATGAAGTTGTTTGGGAGTTATTGCAATTTTTTCCCGAAAATTTGTGTCCTTGGCGACGCGCCTAAAGATATGCAGTCAAAAAATTGACTTAAGGATAAGTAAATTTTAAAGTAAGACAAAATTTACAATTCCATGACCTGTAAGTACTATATAGTCGAGTTTTGTTAAAATATAACTGAGTTACTTAGATTTTTCATATTCGAAAATTAAACTTTTTTCTCATGTCGGTTTCAAAAATCATTATTTAATTTTTTTAAAATTTTGTTCAACAAATATTACAAATAATAAATTTACTTTTCAGTATCATAAAACAAACAGATGGACAAATAAAATGCCAAAAGAATGAGGTGGATATCTGTAACCGTTTCACAGTACCTGCGATTTGAAATAGAAAAATTTCGCGAAAATATAATTTTTTTGTAATAATTTGGGTAAATTTGTTAAATTGTGGCAATGTTCAACATTAATTAAAGTAATAGTGCATATTTTTCCTTAGGCTATATATAATGTACACGGCATTGTTTTGTTAATATGGGAAAAACTTAACTCTTTGTTTCCCGGGGTCAAAGGTCATAATATGAAGTTTTTCATTTTCTATTGGAAAATGACGGAATATTAAGAATTTATTATCAAATTTTGTTAAAAATGCAAAAATATATTAATTTTAATTAACATTAAGACTTTTTATTAACAAATACAAAAAAGTTTAACACTTTGTGGGCGGATGCGACACGTGTTCCCCTTATGCAATTTTGAAAAAAAAAAAATTGCACAGCATGTTTTTATCTTGCATAGAATATTTCTGGGAGGAGTTATGGTTCAATTTCACATTTTTGTAAAATAACGTGCACCCTAATGTACTCATATAGCTCTGATAGATAACATATTTTAATTTTAAAAACAAGCTTCAATTGCATTCCTTTACTCGGTTCAAAGAAAACAAATTAAAATGTTTCGGTTTCAAAAAAGAAGGTGTGTATTTTTTATCTCTTCTCGATCTACATAAATTTGATCAACATAATTTTTATGTTTTAGCATATTTTATTATTCACAGAGACAATGTCTCTTTACTTACGCGTTGTTACATTTAATGAAATAGACAATGAAACAAATTCACGCTTCAGGTGACAAGCAATTAATTCCGCCGTTTTACCATTTGTTTCGTTTTTTAGTTGAACATTTTTTTTTTTTGTAAATTATTTTCTTATCAAACAAAAACATATGATATAGTGATCATGCCTTTATTTAAAAAGCAACATTTGTCATTAACTAAAAACAAACTATTACGTGGAAAAAAGAACATGATCAAGATCGTGCTTTACAAGGGTTTTTCTTGAATAATTATAATGTTGACAAACTTTTGTGGACTAATTTAAATCGGGTAATAAATGTAACATTATCATGAAGTGAAATTTACTTATCAATTTCTACCTAAATTAAAATTGACGCATGTTTGGTCATAGCCTAAAATTACCCGAAATATATTATAGCTCGAAAACACTCATATATTAAACCATGAAAAAAAAAACAAATAAGTTGTTAATAAGCATTAGATGTGGAGACCCGGCGTGACCCCCATTTTTTACTTCTTTTAAATAATTCAGAGGATATTAGAGTGGGTCAAATTGTATGGGACCAACAAATGTTGTTCTTTGGGTCATCCTAAGGAACTTTCCCAAAGAAACCAATAGGTCATGAAGTCTGTAGAATTTTAGAATATTGAAGCTTTTTTCATTAAATTGATCGTAGAATTGATATTTTGCAAAATGTAAAAAGTACAGTTCAAAATTTTCGTAATTTTTTTTTTTTTTTAAGAGAAGTAACGCTCAGGCAAATACTGACAATACAATTGCGTATAGATTATATACGAATTGGGTTACCTTCTTTGGAAAAGGAATAGTAGAGAGGCGAAAGGTGCTTAACGGCTTTTTTACATTTTTTTAAATATCAACTGCACGATCAATTTAAAGAAAATATCTTAAATCTTCTTCTTTACGCAATTGGAGGAATATAAAACCTTTTCAATACAGCTTCCCATTAGTTTTATATTTGGGATCGAAAATGTAGGAAATTTTTTGTTTAAAAGCTCCAAATCTCAAGCAAAACTTCGGAGCAAATTGCGGAGACTCCTTAGAATGACCCATAAAATAATAATCGCAATGAGCACTTGAGGCAAAAATTGACCCACCCTATTGAATCCCCGCCCCTTTCCAGCTTAATGTTGCCCGATCCTCTTTAAAAACTTACACAACAAACAGTTATTTCAGAACGGAATGAAAAACTTCCTTATTCTGGTTTTTTTCTGGTTTTTTTCTTAACAAACTATGTATGTATGTATGTAAAGTATGTCCCAACTAGAACGCAATTTTAAATTTGGCGCTTTTCGAAGCGTCATTGTTTGACATTTGAACAATTGTTGTTTGCCAGTGGAAGGTACGAGGTTAGGAAAAATGGAGCGCTACACGAATGAACAACCCCTTAATCGAATTTAATTTTAGTAAAATCGATTAAAACGTTTGTATTCGAATGACGCAATATTGTCATGTAATTAATACTGCCCTGTTTTTACCCTATTTGGGATGGAAATAATTTTTTATGTTATTCAATATAGTCCCCTTTTAGCTGAACACACTTATTCCAGCGATTTTCCAACTTCTTGATCCCATTTAAAAAGTAAATTTCCGGAAGGTCTCCTACGAGGCGTTTCCTTGCATGCGCTAAATTTTGTATTGATAAGCCACCTTTTAAGGCTTTGAAAGTGATAATAGTCCGAAGGAGGAAAATCAAGCGAATACGGTGGTACGAAAGCAATTACCTTTCCGACCCATTGAGCCTCCCTCGGCCGCTTTGGAGCATTCATGACAGCTTCAGTACATTGCCGGGTACTCATTCTATTCTCTGGTGTGTAATAGTGGATCCAGGTTTCATCAACAGTTACCAATCGACGCCAAAAGTCCGCCCGACTTCGCTACAGCAAGTGCAAACACTCTTTCAAGTACTCTCGCGTTCGTGTTTTTCATAACTTTTTCAAATACAGAATTTTACCCAGAGAATTGCTAATTAAGGGTGCAAAAATTTGGGGTCAGGAAGTACATTGAACAAAAATACGTTATTTCGACAAATTCAGTTTTAGTGATAATAATGAAATATGACTTCTGACAAATGTTCACCTCTAAAATGCCGGCAAACGTCCGCTTTTTTTACAAATGCAGCGCAGAATTTTTTTCAGAGTGTCAGTTGTTTGTTCACGTAAACCCGGTCTTTCGAATGGCCCCTAGTAAAAATAATCAAGCGGAGTGTAATCACAGATTGTACTTCAGATTAACGTGGGTACCTGCTATGTGAGCCTTACCCGCGATGGTCTAAGCACGAAAAATTTTCATGCATTGCAAATGTGACATGCATGACACTTTGACATTTCAGAGTACCAATTCGAAATCATGTTATTTGGACATGATTTCGCCATTGGTTTGGAGTGGAGACCATTTAAACTCCTGCCGGTCTATGGGTACGGCACCCGGCTGCAATGCAACTCCACATTCGAATGAACGATACAGGCAATGTATAGCACATTCTACACTTTTTGGGTATTAAACCACAGCCCCTGCGATGCTCCACAAAGCGGCCAACACCAACAGTCATGCTGGAGATAGTATCCAGGGGCTTCCTGACTCCCGCTGTACCAGACTATCTCCTGTGGGATTCGTAGCCCTAAAACAACTACTAACAGTTGAGCCCCAAACGGCCCAGGGACTGCTGCCCCTGGAGTGTAATCACAAGAACGAGGTGGCCAAATCGAAAAATTATGTTGCCGGTAAATTTCAAACATAATAACTGAATTGTTTAGCCTGCTGGCTTGTAACGCCGTCTTAAGTTAGGTTAGAAATATGGTATCAAATGACACCTCCACTGGGAGACCATTGATGATCCATTGTGATCTTTCAATGAAAGGGAAGAAGAAGGACTGTCTTATCTAAGCCATCTAAATCTAGTTATAAAACCTTCAATATCAATAAGTTTGCACTGCCGATTCAGACAAATCCACATCTAAACACAGTCTCCAAAAGTTCCGAATTCTACCATCCCACCTGTTTACCCTATATATTAGGGCACAATGGCCTGTTAGTATCCTTATACATCTTCCTAAATTTAACCTATTAAGATCTAGCAGAGTTTTGGTTTCGCTAATATTTGGTTTAGGCCATTAAATTCTAGATGTACTACAGGCTACCATATTATCCTAAGTGTTTTAGGTTTCCTTGCTGATCCAAGACTTTATAATGTGATAATATAATATAAATGTGACAGATATGGAAAGCTATGTCCATCACTTTTTGGCTTAAGTCATGGCTCGAGCCGTGTCTTGCGGCTTCGTCAACATCTTCGTCTCCATTGATGTCGCAATTAGGACCAATCTTAATATGTTGACTAGTCAGCAAACAATGCTCGGCTGTCTTTAATTGTTAAAAATTTTAAACTTTTTACTAAATAAATGTCAAGGGACGACAATTCATTTTTTGCAATTTCATCATTTGACAAGTAATTTATTCTCTAACCTGAAATTTGCACACATCAAGAAACTTTTTGGCCTTCCATAACTTCTAAAGCGTTGGGGGATTTTGAAATGCCTAGATTTTACAATGCATTGTAGGTTCAAAAAATTTTCCTTTGGTAGTATTACGACATCATCCCAATAGTTCTTTTTGTATCGTAAGTATAGGTTAGGTGATAGAATGCCACTTTCATATCGATATCGGTATATGGATTGAATGAGGTTTGCACATTTTGAGAGGTTCTCTATTGGGTTATCTTCCATTTATTCTGAATAGCTTTTAGCAAAACTGATGTCCTATGGGTCGGAAAGGTTTTAGCTCTTCTTATCCGACTTAGAAATAAATACTAACTTAGTTTTTTTGGCCAGTAGAATAAAAGTCTTCGAAAGTCTTCTAAAAGTAACTCCGATTCAATAGAGTTACTTCAATTTATTACAGAAATAGAGATTAATTATTGGAACAGAATCCAAAATTTCGGTAGTTTTTAAAATTATACAAAAATTTCCATTAATTTCAAAACTTCTTTGTTTTCTATTTTCAGGAAGTTCGTCCCAATTCCATAGCCGATGTCAAGGTAGATGCATCTTTTCGTCGCATACCGAAAAATGCAATCTGCTTTCATGTTTGGAAAATAGAGGAAGATCGCTTAGAGGCTGAACCCAAAGCAAATTATGGTACTTTTTTAGATGATTGTGCTTATATAATATACGCATGTGGTCCAGCGGGAACATTTGTTAATCAGGAGACTATCGTAAGTATTTATTGAAAATATATAAAACTGAGTTATCTAGAAATTTTTTATTATTTTAAATTTTAGATTCGTGAAGTGAAACCTTCTACCAGCCTAGAACGTTTCATACACTTTTGGTTGGGTGAAAATGTCTCCGAACAGAAGCGTTCCAATGTGGCTCATAAAATCCAAGAGCTGGACTCTTATTTCGGTAATGTGGCCACAGAATATCGAGAAACACAAAATAATGAAAGTCCTAGATTTTTGTCATATTTCAAAAATGGCATAACGTAAGTTTCCAATAAATGAATTAAGTATTTCTAAAGATTTAAATAACATTTTCTTTCAAAATTAGAGTAAAATCAGGAGCTCTGGCCAATTCCAGCGATCCCAATCGTTTATATCAAGTATATGGCCGCAAATGGTTGCATTGTATTGAAATGAAAAATATGTCCTGGGATCATTTTGGTTCCTACTACATCATGTTTTTGCATACCGCCAATCATTTATATGTTTGGATTGGTCGTTCCAGCAGCAATGTGGAACGACGCAATGCCATTGAATTGGCCAATAAATGGCAGGCGAATCGCAATAATATCACCATAATTGATGATGGCTATGAACAGTCTTTGCCGGAAAATCGTAAAAATGAATGGAATACATTCTTGCCGCTACACCAAAGAGTGGTCTCGCAAAACTCCCAGATCCAGGAGAAGCCAGTGTGCAATAAATTGAAAATTTATAAATGCTGCTATCGCAACAATCGTTTACACTTGGATCAATTGGATGTGGTGATACCAACCAAAGAGGATTTTAGTGATTCGAGTACGGCATATGTTTTGGATGGTTTTGCCCAGGGTGTTTGGTTGTGGGTGGGTACACAAGCCTCGCAAGCGGATAAAACTAGTGCTATGGGCAATGGTCGAGCCTTCGTTAAAAAGGTAACCCCAAGACATATTAATAATATTTATATTAAAAAAAAATATTAATAATTTTATTTTTTTTAGAAAAAATATCCTTATAGCACTCCCGTAATCCGTGTTATCGAGGGCCATGAACCTATTGAATTCAAAAGATTGTTTCCCTCTTGGCTAGATAACACTTGCGGCTCGCCTGCAAAACCCTCTATAAATATTTTGGGTAAATTTGATTCTTTAACTTTATGCCAAAGACCAAAGATGGCTGCTGAGACACAGCTTATCGATGATGGCTCGGGAGAGCGTAAAATGTATCGCATTACCAAGGATCAAGTTATTGAAATGCCCGAGAGCAAAACTGTTTTCTTTACAACTCTTCAGTCGTACGTTATTCAATATACAGTAGCGGTAAGTTTGCATTTTCTGTATGAATTCTCAGTCCAAATTTTTAGACTTATTCTGATTTGTGGTATTGACTCCGGTTATAAAATTTGGACTACAAACGAGTCGGACTTTCGTCAAATTTTGATGCAACCTTTTTATGGTCTTCTTCTATTATCCTTAACTCCGAGTGAAGCATTGGTTTCATTCATCGTAATGTTCTTGCATAGATAAGGTACCTCCAAAATCGTTGTGCCAGCTGCCGTATCAGGCGGATTTCTCGCAGGATTACCCCTTATAGTAGTATTTTCTGTTATGTTGTTTCTTTCCAAACTTAAAACATCGTATGTGCTAAGTCGATGGGTGATGAGTCCAAAGTTACGAGCCACGTTTGTATATCGAGTCGTTCGATCCGAAACAGACGCCCGCTTGCAGCCGCAACTAACATGTCGAACAGACGCTGCACCTCCAAAATTATTATCCCTTGGATGAGTATATTCTTTTATATTGTTTCTTTCCATACTTAAAACATCGTAAGTGCTAAGTCGATGGGTGATGAATCCAAAGACACTAGCCACGTTTGTATAGCTCGGTCCGAAACAGACGCCCGCTTGCAGCCGGGACGTCTGTTTCGGATCGAGCGGCGTTTTCGTACTTTACCAAGTGCAATTATCTTAGACCAAGTACGTTGGTATATAAGCCCTGACCTAGAATCCCACAGGGGTTGTTTACCGCATCTACAACTAGGTTCCTCAGGTTACCAAGATGTACAAAACCTTTCGCAAACGTTTGTAAAATGTAAAGGCAGATTCAACTCTACTTCAATCGCTTTGTTTCGTGAACTAATCAAAACAACTCATTTGAGAAATCAAGGAACAAAAACCAAACAATATTCTTTCGCTCATCTTCTTGGCTTTAGTTTACCATACCAATTGTACATTTAAGTACAAAACAGCCTCAGAAACGTTTGCGAATGTAACAGCTCTAATATTATAATTTTGTTTTTATGGGGGACCTGTTAGGAGATCAAGGCCAAGAAATTGTGCCACTTCTACTGGATGAGTTCACAAATCCTCAGGACTAAGTGAAGTAGGGTTGGCGGTACAGTTGAAAATGTGGGGGGTACCACAAGCTGGGCATATGTTGGAGACGGAACGGTCTATGCGGAACCAAAAGATATTTAATCTGTTGCTCCATCCCGATATCAGTTGAGCCACTTGTTTTCCGTCGTAGGTTCTCTTCTTCTTCTGTTATGGGCAACCCCCTAATACAACATTCACGCGATAGCCTCAAATCACGGAGATGGTGGCGTCTTTCTGAATGTTGTTTGATAATGTACGAGGTATGATCTAAAGTATTAAGTATATATCTTCGTATGCTATCCTCATACTCGCGAAGATCTTTCCTGACATGGGAAGATGCCAACTTTGTGATGTTAAAGTTTGAATGATTTCTACGATGTCATCTCAAAAGGAACTGCTGAGATAGCAGAATGTTGTGTTCCTTTACTGGTAGGATCTTTGTTTCCTCATGAAGATGATGTGGCGAGCAGCATAATTTGCCACTGGCCGACCCATCGCCCAAGTAATGCCGGCTAGTGCATTAAAGACCTTGTGCTTAGGAAGTAAAAAGACTGTAGAGTGTTTTCGGGGCGAGAATTTTCGGGTGGTTCACTGCCGGAATTGCTACACCATCGATCTCGACGCCAAGTTGTAGGCTTACTTCTTTTGTCCAGGTGGTAAATAGGATCGCTGAGGATTTAGTTGGTTGTATCCTAGGTTAAGTTTAATGAAGAAACTGCGGATGATACTAAGATAACGATTCACCTTTCACATTATGACCGGTTGCCATTATCGTGCAGTCGTCTGGATATAATATCACTTAAACGCCTTGGGGTAGAGCTGGGAGTATTGAGAGGTGGAAGTTAAACAGGAGTGGCGACAGGACTCCGCCCTGACAAACTTCCTGTTTAACTCTACTTTGTTTTGAGCGCTAGTCTCTAAACTCTACGAACGACTGACGAACACTCAAATAATTTACTGTCCATCTCTTCAAGTTTGTTGTTTGCATTGTGGATAGCAGGATGTTCTGGAAGAGGATGGCATGGCTTACAGTTAAGCGCTACAAGGACCATTCTTTGACAAGGCCTCTACTGTAATGTAGTAATGGCTGTTAATGTTGTGCATTTTGTAGAATCCATGCTGATGGCGAGTGCTGGTAGTTGGCTCCTCAGCTGGGGAAGGAGTAGAGCCTCGAGTGTCCTTGCGACTGGTGATAGGAGGGATTTCGGTCTGTAAGATAATCCCTCATTAGCGGGTTTCCCAGGTTTTAGTATTGAGATCACTCTTCCCACTTTCCAGACATCGGGTATAATACGGCTGGCCATAGATAGATTTATCACACCTGTCAAGAACTTGACTCTTGAAAAGTTGACTATCGTCAAAGTTTTCTTTAGAAAAGTTGACAATCGTCAAAGTTTTCTTTAGAAAAGTTGACGATCGTCAAAGTTTTCTTTAGAAAAGTTGACGATCGTCAAAGTTTTCTTTAGAAAAGTTGACGATCGTCAAAGTTTACTTTAGAAAAGTTGACGATCGTCAAAGTTTTCTTTAGAAAAGTTGACGATCGTCAAAGTTTTCTTTAGAAAAGTTGACGATCGTCAAAGTTTTCTTTAGAAAAGTTGACGATCGTCAAAGTTTTCTTAAGAAAAGTTGACGATCGTCAAAGTTTTCTTTAGAAAAGTTGACGATCGTCGAGTTGCTGGTAGTTGGCTCCTCAGCTGGGGAAGGAGTAGAGCCTCGAGTGTCCTTGCGACTGGTGATAGGAGGGATTTCGGTCTGTATGATAATCCCTCATTAGCGGGTTTCCCAGGTTTTAGTATTGAGATCACTCTTCCCACTTTCCAGACATCGGGTATAATACGGCTGGCCATAGACAGATTTATCACACCTGTCAAGAACTTGACTCTTGAAAAGTTGACTATCGTCAAAGTTTTCTTTAGAAAAGTTGACGATCGTCAAAGTTTTCTTTAGAAAAGTTGACGATCGTCAAAGTTTTCTTTAGAAAAGTTGACGATCGTCGAAGTTTTCTTTAGAAAAGTTGACGATCGTCAAAGTTTTCTTTAGAAAAGTTGACGATCGTCAAAGTTTTCTTTAGAAAAGTTGACGATCGTCAAAGTTTTCTTTAGAAAAGTTGACGATCGTCAAAGTTTTCTTTAGAAAAGTTGACGATCGTCAAAGTTTTCTTTAGAAAAGTTGACGATCGTCAAAGTTTACTTTAGAAAAGTTGACGATCGTCAAAGTTTTCTTTAGAAAAGTTGACGATCGTCAAAGTTTTCTTTAGAAAAGTTGACGATCGTCAAAGTTTTCTTTAGAAAAGTTGACGATCGTCAAAGTTTTCTTTAGAAAAGTTGACGATCGTCAAAGTTTTCTTTAGAAAAGTTGACGATCGTCAAAGTTTTCTTTAGAAAAGTTGACGATCGTCAAAGTTTTCTTTAGAAAAGTTGACGATCGTCAAAGTTTTCTTTAGAAAAGTTGACGATCGTCAAAGTTTTCTTTAGAAAAGTTGACGATCGTCAAAGTTTTCTTTAGAAAAGTTGACGATCGTCAAAGTTTTCTTTAGAAAAGTTGACGATCGTCAAAGTTTTCTTTAGAAAAGTTGACGATCGTCAAAGTTTTCTTTAGAAAAGTTGACGATCGTCAAAGTTTTCTTTAGAAAAGTTGACGATCGTCAAAGTTTTCTTTAGAAAAGTTGACGATCGTCAAAGTTTTCTTTAGAAAAGTTGACGATCGTCAAAGTTTTCTTTAGAAAAGTTGACGATCGTCAAAGTTTTCTTTAGAAAAGTTGACGATCGTCAAAGTTTTCTTTAGAAAAGTTGACGATCGTCAAAGTTTTCTTTAGAAAAGTTGACGAGCGTCGAAGTTTTCTTTAGAAAAGTTGACGATCGTCAAAGTTTTCTTTAGAAAAGTTGACGATCGTCAAAGTTTTCTTTAGAAAGTTGACGATCGTCAAAGTTTTCTTTAGAAAAGTTGACGATCGTCAAAGTTTTCTTTAGAAAAGTTGACGATCGTCAAAGTTTTCTTTAGAAAAGTTGACGATCGTCAAAGTTTTCTTTAAAAAAGTTGACGATCGTCAAAGTTTTCTTTAGAAAAGTTGACGATCGTCAAAGTTTTCTTTAGAAAAGTTGACGATCGTCAAAGTTTTCTTTAGAAAAGTTGACGATCGTCAAAGTTTTCTTTAGAAAAGTTGACGATCGTCAAAGTTTTCTTTAGAAAAGTTAACGATCGTCAAAGTTTTCTTTAGAAAAGTTCAAGTGTTTTGTTTATTTTCATACCCTGATTTTGACTTAAGTCTTACGAAATTAGAAAACAGCCTTTGAATAATGCTTTCGCTTATGTTTAAAAATTTTAAAGACATATCCTATTTCACCTCTCTTCCAGATCTGTTCAATGAATCCCTTGGATAGTGAAAATGTTGGCGTCAAAGAGATTATCTATCAATGGAATGGTGCCGAGGCTTCAGCCGATGTCACAGCTAAAGCTGAGAATTTTGCCAAAACTTTATTTGAGAACTCAACTCAAAAAACCATGTTCATACAAATGATGGAAGTTGATGAGACTCCACATTTCTTGCAAATATTTGGAGGAAAACTGATCGTGCTACTGAATGATAAAAATATGCCGCTAGCCCAAAATAATAACAACAATCACAATGGCTCTATAATTGATAGCGATAATTTAATATTGAAAATTTATGGTGATTCCTCATACAATTCCAAAGCCGTAGAAATTTATCCACTCTCCTCGATGTCATCCAAAGAATGCTATGTTATTAAAGCTCATCATGTTTGGGTCTGGTGTGGTCAATCTTCAACGGGAGATGCTCGTGAAGTGGCCAAGAATATTGGCTCCCTTTTGGGAGAAAGTACTCTGATACTTGAGGGCAAGGAGCCTAAAGATTTTTGGTGTTCAGTTACCAGTTTTATGAGTAAAAATCTTATTGCCAATGGCCTAAATAACTCGCAGAATTCGCTTAGCATTAGTAACCTAAGTTCAAATGGCACAAATGGCAGTATTTCACCTCCAAATTCGAATGCAAGTAGCTCACCTCCTTACACCAATAACACATCCAGCAAACCCCGTCATCAAACTCAATTGTTTTTGGTATGGTCTCAGCGCAATAAATTCTATAGCGAAGAAGTATTAGGCTTTGAACAAACAGATCTATCGCCGGAATGTCACTATATTTTAGATGCTGGCATTATAACCTACATATGGCTGGGCAAACATGTGTCAACCTATGACAAAAACAATTATCTGGACTTAGCTCAAAGTTATTTGGATACAGTACCCATAGCCAGAAGACCCACTACAGCCATTGCCGTGGTGAGACAACAGGATGAACCGAATGTTTTTAAGGGTTTCTTTGAGAATTGGAATCATCAGTTGTGGCATGTAAGTTGTTGGCTTTAGAAATTATTGAAATTTAAAGATTTTAGTTTTAAATTCTTTTTAGAATTACGCTACTTATGAAAATAAGAGACTACTTGTGTCTTGTGCTTCTTCGTCTGCGGCTAACTTGAATGGTAATGGTCATGTTTCTAATGGCGAAGTGAATGGCAAAGTACATCCTGCTTTGCTGAATAATCAAAAGGAATTCGATTGTCATCAAAAGTATCCGATTGCGGTTTTACAGCAGGAAATCGATTCACTTCCGGCCGAAATAAATCCCTTGAAACGAGAGGTAAGAAAAGAGCTGATAGTCAAATACTTTTGATATTTAGATTCAGACTATCGAAATGTATACAACTTACTTAAATGACCTGCATTTATAACCTCTTAAGTCCAAAGACCGAGCATATTTTAGAATTCCATGCGCTTCGATCTTGCGCACATATTTTCCAATTTCGCAAGACAAGTTTTGAAAGTTTTTTACTTGATCTTTCAATCGATGTTTCGGACGTAATCTTTTACGAGTTCCTTTCACTTTTTTAGCTGGAGTGTTTTCATCAATTCATACAACACGTCCTTGCCAAAGCACTTGCTGCTGTTTTATGAGTTTTACTCTGTCGGTACCAGCGCATAGGTCATGGTTCTTTCGATGTCGTATTCATAGTTCACGCAAATTTGTCCAAGAATAAATTCATCTGCTTGAGCTAGTGCAGATAAAACAATTTATTTTACAACCTTAAAACTAAAGCTCTCGACGATCACATGTGGTCCAATTCTAATGGGCTGTCTGCTTTTTTTAATTTAGGGCCAGCATTTAGGGTATGACCCTTACTTTTGAGGTGCATTGTGTTGGAAATAGAAAAATAGGTTACGGGAAGGAGGATAGATGGAGAAGTATTTGTTAAGATTCGATTTTGAATTTACCTATATTGCAACTAGCACCAAAATCTTCTGCGTAGAGCGAATTCCACATATGAACTGTACGGCTAAAGAACGAATTTTCTCTATAGTGTGTTGTTCGGTCTATCAGCCAGTCGACCACGAAGAAATGAGCTCTAGCAGAATGACGTGTATTGCGTAAAAAAGTCAGAGTTTCGGAAACGAGTTCCCTGATTTCGTTAGAGCATATTCCGAAGTTGTAAAGGTAGAACAGTATCACGCAACCTACATTGCGATGGTGCTCCAGTGAATCAATAGAGTTGGATATCCTGCTGTCACCGATGAGCACTTTCGACCTTACCTACAATTGGTCGAGAAGCTCCAAAATAGACTTTGAAGCACCGACCCATACATTAGAGTTGTATTCCATTCTCGGTCGGATGTAAGTGGTCTAAAAAGTAAGGAGATTAGATGAAGTGAAGTATCTCTTGCACCGTTTTAGAAAACTGAAGAAGCATTCAATTCTTTCGACACTTGAACGATATGCTTTGTCCAATGGACATAAATTCTCAAGCCTCGAACATCAAGAGCATCTGATTCCTCAATATGTACACCACCCATTAATACAGATGAATTATCATGGTTTGTCTAGCGTAAGCATAAACGCCTTGAGTTTTCAGCGCATTATAATCAACTCTGTTTGCACGACCTCATTCTGAAACCTTAAGAAGGCTTGACCTACGATTGAATAAATATGAATGGCAAATGTTACTTTCATCTGCAAAAGAGTAGATAGGATTGGAAATTTGATGTAGAAGGTCATTTATAAAGATAAGAAATAGATTAGAAGAAAGAACAGGCCTTGCGGTACCCCTGAATTAAACTTGAACTCGTTTGAAAAGAAACCCATCTATAACATCTCGCATAGTGCGATATCTGAGGAAGCTCGATATAAACCGAGAGAAGTTATTAACGACAACAAAGGCAATATGTTTTGATAGAAGTGCTCCGTGCCACACTCTATCGCCAAAACGGTGTATTGATTGACACCAATTTTCCGATAGGAAGGCTAGCCGATCTCCCGTAGAGCGTCCTCTAGGTTGTTAATAATAATAATAATTTCCACGACAACATTCCAATTGGAACAAGTGGTACTTCTCTCAGACAATGAGCTGCATCCGATTCTATTTTTAGACTCATTGAAAGTGACCTACGTTTTAACTCCGGCTCCTAACGGCAAATGCATTAGTTACAGAAGTTTTTCATAGCCTAATACTCAATAACTAGTGGCTAGCTGAGTTATGAGTTGAACCGCCGCTTTTTTGAAAACTCATTTTTTCAAGTGGGTCTGCCCAGGGATCGAACTTGGGACCTCTGGTATGCTAGGCTAGGATGACTAACCTGCTATACCATGGCGGTTCCCTCTAGGTTGTTAGACTCTAGATATTTAACAAGATGATGGTTTACCACATTCTCCAGTAATTTTCAGGGTTATTCGCCTCACCGTTTTTAGGGATTGGCGTAATATCACCAACCTTCTAACACCGAGGAAATGTACCAGCATGGTACAAGGTGCTGAAAAGGTTAGCTAAAGAACGTGCAAGCACCGAAGAGCACTGCACCGAGGAGCTGCAAGAATTTTAGTACGAAGGCGTTGCTCATGCAGAGCCTTTTCACGCCTTAGTACTTTGGCACACGTATGACTTGCATGTTTCCGCCGGACCACAAAACGCACCATATGTCTACATTCTTTAGATGTATGTCTTTTCGAGGACTGTTTGTGGGTTTTGTACGCCTCACTTGCGACAATTTTGTTGAAAAATAAGTTTTAGCTTAGTTTTTCAAACAGCAGGGAATTTTTCGATAGCAGGTTAATATAGGATGTAGGGTCAAATGTGGACAATTGTTACGTCATGTATATATTTCCTTAGGACTTATAATCACAATGCAGAGATTTGTATTGGATTTATGTGAATACCTGCCAAGATGGCCTAACTTCACAGTGATCTAACACATGGTGGATATTTTAAGTGTTTACCAACACCCCCTTACTACGAAAAATTTGTCATTCATGACAAATATGACATGTATGACACTTTGACATTTCAGAATACCAATTCGGAAACATGTTGTTTGGGCATGATTCCCCCTTTGGTTAGGAGCGGAGAACTATCTAAACTCCTACCGGTCTATGGGTGCGGCACCTGGCTACAATGCAACTCCACATTCGAATGAACGATACAGGCAATGTATAGCTCACTCTACCTGCTTTGGGTATTAAACCACAGTCCCCACGATACTCCACAAAGGGGCCAACAACCATTAGTCAGGCTGGAGATGATATCCAGAGGCTTTCCGCGGTACCAGACAATCTCCGGTGGGATTCATAGACCAAAAACTTGAAACTACTAACAGTTGAGCCCCAAACGGCCCAGGGACTGCTGCCCTAAACCCCCAGTATGACCTACTAAGCCCTGCTAGGGACACACACAAACAGAGACAACAAAAAACGAGACTTCACATTAAAGCCATGCGCGACACTTTGGTCACAAAGTGACACCAGCAAGGACGATAACGAACAGCAATCAAGACAAACAACGATTAACATGTTACCCTCACGGGTAAACCACAGGTCACAAAGTAACGCAGCAACCAAATTCAAAAATGTTATCTTAATCATAAGCCATGTCAACGTTCCGAGGCGGATAAACTGGCTATGGCATCTCCAACCTAGTCCCCTGAAAAAAGGTCCTAGGTAAGCGATGCCCTAGCACCTGCAACGACAGCAGAGCCAACACCAGTCACCAAAACGGGATCGACAACAACCACAATAACCAACCGCAATGACGAACCTTCCAAATGCAGAACGAACATTGCGGCGATATTTGCGAAGGGCGATTCAAGAATGGCGGTGAGAGACCGCCTCCACTACTCATGTCTCCGTAATCTCCTACTAAATACTTCACGGGCAAATTGCCCTAACCTCCCAAAAGTCCGAACGTCTTCTACTGCCCTACTGAAATCCCAACCCCTCTCGGTAGGGATAATTCCCTACCGAGAGTATATGCCTAACGTTCTCTTGTCCCAAACCCCAACCACAGTCCGGAGTGTCGGACAGGTTTCTTATGTGTAAGAAAACATTAAGGGAACCATGTCCCATCAGTATGAAACCCAAACTCATACTAAAGGTAAAGTCTGGGCGTTCACGTACAAACGTCGCGTCACGTATAAATTTATACGTCACCCGCCCCTTGGTACTGTCCGTCCAGCGCGTCTTCCACCTAGAATCAAGCTGCTCTGCTAAAAGCAACTTCAACATCCCTATTAACCCCAGTATCAGCAGAAAGCCAGTACCGCTTAAGAAGAGGCAACCCTTTCTTGATTGTCGGCACGAATAAACTTTATACGGTTGCAATAAAATTTCATATTTCGATTATTGAGATCAAATTAAAAAAAAAATTAAGGGTATCTGCGTATCTGAATTCGAAAAAAATATCCCTTACAAGCTCGGTACAGTGTAATGTACATATCTTCTATAATAGATCCGCAGCCGGGTCTAATTAGTATATTTTAATCTCGAGAAATTGTTGCTGTGCTATAAAAACTTGGATCAAATATGTCTATACTAGGTAAAAAACTTAGCATTATTGAAAAATGATATACACTACGATTACGTCGCGACGTAATGTTGAACTAATTACTATGGTGGCTGTTTATTGACCTCGAGAGTGACCAACCTACTAAGATTTTGTATTAAAAATGTTCATATCTGATAATCGTATAATTCACAAACACTTTTTTCTTACTCTTACAGGTTCACTTAACCCATGACGACTTCGTATCACTATTCAATATGTCCTTTTGGGAATTCGATGAATTGCCTGGTTGGAAGAAACGGGAGCTTAAGAAAAAACATAAATTATTTTAAAAGCTAATTTTTTTATTCCAGCTAAAATATATATTTTCGAAAAATTTCCTCTCAAAAAAGAAACTATTTTTAAAAATTTTATTTTTTGATGAGCAAAACTGTAAAAAGCTATTGCATATTATAAATATTAAACATAAAAAAATATATACTTACATATAAATTTATATAAAATTATATAAAAACTATAAATTATGAATAATTAAAATAAAATATTTATATTGAATTAAATAAAAATCATATATATATAATAAAATCAAGATCCAGTTTGAATAATTTCAACTTCATCGGAATCGGGTTCATCTCCTGAAGCTAAAAGTTAAAAATGATTTGAAATTTGAATCCTAAAACTTTATAATAACTAGAGAAATTACTTACTAGGTGGTTCTCCAATATATTGAACAATTCTTGTAAGATTTTGGAAAAATAGAAAAATCATTTCGAAGATATTTAACATTTTGTATTGCCTTAAATTGGACTCTAAATTTAAAGATCAAAGAAAGCAAACAGAAATAATTTATAAGAAAAATAATATGTTTGTGAACCCTCTGCGACTGACGTGATTTCCAATAATTTATATATTTTCCACCAACTTATATCTGACTTTGTTGTGGCCTGCTGTCTTACACGTCAGTCGCAGAGGGTTAAGTAAACTATTACAAAAAACTTACTTTTCCTTGACTACAATTGACAAAATTTTTTATTTTTTGATTTAAGATTCCTCGGAACCATCATCATCGTCACTACCTCCACCACCTTTAACATAATATCAAAAATCTGTATTATTTTTATTTAATTAATCGAATAAACTTTTCATATACCAAATGGCAGCATGCCCCAAATAATATCAAATAATCCTTGCAACAAATCAAAAAACATTTCGCTTTAACTTCTTAGTTGGAATTTTTTCAAAAACTTTTTTTTCGACTCTTTTGTGGAACAACTCGAAAAATACTGAACTTTGTTTTGAAAATAACCTACGATCAGTCAATAGACCTTGGAAATCAATGGCCATGAAATTGACTCTTAATCAGTTTTTAATGGGTTAATATCTATAATTTTTTTAATTAATCTGCACGAATTTGTAATTACCAACATATTTTGTGGATTTAAAATTATGTAAACGCTGTACGAGGGTTTCCCTCTATGTTTCGATCTTAGAAAGTTCCAAAAGTATGAGTTCGGCGAATTTACACTTGCCGCCTTCCTAGACATAGAAGGCGCCTTTAACAAAATAAGACCGCAGTCGATTTTATCGGCAATGGAGGACTTAAGGTTCGACAAATCAATTACCTCGTTTATAGACCAACTTCTCACCTATTGAGTCATCTACTCAACCATGGGCACTGCTACAATATATAAGGTAGCTTGTCGAGGTACTCCACAAGGTGGTGTACTATCGCCTCTTCTGTGGAACCTTGCCATAAATAAACTACTCACTGAATTAGATTCTCTGAGATTCAACACCATCGCATACGCGGATGATGTTGCTAAAGCAGTGTCAGGGAAATTTCTTAACACACTGTCACAACGTCTCGAAACAGCTCTTGACATACTCTATCGTTAGAGCGTCTTCAACGGCTTTGGAGTCAATCTAACTAAAACGGAACTTGTACTTTTCTCGCGTAAATACAAAATACCCAGCTTTACTCTTCCAAAATTAAATAAGGTAGAACTTATGCTCACTGATAATGCCAAATATCTGGGGGTCATTCTGGACTGAAAACTGTCCTATAGCCTGAACACCCAATTTAGGGTGTCTAAAGCATCTATTGCACTCTATTCATGCAGAAGGCCATTGGCAAAACCTGGGGTCTAAGTCCCATCAACCCTGCCTGGCTCTTCGACATGGTGGTTAAGCCTATATTAATGTATGGTGCGCTGGTTTGGTGGCCTGCACTCACCAAGGCTAAAGATCTTCCGCTCTAAATCTAAATATTAAGATCTTCCGCTGTAATGATTACCGGTGCCTTAAGAATTACTCCATTTAAGGCGATCTTCGCCTAAGATGCTCAACTGGCTCCCAGCCGAACTAATGGCAATGCAAATTGCTCTTAACTCGGCTGTCCGTCTCAGCATAATTAGAACCTGGTCCCACCACAAACCGGACATTCCACTAGCCTGGACAAAATCACATATATCCCTGACCACATAGATTACTGCATATCCACCCCTATCTTTGATAAATCTTTTACTGTGACTATCTCTGGAGAACCCCCATCTTCAGATAACGGCTGTCTGGAGGTACACACTGATGGATCGAAGTCAAAGATAGGCGTAGGGGGGGCTTCTTCATCTCACTTCAAGGGAAGGAAATTTACTTTAGGCTCCCTGATCAATGTAGTGTCCTACAATCCGAGATATCGGCTATTCATAAAGCAGTCAAATGGTTAAGATACCACAGAATATACGACAGGGATATTCGTTTCTGTATCGACAATCAGGCTGCAATAAAATCCCTATCTAATGTCCACACTACAACTGTTCTTACCCGCGAATGCCGGGCATCTCTTAACCAAATGGCGAGACATTGCAAGATCGAACTCTTCTGGGTACCCGGGCACAACAATATACCTGGTTACTACACCGCGGATAAACTTGCTAAATCCGGTGCTCTCCTGAGTCAGGATAACATCGACCAACTTACGAGCTTACCGCTATCTGCCTGCAAATCAATAATTAGGCAATTTCTTTTCGCATCAGCGCAGAGCAAGTGGTCTTCGGAAACCACTTGTTCCATATCTAGGCAAACATGACCCACCTACAACACTAAACGTTCAAATAGCTTGGTAACTTTACCTCGTCACAGACTCCGCAACCTTATCTCAACCCTAACAGGTCATTGCGCTTTTGGGCTACATGCCAGAAGACTAAATCTTCAGTTCTATGACTACTGTCATAGTAGTCATAACACAGAAGAGGAGGAGTCAGTAACTCATCTTCTTTGTCACTGCCCTGACCTCTCGATTTCAAGGGCTCTCAATCTGGGGCACCTTTTCTGCATGATTTATCGGATCTAGCGAGTATTGACATCCGTAAAATATAAGCCTCTCACTGATAGCCTGGAATAATTATTTTTGTTCTTTTCTTTCAGTCTATTCCTTGCAGGTAACACAAATGGACCGCTTTTAGGACCCAAGTGAAGCTGACCTAACATCGGCTGCTTGTCTAACCTAACCTAACCTATGTACAGACTTTTTCTAGAAAAGTATGATCCTAGTAAAATATAGACAGCCCACATTCCCGGTAAGTTCAACACCGCTTGAGCTTATTTTACACGGCCAATTAATTCCTAAAAACTCACACTTTTTTCGAAATTGATTTTTTATCCGAACACAGCAACAATAAGGAAAACTGTAGGGTTTATGTATCTGGCGCCTGTCCGTATGGGCGCCGGACAGTCTTATATACATAATGGTTATATATTATATATCGATTACAAATCCTAATTATTCCTGTTTTTACTACTATAAATTAAATCTGGCAGGAAATTTTTTTACTTTTCCCTTAGCTCTCATTTTAAAACTAACTTCGAAAATGGGAAAAACGTACCATGGGAAAAACCTAAAATTTTCAATTGAAATTCCCTTTCACATTAAACTAATCTCCCCATCGTTGGTCTCATGTAGAAAGGCCCTAAATTGAAAATGGGAAAAACGTACCATGGGAAAAACCTAAAATTTTCAATTGAAATTTCCTTTCACATTAAACTAATCTCCCCATCGTTGGCCTCATGTAGAAAGGCCCTAAATTGAATATTTAAAACTTTACAGGAGAAGGTAAAAACAGATTTAAAACAAAAATTAACAAAATTTTACGTTTTTTTTACGCAAGTTATTAAAATGAAAGATGAATTTGGTTCTGAAAATTGAAAATTGAAAAAATTAAATTTTAAACATAAAAAACTAAATTGAGATAGGGCTTTCTGTAGTCTCATTTCAGAGCTAATGCAACTTAGGTTTTTTTCTGTAGTAATCATAACAACTTATATGTATTAAGGAAAGCTTTCGATAGCGAATGTTTTCTATAGGAAATTTTTCGATAGCGAATACTTGCTACAGGAGATCTTTCGATATTAAAAGTTTTCTATAGGAAATCTTTCGATACAAAAGTTTTCTTTCTATAGGAAAGCTTTCGATATTGAAAGTTTGACTTCGAATGTTTTCTATATGAAATCTTTCGATATTCAAAGTTTTATAAAGGAAATCAAAAGTTTTCTATAGAAAATCTTTCGATATCCAAAGTTTATTATAGGAAGCCTTTTAACATCGATTTATATAGGAAATCTTTAGATATTGGCAATTTTATATTGGAAAGCTCTTGAAATGAAATGTTTTTAGTAGAAAACTAACTAGTAGAAAATTAACCTTTAGGAAGTTTGTTGATTTAAAAAGTTTTTAATCCGAAATATTTTGACAACAAAAGTCTTATACAAGAAATATTTTGATATCGAAAGTTTTCTATAGAAAATCTTTCAAAATCAAAAGCTTATTATACGCAAGTTTCAATTACGAAAGTTTTATGTAGGAAATCTTTTTTATATCTTCAAAACCTATAGGAAAGATTTTGATATTGAAAGTTTTCTATAAGAAATTATTCGATATCGAATGTTTATTATAAACAGTTTTTTAGAAGGCTTTAGAATCTAAAATTTAGATATTAAAGTTATCTATAGGATAACTTTTGATATTGCAATTTTTCTATAGAAAAGTTTTATATAAAATGTTTCCTATCTCAAATATTTTGATGACAAATGTTTTATATAAGAAATTTTTCGATATCGAAAGTTTATTATAGAGAACCTTTCGACATCGAAAATTTTTTATAATTTTTTTTATGGAAACCTTTTGATTTGGAATGTTTTTAGTAATAAGCTTCAGATATTAAAAGTTTCCTATAGGTAAAGCTTTTGATATTGAAAGTTTTCTATTTGAAAAATGTTGTCCACAAAAGTTCAGTATTAAAAATCATTATACATCCAACCGAAAGCTTTAAGATTCGAAAGTTTTTTTTTTGTGAGGAGGTGTATATGCGTTTAATGCATTGGAATCGCAAAAAAAATTCGAAAAATGGGTTAGTAAGTGCCTTTCTACACTTTCTAATGCTTTTAGAATTATTTTTCGTTTCTTATTACATATTATATGAGTCTTTGTATTATTATACTAAAAAAGAAGCTTGATTAGTTAATACAGAATCGGCCTTATTTAACCCTTGTACTGTTTTAATAACATTCAAGGGTGTAAAGAAGAATTTAAAAAGCAACAAATGTCGAACAGATATTGGTAAAGAAGTCAAGGAACTCTTTTGAAGAGCTTCTATCAGAAACTACTCGACAAAACTAAAAACTACTCTTAGTAATTTCTTTTGTGGATTTTTGTAATTGTGGCAAAAAAAAAACAAGTATTCGAAGCATCAGTCACGATAAACACAGAAATTTGTATAACGAAGTGCCTACAAAAGCGGCTTCTGTTTGTTTCTCCCGTGAAGAAAAAAATAAAAGTGCACTCACGCTCTTTTGTATTTCAGGCAAAATTATATCGGGTGTAAGGTATTTAGATGAACTTTCCGTTGGTGTTGTTCTATAATAATTACATTTTTTTTTTTTGGTAATTTCGCACAAGTAGCATTCCTTGGTCGGAATCCTAAGATTTCCGAGTCGTTCCGGTGCAATGAACCGACTGCCGTGGAAACGAACACTCCATTGATGCCTATATCTGATTAATTTCGTAAAATAAATAATAATTTAATATAACAATATTAGAAACTGATAACTCCTTTACTAAACAAAATCGCTTACAAATTTCCATATCACAATTTCATGCTTTAAATGCTCTGTCGGTAAAAATTTTACCCTAAATTAGAACATTAACTGAGTTCCAAAATTTGTTTTGATTTTCTTACTACAAAATTTAAATAAATTCAAGTTCTTTGTTTTTTTATTTTTTATTTATAATTACCTCATCTATTTGAATTAAGACAAAGTAATCAAATACTTAAATCTACTGATTAAAAATTAACAAATTGTATGCGTGTGTCTTAGTTCTGAAACAGCTTTCAATTGTCTCCAAAGGGACACAATTTCGACTTTAGATTTCTTTTGTTTTTTTTTTTTTAATTTTGCAACAACAAACTACATATACTTTTTTTAATGTGTAGAACTATATAGATAAATATATATGTTATAATAAATATTGTAGTTATTCAAAAAACATCGATGATATAGAAATTAAAAAAAAGGTTTAAGATTATATTGGGAATTCTTTGAAAATCCTTTTGTGCTGACATTAAACAAAAACCATATTTAAATAAAACTAAAGTTTATTGAAATCGGGCTTAAGTTTTATTATATTAGGGCTTGGTAAACTTTTAAAAATTTCAGCCAGTGTAAAATTACAACTCTAGATTATGTAAATAAAAGTTACTAGCCCTAAACAAAATGAGAGAAACAAGAGTTCATTATAATCCTAAACCTTATAAAAATAAAATGGATTCCTTTTAAAAACCAAGCTCAACTTAGGTCAAAGTGTTTTTGTTTTTTGTTTCAGATGTTGGAATAGATGTGTATTAACAACGAGTAATGCTTGTTTTTAAGCAATTTATTGTGGTTTTCTGAAGGATTTGCCAGCGAATTTAGCGTTGGCTCCCAATTCTTCTTCAATACGGAGAATTTGATTGTATTTGGCCAAACGTTCAGAGCGGCAAGGAGCACCAGTCTTAATTTGACCAGTGGACAAGCCAACAACCAAATCAGCAATGAAGGAATCTTCAGTCTCGCCAGAGCGATGGGAAACCATGGTACCCCAGCCGTTTTGTTTGGCCAACAAATGGGCCTTGATGGATTCGGTAACGGTACCGATTTGGTTGACCTTCAACAACAAACAGTTGCAGGCCTTCTTTTCAACGGCAGTTTGGATACGCTTGGGGTTGGTGACAGTCAAATCATCACCGACAATTTGAATGCTAGTGGCGGCAGTAAGTTTGGACCAGGCATCCCAATGATCTTGGTCGAAGGGATCTTCAATGGATACAATAGGGAACTCCTTGATGAATTCTTGGTACAAATCACCCAATTTTTCGGGGGCCAACCATTGGGCTTTGTCGCTGTTGGGGTTCTTGAAGTCCAAGTCATAAGCGCCATCCTTGAAGAATTCGGAAGCAGCAACATCCATACCGATTTCAACTTTGCCAGTATAACCGCCCAAAGCGATGGCATCGACGATAAGGTTCAAAGCTTCCTTGTTGGATTGAATGTTGGGAGCAAAACCACCCTCATCACCGACAGCAGTGGCATCCAAACCGAATTTATCCTTTATAACCTTCTTCAAGTGGTGATAGACTTCAGAGCCAATCTTCATGGCGTCGGTGAAGCTGGCGGCGCCAGTGGGCAAGATCATGAATTCTTGCATGGCCAATTTGTTGCCAGCGTGGCTGCCACCGTTGATGACATTGAAAGCGGGTACAGGCAAAATAATGTCTTTGTTACCAGCCAAATCGGCAATGTGCTTGTACAAAGGTACACCCTTCTTGGCGGCACCAGCCTTGCATACGGCCAAGGAAATACCCAAAATAGCGTTGGCACCGAATTTGCTCTTGTTTTCGGTACCGTCCAATTTCAACATGAAGTTATCGACGGCCTCTTGGTCGGTTACTTCCAAGTTGGCCTTGATGAGTTCGGGACCCAAGGTTTTGTTGACATGGCCAACGGCTTGCAATACGCTCTTGCCGTGATAGCTCTTCTTGTCATTGTCACGCAATTCCAAAGCTTCGTGGACACCAGTAGAAGCACCGGAGGGCACGGCAGCACGGAAGAGACCCAATTCAGTGGTAAGATCAACTTCCACAGTGGGGTTACCACGGGAATCAAAGATTTGACGAGCAAAGATAGTCTTGATTGGCATATTGCACCTGCAAATAGAAGAGGATAGAAAATTTATTAGCAACATGTAAGAAAGTACTATAAACGGTCAGTGTGGACCAGGTATGAATACATTTGTAAGTGTAATTTCTCGAAACAATACTAGGTATATTTACGTCATTACCGATACCAGGTTTAATAGGGAGGGTGGGGTCATATATAAACTGATTGCAATAGAATTTCGCACATCAATTTATATTTACAGAAAACTTATCTGTTAAAAAAAAACCTTTAGTTATCTTTGGATTTACAAGTGTTTTTGGGATTTTCGGGGTATTTAAGTGTCTTTTACGAGTTGGTTTTATATGGAAGGTATGGTCAAATGTGGGTCGAATCCAATAAAATTTTGCATATTGATTTAGACTTTTATAAGAAGTATTTTTAATAAAAAAAGGGCCATGAAAAGGGGCCAAATTTCTATTCTGGAAGAACAGTTTGAAGGAAGGTAACCAAAGTAATGATCCGATTTGGTCCAAAACATACAAAACAGAATGTTTTTGCAAAGTTTTATTAAATTATATTAAAAATTGCGACATGAACTTTGATAACAAGATAACATGATATCGACTCAAAAAGTGATTCTGAGTCGTTTGGTATATTTGTGGGTGTCAGACTTAAAACTGGGTGGCACCTATTATTCAAGAAAGTCTATGTTTTTCATTAATTTTTGTTTCATTCAAGTTAAATTTAGTACGTTTTAGTTTTTGTGTACTGCGCAAAGTCTGTTTTTTTTTTTGTATACGAATATTCATACATACATATCACATTTAATAGACTCCTACAACTGGTGTCCTTTAAATGCCTTCCAGAATTTAATGTTGTACATACACTTTTTAATGCTTTTAAGAGTATTTTTTGTTTGCTAACAATCATTATGTCATATTTTTGAAATCGGCCTACATTTCCGGATTTAAAAAGCATGATAAAATTTCTATTCCATTGTGTTGTTGTAACAAATAGTTTTGAGACCAACTTGTCTTATTTCGAATGATTTAGTATCACCCAGAATATTAAGTTCTGGTGGCAATTTTGAAGATATTTCTATTTAAATTGTGTTAAATTGGTTAATTATTTTAAATAATTAATTTCGGACTTAAACAAGTCCAATTGTTTACCAAATGTTTAAATTTTTAATAGACTCTCAAACCAAGTTCCGATTACCGTATAATTTAAAATTGTATGTATGTTAGACACAAAGGGATCAAAAAGATCTAGATGAAATAAGAAATTGGAATGTTCGTAACATTTTGACTCAAGTCTTGTCTAGCAACTTCGTTGCCAGCGATGTCGCAATGACCCGGAACCCAGCACAATCTAATCCTATAGCTGAATGATAAATCAAATAGAGTTAATTGAAATTTTTTTTACTAGTTTGGAGGTGATGATATGACCTCATAGAGCCTTGAGCGTTACCTGGCTATCGACGTATATGGTCATCTCACTAGTTTCAGCTATAGTACCCGTAGTGAGCTTTGTAGCCTTCCATATGACAAATATTTCTGCCTGGAAGACACAACACTCGTCCACAAGTCTAAAAGATTTCATAATGTTTTACTCCCTCAGGAAAACTCCTGATCCAGTACTGCAATCCATCTTAGATCCATCTATAAAGATCGAACTGCCTTGAAAAAGCGATGTTTAACCCTTCCAGTCGGTTTTATCAGGGATTACGACTTCTGGTGCTGTGATAAACAGTTACTCCTTAACTAAATAGTCAGATAGTGGTAGACCTGATTCCAAGCCTGTTAAGCTCAGTATACTGGTGTGTCTCGCCCGCTTGTATCTAAGTATACCCGACTCATACAGCCTTACTAGGCTTCAGGTTGCCATACCCTTTATGAATATATAAAAAGGGTTCTTATTAGAAAAAAACTAAGCCAGGAAGGATTTTTCATCATCATCATTATTGAAATTTTTACCATTCACGGAGCTACGCAAAGATCGAAATAAAAAGTAATCAGATGGTGCAAGGTTAGGACTGTATTGTGGATGTGGCAAAACATCCCAACCATGCTCCAATCATTTTTAACGAGTGACTAAAGATGTCTGTGGCCTTGCATTGTCAAAATGGAATACGACACCTTTTCGATTAGTCAATTCGGGCCGCTTATCTTCAACTGCATTGTTCAATTTTGTAAGTTGTTCAATGTAGATATCTGAATTGATCGTTCGGTTGGGTGATTAAAGTTCAAGGTGCACAGTCCCTTTGTTATCCCACCAAACTGATAACATTATTTTCATTTGATGAAAATCAGCTCTGGATGTTTTTGCGCTGTTTTAGCTGGCTTGCACCACGATCTTTTCCGATTGTCGTTATTGTAAACAACCCCTTTTTCATCACCAATTATTAATCGTTTCAAAAATGGATCGTTTTCATTACGTCTCTTTAAGAAATTACAGATGTGAATGAAATAATTTTCTTTAAGTTCATGAGGAACCCATGTATCGAGTTTTCATACATAGCCAAGTTGCTTTAAGAGATTTCCAATGCATGTATGTGATACATGAAGCTTCTGTGCAATCTTACGTTTTGTATTGTGACGATCCGAATCGATTATTGCTTTGATTTGGTCGTCAACAACTTCAACGAGACGACCGGAGCGTTTTTCATCTTTAAGTGAAAAATCGCCAGAACGAAACTTGACAAATCAATTTTGACAATGCCGTTATTTTAAGGCTTCGTCACCATAAACAGCACACAAGGCGTTCTTTCCTTTTTGGAAATAAAAAGGCAAAAAGTTAAAAAACAAGTAAGAAAGTGCTATAGTCGGTCAAGCACGACCATACGATACCCTTCACCACTAAGGTCAAAGGTGTTCTTTTTCCTGTATAAAGACAAATATTTGCTAAATTTTGTCATCATACAAACATTTTCTCGAAACTTACATATTTAAGCTGTTTCCGTCATTTAGACTTATATGAGAGCTAGGGTCAAATGTGGACCGATTATATCGAAATTTGGCAAATTGATTACAGTTTTTACAAGAATTATGTATGAAAAAAGTCAACTCAAAATTATTAACATTAAAAAAAGTTAATTTTTGTCCAAAATATAAAGAGAAGGAAGATATACATACTAGCCACATCTGTACTTGGGTATACGTTGTCGCAGCAAATGTTGGGTATAAGGACTAGGGTTAAATGTCTGAAGTCATATAAACTTAAAAAGGTTTCAAATCGCAATTCGGGAATGAACTTGATTTTGCACAACATATAATCCATGTTTGCAAATCTTCCAGAACGCAATAATTGCAATTTCATAACATTTTTGTAAGTTATTTATTGCTCGGAATGAATACCGTATCAAAAGACACACTCAAAATTATTAACATTAAAAAAAGTTAATTTTTGTCCAAAATATAAAGAGAAGGAAGATATACATACTAGCCACATCTGTACTTGGGTATACGTTGTCGCAGTAAATGTTGGGTATAAGGACTAGGGTTAAATGTCTGAAGTCATATAAACTTAAAAAGGTTTCAAATCGCAATTCGGTAATGAACTTGATTTTGCACAATATATAATCCATGTTTGCAAATCTTCCAGAACGCAATAATTGCAATTTCATAACATTTTTGTAAGTTATTTATTGCTCGGAATGAATACCGTATCAAAAGACACACTGTCTTTCGATGAGACAACTCTAAATAACAATTTTTTGGTCATTAAAAATATGGGACAAATTTTAAACTTGCCAGAAATTGTTTAAGTTCTTTTTGACGAAAAACAAGCGCTTTTAAACTTTTTGTGCTTTTTCTTATTTGAAAGTTGACAACGCTGCAAATCAACAGTGATGCAATTTTCAGTGCATTTTCTTCTCTACCTTGTTCTCAGCCAACAACAAATTCCACAAACAAAAACAGGAAATAAAATTATTTGCAACAAAATGAAGTGTCAAATAAAATAACAAAAGAAACTAGAAAAAAGAAATAAAAACTTGAATAGAAATGAAAAAGTAAAATGTTAGAAGGAAATATTAGAATCTACTAAAAATAAATTCAATTTATAAGAAAACATTACAAAAATACTAAAAATAAGTATGCTAAAAAAACAACAAAGAGCTTCAATTTAAATTAAAAAAAAACTCTGCTAATAAAAATATTCTAGAATTTTGTTCATAAATAAATTAAAGAATATTAAAGTTAAGAAAAGCAAAGATTAAATTAAAAAAAAAACACTTTCACTTGATAATTTTTCAATAATAAAGTAATAAACGCACATCGAACACATACTTAGAATATTTAAGTAATGACGTGCAGCAAAATGAGATCCAAAGCAAATGACCTCTAAGGTTTCATTAGAGGTCAAAATATTAAAAATTATCTTTAGGCAGACAATAGCATAATTAAAACCTAAATTTTAATAAAACACCACTTTTAACACAAGATTTCTTTAAAATTTAAAGAAAATCTTCACGAATTTCACGAAAAACTGTTATCTAACTTTTGGCCATTTTCACAAATTTTCATAGGAACAATCGCACATTTACTTTTTGAAAGAATCTGCTTGGAAAAAGCCTCCACAAATTCAATACCAAAGAAAATGATTTTCATCCAAAAATGTTTTTAATAAAACCGGCCATCAATTTTTTACAAAAAAAAAAAAACACAAAATCAAAAAATTAACTAGACTTTTGATTAATTCTTTTTTCCACTTACTTGTATCTTTTTATTTGCAGTGAATTGACAGAACTAAACTTTAGTTGTTTTGTACCCAACAACGACTCTTTAGCGACTGATACTGAGTATTTACGTGTAATCGCGGACAATACATTTGCCAGCATTGTCGACGTTGTTCTGCTGCCACCAGCAGCTGCCGCTAACATTATTTTACTAGCCCCCATCAAGCTTGGGAAGATTCTATTAGAAATTCTCTTTGGTTTTGCGCAAAAACATTAAATTTTACTCGTTTTTTTATCTCCAGCTGTGTACATTTGTTAGGCTTTTTTCCATTCAAAGAAAATATCAATCTTTTATGTAGCAGAGGGGGTTTGTTTGGTTTTTATTGACCTTGAGCAAGGTGATAGGGGCGGCTGCGATACTTACCGGTAAATTTATTTTATTTTCCAGAGAGAATTTCTGTGGCTGTGTCATGGAATTTTATCAGACTTTGTTGTTGTTTTTATTTCTTGAATTGTCAAAACATTGGATACAGTGTTGCCAGAAAACATTTGAGGCATTATGATAAACCAAATTTTACTTAACCCTTTACCGCCCGTGGAATTAAGAATTTTACATAATATAAAGTTGACGTAAAATTTATAAAATACTGTTTATTAACTAATACAACGCTTTTTACCAGTCAATAAGATTCCATGCAATGTCCATCTATATCTATAAAAAATGTTCGCGTCTGTTTATATGTTATTTGTTGGGTAGGATCTCCCGATTTCTCTGAAATTTTGACAGTGTGGTATGGTGTGACCGGTAATTAAAATAGTTTGGGTTTTTTTTTAATTTTAAGTGGGCGTGACCCCTCCCATATAACTCATATATTAAAAATAACAAATATGGGTGACCGAGAAGCCCGATTTTTCTGAAATTCTGACAGTATGTTAAGGTGTGACTGATGGATAAAATAGGTGAGAGTTTTTTTTTTTTTAATCACAAGTGAGCGTGACCCCTCCCATATAAGTCAGATATTAAAAATTACAAATATGGATGATCAAACCGACCGATTTTTCTGAAACTTAGACTGTGTGGTAAAGTGTGACCGGTGGTTAAAATAGGCTAGGTTTTTTTTCTTAAATCTCAAGTGGGCGTGATCCCTCCCATATAAGTCAAATATTAAAAATGACAAATATGGATGACCGAACGGACCGATTTTTCAGAAATTTTGGCAGTATAGTAAGGTGTGACCGGTGGTTGAAATAAGCTAAGTTTTTTTGTTAAATTTCAAGTGGGCGTGACCCCTCCCATATAACTCATATTTTAGAAATGACAAATATAGTCGACCGAGCGGACCGATTTTTCTGAAATTTTGACAGTATATTAAGGTTTTAAAACAGGTTTTAAGCGGGCGTGACCCCTCCAATTTAACTCATATATTAAAAATAACAAACATGGATGACTCTGAGATTTTTCTCAAATTTTGACAGTATTTGTGACTGGCGGGTAAAATAGGACAGGTTTTTTTTGGAAATCTCAAGTGGGAGTGACCCCTCCTATATAAGTAAAATATTAAAAATGACAAATATGGATGACCGAGCCGACCGTACAGTATGTAAGAGTTAAATCTCAAATGTGCGTGACCCCTTCCATATAAGTCAAATATAAAAAATTACAAATATGGATATTTTCATACCATAGGATCGTTTTTCGCTTTTTGAATTTTTTAAAAATAGATCAACGATGACCTGAGAATCGAAAAATATTTTTTCTTTCTAACTAAATGTTGTTTTTAGTTCAAGAAAAATTTACCATGAGATTTGAAGATTTTTCATAATTATTTGATGATTGATTGACTGATGACTGCCTGAAGATTTTTAATGATTGTTTGATAATGGTTTCACGATTAACTGGCGATTTGATGACAGTAGTTTGATGATTTTTTAACGATTGATTGATGGTTGTTTGATGATTGACTGACGACTGTTTTATGATTTTTAATGATTGTTCGATAGTTGTTTCACGATTGACTGACAATTGTTTTATGATTATTTGACGATTGTTTGATAGTTTTTTGATATATTTTTGATATTTATGGGTCCATTTGCCATTCACTAAAGTCAATTATATATATATGCAAATGCATTAATAAAGAATTCAATTAAAACCTTAATAAAAAAATATGTGTCGATGAATGTGTCGATTCCTCGTCATTCTCAAGAATAAGGACTGTATTTTGCATTTAGATATACACCTACATCTATATTAAGTCCAGCTCACACAAAAAACTGAAGCCAGCTGACCAGTCACAACGTCGTAGATACATGGAATGGTTGCTTGAACAACAGGCGGTGGACGGGGATCTTTCGAACAAAATTTTTTTCAGCGATAAACAAAATTGTCGCATTTGGGGTTCTAAGGTTCTTGAAGAGAGGGTATTATATCCAGAAAAAGTCACTGTTTGCTCCGAAGGTGTGATTGGACCATATTTCTTTGAAAACGATGATGGAACGGTTGTCACCGTGAATTCGGAGCATTATGGTCATATGATAACCGACTTTCTTGGCTCTTATTGAAAAGTACGACTCGGAGAATATGTGGTTTCAACAAGACGGTGCCACATGCCACACAACTCGAGCGAATATGGCTTTATTGCAGGAGACATTTCCTT
The DNA here is from genome assembly GCA_933228675.1 of Stomorhina lunata. Taxonomy (NCBI): domain Eukaryota; kingdom Metazoa; phylum Arthropoda; class Insecta; order Diptera; family Rhiniidae; genus Stomorhina; species Stomorhina lunata. Next base: position 86,031,514 of record OW121741.1, on the reverse strand, counting down.
CCGTGTAATTTCTCGTCGTGGCGATATCAACTGGCCACCAAGATCATGCGATTTAACACCATTAGACTTTTTTTGTGGGACTGCGCGAAAGACTTAGTTAGCTTAGAATTTAGAGCGCAGAAGCCAGTTAGAATATCTGTGCATTAAGTAAGACTAGTCCGGTTAAGACCCAGCATGAACTTGGTTTTGCGTATATTTAGATCAGGCCATAAGGTTTTATATATTGTGAAAGTGGCCAAGTTATGCCTGTTCTGTGCTGTTTAGTCGCCTATCCGAAGCTTGATGCCAATGAAAAGGTGACATATAGATGGTGCTATTTCTGTCACCGTTAGCATAAATTTTTCAGACTCGAGCCTTGTATTGTGACTTCGTCTGCAATTTCATTGCCGTCATGGTCGCAATGATCAGGAACGCAGAAAAGTTTTACTTTATACTTCGCTCACTAACTAATAATAGCTAATCTACACGATTTTACTAACTTTGAGGTGATACTGCATCCTTTTCGCTATCTTCAGGTATTTTGTATAAGATAAGCTTAGTAGCTTTCAAGATGGCAAAAATGTTAGCTTAAAAGACACTGCATTCATCCCTAAGCCTTAAAGATTTCCTAATTTTTTGCTCCTTTAGGAAAATACCAGCACCGGTGCCGATATTCATTTTAGAGCCGTCTGTGAAGATCGAGTTCCCTTCAAAGATCTGGAAGAGTTCCCTTCCCAGCTGGCTCTATCTGGAATAACGACCTCTGATACGGAACTGGACTAAAGTTCCTTGACCAAGTAGTCAGATATAGTTGACCAGACCTGAAGTCCAAATGCCCCTCGTTCCGCTTAATATGCTGGTATGTTCTTTTTTTAAATCATTTGCAATGCTTGCTCTAGCTTAAGTAGACTTATAGTCACATTATTACTAATGCAGTAATTCCGCAGCGCGAATTAAAGAATTTGACTATCCATAGCAAAGGTTAATCATGTGCTAACAGCAAACAAAATTAGAACGTGTACTTATCATCCATTTAAAAGTAAGTGGGATAAATGAAAGCGTTGCTCGTCAATCATTTGTAATCCAGGGTTAAGGGAGGCAAGAAAAAGAGACCGAATTGTACAATCTATTAAAATCGCATTAATTTTTCAATTGTTGCAATCGAACTGAACAATTTCGGAGACCCTATTTTATCGACAGAGGTGTGCTAACATTTTAATTTTATCTGGTAACTTTTAATTTTGAATTTGGCTTGGCAACAGTGAAAGTATTTTATATCATACGGCATCACTTTGCAATTTGTTTTGTTTTCGTTTTTTCTATTTTACTTCACGTGTGTTTGATAAATTTTTGATTTTGAAATAAATTTTTATAAATAAACCATAATAATGCCTGAAATTGTAATGCCTGGTGATCGTATTACAGCCGCTGAAGAAATGGCTAAGGCAAAGAAAGTAATCTTGGGTCCCGGTCTGCGGAGACAAGACGAGCAAGTTGTGGCCTGCAAAGCCGGCGCTCTACAACACAAAGAACCCAACACATTTTGGGTAGAAAGCTATCAACGACGTTATGTACCAGTTAGAGGTGAAGCTGTCATTGGAGTTGTAACAGCCAAGGCTGGAGATATTTTCCGTGTGGATATCGGGGGCTGTGAACAAGCTTCGCTTTCATATTTGGCTTTTGAACAGGCCACCAAAAAGAACAGACCAGACGTTAATACAGGAGATTTGGTATATGCTCGACTTATAGTGGCTAGTAAAGACTTTGAGCCCGAATTGGTGTGTGTCAATTCGGTGGGTAAAAAAGGAAAACTGGGTGTGCTGTCCGAAGGTTTCGTTTTCAATTGCAGCCTCAATTTAGCGCGCATGATTCTCAGAGAAGATTGTCCTCTATTGGCGGCACTGACAAAGGAAATGCCCTTTGAAATTGCGGTGGGTCTTAATGGACGTATTTGGATTAAAGCGAAATCTGTGAAAGAAACTATAGCTGTAGGTAATGCAATATTGGCAGCGGAACATGCTTCCAATGAACAGATAGCAAAGATATGTGAAAATATTGGAAATATATTGTTTACTTGATTAAAATAGTTATAAATGCAAAGAAATGTGTTTTATTTGAATCATTGTATTCATCACAGTACAAATATATATGATATAGCTTATGTCTCGAGCCACAAGGATGAGTTGCAATTCACAATCGAGACATTATGGCTCGTTAAAGGTAAGTAATTTTCCAAATTATTATCAAAAAAAAAACAAAATTAATCTTTCTTAAAAAAAGAGCAGGACTGCGTTTCGTTTATTTTAAAATATTGGAGTTGATGTTTAACAGGTTCAATTTTAGCAAAATGTAGTTTTTAATACAATTTTCAAATTTTCTTAACTTATTTTCACAGAAACAAAAATTATCTCCGAACCTATTTTTAAACTTGTAAGTTACTTCCCAGTAAAAAAAGAGTAATCTTGGAGCGCTCCTTTGCGAGTAATGGATTACTCCATAAAACTCCGAATCTCATAGGATTTTTAACATAGCATGTCTTTTTAAGCTCCATATGGAGTACTCCCTTTAATCTTAAAAATGACGACAGAGGGAGTAATCGTTTTTGTCTCCTAAAAGAGCATAATGGGAGTAATCGCGTTTGTCAATTCAATTTTTAATCAATTTCAGTTTCTTTCTTAACAAATCGTCTTAAATAACGCTTAGAAACCAAATTTTTACACATTTTTAACAATTTTTTACTATAACCGTACCTTTTCGCTTGTTTTTAAATAACACGTCTTTCAATTTTTAAAACTAAAATAAAACTAAAAATGTCAAAGAAAAAAATCCCTCGTTGATCCATTTGGAGTATTAAGCGAGGCATAAACAACATAACAAAAACAAAAGTTTCGATAGCTCGCTTATTACTCCAAATGGATGAACAAGTCATTACTCCTTTGTTGCTCGATTATGGATTAATCCATATATTTTTTACTGGGTTGTTATTAAAACGTTTATGTTGAAAATGTTGTACGGGAACACTTTTGAGTAAGTTGTGGTTTTTATATAATTACCTCACATAAAAAATCAAGCATTACCCAGTATATCCAACTTCAAACCTTAATATCTATGTTATCTTAAGAGATATTTGCTATTTTATAAAGTTAAAAAGTAAATAAATGATCCTCATATCGATTAAGTTAAGGTAATTTTTGTGGAAAACTATAGGAAAAAATATCATTATGAATGAACAACGCATTCCCATTGTGAAATTGTTTTACCAAAATAGTGAACGTTTTGCGGCTAAAGTTCGCAAATTGCGATCAATTTGTCACAATAATGATCCAAAAGAGTCAAGTGTAGGGAGATAAATGGATAAATTTGCCGAAACTGGGTTTGTTAGTGATGTAAAGACAACAACGCGCCTTCGACCAAGTCGATCGACCGAAAATGTCGCAGCTGTACTTGATAATGTCGCACAAACTCCATCCACCTCAATTCGACACCGAGCTCAGCAAATTAGTCTCGAGAAGCAAATGCATTCTCAACGTGTCACTGTGTGGTGTGCCGACGACCACTCAAGCATTAAAAGAGGAAATTGGATGCTGCATTAATGAAATACCGCAGCATTTATGCGAAAAGGTCATTGAATATTTCATTAAAAGATGGCGTGTGTGCCAGAAAAGCCGCGGCGGCCATCTGCACGATATCTTGTTCCATACATAACCTCATTCTTTCTACTTAACAATATAATAAAGTTTCACGATTTTTTTGTTTAATATCTGTGTTTTATTTTAAATTTAAAAATTGCGTTCCAGTTGGGACTCCTTTAGTTGTACTAGTCTTAAGCCTTTTTTTAATTATATCAAAAAAGTACCTAAAACATCCCCACCTGTTCTTCTTTTACAACAGTGTTGTCAAATGCTACCTCATATACGATCTATCTGTTTTTTATAAAAAAAAAAAAAAAAAAAAAAAAAAAAAAAAAAAAAAAAAAGAAATTTTACTTTGTAACTGTACCATGGAGGTCATATCCTTAATAATTTATCGGAATAAAACATTCATAGTTCTAAGTTGTACATATTAAGATACTTTAATTTTAGAAACATTGTAAATATAATTCTTAAGTCTCAATAAATTGAAATGAAATGAAATGAAATTTTTTATAAAAAAAAAAACATTGCCATCACCCTACCGTTGGGTCAGTATTACTATTTCTGGTAATCTTTGCAATAATCTTAGACAGTACATAAGCAAAATTCTGAGTTGGAATTTTATTTACAGATCTATTTCTGCCTTTAAAATTTTGACCGTTGTTATAAGATTTAAGCACTAAGGGGCCACTTTTGGGGCCTGCGTTACTTGGATCGTCAGCCACCTTTTTAAAAGCCAATATTTAATTATAAATTTCCATATTTTTACTTTACTACGCAAAGTTTACTTACATCGGTATTAAAAAATTGTCAACAAATGTGTGTTAACCTAAAATTAAACCACCCCTTACTACATAGCTGATGGCCATATAAAAATTCTGTACTACTCTTTTATCGTCATAGCTGTGATTTGATAATCATTAGTATTTAGGTGGTTTTAGGATCGGTGTTATGAGTTCTAGTATGAATTGATTTAATGATCCTACATCAATGGTTCTTATGAGCTATTGCTCCGAGCACCCATTGGGACATTTCAGCAGAGAGTAATATTTTATTAAATTCATCCATTACTTTTGGATTTGTGAAAAGCGATTTGACAAATTGGAATACCATGAAAGTTTTTGTGTAGAACTTAAGTAAAAGTATAAGCAGTTTGTTGACGATCTTCACGCCCCCTAGAATGTTCGTACGGACCCCAGGGCTCCGAGGACCACTACTTAAGAACCTACCTATGTCCTAGATTATTCAAAAATTTGTTTCCTTATGATAAGGTTAGGTATGGTTGAATAATTTATCGACAATCTGTGATGGTGCTGGAAGACATACCAGACAAACCGCTTAAATCGTTATAGCGGTTTTAAAAGCACTATGCTCCCATCTAAATGGGTCCACCGGAATAATATTACTTAACACAATCATTATTTATTAAAAAAGTTGAATGCTATAATTGTTACAACAGTAACTGTAGGTATGTAGGGTTATCAATAAGTCGACCTTTGTTACTTAGAAGTAAGTGCACAATTTTCATCTTCGTTTTATTATCATTTTTATGGTATTTATTTTTGTTATCGTTATTGCTCACTTATATTTGTTTTTATTGTTTATATAAAAGTCCAAAATTTCTTAAATAAAGAAAACAAAAAATTAAAATAAATCTTATCATTACTCCCATTAGTCCATATAACTGAGGAACTATGAACTTGTTCGAAATTTTGGGTCTAGGTATGCTGGCATACTTCATAACATACATTCTATTATGGATCTTTTTGGATTGTAATGTTGCTCTTTGGTTGAAAATACATTTTGGTCATAATATTTCCACCTTACGTGGTCAAGTGGTGTGGATTACGGGTGCATCCAGTGGCATAGGAAAAGGTTTGGCCTTAAATCTGGCACGTCATGGTGTCCGATTGGTGCTGTCGGCCAGACGGGAAGCTCTGCTGGAAGAAGTGAAAGAGGAATGTTTGGCAGAGGCCAAAGGTCTTTTAGCAGCCAAAGATGTTTTAGTCTTGCCAATGGATATGCTTAAGTTAGAAAATCATAGCAAGTGCCTATTGGAGGTTTTAAATCACTTTGGCAAGCTGGATATTTTAGTCAACAATGCTGGACGCTCGCAACGTGCCAATTGGGAAGATATCGATGTACAGGTGGACAGGGATATCTTCGAATTAGATGTCTTTTCCGTTTTGCATCTCAGTCGTTTGGTGGTTCGCTATTTTCTGGAGCAGGCCGGAGGTAAAGGTCACATAGCCGCCACCTCAAGTGTGGCCGGTTTAACTACTGTTCCCTTCTCGGCTAGCTATTGTGGTGCTAAACATGCTTTAAACGCCTATCTACAATGTTTGACCATGGAACATCTTACCCTGGATGTTAGTATATTTAATCCTGGACCCGTTGCTACTGACTTCTTGCAGGAGGCCTTTACTGCAAAGCCTGATAGTAAAGTAGGACTAAGTACTAAGAACCAAAAGCGTTTGACAATTGATAGATGTGGTTTTCTATTTGCCACCGCCTTGGCTAACAAAATGGAATCGACATGGTGCGGCCTATTTCCTGTCAATGCTTTAGCATACATTGCACGCTATAGTCTCTTAACCGTCGTAATGAGACAATTTATGACACAGAGTACTTTGCAGAAAATACGAGAAGGTAAACTTTAGAGCTTTACTTATGCAAAGTGTATTCCAATATAAAATTAATTTCTTTTAATTCAATTTATAAAAACCGAAATAACTACAAATTTTGTTGCAAATATTTTTTTACAAAAATTTTTCTATAAAAAAAAAAATTTTAAAAATTTGTACAAAAAGTAACAAAAATTTAATTAACAAAAATATTTTTATAAAAATATTTAATCGAATTTCATTCTATGAAATTAAGTTAATGTGGAAGACGCTTAAATTCAATCTATCACATAAATAACGAAAATTGAAGCAATTAAACTACTACTTACTGGACCACCACTATATTTGTGTCATATTAAATATTTATTGAAAAAGTTCCAGGGATAATTATGAGAAAAATGTAAGCATTTAAATTTAAATCTCAAGATATTTTATTTTTGTAATATTTTTGAATATCGACCATGTTATGACAATCACAAACCACCAATAATGCCTGCGATTTGGCAAATTCTGAACTATAATATTTAAAAATTATTTCTTTTTTAAGAAAATCATTTTGTGTTTTGAGTTTTTCAAAACATGGCCGTATATCTACTTAAATTTTGAATCATATTTTTAAAGTGTACAAAATTTCTAATAAAAAGTGATAAAATAAAAATTAAAATTTCAAATTTAATGAAGTGTTTATACTTTAAATTTCGATTATAGTAACTACATATTGTCAATAGGATTCAGCAAATCTCCTGGCGGTATATTGACTTTAAAACTGATGTTTTGAGACTCAATAACCATTAATCTTCTGGCTTTACTACAAAGACCTACGGCAAATCACGAAGACTATTGGATGGTTTTTAATTTTATGGTATCAAAGCTATCCTTAACGTTTGTAACATTTCAAAATTATAATCCTTTTAGAGTTGATGCATTTCCCAAAATTGATAACTTTCTAATTTCATATTATTTAATTTTAAATTTTTTATTAAAACTATATGTAAACAACGCGGGTAGTTGCACCACCAACTAAAATAAGTTTAAAGGAAAGACATTACTCAAATATCTAATTAATTTGAAATCATTTTATTGATTTTGTTCGATCAACACTTGATCAAATGCAAAGTTTACGATTCAATTTATTTTGATTAATTTCCATGACGCCATCTGGTGAAAATTAGTCGCACTAACTTAGAAACCTTCGTCGGCTCATGCGCAACAACTTTGCTAAAGTTCTTTACATAATCAAATGCATATGCAGTTTATGATTCAGTTAATTTTTAACCATTTTCAGTGCCGTCATCTATCAAGAATTGATCGTTTCACTTCCCGGAATTTATATTTTGGCCACAAATATCAATATCTTTCATGAAATTTAATACAAATACTGCTTATGTACACCAAAATCACTGTACCAAACTTCGTTGAAATCGGTCCGCATTTGACCATAGCTCCCATACAAACTCTTCTGTCAAAACGCACTAAATGAGACAAAAATCACTAAAACGCTCGTAGATCTGAAGATAATGAGAATTTTAAGTTTTTATTTTTTGCATACATAATTTTTGTAAAAACTGTAATCAATTTGCCAAATTTCAAGATAATCGGTCCACATTTGACCCTTGCTCTCATATGAGACCAAATGACGAAAACAGCTTAAATATATAAGTTTTGAGAAAATGTTTGCATGATGTCAAAAATTAGCAAATATTTGTCTTTATACAGGAAAAAGATCACCTTTGACCTTAGTGGTGAAGAGTATAGTATGGTAGGGCTTGACCGACTATAGCACTTTCTTACTTGTTTTTACAACATAGATATAAGTTTTTTATTATAGTATCTCTTTGATATATAATTTAATGATTTTATAGAGACTGGAATCAAAAGCATAATTAAATATTTTTGTTTTGGTTTAATATCTTATCAGTGATTTTATTTATTTAAGCTTGTGAAAACATAAAATATGAGTTATAAAAGTTTGTAGAAAAATTATCAAGAAATCTTTGAAATTAACTTTTTTATCACTTCATCGTTTCCAACTTTATGGTATCAGAATTTCAAGATCATTATTTTATGTTGGATCAATGACAAAAACTTTGATAATTAATTTTAAAATTGTAATTCATGTCTACCAATTTTTAGATTTTTACGACCAAAAATAACGGTTTTATATCAATAATTCAAAATTGCGTATCAAACTTGGGGTAAGATATGAAAATAAAATATTTGAATTTAAAAAAAAAAATATATATTTGAATTTTTGCTTCTCCTGTAAAATTTGAAAAAGTGTTGTTACGCAGTTTTGGATTTTCAACGACGATATGTAACACTTTTTAATAATGTGTTTAATATACCATAATTTTTTGTTTATCTCACCTTTGGAGTTTGTTTAAAAAAATACCTCCGTTTTTCTGGAGTGAAAATTCAAATGAAATCCCACTGAATATTTTTTCTTTTTATTTCATTTTACTCCTCTATTTTGTTCATTTATCGCGTTAAGGTACTCTTTATGAAAATCACGCTTTATTCCTTAGTTCTTCCTTAATATGAGCTGGTAACTTAATTCGCTTTCTTTTAGGTTTCATATCACTTTTACTCTTTTCGGAGATTTTAAGGTCTTTAGCATTATTGGTTTGTACTTTACCCCTAAGCTGCTGCTGTTCAAACTGCTTTTGCTTTTTACTCTTTTTGCAGGATAAAGGATTGGGATTTTTCGGTCCCTTGTGCTTACGTTTTGGTTGTTCTGAGTCGTTTTTGGACAAACCTTCTTTTTGTTTTAAAAATTCAATTTTCTTTTCAGCTTCCTGAGGCAGAAGATTATTGGCTTTTTTGTGGACCCATTTTTTGGAGGCATCTGAAGGAGCCTCCAGAACTGGTGCAGCTTTGTGTAGGTATAGTAGACAGCGTCCAGGCACTTTGCGTAAACTACCTTGTAAGGTACGATCCTGGCTGGCAACAATGTAACGGGAATCTTTGGTCTGTTAAGGAAACAAAAATGTAATATATTAATCTATGTATTCTATTATAGGTATTCCACTTACCATTTGATTTATACATTCAGAAGCAGTTACAGGTTTACCCTCATGACCACATTTGTGTACAAAGAATTGCTTCACTATTTGTGTAGCACCCGACAATGGAGGCCCCAAAGATTCAGCCTCTAAAATAATGCATTGGGTAGTGATCAGTTTTACTTGGGTTTGAAAATATTTCCTTAACTGTTCCTCAATTATAACTTTATTCTAAAATTTAGAAACAAAAATATGCATATAACAAAAAAAAGTAAACATTTGTGGACAACTTCTTACTTTCAAGGCAGCCTGGCAAAATGTGGCATCAATTAGCACTTGATAGGGTTCGTGATAATTGAAATGTGTTGCAAAAAACATTAATGTTTTATGCGATTTTTTATTCCTTGTTATCTTCATGTTTTAGCGCAACAATAATATTAAAAATTTAAGTGAAATATAATAACAAAACAAAATACAATCACACGTTCATTCACAAACACGTGGAAACTAGAAGAAGCATCTGATACAATTCACAATAAAAAAGAGATGAGTTGCCAACCAAATTTATTTAAAAAGCGTTAACTTTGAAATTTTTAGGGGCTTCATTAAAATAAAAACAAGCAAGAAAGGAAATGTTTATTGTATTAAACAATACTTATAGCTCATTCACATTAAGCTCGAAAACTCAATAAAGTAGTGAAAATTTTCAAAATTAATACTTAATTGTGATATAAATTTATTTTTTTAATAAAATTAAAATTATTTAAGTCATTAAAAAGTGACCACTAACACTTTTTGAAAATTTGTATGAAATTTAAGGAAATATAAAATGAAAACTGGTAAAGAAAATGTATGTGTGTGAATGTGAATGCAGGTTCAAAAGAAATTTAAAGAAAAACTGATCAGGTAAACCTGATTCGTGTGAAACGAGACCTACATTTGTATGTTTGTGTACCAGTTTTTTTAATCCTTTAATACCAGAGGAGACTTCGGAAAGCTCTCATTGTATATCACTAGCTTTGAAAAATTCGAAAAGTCTCCCATCTCCAGCTAATAAGCTTAATGCGCTGTTTCTGTAATATTTCAGTCAGTTTTGAAAGTATTTTTAATAAAATAAGACGCAGGCTCATTACCCATTGACTTATCAACTACTGATGTTTTAATCATGGAAAGAAACATCATTACAGACTCTACTACTCCAAGGGATGATCATGCGAGAAGTTCCCCTGATCAGCAGCTGGCACAATGATTTTGGAGGTGCCTAATCTGGGCAGGAACATTATGATGAATGAAACCATTGAGGCCCTATGATCCACTGGAAGTCAAGGATAATAGAAGAAAAAGAAAATTGTTAATGCTTTGGATTGTTTTTCCCACGACATTCCATTTGCAACAAGGAGTGCTGTTTTTGATTAACTGTAAAAATAAGTAACTTGTACTAATTTATCATAAGTTCTTGGTACTAGTTTTTCTCATTCATTATCTAAGGACAACAATCAGATTTAGAGCTTTAAACAAAAAGTGCTGAATCTGCCCCAGTTTCCCATACACGATAGTGTTGTAGTGTCATCTGCATAGCCCATGTTAGTAATTGGTGATATGTGCATGCCTTTTCGTTCCTTTGCGATGGGTTTCCGGAATATTCTCAGGAGATGGACCATCGTTAATAATATGCAGATATGGTTGCATTCTTTTAATATAGGTTGGTTTTCCTTTTTTATTTCAATGTCTTAATATATTTGTCGAGTTGGACACTGTCAAATGCTGTAGTTTATAAAGCATACGAACACATCTTTTTGTACATCTCTATATTCTGTATTAGTAACTGTCCATTTCTTGTTGAAATCCCAATTGTGTTTCTGCCATAGCAGCTTTACATTTGTCGTGTGTGTAGAAGTTAATATTAATTTAAAAATTGCAGAGGGAATTTCGTCAGGTCCTGTGGCTTTCCTGTCCTTTAAAGAGACAACTGCTTTTTGGACCTCAAACCTAGTAAATGGTGTTCCAGCAATGTATGTAGGACATAAAATGAAAATAGAATGATTGTTATAATCGATGTGAATTGCTGGGGGTGTCATTAGTACATATGTACATGCGAGCTGCTTCTTTTAACTTTTTATGCAGATTAAAATCATCATTAAGATCTTGTAAATTTTCGTGTTCTTGGCATTATTGGTTAATCTATATCAATTTTTGCAGTACGAATTGTTTTACGAGTTTCCCGATTTTAATCGGTTACTTAATGGCGTCAATAACTTGATTATATAACAATTAGGGCCTCAAAAAGCAATCAGGACTTTATTAAAGATGTTCTACCAAATAACGTCCCACTGAGACCCTAAAGCGCTGGTATGCAGTGGCTTATTTAATTCAAAGCTTCCAGGGACTTAAACCACTCGCAGCCTATTTGGACTCCCCTTGCCACCAGGCTGTGATTCCTATTGGGAATCACAATCCTAAAGTAAACGATTTAGTATTTAGTGTAATATTTTAGAGATGGAATATAAAAATCCCCGTGGGGACTATCTTAAGACATTAACGAAATAATCTTAATATACGACTTATTATTTTTGATGGTGGGTTTTAAAAAACCGTAAAGAAGATAGAATTGGGTATTTATAAATAAAAGTTAAATCATTGAAAAGCACGGGCAGCTCCGGTTCCCAACATCTAGTATTATTATATATGCACTTATAAATAAATTTAAATGACATTTTAAATGTATAAATATTTTAATACAATAAAATATCGATTAATAATCTGCACATATTTTGTTTGATGTCATCTGAAAATTTAATAAACCAGATTTTAAAAATTAAATTATATAAAATAAAAATAAAACAAGTTTGTTAAAAAAATTAATTGTTAGCACACGTTTTGTTAAATTTGGGTCACTGGACTTTAATTTAACTAAGTCTTCTTAAAGTTTATACGCGTTTTCATAATCCTTCAGACAAGACAAAAGACAATAAATGCTTAAGTCTTCTCTTAAAACATTTTGGAAACAATAACTAATTAAAAAAAAAACAAGTAAACAGCAATTTTGTAGTTTTTCTTAACTTTTATAGACATGTATTTTTATTTCACAGCTAAAATTTCTCGAGATTATTTATGAACTAGAAATATGTATAAAAGGGATCATACGAAATCAGGGAACTTTTTCCCGAAACTCGAACTTTTTTACGCAACACACGTCATTCTGCAAGAGCACATTCCTTTGTGGTCGATTGGCCGGTAGACCGAACAACACACTACAGAGAAAATTCGTTCTTTAGTCGTACAGTTCGTATGTGGAATTCGCTTCCCGCAGAAATTTTTCCAGCCAGTTGCAATATAGGTAAATTCAAATCAAATGTCCACAAACACTACTCCATCTATCCTCCTTCCCATAACCTATTTTCCTAGTTCCAACACAATGCATCGCATAAGTAGGGGTCATCCCCTGAGTGCTGGTCCTAAATTAAAAAAAAAAGGGATCATACCTATGACAATGTCTGTCCCAATTTTCATGAAATTATCTTAGAATCGGCTTATAAAATGACTTTGATTTTATCGATATACTTGAAGGACTAATATTTCTATGCAATCCAAAAATCAGCACATATTCAAGATCCTTTCCACCTATAGAGGTAAAGAATTTAAAATTTAAGCCATTACTGTTCGTGTTGTGTTCGGCTCCTAAGTGCTATTGCTGTTGAGCCTTAGTATAAATATTGTATTAATTATGCAGCAAATAAATGAAGCTATTTTGAGTTTCTAAAATTTCATCAATGCCGAAAATAGTGATTGAAAATCTACCCTATATGATAGAACTCTAATAATATCAAAAATACAGGGATAATTAAAAATCGCTGAAAAGCACAATATATGTTAAAAGTTGTTATCACTGAAATATATCCTTTTCTGACAGTTACGCAATTTGTTATTGTTCGTGTGTTAGTGTTTCTTTGTTTTTGTTTACAAATTGTCCGAAAATTAATTTCTTCTAGTAAATGAAAAGTTAAATATTTTGTCGTGTTAATTTTTAATAAAGATGTAGCAAAACATAATCTTTATATAAACTAAAAAAGAAGGTGATAATTTGGGATTTCCCTTTGGTAAAGAGGTAAGAGATTTCAAGGTTTTTCTACGAAAATATAAGTTTTTTATAAATTTAAATAGTTTATGTTGGTACCTATAAGAAATATTTATTTACGTTCAACTCAAGGCTCATATATACACTATTGTTCAACCCCCATTCAAAAGCCGGGTGTTTAGTCTTTTCTTAACAAAGATACGAGGGAGGGTTGATTATTTCGTGACTTTGTGAATGAAATGCAGTTTTTTAACCTAAAGCTAATTTATTTTCCAATATTGTCTTCTTTGAGTTCTCTATGTTAAGACCTACGTTTCCGAAAAATATAATTTGCCGAAGTTATCAAAATAGGCATTTTTGGTGAGAAGATTTCGTCGTTAGAGTCAAATACCTTTCCGCTGAGCCTTTTTTTCAAGTTTTGGAAACAAAAATATTCTCTTGAAGTTAAATCTGGAGAATGTAGCAGATAAGGCAGCAGTTAATTTGGAGCAACATAAATTTCATCTGATGGGCCAATCTTTTTATGGGTAAAAAGCGAATCTATTTGTCCATTTCCTAAGTACTTCCTGCTAGTGTAAAAAGTAAAGAAACTTTCGAGTTTGACTCCTATGATTTTTGGGTGATTGACTGTCGGAATTGATACACTATCGATTTTGATGTCAGGCTATAGTTTGTCTCATGATACAAGTACATATATCTTGGTTTGCCTAGTTGGCAAATAGGGTCACCAAGCCGACAAAACAGGAGTCACTTATATCATCTAAATTGCTAAAGGAAACGTTTTCAAGCTGTTTTTATACCCACCATAAAAAAGAATGGGGGGTATATTGAGATTACCATTCCGTTTTTAATTTCCTTAATATTGGCTCAAAAACCGAAATTAATGTATATTCCGAATCCTTATGAAATTCTAAGATGATTGAGCGAAGTCTGTCTGTCCGCATGATAGGGCATGATAGGGCCTGAACGAAATGATGCAGGTCACTGAAATTTGACTAAAACATTCTTCATTTCTTGAAAAAATTTTGTTATTGAAATTGGGAGAAATCAGTTTACATTTGACCATAGCTGCCGTATAACCTCGCATAGGCCAATCGTAAATTTGTTAATAAATGACAAATTATAACAGCTATGATGATAAGCACAGAGGAGTATAAAATTTATAAAATTTCATCGAAATCATATCTCCTATACAAAACACTAACAAAACAATTCCACGAATAAATGATGAACTATACTAGCTATGGCCACTAAATTTAGTACAAGGAAGTCTTATGTCAATGCTAGCCAGAGTGTAAAATTTTATCACAATCGGTCAAAATGTGACCATAACTTCCATATAAAAACTTATGGAAACACAAAAATACCGTCTGTCCGTTAAATGAAAGTACGATAGCTGGAGGGACACAATTTTTTAAAATTATTTTCGATATCTTGGAAAAGTTGTGTATTGAAAATGGGCGAAATCGGTTCACATTTAGTTAGAGCTTTTACCAACAATACCAACTAGTGTAACAGTTTTTTTTTTACTTTGGTCCACTTTTTGAATTAGCTGCACCCTCGTAGATATATGGGATATCTTTCTAAATTTAATACAACTTGATGCTGGGTATATAAGATTCCGCACAGCCGAATCTAACATTTTTACTTGTTCTTATTAATAATGAGCTTAGTTTGTACAAAGAAGTAGCATCGATCAAATAAGTATAATTTCTTTAAAGAAAAAAGTTGTAGTAGTTATATAATGTCATGTATCTTCATCCTTGGACAAATTTTTGGTAGTCTTTGGTAGTCAGCAATTTAAGGTGAAGTATTTTTATTAGCCGGATCAATTTGGGGAAGAAGAGTCTTGAGTATCTTATATATAAAGTTGAATTTTTGGAAAATACGAAAACGCCAAACTTTATATTATACAAATTTATCCAAGCTTTTAACCAAAGACTCTATAATATAAAGATATTCCAACTCATATATTTTTTTCTGCCAAAAGTGAAATTAAATTGTATAAAGAACAATGAAAAACATATAAACGCACAAACATACATTTCATGAGCATGTGTGTGAGCCTCTGCTTTCTCTCATTGTATAATCGTCTCCATTAGTTGTTTACGAATCAGTATAAAAGCGGTATACTCTCTTTTTACGGGACTTTTCAAAACGACCATACGGAAAATCAATGAATGGAAGTGCATCATTATTATAGAGACTTTCTTATTGTTTATTATATTCTATTGTTAGCAACTGGAACATAAACTAATTTTAAGTAATTGCATCTTCTTAGTAGATTGTTGCCATCCAAAAACTTTTCAAGATAAGGGTAAATGAACGTTTAATATCTTTTTTTCTTAACGTAGTATTTTGAATGCAAACGAAACTTAATTTCGCTACAATTCAAAATTGTATGAATAAATTATATAATACCTATAGTTGATTTTTTTTGTTAAAAATAAGGATGACTTCTTATTTTGCATTCAAATCGATTAATTAATATTATTTTTATTCTAAATGACGTCTGTATTTTAAGAGAAACGCATGGACTAGTAAATAGAATAATTTATCAATGAATTATTTATTGAATACGCGACCAAAGTCAGGTAGACAGTTTTAAAGATGAAATATATCGTTTATTTGGTTAAAATTAATTGAACATTAGTAAAAAATAAAAACAAAAATTTCTTATTTTGGAATTTTGAATTAAGATGTTGTCACTATATTAAAGTGTTCCACATTTGTCCATTTATTAGAGCAGATTCTACAGTTTGCCCTACACAAGTCTGACCTTAAACTGTTATTTTGAATTTTGTTATTTGAAAAATTTGAGAATAATTCAAAATTATTTGTTATTCCAAAAAGTTTGTTAATACACTTTTAAAGTTTATCGAGTCGATGCTTTAACCGAAAAAGCAAAAGCGTTCTGATGATTTTGATGCCAAAGATGCAACTCGCTCTGATCGACCATTCACTAAAGAATTTTAGCCAGATTAGAAAAAAAATTATTTTTTTGTTAAAATTTCTAACTGAATATTTTCGAACACCCAATAATTTCAGCAAATGCGATTTGTTTTCTTTTTCTTTTTGACAAAAACAAATTCTGTATTGAAAATAATCTTGAATTCTAGCTTTTTACTTTTTGCAAGCCGTTCTGTTATCAGCTAAAAATTATATTACTAAATACTTAAAAACTAGGAATTTTGCAATACATTTAAAAAATATATGTAATTTTTTATAATTATAGAATTTATATTATTTAAATTAATCAGTCACGTTTTTTGAGAATACTTCGAAGGGCATATGATACGTTTTCAAAAGCTCTTGTAGACTAATTTTTTAAAATTATTAAACTGTAGTATAAATTATTATATTACGCTTAAAAGCATAATAATTGCATTTTAATTCATTATAACATATTATAGCTGCATTGTTATGCATTAAAATTCGTTATAACCGCATTTTTATAAGTTATAATGCATAATAACTGCATTATCATTTGATATAATATATTATATTATAACTACATTGTATTCATACTATAAGGCGTTATAATATAATGTAACCACATTTTAATGCATTGTAAAGGACTTTTAATGCGTTTACAATGCATTATCATGGATATAGTCCACATTGACTGCCTTCAAAAGGAAAAATATAATCAATGTGTGAACATTATATGAAGTCTTTATTTCGAAAGTGGAATAAGTTCACATTCCAAAAAAATTAAGTTAATTTTCTGCAAATGTGGAGCTAACTTTTCAAAATCCTTTGGGAGTTTTGCTCTACTGATAGTCTACTTTCACTTACATTTGGTCTCATTCGAGGAAAAATTAATTTTAAATTTACAAAACCTGCTTAAATATGGACATTTTGTAGTTAACGATTTGATACAAATTTTTATTTTGAAAGTGGTTTAATTAAGTCCCATATATTTTTCAATTTAAAAGAAAATTATATTCAAACAAAATAAAAATTTCAAATTTTTAAATTTTCAAAAATTTACTTTTTATAGGAAATTTTTCAAAAATTTACTTTTTATAGGAAATTGTTCAAACATTTACTTTTTATAGGAAATTTTTCAAAAATTTACTTTTTATAGGAAATTTTTAAAAAATTTACTTTTTATAGGAAATTTTTCAAAAATTTACTTTTTATAGGAAATATTTCAAAAATTTACTTTTTTTAGGAAATTTTTCAAAAATTTACTTTTTATAGGAAATTTTTCAAAAATTTACTTTTTATAGGAAATTTTTCAAAAAATTTACTTTTTATAGGAAATTTTTCAAAAATTTACTTTTTATAGGAAATTTTTCAAAAATTTACTTTTTATAGGAAATTTTTCAAAAAATTTACTTTTTATAGAAAATTTTTCAAAAATTTACTTTTTATAGGAAATTTTCCAAAAATTTACTTTTTAAAGGAAATTTTTCAAAAATTTACTTTGTATAGGAAATTTTTCAAAAATTTACTTTGTATAGGAAATTTTTCAAAAATTTACTTTTTATAGGAAAATTTTCAAAAATTTACTTTGTATAGGAAATTTTTCAAAAATTTACTTTGTATAGGAAATTTTTCAAAAATTTACTTTGTATAGGAAATTTTTCAAAAATTTACTTTGTATAGGAAATTTTTCAAAAATTTACTTTTTATAGCAAATTTTTCAAAAATTTACTTTTGATAGGAAATTTTTCAAAAATTTACTTTTGATAGGAAATTTTTCAAAAATTTACTTTTTATAGGAAATTTTTCAAAAATTTACTTTTTATAGGAAATTTTTCAAAAATTTACTTTTTTTTGAAAATTTTTCAAAAATTTACTTTTTTTGAAAAATTTTCAAAAATTTACATTTTTTGAAAATTTTTCAAAAATTTACTTTTTATAGGAAATTTTTCAAAAATTTACTTTTTATAGGAAATTTTTCAAAAATTTACTTTTTATAGGAAATTTTTCAAAAATTTACTTTTTATAGGAAATTTTTCAAAAATTTACTTTTTATAGGAAATTTTTCAAAAATTTACTTTTTATAGGAAATTTTTCAAAAATTTACTTTTTATAGGAAATTTTTCAAAAATTTACTTTTTATAGGAAATTTTTCAAAAATTTACTTTTTATAGGAAATTTTTCAAAAATTTACTTTTTATAGGAAATTTTTCAAAAATTTACTTTTTATAGGAAATTTTTCAAAAATTTACTTTTTATAGGAAATTTTTCAAAAATTTACTTTTTATAGGAAATTTTTCAAAAATTTACTTTTTATAGGAAATTTTTCAAAAATTTACTTTTTATAGGAAATTTTTCAAAAATTTACTTTTTATAGGAAATTTTTCAAAAATTTACTTTTTATAGGAAATTTTTCAAAAATTTACTTTTTATAGGAAATTTTTCAAAAAATTTACTTTTTATAGGAAATTTTTCAAAAATTTACTTTTTATAGGAAATTTTTTAAAAATTTACTTTTTATAGGAAATTTTTCAAAAATTTACTTTTTATAGGAAATTTTCCAAAAATTTACTTTTTATAGGAAATTTTTCAAAAATTTACTTTTTAAAGGAAATTTTTCAAAAATTTAATTTGTATAAGAAATTTTTCAAAAATTTACTTTTTTTAGGAAATTTTTCAAAAATTTACTTTTTTTTAGGAAATTTTTCAAAAATTTACTTTTTTAGGAAATTTTTCAAAAATTTACTTTTTTAGGAAATTTTTCAAAAATTTACTTTTTTTAGGAAATTTTTCAAAAATTTACTTTTTATAGAAAATTTTTCAAAAATTTACTTTTTATAGGGAATTTTTCAAAAATTTACTTTTTATAGGAAATTTTTCAAAAATTTACTTTTTTTAGGAAATTTTTCAAAAATTTACTTTTTATAGGAAATTTTTCAAAAATTCACTTTTTATAGGAAATTTTTCAAAAATTCACTTTTTATAGGAAATTTTTCAAAAAATTTACTTTTTATAGGAAATTTTTTTAGGAAATTTTTCAAAAATTTACTTTTTTTAGGAAATTTTTCAAAAATTTACTTTTTTAGGAAATTTTTCAAAAATTTACTTTTTTAGGAAATTTTTCAAAAATTTACGTTTTTTAGGAAATTTTTTAAAAATTTACTTTTTATAGAAAATTTTTCAAAAATTCACTTTTTATAGGAAATTTTTCAAAAAATTTACTTTTTATAGGAAATTTTTCAAAAATTTACTTTTTATAGGAAATTTTTCAAAAATTTACTTTTTATAGGAAATTTTTCAAAAATTTACTTTTTATAGGAAATTTTTCAAAAATTTACTTTTTATAGGAAATTTTTCAAAAATTTACTTTTTATAGGAAATTTTTCAAAAATTTACTTTTTATAGGAAATTTTTCAAAAATTTACTTTTTATAGGAAATTTTTCAAAAATTTACTTTTTATAGGAATTTTTTCGAAAATTTACATTTTATAGGAGATTTTGCAAAAATTTACATTTTATAGGAGATTTTGCGAAAATTTACATTTTATAGGAATTTTGCCATGAAAAATATTTGGGAAAATTTTTTTAAACAAAATTTTTCGTTTTATTTGATTTGAAAACAGTTTAAGTTTCATAAATTTTGCAATTAAAAATATTAATGTTTTAAAATGTTTGTTTTGAAAGTGGTATAAGTCAATTTAACTCGCTAAAAAATGACAAAGACATCCCCATGTTAATGTAATGACTTAAACAGCGAATGGGTAAGTAGTTCGAGTTCAATAGTTTAACTGTTTAACTCATTATTTGGTAATGAAAAGTTTTGCTGGGTTATTATCCAACAACAAAATTTATGTTGTTTTTGGCTTGTTGTATTTGTTGTAGCCATTTTGTTGTAGCCACAGGTTAATGCTGTATATATGACCCTTGGTTGACAAATAAACTTTTTTATTTCCGAATCTTATTGATCCGCCCTCGTGCGACTTAAACATATCAATTACGTTGAGATTTGCATTGTAGCCTTTTTTATGATTAAAAAGTAACTCATGACACATTTCTTTAAAAATTGAACTTATTTTCAAACGTTTATAACTTTAAAACTTAGCAATGCATAATAAAGAGTGTTCTAAAAAAATATGCATTTACTATTTTAGACAAAATTTATCCATAGTGCAAGTAATAATTTATTTTTTGATCAAGTTAGTTTCTATAGATATGTCAGATACTATTATTTTAGAAATTATTAATTTTCAGTAGTTATTTCAATCAAAATGGACTGCGAAAAAAAAAGTTCGTGAAAATATAATTAAAACTTTTCAAAAAAATCCGTCATGGACTTTTAAAAAAATAGCTAAAAATTTGAAAGTTGACCCCCTAACGGTTTCTAATGCCATCAGACGGTATAAGGAAAACCTGAGCATTGAAAGAAAACCTGGATTAGGGAGGAAAAAAGGTCCTACAGATATTGGTAAGGCAAAAGAAGTCGAGCGACTCTTTTGAAGAGCGCCTAACACTTCTTTAAGAAAAGCAGCTCGTACGGTGAAATGTTCTACGAATTTTGCACATAGAGTCAAAGCTTATGCTGGACTGAAGACATACAAAGTCCAAAAGGTTCCAGATCGCAATGCTATAAAGAACTTAGAAGCAAAAAAACGAGCGAAAAAATTGAAGTCTGATTTTATAAAAAAAATACACCTGTTGTGTGATGGATGATGAAACATACGTACTGGCAGCCTTTTCTCAACTTCCTGGTCAAGATTTTTATGTTGCTGATAAACGGGGCAATGTTCGGCAAGAGTTTCGCACAAAAAAACAAACAAAATTCCCTAAGAAGTTTCTCGTGTGGCAAGCTATTTGCAGTTGTGGCAAAAGAAGTAAAGTATTTGTGGCATTTGGCACAATAAACACAGAAATTTATATAAAGGAGTGCCTACAAAAACGGTTGTTACCCTTTTTAAGAGAGCACAGAGTGACTACATTTTTTTGGCCCGATTTGGCATCATGCCATTATGGAAAAAAGGCACTTGAGTGGTACTCAAAGAATAATGTCATTTTTGCACCACGAGAGGCAAATCCACCTAACTGTCCAGAACTTCGGCCTGTGGAAAGGTATTGGGCTCTGGTAAAAAAGGAATTGAAGAACACAGGAAAGATTTCCAAGAACATGTCCGATTTTAAGCGCAGGTGAAACACATGCTCCAAAAAGGTATCAGAAGCAACTGTAAAATCTTTAATGGGAGGGTTTCCGAAAAAAGTCGATAATTTTGCAAAACCCGAGTACTAAGTAAACATTTTAATGCTAAATGATTTTGTATAATATGTCATTATATTTGCGTATTTTGTAGAGTTTTTATATTAAAAGGTTTGATTTTTATTTAAGAAAATCCAACTACAAATTTTATTTAGAGCACTCTTTAAAGCTGTCAATTAAAGAAATATAGCTTTACATGTCAGCTTTCAAACGTGTCTTACTTTAGTAATAACTAATAAGTGGGAAAATACTTTTAAGATTAACTAATATTTAGTTATAAGGCCCTTAAATATGTTCTTTGAAACGACTTATAGGATTTTTGTAATTCTCTCCACTTGGGGATTTTCTTTTTTTTTTCTCTAAATCAATATTCTGAATTTTTCTAAACGGATTTCGAAATAATTTTAAAATTATAATTTATTTCTATCACATTACATTGCAGAAACCGCGACAGATCACATTTTTATATGTTAAGTGATTCTGAAAATAATTACTCATCATCGAATGGGGTGGCCAATTCCATTAGAATTTATACGATTAAGCTACGAGATAAAAACTAATTAGTATTTATTAAACATATGTATAAAATGAACGAAACAAAAGGTTCGGCATTTCATCTTTTTTATAAAATTAATTGTTATTCATTTATTAACTTTAATTGATTTAATAGGAAGCTGATGATTTATATGGATTAAATGAAAATTAAAATTTTCAAAAAATATAGATAATTTATTGTAAATGTAATTTAAATAATAAATAAAGGATGATGATTAAGGTGTTTTAATAAGAAGCAACAATATCGACTCAAAACATCTTTCTAAATCTATTTAACCATGTCCTTCAAAGTTTGTGAACGAAGTACTGGTAAATGGATTAAAAACAATCCAATTATAGAAGTCTCAATGCTTTAATTGAGGGACCTCCTTGAAAATGCATTTGAAGGCATCAACGGTTTTATCAATTAGCTCCCTTTTTTAACAACTGACCTGATTATACCAGGCAATTGGAAATAAATCGTCAAAAGCGAAGGTATTTTGTTCCACCACGACCACGCCAGAGCATATACATATTTAATGACCTGTGTAACGTGGTTTTATCGTCGTGCTGAGGTAGCTTAGTCTCGCCCAGAGTTTACTTATGGATTCACGAACCTGAAGTAATGAGAACATTTACCCTTTTCGGGGGTTGGAATTCTTTTATTACAATACTACAATTTCGACTTAAGATAAACGACCAAAGTCGTTGTACGAAACAGTCAGCCAAAGTCGCTGTGCCAAAACAGCCAAGCGAAGTCGCTGTGCCAAAACAGTTAACCGACACCGCTGTGACTGAAGCGAATTAAATTCAAGAATCGTGACCAATCAAACCTTAAGTTTATTGGTCTAGGGCAAATTATGTCTCGTTTGAACCGCCCCTTTCTCATTCAAAACATTGCACCTTCTGACTATAATTTGTTTCGGTCTCTGCAGAAAGTTCATGCGAAATAAATGTCGCCAAGTTTTTCGTAAATAAACCACAGAATACCCTATAATAATTTAATAATGAGTCTACCAGAAAATGGCAAAAGGTTACGGCTAGTAATGAAATCAGGGGTCAATAATTCCATTTTCAACATAGAATCCTCCGAATTCTATATAGATCTACGTTTCACCAAATTTTGTTATCCTCCCGAAAAATGTTGTTACGTTTTTCCTATAAAAACGTGGAAGGAATTCTTTTTGCAAACAACCGAAAAGAAAATTAAAACACATTATGTCGTTTTTACAAAGTTATATTTTTTTAACTTTAGAGTTAATCACTTAAACACACTTCACAAAATGGCTTTACAAATATTCTTAGTTTCACTGTTGTCTTATACGTGTCTCAATTAAAACTCCACGATATCAGTTCGCCAACCTTTTATAGCGGAGAAGAGAGTTTCTAGCATTTTCTGCAGATGTAAACAAAGAGCTACAGTCGTCGATTACACCAACAATACATTCTCACATGATCAAGAACACACTCACCCATACGTTGTTCAAAATGAACCATCTGAAGTTACCAGCAACAGAGGGAGAGGGAGAGTATAGATAAAGAGAAAAATGTTGCTCTTCTCTTACAGCAAAACATTTAGAGAAAAATGTTGTTCTGCTTATGGGCAAAGTCTCTCAGATTCTCTCTTATTTTGTATTTTGCTACCCCTAGGGTTAGCAAAATACAAAATGAGAGAGACTTTGCCCAACATTGTTATAGACACAAACAGAACAACAACTACACCAACAGAAACATTCTAGAAAACTAGGGGAAAAATTATAAGTAATGGACTTGTCACAATGGGGGATAACTTAAAAATTAGTGACAATATGATTTGTCGAGGTCATCAAAAAATGCATTTTTTGTGATCGTTTTGTCGTTTTAGTCAAATCTCCTTCCTTCCTGATTTTCAAAGCAAGAAATGGTCACTCTTGTGTAAATCTGGAAAATATGGCGGAAAATTGAAAAACCTACCTTTGCCTTCTTTTGCACCTGTAATAAAAATATGAAAAATATGTCGCTAATATTCTCCGTATTCTTGGGACTTCTCGTAAGTCCAGTTCAAGTCGGGTTGAGGTATTATGTGGGTTTTCATCAAATGCTGAGCAGGGGATGGGTATTGTATGATTAATTCTTGATCGGAATGAATTGATAGTACTACAATACCCTGATCTCAATTGTGTTAGTAAAACCCTAGTATTTAGATCTCGACAGACTTCGCTTTTCTTCTGCAATAGGTGGGAAACGACCTTTTAACTTGTTGTCTTCGAGGTTATCATGTTCTTTAAATGTCTTCCGGAGCTGCTTTATGAGGTAATATTGATTGGCTGAATAGTGTGCTTTCTGATATCACTTTCATGGAAACAAAAGTCATTTTTAAAATGCCTCGGGGGATGTAACTCCGTTAGATAGTGGTACGGATGACAACTCCGATGACACCCCAGAGGGAACTGCTTTGTTAAGCTTAAGTGGTAGGACATTCGTCTCCTAGTATGTGGTTTTCTGAAGACATTGTTACCGTCTGGTTCTTTTACGCTGCGTTTTGCTCTAAATTAGAGTTTACACGGGTGCAGCATAATTTGCTACTGACCGACCAATTGCTATCGGCAATTGGATCTTATTCATACTTAGTAATTTATCACAATCAATGTATGTGGTTGATTGTTAGAAAATGCGAAAGCCATCTTGCGAAAAGCTTTCTCATACACAAGTTATGCATTAAACACATAGACAACAGTAGGCTACACGAACGCCGACTACAAAAGTCGTTGGCTGCAATCGTCGCCTCGTAGTAAGCTACTTAATTATTTTGGAGACGGCAGCTACATTTCGAAACAGCTGTTTATGAGTTGTGCCAATATCGCGTTTATAAGATAGGCAAAATAACGATTTAATGTCCTTAAGACGGCCGTCCACGTACTGTGAGAACTTCGAAAGCAATCAAAGCTGTGAGGAAACGAATCGACCGAAAACCGCTGCGAAATCAGAAAATCTTGTAGCATGAAACGCAAATTTCACAGAAATCAATGTCACGCATTATCAAGGAAGACTTGGGACTCAGCGCATACAAGCGACATATTGAACATCTACTTACGGCCGCATTAAGAAAAACGGAAGCGAAAATCAAGATCTATGCTCAGCTAGTACGCGAAGAATTCTTACAGTTCGTTCGATAAAATTAAAAACAGAACGATCGTGTGTATGTTCGGTCATCCAGAGAAGCATCCCAACTTATTCCGAAGGTTTAAAGAGGCCACCATCCCGCGTCTGTAATTGTATTGTTAGGAATGAGCTACGATGGCGTACCAAGCTCCATTTTTGCGAGAAAGGAGTGTAAACATCGGCCAAAGTATATCAAACGATCGTCTCGGAACCCATTGTGAAGCCTCTCATCCCATGAATATTCGACAACAAGCTATGGACTAGCTCACAAAGTAAAAACGACTCAACAGTGGCTCAAAAATGCCGGTCCTGATTTCATATCAGCGGATGATTGGCCAGCTTGTAGTCCAGATCTTAACCCGTTGGACTACAAGTTGTGGTGTGTATATTAGAGGGCTTGTCGTGCTTTACTCGCCACCCAAATATTGAGCCTGAGGCCCAATGCTCCACTGGGAGTCAAGGATAACAGAAGAAGAAATATTGAGCCACTGAAGCAGGCCCTTGCAGTAGGAAATTTGAGTAGCCAAATCGTCTTAAGTCGAAAAAGATATTCTTAGATTTGTAGCTATTTTTAAATATTTGTTTTTAATTGGGCTAGATTTTTCTCTGTACCAATATTTAAGACTCGACCAATTAGTTGAAGTCACATCTAAGCGTGTACAGCGTTCGGAATCTTCCGACTCGACCAATTAGTTGAAGTCACATCTAAGCGTGTAGAGCGTTCGGAATCTTCCGTACATGCACGGCCATATCGAAATTCAGAAACCACTTATTCACTATGAAAATAGATTGTGCAAAGCCCTCATAATATTGAGTGATTTTTTTTACCTTAAAAGCGCATGGTAGTCTGTGTCTATTTACGGCTGCCAAAAACAAACTAAATAACGTATATTGTTCAAACTTAGACAAAAGTTAACTGACAGTTGATTGACTCTTGACAGGAGCAATTTGAGTTTCGCAATTGAGAATCTGGAAATTCAAAAACCCACGTACTCATTGACTTAGCCTCTTAAAATTCAATTTCTATAAAGAAAAATTCCATACAAAAATTATAAAAAAAAAATGGACAAATACTTTTGAGATTATCCAATATTTTGTTGCCTCTAAAAAATATAGTTATATGTAGATTAAATTAGCGTTCATTACAATGTTAAAAGTTATAAATAATTTTATAAATCGTTTTCCCCTGAATTATTACTTTTAATTAAAAATAATTTCCCTTTCAAACTCAGCGTGTAACAATATATTTCATATTAAAAATTATTGATTAAATTAATCATAAGAACAGCAGCAGCAAAAACTTATAACTACTTTTTAAAATGTTTGATCTTTTCTGAACTTTTAATTGACTGCAAATAGAAATAAAGTTTCGTAATTTATTCACAAAGTGCAAACGAAGATTTCAAAAGACAATAACTCAAACAAATTTAACACTTCAGCTGAAATATTCGTGTACGAATATAAATTTACAGCCTGTTTTTCGAAAACAAAAGTCTTGTCACATTCGTTTTCGTTTGCTTACGTTTAAGCTCAAATTTAGGTTTTTCTAAAACGTTTAAAAGCTTTCGTCAATATAATTTTGACATAAAAAGAGCTTTTTTCTTTCGTGAGGAAACATTATTGCCAATATATGTATTTTGAAATATCCAAGCTTTTTTATATGTAAAATGTAGCTTGTCGGTGGTAACCCTGTAAGTCGATTGCCTTTGTTTATAAAAATAAAAAAAATAAATTTTAATTTTATAAATTCACAATTACCAAATTAAAATCTATTTTAAATATTTAATAAAATCAGCCATAGTTTTTGCAGCTTTGGAAATTTCACAGATACATTCTGAGACTGCATCACACCTAAAATTGCCTCCTGTGGGGCTACTTGTTTCCTCAATAGTACCAATTCTTTCATTACCTGGCTATTTTGTTTTCTTTTCTTAATTTTTTGGATGATATAGGTTGTGGTGTTGATGCCTAAATAGATGGGAGGCATTCGCGGCCACTAATAAATGTGAAGAAAGGAAACCTTCTCAAATATAACTTCATCGTTCGAACGGGTTCTTCTTACTGTGTTCACGTGGGGACAATTTACTTATAATAACAGGTTTAGGCAAACCATGTACGGCAACTTTTGGAGCAGTTGCCGATGATAGATGGTATACTTGATATATTTGCAACTTAAGTTGTTACTGGGTTTGTGCTGATGTTTGTAACGCATAGAAATATTGCTCTGAGACCTTTAAGTATACCAATCGACTTAGAATCACTTCCTGTGTTGTTTTGACACAGGCTTATATTTTGAGACCCACCTTTAATTATACCGATCGACTCAGAATCACTTCCTGAGTTGTTTTGACACAGGCTTATTTTTTGGTCCAAGAACGATCCCTATACTTTTTGGTCAAAATCGGTTTACTATTTCGGGTACCTTCCAAAGGAATGCCTTCTCGAAATAGAGTTTTAGGTCCTTTACAGTCACTAATTTAGTTGTATTTCAATAATATGCAGCATAAATATTACTTATAATAACCTTAATCAGTGAACCTAATTTTGTAGGAATCGACCCATATTTGACCATACCTCCCATACAAGAAACATTCTCAAAAGTAGCTAAAATAATAATGAATGCACAAAAACGTTTATAAATCTGAAGATTAATGCATTTGTTTACTAAAACTTTGCACAGATAAATATATCAGGGCCTTAGTTTTTATTTCAAACACGAAAGACCTTTGGTTATCGAGAAATTTTAACGTTTTCATTCGCTTTATATGAATGAATGTGTTTAAGAAAAACCCAAAAAAAGCTAAAGACACGAAAGCTTTTAAGTTGTCACTCACTATAACTGCTTTAATTTTACAAAAACCAAATTGTTTTACGTTTCGTTATTTTTACGAACGAAACAATATTTTCATTTTCGAAAAACAGGCTGTTAATGTCAAATAAACATTTTTGAAAAAAAAAATTATTTGCAATTTAATTGTCAAAAAAGCCGGCTACCTTTAGCTGCGTATGATGCAGTATCTAACTGTCTATGGGTTGAATTCAAAATTTGGGTACACTATTTTCATTATAGAAATCCAAACGCAGAAGGGATTACAACTATATCCAAGCAGATCTCAACATAAACAAGTTATCAGGCCCGGATGGTATTCCAGCATTGGTCTTGAAGCAGTGCTGTTCGACGCTCTCGCGTCCATTAGCTAACCTTTTCAGCACCTTGTACCATGCTGGTAAATTTCCACGGTTTGTCTCTTAATTCTCAAAAAAACCGGCTATGTTTAGCTGCCTATAATGCAGTATCTAACTGTCTATGGGTTAAATTCAAATTTTGGGTACACTATTTTCATTACAGAAGTCTAAGTCGCGGAATTGATTACAACTATATCCAGATCTCAACATAAACAAGTCATCAGGACCGGATGGTATTTCAGCATTGGTCTAGAAGCCTTGTGCCATGCTGGTAAATTTCCTCGGTGTTATAAGGTTGCTAATGTAACGCCAATCCCTAAAAAGGGTGAGGCTAACAACCCTGAAAATTACCGCTCAATAGCAATTTGTTCTGCACTCTCCAAAGTTTTGGAGAGTATGGTTAGCCACCATCTTGTTAAATATCTGGAATCTAACAACCTACTAAGCCACCGTCAGTATGGATTTCGTAGGGGACGGTCTACGGGAGACCAGGCTAGCAGGTCCCCTACGAAATCCATACTGACGGTGGCTTTCGGAAAAATGGGGTCATTTAATACACAGTTTTGGCGAAAGTAAAGTTGTGGCTCTGGCTATTTCTAAGGCATTTGCTAGAGTGTGGCACAGACCACTCATATCAAAACTTATTGCTTTTGGTATCGGTGATAACTTTTCTCGATTTATATCGAGCTTCCTCAGAGATCGCACTATAAGAGTTGTTTTAGATGGGATCTCATCAAACGAGTTCAAGCAAAATTCAGGGTCACCGCAAGGCTCCGTTCTTTCTCCTACTCTATTTCTTATCTATATAAACGATCTTCTACGTCAAACTTCCAATCCTATTTACTCTTTTGCAGATGATAGTAACATTTACCATTTGTATTTATTCAATCATAGACCAAACCTTTTAGAGATTGGCACTATGAGGCAAAACATGAATGAATCATTAAACCGCTATTTAGAAACAATCTCAGAATGGGGTCGATTTTAATGCGCGGAAAGCTGAATGTTGTATGCTCACGCATAAACGCATGGCGGATGATGTTACTTCATTTGGAATTGAACACATCGAGGCATCAGATACTCTTGATGTTCTGGGCATGAGAATTCAATGTGATGTCCGTTGGACTGACCACATTTTCAAGTGTCGAAAGAAGAATTCAAGTGTCTCGGTTTTCTTCACTCCATCTGATCTCCTTACTATTTACGCCATCTATATCCGACCGAAAATGGAATACAACTCTTATGTATGGGTCGGTGCTTCAAAGACTATTTTTAAGCTTCTCGACCGGGTGCAGGTGAGGGCGAAGTTGCTTATTGATGACAGTAGGGTATCCAACTGTATTGATTCACTGGAGCACCGTCGAAATTTGGGTTGTGTCACACTGTTCTATAGTTACTACTTTGGAATGTGCTCTAATGAAATCAGGGAACTCGTTCTCGAAACTCGAATTTTTTTACGCAATACACGTCATTCTGCTAGAGCTCATATCTTCGTGGTCCATAGGCTGATAGACCGAACAACATAATATAATTTCCACGACAATATTCCAATTGGAACAAGTGGTACTTCTCTCAGACAATGAGCTGCATCCGATTCTATTTTTAGACTCATTGAAACGGAGCTACGTTTTAACTCCGGCTCCTGCAAACGCATAAGTTAGAGAAGTTTTACATAGCCTAATACTCAATAACCAGTGGCTAGCTGAGTTAATTTTTAATTTTTTTTTCATGTTGGTCTGGCCGGGGATTGAACTTGGGACCTCGGTATGCTAGGCGGATGACTAACCTGCTATATCACGGCGGTTCAGCACCGAAAAACACACTACAGAGAAAATTCGTTCTTTAGCCGTAAAGTTCGTATGTGAAATTTACTTCCCACAGAAATTTTCCCTGCCAGTTGCAATATAGGCAAGTTAAAATCAAATGTCTATAAACACTTTTCATTTAATTTTATCTAACGCTAAGTTTTTTATTTCTCGCCAAGCAAAGTCCGCTTTTAGTAACTCTGAGTCTACCATTCTCCCCTACGTGCTTGCCGGTCTTCCTCTTCTGCGACTACCCTGCGAGTTTAAATCAAGAGCTGAGCTTGCGATGTGATCTTAGGACTTTCTTAGCGTGTGTCCTATCCACATCCACTTGCGTCTTCTAATCTCCAAGGCTATTGGTTCCTAAAGCGTGGATTCCCATAAGGCAACGTTTGTGATTGAGTTTGGTCAGAAGGGTCGCATTATTTGTCGAAGGCAGCGATTTATAAAGACTTGCAATGCCAGCTATTCTTTGTTGGATTCGTTACATGTCTCGCAGTCGTAAAGAAGCGTAGATTTTAGACTAGATATAAATGTAGATCTCCATATCTTCTCTACGGAGCTGAATGCCACACGCCCTTTAATGATTCGGCTTTGAATGTCTTCTGTTGTTTCAGTAGACTTTCGAGGCTGCCTAAGTAACAAAATGAGTCCACATTATCTATTGGATTTTCACCTACGGAAATTTATTTGGGTAATATCTGTGTTTATGCGCATTACTTTGGTTTTCCTACGTTTATTGACAGCGTATACCAGACAAGTCGGTCTGCTTGTGCGTAAGGAGCCAGAGGTCATCGACATATGCTAGATCCCCAAGATTACGTAGTGGTCCCCACCTTATTCCTCTTTAGTTTTGTGATACACGATTCATTACACATCCCTGGCGAACACCTTTCTAAACAGGGATTCGGTCACTTAGTAGTTGTTCGTGCCCAATTCGACAGGTCGCACCGTCATACAAGCTTTTGGTTAAACGAAAAATTTTACTCGGGACTTGTTTGCATTTCAAGATTTTCAAGATTGCGCTTTGGTCCATAGTGTCAAAAGCTTTCTCAAAGTCAATGTAGAGAATTATGCGTCATTCGACGGACTGTCGAACGTCTATGTGCTCTGAATCCTGCCTGCCTGTTCCTCAGCTTAGACGACACATATTCCGACAGTCTCTTGTTGATAATAATTTTACTCGGGATTCCTTTGCATTCCAGGGCTTTCAAGATTGCGCTGTGGTCCATAATGTCAAAAGCTTTCTCAAAGTCAATGAAACATAGGTAAAGAGGTATGCGTCATTCGTCGGACTGCTCCACTATTATTCGTAGTGTGTTGACATGGTCGATGTTGGATTTATGCCCTCTGAATCCAGACTGCTCGTTCCTCAGCTTAGGCGACACATATTCCGTCAGTCTCTTTTTGATAATATGGGCGCCATGTTTAAAAAATTAATACCTCTCCAATCCTTACAATCAGAGATGTTGCCTCTCTTTGGCAACAAAGTTATACCTAATTTCTTTCGTGAGTTCATATGGAAGTGATTCGCTTTCCCAGAAGTTTGATATGAGCTGGCGCAGACAGTTTACTTCTAGTAACTCTGCGGTATATTGTCCGTACCAAGCGCCTTATTAGACTTCAGAAAATAAATCTTAAGTGATATTTCAGGGATACTCGGTCATGTGGTGTCGAATTGATTGTCCTCCTGGTGCTGAAGGCAATTACATAAACTTGCTTTCGGCGCTTCCGATGGTGCTGAGTTCTGTGTAATATTGCTCCCATATTTTGACTGCTTTGTCTTTTGACGCGGTCAGTTCTCCGCTGCAATCTCTTAAAGGTTTGGTTGTAAATAATGTGGAGTTCGTTAGCTGACGTACTGATCGGAAATGATCTTGAATGCGATGGGTATCTGCTGCTAATTATGCTTGTCGGCCCTTGCGCATTTTTTGTAACTATTTTGTCCAATCGGATGTATCCACGTTGGGCTAAAGGTTTAACCGTTCTTATCTTGGCACTTCAAGAAATTACCTAATTTTATATTTCGTTATCTTTTCTTTTGGAAATAAATATAAAATGGAAACTTAAAAACACTTAAACAAATGGGCTCAAAAACTTTGGGTCCGTTCCGCGGACTCAATTCGACCAAAAGTGATAGAACGACCTACCCTAGTGCATATATGTAGAGTTTCGATAGCAAAAATCCATGAATTTGGCTACGAATTGCTGCTACATCCGCCGTATTCTCTAGATTTAGCCCCTACTGACTATTTCTTGTTTCCAAACTTAAAGAAATGGATTGGCGGAAAATGATTTGACTTCAAGACTTGAAGATTTCAAAAGGAAGGGATACAAAAAGTGGAGAAACATAGGACTGAGTATATGGAATTTAAAGGAGACTATGTTCAAAACTAAATTAACTTTTGTATAAAATCTTGCGTTTTATTTCAAAAGAGAGCTAAGTTTACCGCTTGTGTAGGTTCCAAATTTTTAAAGAACACGATTCCCTTCTAATTTTACCGAGCACACAACATAACCTTATATGCCTTCAATTCGAGTTTGGCCATCGTTCGACCACAATCGTTTGCGTTTTCCCTTTTTTTTATTAAATTTTCATTGTCATTGGTCGATTTTTATCGATTTACCAACGTTTCGTTGATCAAATTTCATATTATTAAATAGTCGGCCCTTTTAATATGATTCCAAACTATTTGGTGGTTGATGTTCAACGTGTCAGCGATGTTCTAGAAGCTTGTTTGTTGGTCTATAATGATCATTTCCATTTTTTTCCGTTTTTTTCTAAGAGAGCGGCAAATCTAGACATCCAAAAGGGAACAACGAAAGCGTTCAAAGCACTTACGTGCGTTACGATCACATACATCATCCTCTAAGTAAATATCACACATTCTTCTGAATGTTTTTGATAAATTGTAGCCTGTTCTTTAGTAAAAAAGTATCGCATTTGTTCTAGAGTTTTACCTTAGTGTAATAATACAAGTGATATCAAGAGCCCAGCTGATGAATTCGCCTGGAAATTTAACAAACAGAAATTTGACAAAATGTAAGCAAACCTACAAAAACAACATGGGGTTTCATTTTGTCATGTTGTATTTGTTGTATTCTTGCCACCACCTGTAATGAATTCGCCTTGAGTTTTACTTATTTTTGAACTCTTGTAATTTTTATTGTAAACCATAGTGTAATAATGAAAGTGATATCAAGAGCCCAGCTGATGAATTCGCCTGGAAATTTAACGAACAAAAATTTGACAAAATGTAAGCAAACCTACAAAAACAACATGGGGTTTCATTTTGTCATGTTGTATTTGTTGTATTCTTATCACCACCTGTAATGAATTCGCCTTGTTGTAAACAATGCGTAACAAAACTGTCAACACAATAAATGTAACGTCACATGTCAGCTTTTAAACGCTCTTGACTTTGGTACTAACTGATAAGTGGTAACCGATAAAGGGCTTCTAAGACAATTTATTGACAAAAATGGGCAAATACTTCTTGAATTATCCAAAAAATTCTTTTGTAAAATTCCAATATCTCTATGATTCTCTCTTAATTCGATTTCTCTCTTACTCTATAAGTAAGAGTAGAAAATCAAATAAACAAATGATTTATTTAATTTTTTAAATGATAACTTATCATTTTAGCATTGATAACAAGTTCATGTGTTTGTTGTTTTGTTCAGATATTTTGCATTCGGCTTAATTCTTACGTATTTGTTCCTATTACGTTTAACTAATAACGTAATTATAGGCATACGTCATAGAAAAAGCATACGACTCGATTAATTTTTATGTAAATAAATATTTAAGAGAACATTTGTAAGAAGTAAATGTTTGCATAAATATTACTCATACTCACTCTTCGGCATTTAATTACTCGCTGTCAGTGTTACCATTTTTCTAGGTTTTAAATACATTTAAATATAACTCTTGTACATAAAATCCCTAATGCATCATTTCGCAGAAATATTAAATTTTAATACTCTATCCATAGTTGTTTAGGGGATATGTATTTGGCATGACATATTTTATGGGGGAAAAAGTTCCCCTACCTTCTATAGGTAAGAATTTGTGGTCTTTAAGTAATCCTATTTTATATGTATGATAGTACTAGACATGGAGTTTCTGACAAAAGTTTTTAATATGTATATTCTTTTTAATTATTCAGATAATACTTGACAATATAACAAGTAAGAGTGGTATATTCGGCTTTGCCGAATCTTGGATACCCTTCACCAATGGTGTTCCAAAAGTACTTAATGTAATTCGTAGCAATATTTGGTTATACTAGTATTATATGCAAAGAGTCTTTAAAATTAAGAGTCGGAAAACGAAAACCTTTTCGGTGGCGTCATCATCTAGAATAGTTATGCACCCAAAGGTTAGGTTGGGCAGGTGGCTGATGTCTGGGGAAGCTTCACTTGGGTTCTAAAGTGGAACCTTTGTGAAAGATAATGATTACTAGACTACAAGTAGAGAATGCATATTTAAGCCAGCCAGTAGCTTCGAAATAAAATAGACACATATTTTACGAACATTTAATAAAGTTCGATAGACCAGATAAACCATGCAGAAAAGATGCTTCAAAATGTAGATGCCCTTAGATTTGCAATAGCACATCGATTTGATGAAGTTTAAGTATTCTGACATGCAACCCAAAAACGCAGTGAGGGTTGTGCACTTTAATTCGTACGAATTATCCAACTAGTAAAAGTTCTTGATTAGTTATGTAAAACTCTGAAGTTAGCGGACTGATTTAGGTCAAAGCTTTAACAATGATTGTCAATGTATACAAGCCTTAAAATTATAGGGTATACACTCCTAGTTTTAGATACATACGTGAAATATATAGCTTTTGAATGGATGGTTATCAGCTTTGTCGGAAAAGTTTACTTATTAATTTGAAGTTAGTTAATTAATTAAAATGAACACTTCATCAATAATATTTGGGATGTATAGTTCTTTCGATCTGTCCGATGGATGTTTGGAAAGTTTTGCTCTAGTTCTTTGTGCAATTTTAATATGATTTAATTTATCAGCATTAAATCGATTACCGGTCGGGTTTATATGGGAGATTTCACTAAATGTGAATAGAGCTCCCCCATTTTCAATATCGAAATTTTCAAGAGATCAGAAATACTTTTGTCAAATGCAGTCTCTCTAGAAAGTTTATTTTAGGCGCTATTGTCCTGAATATCAATATTGTACAACGTCTTTATACTAAATGTCATCATCGTATCTATTATAATTTGTCATTTATTAGCTACTAAGAGATTGCCTTAGGCAAAGTTATACGGGATCAATTGTCAAACGTGAACGGATTTCTCCCAATTGCAATTAAAAAATTTAAATTTTTGTTGATATGTGAGAACTTACATACATATGTAGGTTTTGAACGGATATCATGTAATTAGCTGCATTTTTGTACTTCCTAGGAAGATTACCTATAATTTGATATATAATACATTCTCAAATGTTATCATAATGTTCAAAAGTCAAATACAAAATTAAGATAAATGCAGTGTGTCTGTCTGCTAAAACCAGATTTGTGGAGCTCCTGAATTGTCCCACCCTGAATTTCAACATTGTCGATCAAAACACCATCGCTTAAACGCTAAATTATATCTACCACAAATTACAAAATGCATCAGGATTTAGATAATCCCCTGCGAAGGACGCTATTAAACTTCATCAAAATAAACATCTGAGATATCGACAAAACAGGGGCTCCAAAAACTTGACTACAACAGAAAAAAGGACAGATTGGTAGACGGACGGACATGTAGACGGACGGACGGACAAACAAACAGACGGACGGACGGGCAAACAAACAGATGGACGGACAGAGGGACGGAGGTCGCGAAATCGATTCTTGTGCCGATTCTGAGTTGATCGGTACAATTTGAATGGTATTCATAATCAGATTTGTGGAGTATATATATCAGATTTTAGAAAATCCTACCATAAAAAACGATGTCAAATTTCATCACAATCGGTCCATAAACACCTGAGATATCGCTGAAACAATACTTACAAAATGTAAACAAAATTTCTTAGACACGTACTTTGGGCAATTTGCTGTACATCAAATGTAGTGTTATGGCGATATCTCAATTGTTTATAGACCGCTTTTGATAAAATTTAATAACGTGCTTGGTGGGGGAATTTCCTAAAATCTGATATAAAATTTATGTAGGTCCGTACTAAAGGAGGATAGTTTTTCCTATTTCTGCATTTAATTTTTTCAACAAACATTCTCTAATGTGTACTTTGGGCAATTTGCGATACATCAAATTCAGTGTTTTGGCGATATCTCAGTTGTTTATGGACCGATTTTGATAAAATTTTACAGAGTGCTTTGGGAAAATATTTCCTATAATCTGATATATAACATATTATCACATGTACACCGGGAGAATTTCCTAAAATCTGATATATAATTTATGTAAGTCCATCCTCCAGGGGCTTCAGAAACTTGATTTCAACAGACAGACAGACGGACGGACAGACAGACAGACAGACAGACAGACGGACATCGCTTAATCGATTCTCCTCCCGATTCTGAGTCGATCGGTATAATTTTTATGGGGTCTACGATCGCTAATAAAAAAATTACAAACGGAATCACAAACTTATAATACCCTTTCACCTATTGGTGAAGGGTATAAAAAATATAAGTATTAAAAACAAGACTTTTGCTGCTCCTATCTTGTTTATTTTCTCTAATTTTGTATTTTTTAGTATAAAGAAGGAACTAATTGTTGGTTAATATAAGTTTTAATGGCTTCAGCTTTAATTCTTCTGTAAAATTGTGCTGGGTAAACTCCCTTGCTCCTATCCTGATTGTTTTTAATCAACTTTAAGATTCTAAAGAAACAACAACGGGTCAACAAGTCCGAGACTTTTTGAAAAAAATGTAATTAATTGT
Organism: Stomorhina lunata; assembly: GCA_933228675.1. NCBI lineage: Eukaryota > Metazoa > Arthropoda > Insecta > Diptera > Rhiniidae > Stomorhina > Stomorhina lunata. Next base: position 85,994,428 of record OW121741.1, on the reverse strand, counting down.
ATTTGGTCGCTAATATTCGGAAAACGAATTGACAAATAAAGAAGAAGAATGATCTTCATAAATTATATTATTTTCATTTTTAGATGACCTTGAGCCATCTTTCCGGTAACATTATTATTCCACGCTGATAGAACTTTGGGCCTATATCTGCAAAAAACGGAACCAAGTGCGATTTTATAGCCTTGTCACTATCGAAAGTTCAACCAGTTAAGGAGTTTTGCAAAGACTGAAACGAAAAGAAGTCTGACTGTGCAAAGTCAGTGCTACATGGTTGATGCATCAAAGTCCCCAGACAAGCTCTCTCAGTTTTTTGCGAGTGACCAAAGATGTGTATGGTCTCGTGTTGCCGTGGTGGAATATGACACCTTTACGATTAACCAATTCTGGCCGCTTTTCGTTGATGGCTGCATTCAATTTGTCCAGTTTTTCACAGTAGACATCCAAATCAATCATTTGGTTCCTTGGAAGCAGCTCAAAATATACCACACCCCTCCAATCCCACCAAACTGACATCATAATCTTCTTTTAGTGAATATCAGCTTTTGAAGTGGTTTGTGGCGCTTCATCATGCTTGGACCATTATCGTTATCGATTGATGTTATTGTAAACAATACATTTTTCATCTCCAGTTATGTTTTTTTTCAAAAACGGTTCATGTTCATTGCGTTTAAGATGCATATCACAAACATTGAAACGGTTTGTTAAATAAATTTCTTTCAATTCATCCATAAAATTACCCAGTCCAAGACGTCGTATGTAGTTATGAACGGTTGATTTTGGTATATTTAACTTTTCTCCAATCTCACGCTCAGTTACAAGTTCCCGGCACCGATCTTTTAAATACCCTGAAAATCCCAAAAACGCTTGTAATTCTAATGATAATTGTTTTTTAATAAAACTTGGTCCCAATAAACTTCTGTACACATAAATCAACCGTGACACTCGGTCCAGGTTTAAGCCTGTACTTAAATATTGAAAAATTTCCGTATTACTTACTTTTACCGTATCTGACTCAGCACAGAGAGCCTATTACGAAAGATAAATCCATCCAATTGCCCAGAACTTCTGTGAGTGGAACGATATTGTTTTTTTTTTTTAATTTACATCTTAGGGGATGAAAATAGGTTGTGGGAGGGTACATAGATGGAGTAGTGTTTATGGACATTTGATTGAAACTTTTCCCTGCAACTGGCAGGGAAAATTTTTGCGCGAACCAAATTCCACATATGAACTATACGGCTAAAGAACGACATATTTTATGGGATAGACATGTATTGCGTAAAAAATTTGAGTTTCGGAAACGAATTCCCTGATTTCATTATAGAGCACACTCCAAAGTAGTAACGTTAGAACAGTGTGACACAACCCACATTGCGATGACGCTTCATAGAATCAAAGAAGTTGGATACCCTACAGTCACCAATAAGCACTTTTGCCCTCTCCTGCAATTAGTATTGAAGCTTCAAAATAGATTTTGAAGCACCGGTCCATCTATAAGAGTTGTATTCCTTTTTCGGTTGGATATAGGTGGTTTGAAAGGTAAGGAGATCAGATGCAGTGAAGTATCTCTTAAACCGTTAAAGAAAATCCAGACTCTTGACTGATTCTTTCGACACTTTAAAAATGTCGTCAGTCCAACGGACATCTCATTCTCATGCCCAGAACATCAAGAGTATTTGATTCCTCGATATTTTCACCACGCATTAATAAAGATGACGAAACATGATCCGCCGTGCGTTTATGGGTACGCATACAACATTGAGCTCTCCGCGCATTAAAATCGACTCTAATCGCACGACCCCATTCTGAAATTGCTTCTTAATTGCGGTTTGATGATTCATTCATGTTTTGCCTCATAGTGGTAATCTCTAAATGGTTTGGTCTATAATTGAATGAATAGTAACGAATGGCAAATGTTACTATCATCTTGCGGTAACACTGAATTAAGCTTGAACTCGTTTGATGAGATCCCATCTACAATAACTCTTATAGTGCGATCTGTGAGGAAGCTCGATTAAATCGAGAGAAGTTATTACCGACACCAAAAGCAATAAGCCTTGGAAATGTCCAGAGTCACAATTTTACTTTCGCCAAAACGGGGTATTGAATGACACAAGTTTTCCCAAAGGAAGGCTAGCAGGTCTCCTGTAGAGCGTCCTCTAAGAAATCCGTACTGGCGGTCGCTTAGTAGTGGTTTACGCTACTCTTCAAACCTTTGGAGAGTGCAGAACAAATTGCTATTGTGCGATAATTTTCAGTATGGGTAGCCTCAACGTTTTTAGGTATTGCCTTTACATGACTGATTGATTTATGCGGACCATTTGAAAGACCGAGTTTACGTGTAGAAACCACAAACAATTTATGATCTGAAAGATGAAATTCGGTGCTGCATTCACGAGATAAGTGAAAAATTGTAGCAAAATGTGGTTCAAAAGTTTGTGATGTCTGCCCAAAGTCATATTCTAATATTAATATTCTACTTTCTAACCTCAAATTGTTGTGACCTTTTGCTTAACATTTAATTCAAAATCGGTCCTGATTTTACATCAGTGGATTAGGGTTATATATGATGAAGTTGGATGGCTCGAAAACATTTTTATGCTGTTTTCAATAATTTCTTAAATTTTTAATTTAAATTTTATTTTCTACACCATTTTCAATTGAAATTAAGAAATATTCAATTGAAATTGAGAATATTCAATTGAAATTGAGAAATTTTCAATTGAAATTGAGAATTTTCAATTGAAAATGAGAAATTTTCAATTGAAATTGAGAATTTTCATTTGAAATTGAGAAATTTTCAATTGATATTGAGAGTTTTCAATTAAAAATGAAAAATTTTCAATTAAAATTGGGAAAACCTTAATTGGAAATGAGAAACATTCAGTTGAAATTGAGAAATTTTCAATTGAAATTGGGAATTTTTGAATTAAAATTGAGAAAAGCCCAATTGAAAATGAGAAATTTTCAATTGAAATTGAGAATTTTTAAATTTAAATTGAGAATTTTTCAATTGAAATTGAGAAAAGCACAATTGAAAATGAGGTTGAATTTTTTAATTGAAATTGAAAAGTTTTCAATTGAAAATGATAAATTTTCAATTGAAAATGAGAAATTTTCAATTGAAATTGAGAAATTTTCAATTGAAATTGAGAAATTTTAAATTTAAATTGAGAATTTTTCAATTGAAATTGAGAACACCCCAAGTGGAATTTCAACCTCATTTTCAATTTAGGTTTTCTCAATTTCAATTCTAAAATTCTCAATTTCAATTGAAAATTTCTCATTTTTAATTAAAAATTTCTCATTTTCAATTGAAAATTTCTCAATTCCAATTGAAAATTTCTCAATTCCAATTGAAAATTTCTCAATTAAAAAATCAACCTCATTTTCAATTGGGCTTTTCTCAATTTCAATTGAAAAATTCTCAATTTAAATTTAAAAATTCTCAATTTCAATTGAAAATTTCTCATTTCCAATTGGGATTTTCTCAATTTCAATTTTCAAATTCTCATTTTCAATTGAAAAATTCTCAATTTCAATTGAAAATTTCTCAATTTCAATTGAAAATTTCTCATTTTCAAATGAAAATTCTCAATTTCAATTGAATATTTCTCAATTTCAATTGAATATTCTCAATTCTAATTGAATATTTCTTAATTTCAATTGAAAATTCTCAATTTCAATTGAAAATTTCTCAATTCAATTTGAAAATTTCTCAATTACAATTGAAAATGGTGTAGTATCCAAGATTTTGTTAAAAATATTTGCACTCGACAACACTGTTCATAACCAAAAACCGATTCAACACGATTCATTATTTTTTCTTTTCTCAACTTGGTCAAACAATTTCGTGAGTGTCGTTGGATGAAGCTCTTCCATGCATTAAAGAGCTAAAGCCAAAGTGAAAACCCGAATAAAAATTGTTTATATTTTTATAACATTTAAAAGTCTGTCCAGCCGACAGAGTCTATGGGCCGCGTTAAAGCAAATTAAAACCAGACAACAGACCCTATAAGAGAAACAACACAAATTTTTATTTAGTCTTTGTAAAACATACGTCGCGTTAACATTGAAATAAAAAAAGAAAAAACGTTAAGGAATTGAAAACGGAATTTTTTTTTATAAAATAACATAAAAAAATTTCTAATATTTTTTACAATATAAAAAGTGAAAATATTGAAAAAAGTTAAAAATATTGGAAAATTAAAGAGAAAAAATGTTGAAAAAATATTTTAAAATTGAAGTAATTTTGTAAAGCAAATAAATTTTTAGTTAAAGTAATAAAAACCAAATAATTTTTTTTTTTGAATTCTAAAATTATTTTTTCTTAGAAAAGAAGTGGAATTTTTATTTTGTGCAAAATTTTTTTTTGGTGTTTACTAAAATTCTTAAAATAAACAAATACGAGCAATTAAAAAGGCCTTTATCTGCAAAAGGTTTGTGGTTGGTTATCTTTAAAAATAAATATTTATTATTAAAACATAAGAATCAAATAGAAAAAAAAACGTTGAAAATAATTTAAAAACAATTAAGGAAAGTTCCGAATTAAATGTGTTAAATAAAACTTTAATCATGAAATATTAAATTTTCTTAAAATATGGAAATTTCTTGAAATGTTGTACAAATTCGTCTGATATTAAAACCTTGATATAATTATTTAGGATTTATAAATATTTTGAGTTTTTTCAAAAGACCTTCTATTAGGGATTTTATAATGGCTTCTGCTATCTTTTTGGATGAGATGGTTCACTTATGCTTCATTATCATCATTATTTCGAATACCACCTATAGGACTGTCTTCACGGAATAGAGGCTTTGGCCTTTTATGCAAAACTTTTTAAACTTTTAAGTTTTTTTTTCCAAAATTGTATTTACAGATAAGTATTCTGTAATTCTAAATTGATAAGCGAAATTTAGTGATAACACCGGTCAATAGCCAAAATTACATTCAAGTTAAACAATTTTTTTTGTGTATTATGGCCCCCTAGGTACAAAAAATGGCCAAAAATTAAAAAAAAATTCCAAAAATTTGCGATTTTTGAAGATGTTGTTCTAGTTAATTTTATATATCTTGAAAACGACTTCTCCAATTTTTTTAGGAAATACATTAATGGATTAAGAACAAATTGGGCCTTAAGACGTGTTAACACAAGATTTTTGTGTGATCAATGATTTTGGAGTTATCGACATTAAAATATAAAAAAAATTTTTTTTGTGTAAAATTCAAAAACGAAAAAATATTTTTTTTTAAATTCATAAAAAATCAAAAACTTACAAAACTTATGCGTTAAGACCCCCTAAGTACAAAAACGGCCAAAAATTAAAAAAAAAAAAATAATCGATTTTTTTTATCATTTTTTTTCCAAAAATTTTGGATTTTTAAAATGGGTTGTTCTAGTTGGTTTTATGTATCTTGAAAACGACTACTCGAATTTTATTGGCAAATACATTAATGGATTAAGATCAAAATTTCAATTCAGACACAAGATTTGACACAAGATTTGTGTGTGATCAATGATTTTAAAGTTATCGACATCGAAATGTAAAAAAAAATATTTTTTTTTGTGCGAAATCGAAAAAATTTTAATTTTTAAAAAATTAATAAAAAATCAAAACGAGAAAAAACTTATAAAACTTATGTGTTAAGGTCTCCTAAGTACAAAAGCGGCCTAAAATTTAAAATAATTTTATTTATATTTCGAAAATTTTTTCTAAAATTTTTAATTTTTAAAGAGGTTATCCTAGTTAGTTTAATACATCTTGATAACGACTTAACCAATTTTATTAGAAAATACATTAATGGATTGAGAACAAAATTGTCCTCAAAAAGTGATAACACAAGATTTTTTTGTGATCAATAACTTTGGAGTTATCGACATGAAAATGTAAAAAAAAATATTTTTTTTTGTGCAAAATCGAAAAAATTCTAATTTTTAAAAAATGCATAAAAAATAAAAGTAGGAAAAACTTACAATCGTTACTCAATCAAACTTACAATCGTAAGACTAAGACTATTCCAAATAATAGCTAGAATTACATTCAGGTTAAACAATTTTTTTTATGTGTTAAGGTCCCCTAAAATTTTAAATAATTTAATTGATTTTTCGAAATTTTTTTTTCTACATTTTTTTTAAGAGGTTATTCTAATAAATTTTATATATCGTGAAAACGTCTTTTCCAATTTTATTAGAAAATCCATTAATGGATTAAGAACAAAATGAGCCATAAGTCGTGCTAACAAAAGATTTTTGTGTGATCAATGATTTTGGAGTTATCGACATCAAAATGTGAAAAAAATATTTTTTTGTGCAAAATTCAAAAAAAAAAAAAAAAAAATATTTTTTTAAAATTCATAAAAAATCAAAACTAAAAAATTTAAAAAACTTATGAGCTAAGGCCTCCTTAGTACAAAACGGCCAAAAATTTTCAATAGTTTCATTGATTTTTTGAATATTTTTTTTTCCAAAAATTTGAGATTTTTGAAGAGCTTGTCCTATTTAGTTTTTCAACAAAATTGAAAACAACTTCTCTAATTTTGTTTAAAAATACATTAATGAATTAAGAACAAAATGGGCCTTAAGTCGTGCTAGCACAAGATTTTTGTGTGATCAATGATTTTTGGAGTTATCGACATCGAAATGTTAAAAAAATCGAAAAAATTGTAATTTTAATTTTTAAAAATTCATAAAAATTGATTTTATTAAGAATATCGTGAAAATACCCATATTTAAGTGAAAAATTTCAGATAAATCTTTTTCTTTTCAAAAATTTAAATAAGGGCCAAAAATTTTAAAATACTTTTATATGAATTGACATAAAATATTTTTTTTTTGCTTCAGGGACAGGGACTGTTAAAAATAAACAAAATTGTTCAAATTTTAGGGATCTCCCAAACAATTTTCTTCCCGAAATATAGTTTAACGTTACTCAAAGCCACAAATTTGCTTTTATATTGATGAAATGTAGAATAGATATTTTTGACAGTGGGGTGGACCATTGCAAATGAAGTGGCCAATGGCCTCAATTCCCGAAATTTAAATTTTGGAAATATTGCTTATATAAATAAAAATCATTGTAGCAAATTTTGTTGAAATTGGTCCACATTTGACCATAGCTCTTATACAAGACCTTTTGTCAAAAGCCACTTAAATGCGTAAAAATTGACAAAAACGCTTCTAACTCTTTAAATAATAAATTTTTTTTACACATATAATAAATGTAATCAAATTTCTAAATTTCGAGTAAATAGGTTTACATTTGACCCTAGCTTCCATATAAGACAAAATTATGAAAATGGCTTAAAAACGAAAGTGAATATTATCATTTACTTTTTTGTTAATTAAATCACCATTTATTCATGGATTTTTAGGGAAAAGGGCTTATTTTATTTGGAATATTCACAGTTTTGAGATCATGTAAAAAAAATAATTCGATAATTAAAAAATGTTTGAAAAATAAAAAAAAAATAAGAATTTTTCATTGAATTCTACTTTATAGTGCAAATAACTTCAGATCCTTTAAATATTTAAGAACATTTTATTAGAATGACTTGAAGATAATTTTATATGTTTTTTATTCTGTAAATTTCAACAAAATCGAACAACCTGTTCCAAAGATATCAAACCAATGGTAAACATTTTTCAAAAATAAAAAAATTTTATAATATATTTTTTTTTACTTTCAAGTGAAAATAACTCCGAATCCCTAAAACTTATAAGAAAATTGGATTATAACGACTTAAGTCGTTATTATATGCTATGCTTTTATATTCTGTGACTTTAACAAAATGTAACAATCCGTTTCAAAGATATCAAATCAATTTTCAAAAGTGTCAAATTTTATAAAAAAAATGTTTTTCTTTAAGTGCAAATAACTCAGAATCTCTTAAACCTTTAAGAAAATTGTATTAGAACGACTTAAAGGTAGTTTATATGTTTTTTATTCTGTAAATTTCAACAAAATCGAACAACCTGTTCCAAAGATATCAAACCAATAGTAAACATTTTTCAAAAGTAAAAAATTTTATAATATTTTTTTTTTACTTTCAAGTGAAAATAACTCCTAATCCCTAAAACTTATAAGAAAATTGGATTATAACGACTTAAGTCGTTATTATATGCTATGCTTTTATATTCTGTGACTTTAACAAAATGTAACAATCCGTTTCAAAGATATCAAATCAATTTTCAAAAGTGTCAAATTTTATAAAAAAAAATGTTTTTCTTTAAGTGCAAATAACTCAGAATCTCTTAAACCTTTAAGAAAATTGTATTAGAACGACTTAAAGGTAGTTTTATTTGCTATTAAATTCTGTGACTTTATCAAAATGGAACAATTCGTTCCAAAGATATGATAAAATCAATGGATCAGCCTTTTCAAAAATTGCAAATTATATTCTTTATGTAAAACAATTTAAACAATTTAAAAAAAAGGAAACCCAATTGACCTTTTTTTTGCCATTCAAATTTTGGTATATAGAAATTTTCTATTTTTTATAAAATTCTATTTTCTGGATTAATTTATGAATTTGCGCTACTTTTTATTTTTGCAATCTAAAGAGAATATATGGGACTATATAACTGCATTTTAAAAAGTTAGAAAATTGGCTTGATTTTTTTTGTTATATGCTCGAAAAAAAAAAATTTTCTTAAAAATTATACAAATTTCGGTCAATGCTGTACATGAAGGGAATGTTGCATTGACTTAAATTTTGGTTTAAAATGATCCATAAACCCCATTCTCTACGAATATATAGTAAAAACATTAATTTTTAATAAAAATTTTCTTCGTAAAAAGTAAAAAAATTGATATCATCTTTTTGAGAAATATTTTACTTCGGAAATTTCTCAAAATTAAACGGTTCAAGATATTTTAAAACGGTTTTCACTATTTTATTTCCTCAACTGTATGCTAGTATTTTTTATACCCTTCACCACCATAGGTGGAAAGGGTATTGTAAGTTTGTGCTGATGTATGTAACGCGTAGATTTAGCGATGTCCGTCCGTCCGTCCGTCTGGCTGGCTGGACGGCTGTAATCAAACTACAGGTCGCAATTCTAAAGATAATTTGATGAAATTTGGTACAGATCATTTTTTTGATAATGGGACCATGGCTATTGAAATTGGTCAAAATCAGTCCATTATTTATGGTACCTCCCATAGGTCCCATTTCCCGGAATTGACATATTGGCCACAAATATCAATATTTTTTCATGAAATTTAAATCAAATACTGCTTATGCCAACTAAAATCACTGTACCAAATTTCGGTCCACATTTGACCATAGCTCCCATACAAGCTCTTCTTTAAAAACGCACTAAATGAGACAAAAAAAAAATTACTAAAACGCTCGTAAATCTAAAGATATTGAAAATTTTGAGTTTATTTTTTGCATACATAATTTTTGTAACAAGTGTAATCAATTTGCCAAATTTCGAGATAATCGGTCCACATTTGACCCTAGCTCTCATATAAGTCCAAATGACGGAAACAGGTTGAATATATAAGTTTTGAGAAAATGTTTGTATGATGGCAAAATTTAGCAAATATTTGTCTTTATACAGGAAAAATAACACCTTTGACCTTAGTGGCGAAGGCTATCGAATGGTCGGGCTTGACCGACTATAGCGCTTTCTTACTTGTTTTAAATGTGGGTTTAATATCGAATGCACAAAAAATAATAAAAAGTCAAAGAGGAAATGATTTTTTTTTATTTTTGAAATGAAAATACTTAAAACCCATAACAGTTATTATAGTAAAGTAAGCGTGTTTTTTTTTAAACTCATTCTAGAATATAAAAAATCAACCATATTTGACAATAATTGTGACGTCTCCAACATATGCCCAGCTTGTGGTCAGGGTCCTCATAATACCACCCACATTTTCAACTGTACCGCCAACAATACTTCACTTAGTCCTAAGGATTTGTGGACTTATCCAGTAGAAGTAGCATAATTTCTTGCCCTTGATCTCCAAAAAGATCCTCATAAAAACAAAATTATAAAATTGTAAATGTTAGAGCTGTTATAACAACAACAACATAATTGAAAAAGCTACATCTGAGCCGGTCTACTTTGACGCCCAATGATTCACCCTGTGTAATCACAGGGTAACCATAAATCTAAAATTTAGAAAGCTTGGGTCCTCCTTAACAATTCTCTCATACATACTGATACGATCAGACTTACAGTTTAAAACATACAGATTTATTACGACTTTTTTTTGTTTCAAACCACTGTGGCACACAGTGGCTTACGGACGCTTTTTTTTTAAATAATTCTTTTGAACGACTGGAGATATTTGAATGAAATTTGGCACTGTGGTAGTCAAGGAGCATTCGAGTTGATTTTCAAAAACACTGGTCCATCAGGGGTCGGTAGAGTGATTGATGGACCTTCAAAAATGGTCACCTCAGGTGTTCGACTTTTTTCAAAATTCGCCAAAAATCCATTTATGGATGGATTGAAAAGGTATTTTATACTTAAGCTATTCTTGAGAAGATCTACAAAAAGATCTACGTTTACATGTGTAGGTTATCCTCTTTGGCTTTCAAGATATAAGTTGATTTTTTACTTATTTTTTTGAGCTATTTTTGATCTGGTGGACAAATCTGAGGATTAACAATTTTTTTCCTTAAATTCTTAATAGAATTCTGAATTACGTTTGTTCAAGTTGGCTGTAGATATCTTCTTTCGTTTAAAAGTTAAAATAATTCAAAGTTGAAACATAAAAAGAAATATCGCTATTTTTTGAGTTTTTCCCTAAAAGATAGCTATATTTTTTCACTAATAAAAAAATATTTTCTTAAGAAACATTAAAGGATTTTTAAAGTTTTTTAAAGAAAACATAATGAGAATGTGTATAAAACAAATTTCTTGTCAATTCGGCTTTTGTTCCTCGCACATGCCCTCTCCAAAAATGCCAATTTGTAACAAAAAATTTTAGTTTAAACAAAAATTTCTTAAAAGAGTCAGTGATGCCATTTTTGTAAAAAAAAACTCATTTTTGAAACCCTTTTTTCCCGAGTTGGGAATTGGGGAATTTTTCAGTTAAAATACTGATTTTTTTAGTCTACACCATTTTCAATTGTAATTGAGAAATTTTCAAATTGAATTGAGAAATTTTCAATTGAAATTGAGAATTTTCAATTGAAATTGAGAATTTTCAATTGAAATTGAGAAATTTTCAATTGAAATTGAGACTTTTCAATTGAAATTGAGAAATATTTAATTGAAATTGAAAATTTTCAGTTGAAAACGAGAAATTTTCAATTGAAATTGAGAAATATTCAATTGAAATTGATTCAATTTTTCAATTGAAAATGAGAATTTGTAAATTGAAATTGAGAAAATCCCAATTGAAAATGAAAAATATTCAATTGAAATTGAGAAATTTTAAATTTAAATTGAGAATTTTTCAATTGAAATTGAGAAAAGCCTAATTGAAAATGAGGTTGATTTTTTTAATTGAAATTGAGAAATTTTCAATTGAAAATGAGAAATTTTCAATTTGAAATGAGAAATTTCCAATTGAAAATGAGAAATTTTCAATTGAAAATGAGAAATTTTCAATTGAAAATAAGAAATTTTCAATTGAAAATGAGAAATTTTCAATTGAAAATGAGAAATTTTCAATTGAAATTGAGAATTTTAGAATTGAAAATGAGAAATTTTCAATTGAAATTGAGAATTTTAGAATTGAAAATTAGAAAACCTAAATTGAAATTCCCATGACTTAATAATTCTGAAGGTTGTTCCATTCTCTCATTTTGTCGCCATGATAACTTTCTGACGTTTGTTAGGATAGTAAAAGTTTGTGCTACCATATTTTTTGCCGACAATCCCACTTTTCTAATATTGTATGATGACAAAATTTATATTTACGAAAAAACTTCAATAAATAATCATACAATTTGTTCCATCTATATTTCTTTGATATTGAATGTCTTCATTATATGCTTAACTTCAAATTTACACATTTGTGATAACTAATCCCAATATATTACGTACCCCTTTTCTTAATGTGGCAACATTTTTCTTTCAATTGTTTTGTGAAACTTCAAAAACCCAATATACTTCAAAATAATTTTGAAGAGAGAGAATGAAACTTCCTTGTTATTATTATTTCATGGAAACTCCATTTGGGGTTTTCTCAATTTCAATTGAAAAATTCTCAATTTAAATTTAAAATTTCTCAATTTCAATTGAAATTTTCTCAATTTCAATTGAAAATTTCTCATTTTCAATTGAAAATTTCCCATTTTCAATTGAAAACTTCTCAATTTCAGTTAAAAAATTCATTTTCATTTTCAATTGTGCTTTTCTCAATTTCAATTGAAAAATTCTCAATTTAAATTTAAAAATTCTCAATTTCAATTGACAATTTCTCAATTTCAATTGGGCTTTTCTCAATTTCAATTTAAAAATTCTCAATTTCATTTGAAAATGTCTCAATTTCAATTGAATGTTTCTCATTTCCAATTAAGGTTTTCTCAATTTCAATTGAAAATTTCTCATTTTTAATTGAAAATTCTCAATTTCAATTGAACATTTCTCAATTTCAAATGGAAATTCTCAATTTCAATTGAAAATTTCTCATTGTCAATTAAAAATTCTCAATTTCAATTGAAAATTTCTCAATTTCAATTGAATATTTTCAATTTCAATTGAATATTTCTCAATTTCAATTGAAAATGGTGTAGTACTTTTAGATCTTATTGGTCTATATAACTAAAAAATTTCATTGTTATATCTTTATCCATGTCATTTCTATCGGGTGTTTTTTATTGAGGTATAGAACTTTAAGTTGGCATCACTTTTTTAACTGGCGGCCATTTTGTCAGCTGTCATGTGATTAATATTTAGTTTGGTTTGCCATTTCATCATGAACAGGTTGACAAAAGAACAACGCTTGCAAATCGTGCAAATTTATTTCGAAAATAATGGTTCAGTTCGCGAAGTTTACCGCAAGCTCCGTCCATTTTATGGTCGACATAATCGTCCATCAGAGCAATTAATTCGGTTAACCATGGATCGTTTTCGCACTACGTTTACTCTATGTGATAATACGCATCCGCAGCGACGTCGAACAGTGCGCACCGAAGAAACAATTGCCGTTGTAGAGCAAAGTGTTGAAGAGGACCCGAATGAATCGATTCGCCACCGTGCACAGCAATTGGAGCTTTGTCCATTAACTTTATGGAAGATTTTGCGCAAAGATCTTGGCTTGCGACCTTACAAGATCCAGCTTGTGCAAGAATTAAAGCCGCGAGACCATGCAATGCGTCGTGATTTTGGTGTATGGGCCGAAAATGAGATTGATCTCGATGCTGATTTTCATCGCAAAATTTTGTTCAGTAATGAGGCTCATTTTTGGTTGAATGGCTACGTCAACAAGCAAAATTGCCGCATTTGGAGTGAAGAGAATCCACATGAGACCCTTGAGACGCCATTACATCCACAAAAACTGACTGTTTGGTGTGCTCTATGGGCTGGTGGAGTCATTGGGCCATACTTCTTCCGAAATAATGCTGGAGAGTCAGTTACTATAAATGGAGACCGGTATAGAGCCATGATAACCGACTATTTTGTTCCCCAATTGGATGGCATGAATGTGGATGAGTTGTGGTTCCAACAAGACGGCGCTACATGCCACACAGCGCACGTCACAATTGATTTATTGAAGGAAACATTCGATGAGCGCATAATTTCGCGGAATGAACCTGTCAATTGGCCACCAAGATCGCGCGATTTGACACCACTGGACTATTTTCTTTGGGGATATGTGAAGTCGCTCGTCTACGCCAACAAACCAGAAACGTTAGGGGACTTGGAAGCCAACATTCGTGGCGTTATTGCCAACATACGGCCCCATATGCTCGAAAAAGTAGTTGAAAATTGGACCTGCAGAATTGGCTTTATTCGAGCCAGCCGCGGCGGCCACATGCCCGAAATCATATTTAAACATTAATGGCATAAAATTATCCTTCCAATAAAGCCAAATTGATGGACATTAAAACGATTTTCTTGTGTTTTATTTCAATTCGAAGTTCTATGCCTCTAAAAAAAACACCCATTACATGCCATGGCATTTGAGTTAGTGCGAGGATCATTCTACTGATAATTTTTTTATTTTTTGAGGGGAATAACCGGTTTTTTGAAAAATGTTGATCTCTTTTCACTAACTTTTAGTTTGCAGTCAGTTTTGAACTTAAGAACAGTTGAAAATTTGTGATTTAAAAACAATATTTTTGGGCAAATCGCTAAAAGCTAACGTGTTGCATTGTTGGTTAAGTTTTGTCTGAAATAGTGAATGCCTATTTTATTCAAAACAGTCTTTAAATTTAATTTATTACGCTTTCTTTTGTTGCTGTTGTTGTTGTCGTTGTAGTTGTTGTTGTATATCGTAAATGTTTAAAACTGGAAATGTAAAAAAGAAAATATCAAATATAGGCCAATTGTGGTATTCACATGCTGTGAATGTCAATGACTTTTTAAGTTTTCTAAACTCAATGGAGGAGCATCTTTATTTTTGTTGAAGTTTTTTTTTTCTTATTTTTTTATTTTCAATTTTTTTGTAGTTTTATTTTAAACATAATTTAATTTATTTATGTCTAATATATATTGGCTTTGTAAACGGCCTCTGTTTTGTTTGCATTAAGAGTTTTGAATTTTAACGGAATTTCCAATCTAACATGAATTCCCTTTAAATATGGGTTAAAGTGATAGTTTTTTTCTATAAAAAAGATAAATATTAAATAATTTTTTTTTAATGATGTTAAGTTAGTAAGCGGAAAATGTTCTTAATTTTTCAATTCAAATATTGGGTATTTAAAAAAGTTCGTTTACGTTCTAAATTAGAAAAAATGTATTTAACTTGTTATACTCTTTAACACCATAAATGAAGAAAGTATATTAGGTTTGTGCCGATGTTTGTAACGTATAGAATTAGAGTATTTCACCATACGAACTGCTTCTCTGATCGAATTGTAAGGTGTTCTTCGAAAGAGTTAACCAACTTTGTTTGCTTTACCGATATTCGCTGGACCTTTTCTATTTCCTGATCCGATTTTCTTTGCTTAATGCTCAAGACTTCCTTATAACGTTTCATGACATTTAAAACAGTTCGAGGTTTAACTTTTTCATTCTAAATTCTAAAATTCAAATTTATTTAGTAGTTTTGAAATAACAGTTTGAATACCACTAATTTTGAGAAATGCGTCACTCCGTTGTATACAAATGAGTATTAACCTTTTGAACTAGAAATTTAAAATTCAAAAAACTGCATTAGTTGTCTTAAATTAATGTGTTTTTTTTATATTTTACTTTTCGGGTCAAAGAGTTCAATGTCAAGTCTCTTTGTATAAGTCTAAAAAATCGATAATGGGAAAACATAGAATGTATTTAAACTGAAGCAGCAGGGGAAGGGTTGTCATGTAAAAATTATAAAATAAAAACCTAAAACAGAAAATTTTAAGGTCTGAGGCCCCTTCCTTTAAATATACCAGTCGACTTAGAAACACTTCTGACTATTTTCCTGTGGCTCGGTGCTAAAAGGGCCAATGTCAATTTTTGCTGTTTTGAGTTAATCATTGCACTAGATTCCTTTCTTTACCCTCTTTTATTTGGCTCGAACAGCTAAACTTTAACTTAACTCAAAACATATTTATAAGGGTTTTTCTGAGTAATGTTTCTATGAATTTATATGGAAAATAAAATCCTTAAATCAAATTTTCTCAAAACTATTATTTTGACATTGGCCCTTTTAGCACTAAGCCACAAATTTAAGGTCCGATATCACGCCTGTATGACTAGAGATTTTTGACGAAATTTTTATGTTTGAAAATGTTCTAAAAATTTCTTATTTTTATAGGAAACTTTTCAAAAATACTCTTATTTTTTTTTTAGGAAATTTTTCAAAAATTTCTTATTTTTATAGGAAGTTTTTCAAAAATTTCTTATTTTTATAGGACATTTTTAAAAAATTTCTTATTTGTATATGAAATTTTTCAAAAGTTTCTTATTTTCATAGAAATTTTAAAAAAAATTATTTTTTTTTATAGCAAAATTTTCAAAAATTTCTTATTTTTATAGGAAATTTTTCAAAAATTTCTTATTTTTATAGGAAAATTTTCAAAAATTTCTTATTTTTATAGGAGATTTTTCAAACATTTCTTATTTTTATAGGAGATTTTTCAAAAATTTCTTATTTTTAAAGGAAAATTTTCAAAAATTTCTTATTTTTATAGGAAATTTTTCAAAAATTTCCTATTTTTATAGGAAATTTTTCAAAAATTTCTTATTTTTATAGGAAATTTTTCAAAACTTCTAATTTTTATAAAAAAATTTTCAAAAATCTTGTTTTTTTATAATAAATTTTTCAATAATTTCTTAATTTTACAGGAAATTTTTAAAAATTTCTTATTTTTATAGGAAATTTTAAAAAGAATTCTTTTGAAAATAAGATATTTTTAAAAGTTTCCTTATTTTTAAAGAAAGTTTTTCAAAAAATTTTGATTTTTATAGGAAATTTTTCAAAAATTTCGTATTTTTATAGGAAATTTTTTAAAAATTTCTTATTTTTATAGCAAATTAAAATTTCAAAAATTTTTGTTTTTTATAAGAAATTTTTCAAAAATTTCTTATTTTTATAAGAAATTTTTCAAAAATTTCTTATTTTTATAAGAAATTTTTCAAAAATTTCTTATTTTTATAAGAAATTTTTCAAAAATTTCTTATTTTTATAAGAAATTTTTCAAAAATTTCTTATTTTTATAAGAAATTTTTCAAAAATTTCTTATTTTTATAGGAAATTTTTCAAAAATTACTTATTTTTATAAGAAATTTTTCAAATATTTCATGTTTTTATAAGAAGTTTTTAAAAAATTTCTTATTTTTATAAGAAATTTTTCAAAAATTTCTTATTTTTATAAGAAATTTTTCAAAAATTTCTTATTTTTATAAGAAATTTTTCAAAAAGTTCTTATTTTTATAGGAAATTTTTCAAAAATTTCTTATTTTTATAAGAAATTTTTCAAAAATTTCTTATTTTTATAAGAAATTTTTCAAAAATTTCTTAATTTTATAAGAAATTTTTCAAAAATTTCTTATTTTTATAAGAAATTTTTCAAAAATTTCTTATTTTTATAAGAAATTTTTTCAAAAATTTCTTATTTTTATAAGAAATTTTTCAAAAATTTCTTTTTTTTATAGGATTTTTTTTTTTAAATTTCTTATTTATATAAGAAATTTTTCAAAAATTTCTTATTTTTATAAGAAATTTTTCAAAAATTTCTTATTTTTATAAGAAATTTTTCAAAAATTTCTTACTTTTATAAGAAATTTTGGTGGGTATTTAAGTGGCTTTTGAAATAAAATGTTCTATAAGAGGTAGGAGGTATGGTCAAAAATACTATTTCGGAAGGCAGACCTAAATCAACACAAAAATTGACTAAGTCCATTTGTATGGTCAGAGGTAGTTGTCAAGCCAATAATATCTTTTTGCATTTAAAACATCAACACAAAAACCCGTATATTTTAAGGTATGTGTTAAAAAATTGGTGATGTGCACATATTTATCAATGAAACAGATTCTATGTTATCGACGTCACTGAAATCAGCTGGTTTCAAAATAGTGACAGACTTTCAAAACAGTGACAGACAGTATTAAAGGTGTGTGTTTCTCTGAAAACCAAAAAAACAGAATTATTCGTTTATATGAAATAAAATTGTATAATTAATCAATTTAATTAGCATTTTGTAATATCTAAAAAACAATGTTATTTGTTTATTTAAGTAAATTTTGCGGAAATTTTTTTGTTAAATATTTTAAGCACATACAAAATGATTTGAGTATTTAAAGGGAATTCATTCAAATCAACGGCAAAAAAATATTCTAAACTTTATGTTAATAATATTAAATGAATTGCTTGAAATTTGATTTTAATGATTAATTTTAAAGCCTATTTAAAAGGATTATCATGTTGAAATAACAGGAATATTGATATTAAGTTGAAATGATTCTTATGTTGGTGGGAATTGAACCCCACACAATAAATATAACAAATAATCGTTACACCAGTGGGTCATCCGAATTTTCAGATATTTTTTTACAATTTTGTTTTGTTCTTACCCATTGTGCATTGTAATATTAGGCATTTAAAAATTGCGTCATAAAAATTTTAAAACTAATATAACCTAAAAAAATCAATATTTTCGACTAAATTCTTTTCTAGATATCGAATGTATGCACGTTCTGTTTATAAGCCGAAGGCGAAACAATTCACAGTTTAATGACAACAAAATTTGTCTTATCTGCCAAATAGTCAGTAACCTATTTTTTTAAGATTATCAAAAAATGTGTTCATTTGTTTCAAAAAAACACTTTTTTAAGAATTCAAATTTTGCAATGTTGCAAATAGATCTACATATTTATATTTGAATTACACCATTTCTTAATGCATTTTAGAATTATTCAATTATAACACTGTGCTAGTTGAAAAAGACGACAAAAGGGAGACCTAGTAGGTGAAGATAAATCGAGTTCGCTGAATTCAACCGTTTTTTAGGTTAATTCTAGTTTTCGAGATATAGCGTTATACAAAAATGGAAGAGATTGAGCAATAAATATTTGAGTAACTCGAAAAGTGTTTATTTTCTGAAATTCCGCAACAAAATTATCTTTCAGAAACACTAACGTCATAACTGGATTATGGAATTTCAAAAGAATTTTTGAAAATGAAAATTTTTGTGATTTTTCAAAATAAATTTTGTTTCCAAAACGAATGCTCCGATTGAAAAAATAATAAGTGTTTCTAATAGAAAATTTTGTTGCCGAATTTCGATTTTTTTTACTTAGTTCAAGAAAATAAACAGTTTTCGAGTTACGCTAACATTTATTGCGCAACCTCCTCCATTTCTTTAAAACGCTATATCTCGAAAACTAGAGCTAAGCTTAAAAGACTATTAGCACCATTAAATTCAGTGTACTCGATTTATCTTTATCCACTAGGTCTCTCTTTTGTCGGTAAAAAAAGTTGTCAAAAACGAGCACAGTGTAATTATTGACTTTGATTTAGGAATTTTCTAATTATATTTAAAAAATTTCGATTTGTTATTGTGGAAATTCTTATAAAGAGTGCTCTAAATAAAATTTGTAGTTGGATTTTCTTAAATAAAAATCAAACCTTTTAATATAAAAACTCTACAAAATACGCAAATATAATGACATATTATACAAAATCATTTAGCATTAAAATGTTTACTTAGTACTCGGGTTTTGCAAAATTATCGACTTTTTTCGGAAACCCTCCCATTAAAGATTTTACAGTTGCTTCTGATACCTTTTTGGAGCATGTGTTCCACCTGCGCTTAAAATCGGACATGTTCTTGGAAATCTTTCCTGTGTTCTTCAATTCCTTTTTTACCAGAGCCCAATACCTTTCCACAGGCCGAAGTTCTGGACAGTTAGGTGGATTTGCCTCTCGTGGTACAAAAATGACATTATTCTTTGAGTACCACTCAAGTGCCTTTTTTCCATAATGGCATGATGCCAAATCGGGCCAAAAAAATGTGGTCACTCTGTGCTCTCTTAAAAAGGGTAACAACCTTTTGCCACAACTGCAAATAGCTTGCCACACGAGAAACTTCTTAGGGAATTTTGTTTGTTTTTTTGTGCGAAACTCTTGCCGAACATTGCCCCGTTTATCAGCAACATAAAAATCTTGACCAGGAAGTTCAAAAAAGTCTGCCAGTACGTATGTTTCATCATCCATCACACAACAGGTGTATTTTTTTATAAAATCAGACTTCAATTTTTTCGCTCGTTTTTTTGCTTCTAAGTTCTTTATAGCATTGCGATCTGGAACCTTTTGGACTTTGTATGTCTTCAGTCCAGCATAAGCTTTGACTCTATGTGCAAGATTCGTAGAACATTTCACCGTACGAGCTGCTTTTCTTAAAGAAGTGTTAGGCGCTCTTCGAAAGAGTCGCTCGACTTCTTTTGCCTTACCAATATCTGTAGGACCTTTTTTCCTCCCTGATCCAGGTTTTCTTTCAATGCTCAGGTTTTCCTTATACCGTCTGATGGCATTAGAAACCGTTCGGGGGTCAAGTTACAAATTTTTAGCAATTTTTTTTAAAGTCCATGACTGATTTTTTTGAAAAGTTTTAATTATATTTTCACGAACTTTTTTTTCGCAGTCCAGTTTGATTGAAATAACTATTGAAAATTAATAATTTCTAAAATAATAGTATCTGACATATCTATAGAAAATAACTTGATCAAAAAATAAATTATTTCTTGCACTTTGGATAAATTTTGTCTAAAATAGTAAATGCATATTTTTTTTAGAACACTCTTTAGTATTTCAGACTATTTGTATGTTATTGGATGGTTCAAGAAATACGAGGATTATTATTTAAGTATCGGAAACTAATGTCAATAGCTAAAAGTACAACCTTTTGACAAACAATTGTTATTTGTCCGTTTATAAAGGGTCTCCCAACTAGAACGCAATTTTTAAATTTTAATTTAAACAAAAATCATGAAACTTTTCTATATCGTAAAGTAGACAGAATGAGGTTATATTTAGAACAAGATATCGTGCAGCTGGCCGTCGTGGCTTTGCTGGCACACACGCGATCTTTAAATGAAATTTTCAATGACCTTTTTGCATAAATGCTGCGGCATTTCCATAATGCAGCGTCCAATTTCCTCTTTTAAAGCTTGAGTCGTCGTCGGCTTATTCGCGTAAACCAACGACTTCAAAAAACCCCAAAGAAAAACGAATCTAAAGGTGTTAAATTGCACGATCTATTCGGCCAATTTTGGTCTCCAAAACGCGAAATAACACGACCGGGAAATGACTGATGTAGCAATTGAATTGTTCCTCTGGCTGTATGACATGTGGCGCCGTCTTGTTGAAACCACATGCCCTCCATATTCATTTCTTCAATTATAGACAAGAAAAAACTGGTTATCATTTCAAGATACCGAACACCATTGACTGTTTGTACTTGACCTGCCTCATTTTCATAAAAAAGGACCAATGATTCCACCAGCCCAAAAACCACACCACACAGTGACACGTTGAGGATGCATTTGCTTCTCGTGAATCACTCGAGGATTTTCCTCACCCCAAATGCGACAATTCTGCCCATTGACGTAGCCATCAAGATGGAAATGGGCCTCGTCACTGAAGATGATTTTATCGGCAAAATCAGCATTTTCATGTTGTCTCTCCAATACCCAATTAACGAACTCCCTTCGCTGTCCATGGTCATCTGGCTTCAGTTCCTGAGTCAATTGAACTTTGTATGCATGAAGATGCAAATCTTTCGTCAAAATTCGCTGCATAGCGGATTTGGAGACACCAATTTGATGAGCTCGGTGCCGAATTGAGGTGGATGGAGTTTGAGCGACATCATTACGTACAGCTGCGACATTTTCGGTCGATCGACCTGGTCGAAGGCTCGTTGTTATCTTTAAATCACTAACAGACCCAGTTTCGGCGAAATTTATCCATTAATCTCTTTACAGTTAACTCTTTTGGAGCATTATTGTGACCCCAAATTGATCGCAATTTGTGAACTATAGCCGCAAAACTTTTACCATTTTGGTAAAACAATTTCACAATGAGAATGCGTTGTTCATTCGTGTAGCGCTCCATTTTTACTAGCCTCGTACCTTCTACTAGCAAACAATAACAATTGTTCAAATGTCAAACAATGACACTTCGAATCGCGCCAAATTTAAAAATTGCGTTCTACACCATTTTCAATTGTAATTAAGAAATTTTCAAATTGAATTGAGAAATTTTCAATTGAAATTGAGAATTTTCAATTGAAATTGAGAAATATTCAATTGGAATTGAGAATTTTCAATTGAAATTGAGAAATTTTCAATTGAAATTGAGACTTTTCAATTGAAATTGAGAAATATTCAATTGAAATTGAGAATTTTCAGTTGAAAATGAGAAATTTTCAATTTAAATTGAGAAATTTTCAATTTAAATTGAGAAATTTTCAATTGAAATTGAGAATTTTTCAATTGAAAATGAGAATTTGTAAATTGAAATTGAGAAAATCCCAATTGGAAATGAGAAATTTTCAATTGAAATTGAGAATTTGTAAATTTAAATTGAGAATTTTTCAATTGAAATTGAGAAAAGCCCAATTGAAAATGATGTTGATTTTTCTAATTAAAATTGAGAAATTTTCAATTGGAATTGAGAAATTTTCAAATGAAAATGAGAAATTTTCAATTGAAAATGAGAAATTTTCAATTTAAAATGAGAAATTTTCAATTGAAATTGAGAATTTTAGAATTGAAATTGAGAAAACCTAAATTGAAAATGAGGTTGAAATTCCACTTGGGGTGTTCTCAATTTCAATTGAAATATTCTCAATTTAAATTTAAAATTTCTCAATTTCAATTGAAAATTTCTCAATTTCAATTGAAAATTTCTCATTTTCAATTGAAAAATTCTCAATTTCAATTAAAAAATTCAACCTCATTTTCAATTGTGCTTTTCTCAATTTCAATTGGGCTTTTCTCAATTTCAATTCAAAAATTCTCAATTTCAATTGAAAATTTCTCATTTTCAATTGGGCTTTTCTCAATTTCAATTCAAAAATTCCCAATTTCAATTGAAAATTTCTCAATTTGAACTGAATGTTTCTCATTTCCAATTAGGGTTTTCTCAATTTTAATTGAAAATTTCACATTTTTAATTGAAAATTCTCAATTTCAATGGAAAATTTCTCAATTTCAAATAAAAATTCTCAATTTCAATTGAAAATTTCTCATTTTCAATTGAAAATTCTCAATTTCAATTGAAAATTTCTCAATTTCAATTGAATATTCTCAATTTCAATTGAATATTTCTCAATTTCAATTGAAAATGGTGTAGTTGGGACACCCTTTAGTAAGTTAACACAGCTATACAAAAATTGATCTTTTTGCTGCCGCACAAACTTTTGGGATAGATAAATGTTGTCTGCCGAATCCGAAAATGATTTAAGATTTTTTTTAGTTGGCTCTAGTTTTCGAGATATAATTTTATTTTTCGAAAAAGAAGTTTTGCACGACTAAAATTTTGTTTTTCTAAAACATCTTAAAAAATATAAATAAGAACAAATTTATTTGTTATGACTTTTTTTTTTTAACAAAACATTTTGTAAAAAATATTTTTTTCGGCGCAAATTTTATGACATCTCTAAAACGACTTAGCGAATAAAGGCAAATTGAAGGCAAATTAAAGATAAAATTGTTCTCGAATTTCGTTTTTTCTTATTAGGTCAATAAAATCATCAGTTTTAGAGTTACATATATTATCACTATTGGAAAAAAAACTGTTTTTTGAAAAAAATATATCTCGAAAACTAGAGCCAACTCGAGAAAAAAGAATGGACATTTTCGGATTCAACAGACCAAAGCCATCTAGAATTAGACACCAAAACTTATTTGCTTTATGATCTCTTCTATTTGACATTATTTTAGTGGGCAAACCATTTGTGTCCCCAATAATTCTGTGGCTTTGTGCTAAAAGGGCCCATGTCAATTTTTTGATGTTTCGAGTTAGTCATTGCATTAGATTCCCTTCTTTCCCATCTTGCTTTTGGCTACAACAGCGAATCTCTAACTTAACTCAGAATAGATTTATTAGGGTCTTTCTGGGCAATTTATATATTTATCTTCATTTGCATTACGTTCAATCTATTTAATGCAGTTGTAAGTATATATTCAAAATTTTCAAAGTTCATTACACGAAAACTACTTAGAGATTTGCATGAGTTCCTTTGTTTTTAAAAATTAATTTAAACAAAATATTATTCAAAATCAACAATGACAAATCAGTTTTTATTTTATTTTTTTGTCAGAAAGCTTGAACTATTGTATTAGGCTTAGGTTTTGAAATTTTTTTTAAGTCATGGTAAATAAAAAGCTTGTGCAGTGAAACTTATTTCAATATAAAGAAAATAATAAGTAAGAGTTCAAAATAATGAGATTTTGTATATTTTTTTCCCACTTACACTTTCATGTCAAAGAGAGTGAAATTTAAAAGTTTTGAAAAAAAATATATAATGATTTGCTTGCATAATTGAATACACCCCATAGAGTTTACAACCCTTCCATATAACGGCCTTTGTAATCAAATATTATCTTATCATTTCATTGAATATATTTAGCTTCAAGCTATAATTAGTAAATTCTTTTTTTGTTTAAACTTTGAGGTCATTGATCGTCTAAGTCTAAAATAAATTTTGAAAACTTTCTATTATTAATTAAGTTCTTTTCAAAAACTATTCATAATATAAATTTGGTCATGGCAACTTATCATGAACTGGTTACACCGAAACATAATATAATCTAATTTGCATTATATATTCCAGATTAATTCAAAAAGAAAAATTATTCGCACTTGATCCCAGTCTATTATATTTATGTATCAATATAATAGACAATTTATTGATAAAAGTCCAAAAAAGTTTGTGAGGACAACCAATTCCTCGACGAATTTCGATGGTTGTTTAGGCCATCATCTTTAGGAGAAGTTATTAGATATGTAGATCGAAATTTTTAAACGCAATCATTACGAATTATGTTTGTAAATCAAAGGTAAAAGCTCAAATTATCGACTGAACGAAAGTAAACACTTTTGTGCAGTCGAAAATCTGAGCTTTTACCTTTGATTTACAAACATAATTCGTAATAATTGTGTTTTGAAAATAAGTAAAAAAATGCGATGTTTTCGATCTGTCTAAAAGTAGGGACACTCCTCCTGAAGATGATGTCCTAACCAACCATCGAAACTTGTCGAGGTTGTCCCCACAAATTTTTTCCGCTTTTATCAATAAATTCTAATAAACTGGGATCAAGTGCGAATAATTTGTCTTTTTGAATAATATTTACATCCCGACAATTTTGGTTTTTTTTGGATATTATTTTTTTAATTCAAAGACTAAGACAGAGAAAAAGATATAGACTAAGACATATGTTATGTCATATAGATTTAGACATCGACTTAGTCTAAGACAAAGACATAGAATAAGACATAGACTAAGACATAGACTAAGACATAGACTAAGACATAGACTAAGACATAGACTAAGACATAGACTAAGACATAGACTAAGACATAGACCAAGACATAGACTAAGACATAGACTAAGACATAGACTAAGACATAGACTAAGACATAGACTAAGACATAGACTAAGACATAGACTAAGACATAGACTAAGACATAGACTTAGACATAGACTAAGAAATAGCCTAAGACATAGACTAAGACATAGACTAAGACATAGACTAAGACATAGACTAAGACATAGACTAAGACATAGCCTAAGACATATACTAAGACATAGACTAAGACATAGACTAAGGCATAGACTAAGACATAGACTAAGACATAGACTAAGACATAGACTAAGACATAGACTAAGACATAGACTAAGACATATACTAAGACATATACTAAGACATAGACTAAGACATAGACTAAGACATAGACTAAGACATAGACTAAGACATAGACTAAGACATAGACTAAGACATAGACTAAGACATAGACTAAGACATAGACTAAGACATAGACTAAGACATAGACTAAGACATAGACTAAGACATAGACTAAGACATAGACTAAGACATAGACTAAGACATAGACTAAGACATAGACTAAGACATAGACTAAGACATAGACTAAGACATAGACTAAGACATAGACTGAGACATAGACTAAGACATAGGCTAAGACATAGGCTAAGACATAGTCTAAAACATAGACTAAGACTTAGACTAAGACATAGACTAAGACATAGACTAAGACATAGACTAAGACATAGACTAAGACATAGACTAAGACATAGACTAAGACATAGACTAAGACATAGACTAAGACATAGACTAAGACATATACTAAGACATAGACTAAGACATATACTAAGACATAGACTAAGGCATAGACTAAGGCATAGACTAAGACATAGACTAAGACATAGACATAGACTAAGACATAGACTAAGACATAGACTAAGACATAGACTAAGACATAGACTAAGACATAGACTAAGACATAGACTAAGACATAGACTAAGACATAGACTAAGACATAGACTAAGACATAGACTAAGACATAGACTAAGACATATGCTAAGACATAGACTAAGACATAGACTAAGACATAGAATAAGACATAGACTAAGACATAGACTAAGACATAGACTAAGACATAGACTAAGACATAGACTAAGACATAGACTAAGACATAGACTAAGACATAGACTAAGACATAGACTTAGACATAGACTAAGACATAGACTAAGACATAGACTAAGACATAGACTAAGACATAGACTAGGACATAGCCTAAGACATATACTAAGACATATACTAAGACATAGACTAAGAAATAGACTAAGACATAGACTAAGACATAGACTAAGACATAGACTAAGACATAGACTAAGACATAGACTAAGACATAGACTAAGACATAGACTAAGACATAGACTAAGACATAGACTAAGACATAGACTAAGACATAGACTAAGACATAGACTAAGACATAGACTAAAACTAAGACATAGACTAAGACTAAGACATAGACTAAGACATAGACTAAGACATAGACTAAGACATAGACTAAGACATAGACTAAGGCATAGACTAAGACATAGACTAAGACATAGACTAAGACATAGACTAAGACATAGACTAAGACATAGACTAAGACATAGACTAAGACATAGACTAAGACATAGACTAAGACATAGACTAAGACATAGACTAAGACATAGACTAAGACATAGACTAAGACATAGACTAAGACATAGACTAAGACATAGACTAAGACATAGACTAAGACATAGACTAAGACATAGACTAAGACATAGACTAAGACATAGACTAAGACATAGACTAAGACATAGACTAAGACATAGACTAAGACATAGACTAAGACATAGACTAAGACATAGACTAAGACATAGACTAAGACATAGACTAAGACATAGACTAAGACATAGACTAAGACATAGACTAAGACATAGACTAAGACATAGACTAAGACATAGACTAAGACATAGACTAAGACATAGACTAAGACATAGACTAAGACATAGACTAAGACATAGACTAAGACATAGACTAAGACATAGACTAAGACATAGACTAAGACATAGACTAAGACATAGACTAAGACATAGACTAAGACATAGACTAAGACATAGACTAAGACATAGACTAAGACATAGACTAAGACATAGACTAAGACATAGACTAAGACTAAGACATAGACTAAGACATAGACTAAGACATAGACTAAGACATAGACTAAGACATAGACTAAGACTAAGACATAGACTAAGACATAGACTAAGACATAGACTAAGACATAGGCTAAGACATAGGCTAAAACATAGACTAAGACTTAGACTAAGACATAGACTAAGGCATAGACTAAGACATAGACTAAGACATAGACTAAGACATAGACTAAGACATAGACTGAGACATAGACTAAGACATAGGCTAAGACATAGGCTAAAACCTAGACTAAGACTTAGATTAAGACATAGACTAAGACATAGACTAAGACATAGACTAAGATATAGACTAAGACATAGACTAAGACATAGACTAAGACATAGACTAAGACATAGACTAAGACATAGACTAAGACATAGACTAAGACCAAGACATAGACTAAGACATAGACTAAGACATAGACTAAGACATAGACTAAGACATAGACTAAGACATAGACTAAGACATAGACTAAGACATAGACTAAGACATAGACTAAGACATAGACTAAGACATAGACTAAGACATAGACTAAGACATAGACTAAGACATAGACTAAGACATAGACTAAGACATAGACTAAGACATAGACTAAGACATAGACTAAGATATAGACTAAGACATAGACTAAGACATAGACATAGACATAGACTAAGACATAGACTAAAACATAGACGAAGACATAAACTAAGACATAGACTAAAACATAGACTAAGATATAGACTACTTTCTGCCAATTATTTCGGGTCCCGAGGTGACCAAAAATCTGTAGTTACGACACGTTTAGTCGAGTGAGCCAAAAACCTCTAACATACCACAAAAACTGCCGATAGTAAGGTCCAATCTTCGACCATAAAAACTGATAAAACAAAAATGAACAATTTATTAACCTCCTCCGAACCAACATAGGAACCCCTTAAATATAATCGAATTATTAAAAGGGGTTTTTTTAAAAAATTATGGAATATCAAACATTCCATATAAGAAGTTTTATTTTGAATTCATTTTCTTTGCACTGGAAAAATTCTTTTATTTTGCATAAGATCAATGTATTCGAATTCGAACAAGGTCAAAATTCAGAATAATTTATTTTTGTATTAAATTTTATGAATATTTTTGTTTTCTTTTTTTATTGAAGAATTAATTTTTTTTGTTTCTAATTTTTTTGTTGTTAGTGTTTGTTTGATTTTTTTATGTTTTGAATTTTTATCATTACTTTTATTATGTTTTCAATTAGCATTTTCGTTTTATTTTCTAATTTCACTGACCTTGGGGGATATCGGTTGTGTATAACGCCTGAAGTCGTCTGCTATTGATAAGAGGTTTCTACTTGTGCCTTTCGTTCGATTTTGGCCTGCAATGATAAGCTTTTTATTTTGAATCCGGAACTTTTTTATTTAGAAATTTTTGGAAGAACGTGAATTGTCGTTGCCAACTTTGAATTCGAATTTTATGAAAATTGGGTAATGATAAGAGATTTTTCATGATTTTTTGCAAAAAATTGGCGTAGACTAAAACAACACAAGCGCAAGATATGGGCGAAACTGGCAGTTAGCAATAATAGTTCATATAAGGAGTGTTCCGAATGAAATTTGCAGTTAAATAAAACAATATAAAAACTACTCAAAATACGTAAATTTATTGTTATATTGTACAAATTTATTTAACAATAAAATGTTGATTTATTATTCGGAATTGAAAAAAAAATATAAACTTACAAATTTTACAGTTGTTTTTTGGAGGAGGTGGTCCACCCACGCTTATATTCCGACATGTTCTGAGACACCTATCCTGTTTTCTTCAATTTCTTTTTTACAGGAACCCAGTACCTTTCCACTGGTCGAAATTCTGGACACTTAGGTGGATTTGCCTCCCATAGTACAAAAATGGCATTATTGTTTGAATAAGTATATGTATTAGGGTGGGTCGATTTGTATGATAGCCAAAAAATGCTACAGGCGTATAGCAAAATCGAAATCTGCACTTGATTCTAAGAAAGTTTCCCTAAGAAACCAGGTGTCTAAAAAGAAAACCTAGCTAGCTCCGCGAGGCTTGAAAAAATTCACTTCCTACACATTGAATTAGAATTTTGGAAAAAAATAGTTTTGGATATAATTCGATATCTTGAAAACTAATGAAGGTATCTTAATGAAACTTCAGGTGGATGAAGCTGGTGAGTTTCCACAAAATATGAGCTACAGTAAGGCTCAGTAAAATGCCACTGGGCTCCCAAAAGCGAAACCAAGGTTTAACATCACAAAGAAATTTCGGTCTTAAAATTCACCAAAGTCCTATTTATGCTCTGAACTTATATTTGATTATACATTCGGAAAGAGCATTCAAGTACCTATTAAAGCTGTATTTGACTGTGTGAATATCTCATTTATGCTTCAAGATATTTTGCGTTCAAAGTTTGTTTCATTCAGTTTTTATAAAATTATATCGAGCCCTTAGATTTAAATTATCGTAAGCGACATTCCGTTAAATATCTCTTAAACTATTAGAGATAGCATAGTACAGTAAGCATATTTTTCTTTCTTTCTTAAATAGTTCTCGAATGTGTAAAAATCTTTTCGATAGTTTTATATTTACGAAAGTTATATGGACCAATAGGTTTAACAAACAATGGTGCTCAACATTGACTCAGTGTAGAGGCCACTGTGCTAAAAATATACATGTTTTTTAAAATTGGTCTAAAACTCCAACTACCCATTGGCCGATTTCTGCATATTGCGCCACAATCCGCCCACTAGCTTAAAATTTATTGAAGTAAAACTAAAAAACATCGCATACAATACTTTGCACTATAACTTCTAAACCATTTGGAAAAAATTTAATTAGTTTGTCGAAACACCAAAACATTCCCCGTTTTTGTTTAATTAAGATTTTTTGTCGCTTACGATCAATATTTTTCCTGTCGCTTGCGATCATTTTAATCTAAGGGCTCGATATGTTTGACGAATTGTTTAGTTTTAACTGTATAACTTTTAAACTACTTATCAAATCTGATTTAAATTTGAAACTGTAAGAGAAAATGAAATGAGCTTTCAGAATCTTGCCTTCATTAAGTTTCAAGATATAGAATTATATCCAAAACTATTGTTTTCCAATATTCTATTCAATGTGTAGGAAGTGAATATTTTCAGACCTCGCGGCACTAGCTAGGTTTTCATTTTAGGCATCTGGTTTCTTAGGGAAACTTTCTTAGGCGTAGATTTCGATTTTACTATAATCCTTTTCAGGAAAAAAAACGACCCACCCTAATATGTATATACTTTTTTGAATATTGTAAAATTTGCTTCGTTAACAATCTCAATTTACTTGACATATTGCGAAATTATATTTATACTTTGCAAAAATACAAATGTTTTCTTTATTCTAGAATAATTTATTAAAAAAAAAAACTAAAACTTTTTATAGGAATTGTTTTACTTATACAAACAAAAATGACTGCGAAGACATTTAAATAATTTTTATGGATTTTTTTTTGTGTCTACATTATTTTTGTATTTTGCAATTCCAGGTAAAATTTCGATCGATCGACACAAAAAAAGTTCAAAATTCTTTTAATGTTTTTGTAGTTTATGTTATTTTGCTGACTACAGGCACTTTTGTCCTTCTATTATTATCGGGCGGTTAAATTTCAAGGGCCGATGTTGATTTGAAATACAACACAAACTATTTAGGAAATTATTGTAATTTTATTTTATTATGATATATTGGTATTACTCAATTATGTATGGAACAAAATGTCGGCCAAATGGGCGACGCGACCACGGCGGCACACCTCCATCCGATGGTCCAAATTTTCGATGACCCTGAGGCATAATGGCGAATTATCTCATCCTTTAGCTCTTGAATTGTTGCTGGCTTATCGACGTACACCTTTTCTTTCAAATAACCCCAAAGAAAAAAGTCCAACGGTGTCAAATCACATGATCTTGGCGGCCAATTGACATCGCCATTACGTGAGATAACACGCCATTGAATTTGTTGCGAAAAAAAAGGCCTTTGTTTCGTTAACTGTGTGGCAAGTGGCACCGTCCTGCTGAAACCACATATCGTCCACATCCATATCTTCCAATTCAGACCATAAAAAGTTCGTTATCATCTCACGATAGCGAACACCATTCACAGTAACTGCCTGACCGGCCTCATTTTGGAAAAAATACGGCCCGATGATCTCGCCAGCCCATAAACCGCAGTCGCTCTTTGTGGGTGCATTGGTTTTTCGACAATCACTCTTGGATTCTCATTCGCCCAAATACGGCAATTCTGTTTATTGACGAATCCATTGAGGTGAAAATGTGCCTCATCACTGAAGGTGATTTTCTTCGAAAATTGATCATCCACTGTTGCCATTTCTTGCCACCATTCTGCCCATTCACGACGTTTGGAATGGTCAAGAGGCTTTAGTTCTTGAGCCAATTGCACCTAGTTAGCGTGTAAATGCAAGTCTTTCATAATATTCATCAACGACGAGCGTGAGAGGTGCAATTGTTGGGCACGACGACGAGTTGAGGTCAGTCACACTATCGCGAACAGCAGCAATATTTTCTGCAGTACGAGCATGCACTGATGTTCTTACATCTTCTACAGACCCGGTTTGCTCGAATTTTTCCACGATTTTTGCGATTGTACGCAAATTTGGACGATCAAATTGACCGAAAAAACCACGAAGTGCACGATATGCCCATTTTCATAATAAGTTTGGATAACTTTACCACGTTGTTGGATTGTGTATCTCTCCATAGTTCAAATTGAGTAAGTCTGAAATAGAGAAATGTCAAATAAAATTCGGAAAAAAACTTGGCGTTTAGGTGTGGTTCACATTCAACATCGGCCCTTACAATTTAACCACCCTTTATAAGGCAGTTTTATAAGTTTTTTTTAACTAAGAACAATAATAAGCTTATGTAAAGCTTGCTACAAGTTATTGCTAAAGCATTTAGTTATTTGGGTATATTCGAATTATTCATTTCGTCACGAAAACTTTTAGAAGAAAAATGTGGCATAAATGAAGCAAAGAAATAATAAATAAAAAAATATCAAAGATGCAACTAATTATGGATTTCTTATTAAACACAATCTGTAAAATATTATGGGGTTTTTCCTTTTAACATTAGCAACAATTCAAAAGAAATTTATTGGCCAACTCTATAATTATACAATGATTTTGTAAATTTGTTTATTCGAAGAATTTCGATGACTGTGTAAAATTTTTAGATTACAAAATGTTTTGTATGACGTGCAACAATTACATTTAATTACCTGGCTTTTTGGGGTCGATATTATTTTGTAGGAAATAGAAATTGAAATAATGTTGCAGAAACATGTTGCTAGCAACATGTTGCTAGCAACATGTTTCTGCAACAATGCAATGTTGCAACATTGCGTATTATTACTTACGTTATATTGGACATATTTACTCTAAGAAGTCCAATTTGATACTATGGAAGTTAGTTAGCAAAAGTATATCACTGGTTCTCTCAGTATAACCAAAGACAATGTCATATAAAGATATTGCGCTACATACATTTGTTTTTTGTCAAATGTAAAATTAAAGTGGATAAAGATGTAAAACGCATAAAGGCACAAACAAACATACATTTCAAGAGCACGTGTATGTGCCTTTGCTTTCTTTCATTGGATAATCGTCTCCGAATAGGAGTAAAAACGGTATACTCTCTTTTTTATGGGGTTTTTCAAAACGATCATACAGAAAATCATGGTCAATATCTTTATATCATGTTATATCTTCATATTATAGAGTCATCTTTATATCTTATCTTATTTATATATTATCTTATATTCTTAAACGAGCAATAATTGTATGTATTATATATATATATATATATATATATATATATATATATATATATATATATATATATATATATATATATATACATATATATATATATATATATATAGAATGGCTATCTCGAAAACGGCTCTAACGATTTGGATAAAATTTGGACAGTGGGTATCTTTTTTGTATAGGTCGAAGAAGAAGGGACTTATGGAACTTTTACCTCTAAGAGGGTAAAAACGGGTAAAAAGGAGAAAAAATCGAAAACGCTATATCTCCTAAAGTAATAGGTATAGAAACAAAAATTACGTTTTAAACAGCTATGAAAATAAGCGGACAGGTGTTTGGTACTTTTTTGAAACTATGTCCGATAGGGGGTAAAAAAGGGTGAAAATAGTTTTTTTGGCACCTTTTTAACCCACTCTTATATTTTAAATTAAAGAATATAGAAAGAAACTTGGTACTGCAATCAATAGATGCAAAAAAAAACAAAAAAACACGTATTTGGTACTTTTTTGATTTTGGAGCCAAAATGGGTAAAAAAGGGATAAAATGATAACTTAACATCTCCAAAGTAATATGAATAGGAACATTATACATTATGTTAAATGCGTTTTAAAAAAATGTACCGAATTCAATTGGCACCAAAAAAGTACCAAATATACATATGGAACTTTTAGAAATTAGGGAATAAAAAGGGGGAAAAATTAGTATTATTTTAAACAAATGAATGTTTGTCTGTATGTATGTTCTTTATAGAATTTGATTGTGTTATGCTCTTTAGCGAAGATGTTGCGGATAAGCCGGCGAAGGTTTTAAAGTTGATAAGACTAATTTCCGACAGATGGCGCCACTGAAAATTACTAAAAATTAATTAAATCGTAAACTGTACATTTGATCATGCTATGATCTTTAGCAAAATTGTAGCGCATGAGCCGACGAAGGCTTTTTAGTTGGTATGAATAATTTCCGACAGGTGGCGCTACAGAATCTTACTCAAAGTCAATTTAATCGTAATATGTACATTAAATCATGCTACAATCTTTAGCAAAGTTGTTGCACATGAGCCGACGAAGGTTTCTTAGTTGGTATGAAGAAATTTCGACAGGTGGGCGCCACCACTGAAATTTACTCAAAGTCAATTTAATCGTATGCTGTACATTTAATCATGCTATAATCTTCAGCAAAGTTGTTACGGATAAGCCGAAGAAGGTTTTTGAATTGGAATGAGCAAAGTCCGACAGGTGGCGCCACAGAAAATTACTCAAAGTGAATAAAATCGTAAACTGTGCATTTGATCAGACTATAATCATAAGCAAAGTTGTTACGAATAAGCAGACAAAGGTTTCTTTAATGGTATGAACAACTTCAGGTGGCGCCACTGCAAACTACTCAAAATGAATTAAATCGTAAACTGTGCATTTGATCAGACTATAATCTTTAGCAAAGTTGTTGCGCATGAGTCGACGGAGGTTTCTGTTCATATGAATAATTTCCAAAATTATTCAAAATGAGTTAAACTGTAAACTATGCAAACTATGTGTTGGTCGGACAAAATAAATCAAATAATTCAAAATTAACTGAATATTTCTACAATGTCTTTCCTCTAAATTTATTTTAGCACTTTATAATATAAAATATATAAAAACTTTAAAATTTTCCTCAAAATGCTTATCATAAAGCTCCGAGCAAGGCTCGGTCAACCAGGTACTTATATCTTAGTCAGCCACATCGGGGTTTTTAAGAAAAAGAGTTCATAATCTTCTTTACTACAGGATAAGATTTTTTATAAACTTTTCGCTTCTTGTGTGCCTTTGTCATGACGAACGAAAGCATAGTTACATCAGGTCTTCAAAGTGATAGTAATTTGTTAGAACATTTTCCTTTTAAACGAGACCACATCTGTCTGAATCCTCGAGCAGATGCCCAACTAGCATTTCCTTAAAATATCCAATATCTTTGTTAGTCACATCGCTTGGGGTTTAAACGAAAAAAAAACTGGAGTTAACCCTATTCTCTACGACAGGACAAGGTAAAGCAGAGAATATTTTTTATGAACTTGTCGCAACTTTTATGCCTTCCCTTCAGACCTTGTGTTGTCAGGACAAACAAAAGCATGGATGCATCGGGTCTTCATAGCGATAATAATCTCCGAGAACATTTTATTTCTAAACGAGATCACATCTGTCTGAATCTCGCGCCCGTTTAACATTTTCTGAATAACTTTCAATATGTCAATGCCAACAGATTCCAATTCATCTGGACTTGATAAGTTCTCTCTAAATTGC
Organism: Stomorhina lunata; assembly: GCA_933228675.1. Taxonomy (NCBI): domain Eukaryota; kingdom Metazoa; phylum Arthropoda; class Insecta; order Diptera; family Rhiniidae; genus Stomorhina; species Stomorhina lunata. The sequence goes on along the minus strand of OW121741.1, from coordinate 85,959,013 downwards.
TAAACCATCTCGTTGAGAGATCTTTGATGACGAATTCAGGGAGATATAATTCACGGAATTAATGGCAGCTTAACTGTGAGATGGAGGACATTTCAAACAGAATTACACTTCTGTGATAAGGTATCCCTTGTTCGATATTTAGCTTAAGGTTTTTCAACTGGATCGAGAACATTTGTAAAAACATTATCTTTCTAAATATCGGGCAGACTTTTTCTGAATAACTTTAACTCTCTTACTCTAAGAGCTTGCAAATAACTAGAGCAACGTTGGCTATTATTGTCGTAGCAGGGGAGTAACAATTATTTCTATAAAGCAAGAACACTTTTTATGTCAACAGATTCTTATTTATCTGGACTTTTTTTGTAGTAATTTCCTTTACAATTCCCTTAACTAACGTTGACATTGAATTCAAAAAGACGGAATCCAGAGACTTTGTGGCAGGCTATCTATCAGATTGAGGAGCCTGAACAACACTAATGTAACAGGTAGGCGGCTTGCGATATTTAGGTGTACTTCTCTGAAGTGTATCCCGAAGGCTGCCATGCATCCCTATCGGGTATAAGAACATGAGACTTCTTGTAAAACAGTGATACTACATAAAATTTTCTGCATCCTCAGAAGTTGATGGAATCCACTCATCTGTGTCTTGTCAAAATGTTATCCTAGGTCGACAACATCCAAAGCATTGAACAGAAAGCTTGTACCCGAAAGCGATATGTTTAATTCTACCTTGGAACTAGCCTATATTACAACAGATAGGAAATTTTAGAATTTTGGGAATACATACGATCAACTGCAACATGAAGCTAAACATTTATTTAGCAACATTTAGCAGATCGAAAATGTTACTAACATTTCCATAAGGACTTGGAAATATACCGAAGATATTAAGTTTTCAATGATACTTGTTCTTAGAAATTGTGACGTCTGCCTCTTTACTGCCATTACTAGGGTTTCCTTTGCAACCTCTTAAAAATATGTTAGCTCTATTGTGACCACTAACTTTAGTAGGTCTTTTTGGTGTCGGTGGGTCAAAAAAAGAAAATAGTTCTCTTAGTAGTAGACCGGGCTTCTAGTGTATCAGAAAAACCTCTTTACCATTTCAGAGACTCGATCTCTTCCCTGACATTATATTTTTCCTTTTATCAGTTATAGTACATTTCAAAAACTATTATATCTTCAATAGATACATACACAGATGAAAGCTAAATATTTGTTATTTTGACCTACTTACGATCAACTGCAACATGTTGCTAAACATGTATAAAGCAACATGTTCAGAAAGGCGGAATCCAGAGACTTTGTGGCAGGCTATCTATCAGATTGAGGAGCCTGAACAACACTAATGTAACAGGTAGGCGGCTTGCGATATTTAGGTGTACTTCTCTGAAGTGTATCCCGAAGGCTGCCATGCATCCCTATAGGGTATAAGAACATGAGACTTCTTGTAAAACAGTGATACTACATAAAATTTTCTGCATCCTCAGAAGTTGATGGAATTCACTCATCTGTGTCTTGTCAAAATGTTATCCTAGGTCGACAACATCCAAAGCATTGAACAGAAAGCTTGTACCCGAAAGCGATATCTTTAATTCTACCTTGGAACTAGCCTATATTACAACAGATAGGAAATTTTAGAATTTTGGGAATACATACGATCAACTGCAACATGAAGCTAAACATTTATTTAGCAACATTTGGCAGATCGAAAATGTTACTAACATTTACATAAAGACTTGGAAATACACCGAAGATATTAAGTTTTCAATGATACTTGTTCTTAGAAATTGTGACGTCTGCCTCTTTACTGCCATTACTAGGGTTTCCTTTGCCACCTCTTAAAAATATGTTAGCTCTATTGTGACCACTAACTTTAGTAGGTCTTTTTGGTGTCGGTGGGTCAAAAAAAGAAAAAAAAAAAATAGTTCTTTTAGAAGTAGACCGGGCTTCTAGTGTATCAGAAAAACCTCTTTACCATTTCAGAGAATCGATCTCTTCCCTGACATTATATTTTTCCTTTTATCAGTTATAGTACATTTCAAAAACTATTATATCTTCAATAGATACATACACGGATGAAAGCTAAATATTTGTTTTTTTGACCTACTTACGATCAACTGCAACATGTTGCTAAACATGTATAAAGCAACATGTTCAGAAAGGCGGAATCCAGAGACTTTGTGGCAGGCTATCTATCAGATTGAGGAGCCTGAACAACACTAATGTAACAGGTAGGCGGCTTGCGATATTTAGGTGTACTTCTCTGAAGTGTATCCCGAAGGCTGCCATGCATCCCTATAGGGTATAAGAACATGAGACTTCTTGTAAAACAGTGATACTACATAAAATTTTCTGCATCCTCAGAAGTTGATGGAATTCACTCATCTGTGTCTTGTCAAAATGTTATCCTAGGTCGACAACATCCAAAGCATTGAACAGAAAGCTTGTACCCGAAAGCGATATGTTTAATTCTACCTTGGAACTAGCCTATATTACAACAGATAGGAAATTTTAGAATTTTGGAAATACATACGATCAACTGCAACATGAAGCTAAACATTTATTTAGCAACATTTAGCAGATCGAAAATGTTACTAACATTTCCATAAAGGCTTGGAAATACACCGAAGATATTAAGTTTTCAATGATACTTGTTCTTAGAAATTGTGACGTCTGCCTCTTTACTGCCATTACTAGGGTTTCCTTTGCAACCTCTTAAAAATATGTTAGCTCTATTGTGACCACTAACTTTAGTAGGTCTTTTTGGTGTCGGTGGATCAAAAAAAAAATAGTTCTCTTAGAAGTAGACCGGGCTTCTAGTGTATCAGAAAAACCTCTTTACCATTTCAGAGAATCGATCTCTTCCCTGACATTATATTTTTCCTTTTATCAGTTATAGTACATTTCAAAAACTATTATATCTTCAATAGATACATACACAGATGAAAGCTAAATATTTGTTATTTTGACCTACTTACGATCAACTGCAACATGTTGCTAAACATGTATAAAGCAACATGTTCATATAAAAATATATTATTTATTGCAACAAGGTTGTAAACTCCACATTTTAGTTATAATAAACAATAATAGTTTTTAGTTAAATGTAACGTTTTTTGCACGACTGTCAAATCATTATTTATTATCAAAAAAATATGAAAATCGCCTTAAATGTTAAATTGAAAATAAATCACTGAACCGCTAGCAAAAGTTGGCAAACTAAAAATATTTTACACTGGGAATAAAATTATAATATTAAACACAATTTTTTTTATTAAACTTCTGAAAGCCAAGTGATCTTGTGGGTAGTGTATCAGACTTAGAATGTGGGGGCTGTACAAAGGCAAATGGAATATAAATAATATAATACAAATCATAATTAAGATAAATAATATTCAACTTCTAAATATTTTTTCTTCGAAAAAGTTCGTTTAAATAAAATAAATAATAACTAATTTTTTTTCCTAAAATGAGTTAATTTTTATTATTATTTGTTGACAATAGAGATCAGATTTGTTGGACCGGGTGGTAGAACTCATATTAAATTAAAACCCACTAGAAACATAGCATTAACTTTCTCGGTGTCATGATCTTTTCATTTTCTTTTCGTACGAAATTTTCTTTCAATAATAGCCTGTTTCACGATTTCGAAAGAAAATCTACTCGAAAGAATGTGAGTAACTCGAATTCGAATTAATGTTGGTTTCACTATTTCGAAGCCTTTCGTTCGTTTCTATTCGAAAGCAAAATATCAAGTGACTCATTTTGACATTTGCTTTCGTATTGCTGATAACTTGTTCGAAATAGTGAAACAGAAATTTGTATGAAAATACTTACGTTTTCTTTCGACTTTCGTATATGATAAGAAAGAAAGCTTTCGTTCGAGATCGTGGAACAGGCCATAAACCCCAAAAATATTGAGCAGGAGTAGGCAGCCCATACCACCAGTAGCCGATGAATTTTTTTAGTTTTCGTAAATATCACGATCAATAATAAAACTCGTGAAAATGAGTATTAAAATCATTCAGTTGGAATTTGAGGCCCTATGCTCCACTGGGAGTCAAGGATAACAGAAGAAGAAGTTGGAATTTAGATGTTAACAGAGTTGGTTGGTGCCGCCTTGTTAAAGAAAAGACAAAAACAAAATAGCCAAGAAACAAATCAAAATCCAATTTATAACTACAAAATTCATGGTTCGAGAGAGCAAAGAAATGTAATCTCAAACATTGTTGCCACGACACTTTTAAACATTGGGAATATTTTTGTAAATATTGGGAATATTTTTCAAAACAAAATTAAATTCTAAAATCAAAAAAGTTTAGATTTTTAAATTTTTTACATATTTTCGATCCAAAAAATTTTCATAGGAAAAATTTTTGATAAAAAAAATTTTCAAAGAACAAATTTTTGATAAAAAAAATTTTCTATAGAAAAATTTTTATTAAAAAAATTTTCCATAGAAAAATTTTTGATAAAAAATTTTCATAAAAAAATTTTCCATAGAAAAATTTTTGAAAAAAAAATTTTACATAGAAAAATTTTTGAAAAAAAAAATTTTACATAGAAAATTTTTTGGTAAAAAAATTTCCTATAGAAAATTTTTTGGTAAAAAAATTTGCTAAAGAAAATTTTTTGGTAAAAAAATTTTCTATAGAAAAAAAAATTTCCTATAGAAAATTTTTTGGTAAAAAAATTTTCTATAGAAAATTTTTTGGTAAAAAAATTTTCTATAGAAAAATTTTTGGTAAAAAAATTTTCTATAGAAAATTTTTTGGTAAAAAAATTTTCTATAGAAAATTTTTTGGTAAAAAAATTTTCTATAGAAAAAATAAAAAAATAAAAAAAATATATAGAAAAAGTTTTAATAAAAAAAAAATTCATTAAAAATTTTTTATCAAACATTTAATTAAAAAGTTTTACTGTAGTGTATTGCACTAAGATCCCAATTCATTACAATTATTTATTATTGTAATAAATAGTTGTTTGATAAAACCAAAAAATGTTGGTGGGGAAACCTTTTTCTCGACGGGTTTCGATGGTTGGTTAGACCATCTCATCAGGAGGATTATCCCTAGACAGAGCAAAAACCACATATTATTTCTTTTATTGAGGGACAGAATAAATACGAATTATTATTGTGTCCAACAAATATCAACATAAAGCGAAGATTATCATCTGAAAAAAAAAATTCCCTCAAAAATAAATTTGTTACATTTATTTATTAATGTAACAGACAATTTATTGATAAAAAGCCAAAAAATGTTTGCGGAGAAATTAAAATTCCTTAACGCGTTTCGACAGATCGAAAACCTGTCATAAGTACTTATTTTACACACAAAAAAAAACTCGTAAGAAAATTTTCTATAGAAAAATTTTTGATAAATTCTCTATAGACAAATTTTTGATAAAAAAATTTTCTATAAAAAAATTTTTGAAACAAAAAAAATTCTATAGATAAAATTTTTATAGAAAAATTTTTGATAAAAAATATTTAAAAATAATGGAATAGAAAACTTTTTATTTTTAAAACGTTAGTACTACACATTGGACAAAAAATACCTATTCTAGTTAAAAGTATAAAAAAATGGCAACTCTGCCGACAATTTTTTTTGTTCTGTTTTCTTTGCGCCGACCCGTGATATAGAGCATCGTTATCTATTTATCACCGTCCTTCTTTAGTGCCGATTTTACTCTATTTTGACTTTTTTATTCATTGTTTGACCAGAGCATAGGACATCTTTAATATCGGGTGTTTTTTTTATTGAGGTATAGAACTTTAAGTTGGCATCACTTTTTTAACTGGCGGCCATTTTGTCAGCTGTCAAGTGATTAATATTTAGTTTGGTTTGCCATTTCATCATACAGATTGACAAAAGAACAACGCTTGCAAATCGTGCAAATTTATTTCGAAAATAATGGTTCAGTTCGCGAAGTTTACCGCAAGCTCCGTCCATTTTATGGTCGACATAATCGTCCATCAGAGCAATTAATTCGGTTAACCATGGGTCGTTTTCGCACTACGTTTACTCTATGTGATAATACGCATCCGCAGCGACGTCGAACAGTGCGCACCGAAGAAACAATTGCCGCTGTAGAGCAAAGTGTTGAAGAGGACCCGAATGAATCGATTCGCCACCGTGCACAGCAATTGGAGCTTTGTCCATCAACTTTATGGAAGATTTTGCGCAAAGATCTTGGCTTGCGACCTTACAAGATCCAGCTTGTGCAAGAATTAAAGCCGCGAGACCATGCAATGCGTCGTGATTTTGGTGTATGGGCCGAAAATGAGATTGATCTCGATGCTGATTTTCATCGCAAAATTTTGTTCAGTGATGAGGCTCATTTTTGGTTGAATGGCTACGTCAACAAGCAAAATTGCCGCATTTGGAGTGAAGAGAATCCACATGAGACCCTTGAGACGCCATTACATCCACAAAAACTGACTGTTTGGTGTGCTCTATGGGCTGGTGGAGTCATTGGGCCATACTTCTTCCGAAATAATGCTGGAGAGTCAGTTACTATAAATGGAGACCGGTATACAGCCATTGCATGAATGTGGATGAGTTGTGGTTCCAACAAAACGGCGCTACATGCCACACAGCGCACGTCACAATTGATTTATTGAAGGAAACATTCGATGAGCGCATAATTTCGCGGAATGGACCTGTCAATTGGCCACCAAGATCGTGCGATTTGACACCACTGGATTATTTTCTTTGGGGATATGTGAAGTCGCTCGTCTACGCCAACAAACCAGAAACGTTAGGGGACTTGGAAGCCAACATTCGTGGCGTTATTGCCAACATACGGCCCCATATGCTCGAAAAAGTAGTTTAAAATTGGACCTGTAGAATTGGCTTTATTCGAGCCAGCCGCGGCGGCCACATGCCCGAAATCATATTTAAACATTAATGGCATAAAATTATCCTTCCAATAAAGCCAAATTGATGGACATTAAAACGATTTTCTTGTGTTTTATTTCAATTCGAAGTTCTATACCTCTAAAAAAAACACCCATTATAATAACTAAGCAGTAAATTGGCTTAGTTGGTTAGCTACTTAGCATAAGATATCAAATTCTTCCTGGGTTCAAGTCCTAGTCACATAAATAAAAAATCATAAAAAACTTCTCTGCGCTAAATTTTATTATCACATCTGTTACAATTTGTCATTTATTAGCAAATAGGCGTTTATATACTTACTTAAATGGCCTATATCTACAACCTATTAAGGTCAAAGGCCGAGCATATTTTAGAAATCCATGCGCTTCGATCTTGTGCGCATATTTTCCTCTACTTATTCTTTTTATTGAAGTTTCGGACATCCTCTTTTAAAATTAATTGCTCTTTTTTAACCCGACGTCCTAACCCATATTTTGAATGGTTCTTATTTGAGAACTAGGATCACATGTTATCTAACTACATTAGCGGGTATTAACGTAGTTACCCGGGTGATACCATGAGGAGGTCAGTGTTTCAATAGTTGAGATGAAGGATGACCAAGATAAGTCTGGGCTTAGCAAGTTAAGACTAATCAGAACCGTTGCTTGGTATCCAACATCCCCGACATCACCCATACGGGAGCTACGGTCAAATGTAAACCGATTTCGCCCAATTTCAATACCAAAATTTTCAAAAAAATTTATATTTTTTCCAAATTTCAGTTCATTCATTCGTTCAGGCCCTATCGTGTAGACATCAGACAGACATCGCTCATTTATTTTAGAATTTCATAAGGATTTAGAATTTACATCAATTTTGATTTTACAAACGGAATGATAATCTCAATATACCTCCATTCTTTTTGATGATGGGTATTTAAAGTGTTATATTTAGAGGCATTGAACCCCAATACCTGATGCATACAAACCTTAGGGTCCAAAAAATAAAAGTTTTTATTAGAATAACGATTTAAGGATAATTTTCACTTCATCGAGTTTCATGCAATTGTACACACTTTTTCGTTTACAAGCTTTAATGCAAAAGCTTAGCACAAAAAACCTTAGGAAAATTTTTTAAATTTAAACTAAATGGAAAAATTATATACTAAACTAATTAAAAAAATAGCATAACAACTACAAAAAAGTATGTAAGAAGCAAATAAATAGAATTTTTTTAATTATAAATTAAAACGAGGGTAAGTCAAAAAGTTCGTATATTTTTGCATTTTCCGAAATTAAAATTGATACTTTCACTTTTTCTTTCTTCTTCTCAAAGCTCGAGGTAGATTTAATTTTCTAATTAGGAGCTGCGAAATGTAATTACAGTTCTATTGATCCACCCTCGTATCTATGTTTTTATTCAAAAATAATTCAAATACTTTATAAGCTTAACTTAAGAATATTATTTAAAATTATTGGATTTTTTTTTGTTAAAATTTAATTTGTTTTTAATAAACAACTGATTTTTACACAAAAAAACAACACCCAATAGACAGAATAAATATCAGCTTGTTATAGGTCAGTTTCATTTTGGAATTTGAATTATTCCCTGAATTTTATTGTATTTTTTTGTACAAATTTATTGTTTTTATATATTTTTTGACATTCAATGTCAGTGATAAGATTGCGAATTATCTGAGATTCTTTGTTCCGTAAATGAAACCTTTTTTTTTTGTATATTTTCAAACGAGTGTAAGTGATTAAAATATTTTTCCATTTAAAAAAATAATAAGTAGAAACATGCGTTTTATTTTTTTTTTTATTTATTTATAATTAATTTTCTAAACACTTGTGTTTCGAATTTCTTTAAATTTCAAGGTTATTTGCAAATTAATGCAAAAAATATATTTAAAAAAACTTAACTTAGATTTGAATATTGTAATTTAATAATGTTCTAAAAAAAATTGGCGACTGGTTTTTATATCCACCATCAAAAAGAATGGGGGGTATACTAAGATTGTCATTCCGTTTGTAATTTCCTTAATATTGGCTCAAAATCCAAAATTGATGTATATTCGGAATCATATATATATATATATATATATATATATATATATATAAAATTCTAAGACGATTATGTAATATCCATCTGTCTGTCTGTCCTTCTGTCTGTCTATCCGTCCGTATTTCTGTCTGTCGTCGGCATGACAGGGCCTGATCAAAAGGAGGTAGGTCACTGAAATTTGCCAAAAAAATATTCTTAATTTCTTGGAAAATTCTGGTTCTGAAATTGACCGAAATCGGTTTAAATTTGATCATAGCTCGTATAGGCCAATAGCTCATTTGCTAAATTTTGTCACAATCGGTCACCATTTGACCATAGCTTCCATGTAAAAACTTAAGGAAACACAAAAATTGGCATAAGCCAATGCTTAATTTGCTAATAACTGACAAATTATAATAGATATTATGAAAAAAAAAAAATTAAAACATAGAAGTTTTACATGATTATTATGCAGCGTATAAAATTTCAACGAAATCGGTTCTTCTTCTTCTGTTATCCTTGACTCCCAGTGGAGCATAGGGCCTCAACCATCCTTTTATATCGAACTCTATTGCGAGATGTTAGGCATACATCATTCCATGAATAGTTTGCTGCTTGTAACTCCGCATCAATTGACCTTCTCCACGTTCTAGCAGGTGCACCAACACGACGGCCGCTTCCTTGTGGATTCCAACGAAGCGCTTGTCGAGCAATGTTGGTATTTGGCCTTCGAAGTGTGTGGCCTATCCATCGCCATTTCCCTTGACATACCTCTATAGAAGAAGGGATTTGGTTTGTAGCGTTTAGTAGATCTTCATTTCTTATTCGATTTGGCCACCATATATTAAGGATTTGCCGCAAGCATTTGTTTGTAAAGGTTTGCAGTCGTTTATCGATGGCATTTGTGCGTTTCCAAGTTTCGCAGCCGTAATACAAGATGGACTTGACATTCGAGTTATATATTCGTAACTTAGTTGTTGTTGATATTTGCCGAGATTTCCATATAGTTCGGAGAATGCCGAATGCAGATTTTGCCTTATTAATACGCGATTCAATATCCTCATCGGCGCCACCTTTTGTAGATACCAAACTACCAAGATAATTAAAGGTACCTACACAACCAATACCCTCGTTATCCACATTGATGTGTGGCGACGGGATTGCGCCATAGCCTCCAGGCATAATCTTTGTCTTGGAGATATTGATTTCCAGCCCAGCTGCCCGAGATTCAACAGTAATAGCGCTAGTGTTTTCTTGAAGGTGAGCTGGTCTTTGGCTTAGAAGACATACGTCATCGGCGTATTCCAAGTCCTCGAGTTGCTTAAATGGTGTCCATTGGATACCACGTCTACCATTCAGTGCCGTGCGCATTATATTGTCGATGACAAGGATAAAAAGTATAGGTGATAATATACATCCTTGTCTTACTCCAGTAGTAACTTCGAACGGATTAGACAATTTACCTTTATGTAGAACCCGGCATTTAAAGTCCACGTACATTGCCCGAATTAAGTTCAGAATTTTCGTTGGCATGTTACGGTTTTCTAAAATTCTCCATAGATAGCACCTGTTGACACTGTCGAAGGCCTTCATAAAGTCGATAAACGCTAGATAAATGGGGGTGCGGAATTCAATCGAAATCGGTTAACACTTAACTATAGCTCCCATACAAAACACTTACGGAAACAGCCTAAATTCCTTCTAAAATACACTTAAATGCGAATAAATGATAAACTGTACTAGCTATGGCCACTAAATTTAGTACAAGGAAGTCTTATGTCAATGCTAGCCAGTGTGTAAAATTTTGTCACAATCGGTCACAATATGACCATAGCTCCCATATAAAAACTTACGGAAACACAAAAATTGGCATAGGCCAATCACTTAATTTGCTAATAAATGACAAATTTTAACAGATGTGATGATAAAATTTAGCACAGATAAGTTGTACATGATTATTACGCAGCGTATAAAATTTGATCGAAATCGGTTCACATTTAAACATAGCTCCCATACAAAACACTAACGAAAACAGCCTAAATTTTACCTAAAATACACTTAAATGCTAATAAATGATAAACCATACTAGCTATGGCCACTAAATTTAGTACAAGGAAGTCTAATGTCAATGCTAGCTAGTGTGTAAAATTTTGTCACAATCGGTCACCATTTGACCATAGCTCCTATATGAAAACTTACGGAAACACAAAAATTGGCATAATCCAATTGCTTATTTGCCAATAAATGACAAATTATAATAGATATTATGAAAAAAATTAGCACAGAGAAGTTTTACATGATTATTATGCAGCGTATAAAATTTGATCGAAATCGGTTCACATTTAACCATAGCTTCCATACAAAAACACTAACGAAAACCGCCTAAATTTCACCTAAAATACACTTAAATGTAAATAAATGGTAAAGTATACTAGCGATGGCCACTAAATTTAGTACAAGGAAGTCTTATGTCAATGCTAGCCAGTGTGTAAAATTTTGTCGCAATCGGCCACCATTTGAACATAGCTCTCATATAAAAACTTACGGAAACACAAAAATTGTCATAAGCCAATTGCTTAATTTGCTAATAAATGACAAATTATAATAGATATTATGAAAAAAATTAGCACAGAGAAGTTTTACATGATTATTATGCAGCGTATAAAATTTGATCGAAATCGGTTCACATTTAAACATAGCTCCCATACAAAACACTAACGAAAACAGCCTAAATTTCACCTAAACTACACTTAAATGCTAATAAATGATAAACCATACTAGCTATGGCCACTAAATTTAGTACAAGGAAGTCTAATGTCAATGCTAGCTAGTGTGTAAAATTTTGTCACAATCGGTCACCATTTGACCATAGCTCCTATATGAAAACTTACGGAAACACAAAAATTGGCATAATCCAATTGCTTATTTGCCAATAAATGACAAATTATAATAGATATTATGAAAAATTTTGCACAGATAAGTTGTACATGATCATTACGCAGCGTATAAAATTTGATCGAAATCGGTTCACATTTAACCATAGCTTCCATACAAAACACTAACGAAAACCGCCTAAATTTCACCTAAAATATACTACACAATGTAAATAAATGGTAAACTATACTAGCGATGGCCACTAAATTTAGTACAAGGAAGTCTTATGTCAATGCTAGCCAGTGTGAAAAATTTTGTCACAATCGGTCACCATTTGACCATAGCTCTCATATAAAAAACTAACGGAAACACAAAAGTACCAAAAATTTAGGGGGTTTGTGTCTTTCTGACCGTCAAATGAAAGCACGATATCGCCCCAAAAAAGTGCTAGAGGGACAACATTTTACAAAAGTATTTCGCTATCTTGGAAAAGTTCTTTATTGAAAATGGACAAAATCGGTTCACATTTACTTAAAGCTCCCATATAACCCCGCCCCTGGAATCACATTAATGTTGATAAATTGAATACAATTGTAACAGCTATGACGACTTAGTTTAGAACAGAGAAGTTTTATGCAACTATTGGTCAACATATCAAAATTTTACATTAATCGGTCCATATTTGACCATAGCTTTCATATAAAAACCGCTCCCGGAAACCAATAAAACGACACAAATGCCAGTTAAAAGCTATTAAATTATAAACTATGACATCTATGGCCACTAAATTTTGCATAAATAAGCTTTATATAAATACCAGCCAGTATATGAAATTTGAATGTGGCAATCGGTCAACATTTGGCAATAATTCTTATACAGGGTTATCCATTTTGCGGTTTCAAAAGTGAACGTTAATAAAACACAAAAAGTGTCTCTCAACTAGAACGCAATTTTTAAAGTTGGCGCGATTCGAATTGTCATTGTTTGACATGGAGCCCTACACTCATGAACAACGCATTTGCGGCTACAGTTCGCAAATTGCGATCAATTTGGGGTCACAATCATGCTCCAAAAGAGTCAACTGTAAAGAGATTAATGGATAAATTTGCCGAAACTTGATCTGTTAGAGATGTAAAGACAACAACGCGCCTTCGACCAGGTCGATCGACCGAAAATATCGCAGCTGTACGTGATGATGTCGCTCAAGCTCCATCCACCTCAATTCGACACCGAGCTCAGCAAATTGGAGTATGCAGCGAATTTCGACGAAAGATTTGCATCTTCATGCACACAAAGTTCAATTGATTCAGGAACTGAAGCCAGATGATCATGGACAGCGAAGTTAGTTCGTTAATTGCGTATTGGAGAGACAACATGAAAATGCTGATTTTGCCGATAAAATCATCTTTAGTGACTAGGCCGATATCCATCTTGATGGCTTCTTCAATAGGCAGAATTGTCGCATTTGGGGTGAGGAAAATCCTCGAGTGATTCACGAGAAGCAATTGCGGTATTTCAGCCATAACTTGACGAATTTTGGTTTTTAAGTGCTCAAGAGTTAAAGGTTTATCTGCATAAACACAGTCTTTCGAGTAGCCCCACAAAAAAGTCTTATGCTATAAAATCGCATGATCTTGGTGGCCAGTCGATATCGCCACGACGAGAAGTTATGAGGCCAGGAAATGTCTCTTGCAATAAAGCCACATTCGTTCGAGTTGTGTGGTATGTGGCACCGTCTTGTTGAAACCACATATTCTCCAAGTCGTATTCTTCAATAGCAGGCAAAATAAAGTCGGCTATCTATATCTATATTTCGTTTTCGAAAAGTAAGGTCCAATCACACCTTCGGATCAAAGAGCGCACCAAACAGTGACTTTTTCTGGATATAATGGCGTATCTTCAATTACTTGAGGATTCTCAGAACCACAAATATGACAATTTTGTTTATTAACCATCGAGTGAGAAATCGCTGAAGAAAATTTTTTTCGAAAAATCGCCGTCCACCGCCTGTTGTTCACGCACCCATTCGTTGTGAATGGTCAGATGGCTTCAGTTGTTATGCGAGCTGGACTTTATATGGATGTAGATCTAAATGCAAAATACGCCATAATGTGCCGTAAGATACCCCTAATTCCTGAGAACGACGAGGAATGAACACATTCGGGTTTTCAGCAACACTTTCACTTACAGCAGCGATATTTTCAGCGAAACAAGCGAAACGATAATGCACAAGCCTTACAATATTTGTAACCACTCCAGTCTCTTCAAATTTCTTCACAATTTTTCCAATTGCTTGCGTAGTTGGACGGTTATGTAAATCATAATCTCCTCTTAAAGGTGGCTGTTGCAGAATCACCATTTTTTTAAGTATGTTTTGATCATTTTTATGCGTTGTGTGATACTTAAGCGATCCATTTTCGTCAATTTTAGACTTTGAACGGAAAAGAAATAAATTGGTTTAACAACATAGTTTGACAGATATCGAATTCCAGTTCTATACTTTTCAAACCACGAAATGGATTATCCGATAAATCAAAGAATGAAAACAAACAAATGAAGATTTTGACTTTACGGCAAAAGAATAGGTAGGAATTTATAAAGTCTTACGAGAAAAGAAAGGTTTTGACTTTCAAGACCTACAATTTGAATGTAATTAGTTTTATTTAAAAGATTTATCAAACATTTTGGGACATTAAACATTTAATTAAAAAGTTTTACTGTAGTGTATTGCACTAAGATCCCAATTTATTACAATTATTTATTATTGTAATAAATAGTTTTTTGATAAAACCATCAACATTTTTTGGTTTTATCAAAAAAACTATTTATTACAATAATAAATCATTGTTATAAATTGGGATCTTAGTGCAATACACTACAGTTAAACTTTGTAATTAGTTTTAGTTGAACCCATATTTGATGTTGATGGTTGTAAATTCGAGTCGGGCTGTTAAAAAAATATTAAATACTTTCAGTTTTATAAAACATAAAGAGTGTTCTAAAAAAAATATGCATTTACTATTTTAGACAAAATTTATCCATAGTGCAAGAAATAATTTATTTTTTGATCAAGTTAGTTTCTATAGATATGTCAGATACTATTATTTTAGAAATTATTAATTTTCAATAGTTATTTCAATCAAAATGGACTGCGAAAAAAAAGTTCGTGAAAATATAATTAAAACTTTTCAAAAAAATCCGTCATGGACTTTTAAAAAAATAGCTAAAAATTTGAAAGTTGACCCTCGAACGGTTTCTAATCCATTCAGACGGTATAAGGAAAACCTGAGCATTGAAAGAAAACCTGGATCAGGGAGGAAAAAAGGTCATACAGATATTGGTAAGGCAAAAGAAGTCGAGCGACTCTTTCGAAGAGCGCCTAACACTTCTTTAAGAAAAGCAGCTCGTACGGTGAAATGTTCTACGAATTTTGCACATAGAGTCAAAGCTTATGCTGGACTGAAGACATACAAAGTCCAAAAGGTTCCAGATCGCAATGCTATAAAGAACTTAGAAGCAAAAAAACGAGCGAAAAAATTGAAGTCTGATTTTATAAAAAAAATACACCTGTTGTGTGATGGATGATGAAACATACGTACTGGCAGACTTTTCTCAACTTCCTGGTCAAGATTTTTATGTTGCTGATAAACGGGGCAATGTTCGGCAAGAGTTTCGCACAAAAAAACAAACAAAATTCCCTAAGAAGTTTCTCGTGTGGCAAGCTATTTGCAGTTGTGGCAAAAGAAGTAAAGTATTTGTGGCATCTGGCACAATAAACACAGAAATTTATATAAAGGAGTGCCTACAAAAACGGTTGTTACCCTTTTTAAGAGAGCACAGAGTGACTACATTTTTTTGGCCCGATTTGTCATCATGCCATTATGGAAAAAAGGCACTTGAATGGTACTCAAATAATAATGTCATTTTTGTACCACGAGAGGCAAATCCACCTAACTGTCCAGAACTTCGGCCTGTGGAAAGGTATTGGGCTCTGGTAAAAAAGGAATTGAAGAACACAGGAAAGATTTCCAAGAACATGTCCGATTTTAAGCGCAGGTGGAACACATGCTCCAAAAAGGTATCAGAAGCAACTGTAAAATCTTTAATGGGAGGGTTTCCGAAAAAAGTCGATAATTTTGCAAAACCCGAGTACTAAGTAAACATTTTAATGCTAAATGATTTTGTATAATATGTCATTATATTTGCGTATTTTGTAGAGTTTTTATATTAAAAGGTTTGATTTTTATTTAAGAAAATCCAACTACAAATTTTATTTATAACATCCATTATTTTTAGTACAATCTTATTTTTTTAATTCATCCTCTTATTGGCTCCAAACAAGGTCTAAACAATTAAAAAACTAAAAATAAAAAGACAAGGAAAACATCCAACAAAGTCCAATCATTATCTAGTCTTACAAATATGGATGGAGGTGGTGGTCGAGTTTAATTCTTTAGTCAATAATTTTTCAATTAAATAACTCTTGGCATGAAACGAAATAAAAAGGAAAAATATAACAAAAAAATATTTAAAATGTCTTCAACATAAGTCGGTCGTTTAACCCTAATTTTTCAATAAAATAACATAATAATTTTACAGTGTCTTCAGAAATTTAAACAACTTAAATTTTTACTTTTAGTTTTTAAACGACCCCCAGTCCTGTGTTAGGTTTAATGTTTTGCCAAAGCTGCTGAGTCAAAAAAGTTTTAATCGTTGCAAATTAAACTGGTTATAAACTCAGTTATACGGTCAATAACGTTGAGTCTAGTTAAGGCTGGTTTCAAAAAAATACCAAACAAATGGCCACCATTGAAAATCTAAACAATTTTATGAAATAAAACTCTGCATTCAAAAAAATAGCGCCACAAAAAAGTAAATACAATATCATTAAAATGTGGGCTGTCAAATGGATATTGAAACCATAAAGAGAATAATAAGGAATGTGGCAAGTTCATTTACAGACATTAACTCTGGTAGGGTGGCCAGCTTTAGGAAAAAAATATAAATCTTATATTCTTAAACGAGCAATAATTGTATATATATATATATATATATATATAGAATGGCTATCTCGAAAACGGCTCTAACGATTTTGATACAATTTGGACAGTGGGTATCTTTTTTGATGTATAGGTCGAAGAAGATGGGACTTTTGGAACTTTTACCTCTAAAAGGGTAAAAACGGGTAAAAAGGGGAAAAAATCGAAAACGCTATGTCTCCTAAAGTAATAGGTATAGAAACAAAATTAAAATTACGTTTTAAACAGCTTTGAAAATAAGCGGACAGGTGTTTGGTACTTTTTTGAAACTATGTCCGATAGGGGGTAAAAAAGGGTGAAAATAGTTTTTTTGGCACCTTTTTAACCCACTCTTATATTTTAAACTAAAGAATATAGAAAGAAACTTGGTACTGCAATCAATAGATGCAAAAAAAACATGAAACACGTATTTGGTACTTTTTTGATTTTGGAGCCAAAATGGGTAAAAAAGGGATAAAATGATAACTTAACATCTCCAAAGTAATATGAATAGGAACATTATACATTATGTTAAATGCGTTTTAAAAAAATGTACCGAATTCAATTGGCACCAAAAAAGTACCAAATATACATATGGAACTTTTAGAAATTAGGGAATAAAAAGGGGGAAAAATTAGTATTATTTTAAACAAATGAATGTTTGTCTGTATGTATGTTCTTTATAGAATAGTAAACTGTGAATTTGATTGTGTTATGCTCTTTAGCGAAGATGTTGCGGATAAGCCGGCGAAGGTTTTAAAGTTGATAAGACTAATTTCCGACAGATGGCGCCACTGAAAATTACTAAAAATTAATTAAATCGTAAACTGTACATTTGATCATGCTATGATCTTTAGCAAAGTTGTAGCGCATGAGCCGACGAAGGCTTTTTAGTTGGTATGAATAATTTCCGACAGGTGGCGCTACAGAAACTTACTCAAAGTCAATTTAATCGTAATCTGTACATTTAATCATGCTACAATCTTTAGCAAAGTTGTTGCACATGAGCCGACGAAGGTTTCTTAGTTGGTATGAAGAAATTTCGACAGGTGGCGCTACTGAAATTTACTCAAAGTCAATTTAATCGTATGCTGTACATTTAATCATGCTATAATCTTCAGCAAAGTTGTTACGGATAAGCCGAAGAAGGTTTATGAATTGGAATAAGCAAAGTCCGACAGGTGGCGCCACAGAAAACTACTCAAAATGAATTAAATCGTAAACTGTGCATTTGATCAGACTATAATCTTTAGCAAAGTTGTTGCGCATGAGTCGACGGAGGTTTCTGTTCATATGAATAATTTCCAAAATTATTCGAAATGAGTTAAACTGTAAACTATGCAAACTATGTGTTGGTCGGACAAAATAAATCAAATAATTCAAAATTAACTGAATATTTCTACAATGTCTTTCCTCTAAATTTATTTTAGCACTTTATAATATAAAATATATAAAAACTTTAAAATTTTCCTCAAAATGCTTATCATAAAGATCCGAGCAAGGCTCGGTCTACCAGGTACTAGTTATTGTATGACATTTTTGAAAAGTAGCACAAATTTTTAAATTTGTAAGAATTTTGTTGCTCCGCCTGAAATATTATTAATCCATTCATCCAATTATTTGACTCTAAAGTTCTAAAAAACTGTACAAGATACATAAATAATTTTTTGCAGTAATAAAGTTTATTTTATTTTTTTATGCAAAACAATTAAACAACTTTAAAAAAAGAAAACCCAATTGACCTTTTTTTTTTTGCAAATTAAAATTTTGTTATATAGAAATTTGTAATTTTTTATAAAATTCGATTTTCTGGATTCGTTTATGAATTCGCGCTACTTTTTATTTTTGAAATCTAAAGAGAATATATGGGACTATATAACTGCATTTCAGAAAGTGGCAAAATCGTTTTGGCTTTTTTGTTATATGCTTGAAAACACAAAAATTTTCTTAAAAATTATACAAATTTCGTTAAATGCTGTACGTAGAGTGAATGTTGTCACAACTTAAATTTTTAATTTAAATCAAATCCCATTCTCTACGAATATACAACAAAACCTTAACTTTTAATGAAAAATTTACTTCGTAAAAAGTAAAAAATTGATACCATCTTTTTGAGGAAAAATTCACTTTTTTCGAACAGCGAAAAATATTTGAGTTTGGAAATTTCTCATTATTAAACAGTTGTAGATATTTAAAAATGGATTTCACTGTTTTATCTTAGAATCTTCCACTCAAAAACTTCAAAAACAGTTCTAACTGCCTGTGCAAGTGATCATGATCACGAGTCGGCGCAAAGAGAACAGAACAAGAAAAAAAAAATCGGCAGAGTTGCCATTTTTTTTATAATTTTAATTAAAGTAGGTATTTTTTTTCAATGTGTAGTTCTAACGTTTCAAATATTTTTATCAAAAATTTTTCTATAGAAAATTTTTTAACAAAAACTTTTCTATAGACAATTTTTTTTATCAAAAATTTTTCTATAAAAATTTTTTTTATCCAAAATTTTTCTAAAGAAAATTTTTTTATCAAAAATTTTTCTATAGAATTTTTTTTATCAAAAATTTTTCTATAGAAAATTTTTTTATCAAAAATTTTTCTATAGAAAATTTTTTTATCAAAAACTTTTATATAGAAAATTTTTTTATCAAAAATTTTTCTATAGAAAATTTTTTTATCAAAAATTTTTCTATAGAAAATTTTTTTATCAAAAATTTTTCTATAGAAAATTTTTTTATCAAAAATTTTTCTATAGAAAATTTTTTTAATAAAATTTTTCTATAGAAAATTTTTTTATCAAAAATTTTTCTATAGAAATTTTTTTTAATAAAATTTTTCTAAAATTTTGTTATCAAAAATTTTTCTAAAATTTTTTTATCAAAAATTTTTCTATAACATTTTTTTTTATCCAAAATTTTTCTAAAGAAAATTTTTTTATCAAAAATTTTTTTATCAAAAATTTTTCTATAGAAATTTTTTTTATCAAAAATTTTTCTATAGAAAATTTTTTTTATCAAAAATTTTTCTATAGAAAATTTTTTTTATCAAAAACTTTTATATAGAAAATTTTTTTTATCAAAAACTTTTATATAGAAAATTTTTTTATCAAAAATTTTTTTATCAAAAATTTTTCTATAGAAAATTTTTTTATCATAAATTTTTCTATAGAAAATTTTTTTATCAAAAATTTTTCTATAGAAAATTTTTTTATCAAAAAATTTTCTATAGAAAATTTTTTTAACCAAAAATTTTTCTATAGAAATTTTTTTTATCAAAAATTTTTCTATAGAAAATTTTTTTATCAAAAATTTTTCTATAGACATTTTTTTTGTCAAAAAATTTTCTGTAAAAAAGAAATATAATTTCGAACATTATTGCCACGACACTATTATTTTTGTAAACATTGGGAATATTTTTGTAAATATTAGGAATATTCTTCAAAACAGAAATAAATTCTAATATTAAACAATTTTAGATTTTTATATTTTTTAGATATTTTCGATCCAAAAATTGTTGATAAAAATATTTTTTTCTTTGGAAAATTGTTCGATAAAATTATATTTTATAGAAAATTTTTCGATAAAATTATTTTTCTGTAAAAATTTTCGATGAAAATTTTTTTATATCAAAAAACTTTCAAATCTTATATCGACAAATTTTTGATAGAAAAATTTTTTTATCAAAAATTTTTCTATAGAAAAATTTTTATAAAAAATTTTTCTATAGAAAATTTTTTTATCAAAAATTTTTCTATAGAAAATTTTTTTATAAAAATTTTTCTATAGAAAAATTTTTGATAAAAAAATTTTTCTATCAAAAATTTGTCGATATAAGATTTGAAAGTTTTTTGATATAAAAAAATTTTCATCGAAAATTTTTACAGAAAAATAATTTTATCGAAAAATTTTCTATAAAATATAATTTTATCGAACAATTTTCCAAAGAAAAAAATATTTTTATCAACAATTTTTGGATCGAAAATATCTAAAAAATATAAAAATCTAAAATTGTTTAATATTAGAATTTATTTCTGTTTTGAAGAATATTCCTAATATTTACAAAAATATTCCCAATGTTTACAAAAATAATAGTGTCGTGGCAATAATGTTCGAAATTATATTTCTTTGTTCTCTCGAACCATGTATTTTGTTGCTATAAATTGGATTTTGATTTGTTTCTTGCCTATTTTGTTTTTGTCTTTTCTTTAACAAGGCGGCACCTACCAACTCTGTTAACATACAAACTCCAACTGAAAGATTTTAATACTCATTTTCACGACTTTTATTAATGATCGTCGTATTTACGAAAATTAAAAAAAAATTCATCGGCTACTGGTGGTATGGGCTGCCTGCTCCTGCTCATGATTCAGTTTCCCGAAATTATAGTTGACATTTCTATTGATTGCCTATCAATATGATTGCCTTTATCATTAAATAGCGGACATAATTAAAATTATATACCAGCCTTTAAATCAAGGTCGGCCAAATGGAGAGCATTTCTTAATGAGGGTGCTCAAACTTAAAATGAGAATGTGCTTTGAGAATTGAATTTTCTGCAGTGTTGCCACCAACCAAATGGTAAATTACACATGGATCATACGAAAATTACACATGAAATTAGGAATTACACATGATTTTTTTTTTTTTTTGCAAAATAACGTACCTACTTATTTGGCCTATATTTACAACCATATTCTCCAACTTCGTAGCCCATGTTTTGAAAAATTTTCATCAAAGTTTTGGAAGTCCTCTTCTAACATATGGAGGCCATTTTTGTTCTAAATTTAGCTGTTTTTTCTAGCTCTTTATAGTTCTTATAGGAGAACTCACGGCACATGATAGCTCAGTGTTAAGCGTTAAAGTAGTTCCCTGGCAGGAGCGTTCAAATACGGCGAAATAAAAATATAGTTAACAACTTTTTGCAAAGTAGGAAAAAATCTGTCTTCAAAGGTATTCTTTAAATCGGAAACCTTTATCCAATAATCTTCTAGCTCCAAATTGCTGTGAAACCCAAAATTTCAAAATCTAAGAGTGCAGTTGCAATTTTGGGAGTACATTAAAATTAAATGTTTTTTTAATTTGCATTATATTATTTTTTTTTCGATTTCGAAAGGGACGTACAAACATTTACTTTTTGTTGAAAACTGTTAAAAAAAAATTAAACGACAAAAATATAAATTACACATGAGTTACACATGCAGCCAGTTACACATCGTCTACACATGAAAATAAAAATTACACATGATAAAGAGTGCTCTAAATAAAATTTGTAGTTGGATTTTCTTAAATAAAAATCAAACCTTTTAATATAAAAACTCTACAAAATACGCAAATATAATGACATATTATACAAAATCATTTAGCATTAAAATGTTTACTTTGTACTCAGGTTTTGCAAAATTATCGACTTTTTTCGGAAACCCTCCCATTAAAGATTTTACAGTTGCTTCTGATACCTTTTTGGAGCATGTGTTCCACCTGCGCTTAAAATCGGACATGTTCTTGGAAATCTTTCCTGTGTTCTTCAATTCCTTTTTTACCAGAGCCCAATACCTTTCCACAGGCCGAAGTTCTGGACAGTTAGGTGGATTTGCCTCTCGTGGTACAAAAATGACATTATTTTTTGAGTACTACTCAAGTGCCTTTTTTCCATAATGGCATGATGCCAAATCGGGCCAAAAAAATGTAGGCACTCTGTGCTCTCTTAAAAAGGGTAACAAGCCTTTTTGTAGGCACTCCTTTATATAAATTTCTGTGTTTATTGTGCCAGATGCCACAAATACTTTACTTCTTTTGCCACAACTGCAAATAGCTTGCCACACGAGAAACTTCTTAGGGAATTTTGTTTGTTTTTTTGTGCGAAACTCTTGCCGAACATTGCCCCGTTTATCAGCAACATAAAAATCTTGACCAGGAAGTTGAGAAAAGTCTGCCAGTACGTACGTATCACACAACAGGTGTATTTTTTTATAAAATCAGACTTCAATTTTTTCGCTCGTTTTTTTTGCTTCTAAGTTCTTTATAGCATTGCGATCTGGAACCTTTTGGACTTTGTATGTCTTCAGTGCAGCATAAGCTTTGACTCTATGTGCAAAATTCGTAGAACATTTCACCGTACGAGCTGCTTTTCTTAAAGAAGTGTTAGGCGCCCTTCGAAAGAGTCGCTCGACTTCTTTTGCCTTACCAATATCTGTAGGACCATTTTTCCTCCCTGATCCAGGTTTTCTTTCAATGCTCAGGTTTTCCTTATACCGTCTGATGGCATTAGAAACCGTTCGAGGGTCAACTTAAGCTATTTTTTTAAAAGTCATTTTTTTTGAAAAGTTTTAATTATATTTTCACGAACTTTTTTTTCGCAGTTCATTTTGATTGAAATAACTATTGAAAATTAATAATTTCTAAAATAATAGTATCTGACATATCTATAGAAACTAACTTGATCAAAAAATAAATTATTTCTTGCACTATGGATAAATTTTGTCTAAAAAAGTAAATGCATATTTTTTTTAGAACACTCTTTATGTGTAATTACACCCAAAGTGGCAACACTGATTTGCTGTATGTTTTGTTGTTGTTAGTTAAATATGCTTTTCTTTTTGTGTTTTTTGAGAACGAGTAAAGTAAAGTTTTTTTTTGTTTAACGTAAACTGTTCTTAATCCCCTAGCACGCAAATAATGGCCAACATTGCTTTAATTAATTGTCTTCCCCGTTTTTTTCGTTTTTTTCGTTTATTTCATCATTTCAGATTTTACTTTATTTTCTCTATTTGAAATCAAATAAATTTCCATTATTTTTATGTCTTAAATAATTTCTTAACAAAGTCCATTTTTTTTAATATTCATTTATTTAATCTTATTTGTTTGTATATGACTCAATAAATGTCGTTTTCTAATTATTTTAGACGTTTTTTTTTATGAATAATTAACACTTTTTCTAATCTCAGCTCACAAATCAAATAGTCGCTATCAAAATTGACCCTAAAAGTCTTTGAAAAAAAAACCAATAATATTTACTTACTTTTATTTAGAGGTTTAATTGAAATAAATAAAAAATATTGAAAATCGTAAATATTAGAAATCATTTCACTTCTAGAAAATGTACAGAAATCAATTATTGTTTCCTCACAGAAAGTAAAATATTATTAAAAAAAAAAAATAAATTTCAAGAATTTTCCTATACAGATAATTCAGAAAGATAATGGGATTAGGATTCACCTTAACCTTAGAAAAATATATAGAGATTTTTAATAGGTTTTACGTCTGGCTGAGCTTTCAATCAACATTGATAGATAGGTCGCTCCGTGGTAACTAAATACGTATTTTGCAAAAAGAAATTTTAACTTACAGTTTCATTTTTAATTGAAATTATCAGAAAAATGTTTAATAGTCGGTCAAGTACGATCATATAATACCCTTCATAACAGAGACTACACCATTTTCAATTTTAATTGAGAAATTTTCAAATTGAATTGAGAAATTTTCAATTGAAATTGAGAACTTTTCAATTGAAAATGAGAATTTGTAAATTGAATTTGAGAAATATTCAATTGGAATTGAGAAATTTTCAATTGAAATTGAGATTTTTCAATTGAAATTGAGAAATATTCAATTGAAATTGAGAATTTTCAGTTGAAAATGAGAAATTTTCAATTTAAATTGAGAAATTTTCAATTGAAATTGAGAACTTTTCAATTGAAAATGAGAATTTGTAAATTGAAATTGAGAAAATCCCAATTGGAAATGAGAAATTTTCAATTGAAATTGAGAATTTGTAAATTTAAATTGAGAATTTTTCAATTGAAATTGAGAATTTTTTTTTGCTACAAATATCAACACAAACCTAATATACCCTTCCGCCTCTACGGTGGTATAGGGTATAGTAACATGACAGAAAATTAATGCATAATTGATGTAATAAGAAATCATTATTGATTAAAATAGAAAACATATAATGCATGAATAATCAAATTTCCAATTAATTAAAATATTCTGGATTAATATAATCAACTGCAATAAAAAGAAAAATGATTCAATAACTAATTGCACTATGATCTTAAAACTTTAGTAATAACTCAAAAATACAATAAGAAAATTCTGAAATGTTATACATTTACCCCCTAATTTATAAACAAGTTATAAAATGATCATAGTCTTATACTACACCATTTTCAATTGAAATTGAGAAATATTCAATTGAATATGAGAATATTTAATTGAAATTGAGAAATTAGCAATTGAAATTGAGAATTTTCAATTGAAAATGAGAAATTTTCCATTGAAATTGAGAACTTTTATTTGAAATTGAGAAATTTTCAATTGAAATTGAGAATTTTCAATCAAAAATGAGAAATTTTCAATTAAAATTGAGAAAATCCTAATTGAAAATGAGAAACATTCAGTTGAAAATGAGAAATTTTTAATTGAAATTGAGAATTTTTAAATTGAAATTGAGAAAAGCCCAATTGAAAATGAGAAATTTTCAATTGAATTTGAGAATTTTTAAATTTAAATTGAGAATTGTTTAATTTAAATTGAGAATTTTTCAATTGAAATTGAGAAAAGCACAATTGAAAATGAGGTTGAATTTTTTAATTGAAATTGAGAAATTTTCAATTGAAAATGAGAAATTTTTAATTGAAAATGAGAAATTTTCAATTGAAAATGAGAAATTTTCAATTGAAATTGAGAAATTTTCAATTGAAATTGAGAAATTTTAAATTGAGAATTTTTCAATTGAAATTGAGAAACCCCCAAATGAAATTTCAACCTCATTTTCAATTCTAAAATTCTCAATTTCAATTGAAAATGTCTCATTTTCAATTGAAAATTTATCATTTTCAATTGAAAATTTCTCTTATTAAATTGAAAATTTCTCATTTTCAATTGAAAATTTCTCAATTTCAATTTAAAAAGTCAACCTCGTTTTCAATTGGGCTTTTCTCAACTTCAATTGAAAAATTCTCAATTTAAATTTAAAAATTCTTAATTTCAATTAAATATTTCTCATTTCAATTGGGATTTTCTCAATTTCAATTGAAAAATTCTCAATTTCAATTGATAATTTCTCAATTTCAATTGAAAAGTCTCAATTACAATTGAAAGTTTCTCAATTTCAATTGAAAATTCTCAATTCCAATAGAATATTTCTCAATTTCAATTGAAAATTTCTCAATTCAATGTGGAAATTTCTCATTTACAATTGAAAATGGTGTAGTAGGAATTTTGTATGGAAAATTTGAATTATAAGCTTGACATAGCAATATTTTTCGTTTATGAATAAAGGGTTTAGAAATTTATCAAATATAACAGAAAAATTCTGAAATAAGATTGAAAGATTGTGAAATATAATTCAGAAACTCTGAAATAAATGTTCTATATTTACACCAACAGTTTCTAAGGTCAAAGGGCACTCATATTTTGGAATCCCACGCGTTTTCATCACGAGCTCACGTTCTCCAATTTTGTAGGCCAAGCTTTGAAATATTCTTTTATACTTGGTCTTTCCAAAGAAGTTTAGGGCGTCCTCTTCTAAGAGTTCAAAAATATAACTAGAAAGTTCTGACATTCATTTAGAAATGTTAGTAATATAACCGGAAAATTCTAAAATAAAACTGAAAGATTCTGAAATATAATTAAATAATTCTGAAATAAATAGCCTATATATATATATATATATATAATAGCCTAAGGTCAAAGGCCGTACATAATTTGGAATTCCATGCTCTTCGATCTTGTGAGCATATTCTCCAGTATCGTAGGCCAAGCTTTAAAAGATTTTCTTCTGCTTGGTTCTTCCATCGAAGTTTCGGACGTTCTCTTCTACGAGTTCCCTCGGGATCAGTTTCGAATACTTTTATTCCTGGAGTTTTTCATCCATACGTAAAACATAACTTAGCCAACGCAGGCCTTCTGTTTAGTGCGTTTTATTATGTCCAAGACACGTATAGCTTATATAGCTCATGATTCATTCTATGCCATATTTTCACCGCTGACGCAGATTGGTTCATACATTTTTCGTGGGATCTTCTCAAAAACTCTAAAAAAAGCTTCATCTTCTTGTCTAAGTTCCCATTGTTCTTACTTACTTTCTTAAATGGCCTATATCTTCAACCTGTTAAGGTTAAAGATCGTGCATTATCTAGAATTCCTTTCGCTTCGATCTTGTGAGCATATTCTCCAATATCGTAGGCCAAACTTTGAAAAATTTTCCTCTACTTGGTCTTTCTATCGAATCTTTCACAAATTCCATTGGGATCGTTTTCGAATACTTATCTTGCTGGAGTTTTTTTTCATCCATTCGCATATGTTTCAACCAACACAGCCGCTTCTGTTTAGTGCGTTTTACTATGTCTACGACAACGTATAGCTTTTATAGCTCATGGTTCATCCTATGTCGATATTTGCCACTGAAGCAGTGAATATCGAACTTCTTGGGATCTTCTCAAAAACTCCACCATCTTCTTGTGCCCATAGTTCCCATAATTCTTACTTACTTACTTACTTAAATGTCCTATATCTACAATATGTTAAGGTCAAAGGTCGAGTATATTTTAGAATTCCATGCTCTTCGATCTTGTGCGCATATTCTCGAATTTCGTAGGCCAAACCTTGAAAGATTTTCCTCTACTTGGTCTTTCCACCGAATTTTCGGACGTCCTCTTTTACGAGTTCCCTCAGAATCGTTTTCGAATACTTTCCATACTGGAGTATTTTTATGCATGCGCACGACATGCGTTTAACTATGTTGATGTCTACGTATAACTCATACAGCTCATGGTTTATTCGATGTCGATATTTATTGTTGACGCAAACTGGTCCAACGATTTTTGGTAAAATCATTAAAACACCGCATCAATTGACCTTCTCTACGTTATAGCAAGTGCACCCTGTGGATTCCAACGAAGCGCTTGTCGAGCAATGTTGTTATTTGACCTACCAAGTGTGTGTGTATGCATCGCCATTTCTGTGGGCGGTGAGGCAGGGATTTGGTTTGTCGCGTTTAGTAGATCTACATTTCTTATGCGATTCGGACACCATAAGGGACTTGCCGCAAGCATTTGTTTGCAAAGGTTTGTAGGCGCTTATCGATGGTATTTGTGTGTTTCTATGTTTCGCATCCGTAATATAAGATGGACTTGACATTCGAGTTGTTTTTTGTGCTACATCCAAATTTATTTCTTTTACATCGACGGCGTGTTATTGCTGTAGGCTAACCGCCGTTAGAGGGTGCTGTTGTGGCAATTAATAATTTTAATATACAGATGATAACGTCACATATCGTTATGTATTTTACCATTTTACTTACTACGATATAGAACAAGACTTTAAACTTTGTATTTAAATATAATTCACGCAATAGTTGCTAATAATATGTAATTAAAAAGTTATGATTTAATTATTCTACAAATACTTTCGCTGCCTTATGCAACCGAAGTTACCTTATTTGAAACCTAAGAAAGAAAACCAGAACTTTTTTTCCATATTTTATAAATTAACTTATTAATTAAATTTGCATTAAAATAATAGTTCAGCGATTAACATAAACCACATTTCTTTCTTTTTATAGAAATCAAAAGTAACATTTTAATATTTATTGTCTCGTTTCCTTTATTTCAGATCAATCAACATAAAGTTATAGCCAACATTACAACCGCAGCAGCAGCAATAGCTTTCAATAACATTAACTTTACATTTAATAACAATTAAAATTATAAATTAATAGACAATTTTGCAATTCAATCATTATTACGTCACAATTGCGACTAAATGACGGTTATAAATGATCTAAAGCCTTTAGGTGGCGGCTGTGGCACAGGTGCCGCTGTGTCTGACTGTGCTACCGGAGTGTTGGGCGGTATTAATTGCTGTTCAACTGCTGCCAGTTCAGAGATTTCCATAGATCAAACCTCCTCGTCATCGGGTTCATCTAAAACGAATTCAACAACAAAAGTGAATAATTTAACGTCGTACAATTTGTATGATGACAATTTTTCACGCTGCAAAAGAGTCGACATCGAATTTGAGAATGTCAAGTATACGGTTAGCAAGTTTTCGTTCGCGGAAACAAAATTTGGTAAGTACTTTTTTGGATATTTTAATAGTTAGATAAATAAAAGTATTGTAATATTAAGTGTACAACTTTGTTCCCCCGTTTTTTTCTCCAAAATTCGAGGCTTTATTGTAATAAACTGGTTATACATTTATGATTCAAAGTATTGTCCATCGCTGGTCACTACTTTCACTCATCTTTCGGGCAGCAAACTAATCCCGCATTGAAAAACTGGTCATCTTTTAAAGCGATCCACGAAACGATTCATAAGTGCTATTCAGCTAGGCCTTGAGTCATTAATCGAAACGAATGACAGTCGAGGGAGCGACGGAGAATACTGCGGGTGGGGTAGTGCTTTTCATTTCAATGTTTCCAAGTGGACTCAAGCATTGTTCTGCTGTAAAATCACTTTATAATGTATTGCGACTGCTTGTTTTATCGAGTTGTTAAATTTCAAGGGCCGATGTTGATTTTGAATAAAACACAAACTATTTAGGAAATTATTGTAATTTTATTTTATTATGATATATTGGTATTACTCAATTATGTATGGAGCAAAATATCGGCCAAATGGGCGCCGCGACCACGGCGGCACACCTCCATCCGATGGTCCAAATTTTCGATGACCCCGAGGCATAATGGAGGTTCTATGCCGTTAATGTGTCGAATTATCTCATCCTTTAGCTCTTGAATTGTTGCTGGCTTATCGACGTACACCTTTTCTTTCAAATAACCCCAAAGAAAAAAGTCAAACGGTGTAAAATCACATGATCTTGGCGGCACATGATCTTGGAGATAACACGGCCATTGAATTTGTTGCGCAAAGAGCCATTGTTTCGTTAGCTGTGTGGCAAGTGGCACCGTCCTGCTGAAACCACATATCGTCCACATCCATATTTTCCAATTCGGGCCATAAAAAGTTCGTTATCATTTCACGATAGCGAACACCATTCACAGTAACTGCCTGACCGGCCTCATTTTGGAAAAAATACGGCCCGATGATGCCGCCAGCCCATAAACCGCACCAAACAGTCACTCTTTGTGGGTGCATTGGTTTTTCGACAATCACTCTTGGATTCTCATTCGTCCAAATGCGGCAATTCTGTTTATTGACGGATCCACTGAGATGAAAATGTGCCTCATCACTGAAGATGATTTTCTTCGAAAATTGATCATCCACTGTTGCCATTTCTTGCCACCATTCTGCCCATTCACGACGTTTGGAATGGTCAAGAGGCTTTGGCTCTTGAGCCAATTGCACCTTGTAAGCGTGTAAATGCAGGTCTTTATGCATAATGTTCATCAACGACGAGCGTGAGAGGTGCAATTGTTGGGCACGAGGACGAGTTGAGGTGGACGGCTCTTCAGCCACACTATCGCGAACAGCATCAATATTTTCTGCAGTACGAGCTGTACGAGCATGCACTGGTGTTCTCACATCTTCTACAGATCCGGTTTGCTCGAATTTTTCCACGATTTTTGCGATTGTACGCACATTTGGACGATCAAATTGACCAAAAAAATCACGAAGTGCACGATATGCATTTTGATTTGAACGCCCATTTTCATAATAAGTCTGGATAACTTTAACACGTTGTTGGATTGTGTATCTCTCCATGGCTCAAATTGAGTAAGTCTGAAATAGAGAAATGTCAAATAAAATTCGGAAAAAAACTTGGCATTTAGGTGTGGTTCACATTCAACATCGGCCCTTACAATTTAACCACCCTTTTACAATGCTCGGATTAAACGCATTAATTGCGTTCCACGGCCTGCGATTGTTTCAGTCGGTTTTAACAACTCATAATAAACTACGACGAGCTAGTTCCAACAAATACTGAGCATAATCTTAGAACCGTAAATATTCGGTTTTGCCGTCGACGTGTAGACATGGCTGAGTATCTCCTGGGTATTGTAATGAACCCATTTTTCGTCTACAGTCACAATGCGATGCTGAAATCCCTTCCGTCTTTGCTTTGCAAGCAGCTGTTCAGAAGCAATCTAACGCCGTTCAACATCTTTCGGCTTTAACTTGTACAACATCCAATTTTCTTGCATCTAAATCATTCCCATGTCTTTCAGGCGTTTTGATGGCGTGTTGTTATATATATATATATATATATATATATATATATATTATTCCCCGACAACATTCCAATTGGAACAAGGGTACTTCTCGCAGACAATGAGCTGCATCCGATTCTTTTTTTAGACTCACTGAAAGGGACCTACGTTTTAACGCCGGCTCCGAACGGCAAAGGCATAGTTAGAGAAGTTTTACATAGCCTAATACTCAATAACCAGTGGCTAGCTGAGTTATGAGGTGAACCACCGCTTTTTTGAAAATTTATTTTTTCAAGTGAGTCTGGCCAGGGATCGAACTTGGGCCTTTGGTATGCTAGCCGGTTGACTAACCTGCTATACCACGGCGTGTTGTTTCACTCTCAATTATCCTGTCAATTGTTGTTGCGTTTAACGCGAGTCTTGATCCAAAAAGGCGTTGTAACCACTCTCGGCACGTTCTTTCACTAATAGCGTAGTTGAGAGCATTTGATAAGCCTTAGCCGCAGATTTCTTCGTTCTTCTTCTGCTATCCTTGAACAGACCTCAAAGCCGCAACCTTCAATCGAATTTTGCATATAACTCAATGAGGGTCGCTGTTTATGTCTGATCCGCGTCATAAGCGTACATCAAGTAAACATAATCGTCACTTAGAACTGATCAAAATATGATCGATTTGGTTCTTTGTAATACCGTTCGGCGATATCCAAGTTATTTTATGAGGGAAAATTGTGTCATTTTTGTCATTTTCAGATTGGATTTCAGTAGGAGCGTATACCTATCAAATTATGAGCTTTAGTCTTACGTTTTATTGCCATTAGTCTCTCATTGATAGGCTATCATGCTATCATGACTTTAGCTATTCTTTTAGTTATCCGAAAGCCCACACCCCAGTATTTTCGCCCGCACTTTCCCTTGCCATGTTCATCTTGCTTGTTGCACCGCCAGCAAATCAATTTTATAACGCAATATTTCACGCCTTAGCTGTTCTAATTTTCCAGTTTCGTATAATGTGTAATCCGAGACAGACGCCCGCTTGCAACCGCAACTAAACCTCTCGAGAATTTGGATTGATCTGTCATGTTTATTCGAGACCTAGTTAATGATGCCCCAGGCCCAAATCGATTAATATTTTGATGGAGTTATGCTTACAATTACCCAAGCTTAGTGTATGACATCTACGATCCACTTATTTCGACTACCACTTATCGCTACAGCCATCTATTGCAAAACGTGGAAGCAAAGTTGTACACCTCTTATTTCATAGCCTGACATATAGATCTACTAGTATCAACAATTAACCTAACCTTTAAAATAAAAATGTATACATTTTACAGCTGTCGGACTCTTAGTTTGTAAGATATAGCGTTTTTAGCGAGAAAACTTTTGTTAGTTTGAAATGTTTTCTTTTGCCTTGAACTAACGCTCAGGTTGTGGTAAGAAGTATAGAGGGAGTAGTGTAGTAGTTTCTTACGCCGCTTTAAAAAGCCGGGACTCTGTAATGCTTCTTTCGACACTTGAAAAACGTGTTTAGTGTTGGATATTGTAGATAGGTCGGAATTTAGCGTATCATTCATGACTTGACTCTTGGCACTGAACTTCAACATGATTGGCCTATAGTTGAATGCATACGAATGACAAATGTTGCTATCATCTGCAAAAGATTAAATAGGTTTGGAAGTTTGACATAGAAGGTCATTTAGAGAAAGAACGGAGCCTTGTGGTAACCCCGAATTAATCTAGAACTTGTCGGGCGATATCCCATCTGTAAAAACTCTTATAGTGCGATTGCGATCTCTAAGAAAGCTCGATAAAAACCGAGAGAAATTGTTACCTAAACCAAAATCAATTTACTTCTTAACCTCAAATTTGGCCACCCTTTAGTTGTAGCTAAAAAATATCACAAGGATCATTTAAAAATGTTTGGATGGCACCGATCTCTATCGCTTATTTTACTCAAATCTATTTTTAACAGAATTGTTATGTTTCGGTGCGGGCGACAACTTTTGAGTTTAAGTCTTAACTCATTTTGCAAATTTATTAAGGGTAGACGCTATAGAGTCAAAGACGTAAAATTTTTATATGGAAAATATTTCAGAGAGATCTTGTTAGGGCGTTTTTTTTTTTGGCATAGTTCCAAAATTTTAATTTATTTATTAATTATTTCTATTTTTATCTTTTCAGTTACAAAAGAAATTCTTCATGGTATTAACGGGGCTTTCCGTTCCGGCGAATTAACAGCGATAATGGGTCCCTCAGGCTCGGGCAAAAGTACACTTTTAAATGTTATGAGTGGATATAGGTAAATATAACGAAATGTTTTTTCATTCTGAAACTTAAGTGTAAGATAGGGCATATAATTTAACCTAAGGGTAAGAGACGGCATAACGTTTAAATCAGGAGTACTCAAGTCTTCATTCATTATACCCTTATAGGTGAAAAGGGTATTATAAGTTTGTGCTGATGTATGTAACGCATAGAAATATTTGTCGTAGAGCAATAGGATTAGAATCACTTTCTGAGTCGATTTAACTATGTCAGTCCGTTCATCCGTCTGGACGGCTGGCTGGCAGTACCCCCATGTAAACCATGTCGAGCCATAACCGCGAAAAGGGCTTAAGCGACATGATGGACGATTTTTATTTTATTATTAAAATGTATTATTCATGATCATCTGCATCATCTCACAAAATATCAGGGCAGTAGAATTTACCGTTATAATTTTACAGCAAAAACAATAAAGACCCAAGTACAATTCACTGTCCAAAGATATTTTAAAAAATTGTTCTCCTGTAAATTTTAGTTTTTGGCGCTTGAGTCTTTTTGGCGGTTAGGGCTCGATGTAATCAAAGTATAGATCACAATTCTAAAGATAATTTGATGAAATTTGGCACAGATCATTTTTTTCTGATAGTGGAACCATGGCTATTGAAATTGGTCAAAATCGGTCCATTATTTATGGTACCTCCCATAGGTCCCACTTCCCGGAATAGATATATTGGCCACAAATATCAATATTTTTTCATGAAATTTAAAACAGATACTGCTTATGTAAACTTTAATCACTGTATGAAATTTCGTTGAAATCGGTCCACATTTGACCATAGCTCCCATATAAATTTTTTTGTCAAAACGCACTAAATGAGGCAAAATCACCAAAACGCTAGTAAATCTGAAGATAATGGGATTTTTAAGTTTATTTTTTGCATAACTGTAATTAATTTGCCAAATTTCGAGATATTCGGTTCACATTTGACCCTAGCTCTCATATAATTCCAAATGACGGAAATAGCTTAAATATATAAGTTCTTAGAAAATGTTTGTATGATGGCAAAATTTAGCAAAACGCTAGTAAATCTGAAGATAATGGGAATTTTAAGTTTATTTTTTGCATAACTGTAATTAATTTGCCAAATTTCGAGGTAAACGGTTCACATTCGACCCTAGCTCTCATATAATTCCAAATGACGGAAATAGCTTAAATATATAAGTTCATAGAAAATGTTTGTATGATGGCAAAATTTAGCAAATATTTGTCTTTATACAGGAAAAAGAACACCTTTGACCTTAGTGGTGATGGGTATCGTATGGTCGGGCTTGACCGGCTATAGCTCCTTCTTACTTGTTTTCTTATATTTCTAAATAACCTTCTATGAAAAACTTGTAAACCGTATAACTTTTTGAAAGATGATATGAAACCAAATGCACTTAAGCTAAAATGGCTTTTGGCATAGGAACGCAAGAGTAGTTTGTACATTGGTGAAATTTTAGGACGTACATGTATTTTAGGTATTAATAAGCTCAGGTTGGCTTTTTTCCCTAAAAATTAAGAATTTGAAAATCATGTTGCTTAAGCTTTTTCTGCGGTTAAGGATCGATATACAATAACTCGTAAGACTTATACAATTTTAAGTTTCATACCTTAGACTTTTCAACTGTTATAATCTTTCTATTGTTAATTATTAATTCTGTTAAAGTCAAGTGTTTGAACTGTTATAGTTTAGTTTTCAATTACAAATAAGTTTTTGTTACCTAAATCTTACTCGCGCCAGTAAAATATTCATATAAGGGGAGTTAAGCAAATATTTAAAATTTGTATACAATATAAATTTTCTAACATTGTTTTTACAATTATCACAATTTTAATTAAGTGTTTAATTTTTCTTCTACAATATAAATTTGCAATTATCTACTTATATCGCTAAATTAAAACGATTTAGAAAATTATATTAAACAAAAAAAAAATTGTTTAATTGGTACTTAGTTAATACTTTAAGTGTTAACGACTTTCTGGCCGATCGAATAATTTGCTAAATGTAGATTCAATTTATTAACTATTAAATAGTTATAAATAAATACATATGTGCTAAATTGTTTATATAAATAGTGATATTTAAGTTATTAATTTGTGAAACAATTTCAATTAGAATTGTTTGTTTTAATTAATTCAATTGAAGATTATGTAGATTGAGTATTAAAAAAACAAAACAAATTAAACAAAATTTCAAATAAAAATCAAAAATTTTTGAAAAAATGTATTTTAAAGTAAGAAATTTTTGAAAAAATTCCTAAAAAATAAGAAATTTTTGAGAAATTTTTGAAAAATTTCCTATAAAAATAAAAAATTTTTGAAAAATTTCCTATCAAAATAAGAAATTTTTGAAAAATTTCCTATAACAATAAGAAATTTTTGAAAAATTTCCTATAAAAATAAGAAGTTTTTGAAAAAATTTCCTATAAAAATAAGAAATTTTTGAAAAATTTCCTATAAAATAAGAAATTTTTGAAAAATTTCCTATAAAAATAAGAAATTTTTGAAAAATTTCCAAAAATAAGAAATTTTGGAAAAATTTCCTATAAAAATAAGAAATTTTTGAAAAATTTCCTATAAAAATAAGAAATATTTGAAAAATTTCCTATAAAAATAAGAAATTTTTGAAAAATTTTCTATAAAAATAAGAAATTTTTGAAAAATATCCTATAAAAATAAGAAATTTTTGAAAAATTTCCTATAAAAATAAGAAATTTTTGAAAAAATTTCCAATAAAAATAAGAAATTCTTGAAAAAATTTCTATAAAAATAGGAAATTTTTGAAAAATTTCCTATAAAAATAAGAAATTTTTGAAAAATTTCCTGTAAAAATAAGAAATTTTTGAAAAATTTCCTGTAAAAATAAGAAATTTTTGAAAAATTTCCTATAAAAATAAGAAATTTTTGAAAAATTTCCTATAAAAATAAGAAATTTTTGAAAAAATTTCCTATAAAAATAAGAAATTTTTGAAAAATTTCCTATAAAAATAAGAAATTTTTGAAAAATTTCCTATAAAAATAAGAAATTTTTAAAAAATTTCCTATAAAAATAAGAAATTTTTAAAAATTTCCTATAAAAATAAAAAAATTTTGAAAAATTTCCTATAAAAATAAGAAATTTTTGAAAAATTTCCTATAAAAATAAGAAATTTTTGAAAAATTTCCTATAAAAATAAGAAATTTTTGAAAATTTTCCTATAAAAATAAGAATTTTTTAGAAAAATTTCCTATAAAAATAAGAAATTTTTGAAAAATTTCCCATAAATATAAGAAATTTTTTTTAAAAATTTTCTAAAAAATTCTTATAAAAATAAAACATTTTTGAAAAATTTCTTATAAAAAACAAGAAATTTTTTAAAAATTTCCTATAAAAATAAGAAATTTTTTACCTAATTGTATTGCACTAGCTTCCCTAGCTATTTTGAGTTTATGTTGTGATATTTTACCATTTACTTTTAGCGTTAATTATAAATTTGGAATAGAAAATATAAATACAATTGAATAATTTAATTTTTTTTATTTCAAAAATTAATTGCTTATCAAATGATTTCATTTAATCATCAATAAAGATTAATTTGCTTATTAACGATTATAAATAAATGGCAAAATTTAAAATAAATTGGTTCACGTGTTAATTGTGAAATATTTAAAATATTTATAAAAAAAATATAATAACAAAAGTTAAAAACCGGTCAATTGATAATTGCTTTAATTTTTCTAAATAAATTTTAAATATTTTGTTAAAGTTAAGTTAAATTCTATATTTTATTGAATTCAGTTTAATGATTTCTTTTTAATTTGTAAAATCAATTAAGATTCTTAAAGTTAGGAGTTTTTTTAAGTAGATATTGATGGGTTTAAGGAATAAAGACTTTAAACAGGTTTAAAGTTAACTTTTTCTTTGATTTTTATATTTAGATGAGTTTTGAAAATGGTTTGGTAGTTTTTTCTGTACTTTGAATTCATATGTAGGTTTTGGACCAATTAACATCTGGGCTCAGATTTCCCATAGTTGGACTCCTCGTTTTATATAAAAATGTTTATTTACCAAAGATTCTTTAATATAAATTTTTTGCACTTCCTTATATTCATTTGCCGTATGGTTGCTTTAAAAAGTCCCATAAAAAGGAGTATAGCGCTTTAACTCTTATTCAGAACCAACTATTGGAGACGATTATCCCATGAGAGGAAGTTAAGGCACGCACACGCTTAATCCACTCTATTTTAACATTTGACAGAAAATTTTATTGTCTTTGATTTTACTCATTTTAGCTATTTTTTCCAAAACATCTGGCAATGCTTTTATGTAGTGTGAAAATTAGTCATTAAATCTCATAAATATTCTACTGAAAAAAAAAAACACAACGCAATTTCACGCCTTAATAAATATTTAAATATTAAGCGATAATGGAACATTTTTTGCAAAAACAAATAATTTGTAAATAAAAAAGAAAATAATTGATAAAATCGTATGAGCTTTTAGTGTAAACCCTTAAGAAAAAAAATTTACAATAAATTCAAAGGTTGCAGACAATCGTATCAGGGTGTCTTTTCCAAACAAATTTTTCAAAAATTTCTTATTTTTATAGGAAATTTTTCAAAAAAATTTTTATTTTTATAGGAAATTTTTCAATAATTTCTTATTTTTATGGGAAATTTTTTAAAAATTTCCTATTTTTATAGGAAATTTTTTAAAAATTTCTTACTTTTACAGGAAATTTTCAAAAATTTCTTATTTTTATAGGAAATTTTTCCAAAAATTTCTTATTTTTATAGGAAATTTTTCCAAAAATTTCTTATTTTTATAGGAAATTTTTCCAAAAATTTCTTATTTTTATAGGAAATTTTTCCAAAAATTTCTTATTTTTGTAGGAAATTTTTCCAAAAATTTCTTATTTTTATAGGAAATTTTTCCAAAAATTTCTTATTTTTATAGGAAATTTTTCCAAAAATTTCTTATTTTTATAGGAAATTTTTCCAAAAATTTCTTATTTTTATAGGAAATTTTTCCAAAAATTTCTTATTTTTATAGGAAATTTTTCCAAAAATTTCTTATTTTTATAGGAAATTTTTCCAAAAATTTCTTATTTTTATAGGAAATTTTTCCAAAAATTTCTTATTTTTATAGGAAATTTTTCCAAAAATTTCTTATTTTTATAGGAAATTTTTCCAAAAATTTCTTATTTTTATAGGAATTTTTTTAAAAATTTCTTATTTTTATAAGAAATTTTTCAAAAATTTCTTATTTTTATAGGAAATTTTTTAAAAATTTCTTATTTTTCTGGGAAAATTTTCAAAAATTTCTTATTTTTATAGGAAAATTTTCAAAAATTTCTTATTTTTATAGGAAATTTTTCAAAAATTTCTTATTTTTATAGGAAATTTTTCAAAAATTTCTTATTTTTATAGGAAATTTTTCAAAAATTTCTTATTTTTATGGGAAATTTTTCAAAAATTTCTTATTTTTATAGGAAATTTTTCAAAAATTTCTTATTTTTATAGGAAATTTTTCAAAAATTTCTTATTTTTCTAAACAATTTTTCAAAAATTTCTTATTTTTATAGGAAATTTTTCAAAAATTTCCTATTTAGGAAATTTTTCAAAAATTTTATATTTTTATAGGAAATTTTTCAAAAATTTCTCAATTTTATAAGAAATTTTTCAAACATTTCTTATTTTTATAAGAAATTTTTTAAAAATTTCTTATTTTTAAAAGAAATTTTTCGAAAATTTCTTATTTTCATAAGAAATTTTTCAAAAATTTCTTATTTTTATAGGAAATTTTTCAAACATTTCTTATTTTTATAGGAAATTTTTCAAAAATTTCCTATTTTTATAGAAAATTTTTCAAGAATTTCTTATTTTTATAGGAAATTTTTCAAAAATTTCTTATTTTTATAGGAGATTTTTCAAAAATTTTTTATTTTTGTAGGAAATTTTTCAAAAATTTCTTATTTTTATAAGAAATTTTTCAAAAATTTCTTATTTTTGTAAAAAATTTTTCGAAAATTTCTTATTTTTATAAGAAATTTTTCAAAAATTTCTTATTTTTATAGGAAATTTTTCAAAAATTTCTTATTTTTATAGGAAATTTTTCAAAAATTTCTTATTTTTATAGGAAATTTTTAAAAAATTTCTTATTTTTATAGACAATTTTTCAAAAATTTCTTATTTTTATAGAAAATTTTACAAAAATTTCTTTTTTTTTTAGGAATTTTTTTAAAAATTTCTTATTTTTATAGGAAATTTTTCAAAAATTTCTTATTTTTATAGGAAATTTTTCAAAAATTTCTTATTTTATAGGAAATTTTTCAAGAATTTCTTATTTTTATAGGAAATTTTTCAAAAATTTCTTATTTTTAAAAGAAATTTTTGAAAATAGTCTTATTTTTATAGGATTTTTTCAAAAATTTCTTATTTTTATAGGAAATTTTTAAAAATTTCTTATTTTTATAGAAAATTTTTAAAAAAATTTCTTATTTTTCAAAAATTTCTGATGTTTATAGGAAATTCTTTAAAAATTTCTAATTTTTATAGGAAATTCTTCAAAAATTTCTTATTTTTAAAAAATTTTTTCAAAAATTTTTTATTTTATAGGAAATTTTTCTAAAATTTCTAATTTTTATAGGAAATTATTCAAAAATTTCTTATTTTTATAGGAAATTTTTCAAAAATTTCCTATTTTTATAGGAAATTTTTCAAAAAATTCTAATTTTTATAGGAAATTATTCAAAAATTTCTTATTTTATAGGAAATTTTTCAATAATTTCTTATTTTTATAGGAAATTTTTCAAAAAATTCTTATTTTTATAGGAAATTTTTCAAAAATTTCTTATTTTTATAGGAAATTTTTCAAAAATTTCTTATTTTATAGGAATTTTTTCAAAAATTTCTAATTTTTATAGGAAATTATTCAAAAATTTCTTATTTTTATAGGAAATTTTTCAAAAATTTCCTATTTTTATAGGAAATTTTTCAAAAAATTCTAATTTTTATAGGAAATTATTCAAAAATTTCTTATTTTATAGGAAATTTTTCAATAATTTCTTATTTTTATAGGAAATTTTTCAAAAAATTCTTATTTTTATAGGAAATTTTTCAAAAATTTCTTATTTTTATAGGAAATTTTTCAAAAATTTCTTATTTTTATAGGAAATTTTTCAAAAATTTCCTATTTTTATAGGAAATTTTTCAAAAATTTCCTATTTTTATAGGAAATTTTTCAAAAATTTCCTATTTTTATAGGAAATTTTTCAAAAATTTTCTAATTTAATAGTAAATTTTTCAAAATTTTTTCAAAAATTTCCTATTTTTATAGAAAATTTCCTATTTTTATAGGAAATTTTTCAAAAACTTCCTATATTTATAGGAAAATTTTCAAAAATTTCCTATATTTATAGGAAATTTTTCAAAAATTTCCTATATTTATAGGAAATTTTTCAAAAATTTCCTATTTTTATAGGAATTTTTTTTATATTTTTATAGGAAATTTTTTCAAAAAATTCTTATTTTTATAGAAAATTTTTCAAAAATTTCTTATTTTTAAAGGAAATTATTTAAAAATTTCTACAAAACATTACAAAAATATACAAAATATATAGGTTACCATTGCTTAAATTAATTTGAATAAAATTTGGGTTATTTTTACCTGATGTTGCATTTTAAATTTTAGTTAAAAAGTACAAAAACACTCGAGGGTTTAATGAACTCTTGAAGCCATAATTGCAGATCAGCGATCACAAAATTTCCATTACAAAAAATAATAAAATAATTCGTTGAACGAATAGGAAAGAAACTAAAAAACGAAAAAAAATCTTATGCAACCCATAATTATGGTTTTACATTACCCAGCCAAGTACTGGCCAAGCACTTTTTGTTACTTTAGTCTCCATCGACTAAAGTAAAAAATCCAAGAAAAAAACTAAATAAGATATGAACAGTTTTGTCAGAAATATTAATAATAAAAATGATTACAATGATTTTTTCCATCGTAAAAATAATAATTATAAGTCAGCAGCAACAAATTGCATTCAAGATGGTCAATGACGCTTGAACTTGAAATTGTTAATCATTTAATTGTAAAAATAAACAATAAAACTAAAGAATATTTACAAGCAATTAATCACAAAAGTTAAACATTCTTATTTATTTTAATCTGTACTTTTCCTCTTTCTAGTTCCACTGGAGTCACCGGTCACATAAGAGTCAATGGCAAAAAAGTTTCAACAAGTTCTCAAAAATATCGCGAATTATCATGTTATATACATCAAGATGATTTGTTACGCCCCCAGTTGACCGTGGGTGAGATAATGATGCTTGCCGCCCATTTTAAGTTGGGCTTTAAGATCTCAAAACAACAAAAGCTAAAGCTGGTCAAACATATATTATCGCTGCTGGGTCTGGAGCATCGTTTCAATGTTTTCACCGCTAAACTATCAGGGGGTCAAAAGAAACGTTTGGCCATCGCCTTGGAATTGATAAGTAATCCCCCTGTACTATATTTGGATGAGCCTACAACGTAAG
The DNA here is from genome assembly GCA_933228675.1 of Stomorhina lunata. Taxonomy (NCBI): domain Eukaryota; kingdom Metazoa; phylum Arthropoda; class Insecta; order Diptera; family Rhiniidae; genus Stomorhina; species Stomorhina lunata. The sequence goes on along the minus strand of OW121741.1, from coordinate 85,917,257 downwards.
TATGAGTTATATATAAAAAACAATTTGATAGTTCGAATAGTTAATAAGTGTAATAGCAAAAGACTTTATAATACAAAGATGTTGCACTTCCATACACTGATTTGCCCAATGGTCGTTTTGAAAAGTCCCATAAAAAAGAAATGAGAGAAAGCTAAGGCACACACACTTGCTCATGAAATATATGTTTGTTTGTGCGAATATTTCTAAAGAGACGATTAGACGATCGTCTAACTTTTCTAAAGAATACTTAGACGATCGTCAACTTTTCTAAAGAAAACTTGGACCATCGTCAACTTTTCTAAAGAAAACCTAGACGATAGTCAACTTTTCTAAAGAAAACTTAGACGATAGTCAACTTTTCTAAAGAAAACTTAGACGATAGTCAACTTTTCTAAAGAAAACATAGACGATAGTCAACTTTTTTAAAGAAAACTTAGACGATAATCAACTTTTCTAAAGAAAACTTAGACGATAGTCAACTTTTCTAAAGAAAACTTAGACGATAGTCAACTTTTCTAAAGAAAACTTAGACGATAGTCAACTTTTCTAAAGAAAACTTAGACGATAGTCAACTTTTCTAAAGAAAACTTAGACGATAGTCAACTTTTCTAAAGAAAACTTAGACGAAAGTCAACTTTTCTAAAGAAAACTTAAACGATCGTCAACTTTTCTAAAGAACACTTAGACAATCGTCAACTTTTATAAAAAAAACCTTAGACGATCGCCAACTTTTCTAAAGAAAACTTAGACGATAGTCAGCTTTTCTAAAGAAAATTTAGACTATCGTCAACTTTTCTAAAGAAAACTAAGACGATCGTCATCTTTTCTAATGAAAACTAAGACGATCGTCAACTTTTCTAAAGAAAACTTAGACGAATGTCAACTTTTCTAATGAAAACTAAGACGATTGTCAACTTTTCTACAGAAAACTTGAACGATAGTCAACTTTTCTATAGAAAACTTGAACGATAGTCAACTTTTCTATAGAAAACTTGAACGATCGTCAACTTTTCTATAGAAAACTTGAACGATCGTCAACTTTTCTATAGAAAACTTGAACGATCGTCAACTTTTCTATAGAAAACTTGAACGATCGTCAACTTTTCTATAGAAAACTTGAACGATCGTCAACTTTTCTATAGAAAACTTGAACGATAGTCAACTTTTCTATAGAAAACTTGAACGATCGTCAACTTTTCTATAGAAAACTTGAACGATCGTCAACTTTTCTATAGAAAACTTGAACGATCGTCAACTTTTCTATAGAAAACTTGAACGATCGTCAACTTTTCTATAGAAAACTTGAACGATCGTCAACATTTCTACAGAAAACTTGAACGATCGTCAAATTTTCTATAGAAAACTTGAACGATCGTCAACTTTTCTATAGAAAACTTGAACGATCGTCAACTTTTCTATAGAAAACTTGAACGATCGTCAACTTTTCTATAGAAAACTTGAACGATCGTCAACTTTTCTATAGAAAACTTGAACGATCGTCAACTTTTCTCTAGAAAACTTGAACGATCGTCAACTTTTCTATAGAAAACTTGAACGATCGTCAACTTTTCTCTAGAAAACTTGAACGATCGTCAACTTTTCTATAGAAAACTTGAACGATCGTCAACTTTTCTATAGAAAACTTGAACGATCGTCAACTTTTCTATAGAAAACTTGAACGATCGTCAACTTTTCTATAGAAAACTTGAACGATCGTCAACTTTTCTATAGAAAACTTGAACGATCGTCAACTTTTCTATAGAAAACTTGAACGATCGTCAACTTTTCTCTAGAAAACTTGAACGATCGTCAACTTTTCTATAGAAAACTTGAACGATCGTCAACTTTTCTATAGAAAACTTGAACGATCGTCAACTTTTCTATAGAAAACTTGAACGATCGTCTAGTTTTCATAAAAACTCTTTCCACAAATGCAGGGAAAAATGTTTTTTTTAACATTTTCTAGTTCGTTCTTTGTTTTTAAAATGCGAAAGTTTAATATTGTTTTTCTACTTTTTTATATAATTACATTTTTTGTTATGATTGACAGACTTATACATTTTAATTAAACCATTTACAAAGAATTTTAATCTCAAATATGTATTAACACTTTCATTATTTAACAGCGGTTTCGAACTTACATTAATTTAAGTTATAAAAATGAATAACTGGTCTTGGTAGATTCAAGGGCGCTGCACTATGGGCCGATTATTAGCAATAGCTTTTAAGCTATATTATGAAATGAAGTTAGTCGTAAAAGTTGAAATTTTATGTGGGGTTTAAGTAACTCAAGCGTCTGACGATTGAATGAAATTTACATGTATTTTGTTTTTGTTACAATAACAAAACACATGTAAATTTAACTCTATCGTCAGCCGCTTGAGTTATATAAACCCCACAATAGTCTTAACTAGTATACTAAAATTTGTGGTTTGAAAAAAAATGGGCTTTGCCATTTTAGATTATTTATGATTTTTTAAAAAAATATTTTTTTCAATTTTACACATTTTCAAATGTAAATAACTCTAAAGCCATTGATCACACAAAAACATATATTAGCACTTCTTAAGGTAAATTTTGTTAGTAATCTATTGATGTATTTTTTAATAAATTGGATAACTTGTTTTCGAGATAAGGTAATCTAACTAAAATAACCTCTCTAAGAATTAAAAAAAAAATCTAAAAAAATTCAAAATTTCGAAAGTTTTTGTACTCAAGAGACCAGAGGACATAAAAACCAAAGCTTAACTTGATTGCTATTTTCACTGTTGACTAGTGTAAATGTAAAATACTTGATTAAAAATTAATTGAATTTATTTAGCGACAACTTTCATATTTAACTAATTATTCGCTTGATTGATTGCAATTATGACTTTTATTAAGATCTTATTTGAAACGTAATTTGTAATCTACAGGGTATTTCAGTATGAAATACTTTACTTGAAACACTTTTTATAAATATAGTTTAAAACTAGTATTAGCTTTAACTTTTCTTTAAATTATCCCTGGAAAACATAGAACCAAACTTTCAGCTTCTCATAGCAATATTTTTGGTTTATGAATTAGGTGGTTTATGTTTATCATGTTCAAATTGCTCCAAAATATAGCAAGAATTTTTATTGAAAATTTCTTATATTCTTAAAATTTTCATTTCATATTCTTAAGAATTCAAATAACCTAGATCTTTTTAAGTTTCCTGTTACTCCAACATTTGCCATAAAATTCATTATTTATTCAAATTTTTCTTGAAATCGACTTAACTATTTTTAATTATTTTTACTTGTCGTAAAGAACCAGCTGTCCTTGTTTTTCTAACGTAATAGATCAAAGATTTACTGCAGTTATGAAATCTCTATAAATTGTAAATAATAATTGATTGTTTACAGCAAAACTGTATCAACGTTTTTGTTCTAATTAATTTATAATTATAACAATTAAATAATTGCTAACAAAATAATTATAATATTATCTAAGAAGTTTTATTAAATTGTATTAAACAGATGGTTACAAAAAAAAAACTGGCAAGAATCGTCAACTTTCCTTTGGAAAACCTGAACGATCGTCAACTTTTCTGAAAAAAACTTAGAAGATTGTCAAGTTTTCTAAAGAAAACTTAGACGATAGTCATCTTTTCTACAGAAAACTTAAACGATCGTCAACTTTTCTAAAGAAAACCTAGACGATCGTCAACTTTTCTATAGAAAACCTAGACAATCGTCAACGTTTCTAAAGAAAACCTAGACGATCGTCAACTATTCTAAAGAAAACCTAGACGATCGTCAACTTTTCTAAAGAAAACCTAGACGATCGTCAACTTTTCTAAAGAAAACCTAGACGATCGTCAACTTTTCTAAAGAAAACCTAGACGATCGTGAACTTTTCTAAAGAAAACCTAGACGATCGTCAACTTTTCTAAAGAAAACCTAGACGATCGTCAACTTTTCTAAAGAAAACCTAGACGATCGTCAACTTTTTTAAAGAAAACCTAGACGATCGTCAACTTTTCTAAAGAAAACCTAGACGATCGTCAACTTTTCTAAAGAAAACCTAGACGATCGTCAACTTTTCTAAAGAAATCCTAGACGATCGTCAACTTTTCTAAAGAAAACCTAGACGATCGTCAACTTTTCTAAAGAAAACCTAGACGATCGTTAACTTTTCTAAAGAAAATCTAGACGATCGTCAACTTTTTTAAAGAAAACCTAGACGATCGTCAACTTTTCTAAAGAAAACCTAGACGATCGTCAACTTTTCTAAAGAAAACCTAGACGATCGTCAACTTTTCTAAAGAAAACCTAGACGATCGTCAACTTTTCTAAAGAAAACCTAGACGATCGTCAACTTTTCTAAAGAAAACCTAGACGATCGTCAACTTTTTTAAAGAAAACCTAGACGATCGTCATCTTTTCTAAAGAAAACCTTAACGATCGTCTACTTTTCTAAAGAAACCCTAGACGATCATCAACTTTTCTAAAGAAAACCTAGACGATCGTCAACTTTTCTAAAGAAAACCTAGACGATGATCAACTTTTCTAAAGAAAACCTAGACGATGATCAACTTTTCTAAAGAAAACCTAGACGATCGTCAACTCTTCTAAAGAAAACCTAGAGGATCGCCAACTTTTCTAAAGAAAACCTAGACGATCGTCAACTTTTCTAAAGAAAACCTAAACGATCGTCTACTTTTCTAAAGAAACCCTAGACGATCATCAACTTTTCTAAAGAAAACCTAGACGATCGTCAACTTTTCTAAAGAAAACCTAGACGATCGTCAACTTTTCTAAAGAAAACCTAGACGATCGTCGACTTTTCTAAAGAAAACCTAGACGATCGTCAACTTTTCTAAAGAAAACCTAGACGATCTTCAACTTTTCTAAAGAAAACCTAGACAATCGTCAACGTTTATAAAGAAAACCTAGACGATCGTCAACTTTTCTAAAGAAAATATAGACGATCGTCAACTTTTTTAAAGAAAACCTAGACGATCGTCAACTTTTCTAAAGAAAACCTAGACGATCTTCAACTTTTCTAAAGAAAACCTAGACGATCGTCAACTTTTCTAAAGAAAGCCTAGACGATCGTCAACTTTTATAAAGAAAATTTACACGATTGTCAACTTTTCTATAGAAAACTAAGACTATCGTCAACTTTTCTATAGAAAACTAGACTGTCGTCAACTTTTCTATAGAAAACTAGACTGTCGTCAACTTTTCTATAGAAAACTAAGACTATCGTCAACTTTTCTATAGAAAACTAAGACTATCGTCAACTTTTCTATAGAAAACTAAGACTATCGTCAACTTTTCTATAGAAAACTAAGACTATCGTCAACTTTTCTATAGAAAACTAAGACTATCGTCAACTTTTCTATAGAAAACTAAGACTATCGTCAACTTTTCTATAGAAAACAAGACTATCGTCAACTTTTCTATAGAAAACAAGACTATCGTCAACTTTTCTATAGAAAACAAGACTATCGTCAACTTTTCTATAGAAAACTAGACTATCGTCAACTTTTCTATAGAAAACAAGACTATCGTCAACTTTTCTATAGAAAACAAGACTATCGTCAACTTTTCTATAGAAAACAAGACTATCGTCAACTTTTCTATAGAAAACTAGACTATCGTCAACTTTTCTATAGAAAACTAGACTATCGTCAACTTTTCTATAGAAAACTAGACTATCGTCAACTTTTCTATAGAAAACTAGACTATCGTCAACTTTTCTATAGAAAACTTAGACGATCGTCAACTTTTCTATAGAGAACTTGAACGATCGTCATTTATTCTATAGAGAACTTGGACGATCGTCATTTTTCCATAGAAAACTTTGACGATCGTCATTTTTTCTATAGAAAACTTGAACGATCGTCATTTATTCTATAGAAAACTTAGACGATCGTCAACTTTTCTATAGAAAACTTAGACGATCGTCAACTTTTCTATAGAAAACTTAGACGATCGTCAACTTTTCTATAGAAAACTTAGACGATCGTCAACTTTTCTATAGAAAACTTAGACGATCGTCAACTTTTCTATAGAGAACTTGAACGATCGTCATTTATTCTATATTTTTTCCATAGAAAACTTTGACGATCGTCATTTTTTCTATAGAAAACTTGGACGATAGTCAACTTTTTAATAGAAAACTTGGACGATCGTCAACTTTTCTAAAGAAATCTTGAACGATCGTGATTTCTATATCTTAGTCTAGGTCTTAGTTAGTAGTCTATGTCTTCGTCTATTTCCTCTGCTATGTCTTAGTGTATATCTTAGGAAATGTTTTAGTCCATGTCTCAGCTTTTTACTAAGTTTAAACTTAAAATTAATATTTCCTTTAACTCCTCCTAAAACTACTCATCTGTCAAAATAATCAATTTTATAAACTTAGTTTATTTCAAAATCGTGACAAGTGAGTGAAATGTAAAATTATTAAATATTTCAAAATAATGAAACCTATATTTTATTTAACATGAACATGAACGAACTAATCTAATGAAATTATTTATCTTAACTCGACACCCAACTTTCACACGAGACGTGTTTCATTGTTACAATTATTGTACGATTCAGGCAAAATTCAATTGTTTTGATGATAGTCATGAATAATTGACAAGTGGACTGTTATAGAGTTTCAATTGTAATGGGCGTAGATGACTTTTTTGATTCACTACGATATTTTAAAATTTTTAGTGTGAAGAATTTATGATTGGTTAGATTAAATACATTAAGAATCAAATTTTCAGAGCATCTTTTTCTTAACGTGTACGACTATATAGAATTGCTACACTGCCTAGATCAGGGGCCGAAATATCTACTACTAAAATAATTAGGTTGAATCAAATCTTGTGGTTGAATCTTGTAAATTGTTCCACAATTCTGTGGGATCCTAGTTTTGAATCTAACCTTTAAAAAATGTCAGTGTTGTCGGTTGGAAATCTTTTCAGTTTATATAAAAATATAAGTTTTTCCAATACTATATTTTGAAATTTAACATATAGATTTTCCGTTACCGATTTTATTTCGTTTAAAGTAATCGAAATATTTCTTGACTTTGAGTAGGGAACCAGAAAAAATGTAATGCAAATTTCTTTTGTTTTACATTTAAACAAATCATAAAGAGGAAATAATATATCATCAGTTTTCAAAATTCATGTTAATAATTATAAACAATGACATGTAGCCTGCATTAGAAATTGTATCGATCGCACAATGGGGCTGAAAACATTTACAATGGAAATATTTAACTAAAAAATTTAAATTATTTAAATTATGTACCAGCTTTTTGTGGTAAAAGTTTGAATTTTAAATCGAATATTTTCGAAGCTTTACTAGATAGCTAAATAAGCAGGTTCTTGGATTGAAGATGGATAGACATATACAGGGTTATCCATTTTGCGGTTTCAAAGGTGAACGTAAATAAAACACATAAAAAATATTTTTTTCATGATATTTCTTTTTTATTATAAAGTTTTAACATTGACATTATATGGGAAACACTACATCATTTAAATGACCACCACGCGAAATTTTGCAAACATTATTTCTTTTGAGGTAATTTGCGACCACTTTTTGACATATATTGGGCGGTATTTCAGCCATAACTTGACTAATGTTGGTTTTTAAGTGCTCAAGAGTTAAAGGTTTATCTGCATAAATACGGTCTTTCGCGTAGCCCCACAAAAAAGTGTAATGGTGTCAAATCGCATGATCTTGGTGGCCAGTGGATATCGCCATGACAAGAAGTTACGCGGCCAGGAAATGTCTGCAAGAAAGCCATATTCGCTCGAGTTGTGTGGCATGTGACACGGCCTTGTTGAAACCACATATTCTCTAAGTCTTATCATATCGAGTCTTTAGATTGAAATGATCGCAAGCGACAGGAAAAATATTGATCGTAAACGACAAAAAATCTTAATTAAACAAAAATGGGGAATGTTTTAGTTCATAACATTTTTATTCTTTGTTAGTTTGCTATTTTCGACAAACTAATTAAATTTTTTCCAAATTGTTAAGAAGTTATAGGGCAAAGTATTGTATATATAGTTTTTTAGTTTTACTTCAATAACTTTAAAAACTTAAAAATCGGTCAATGGATAGATGGAGTTTTGGACCAATTTTCAAAAACATGTATATTTTTAGAACAGTGGCCTCTACACTGGAGTAAATTTAAGCACCATTTCATGTAACACTTATTAGTCCGTAGTACCTGGTAGACCGAGCCTTGCTTGGAGCTTTATGATAAGCATTTTGAGGAAAATTTTAAAGTTTTTACCTCTGTCGACTCATGCGCAACAACTTTGCTAAAGATTATAGTCTGATCAAATGCACAGTTTACGATTTAATTCATTTTGAGTAGTTTTCTGTGGCGCCACCTGTCAGACTTTGCTTATTCCAATTCATAAACCTTCTTCGGCTTATCCGTAACAACTTTGCTGCAGATTATAGCATGATTAAATGTACAGCATACGATTAAATTGACTTTGAGTAAATTTCAGTAGCGCCACCTGTCGAAATTTCTTCATACCAACTAAGAAACCTTCGTCGGCTCATGTGCAACAACTTTGCTAAAGATTGTAGCATGATTAAATGTACAGATTAATATTAAATTGACTTTGAGTAAGTTTCTGTAGCGCCACCTGTCGGAAATTATTCATACCAACTAAAAAGCCTTCGTCGGCTCATGCGCTACAACTTTGCTAAAGATCATAGCATGATCAAATGTACAGTTTACGATTTAATTAATTTTTAGTAATTTTCAGTGGCGCCATCTGTCGGAAATTAGTCTTATCAACTTTAAAACCTTCGCCGGCTTATCCGCAACATCTTTGCTAAAGAGCATAACACAATCAAATTCACAGTTTACTATTCTATAAAGAACATACATACAGACAAACATTCATTTGTTTAAAATAATACTAATTTTTCCCCCTTTTTATTCCCTAATTTCTAAAAGTTCCATATGTATATTTGGTACTTTTTTGGTGCCAATTGAATTCGGTACATTTTTTTAAAACGCATTTAACATAATGTATAATGTTCCTATTCATATTACTTTGGAGATGTTAAGTTATCATTTTATCCCTTTTTTACCCATTTTGGCTCCAAAATCAAAAAAAGTACCAAATACGTGTTTCATGTTTTTTTTACAGTATCAAATTTCTTTCTATATTCTTTAGTTTAAAATATAAGAGTGGGTTAAAAAGGTGCCAAAAAAACTATTTTCACCCTTTTTTACCCCCTATCGGACATAGTTTCAAAAAAGTACCAAACACCTGTCCGCTTATTTTCAAAGCTGTTTAAAACGTAATTTTAATTTTGTTTCTATGCCTATTACTTTAGGAGACATAGCGTTTTCGATTTTTTCCCCTTTTTACCCGTTTTTACCCTCTTAGAGGTAAAAGTTCCAAAAGTCCCTTCTTCTTCGACCTATACATCAAAAAAGATACCCACTGTCCAAATTTTATCAAAATCGTTAGATCCGTTTTCGAGATAGCCATTCTATATATATATATATATATATATATATATATATATATATATATATATATATATATAATTATTGCTCGTTTAAGAATATAAGATAACTTTCGCAAATATAAACCAATCGAAAAGAATTTCGAAAACTACTTAAGAAAGAAAGAAAAATTTGCTTTCTGTACAACGCTATCTCTAATAGCTTAAGATATATTTAACGGAATGTCGTTGACGATTATTTAAATCTCGATATGACCATTACGCTCCGAATTCACGGTGACCATCGTTCCATCGTCGTTTTAGAAATAAGGTCCAATCACACCTTCGGACCAAAGAGCGCACCAAACAGTGACGACAATCTTGTTTATTACTATACCCATCGAGTGAGAAATGTGCTTCATCGCTGAAGAAAATTTTGTTCGAAAAATCGCCGTCCACCGCCAGTTGTTCAAGCATCCATTTATATGGATGAATGTGCCGTAAGACAGTCCTAATTCCAGAGAACGTCAAGGACTCGACACATTCGGGTCTTCGGCAACACTTTCACTTACAGCAGCGATATTTTCAACGGAACTAGCGAAACGATGATGCACAGGCCTTACAATATTTGTAACCGCTACAGTCTCCTGAAATTTCTTCTCAATTTTGTCAATTACTAGCGTAGTTGGACGATTATGTAAACCTTAATCTCCTTTTAAAGCACGATATGTGGCTGTTGCAGAATCACCATTTTTGTAGTATGTGTTGATCATTTTTGTGCCTTTTTTGATACTTAAGCGATCCATTTTCGTCAATGTCAGACTTTCAACTGAAAAGAAAAAAAATAGGTTTAACAACTTAGTTTGACAGATGTCGAATGTACAGTCCTATACTTTTAAAACCACGAAATGGATAACCCTTTATATTAGCTATAGTCACTAATTTTTAGAACGAGGAAGTCTTGTCTCAATGCTAGCCAATGTGCAAAATTTTGTCATAATCGGTCATGATTTGACCATAGCTCTCATATAAAGACAAAAATACCAAAAAGATAGTGGGTTTGTGTCTACCTGTCCATCAAATGAAAGCGCGATAGCTACTTAAAAAAATGAGCTGGAGGGACAACATTTTACAAAAGTATCACATTTTATAGGAATCGGTCCATATTTGACTTTAGCTTTCATAGAAAAAACACTCCCTAAAACCAATAAAATGCCACAAACGCTAGTTAAAAGCTATTAAATTATAAACTAAAGTGTGTCCCGACTAGAACGCAATTTTTAAATTTAGCGCGATTCGAAGTGTCATTGTTTGACATTTGAACAATTGTTATTGTTTGCTAGTAGAAGGTACGAGGTTAGTAAAAATGGAGCGCTACACGAATGAACAACACATTCTCATTGTGAAATTGTTTTACCGAAATGGTAAAAGTTTTGCGGCTATAGTTCACAAATTGCGATCAATTTAGGGTCACAATAATGCTCCAAAAAAATCAACTGTAAAGAGATTAATGGATAAATTTGCCGAAACTGGATCTGTTAGTGATGTAAAGACAACAACGCGCCTTCGACCAGGTCGTTCGACCGAAAATGTCGCAGCTGTACCTGATGATGTCGCTCAAACTCCATCCACCTCAATTCGATACCGAGCTCAGCAAATTGATGTCTCCAAATCCACTATGCAGCGAATTTTGACGAAAGATTTGCATCTTCATGCATACAAAGTTCAATTGACTCAGGAACTGAAGCCAGATGATCATGGACAGCGAAGGGAGTTCGTTAATTGGGTATTGGAGAGATAACAGGAAAATGCTGATTTTGCAGATAAAATCATATTCAGTGACGAGGCCCATTTCCATCTTGATGGCTTCTTCAATAGGCAGAATTGTCGCATTTGGGGTGAGGAAAATATTCGAGTGATTCACGAGAAGTAAATGCATACTCAAAGTGTCACTGTGTGGTGTGGTTTTTGGGCTGGAGGAATCATTGGATCTTTTTTTTATGAAAATGAGGCAGGTCAAGCGCAAGCTGTCAATGGTGTTCGGTATCGTGAAATGACTCCACTTTTTTCTTGCCTATAATTGAAGAATGTGGAGGGCACATGTCATAAGGCCAGAGAAACAATTCAATTGCTACGTTAGTCATTTTCCGGTCGTGTTATTTCGCGTTTTGGAGACCAGAATTGGCCGCCTAGATCGTGCGACTTAACACCTTTAGATTTTTTTCTTTGGGGTTTTTTGTAGTCGATGGTTTACGCGAATAAGCCGACGACGACTCAAGCTTTAAATGATGAAATTGGACGATGCATTAATGAAATACCGCAGCATTTATGCAAAAAGGTCATTGAAAAATTTCATTAAAAGATCGCGTGTGTGCCAGCAAAGCCGTGGCGGCCATCTGCACGATATCTTGTTCCACACATAACCTCATTCTGCCTAATTTACGATATAATAAAGTTTCACGATTTTTTCTTTGAATATCTGTGTTTTATTTAAAATTTAAAAATTGCGTTCTAGTTGGGACACCCTTTATTACAGCGATGACCACTTTATATAAATACCTGCCAATTTTTTGACAATCGGTCAACATATGGCTATAGTTCTTACATAAAAACCATCCCCTATTTATTTATTTAAATAGAAGTACATTCAGTATATTAAGATTGCACCTACGAAATTAGGTAGAATATATTTATAGAATCTCTCTTATGGTAGAATTTGCGTAATTTAATGACAAAAATGGGACTAAAAGGGTTAAATATTAAATTCTTTGTTATGCTAACAATAGCAAAACTGCGTAACCAAATCTATTAGCATGTTACTAATTTGCAACTTCAAAGTTTTCATTAGTTTTTGAATTAATAACACATTTAAAATTATAATAGGTTCATTTTCTTTATTAAAGAGTGCTCTAAATAAAATTTGTAGTTGGATTTTCTTAAATAAAAATCAAACCTTTTAATATAAAAACTCTACAAAATACGCAAATATAATGACATATTATACAAAATCATTTAGCATTAAAATGTTTACCTAGTACTCGGGTTTTGCAAAATTATCGACTTTTTTCGGAAACCCTCCCATTAAAGATTTTACAGTTGCTTCTGATACCTTTTTGGAGCATGTGTTCCACCTGCGCTTAAAATCGGACATGTTCTTGGAAATCTTTCCTGTGTTCTTCAATTCCTTTTTTACCAGAGCCCAATACGTTTCCACAGGCCGAAGTTCTGGGCAGTTAGGTGGATTTGCCTCTCGTGGTACAAAAATGACATTATTCTTTGAGTACCACTCAAGTGCCTTTTTTCCATAATGGCATGATGCCAAATCGGGCCAAAAAAATGTAGTCACTCTGTGCTCTCTTAAAAAGGGTAACAACCGTTTTTGTAGGCACTCCTTTATATAAATTTCTGTGTTTATTGTGCCAGATGCCACAAATACTTTACTTCTTTTGCCACAACTGCAAATAGCTTGCCACACGAGAAACTTCTTAGGGAATTTTGTTTGTTTTTTTGTGCGAAACTCTTGCCGAACATTGCCCCGTTTATTAGCAACATAAAAATCTTGACCAAGAAGTTGAGAAAAGTCTGCCAGTACGTATGTTTCATCATCCATTTTTTTATAAAATCAGACTTCAATTTTTTCGCTCGTTTTTTTGCTTCTAAGTTCTTTATAGCATTGCGATCTGGAACCTTTTGGACTTTGTATGTCTTCAGTCCAGCATATGCTTTGACTCTATGTGCAAAATTCGTAGAACATTTCACCGTACGAGCTGCTTTTCTTAAAGAAGTGTTAGGCACTCTTCGAAAGAGTCGGTCGACTTCTTTTGCCTTACCATTATCTGTAGGACCTTTTTTCCTCCCTGATCCAGGTTTTCTTTCAATGCTCAGGTTTTCCTTATACCGTCTGATGGCATTAGAAACCGTTCGAGGGTCAACTTTCAAATTTTTAGCTATTTTTTTAAAAGTCCATGACAGATTTTTTTGAAAAGTTTTAATTATATTTTCACGAACTTTTTTTCGCAGTTCATTTTGATTGAAATAACTATTGAAAATTAATAATTTCTAAAATAATAGTATCTGACATATCTATAGAAACTAACTTGATCAAAAAATAAATTATTTCTTGCACTATGGATAAATTTTGTCTAAAATAGTAAATGCATATTTTTTTTAGAACACTCTTTATTATAAAACAAAAAAAAAACCTATAGGATATTTATTTGCTATAAGTAAATCTTGAAGCACGTGTACCATTCAAACATGACATACGACATGACAATTGATCGTTTTTATGATGACAATTGATCGTTTTTATGATTTGTCCATTTATCAGTTCAACTGACTATTTTTTCAATTAAAAAATCAATTAACCATTTAACTCATATTGGAAACGTAATAATGTATTAATTTGCAAAGAAATTGATTATAACCTTTATCACATTTAACTGACACAATATTAATTAAAGTAATTAAAGTAATTGTTAATAATAGCAAATAATTTAGGTTTCAATTTCTTACAAAAAATTGCCATATGGTTAAACAATTTCTTATGAACAATTTTTTTACTATCGGATTTTCTTAAGTTACAGAATTCCCCCATTTAATGGGAATGGTTTAACAATTTTACAATTAAACTGCATAAGTAATTTAACTGAACTTTGGCGTTAATTTTACAATAACTTTATTTAACTTTGTTTTTTTTTCATTCTTAACAATTAGTTATCGTGACTTTTAATTTCCACCTTAAGATTAAGTGTTATAAATAAATGTTATGCATTAATTGCAATAAATACAAAAGTTATTTAACAATTCTATAACAAAAAAATTAAATATTTGCATAAACTTTAATTGTATTTTCTTTGTATTTGATTATTTCATTACAGTGGCTTGGACAGCTCATCGTGTAGCCAATGCATTGAACTTCTAAAGAAATTAGCCGCTCAGGGTCACACAATTGTTTGTACCATTCATCAGCCCTCGGCTTTGGTCTTTGAAATGTTTGATAAATTGTATACAGTCGTCGATGGTCACTGTATGTACCAGGGTCCTGTAAGAGAACTGATACCATTCTTGGCCGATCAAAATCTTATGTGTCCCAGTTATCACAATCCAGCGGATTTTCGTAAGTTTTCTTGAGATTTTAAGACATATAAAAAGTTTTTCTAAAGAAAACTAGGACGATCGTCAACTTTTCTAGAGAAAACTAAGACGATCGTCAACTTTTCTAAAGAAAACTAAGACGACCGTCAACTTTTCTAAAGAAAACTAAGACGATCGTCAACTTTTCTAAAGAAAACTAAGACGATCGTCAACTTTTCTAAAAAAACTAAGACGATCGTCAACTTTTCTAAAGAAAACTAAGACGGTCGTCAACTTTTCTAAAGAAAACTAAGACGATCGTCAACTTTTCTAAAGAAAACTAAGACGATCGTCAACTTTTCTAAAGAAAACCAAAACGATCGTCCATTTTTCCAAAATAGACTTAGACGATCGTCCACTTTTTCTAAAGAAAATTTAGACTTTTCTAAAGAAAACTAAGACGATCATCAACTTTTCTAAAGAAACCTTAGACGATCGTCCACTTTTCTATAGAAAACTAAGACGATCGTCAACTTTTCTAAAGAAACCGTAGACGATCGTCCACTTTTCTATAGAAAACTAAGACGACCGTCAACTTTTCTTAAGAAAACATATACGATCGTCAACTTTTCTAAAGAAAACTTAGACGATCGTCAACTTTTCTAAAGAAAACTTAGACGATCGTCAACTTTTCTAAAGAAAACTTAGACGATCGTCAACTTTTCTAAAGAAAACTTAGACGATCGTCAACTTTTCTAAAGAAAACTTAAACGATCGTCAACTTTTCTAAAGAAAACTTAGACGATCGTCAACTTTTCTAAAGAAAACTTAGACGATCGTCAACTTTTCTAAAGAAAACTTAGACGATCTTCAACTTTTCTAAAGAAAACTTAGACGATCGTCAAATTTTCTAAAGAAAACTTAGACGATCGTCAAATTTTCTAAAGAAAACTTAGACGATCGTCAAATTTTCTAAAGAAAACTTAGACGATCGTCAAATTTTCTAAAGAAAACTTAGCTGATCGTCAAATTTTCTAAAGAAAACTTAGACGATCGTCAACTAAGATGATCGTCAACTTTTCTATAGAAAACTTGATCGATCGTCAACTTTTCTATAGAAAACTTGAACGATCGTCAACTTTTCTATAGAAAACTTGAACGATCGTCAACTTTTCTATAGAAAACTTAAACGATCGTCAACTTTTCTATAGAAAACTTGAACGATCGTCAACTTTTCTATAGAAAAGATCGTCAACTTTTCTATAAAAACTTGAACAATCATCATTTTTCCTATAGAAAACTTGAACGATCGTCAACTTTTCTATAGAAAACTTGAACGATCGTCATCTTTTCTATAGAAAACTTGAACGATCGTCAACTTTACTATAGAAAACTTGAACGATCGTCAACTTTACTATAGAAAACTTGAACGATAGTCAACTTTTCTACAGAAAACTTTAACGATCGTCAACTTTTCTACAGAAAACTTAAACGATCGTCAAATTTTGTATAGAAAACTTGAACGATCGTCAACTTTTCTATAGAAAACTTGAACGATCGTCATCTTTTCTATAGAAAACTTGAACGATCGTCAACTTTACTATAGAAAACTTGAACGATCGTCAACTTTACTATAGAAAACTTGAACGATAGTCAACTTTTCTACAGAAAACTTTATAGAAAAACTTGAACGATCGTCAACTTTTCTATAGAAAAAATCGTCAACTTTTCTATAAAAACTTGAACAATCATCATTTTTCCTATAGAAAACTTGAACGATCGTCAACTTTTCTATAGAAAACTTGAACGATCGTCATCTTTTCTATAGAAAACTTGAACGATCGTCAACTTTACTATAGAAAACTTGAACGATCGTCAACTTTACTATAGAAAACTTGAACGATAGTCAACTTTTCTACAGAAAACTTTAACGATCGTCAACTTTTCTACAGAAAACTTAAACGATCGTCAAATTTTGTATAGAAAACTTGAACGATCGTCAACTTTTCTATAGAAAACTTGAACGATCGTCATCTTTTCTATAGAAAACTTGAACGATCGTCAACTTTACTATAGAAAACTTGAACGATCGTCAACTTTAGTATAGAAAACTTGAACGATAGTCAACTTTTCTACAGAAAACTTTAACGATCGTCAACTTTTCTACAGAAAACTTAAACGATCGTCAACTTTTCTATAGAAAACTTGAACGATCGTCAACTTTACTATAGAAAACTTAGACGATCGTCAACTTTTCTATAGAAAACTTTTTTGTTTTTGAATCAATATAGTCAATTGATGAAATGTCAAATATTAAGCTGTCATCGTCCGACATTGCCTAACTGTTTGAAAAACCAAAAAAAAAGACATGGCATTTTATTATTGACCGTGGATATGTTTGAAGCTTAAGCCTAATTTTTTCTTATTTTTTTGTCTTCTTCTAGTACTCGAAGTGGCCGTTGGTGATTACGAACGTGATTTAGAAAAACTAATTAATGCCGCCAATAAAAAATATTTCGAAGATGCTGATTCTCAACTAAATCAAGTTACGCGGCTTTTGTCGAAGATAAAAGGTAATTTAATTTTTTGTTATGCTTTTTTAATTTTTAACACTATTAAGTTTGTTTTTTTTTTCTTGTTTGTTAATTTTATTTGTTTTTATTGAATTTGAATTGAGTGTAACGCAAAAAACGTGTTAAATTTTTTGATGATCTTATGAATTTTCAGAAGCTGTTAGAAAAGCAATAAAAATGTCATAATGATGGCAATTTATGAGTTTAATGTTATTATGTATTTTTCCGTATATTATTATCTTTTTTTAATTTGTAATGAAATACGTTTGGGTAGGTTAGGCTAAGAAGGTTAAAGTCGTTACACTATCTTCTGACCTATAGATGGTCTCTTCGTGTTGCCTGGCAGGAATAGAAAAAAAGGATTAGAGCCAAAAAAAAAACGCTAAAATAATTACACAGATTAATAAGCCCTAAGATTCGCTATAGCTAGGTAGTGACTTTCTCTTCTTCTTCCTTAACATTAATCTGAAGCAACAATTGAGGTTCGACGATGCCACAGTTTTCAATCAATAAAACGTTTTTAAAATGTATCTAAAAACATTTTTTTGAGAAACTTTTTAGAAGTGTGACGATCGTCCAAGTTTTCTATAGAAAAATTGACGATCGTCTAAGTTTTCTATAGAAAAGTTGACGATCGTCTAAGTTTTCTATAGAAAAGTTGACGATCGTCTAAGTTTTCTATAGAAAAGTTGACGATGGTCTAAGTTTTCTATAGAAAAGTTGACGATGGTCTAAGTTTTCTATAGAAAAGTTGACGATCGTCTAAGTTTTCTATAGAAAAGTTGACGATCGTCTAAGTTTTCTATAGAAAAGTTGACGATCGTCTAAGTTTTCTATAGAAAAGTTGACGATCGTCTAAGTTTTCTATAGAAAAGTTGACGATCGTCTAAGTTTTCTATAGAAAAGTTGACGATCGTCTAAGTTTTCTATAGAAAAGTTGACGATCGTCTAAGTTTTCTATAGAAAAGTTGACGATCGTCTAAGTTTTCTATAGAAAAGTTGACGATCGTCTAAGTTTTCTATAAAAAAGTTGACGATCGTCTAAGTTTTCTATAGAAAAGTTGACGATCGTCTAAGTTTTCTATAGAAAAGTTGACGATCGTCTAAGTTTTCTATAGAAAAGTTGACGATCGTCTAAGTTTTCTATAGAAAAGTTAACGATCGTCTAAGTTTTCTATGGAAAAGTTGACGATCGTCTAAGTTTTCTATGGAAAAGTTGACGATCGTCCTAGTTTTCTATAGAAAAGTTGACGATCGTCCTAGTTTTCTATAGAAAAGTTGACGATCGTCCTAGTTTTCTATAGAAAAGTTGACGATCGTCCTAGTTTTCTATAGAAAAGTTGACGATCGTCCTAGTTTTCTATAGAAAAGTTGACGATCGTCCTAGTTTTCTATAGAAAAGTTGACGATCGTCCTAGTTTTCTATAGAAAAGTTGACGATCGTCCTAGTTTTCTATAGAAAAGTTGACGATCGTCTAAGTTTTCTTTAGAAAAGTTGACGATCGTCTAAGTTTTCTTTAGAAAAGTTGACGATCGTCTAAGTTTTCTTTAGAAAAGTTGACGATCGTCTAAGTTTTCTTTAGAAAAGTTGACGATCGTCTAAGTTTTCTTTAGAAAAGTTGACGATCGTCTAAGTTTTCTTTAGAAAAGTTGACGATCGTCTAAGTTTTCTTTAGAAAAGTTGACGATCGTCTAAGTTTTCTTTAGAAAAGTTGACGATCGTCTAAGTTTTCTTTAGAAAAGTTGACGATCGTCTAAGTTTTCTTTAGAAAAGTTGACGATCGTCTAAGTTTTCTTTAGAAAAGTTGACGATAGTCTAAGTTTTCTTTAGAAAAGTTGACGATCGTTTAGGTTTTCTTTAGAAAAGTTGACGATCGTCTATGTTTTCTTTAGAAAAGTTGACGATCGTCTAAGTTATCTTTAGAAAATTTGACGATCGTCTAAGTTTTCTTTAGGAAAGTTGACGATCGTCTAAGTTTTCTTTAGAAAAGTTGACGATCGTCTATGTTTTCTTTAGAAAAGTTGACGATCGTCTAAGTTTTCTTTAGAAATGTTGACGATCGTCTAAGTTTTCTTTAGAAATGTTGACGATCGTCTAAGTTTTCTTTAGAAAAGTTATAGAAATTTTGACGATTGTCTAGGTATTCTTTATAAAAGTTTACGATCGTCTAGATCGTAAAGAAAAGTTTACTTCCCAAGGATTTTGACATTTTTATTGCTTTGCTTATAGACCAAAATTTATAGTAATGACTTTTAAAAATTTTCCTTTATTATTTGTTTATTACTTTAGCTGATAATGTCGACTTAACCAGTTGTTTAACTGGCAACGGTAGTAATAAACTTACAAAAATCTTCAACACAACTGCCGTTGGCCTGCAGTTGCCTACCTTCGACTATATCAAGCCTTCAGCTGAAGAGTTGGCCTTGGAAGAGATGAAGGCCCTGAATACAACGGAAAATGTCATGGCAGATAATAAAAAACAACAAGAGAAATCGCATGAGTCACAAGAGTCTAAGTCGCTAAAAGTTGAGTCCACTTCTTTAATTGACATTGATAGCAAAGATGTGGCAAAAGCCTCGTTTGTCATGCAGTATCTTTTGCTCTTACAGCGAATTTTAATTTGTTCAAAACGTAATTATGTAAGTAAAACTTAACTTTATTATTTATTTATTTAATATATTTCGTTTTATTTAATATTTTTATTAGACTTTAAGAAACATTTAAATTGCTTTTAATATTGTTTCATATTTTTTTAAAATGAAAACAAAACAATTATATTTTTCAAAAATATAAAAGGAAACATTACGAAAACAAAATTAATTTAATTTTTGTATAAACAAGTTGATCATTTTTTTTTTTTGTTTACAAATATTTTTTATTAACATATTAAAGTAAACATTTAAATTCCATTTTAAAAGGTTTGTCAACTTCGTAAATTTCTATTAAACATTAAAGTTTTGTTATTCGAGTGGGAACACTCAGCTTCAAATAAGTAGAGTGATACGAGGACAGTTCAATAAGTTAGTGACTTTTTGAATGAAACCCATGCTTTTATTTTAGTTAATTAATTTTTCAACATAGTATCCTTTGTGTTCT
The DNA here is from genome assembly GCA_933228675.1 of Stomorhina lunata. NCBI lineage: Eukaryota > Metazoa > Arthropoda > Insecta > Diptera > Rhiniidae > Stomorhina > Stomorhina lunata. The sequence continues at coordinate 85,897,053 of OW121741.1, read as the reverse complement.
ATATATCCAATGATTGTTCAATTATCTATCCCTTCTGAAAATATGATTTGCTAAGGTAATCAAAATAGCCAACTTTGAGTTGATTTCACCGTTGGAGTTAAATCTCTTTCCGTCGAACCATTTCTTTAAGTTTAGAAACAAAAAATTATTATTCGGTGTAAATCTGAATAATATTGCGGATGAGAGAGCAATTCTTAGCCCCAGTTCTTGGATTTTTTGCCAACGAAACTAGATCAGATATTAGTAAAAATTTGGCGCAGTATGGGACAAAAACTGAAAATTTTAATTTTTGAAGTCGAATATCTTCAAAACGGTAGGAGATAGGATATGCATTTCGTGATGTTTTTTGTAGATCTTGACTAAGTATTTGTTATCGCTTCGAAAATAACAATTATATATCGTTTTAGTGATTTATGAGTCTGAGGTGCCCTACTTTGGGGGCTCCGCACAGTGCAAAAAATAGAAGAACAGATCCTACAAAGTTGAAATTTTGAATACTTGTTCAGTTTTATATTCTTCTCTTATCCTTGACTTCCAGTGTAGCATAGGGCCTCAACGTTTTATATAGATAAGAAAAATTCAAAAAAATTTTGAAATCCGTCGACTCCTTAGGCCCCCATTTTGTAACTTATTTTACTTTACAAGTCGCAATTCTACACAGAATTTGGTGAAATATAATACACTAATCTACTAATTAATTAAAAAAAGAGGTCTGCTAATTTTTGTTGAAATTTGTCGACTTCTTGGGGTACCTGCTTTGGGCCCCCATTTTTTTTTTTACCAATTTCAATGTACGAGTCGCAATTTTCATCAGAATTTTATGAAATTAAAAATGGGGGTCCGTCTTGGACCGCCATTTTTCACCAATTTTTCTTTTTGACGTTTAATCCTCAATTCTAAGAATAATTTGATTTTGACACACGCCTATAATTTAATCTAAGAAATAGGTCTACTAATTGATTCAAGAAAGAGTTATACTAATTCTATTTGAGATCCCTTGACTCTTTGAGGTACCTGCCTTGGACCCCCATTTTTCACTTTTTATTGTTCTCAATGTATAAGCCGGAATTCTTATTACAACTTGAAAAAATGTGGCACACGTCTATAAGTTTATCCAACAAAGAGCTCAACCAATTTTGGTTGAAATCCGTCCACTCCTTGCTTTGGACCCCCATTTTTCACTTGTTTTTCTTCTCAATATGTGACTTTTTTTTTTAGAAAATTTTGAACTTTGTTCTACGAACGGTAAATTTTGGTGAATTTTTTTGTTTTTTTTTTTTATTTTTTTGTCCAAAGAATAGCGAAAACACTCAATTTTGTAGAGCTTTTTTCGATTTCCTGATATCTCCTTAACTATATACGATATTAATTTATTATCTTCTGCTGACTAAAGCCAAGGTTCTGTATCTTAATTAAATCGACATCAAGATTAAAGCTGCGAAACTAAATTCGATGCATGAGCTACTGAGTTTGATGAAAAATTTTATCACTTTTCGCTTTAGAACATTTATAATATATAATATAAGTTTTTCTTTTAAACAATTATTGATCCTTAATATCGAGACTCTTCTGTATAGAACTGCATCATTAGATTTTTCAAAATCGGTGGTCAAAAAATGTCTTTTTTGCAACAGAAATACCATAGCCGCTCTGTAAAATCTAGGCTTTTCAAGTTCAAAACTTAAGCTCCCCAGCACTAATGGTATATGCACCTAAAATTATTCAAATCGGCCCAACGGTTAAGAAGTTGCGAACTTATTTCCATTATTTTTTTCCAACATCCCACTGTGCAAAGGCTATAAGCACAAAATATATGACTTAAATTTTTCAAATTTAAATAGGAGTCATCTGACAGTTGATTCAAAGAGTAATTTGAATTTCCAAATTAAAAGGGTGAACATTTTTAAAAGTCACGGACTTATTGACCCGCCATCGTTTTTCATAAATATTTTATGTGCATTTAAGATATCAGGTTATCTATTTTGCGGTTTCAAAAATGAACATAAAAAAACACATATATAATATTTTTTCATGATATTTCTTTTTTATTTCAAGTTTGAACGTTGACATTATGTGTGAAACACTATATCATTTAAGTGACCACCACGCGAAATGTTGCAAGCATTGATTCTTTTGAGGTTATATTCGATCACTTTTTGACATATATTGGGCGGTATTTCAGCCATAGCTTGACGAAAATTGGTTTTAAAGTGCTCAAGAGTCAAAGGTTTATCTGCATAAAAACTGTCTTTTGCGTAGGCTCACAAAAAAAGTCTAATGGTGTCAAATCGCATGATCTTGTTGGCCAGTTGATATCGCCACGACGAGAAATTATGCGGCCAGGAAATGTCTCTTGCAATAAAGCAATATTCGCACGAGTTGTGTGGCATGTGGCACCATCTTGTTGCAACCACATATTCTCCAAGTCGTATTCTTCAATAGCAGACAAAAAAGAGTCGGTTATCACATGACCATAACGCTCCGCATACAAAGAATCGACACATTCGGGTCTTCGGCAACACTTTCACTTACAGCAGCGCTTTTTTCAGCTCACAGATGCACCGGCCTTACAATATTTGTAACCGTTCCAGTCTCTTCAAATTTCTTCACAATTTTGCCTATTGCTTGCGTAGTTGGACGATTATGTAAACCATAATCTCATCTTAAAGCATGATATGTGGGTGTTGCAGAATCACCATTTTTGTAGTATGTTTTGATAATTTGTATGCGTTGTGTGATACTTAAGCGATCCATTTTCCTCAATGTCAGACCTTCAACTGAAAAGAAAAAAATTGGTTCAACAACTTAGTTTGACAGATGTCGAATTAAAGTCCTATACTTTTGAAACGCCGAAATGGATAACCCTTTACTTCAAATATTTTTGTTGCATAAAAGCTATTTTTTTAATAATATTTTATTTCTCATTAAAACAACATCTTATTTAATTCTATAGATGTTTCATAGGTCAGTAAATAAATAATTAAATGTCTTTAGGTTTAAATGTTAAACAATTAGCGCAATTTAATAATAACGTTAAAAGTTTAATTTACTTTCTATAGCAGTTTTATAATACAATAATTTAAAAAAAAATTGTTCATAAGGAAATACGAGTATAAAGTTATTTTGCAAATATAATTCTTTTTGCCAGTGCTTAAGAGTCCTAATTACACACTGCGACAAAAAAATGAAGTAAAAGTTTCTGGGATGTTATACCATTTTTCTGGTAGGTACTGTCGAGTAGAACAACACTCCGTTTTTGGAATTTTCAAAACACCCCCAAAATGTGGAATTACGGATAAACGGTGCATACGGTTTTTCATAACCGTATGCACTTATGACCCCGTAACTTAGACAAATGTCAATCGATTTTAAGTTTTTTTTTAAGATTTTGAAAGAAGAAGCTTAGCCCATTTTAACGGTATATATGAGTAGTTTCTTAAAATATATTTACGACACATATGTGTTTTTTAACACGAAATATATTTTTTTCCGCTTTTTTTCCACATTTTTCTATTTTCGGGACGTTGTTATAAAATATTTTTATATAGGAACCGTGCAATTTATTATATAAGATTACCAATAAAACGAGCCTTCATATTTAAAAATCCGTTAAAAACCGACTGATTTATTCAGCTCAAAAGAAAAACAAATTTTTACAAATACACAGTTTTTAACGATTTCGATCAAAAATGTTTGCTTGACCTTCCTTTCTTAGTTGATCATCAAGCAAAAAATCACAAAAAATGTCATTTTTGTTTATTTTTAAAAATTTCTTTTTAGCTGAACAAATCAGTCATTTTTTAACGGATGATAGCTCGTTTTATTGGTTATCTTATATATTTTTAAAATTAGATTATAAATTGCACGATTCCTATACAAAAATATTGTGTAACAACGTCCCGAAAATAGAAAGATGTAGAAAAAACAGAAAATAATATATTTGGTGTTAAAAGAACACATGTATCTTAAGTATATTTTAAGAAACTATATACCGCTGAAAAGGGCTAAGCTTCTTCTTTCAATATCTTTTACAAAAATTTTAAATCGGTTAGCAGTTATCTAAGTTATATGGTGATAAGTGTATACGGGTATAAAAAACCGGTTTTTTTACCGTAACTCCAGATTTTGGGGGAGTTTTGAAAATTCCCAAAACATAGTGTTGTTCTACTCGACAGTACCTACCAGAAAAATGGTGCGATGTTCCCAAAAACTTTTACTTTATTTTTTTTGTCGCAGTGTGTTATTTGTATCTGTAGAGAAAATGCGGGTAATGTAGTAGTTTTTGTCCAATAAAAAAAATTATTTAACTCTCCACATGGTGGCGATTTTTCAAAAAATGTGCCGGTAATATGGTACACCACATGTTGGCAATGTGCTAGTGTAACACATTATTATACCCTTCACCACCATAGATGGAAAGGGTATTACAAGTTTGTGCTGATATGTGTAACGCATAGAAATATTTGTCTTAGACCCATCTTTTAGTATACCAATAGGCTTATAATCACTTTCTGAGTCGATTTAGCGATGTCCGTCCGTCCGTCCGTTGTTGTTGTTGTAACAGCTCTAACATTTACAATTTTATAATTTTGTTTTTATGGGGGATCTGTTTGGAGATCAAGGCCAAGAAATTGTGCTACTTCAACTGGATGAGTCCACAAGTCCTCAGGACTAAGTGAAGTAGGGTTGGCGGTACAGTTGAAAATGTGGGGGGTATCATGAGGACCCTGACCACAAGCTGGGCATATGTTAGGGACGGCACGGTCTATGCGGGACCAAAAGATATTTAATCTATTGCTCCATCCCGATCTCAGTTGAGCCAGAACGACTCTTGTTTTCCGCGGCAGGTTCTTTTCTTCTTCTGCTATGGGCGGTGGGCGACCTCCTAATACAACATTCATGCGATAACCTGAAATCGCAGAGTTGGTGGCGTCTTTATGAATGTTGTTTAATGCTGCCATGTACGAGGTATGATCTAAAGGATCAGGTACATATCTTCGTATGCTATCCTCATACACGCGAAGATCTTTCCTGACATGCCTCGGGGAAGATGCCAACTGTGTGATGTTAAAGTTTGGATGATTTCTCCGATGACATCCCAAAAGGAACTGCTGAGATAGCATAATGTTGTGTTCCTTTACTGGAAGGATCTTTGTTTCCTCGTGAAGATGATGTGGTGAGGTAATTTGTAGGCAGCCTGTAATAGTTCTTAGGGCTGCATTTTGGCAGCATTGAATATTTCTCCACTGAGTATCACTTAGCGACGCTGACCATACTGGAGCAGCATAATTTGCCACTGACCGACCAATCGCTTTATAGGTAGACAGCAAGGTTTCTTTGTCCATTCCCCAAGTACTGCCGGCTAGTGCTTTAAGGACCTTGTTTCTACATCGCAATTTATGCGCGACAGTTGTGGCATGTGCTGACGAAGTAAAAAGGCTGTCGAGTGTGACTCCCAAGATTTTCGGGTGGTTCACTGTCGGAATTGGTACACCATCGATCTCGACGCCAAGTTGTATGCTTACTTCTTTTGTCCAGGTGGTAAATAGGGTTGCTGAGGATTTGGTTGGTTGTATCTTCAGGTTACGTTCAGTGAAGAAGTTGTGGATGGTCCGTCTGGCTGGCTGGCTGGACCCCCATGTAAGCCTTGTAATCAAACTACAGGTCGCCATTCTAAAGATAATTTGATGAAATTGGCCACAGATCATTTTTTTGATAATGGAACTATGGCTATTGAAATTCCTCAAAATCGGTCCATTATTTATGGTACCTCCCATAGGTCCCACTTCCCGGGATTGATATATTGGCCACAAATATCAATATTTTTTCATTAAATTTAAAACAGATACTGCTTATGTAAACCAATATCACTGTACTAAATTTGAAATCGGTCCACATTTGACCATAGCTCCCATACAAACTCTTTTGTCAAAACGCACTAAATGAGACAAAAATCACTAAAACGATCGTAAATCTGAAGATAATGAGAATTTTGAGTTTCTGTTTCACATACATAATTTTTGTAAAAACTGTAATCAATTTGCCAAATTTCGAGACAATCGAGATAATTTGAACCTAGTTTTATATAAGTCCAAATAACGGAAACAGCTTAAATGTATGTTTTGAGAAAATATTTGTATGATGGCAAAATTTTGCAAATATTTGTCTTTATACAGGAAAAAGAGCGTATATACCTTAGTGGTGAAGGGTATTGTATGGTCGGGTCTGACCGACTATAGCACTTTCTTACTTGTTTTTGTAAGATTTTACCATAACAAATATTTATATTACTAGTATTTATTCATTGAATCCTACACTATTTTTCCCGTAAGAAAGTGGTAAGTGATGGTAATGTGGTATAGGCTCTGCAATGTGGCATAGATATACATAGGTATAGTAAGGAATTAAGGAAAGGTTATTAAGTATTACTAAAAGTTAGTTAAGTAAGTAAGTAAGTACTAAAAGTTACCTATGTATATCCATGCCACAATATCAGCCTATACCACATTACCATCGCTTACCCTAGCAACCGAGGCCTTATGCTTCACTGGGAGTCAAGGATAACAGAAGGCAGAAGACCCTAGCAACTGGAAAAATAGTGTAGGATTCAATGAAAATTTAATAGTAAGGTCGTCACAATTTTAACAAGTCCTATTAAACTTTATGACTATAAGACATTGATAACACTGCTCTGCAAAAATTAATTTTTTGTCTTTCCTTTTAATAAAACTATGCGGACTATATGGATCTAGATCCGCAAAACTCAGATCCGTTGTCGGTTTTTTTCCATCAGATCTGGATTTTGTCTTATGGGCGTGGCAAATGTTTCCCCTTAAATTAGTCAGGTACGGAGACCTATTTCGTCCTAACTCGAGAAAGACTCATCCGATTTTCAAAATTAAAACACTTGAAGATGCATAACAAAATTGCATTTATTTTAGTCTAATATAATTTTTCTGTATCTCTTATCGTTTTGGAGTTATTTAGAAATTAATGGAGAAAAAATTTTTTTTTCGTGCGAAATTCGTAATTTTTTTCAGGTTAAAAATGTAATTAAAAAAAAGATAAAGAAAAATTTTAACATTTTAAACATTTTAAAAATTAGACTAAAATAAATGCAATTTTGTTATGCATCTTTTAGTGTTTTAATTTTGAAAATCGGATGAGTCGTTCTCGAGTTAGGACGAAATAGGTTTCCGTACCTGACTAATTTAAGGGGAAAAATTTGCCACGACCATAAAAAAAATCCAGATCTGATGGGAAAAAAACCGACAACGGATCTGAGTTTAGCGAATCAAATCCATGAAGATTTCATTAAAATTTTGATGAATTTCAAAAATTTTTCTTGGTAAGTTTTTCATTGTAAAATATTTCTATAGAAATTTTCTATTTATTACAAGAGAAGAAAACTTTCCTGTTGCAATTTTTAAATTACAAAATTTCCTAATTTTTCTATGAAAAATATTTTAACAAAAAATTTTTGGAAAAATTAATTGTAAAATTTGTTTGCTCACAAAATTCTGAATTGCTAAATTAAGTAGTTTTTTTTATAAAAAAATGTATAATACTTACAAAATTTTTTTAAAATTTAAAAGGAATTCTTTCTTACCTGTAAAGAAAAATATAAATAATTTCATTAGAAATTTTTCAAATAAAAATTATTACATGAAAAATTAAAAAAATAGAAATATAATTTATATTCTTTGAAGGAGGATAAAGTTTCTAGAACATAACATGTGTATGTATTTAAAATAATCAGAAATAATTAATTCGTACCCACAATACCACTTTAGATATACCCCCAATCTAGTAGTACAGGGTTCAATCTGCAATACTTGTTTTCTTTTCCATGTAGTCCACATAGTTTTATTAAAAGGAGGATTTGGCTGCAGATCAGTGTAATAGCTGTTAAAAAGCTGTGAGTGTTAGTAAATTAACATAAAAGGCTACCCTCGTATTTAAACAAGATTTGCATTAAAATTAAAAAAACTACATTTAAATCTGAAATCTGTTTTAAATTTTAACTTTTTGAAATAGGTAATTTACCTTTTAAAATTTTTAATTCCCTTTAATTGCTTCAGTTAATCAATTTTGTAGAATAATTAAGTTAATAATAAAAAAATAACATTACAATGAATTTTAAAAAATAATTTTCTGGGCATAAAATTGTAATTAAGTACTTAAATTTTTAGGTTACGCTCCGTTGCTTTTATAACTTTTTTTACGAGTTTTGAGAAAACCTTAATTTCTTTACGAAAATATTCAAACAAAGAAATTGTTTTAAATAATATATTTTTTTTTTCATTAAGCCATTAAGTTTTAAGTTTTACAACATGCTTGAATAATTGCTGTAATAAGAGGATACAAATCGTAATACCAGTATTTTTTTTATAATTTGTTTATATGCTCTAAAATTTTTTAAATAAATCCGTCTATTACGAAGGAATTCATAATTATCATAAAATTTGTTGATATGAAAGTAATTTCTTATGTAAAAGTTTTACTTTCCATTATTTTAAACTTTTTGAAAAGTTATTTACCTAAACTTTCCATAAGATGTCAGTATTAGGCAACCTCTTAATATTCAAAGAAACCATTGAAATGTTTAAAGATTTTGAAAGAAAAACAAGTAAGAAAGCGCTATAGTCGGTCAAGCCGACCATACGATACCCTTCACCACTAAGGTCAAAGGTGTTCTTTTTCCTGTATAAAGACAAATATTTGCTAAATTTTGCCATCATACAAACATTTTCTCAAAACTTATATATTCAATCTGTTTCCGTCATTTGGACTTATATGAGAGCTAGGGTCAAATGTGGTCCGGTAATCTCAAAATTTGGCAAATTGATTACAGGTTTTACAAAAATTATGTATGCAAAAAATAAACTCAAAATTTTCATTATCTTTAGATTTACGAGCGTTTTAGTGATTTTTTGTCTCATTTAGGTCGTTTTTAAAGAAGAGTTTGTATTGGAGCTATGGTCAAATGTGGACCGATTTCAACGAAATTTGGTACAGTGATTTAGGTTTACATAAGTAGTATTTGTTTAAAAATTTCATGAAAAAATATTGATACTTGTGGCCAATATAGCAATTCCGGGAAGTGGGACCTATGGGAGGTACCATAAATAATTGACCGATTTTGACCAATTTCAATAGCCATGGTCCCACTTTCAAAAAAATGATCTGTGCCAAATTTCATCAAATTATCTTTAGAATTGCGACCTGTTGTTTGATTACAAGGTTTACATGGGGGTCCAGCCAGCCAGACCGACGGACGGACGGACAGACATCGCTAAATCGACTCAGAAAGTGATTATAAGTCTATTGGTATACTAAAAGGTGGGTCTAAGACAAATATTTCTATGCGTTACAAACATCAGCACAAACTTATAATACCCTTTCAACCTATGGTATAATTAATAACTATATTAATCAATATCTATTTTACACTTAAGCTTTGACTAGAGTAACGTCTAGAGGAGCTATGGTCTTTCACTATTTATGTCTGGAACTACTACTAGCACCATGACTTGAACTATAACTACCGAATAATTATGTCTATGATTAGTACTAATCTAATTATTCTGATTAGTCCAAAGACTAATAATATGAGTAGAACTAATGACGAGTCCGTTGTATAGTGCTTTGGCTATAACTTTGACTATCCCTACAACTTTAGCTTTGACTGTATCATAAAAGTTAGAAGTGTTTTGCGTGTCCAGCGATTTTTCTTCCAAAAAGTTTTGGCGAAAAGAATTTTCGCATGAACATCGTTCAGGAATTGTTGAATGGCGTCAACGGCGATCCAGATTTGCTTAAAACGTGAAGTTTTTGCTGACTGTTTTTTTTTTTTTTCGATTACCGTGTAGTGTATCAGTAGTTCTTACCAAATGGTGTACGGCAATAAAGAGTAATATCTTAAAGTTATGCGCCGCTTGCGTGAAGAAATACGAAGAAATCATCCGAAATACGATAATGCACCTGCTCATTCGTCATTGGTTATGCGACTTTTTACTGTTTCCAAAACTGAAGAGACCAATGAAAGGATGGCGTTTTGAGACGATTTATAAAACGAATCGCGGAAAGAACACAAGAGCATACCAAAAAGTGCATATCCGAACTGGTTCTAGGATTGGAAAAAACTCTGGAAAAATTAAAATTTATCTTATTTTTCGAACAAATTTTTTCGAATAAAAGTATATCAGATCTATTCAGGTTAAAAACATAGATTTTTTTTGCTTGATAAATCCATTTATTACAAAAAACAAAATGAGTTGACAAATCATTTAAATTATTGCCCATTGTTGGCCACTCCTTTTTCTGTGCTTCTAATAGCATGTGAACTTTAAATAAGAATGAATCTAGGCTTGAATTTCTGATACCCTGAACTTAAGTGAAGCGTATTCCTGTAAGAGCGTTTTGAAACAATTAGTAGTCACAAGGGCCAAGGTCTAGACTATAAGGCGGGCTGAGCCAAAACTTCCCATCCAAGGCTTTCCTAATAGTTTTCGACCGGTCTCTTTTGATCGTCTGACCCGATTTAAACATCTCATTATACAAAACCTTTTGATCCCATCAAATACAGAGAATTACCTTGGCTTCATTCATATTCGACTTTAAAGGTAATGTGGGAAGTTGGCCGGGCCTTACAAATGACTTTTTAAGCTTGGGGTTACCGTGACTTCTATAACTTTGCAAAAGTCACCTGTGGTAATCTTGAGCCTATCCACATGCCCTACAATCAGACAGTGTACAAATATGATGGACAAAAGTTTGGATACTTCAGGTCTTGAAGGTGACAGCAAGTGTTCAGAACCTTTTTTGTCTGGAATAAATGCGTTCAAAAAAAATGTGATCTCTAATTGAAGTTTAGAAGCGGCCAGCCAGATGTGGCTAGATACTCCTATGACCAGTATTCTCATAAATTGGATACTGAACTGAGAAGGGCTCTCTAAAGACTGTCTCTGAGTGTACTCGGAAATTTTTTTTTAGTTATTAGTGATACAATATTTGCGTGATCATCCTCCAAACTCCTATAGGTATAGTAGAATACAGCTTTGATTCCAAAGTGGTGCAGAATAAAACAACGCCTTGTTATGTGTTCTCTTTCCAAAAAAATCTATTCAAGTCGGGTGATTTGGCGCCAATACGTCTCTTCGGAAGAAGATCGAAATTTATGGCTCGATTGTGTATTGCAACCGAATTTCAGTTGCTTCGTCTACCGTCAAGATATGGCTAGATACCCGTCTGCTCTACAGGTTTCTGATAAGTTCCTATAATCGGTATTCACATTATTAGGATACTGAACAGAGAAGGGCTCTCTAAAGGTAGTCCTTAGTGTACTATGAAATTTCGTTTTAGTTATAAGTGTTATAATATTTGCGCATGCGATCATCCTCCAAACTCCTATTGGTATAGTAGAATACTGATGACGTAGTATTACTTGTATTACTCAAATTCCTGCATACAATTTGTGATATTATGCAATCGGCTTTAGGAACCCTATCTTACTGGGCCAGTAACAAAAAAACTTAAGGAAAATCCTGAAAAACGGAGTAAGTCCTCTTCACCAGAAGGTATGTATACGGTTGATAACTTCAAACTAACGGTGCTGAATGGTGTAGAGTTGAGACTTGCGTCTGAGGCAAAGGTGTTAGTTTAGACAGTTATCATGAAAGTGGTATTAGCTAGAAAGAACGAAAAAGGGACTCAATATATACTGTTTCTGCAGAATACTTTTGGGCTAAAAATGGGGCTTAAGACCAATTGTTGTTTATTGGATTTACACAACCATTCTTAGGCCCGTTTTAACATACGGTTGTGCAGTTGTGAGAAGCTGTTGATAAAGTTTCATTCTTGGATTCTCTTAAAAAAGTACAACGTTGTGGTAGTATTGGTATTGTAAAAAGCACTCCGCAAGCAGACCTTGACATCTGTACCCTCCGTACCTTTTCATAAAGAGCATTTCAACCAGAAGTCTAGTAAGATTGTATGAGTCAGTAAATATACTAAGATATAGGCGGGCGGGCACACCAAAATAATGAGCTTAGCACGTTCCTTGAGCTCGGAGTCAGGCTCACCACGATCTAACTATTTAGTCAAGGAGCAATTATTCAACGCGGTACCAGCGGTCTTGTGGTGATGTAGGGGATGTTGGATACCAAGTAACAGTTCTGATTAGTCTTAATTTTATAAGGACAGACTTATCTTGGTCTATTCCTCATCTCAGCTGTGGACACTGACCTCCTCGTGGTATCACCTGTTTAGCTTCCTTAACACCCGTTAAAGTTATGAGCTAACAAGTGCCGCGACTTTTACCGTGGAAACTATAAAAATATGGGTTAGGACATCGGGCTAGTAACCTACTCCTGGAAAAAAAACTTACTATCAAAAAGCTAAAATTAGAATAATAAAAACGGACATCTTAATGTAAGAAAATGATGTCCAAAACTTCGATTGAAAGACCAAGTAGAAGAAAATCTTTCAAAGCTTGGCCTGCGAAATTGGAGAATAGCGCAGAAGATCGAAGCGCATGGAATTCTAAAACATGCTCGGCCTTTGACTTTAACATTTTGTAAATATAGGGCACTTAAGTATAGATTGATCGCGAATAGATTGGTCGCACATCACTGTGTCAAGGCAATTCGATCTTTACTGAGGGTTTTATGGTGGGTGTTTTTCTAGAAGAGAAAAACATTAGTAATTCTTTGAGACTTGCAGATGAGTGTAGTGTCTTTGAGGCAGAGATTTTTGAGATATGGAAATCTGTGGCCTTCTAATTTCTGACACTATAGATGAAAACAGTGGGATGACAATATATGTCGATAGTTAGGCTGCTCTTAAGGCGCTGTAAGAAAATGTTGATAAGCACTGATACAGTCGAACATTAAAGGCAACGAAGTTGCGTACCTGCTATAAGGCTCTGCTCGAGCACCTCCTATTTGTCACTTTTACTTGATAATCAAGTCTTGGACCAGCAATGAAACCACTAGGGCCTGGACCTAGATGGCAGCCTGTAAAACATCTGTGGCCTAAATTAGATATAGGTGTAACCAAGTTGTTGCTAGATTTTAACAGGGCAAATCTTAGAAGACACATAGGTATTCTAACTAGCTACTCTGACCTAAACTCTATGCTAAACAATTGGGATTGGACATCTACAGATTATGCCTAAATGAGGACTCGTCCGAATAGGCGGAACACATTCTCTGTCACTGTTCAAGGCTCCAGCATCGTAGACTCAAATATTTAGTCGATAGATTTCATGTAGAGCTTCGGGATTTACAGCTGTGTAAACTGGATAATCTTGTAGGATTTGTAATTGAAATCAATTGGCTTAGATGAGTCTTTGTTCCTCTTTATATTTCACTTTTACTATCACCATCCTCCTTGTTTCCTACATATAATTCTCCTACCAATGAAGGATCGCAATGGACCCAAAGAGTCTTTAGTGAAGGTGTCATTCTGACACCATCTTTCTAACCTAAACTAACGGCTAATAGGGTTTGAAAAAGTAAAGTAAAGCAAGTGCATCTACACGACAGCCCCTATGGAATCCAACGAAGCGCTTGTCGAGTGATGTCAATAGTGTATTGCCTATCCCCTGCCATTTTGATATAATATAATAGTTATTAACTTATGAATGTTATAAAGTTTAGAGCCGTCAGTGTAAAAGTCAACAACACTATTTTGTTGTGTTATATTTTCACCTACAAACAAATCAACTCAGATGACCAGAATATGGTTCCAATACGTTTATTTGAATAAAGATCTATACATAACTAGAGGCATATCCAACAATTTTTTCAAAACCTTAACACTTCTGACACGGGTACCTGGGTACCCGAGCGAACTTTAACGATATAAGATACAAAATTGACGTTTCGTAAGTTCCTAAAACTATTTATCTTCTAAAGATTTTTATCTCTTTAAGCTTTCCAAACTTTTTTGGGTAGGCTGTGGATTCACCGACATTCTTCTGAATTCTTCTAGTTAACATTTAATGTTAATTCCACTTTCTGTAAGCAAATCTTTAAATTATCCTCTGCAGTTAGTCTAAATAAAAGTGGTTAAATTGTAAGGGCCGATGTTGAATGTGAACCACACCTAAGTATTATGTTTTCAGCAGAACGGTGCCACTTGCCACACAGCTAACGAAACAATGGCTTTTTTCCGCAACAAATTCAATGGACGTGTTATCTCACGTAATGGCGATGTCAATTGGCCGCCAAGATCATGTGATTTGACACCGTTGGACTTTTTTCTTTGGGGTTATTTGAAAGAAAAGGTGTACGTCGATAAGCCAGCAACAATTCAAGAGCTAAAGGATGAGATAATTCGGCACATTAATGTCATAGAACCTCCATTATGCCTCAGGGTCATCGAAAAATTGGACCATCGGACGGAGGTGTGCCGCCGTGGTCGCGGCGCCCTTTTGGCCTATATTTTGTTCCGTACATAATTGAGTAATACCAATATATCATAATAAAATAAAATTACAATAATTTCCTAAATAGTTTGTGTTTTATTCGAAATCAACATCGGCCCTTGAAATTTAACCACCCGATATATGTGGCAGAATATTTTAATAGTAGCGGAAAAATTGGTATTCACGGGTACCCGGGTACTCTTATCAGGAATCTACTTATAAATATATTATCAGTACGGTTAGGGTTAAATTTGTATGGCTATAAATTTAATTGCATTTACTATAGTATTGGGTGTTTTTTATTGAGGTATAGAACTTTAAGTTGGCATCACTTTTTTTGCCATTTTGTCAGCTGTCAAGTGATTAATATTTAGTTTGGTTTGCCATTTCATCATGAACAGGTTGACAAAAGAACAACGCTTGCAAATCGTGCAAATTTATTTCGAAAATAATGGTTCAGTTCGCGAAGTTTACCGCAAGCTCCGTCCATTTTATGGTCGACATAATCGTCCATCAGAGCAATTAATTCGGTTAACCATGGATCGTTTTCGCACTACGTTTACTCTATGTGATAATACGCATCCGCAGCGACGTCGAACAGTGCGCACCGAAGAAACAATTGCCGCTGTAGAGCAAAGTGTTGAAGAGGACCCGAATGAATCGATTCGCCACCGTGCACAGCAATTGGAGCTTTGTCCATCAACTTTATGGAAGATTTTGCGCAAAGATCTTGGCTTGCGACCTTACAAGATCCAGCTTGTGCAAGAATTAAAGCCGCGAGACCATGCAATGCGTCGTGATTTTGGTGTATGGGCCGAAAATGAGATTGATCTCGATGCTGATTTTCATCGCAAAATTTTGTTCAGTGATGAGGCTCATTTTTGGTTGAATGGCTACGTCAACAAGCAATTTGACACCACTGGATTATTTTCTTTGGGGATATGTGAAGTCGCTCGTCTACGCCAACAAACCAGAAACGTTAGGGGACTTGGAAGCCAACATTCGTGGCGTTATTGCCAACATACGGCCCCATATGGTCGAAAAAGTAGTTGAAAATTGGACATGTAGAATTGGCTTTATTCGAGCCAGCCGCGGCGGCCACATGCCCGAAATCATATTTAAACATTAATGGCATTAAATTATCCTTCCAATAAAGCCAAATTGATGGACATTAAAACGATTTTCTTGTGTTTTATTTCAATTCGAAGTTCTATACCTCTAAAAAAACCACCCATTATCAACTATTAAGTACTAATTAGTATTCCTTGTGAGTTTGGAAAGATTTTTTTTAGATAAAGAGTGCTCTAAATAAAATTTGTAGTTGGATTTTCTTAAATAAAAATCAAACCTTTTAATATAAAAACTCTACAAAATACGCAAATATAATGACATATTATACAAAATCATTTAGCATTAAAATGTTTACTTAGTACTCGGGTTTTGCAAAATTATCGACTTTTTTCGGAAACCCTCCCATTAAAGATTTTACAGTTGCTTTTGATACCTTTTTGGAGCATGTGTTCCACCTGCGCTTAAAATCGGACATGTTCTTGGAAATCTTTCCTGTGTTCTTCAATTCCTTTTTTACCAGAGCCCAACACCTTTCCACAGGCCGAAGTTCTGGACAGTTAGATGGATTTGCCTCTCGTGGTACAAAAATTACATTATTCTTTGAGTACCACTTAAGTGCCTTTTTTCCATAATGGCATGATGCCAAATCGGGTCAAAAAAAATGTAGTCACTCTGTGCTCTCTTAAAAAGAGTAACAACCGTTTTTGTAGGCACTCCTTTATATAAATTTCTGTGTTTATTGTGCCAGATGCCACAAATACTTTACTTCTTTTGCCACAACTGCAAATAGCTTGCCACACGAGAAACTTCTTAGGGAATTTTGTTTGTTTTTTTGTGCGAAACTCTTGCCGAACATTGCCCCGTTTATCAGCAACATAAAAATCTTGACCAGGAAGTTGAGAAAAGTCTGCCAGTACGTATGTTTCATCATCCATCACACAACAGGTGTATTTTTTTATAAAATCAGACTTCAATTTTTTCGCTCGTTTTTTTGCTTCTAAGTTCTTTATAGCATTGCGATCTGGAACCTTTTGGACTTTGTATGTCTTCAGTCCAGCATAAGCTTTGACTCTATGTGCAAAATTCGTAGAACATTTCACCGTACGAGCTGCTTTTCTTAAAGAAGTGTTAGGCGCTCTTCGAAAGAGTCGCTCGACTTCTTTTGCCTTACCAATATCTGTAGGACCTTTTTTCCTCCCTGATCCAGGTTTTCTTTCAATGCTTAGGTTTTCCTTATACCGTCTGATGGCATTAGAAACCGTTCGGGGGTCAACTTTCAAATTTTTAGCTATTTTTTTAAAAGTCCATGACGGATTTTTTTGAAAAGTTTTAATTATATTTTCACGAACTTTTTTTTCGCAATCCATTTTGATTGAAATAACTTGAAAATTAATAATTTCTAAAATAATAGTATCTGACATATCTATAGAAACTAACTTGATCAAAAAATAAATTATTTCTTGCACTATGGATAAATTTTGTCTAAAATAGTAAATGCATATTTTTTTTAGAACACTCTTTATCTGGCTGACTGCCGCTTTCGTGGGTTGAATGTGGGTTACATGTTATGTCATGTGTCGTTTAACATTAAGAATTTTAAGAATATAATGAAGTTTATCTATTCAAATGATTACACAAATAAATTTTACACAAAACAATAGCAACGAAAATAATAATTTTGTAATCAGAATTTTTAGGTTTTGCAAGTTTTTTTCAAACCAAAAGTGAATATTCTCATAGAATTCGGAAACTTAATACTTAGATATTTGAATGTTCTAAGCATATTTTTATATATATTTATATAGATTTTTTATGATTTTTTTTTTAAATTTTATATAAAAACAAACTTTAAACATAGATACATACGAGGTATTACAATTAACCTTCACACACTTTATTAACCACCACGAACGACAGCATGAATTGTGCAAATTTGTTTGAGGCAAATATTTATGTTCCAAGTGACTGATCAAGTGGTTAAAGACAGAATTAAGTTGCCAATTCATTTAAATCTATAAATACTCGTTTATTTTTTGTGTCAATGTACACAATCAATGATTCTAAATTGTTTGTCAATAATAATAATAGTTATTTGTTTATAGCAAGATATCGATCGGTTGATACGAATTCTTCTTGACTTAACCAGATCATACCTATTCTTGAACAATTTTCGTTAATTTAGCAAAATTTTGTTTATTGATCTTTCTGTGTGTTACCAAAATAGTCTTCTATTGTTTGCGACCTATTGGTTCATGGGTTAAGATCTGTATATACATCTTGTCCATCCAACCTATAATTAGATAAAGATTTTTTTTTTTTTTTGTGAAAGTTTTACTATTTAACATATTTAAAGCTGTCATTTCAAATTTGTAATAAAAATTAACTCTAAGTAAACTTTATTTATAAAGGCTAAATATGTATGTATGTAACAACTAGTACTAATTACACAGCACAACAAAATAAAAAAATTGCATGTGCTCTTAAAACCACCATACAATTTTGATGTATCATGACTACCTTTGCACCAAAATTGTAAAATTTTTAAATTCTATGGATAGATTTAAAAATTTTTTTTTTTTAATTGAAATTTTTTTTAGACGTTTCTTCAAATAATTAATGATAACTCAAAAACTACTAGTCCGATATTATTAAAATAAAATCAGAAAAATTAAGATTTACATAGCCTTTAATTTGTCTATATATCGCATTTCAATCGGATCAATAGTATCGGAGTTATAATAAAAAACTTAAGAAAAAAATATATTTTTTACGTAAAAATGGCAAAAATTTTCGTTTTAAAAAAATCATAAAAAATCGAAAACGGCTATGTAAATCTTAAAATAAAATCAGAAAAATTAAGATTTACATAGCCTTTAATTTGTCTATATATCGCATTTCAATCGGATCAATAGTATCGGAGTTATAATAAAAAACTTAAGAAAAAATATATTTTTTACGTAAAAATGGCAAAAATTTTCGTTTTAAAAAAATCATAAAAAATCGAAAACGGCTATGTAAATCTTAATTTTTCTGATTTTATTTGAATAATATCCGATTATTAGTTTCTGAGTTATCATTAATTATATAAAAAAGTGTCTAAAAAAAATTGCAATTTTACAAAAAAATTAAAAAAAAAACCTATCCATAGAATTTAAAAATTTTACCATTTTTGTACTAAGGTAGCCATGATACATCAAATGTATATAGTGATTACTCGAGTATATTTTTGCTGTTGCCCTGTGTTATATTTCAATATTTAATTTACAATAAATTAACAAGTAAATACAAATAATCTAAACATTAACAATTTATTTATTTTACACAATTTTAACACTTTCAGTTTCTGCTCATGGCTCGTCTATTATCACATCTAGTGATCGGTGTTGTATTCGGTTACTTGTATAAGAATGTGGGTGAAAAAGCTACAACGGTATTGGGTAACTATGTGTATTTGTATGGTACCATACTGTTGCTGGTCTACACGGGAAAAATGGCCGTTGTTCTAACATGTAAGTACCTTTTTTTACTTCGTTTAATAGGAAACTTAGATTGACTTTTAAATTTTATTTATGTAGATCATTGGAATTTAAGTCGCATTATTAAAACACTGTGCTCGTTTTTGACAACTTCTTTTACCGACATAAGCGAGACCTAGTGGTTAAAGATTAATCGAGAACACCGAATTCAATGGTGCTAACCGTTTTTTTTTAGGTTAGCTCTAGTTTTCGAGATGTAGCGTTATTTAAAGTGTTCCTGAAAGATAATTTTGTTGCTGAATTTGGGTTTTTTTTATTTAATTTAAGGTAACAAACAGGTTTCGAACCTAATCCATTTTTTATGGATTTCGAAAACTAGAGCTAACCTAAAAAAAAAATGGTTAGCAGCATTGAATTCAGAGTACTCGAATTATCTTTACCTACTAGGTCTCCCTTTTGTCAGTTTTCTCAACTAGCACAGTGTAATTGTCAAAATCATTAGTTTTTGAACTATATAAAAATCGTAATTCAATGAAATCCCTTAAATTATTTTCCATTTTTTTCGGTGTTAGTGATTTATAGAGTTTAGATTAAAACAATTAAGTCAGCCTGATTTTGAATTCTTAATAATTCTATGATTAATAATTCTATGATTAAAATCATTAATTCTACGACTCAAATCGCAGTCTAGACACTGAACGGCCAATATACAGATTGTGCAATTTTAAGGTTATGAACTAAAGTTGCTTTCAAATAATGAAATGTTAGGAATTAAGCTGTCATCCTTTGACATTTATTTAGTAAAAAAATTGAAAATTTGTAACCATGGAAAGCTACACTCTTAAAAAAAAAACTGTTCAATTCGGGACGATTACAAAGAACTTTTTTGAAAAAAGTAGCAAAAAACTATCATAACATTCGATCAAACACGAGGCTTCTATCTTGACAAAGCTCGGTCATATGTTCCAAGACCAGTCAAACATTATTTCAAAAGCACTAGATGGAAAGTTTTGTCTCAATCGCCTCATAGCCCAGACCTTGCCCCTTTTTACTAAGATTTGTTTTGATCCAAGCATAACGCTTTAGAAAAAGCGTATCAGAAATTGGGTTAAGTCATTTTTATCTCAACTTATAAACCTTTTGACAGATATTACAAAATGTGTTCTAAAATAAACCCCATCGGTTTATTGTGGAGCTGCATATTCTAGGTCAATTATAACTTTAAACGAATCAGTTCGGATGGACAAAGGTTACCTGTAACGTTCTGACCAGATATCATCATCTTATGATAGATATAACCCTTTTGGTCTTACTTTTAATATAGACTTTGGATATGTTTATTTTTGTACACAGTTTTTCTTCCATCTTTCGGGCAGCGTACAAATCCCATGTTGAAAAAGCCATCCATCTTCAAAAGCGTTCCACGAATCGATTCAATTTTTTACTTCTTCCGGAAGTGCTGGTTACCCAGTCCATGGGCCATTGATCGAAACAATTGAAAGTCCGAGGAAGCAACATCTGAAGAATACGGCGGCTGGGGTAGGACTTTGTATTTTAGCGTTTCCAAGTATGTCATGACCACTTTCGCAACATGGGGTTGAACATTGTCATGCTGTAAAATGACTTTATTATATCTCTCGTTGTTTTGCGGTCGTTTGTCTTTTAATACTCGGTTCAAACGCATTAATTGCATTCGAAAACGATCCTGTGATTGTTTCAGTTGGTTTTAAAAACTCATAACACACTACGCAGAGTTGGTCCCACCTTCGAACCAAGAATATTCGAAGCATGACTAATAGCGGCCACACTATTGTGGGATTTATGTAACTCAAGCGGCTGACGTTTGAGTGAAATTTACATGTATTTTGTTTTTGTTGCAATAACAAAACACATATAAATTTCATTCAATTGTCAGCGGCTTGAGTTATATAAACCCCAAATAGGGTAACAAATAAAGTAAAAAAATAATATTTAGATATTTAAACGGCTCTCCTGAACAAAACCGGTTTTTCCCTTAGGTCCCTTTTTATTTTGCGCGTCTCATATGTATTTAAGAGCATTTAATGAGCCTCAGATTTCTTCAGTAAACTATGCATTTGATCATGTTATGATCTTAAGAACAGTTGTTGCGCATGAGCCGACGAACAATACTAAGTTGGTATGTCCAAGTTCCTACAGTCGGCGCCACTGCAAATAGTTTGAAGTTAATTAAATCGTAAACTGTGCATTTTATAATGCTATAATTTCTAGCAAAGTTGTTGCGCATGGGCCGCGTAAGGTTTATAATTTGGTTTGACCAAGTTCCGATAGATGGCGCCACTGTAAATTACTTCAAATGAATTAAATCGTAATGAATTAATCGTAATGAATTAAATCGTAATGAATTAAATCATGCTATGATCTTTAGCAAAGTTTTTGCGCATGAATCGACGAAGGTTTCGAACCAATTTCCCACAGGTGGCGCCACTGAATAAAATAAAAATAAATTAAATCGTAAACTCTACATTTTGACCATGCTTGATCTTTAGCAAAGTTTTTGCGCATGAATCGACGAAGGTTTCTAAGTTTGTGGGAAAAAATATTAAAAATTAATTGCATCGTATGCTATGCCGGTTATGTCATATTTAACAGCCGCTGACGAACTTAATACGTGTCTTAAATCATCAGGGGCCAAATTACGGCATTCGATGTCGATCGAAAACTCAGACTTTTAAGCGAATATTGTGAAGTATACTTTAGGGATGTTCAAAGTTACTTCGATGCAAAAAGTTTATTGTAATTTGGTTTCCATTTTGATTCGTTTTTAAAAATATATATTGTTCAATTAAAACTCTTTTACTATTGTTTATCCTTTAGCAAATAACTTCAAAAAATAAAGCAAACTATGCATCTTTTAAATAATTTTGATTATCCTTAAAGTATGCTATACAAATGTTTTAAAAATATCTAAGATTTCGATCGATATCGAATGCCGTAATTTGGCCCCAGTTTTATGGCGTCGCTTAAATTATTTCAATTAGTGGGGCAGCAACGCTCACAGGGTATATCTACATACATACATAATTCCCACAACATTCCAATTGGAACAAGGGGTACTTCTCTCAGACAATGAGCTGCATCCGATTCTATTTTTAGACTCATTGAAAGAGACCTACGTTTTAACTCCGGCTCCGAACGGCAAATGCATTAGTTAGAGAAATTTTACATAGCCTAATACTTAATAACCAGTGGCAATCTGAGTTATGAGGTGAACCGGGCCAGGGATCGGACTTGGGACCTCTGGTATGGTAGGCAGATGACTAGCCTGCTATATCACGGCGGTTCGCAGGGTACAGCTAGTATTAAATATAAAAATCTATTTAAAAATATATAAATCCTGATTTAGAAAAGTTATACCCTAATATTAGACAGATAGTACGCAAAGGTCAATAGTCTGAGTATAAAATGTTAAACAGAGTATAAGTATAAGGTAGTATGTGTGTAAAAAGGTGTGGGAGTATATAAATTTATCTAAATAACGGCAGCCAGTTTTATCTAAGTGGTCTAGAGTGACCGGACTTAACTATTTTTTTAGGTTTTAATATACTTGTAAACAGACTTAGAGAAAAAGTCTGTTTACAAGAAGTTAGGCACTTATTAGATGAAATGACGTCACTTTTTTTTAGAACTAGGGAAACAAAGTCTAAATTTGTTTTTTGTCGTCAAGCGTTCTGTTAATAGCTAATACATTTTTTCTTTCATTATAATATTTGTTCTTATTATTGGTTCATTAAACTTGTCAAACTGGATGTTGTGTGTCTGGTTTTCTATCTACTTCACTCTTGTTGTCAATACCCTGTAGTTTAAATTGAAGTTTTTTCTCGTAGACAAAATGGATATTGATTTAATGACCCCTTGCATTGGAGATATCATAATCCTCATTTGATTTCAAAACTTCAAAATCTGATTATGAAGTTATTACCACAAAAGATTCGCCTTTGTCCAATATTTAACCCTCAGCGACTGACGTGTAGTATAGCAGACACCAAAAAAGTTTTCGGCAGAAATTTATTGACATGCCGATAAAAAACATAAACATATCATGAATTTTCGCTTTAAATTTAAAATATCTCTATATAAGAACTTTAACTCATAAACAATAAATAAAAAGGGTTTGGTTAGTTTTCCAAAACGGATCTTGAAAGATATAAGCCATAGAAATATTTTCTGGTAGTCTACCACTTCATTAGAATTGTGTGAACTATATCAGGTCAGTCACATAGGGTTAATTTAATGAAATTTGTTTCTTGAAATTCTTTACTCTTATTTCAAATGTATTTGATATGAAACTAAGTGTGATTATACCCTTTACTACCACAGGTGGATTGAGACCCACCTTTTAGTATACCGAACGACTCAGAATCACTTCGTGAGTTGATTTAACTATGTCCGTCTGGCTGGCTTGTTATCAAAGTACACGTCATAACTTTAACTTGGCACAGACCCATTTTGGATGATCCCTATTCTCCTTTGCCAATATCGGACTACTTTTTCGGGTACCTCCCAAAGGGATGCCTTTATGGCCCTTTATAGCCACAAATTTAATTGTATTTTAATAATATTTAGCAAAAATATTGCTTATGATGAAATATTTTGTAAGAATCGGTTCATATTTGACTATACCTTCCGTACAAGACACATTCTGAAAAGTCTTTTAAATAAATCTAATGCAAAATGCATTTTATTTCTAAAACTTTGCACAGATAAATATTTTGTAAATATAAACCAATAACCGAAATTTGGTTACAATCGATCCACAATTGACCCTGACTCCCATATCAGGTCCTCAGCCGGAAATGACACAAATCTACTAAAATCTCGAAACTATGAAAACAAATAGCACATACGAGTATATGCTATCCCTTAGATTCAAATAATCGTAAAATATCTTCCATTAAATATCTCTTAAACTATTAGAGATAGCGTAGTACAGTAAGCATATTTTTTTATACCCTTCACCACCATAGGTCGAAAGGGTATTATAAGTTTGTGCTGATGTATGTAACGCACTTTCTGAGTCGATTTAGCGATGTCCGTACGTCCGTCTGGCTGGCTGGCTGGACCCCCATGTAAACCTTGTAATCAAACTACAGGTCGCAATTCTATAGAGCACATTTTGGCAACAGCCAAAATGTGCTCGAGTAACCACTATATACATTTGATGTATCATGGCTACCTTAGTACAAAAATGGTAAAATTTTTAAATTCTATGGCAAGACTTTTTTTTAAATTTTTTTTTAAAATTGCATTTTTTTTAGACGTTTCTTCAACTAATTAATGATAACTCAAAAACTACTAGTCCGATATTATTAAAATAAAATCAGAAAAATTAAGATTTACATAGCCTTTAATTCGTCTATATATCGCGTTTCAATTGGATCAATTATATCGGAGTTATAATAAAAAACTTAAGAAAAAAATATATTTTTTACGTAAAAATGGCAAAAAATTTTGTTTTAAAAAAATCATGAAAAATCGAAAACGGCAAAAAACTTCCAGATTTATTGTGTTATCGCATAATAGCAACAAAATGAGATATCGATTGATTGCCCTAAGGACCAGGATCCACTTTTTTTGCAAAAGGGGGAATAAATAGCGTTAATTTTGCAAAAACTTAAAATTTGTCAATTTTTTTTTTTCGATTTAAACGCTATTTTTCAGATTTGGGGCCTATGCGCTACGTGTAAACGTTGTCCAATTCAACTAAAATTTTGTGGGTGGAAGTTTCTCACCAAATCTCACAATAATCCGACATGCACCCCTTGAAATTGGAAAATTTATTTTTTTCATACATTTGAAAACCCGCTATAATACGTATATCAAGCAAAAAACTAAAATTTTGTGAAAATGAGCGAATTCACTAAATTGTGAATAAATTCGAAAAAAATCAATCGATTTTTATGGTCGATATCTCATTTTGTTGCTATTATATGTCGCTATGCGATAAAATAATAAATTCGGAAGTTTTTTGCCGTTTTCGATTTTTCATGATTTTTTTAAAACGAAAATTTTTGCCATTTTTACGTAAAAAATATATTTTTTTCTTAAGTTTTTTTATTATAACTCCGATACTATTGATCCGATTGAAACGCGAAATATAGACGAATTAAAGACTATGTAAATCTTAATTTTTCCGATTGTATTTTAATAATATCGGACTAGTAGTTTTTGAGTTATCATTAATCATTTGAAGAAACGTCTAAAAAAAATTGCAATTAAAAAAAAAAAATTTTTTTAAATCTTGCCATAGAATTTAAAAATTTTACCATTTTTGTACAAAGGTAGTCATGATACATCAAAATTGTATAGTGGTTTTAAGAGCACATGAAATTTTTTTTATTTTGTTATGCTGTGTAATTTTTTTGATAATGGGACCATGGCTATTGAAATTCGTCAAAATCGGTCCATTATTTATGGTACCTCCCATAGGTCCCACTTCCCGGAATTGATATATTGGCCACAAAAATCAATATTTTTTCATGAAACAAATTCAAATAAACAAATTCAATAAACAAATACTGCTTATATAAACTTAAATTTCGTTGAAATCGGTCCACATTTTTTGACCATAGCTCCCATACAAACTATTTTATCAAAACGCACTAAATGAGACAAAATTCACTAAAACGCTCCTAAATCCAAGGCAATGAGAATTTTAAGTTTATTTTTTTAAATACATAATTTTTGTAATGACTGTAATCAATTTACCAAATTTCGGGATAATCGGTCCATATTTGACCCTAGGTCTCATATAAGTCCAAATGACAGAAACAGCTTAAATGTATAAGTTTTGAGAATATGTTTGTATGATGCCAAAATTTATTTGTCTTTATAAAGGAAAAAGAACACCTTTGACATTAGTGGTGAAGGGTCGGGCCTGACCGACTATAGTACTTTCTTACTTGTTTTCTTTCTTTAGTAGTTTTTGAATGTGTAAAAATCTTTTCGATAGGTTTATATTTACGAAAGTTGTACGGACCAATAGGTTTAACATACATAAAGATTTTTTGTTGCTTACGATCAATATTTTTCCTGATCATTTTAATCTAAGGGCTCGATAAAGAGTGTTCTAAAAAAATATGCATTTACTATTTTAGACAAAATTTATCCATAGTGCAAGAAATAATTTATTTTTTGATCAAGTTAGTTTCTATTGATATGTCAGATACTATTATTTTAGAAATTATTAATTTTCAATAGTTATTTCAATCAAAATGGACTGCGAAAAAAAAGTTCGTGAAAATATAATTAAAACTTTTCAAAAAAAATCCGTCATGGACTTTTAAAAAAATAGCTAAAAATTTGAAAGTTGACCCTCGAACGGTTTCTAATGCCATCAGACGGTATAAGGAAAACCTGAGCATTGAAAGAAAACCTGGATCAGGGAGGAAAAAAGGTCCTACAGATAATGGTAAGGCAAAAGAAGTCGAGCGACTCTTTCGAAGAGTGCCTAACACTTCTTTAAGAAAAGCAGCTCGTACGGTGAAATGTTCTACGAATTTTGCACATAGAGTCAAAGCATATGCTGGACTGAAGACATACAAAGTCCAAAAGGTTCCAGATCGCAATGCTATAAAGAACTTAGAAGCAAAAAAACGAGCGAAAAAATTGAAGTCAGATTTTATAAAAAAATACACCTGTTGTGTGATGGATGATGAAACATACGTACTGGCAGACTTTTCTCAACTTCCTGGTCAAGATTTTTATGTTGCTGATAAACGGGGCAATGTTCGGCAAGGGTTTCGCACAAAAAAACAAACAAAATTCCCTAAGAAGTTTCTCGTGTGGCAAGCTATTTGCAGTTGTGGCAAAAGAAGTAAAGTATTTGTGGCATCTGGCACAATAAACACAGAAATTTATATAAAATAGTGCCTACAAAAACGGTTGTTACCCTTTTTAAGAGAGCACAGAGTGACTACATTTTTTTGGCCCAATTTGGCATCATGCCATTATGGAAAAAAGGCACTTGAGTGGTACTCAAAGAATAATGTCATTTTTGTACCACGAGAGGCAAATCCACCAAACAGTCCAGAACTTCGGCCTGTGGAAAGGTATTGGGCTCTGGTAAAAAAGGAATTGAAGAACACAGGAAAGATTTCCAAGAACATGTCCGATTTTAAGCGCAGGTGGAACACATGCTCCAAAAAGGTATCAGAAGCAACTGTAAAATCTTTAATGGGAGGGTTTCCGAAAAAAGTCGATAATTTTGCAAAACCCGAGTACTAAGTAAACATTTTAATGCTAAATGATTTTGTATAATATGTCATTATATTTGCGTATTTTGTAGAGTTTTTATATTAAAAGGTTTGATTTTTATTTAAGAAAAATGTTTATCAAAAGAAAATCCAACTACAAATTTTATTTAGAGCACTCTTTATGTAAGATGTCTCTAAGACTTAAGGAAAACTTGTTGAATTGTTGGTCGATATTTGACCATAGCAGTGAAGGGTATCATATCGAGCCCTTAGATTAAAATAATCGCAAGCGACAGGAAAAATATTGATCGTAAGCGACAAAATATCTTAATTAAAAAAAAAAAACGGGCAATGTTTTTGTGCATTACATTTTTGTTCTTTGTTAGTTTGCTTCTTTCGACAAACTAATTAAATGTTTTCCAAATGGTTTAGAAGTTATGGTGCAAAGTATTGTATGTGAAGTTTTTTAGTTTTAATTCAACAACTTTTAAGCTACTAGGCGGATTGTAGCGCAATATGCACCAATCGGCCAATGGGTAGTTGGAGTTTTAGATCTATTTTTAAAAACATGTCTATTTTTAGCACTGTAGCCTCCACACTGAGCCAAAGTTGAGCACCATTGTATGTAAAACCTATTAGTTGATATAACTTTCGTAAATATAAACCTATCGAAAAGATTTTTACACATTCGAAACCTACTTAAGAAAGAAAAATATGCTTACTGCACTACGCTATCTCTAATAGTTTAAGAGATATTTAACGTAATGTCGCTTACGATTATTTAAATCTAAGGGCTCGATAAAGTCAGGCTTGGCCGACTATAATTTGTCTCACCTGTTTTGGATTATGTCATTATTGAAGAAAATAGCGATATATAAAAACCATTACTAGTTTTAGAGGCAGTCTTCTGAAAATCGAACGGCTGGGTAACTACTTACTCTTAAATATTTTGCCAAGACTAGTATAAGATTTTATTCTTTATATTTTAATTATTTAAATTAAATATTTAACAGAAACTATAAACAACATATTTTATAACGTATTCAATTTGATTGTATTTGTTTTAATTTATTTCACGTAATTTTATGAATGAAATCCATTTAGAAAGCTTTTATAATATATTTTGTTTAGAATATTATTTTAATTTATTTAAAAAGATACAGAGGGCAATAGTTATTTAATAGGTCAGTTAGTTATTAAATTAGAATTTAGGTAATCTTTATATTAGTTTGATTTTTAAATTTATTTTATTCATATCACGTGCCTAATCTTAAAAGAATATATTTAAATAAAAACTTAACAATTTTTCTCTAACAAAAGTTCAAATTTAGTTAAGAAATATTTAGGTGAACAAATACAGGAATATTTGAAATAATATTTAAATTTTATTTTTTCTTTCAGTTCCCCTAGAAATCGGTATGCTGTCACGAGAACATTTCAATCGTTGGTATAGCCTGGGACCCTATTTTCTATCGTTGCTGTCTTTTGAAATACCATTTCAGGTGAGTTGAAGATGATTGTTTAAATTATTTTAAAGGAAATTATAAGAAATTTGTTTATATGGAGAACAAAAATTATAGATAAATCCTCTTAATTCATAAACAAAAAATAATGGTATTAAAAGCTTATAATAAAATTTTCCATACAAAACTCCAACAATAAACCATTGAAAACTTTATAATTTGTTCATGAATTAGGGGGACACTTTAAACATACAAAATTGAGGAAGTGCGGGTAATGTGGTATACCTATTTCTTGTTAGATGGCTAATATTTTAGTTTTTGTCCAACTAAAATATGATTTATATGGAAGCAGCACAACCCATAATATACAGTGGTGGTCACGTATTTAGCACAAATGGTACCTGTTATCTTTTATAGGAAATATTAAGTCCTAATTCATTTTTTTCACTACTTTTTTTTGTAATGTATTACACGTGATGCGAAGATGAAGTCGTATTCCTTTTATATACAGTGGTTCAAACGTATAATCGGACATCGGTATAACACTTAGTTTAAGTGCTTTTATAACAATATCGTTTTTAACAAAAAAATTCTTTTCGATGTATTTCGCTATAAAAATTATTTTATTTGTCTATAAAACCAAAAAAGAGAAAAAACAACAATTTATTTCATAAAAAAACAAAAAATAACAAAAATAATTCATATTTTGAGATCAAACGAATAATCGGACATAATAATAAATACAGACTTTTAAACAACTTAGAAATAAAAAAAATATTTCGTAGCATATCCTTTGGATTCAGTAACATTTCTGAGTCTATTTTACATCGAATTGACCAAATTGGCGCCCACTTCCGACGGAATATTGTTCCACTCATGTAGATACGCTGATTTTAGTTCCATTATATTGTTGTGGTTGTTTTTATACACTCTACGACCTAGTTCATCACATAAATGCTCTATAACATTTAAGTCTGAGGATTGTGGGGGAGGACTCAACAGCTTAGGGCAGTGGTGGATCAGCCAGAGCTTCGCAATAGCAAATGTTTGCTTAGGGTCATTGTCTTGGTAGAAAGCAAACTTGTTTAAAATTCCAAGTTTTTCTGCGCTCAGCTTAACATTTTGCTTTAAAATATGTACATAGACAAATTTGTCCATTTTTTCATCTATGCAATGCAAACTTCCAACACCAGCACTTGACATACAGCCCCAAACCATCACAGACCCATGTTTTAGTGCCGCACGAGTATTTGTTGGTTTAAATTCTGTGTTAGGTTTACACCAAACGAAGGTCCTTCCATGTGATCCGTGAAGATTAAATTTACTCTCATCGGTAAAAAGGACCTGTATAAGGTATAAAAATTACTTAATTTTTATAAAATATGCCGTAAATTAATAATTTACCGTATCACATAACTCTTTATTGTGTAAAGTGCGACAGTTATGGGGGAGGGTCTGTAATGGTTTGGGGCTGTATGTCAAGTGCTGGTGTTGGAAATTTGCATTTAATAGATGGAAAAATGGACAAGTTTGTCTATTTAGATATTATAAAGCAAAATGTTAAGCAGAGCGCAGAAAAACTTGGTTTTTAAACAAGTTTGCTTTCTACCAATACAATGACCCTAAGCACACATCTACCGTTGTGAAGCTCTGGCTGATGCACCATTGCCCTAAGCTGTTGAGTCCTCCCCCACAATCCTCAGACTTAAATGTCATATAGAATTTATGGGATGAACTAGGTCGTAGAGTGTATAAAAACAGCTATAACAATATAAATGAACTAAAATCAGCGTTGTTACATGAGTGGAACAATATTCCTTCGGAAGTGTGCGCCAATTTGGTCAATTCGATGCAAAACAGACTCAGAAATGTTATTGAATCCAAAGGGTGTGCTACGAAATAATAATTTTTTTTCTAAATTGTTTAAAAGTCTGTATTTATTATTATGTCCGATTGTTCGTTTGATCTCAAAATATGAATTATTTTTGATATTTTTTGTTTTTTTATGAAATAAATTGTTGTTTTTTCTCTTTTTTGGTTTTATAGACAAATAAAATAATTTTTATAGCGAAATTCATCAAAAAGAATGTTTTATTGAAAAAGATCTTGTTATAAAAGCACTTAAACTAAGTGTTATACCGATGTCCGATTATACGTTTGAACCACTGTACATATTTTTTAAAAATTATATTTATTTTTGCAATTATTTAAAACTAACCCATTAAAAATACTGGACATATTTTTAGAACAAATTAAAAACAATATTTATTAAAAATCAAAAACAAGTTATTAATTAAAATTTCTTGAAATAAACCCTAATATTTTGTAGGATATCCTTTATTTTGTATAACTGCCGCACATCTTTTAGGCACACTCTACACAAGAGCCAGGTATCGCTCATTTGGGATAGCGTGCCATATTTTTTGGATTTCCGTCCATAAATCATTTAAGTTGTTAGGTTTTACGCTTGTTATATGCTTCTCTATATCATTCCAAAGATTCTCAATAGGATTGAGATCTGGAGATTGAGCTGGCCATTTCAAAACATCTATTTGACTCTCCTCCAAGCAACACTTCACAGTACGTAAAGTGTGTTTAGGGTCATTGTCATGCATGAAGCGCCAGCTAGATGGCATCTTTGCCTCTGCTTATGGTATAATGATATCGGCTAGAATATTTTTATAAACGTGTTGATCCATACGTGTGTCAATTTTGTGTATTGGACCAACTCCATGCCCTGAGAATGCAAGCCACACCATCACATTTCCTCCACCATGTTTTACAGTCTTTGACGTATACTTTGGGTTGTGCTGCATGTTCGGAAGATACCATACATGTCTCTTTCCATCAGATCCAAATCTACAAAACTTTGATTCGTCGCTCCAAAGTATGTTTTGCCAAAAATCTAATGGCTTTTCCAAATGCTATCGTGATTTCAAATTCTTTTTTGACACATGTGGCTTGTGTTGCACAATACAGCCACGCGAATTTTTTTCATTAAGGCGTCTTTGTATCGTTCTGTCGGAGACATCAATACCGTATTTTGATGACACTTCACTATTTATTTCACTGGAGCTCTAAAAAAGGTCGGCCACTGACATTCTATGTATTAAATAATCCTCTTTTGTTATCGTTTTTCTTGGTCTAGGTGCCCGTGAACCCTTTTTAATTGTTCCGTGTGATTTTATATGGCTTAAAGCATTATATACCATCTTTCTGGAGCAATTTAAAATACTTGCTATTTCACTTACAGGAGATCCTCTCGAATTTATTTCACAAATCACCTGTCGTTGCGTATCTGTGCACCATTTATTTTTGGCCATTTCTAACAAATATTTTATTTCTGCAGGTTTTGCAGAAATAATCATAAGCGATCGTTATCGAACGCAATTAATGCGTTTAAGCCGATCATTGAAAGACAAACATACAACGAGAGATATGATAAAGTGGTTTTACAGCTTAACATGACAATGGTCGAAATCATGTTGCGAAAGTGGTGAAGATATACTTGGAAACTTTGAAATAGGAAGTCCTACCACACCCGCCGTATTCTCTAGACGTGGCTGCCTTGTATTATCACAAGAAGATGCAAGAAAGTAGTAACCAGAGATGGACAATACTTTAACTCATAAATGTATAACCAACTTATTACAATAAAGACTCGAATTTCGGAAAAAAACGGAGGAAGCAATATTGTACACCAATATTATAAAATTGTCGTTGAAAATTTTAGAGATAAATATTTTAAATTTTATTAAAATCTATTTTAAAAGTTGTGCAGGTAATGTGGTACACCACATGTTTGTAATGTCTTGCAGTCTACCACAATATTTTTGTCAGATTTTTAGTGGTTAATAACAAAATTAAGGTAGAAACGTGTCTTCTGTGCCCATGCAAGTAGATACTTATAGAAGGAAAATTGTTCAAGTTTATTTAAAAATGACCAACATTTACTCAAGGTATACCACAATATGGAGTAATTGTATTGTTTAAGTACTTACCAATTATTCTAATCTTTCAATACACCTTCGAAATTTAAACTTATGATACTATTGGAGTACGGTCTCTTTTACCCATAGGCCATGCCAACAATCTGCAAAAAGGTTTTAACATCTCTAACAACGTGAACTTCTGTATATCCACTCCCCTATTTGCCAAATCCTTCACCAAGATAACCTCTGGAGGTTCTAATTCCTTCGATGATGAGTGTCTGAAGGTATACAAGGATGAATCTAAGTCAAAGAAAAAGGAGGTGTGGAGGCTTCTTCTTCTTCCCTCTATTTTGTTTTTAGCAAGTGGCTAAGATATTTCAGAATATACGACAGAGATATTCGTTTCTGTATCAACAACCAGGCCTCCAAAAAATTCCCTATTTAATGTCCATACAGCTGGGGCCAAATTATGGCATATCGATCGAAATCTTAGATATTTTCAAAACATTTGTATAGCATACTTTAAGGATAATCAAAATTATTTAAAAGATGCACAGTTTACTATATTTTTTTTTTAAGTTTTTTGCCAAAAGATGAACAATAGTAAAAGAGTTTGAATTGAACTATATGTTTTTAAAAACAAATCAAAATGGATACCAAATTTCAATAAAAGTGTTCCATCGAAGCAACTTTGAACATCCCTAAAGTATACTTCACAATATTTGCTTAAAATTCTGAGTTTTCGATCGATATCGAATGCGGTAATTTGGCCTCTGTTTTCACTTTCAAATGCCGGGCTTCTCTCAATGAGAAGACATTGAACTTTTCTGCGAACCCCGTCATAATAACGTACTGTCACGAATTTTTTAAGTTATCAGCCCCATTGTGCAAAGTTTACTACTTTTAATTCTTCCCGTAGTTTCTAGAATGTTTCTGTTGATATTATTGTTATTCTGTTTATGTCTATAAGCAGAGAAACATGTTTCTCTTATTTGCTGTAAAGAGTATAGCAACATTTTTCTCTTTTATCTACATTCTCTCTCTATCTGTTGCTGTTAACTTCATATAATCTATTTGTACAACGTATGTGTGAGCATGTATTGGAACATGCATGAACTTTCGTAAGCCACATTGTCATCATCAACGACTGAAGCTCTTTGTTTACGTCTGCAGAAAATGTTAGAAAGTCTCTTCTCTACTATATAAGACCCATGAACGAATATTGTGGGAACAGTTTTTAATTGAGACGCGTATAAGAGAACACACAGTGGTTTACTGACGCTTTTTTTTGGAAATAATTCTGTAACTTTTGAACTACTAAAGATATTTGAATGAAATTTGGCATGGTGATAGTCAAGGAGTATTCGAGTTGGTTTTCAAAAGCACTGGCCCATGAGGGGTCGGGAGAGTGATTGATGGTCCTTCAAAGTTGATCACCTCGGGTGTTCGACTTTTTTAAAAATTCGCCAAAAATCCATTTATGAATGGATTGAAAAGAAATTTTAAACTTAAGTTCTCCTTCAGAAGGTCTACAAAAAATACGCTTACATGTGTAGGTTATCTCCTTTGGGTTTCGAGATATTTGGATAAAAAGGAATTTTTGGGTTGATTTTTTACCTATTTTTTTAAGCTTTTTTTGATCTGGTGGACGCATCTGAAGATCGAAAATTTTTTAAGAATATTCGTTAAAATTGTAACAAAATTCTAAATAATTTTTGTGTAAGTTGGTTATCGATATCTTCTTTCGTTTAAAAGTTAAAAATATTCAAAGTTGAAACTTAAAAAAATTTTCGCTTTTTTTTGAGTTTTTCCCTAAAAGATAGCTATATTTTTTCACTAATAAAAAAATATTTTCTTAAGAAATATAAAAATATTTTTAAAGTTTTTCAAAGAAAACATAATGAGAATGCGTATAAAATAAATTTCTTGCTAATTGGACTTTTGGTCCTCGCACATGCCCTCTCCAAAAAATGCCAATTTGTAAAAAAAAATTTTGGTTTAAATAAAAATTTTTCAAAAGGCAAAGCACCGATTTGAAAAAAATAATAATGTCCGTATTTTCTAATATATCTGTTATTGATTGGAAAAGTTTTTTTCTGAAACGAGCTGCAAATAGAGTCAGTGTTGCCATTTTTGTAAAAAAATTCATTTTTTGAAACCCTTTTTTCCCGAGTTGGGAATTGGGGAATTTTTTAGTTAAAATTGGGAATTTTTTTTAGTCTATTGCTTTTAGATCTTATTGGTCTACATGACTACAAATTTTCATTGAGATATCTTTATCTATGTCATTTCTACAAAATATCAAAAATTGAAATTATTTTCCTTCTAAAAGTAAAAAAATAATATTTTTTTGTTTTACGATACAAAGTGTAAAAATATTAACTTGCTAAAAAAAGATTTTTAATTGGTGTTCATCTCCTGGACTTTCCCGATCCAATGATACTAAACACGTGTATCAAGCTTCAATACGTAGCCTTTAAAAGCTCTGAAAACTTTGCCTCCCATAGCATTTTGAAGCTAAATATTGGAGTATTGGAGAGTAATGTGTGCAAATAAAGTTAATGGTGCACAGTGGTATTAACTCTGCAATTTCTAAACTACTAGACGGATTTTGACAAAATTTGGAACGTCAATAGAAGAGGTGTGAGGCTTTTAGATCAATGTTTAAGAACGTATTTGTCGGTAGCACAGTGGGCTCTACAGTGGGCCAAAGTTGCCTACCTCGGGTATATAAAACATTTGGGGGCGTATAACTTTCCTCAATTGGGTCCGATCTAAAAGATTTTTACGTTTTCGAAAACTTCTTAAAAAAATAAGAAAAAAACATGCTTACTTTACTAACTTATCTCTTATAGTTTAAGAGATATTTGAATCCAATTTTTTTTTTGCTTTTTATGGTATGTCTTCTGGCCTTTTTTTGGCCTATTTATTTTTTCTTGTACTACGTTAAATTTTTAAAAAAATACTGCAAGATTGCTGATAAATTTCTAAATGAACTGGAAGAAACAAGTTCTTTATTATGTAAACTTAATAACACAGAAAAATTCTTCAAAGTTTGTGTACCGAAAAAAGCCTGAAAAAATTTTTTTTTTTTTAAAAAGTAATATTATTTTTTCAATATTTTTGAAAAATTTTTTCAAAAGACTCAATTCGTTTTTTACATTTTCTAAAAGGCTGGACTTGAGGGATCAGTATAAACTATATTTCTAAAAATTTTGGACATGCACCCTACAACCAGTGGTAGTCGAAAATCAGCCATTTTTTTAACAAAACTTGTGTTTTTTGTGACTGTAAAAAAATTGTTTATTTTATCTCAAAACTTTTTTTTAACAAAATTGTATTAAGTATAATGTTTTTAATATCTGTGTAAAAATCTGATAGAGCCCGGCTATTAATCGGGTCACACGGGCCGCTTTTCTAAAAAAAGTCAAATTTGAGAAAAGCATACTCTTCTGTATTCAAAAATTTTCATTTACATTTCAGAACTTGTTCCGAAATTTATATTTCTGATTTTCGCACATACAGGTCCATACTATGTACAAAAATTGTCGCAATACCTTCTTTAGTTTTAGAGATTTGGGTCCGATCTTTTAGATCGGACCCAATTGAGGAAAGTTATACGCCCCCAAATGTTTTATATATCCGAGGTAGGCAACTTTGGCCCACTGTAGAGCCCACTGTGCTACCGACAAATACGTTCTTAAACATTGATCTAAAAGCCTCACACCTCTTCTATTGACGTTCCAAATTTTGTCAAAATCCGTCTAGTAGTTTAGAAATTGCAGAGTTAATACCACTGTGCACCATTAACTATATTTGCACACATTACTCTCCAATACTCCAATATTTAGCTTAAAAATGCTATGGGAGGCAAAGTTTTCAGAGCTTTTAAAGGCTATGTATTGAAGCTTGATACACGTGTTTAGTATCATTGGATCGGGAAAGTCCAGGAGATGAACACCAATTAAAAATCTTTTTTTAGCGAGTTAATATTTTTACACTTTGTATCGTAAAATAAAAAAATATTATTTTTTTACTTTTAGAAGGAAAATAATTTCAATTTTTGATATTTTGTAGAAATCACATAGATGAAGATATCTCAATGAAAATTTGTAGTCATGTAGACCAATAAGATCTAAAAGCAATAGACTAAAAAAAATTCCCAATTTTAACTAAAAAATTCCCCAATTCCCAACTCGGGAAAAAAGGGTTTCAAAAAATGAATTTTTTTACAAAAATGGCAACACTGACTCTATTTGCAGCTCGTTTCAGAAAAAAACTTTTCCAATCAATAACAGATATATTAGATAATACGGACATTATTATTTTTTTCAAATCGGTGCTTTGCCTTTTGAAAAATTTTTATTTAAACCAAAATTTTTTTTTACAAATTGGCATTTTTTGGAGAGGGCATGTGCGAGGACCAAAAGTCCAGTTAGCAAGAAATTTATTTTATACGCATTCTCATTATGTTTTCTTTGAAAAACTTTAAAAATATTTTTATATTTCTTAAGAAAATATTTTTTTATTAGTGAAAAAATATAGCTATCTTTTAGGGAAAAACTCAAAAAAAAGCGAAAATTTTTTTAAGTTTCAACTTTGAATATTTTTAACTTTTAAACGAAAGAAGATATCGATAACCAACTTACACAAAAATTATTTAGAATTTTGTTACAATTTTAACGAATATTCTTAAAAAATTTTCGATCTTCAGATGCGTCCACCAGATCAAAAAAAGCTTAAAAAAATAGGTAAAAAATCAACCCAAAAATTCCTTTTTATCCAAATATCTCGAAACCCAAAGGAGATAACCTACACATGTAAGCGTATTTTTTGTAGACCTTCTGAAGGAGAACTTAAGTTTAAAATTTCTTTTCAATCCATTCATAAATGGATTTTTGGCGAATTTTTAAAAAAGTCGAACACCCGAGGTGATCAACTTTGAAGGACCATCAATCACTCTCCCGACCCCTCATGGGCCAGTGCTTTTGAAAACCAACTCGAATACTCCTTGACTATCACCATGCCAAATTTCATTCAAATATCTTTAGTCGTTCAAAAGTTACAGAATTATTTCCAAAAAAAAGCGTCCGTAAACCACTGTGGAACAGTTTGACTAAGAAGATTTGTAAAGCAGTTTTGAGAAGTTTGTTTACAATTCTTGTGAAAATGTGTTTAAAGTGATTATCTCTAAAGTTAATAAAAATATAACTACATAAAGTGTTTTAATTTTGTTTTCGGTTGTTTGCAAAAAGAATTCCTTCCACGTTTTTAAAGGAAAAACGTAACAGTTTCTTGTAACATTATTAATAAAAAACATCCTTAAACTGGGGCTCTTCTTTGTCAGGAAGAGTTAACTAATTTACGGGCTTGCCGATATCCGCCCAGAACACTTAGTCTACTGAAAGCACTTCTTCAGTTTCAAAGTAAACGATGCCCATTTGCAATAACGACTTGATCTCAACAGGACACTGCGTTTTTGGGTGGCATGACAGAAGACTTGATCTTTAAAATAACGACTACTATTGCAGTTGCCATACATCGATGAGGAGGAGACAGTCACTCACCTCCTCTATCACTGCCCCGCTCTTGCAAGTCTAATAAAATTTCACACGGGTACATCTTTTATCTGATCTATCGAACATAAATGTTCGTAAAAAAGAGATATTTATCAAAGCAACTGGATGGCTCAAAAAAGCCTATACTATTTTTAGTCTAGAAATCTTTAGTTATTAGTATATCCCACGCTGACTTAGTCATCTTCGTCACCTGCCTAACCTAACCAAATCGAATTTTTTAGACCACCGCCAGAATGACCTGCAAAAATCAAAGCGAACAGTAATTTCCGTTTTTGTTTTATTGTCTGTTTAAAAGAAAAGTTACTATACCACATTACCAGCCTAAAACACAACAAAATACACAATTGTAAACATTTCGTGTGAGTTCAATTCCTAGTGAGCTTATTTTTTACTACTAACGGGGAGATTAGTTTTATGTAAAAGGGAATTTTGGCTGATGATAAGGAAAATGTGAATAATTTTCACTTGAGATTTATGTGCCGATTATATAACTGAAGCGGCTGACGATTGAGTTATATAAACCCCACATTAATTAATAAAAAGGGAAACAGAGAAAAGTGTAAAATTTCACAGGGAGTTGTTATTTATAATTAGACTGATTACACTGTGCTCGATTTTGATAACTTCTTTTACCGACAATAGGGATACCTAGTGGGTAAAGATAATTCGAGTACGCTGTATTTAACGGTGCTAACCGTTTATTTGGTTAGCTCTAGTTTTTGAGATATAGCGTTATTTAAAAAAATTAAGGAGGTTAAGCAATAAATATTCTCGTAACTCGAAAACTAAGTAAAAAAAATCGAAATTCGGCAACAAAATAATATTTCTGAAACATTAATTTTTCGTAGTCAGCCGTTTTTGGAAATAAATTCTTTTGTTTGCAAAAAAATATTTTTGAAAATGAAAATTTTAGTGATTTTCGAAAAACAAAATATTTTTTTGCAAACAAAAAAATTTATTTCCAAAACGACTACTCAGATTAAAAATATAATTAGTGTTCCTGAAAGATAATTTTATTGCCGAGTTTCGGTTTTTTAATTAGTTCAAGAAAAACAGTTTTCAAGTTACGCGAATATTTATTGCGCAACCTCCTCCATTTTCTAAATAACGCTATATATCGAAAACTAGAACTAACCTAAAAACACAGTTAGCACCATTGAATTCAGGATTTGTCGGTAA
Organism: Stomorhina lunata; assembly: GCA_933228675.1. Lineage (NCBI taxonomy): Eukaryota > Metazoa > Arthropoda > Insecta > Diptera > Rhiniidae > Stomorhina > Stomorhina lunata. The sequence continues at coordinate 85,857,688 of OW121741.1, read as the reverse complement.
AGAAAGTTCTTAAAATCGAGCAGTGTTATTTTTTTTTTTTGTTGTTGTTGATAAAAAACTTTTGTATCGAAAATTTTTTCGTTAATATTTTTATACAAAACTTTAATCATTTTATTTTCATCTATATTTTCAGAGTATCTGCGCTGTTCTTTACATGTCCATTAGCATTTACCTGACCAACAATGACAGTGATGAAAGTTTTCGTGTCTATTATTTTGTGATGTTTGCCGTTCTGGCCACACTAAGTGCTCAAGCCTGGGGCTTTTTTGTGGGAGCTACATTGCCGACAAAGGTAAGTTGAAGCTTAAATCGAAAACAAATCTTCAGTTACTAAAATTTCTTGATCTTTTTACAGTTGGCTGTTTTCTTGGGTCCAATATTGGCTGTTATGTTCTCGATATTTGGCTTCTGTACCCGCTACATAGATATAACACCCATATTCCGTTGGATGTGGCATATAAGTTATTTTAGAGCCGGTTTCCATGGAGCTTTAAATTCCATTTATGGCATGGAACGTCCTTTTCTACCCTGCCCCGAAAATACCATGTATTGTCATTTTCGTAGTCCCAAAGTTTTTCTCAACTACATGATGATATCGGATGTTAATATAACCAACAGTGTTGTCCTGATGCTATCGATTATTGGCATCATGCATCTGCTGACGGTTGTGAGATTGTGGCATAAATTGAATAAACGTTAAGAAATTAAAGGCAATAGTTCAAACTTATTTTAAGCTTTAGAGAAAACTATATAAGTGTAATTGTAAATATTTAAGTCATATAAAATTTCCATATCTTTTGTAATTCATTCATTGTCATGAAATTCATTTATTGCTTAAAACATTTAACAAACATTTAACATTCCATTTTTAGACCCATAATATTTAATGATTGGCTTTAGGGTTTTTATTGAACATTCAAACTACTCCCCCCATTTTTTTATTATGTCAAGTATTTTTGTAAATTTATTTTTGATTTTATTTTCGACTTAAGTTTTATTTTTAATTTCATTTCTTGTTCTTTGTTTTTATTTAATTGATTAATTTTGTATTTTATTTTGTTATTATTATTATTTGTTTTCATTTGTTTAGTTTTATTATTTAATACCAAATACTAGCGTTTAGGTCTTAGTACATCCAAAAAAATATCAATCAATTCAAACATTTTAATCTCATTCACATAAATTGCTTTATCTGTTTTTATTTTTCTTTCAAAATTATAACCATTATCAGCATCTTGCCAAATATATATACAAGTCCAGTTCACAATCCGTTGCAAATAGTCTAGCATCTGTAGCATTTGCAAATTGGTACTGCAAATTAAAAAATTTCTAAAAAACAATTTTGTATTAGCTATAGACGTTTTGTAAATGCTACGATACCGTTTTGCAAATGCTACAATCCAAAACTATTTATAACGGTTTGCGAACTGGTCTAATAAGTTTTTAAAAGCTCATCAATTCGAATTCAAAATTATTTCTTAAACTAAATTATTATATTTTCTTTCAAAATTCAAAAATTTTAAATTATTTAAAGTTATTTTATTTAAAGATTTTATTACTTAAGTTATTTAAATTATGAGTTATTTCAATTAGTTAAATAAATGGTGATAACATTATTTATACAAAATAAATAAATAAATACAAATAGGTAAAAGATAATATAAATATTTACATGTTTTATTAAAAGAGGGACTCTAGGAGATCAATCAATAAATTTAAAAAAGAATATGGGAGGTATATTGAGATTGACATTCCGTTTGTAAATTCCTTAATATTGTCTCAAAAAACCAAAATTGATGTATATTTAAAATCCTTATGAAATGCTAAGACGATTGAGCGATGTCCCTCTGTCTTTCCATATGTCTGTCTGTTGCAATCACGATAACGTCTAAACTTGACAAAGATATTCTTCATTTCTGGAAAAATGACGCTATTTAAATTGTGCACATTTGACTATAGCATCCGTATAACCTCGACTAGATGATGATAAAATTTGGTATATAGAAGTTTTTCACAAGCATAGGCATACGATACCCTTCACCACTAAGTGCAAATGTGTTCTTTTTCGTGTATAAACCCAAATATTTGCTAAATTTTGTGTTTATACTAAAATCGCACTTGATCAACAAGAGGGTATTAACTCAAAATTTTTAAATTTTCAGTAGAGTCAAAAAACAATTTTATTTTACTACCACTTTCATAAAGGGTGGTTAAATTGTAAGGGCCGATGTTGAATGTGAACCACACCTAAACGCCAAGTTTTTTTTAGAATTTTATTTGACATTTCTCTATTTCAGACTTACTCAATTTGAACCATGGAGAGATACACAATGCAACAACGTGTTAAAGTTATCCAGACTTATTATGAAAATGGGCGTTCAAATCAAAATGCATATCGTGCACTTCGTGATTTTTTTGGTCAATTTGATCGTCCAAATGTACTTACAATCGCAAAAATCGTGGAAAAATTAGAGCAAACCGGGTCTGTAGAAGATATGAGAACACCAGTGCATGCTCGTACTGCAGAAAATATTGCTGCTGTTCTCGATAGTGTGGCTGAAGAGCCGTCCACCTCAACTCGTCGTCGTGCCCAACAATTGCACCTCTCACGCTCGTCGTTGATGAACATTATGCATAAAGACTTGCATTTACACGCTTACAAGGTGCAATTGGCTCAAGAACTAAAGGCTCTTGACCATTCCAAACATCGTGAATGGGCAGAATGGTGGCAAGAAATGGCAACAGTGGATGATCAATTTTCGAAGAAAATCATCTTCAGTGATGAGGCACATTTTCACCTCAGTGGATTCATCAATAAACAGAATTGCCGCATTTGGGCGAATGAGAATCCAAGAGTGATTGTCGAAAAACCAATGCACCTACAAAGAGTGACTGTTTGGTGCGGTTTATGGGCTGGCGGCATCATCGGGCCGTATTTTTTCCAAAATGAGGCCGGTCAGGCAGTTACTGTGAATGGTGTTCGCTATCGTGAGATGATAACGAAATTTTTATGGCCCGAATTGGAAGATATGGATGTGGACGATATGTGGTTTCAATAGGACGGTGCCACTTGCCGCACAGCTAACGAAACAATGGCTCGTTTGCTCAACAAATTCAATGGCCGTGTTACCTCACGTAATGGCGATGTCAATTGGCCGCCAAGATCATGTGATTTGACACCGTTGGACTTTTTTCATTGGAGTTATTTGAAAGAAATGGTGTACGTTGATAAGCCAGCAACAATTCAAGAGCTAAAGGATGAGATAATTCGGCAAATTAACGGCATAGAACCTCCATTATGACACAGGGTCATCGAAAATTTGGACCATCGGATGGAGGTGTGCCGCCGTGGTCGCGGCGCTCTTTTGGCCGATATTTTGTTCCGTACATAATTGAGTAATACCAATATATCATAACAAAATAAAATTACAATAATTTTCTAAATAGTTTGTGTTTTATTCAAAATCAACATCGGCCCTTGAAATTTAACCACCCGATATAAGGAAGAGGGGTAAAACTGTAGTTTTTTGGTGAAATTATAGTGAGAATGATGTTAGATTTTTACAGTGGGTAGATAAGACTACTACACATCAATTTCTTTAAAAAAGTGAAAATTTAAAAATTTTGAGTTAATACCCTCTTGTTGAACAAGTGCGATATATTTAGCTTTTTCCGTTATTTAAACTTATATGAGAGTCATTATCTTCCGATTTACGAGAGTTTTAGTGATTTTTGTCTCATTTAGTGCTTTTTGATAGAAGAGTTTGTATGAGAGCTACGGCCAAATGTGGACTGATTTCAACGAAATTTGATACACTGATTTTGGTTTACATAAGCATTCTCTGTTTCAAATTTCTGAAAATATCAATTCAGGAAGTGGGGCCTATGGGAGGTACCATAAATAATGCTCCGATTTTGATGAATTTCAATAGCCTTGGTCCAAATTTCATCAAATTATCTTTAGAATTGCGATATGTAATTTGATTACATGGGGGCCAGCCAGCCAGACGGACGGACGGACTGACATAGCTAAATCGGCTCAGAAAGTGTTTCTAAGTCTATTGGAATACTGAAAGGTGGATATAAGACAAACATTTCTATTCGCTACATACATCAGCACAAACTTACCTCCGTTGACTCATGCGCAACAACTTTACTAAAGATAACAGCAAGATCAAACATACAGTTTACGATTTTTTCCATTTTTAGTCATTTTCAGTGCACAGTGGGAGAATACGGCCAAAACTCGATAACTTGGTCATTTATTGACTTTTGTTCTTGAAATTTTTAGTGTATATAAATAATATACCTTTAGTTAAACTGAAATAGTTTTTTTAAGAAAATATAAAGTCTGTGGTCACATAAAACTGGACTACTAAACATGCTAAAAAATCTTTGCTGGCGATTATAAAAATTATTTACTTAAATAGGATAATATATGAAAAGAATACCTATCCTACGATACATGACTTGACAAAATCGGATATGTCCTTTCAGAGATATTGGGTTCATACTAAATATGAGCTTAAAACCAGATTTTGTATGCTTCTAACAAACCTACAGAAAAACTCTAAACATTCAATATTTTAATAAAAAAAAATTACGAGTTCTTGAATAATATTAAATTTGCAGATTTTAAAATTGTTATTGCGTCCACAATTATGTGACCACCACCTATATACTTAAATAAATTATACAAAAGTCATTCAAAATTAAAAAATTTGTTGTTTTTATCTTTGTATAAAAATTTTGCATAGAATTAGAAAGGAAACTAAAGAAAATGGCATAAAAATATTACATCACGCCTATATTTCACTTCAAGTAGTGATTTTTTTAGCGATAATTTGCAAAAAATTGTGAAAAAGGGGTGTTACTGAAAACGTTATAATTCTTGAAATGGGATGCAAATGGATATGAAATTCATAGGGCTTATTAATGATTGACTTCAGCTATTAGAGAGTGTTGTGCTTCAACCTCTAAAAATCTCTAAAAAAAATTCGGGGTCTACCAAACTTTGTATTAACATTTTTTTTTAATTTTTTATGGTTGTTTTAACCGCTAGATTTCTAGATGAAGCATAAGTCAAAAGATATTGAAACTAGCGCTGTTGATTAGTAAAAGCTATCTACTTTTTAATTCAAGAAAGAAAAAGTCAAAATTTTACACGTATTCCAAAATTAAGCGAATTTTATATATGCGTTCAAATATACAAATAATTTTATTAAGAACATATAAACAAATATTCGAACTTTGAGGAATTATTACAGCCTTAGTTGGCAATGCAGTATGGTAAAAATTTGGGATTACATATTTTGAAATGTCAGCTCTAATCTGACACTAAAATTTCTCAAAAAAAATTAAAAACATTTTTGGGGGTTTTGGCCGTAATTTCCTACTGTGCAGTGGCGCTACTTGTTGTAAATTGGTTATTCAAACTTATAAACGTTCGTCGGCTCATGCGCAACAACTTTGCTAAAGATCATAACATAATCAAATGCATATTCTAATATTAAATTGGGCAAAGATCTGGAACACCTTTCCTGAGTTATTTTATAAGGGGCCAACACTTTTTCACAGGCCGATGTTCTGGACTGATTAATGCATTTCCCGCAAGTGTCTTTTTCTAAAGTGGCAAGAAACACAACCCGTGCCAGAAATATGTCGCAGAAACTGTAAACGCAGTTTTTGTAGGCACTCCGTTATATAAATTTCTGTGTTTATCGTTACAAGAGATTTTTGTGAACTTTTTCTGTTACTTTGTTTCTGATCATTGTTTCTAAGTTCTTAACCGAATTGCAATCGCGGACCTTCTGAACTTTATAGGACTTCAGCCCAGCATAATATCTTGCTCTATGTACAAATAACACACTGATACATTTTGAGGAAAAAGAAATACACTTTTAAGGAAACCTTTATCAAACGATAGGCCTTATTGAGTTTATCAGTATGTCATTTTTATAAATTTCGATATACCCTCAAAATCGAAAGTTATCGATAAAAAACGATTTTTTTGGTCTTCTCGAGCAAAAATAGGACTAGCTATGTCATTTGTTTATCGATTTGAAATTTTAACACGGTTTGAGACAGACAAGACATCAGGCTTTCTTCTTGTTAAAAAAGATTTTTTATTTCATCAAATTATCACAAAAATTTTTCAAACAAATTTAAATTTTTATTTTTTTTTTCGATTTTTTCACATTGGGACGCCGTTTTCCGCAGTATTTTGTTAGGAATGCCAAACTTTTTTATATTTACTTGAAAAGTGCATTAAATATTTTGTGAACCTAGATTATTTAAATTTAAATTAACAGCGAATTAAAAAAAATATAAGTTTTTTTTGTAAAAGGGCCAGTTTAGTTAACCTACTATATACGTATAAGTACTTATATTTATACGAGTGACAGTGTATATAGCCGTGAAAGACAAAAGAAGCATTTTTAGTCAACTTCTTAAGTCACTTTTTTCGAATTTCAAGGAGTGCCGGCCAGAAAAATGTGCAATTTTTCGGTTTTTGCAAATTTTGACCTATAAGATTAACTTTTTGACAAAATTTGTAATTTAGACCCAATTTGCTTTCCATCAACAAATATCATAAAATCAAATAGATGTCTTCAAGGACCCAAAATTTCTATGAAAATTTCCGATAAATTAAAAAAATCCTTAGCCGATTTATACGCTACTTCAAATTTTAACTTCAGCGGAAAATATTTTTATGATAAATTGGTCATGTTAAAAAAAGGTCTTTACGAAGTGAAAGCCTATTTTGTTTTCTGTCGAAACACATTTTAAAATTTAAAATCGATGTAAAACTGACTCAGTTAACGCTTCTTTTCTCCGCTAAGTCCAAAAAAATCGTTTTTTATCGATAACTTTCGATTTTGAGGGTATATCGAAAATTTTAAAATGGTAAAATGATCTTCTAACCGAGTTCTACTGGTTGAGCTTGGTTTCGTTCCAAGTGTATTTTCACTGTATCAGAGTGTAATCATATAATTAGTTTCCAAAATATTTTTAAATTTTTGTGGAAAATTAAAATATAGTCCCATTTTAAATCCATTAAATTTTGCGTTCTAAAAAATCTACTTTTTTTGCAATTCTTATAAAAGCTAGGAAAATTTGTATAAGACTCCATAAACCGGGTTCCTCTATATAAATAAATCCTTTAGCATATTCTGGTGAATAGATTTGTATCTTGTATTAACCCATTCTCCAATCTACTTAAGGCGTGGCGTTAAAGTGCTATTTATTCGATTTTGTAAATCCTATATTTTACAAGCATGAATAACACTTCCACAGTATTATATACAAATAAAAATACAAATAAATACAAAATATTCTATAAGCAAAACAAGTAAATACAAAATATTTATTATTGTTTCAGTTATAATAAGGGGTTATTGTCCTAGTCTTGCTTGTCGTACTAATAAAGCTAAACAATTTAACACCAGTTACTAAAAACCGCCATAAAATCAGAAAACATTTAAAAATGTATTTACAATCTAGTTTTACGATTTGTTTTGTTCGCCATAAACATTTTAAACAAATACAAAAATATACAATTTATAAACTTCATAAACACAATGAATTATTTGTGGCAACACTTCTTGTGTATACAAAAAATAAAGCATACCTTTAGGCTCATTCAATAATATAACAAACGGTACTTTTTGTTAAGAGTTTTGTTTCCGGAGGAAATTTGGCGAGCGAATTGAGAGTGTTTTAAACATAATTTTAAACACTCTCAATTTTCTTTGTTTCATTTTGTTGCTGTTGGTCATGGTAGAGTTTTATAAATATAAACAAAATAAAACAAATAAACAAACATGTCAAACCAGAATATGCACTGAAGATATGTTTCTTTTTTTGTATTTGACCTAAAAAGTATTGTAGATACATGATGATTTTGAAAATGAGTTTTGATATTAATTCGTGAGAATGAATGTACGTAATACGAAACAATATAAATTAATATTTTCAAAATTTTAACTTATAAAATACGCACATTAATTGTGCGTATGCATATGGAAATTGTTTTAGTATGTGCGTATTTATAATTTTTAAACAATCACTTCAATTCAGAAGGAGAAGTTCATTTAAAAAAATAAAAAAAAATAAAATTTGTAATATCCCAGCAAAACTTTGGTAATGACAAGTACTCTGATAACTGGTTACCTTGTAACGACTACAACATACCATCCGAATAAATAATAAGTTATTACAGAAGTACTTATTTGTAATTAAGATGGTAATTTAAACTGAATGGCCCCGGTTCAAATCCCACCAAGGGCAACAATTTTTTTTAGTTTTTTTTTTTTATTAAAAGAGTCTTTTTAAATGATTTTTGAATTTTAAGAACTTAAATATTATCTTCTGTAAAAAAAATTGTAAAACTAACTCACGTTAATGAAAAAATACCATCATGAGTCAATTTTGATTATGTAGGGAAGGTTGAATACCAAACACGATTCTAATTGGTTTTAACTTGGTAAGCCCAACTTATCTGGGTCATCCTTCATCTCAACTGTGGACACACACCTCCTCATGGTATCACCCGGGGAGCTAGTTTAACACCCATTAATATTGTGAGTTAACATGTTCCGAGAGTTGTCCCATAACATCGATAAAAATGGGTTAGGATTACGGGCTAGTAACCCTCTCTTGAAAAAAAATACAATGAAGAGGATAAAATTAGAATTGAAATGTCCCACTACCTAATATTAGAGGAGGATGTCCGAAGCTTGGATAGAAAGACCAAGTAGAGGAACATTTTTAAAGCTTGGCCTATAAATTTGGAGAATATTCGCACAAGATCGAAATCCATGGAATTCTAAAATATGATCGGACTTTCACCTTAACAGGTTGTAACATTTAAGTAAGTAAGAGTCAATCTTATGTAAAAACTTATACAAAAAAGAAGATTTAAATTGTTTAAGTTTTAAAATAATTTTAAAAAAGTTTTAAAATAATTACAAAAAATCGTATAAAAATATTTTTCCAAAAATTACAACAAAGCAAAAAAAAGCAGGGAAAAACAAAGTTATTTTCACATGATTTTGGATCTAAAAATAAAAATTGTTTATATTAATTATAAGCTGATAAGTTTTCAACATATGAAGTAGCTCAGTGGAAGAGTCTCTGCCTAGCAGTCGGAGGGTCTGGGTTCGAGCCCCCGTGGGATCATAAAAAAAATTTTGTATTTCGTTTAAAAATATATGTTTTTAATAAAACAACAACAAAAAAGTTGTTGCTGTTGTTGTTGTTGCTTTCAAATTGCTTACCCAAGTCATTACTTTTCTGCAATTGGTAAGTACTTGCCTCCAATGACATCCCCATGTTAATGTAATGACTTAAACAGCGAATGAGTAAGTAGTTCATGTTCAATAGTTTAACTGTTTAACTCATTATTTGGTAATGAAAAGTTTTACTGGGATACTTTTATATCGTTGATACACTTTATTAATGAACAATTTTTGAAAAGTGCAATAATCTGACTACATGTACATACATTAATGTATTTTTTGTTAATGGGTCTCCAAAGTTTCACAATATTTGTATGATGCCCAAAGAAAGGTGTCATAAGTCAAATAGCTAATCAGCACTTAAAAATACCTATCGCTTAATTATGCTCTGCAGAAATGTAGCCAAGAGTATGACGAATATTTGTTGCTAAAGTTGTGTGATAAAAAAGTATTTTATCTTAGACTTTTTTTGAAAAAGTGAAAGATTTTTTTTTAATTTTTTAATCATAACCTTTTGAAAATCCTGACTTTTCGCACCCTACATTTGGGAAAATTGTAGCCGTTGTAAAACTAAACAACTTTGGTGAACATACCAACATAATCTGAACGTGTCTTAATACCAAAAATAGGTCTTAAAGACTACTTGTGTCTAAAAATTTTAATTTTTAACTCAAATCTAATATATACAAATTAATGACACTTTTCGTTGTAATTTTATGACTCAAGAACAGGCTCACCTTTCCAAACCAAATATTTAGGCTTTGTTTGGACTATTTATTAATTGGTTTATGTGAAGTTTGCACAAAATCGGTCGATCGGTTCCTCAACGGGGTAGAACGGCTGCACTGATTTGAACAATTTTTTTTTAAATTGTTTGTCTTACTTCATGTTAGCATCCTACATTAATAGAAATTGACCAGACCCATTATTACGCCCACTTTTTTATTTATCTAAAATCGGAAAATGGCTGCACGGATATGGATAATTTTTTTCCTAAACGTTCGTAGTAGTAGTAGTAGTAGTAATTCTTTATTTTCAATTTTCAATATTTCATTACAAAAAATATATATATGTATAATAAAAATAAACAAAATAAAAGAAATTTACATACGGCTTTGACATTGTCGTTAGCCGGAAAAGTGTGTATAATAAGTTAAAAAATGTTAATTACATAAGTGTCTTAATGATTATACTCATTTATTAAATTATTTCGGTATATTAAAGCGTTAATGATATATTTTGCTAAAGTTTCCCAGTTAAAAAACTCTCCATTTAGTAATTGAACAAAGTTATCTTCTGATATTGTTATAGCACTAAAATGTTGAAACCTTATTGAATTCAAAATAGGACATCGACATATAAAATGTTGGATTGACTCAATTTCCCTTCTATTGCACAGAGAGCATTCTTTATTAGGACTTCTTGAGAATCGTGTTCCATTAAGATTTATTAAGTCACATCGAGCTTTTAATATCCATATTACGTGGTTTTGATCATGCAAAGTCATGAAGTAAAGTTGTCCTGTTGTAAATCTCAGGTCTTTATAAAATGATTGGCTTTGAGAAGCCCTTACTAGACGTTCGTTGTGCTATTTGAATTCCAAAGAGGTTAGCAAGTAGTTTTGGTTTTCATTCCATTGGTTTGCTGTTGTACTTGTTTGCCAATGTATGTTAAAATCACTTCCTAGTTCGTTTATTTTCTTTGCCCAAAATATGTTTTTTTGTAGAATCTTAAGACTTAATTTATGTGGAAGTCTCGATGAGTTTAATTTAAAAAGTACTAGATTTAAGTATCGTAGGTTTAGGGCAAGGGTATATAGGTGGCAATCTTGCAGACCAGTTTCTAACATCAAAGCATAGTTAGGTGTAAAATTAAGTAGTTTTAATGTCCGTTTGATAAAATATCTTTGAAGTTTATCTACTTCTTCAAAGTGCATATATCCCCAAATTTGGGCACCATACGATTGCACAGAACGGCTCACCGCTTTAAATAATTGATATTTTGTTTCAAAAGATATATAATTTTTGTTCAAAAGTGATTTCCATGTAGCGTTTATGTTGTTTTTTTTTCTGCAGAATTTCTATTTTGTATATGTTTCGTAAATACCATTTTTGGAGTTAAAATCATACCTAAGTAGTTCGTAGTAATTCAATTTAAGATTTTATGCAAAGAAATTTTGACCACTCCTACTTTTACGCATACTTTTTTTCTATTTATCTTAAATAGAATAAGTAGGAGTGTTATATTCGGCTGTGCCGAATGTTATATACCCACCATCAAATCGTGTTAAATTTAGAAACATATCTTACATATCTACGATGGTGGTGCTAATTCAAAATGTTGACCGAATTCGAAAAACTATTGTTGGTATTGTTGGTATTTATTCCAAAATAAGTTGATAAATATTTTGCGTTGTGCTCAATAGTTGGGCCAAACACGTTGATAGTAATACGGCAGATCCATATATTTTTTTTCGAGTTCCTAATGCATCCACCGTGTATAAATTCTGGACTTAACATTAATTGGTAGCTATCCAATTTATATACTAAAAGTACCTCCAAATCTTTTTAAATGTAGATATAAAAAGGGGATGTTATATATATAGTACCTGGTAGACCGAGCCTTGCTCGGAGCTTTATGATAAGCATTTTGAGGAAAATTTTAAAGTTTTTATATATTTTATATTATAAAGTGCTAAAATAAATTTAGAGGAAAGACATTGTAGAAATATTCAGTTAATTTTGAATTATTTGATTTATTTTGTCCGACCAACACATAGTTTGCATAGTTTACAGTTTAACTCATTTTGAATAATTTTGGAAATTATTCATATCAACAGAAACCTCTGTCGACTCATGCGCAACAACTTTGCTAAAGATTATAGTCTAATCAAATGCACAGTTTACGATTTAATTCATTTTGAGTAGTTTTCTGTGGCGCCACCTGTCGGACTTTGCTTATTCCAATTCATAAACCTTCTTCGGCTTATCCGTAACAACTTTGCTGAAGATTATAGCATGATTAAATGTACAGCATACGATTAAATTGACTTTGAGTAAATTTCAGTAGCGCCACCTGTCGAAATTTCTTCATACCAACTAAGAAACCTTCGTCGGCTCATGTGCAACAACTTTGCTGAAGATTATAGCATGACTAAATGTACAGATTACGATTAAATTGACTTTGAGTAAGTTTCTGTAGCGCCACCTGTCGGAAATTATTCATACCAACTAAAAAGCCTTCGTCGGCTCATGCGCTACAACTTTGCTAAAGATCATAGCATGATCAAATGTACAGTTTACGATTTAATTAATTTTTAGTAATTTTCAGTGGCGCCATCTGTCGGAAATAAGTCTTATCAACTTTAAAACCTTCGCCGGCTTATCCGCAACATCTTCGCTAAAGAGCATAACACAATCAAATTCACAGTTTACTATTCTATAAAGAACATACATACAGACAAACATTCATTTGTTTAAAATAATACTAATTTTTCCCCCTTTTTATTCCCTAATTTCTAAAAGTTCCTAATGTATATTTGGTACTTTTTTGGTGCCAATTGACTTCGGTACATTTTTTAAAACCCATTTAACATAATGTATAATGTTCCTATTCATATTACTTTGAAGATGTTAAGTTATCATTTTATCCCTTTTTTACCCATTTTGGCTCCAAAATCAAAAAAGTACCAAATACGTGTTTCATGTTTTTTTTACATCTATTGATTGCAGTACCAAGTTTCTTTCTATATTATTTAGTTTAAAATATAAGAGTGGGTTAAAAAGGTGCCAAAAAAACAATTTTCACCCTTTTTTACCCCCTATCGGACATAGTTTCAAAAAAGTACCAAACACCTGTCCGCTTATTTTCAAAGCTGTTTAAAACGTAATTTTAATTTTGTTTCTATACCTATTACTTTAGGAGACATAGCGTTTTCGATTTTTTCCCCTTTTTACCCTCTTAGAGGTAAAAGTTCCAAAAGTCCCTTCTTCTTCGACCTATACATCAAAAAAGATACCCACTGTCCAAATTTTATCAAAATCGTTAGAGCCGTTTTCGAGATAGCCACTCTATATATATATATATATATATATATATATATATATATACATATATATATACAATTATTGCTCGTTTAAGAATATAAGATAAGAACTATAGCCAAACGTTGACCGATTAACCCAATTTTACATACTGGCTGGTATTTAATTTAAATTTAGTAGACATACCTGACTTCTTTGTTTTAAATTTAGTCGTCATAGCTATTAAAATTGTATTCAATTTATCTGCATTTATGTTGGGTTATATGGGAGCACTAACTAAATGTGAACCGATTTCGCCTATTTTCAGCACACAATCTTCTCGAGATAACGAAAATACTTTTGTAAAAGAATTTTCGTAAAGCCCCTTTTTCTTTTTGTATTTTTGTGTTTCCGTAAGTTTTTTATATGGGAGCTATGGTCAAATGGTGACCGATTGCAACAAAGTTTGGCACACCGGCTGGTACTCACATAAGACTTTATTTTCTGAAATTAAGTCGCCATAGCTATTATAGCTTATCATTTATTGACATTTAAGTGTATTTAAGGTAGAATTTAGGCTGTTTCCGTAAGTGTTTTGTATGGAAGCTATGGTTAAATGTGAACCGATTTCAATGAAAATTAATCGTTGCCTAATGCTTATGTTAAACTTCTATATACCAAATTTTATCATCATATCTATATTTGTCGTTTTTTAGCAAATAGGCGATTAGCCCAGACGAGGTTATATGGTCAAATGTGAACCGATTTAGCCCGATTTCAATACTTGTCTTAGAATTTCATAAGGATTCAGAATATATATATATATATATATATATATATATATATATATATATATATATATATATATATATATATATATATCCCTTTTGGTTTTTAGCCAATATTAAATAAATTACAAACGGAATGACTATCTCAATATAGCCCATACGAGGTTATACGGGAGCTACGGTCAAATGTGAACCGATTTTGACCGATTTCAATACTCGTCTTAGAATTTCATAAGGATTCAGAATATATATATCCCTTTTGGTTTTTAAACCAATATTAACAAAAAATTACCACGCCCACTTTAAAATTTGACGATTTTTGAATGGTTTGACAGTTGACTATCGTTTGTTTGACGAGTAAAAATCTTTTATTATCAATCCGGGCAACGCCGGGTCCAAGTGGCTAGTTTTATAATAAAACTTAAGTTTTTTTGAGAATATTTTTATGAAGTTTTTAGTTAATTTTTTTTTGAAGTACTTAATTGTAATTAAAATATTTAATTAGACTTGTTTTTATATAAGGGTAATCATAACACATCTTCGTAATCTGAATGCTCGAAACCTTCTAATACTTGAAGATCACCAAGATCTTTATTTAACTTTATTTTACCAAAACAATTACTATATTAAATTATTCCCTAAAAAATTTAGTTATATTTGTTGGACACAATAATAATTCGTATTTATTTTGTCCCTCAATATAACATATATAGTGTGGTTTTCGCTCTGTCTAGAATTAGGGATAATCCTGCTGATGAGATGGTCTAACCAACCATCGAAAAGCGTAGAGGAAAGGTTTCCCCACCAACATTTTTTGGTTTTATCAAAAAACTATTATTACAATAATAAATAATAGTAATGAATTGGGATCTTAGTGCAATACACTACAGTAAAACTTTTTAATAAAATTTAGTTTTATTATAAAATTTAAGTCAAATATTAAAATATGTTGACAAGTTCAGATTATATTGGTGTCTTCATAAAAGTTGTTTAGCTTTACCGTGGCTACAATTCCCAAATAAAGTGTGCGAAAAATCATGAATGTTCTTTAACTTTTTTAAAAAAAGCATAAGAAATATTTGTCATACTCTTTACTACATTTTTGCCGATTATAGCTATTTGGGAAAAATTAATGACAAAATGAAACGGTCACTAAATTGGCCAAACTGAGTAAAGGGTTTTACTACAATTTGATAGTCGAATAGGACCCATATTGTCAGGACCTTGCAATTTTCAAAAGATGTTCATTTTTTGTGTAGTGTTGTCAAGTCAAAAACTCCGGATACTGCATTCAATAATCAGTATTAATGATTTTTTTTCAGTATTCAGTAAAATTTACCAAATACAGATTTTTTTTCAGTAATCAGTAAAAAAATACTGAAAAAGTACTTTTTTATCTTCAAGTATTTTTCTTTTTTAATAAAGCTATAAATAGCACTACAAATGCAAAATGAATAAACCTATATTTTTAGTTTCTTCAATGTATACGGTGTGCTTGATGTACGCTCAAGACGCGGAGCTGATATAAATAGCGACCATCATTTAGTGATGTGTAAAATTCGACTAAAGGTTGCTGCTCTGAGGTCTGATACAGCGAAAGCAGATCGGAAAATAGATGTAGGGAAACTGGAATCCGAAAGTCATCGGAATGCCTTTATTACTTCCACAAGGAATCGGCTTCCAGATGTAATAAACAGCAACGGTGCCAGTATTAATGAAATCTCCAGGTGTGTCACACAAACATACAATGAAGTTGGTCAACAAATCCTAGGATTTAAAGTTCACAAAAGAAAGATTTGGATAACACAGGCAACATGGGACTTGATAGAACAACGCAGATCCCTTGAAAATACAATGCAAAATAAAAACGGAGATGATGGAGCCCTCAAAGCAACATATCGTGATCTATCCAATAAAATAAAGATGTCTGCAAGAAGGGACAAGAGAATGTGGATAGACGAGCAAGCGAGCCAAGCTGAATCAGCTGCAAGCAAAGGCGATATGAAGACCTTGTATAACATATCAAGGGTTTTGTGTGGCAAACCTACTTACAGTAACAGTCCTATCTTGAGTAGTAGTGGCACACTCCTTTCAACTGCGGATAAGCAACTATCGGGTGTTTTTTATTGAGGTATAGAACTTTAACTTGGCATCACTTTTTTAACTGGCGGCCATTTTGTCAGCTGTCAAGTGATTAATATTTAGTTTGGTTTGACATTTCATCATGAACAGGTTGACAAAAGAACAACGCTTGCAAATCGTGCAAATTTATTTCGAAAATAATGGTTCAGTTCGCGAAGTTTACCGCAAGCTCCGTCCATTTTATGGTCGACATAATCGTCCATCAGAGCAATTAATTCGGTTAACCATGGATCGTTTTCGCACTACATTTACTCTATGTGATAATACGCATCCGCAGCGACGTCGAACAGTGCGCACCGAAGAAACAATTGCCGCTGTAGAGCAAAGTGTTGAAGAGGACCCGAATGAATCGATTCGCCACCGTGCACAGCAATTGGAGCTTTGTCGATCAACTTTATGGAAGATTTTGCGCAAAGATCTTGGCTTGCGACCTTACAAGATCCAGCTTGTGCAAGAATTAAAGCCGCGAGACCATGCAATGCGTCATGATTTTGGTGTATGGGCCGAAAATGAGATTGATCTCGATTTTCATCGCAAAATTTTGTTCAGTGATGAGGCTCATTTTTGGTTGAATGGCTACGTCAACAAGCAAAATTGCCGCATTTGGAGTGAAGAGAATCCACATGAGACCCTTGAGACGCCATTACATCCACAAAAACTGACTGTTTGGTGTGCTCTATGGGCTGGTGGAGTCATTGGGCCATACTTCTTCCGAAATAATGCTGGAGAGTCAGTTACCATAAATGGAAACCGGTATAGAGCCATGATAACCGACTATTTTGTTCCCCAATTGGATGGCATGAATGTGGATGAGTTGTGGTTCCAACAAGACGGCGCTACATGCCACACAGCTCACGTCACAATTGATTTATTGAAGGAAACATTCGATGAGCGCATAATTTCGCGGAATGGACCTGTCAATTGGCCACCAAGATCGTGCGATTTGACACCACTGGATTATTTTCTTTGGGGATATGTGAAGTCGCTCGTCTACGCCAACAAACCAGAAACGTTAGGGGACTTGGAAGCCAACATTCGTGGCGTTATTGCCAACATACGGCCCCATATGCTCGAAAAAGTAGTTTAAAATTGGACCTGTAGAATTGGCTTTATTCGAGCCAGCCGCGGCGGCCACATGCCCGAAATCATATTTAAACATTAATGGCATAAAATTATCCTTCCAATAAAGCCAAATTGATGGACATTAAAACGATTTTCTTGTGTTTTATTTCAATTCGAAGTTCTATACCTCTAAAAAAACACCCATTAATACGCTGGATGGAGCACTTCAAGTCAACACTTAACAACCCTATTGGATTAACACCACTGCAGTGGCTGAAGTGCATAATGAAACCAACCATGATAGTATATTCAGAGGAATTTCCGACAGTCCGCCAACAATACAAGAAGTGAAGAACGCTATTAAAATCCTTAAACGCAACAAGACCCCGGGCAATGACAATATTTCAGCGGAGATGCTTTTATGTGATGTTGAAGGATCGTCGAGATTGTGGCACCCATTTGTGCGTAAAATATGGGAAGAAGAAGCTCTGCCAACCTCTTGGAATGAAGGTATACTAGTCAAAATACCAAAAAAGGGTGACCCTAAAGACTGCAATAACTACAGGGGTATAACACTTCTCCCAATACCTAGCAAAATACTAAGTCGTATAATTTTGAACAGAATATCCGACGCAGTTTCCTCTACACTACGCGAAAATCAGTTTGGGTTTAGACAAAACCGTTCTTGTGTTGATCTAATCAACACAGTAAGAATAGTATTAGAGCAATGTAATGAATTCCGCACTCCTATTTACCTAGCATTTATCGACTTTATGAAGGCCTTCGACAGTGTCAATAGAAGCTATCTATGGAGAATTTTAGAAAATCGTAACATGCCGACGAAAATTCTCAACTTAATGCGGGCAATGTACGTTGATTTTAAAAGTCGAGTCCTACACAAGGGTAAACTATCAGATCCGTTCGATGTTACTACTGGAGTAAGACAAGGATGCATATTATCACCTATACTTTTTATCCTCGTCATCGACAACATAATGCGTACGGCTCTAAATGGTAGACACGGTATCCAATGGACACCCTTTAAACTACTTGAGGACTTGGAATATGCCGATGACGTATGTCTTCTAAGCCAAAGCTCTGGTCACCTTCAAGAGAATACTAACACTATTACTGCTGAATCTCGTATAGCTGGTCTTGAAATTAATATTTCCAAGACAAAGATTATGCCCGGAGGCTATGGCGCAAACCCGTTGACACACATCAATGTGAATAACGAGGTTATTGGGCGTGTAGATATGTACCTTCAATTACCTGGGAAGTTTAGTAACTATAAAAGCTGGTGCAGACGAGGATATTAAATCGCGTATTAATAAGGCAAAATCTGCATTCGGCATTCTTCGAGCAATTTGGAAATCTCGGCAAATATCAACAACAACTAAGTTACGAATATATAACTCGAATGTCAAGTCCATCCTGTATTACGGCTGCGAAACATGGAAACGCACAAATGCCATCGATAAACGACTGCAAACCTTTACAAACAAATGCTTAAGACAAATTCTTAATATATGGTGGCCGAATCGCATAAGAAATGAAGATCTACTTAATGCAACAAACCAAATCCCTGCTTCCACAGAGGTATGTCAACGGAAATGGCGATGGATAGGCCACACACTTCGAAGGCCAAATACCAACATTGCTCGACAAGCGCTTCGTTGGAATCCACAAGGAAGCGGCCGTCGTGTTGGTGCACCTGCTAGAACGTGGAGAAGATCAATTGATGCGGAGTTACAAGCAGCAAACTATTCATGGAATGATGTATACCTAACATCTCGCAATAGAGTCCGATATAAAAGGATGGTTGAGGCCCTATGCTCCACTGGGAGTCAAGGATAACAGAGATACGGTGTGCTATTCTAGTGAAACGCAGTGTATCTTTAAAAGCAATAAAATCGATGAATCATATTTTCAATTGTTCAGTCCCACTGTTCAATAAAATACCATAAAGAGTGATGTGATAAGGCTTTTAGAAAAAGTCCAACAGTTCAAAAACAGTAGTAGAATAAAGCAAAAAAACACAAATAGTAAAAACAACAAAAGAGGAAAATAAGTAAAGATCAAAACAATAATAAAGAACTACTCACTATTTAAAAAAAAAAAAAGAAGAAAATTGAGGAAAAACTTTAGTGGATTTAACAGCAAAAATACAAAAAGTATATACAAACATATCTAAAACAAAAAGAAACACATTCAACAAACATTAATAAGTATATCCAGAGAGTCAGTCAGTGAGAAAACAAAGTTGTGGGATTAAGTAATTGTCAAAGTACAAATACATTTGTATCTACGAATGTTTATTGTTTTCATATTCGAAATCAGCTGTAATAAAAAAAACAATAATACATATTATAATCATGTGCCTGAGTATATACACTTACACTTCCTTGTGGTGTCCATTGGAAGTAGTGGTAGAAATGTAATAGAGTGCTGAACTGGTATGTAGGTTCTTCGGTAGTTCTAACGCCAATCCATGTTTATTGCAAATTTTAAATGATAAGAAGTAATAGGAGGAATGAATATACATATTCACTACGAATCAATTCGTAAAACCTATTTTATCACTTGCTCTATCTACAAATGTGTAAGTGAGTGTAATAACATATAAGTGATAGCAAGTAGGGAGTTACCAGATCAAAAGGATATATCTGTGGCTTGGTGCTAAAAGGGCCAATGTCAGTTTTCGGATGTTTTAAGCTAAATAGTCATTGCATTAGGTTCCTCTTTTTACTCTCTTTTATTTTGTTCCAACAGCCAATCTTTAGCTCATCCCAGAACAGCTTCATAAGAAATTTAAGGGCCAATGTCACTCTAAAATTTCTAGTGCTAAAAGGGCCAATGTTGACATTGGCCCTTTTATTATATACAATTTTTTTTTATTTTGAAATAAAATCTAAATGCTAAAAGGGCCAATGTTAACAATTTATTTCACATTTTTTTTTAGCAATTTTATACCATATGTTATTAGATATACAGTGGTATCATGTACAAATGGTACCTGTTATCTCTTATAGGAAATATTAAGTCCTAATTCAATTTTTTTCACTACTTTTTTTTTTTGTAATGTATTACACATGATGCGAAGATGAAGTCGTATTCCTTTTATATACATATTTTTTAAAAATTATATTTATTTTTGCAATTATTTAAAACTAACCCATAAAAAATACTGGACATATTTTTAGCACAAATTAAAAACAATATTTATTAAAAATCAAAAACAAGTTATTAATTGAAATTTCTTGAAAAAAACCTAATATTTTGTAGGATATCCTTTATTTTGTATAACTGCCGCACATCTTTTAGGTACACTCTACACAAGAGCCAGGTATCGCTCATTTGGGATAGCGTGCCATATTTTTTGGATTTCCGTCCATAAATCATTTAAGTTGTTAGGTTTTAACCTTGTTATATGCTTCTCTATTTCATATGGAGATTGAGCTGGCCATTTCAAAACATCTATTTGACTCTCCTCCAATCAACACTTCACAGTACGTAAAGTGTGTTTAGGGTCATTGTCATGCATGAAGCGCCAGCTAGGTGGCATCTTTGCCTCTGCTTATGGTATAATGATATCGGCTAGAATATTTTTTTAAACGTGTTGATCCATACGTGTGTCAATTTTGTGTATTGGACCAACTCCATGCCCTGAGAATGCAAGCCACACCATCACATTTCCTCCGCCATGTTTTACAGTCTTTGACGTATACTATGGGTTGTGCCGGATGTTCGGAAGATACCATACATATCTCTTTCCATCCGATCCAAATCTGCAAAACTTTGACTCGTCGCTCCAAAGTATGTTTTTCCAAAAATCGAATGGCTTTTCCAAATGCTATCGGGCGAAAGAAATTCGTGATTTCAAATTCATTTTTGACACATGTGGCTTGTGTTGCACAATACAGCCACGCGAATTTTTTTCATTAAGGCGTCTTTGTATCGTTCTGTCGGAGACATCAATACCGTATTTTGATGACACTTCACTATTTATTTCACTGGAGCTCTAAAAAGGATCGGCCACTGACATTCTATGTATTAAATAATCCTCTTTTGTTATCGTTTTTCTTGGTCAAGGTGCCCGTGAACCCTTTTTAATTGTTTCGTGTGCTTTTATATGGCTCAAAGCATTATATACCATCTTTCTGCTATTTCACTTACAGGACATCCTCTCGAATTTATTTCACAAATCACCTGTCGTTGCGTATCTGTGCACCATTTATTTTTGGCCATGTCTAACAAATATTTTATTTCTGAAAAACCTTCAACTGTACACAATATGATGAAATACTTACCAAAAATTAATTAAAAATTCAAAAAATAACAGAAATGTAAAATGTTTAATATTTGTGCTAAATTTGTGTCCAGCTCCAATTACGTATTACCAACAAATAAATAAAATATATGAAGCAATTGAAGAAAGGGAATATCAAAAAGAGTAACGGGACTTGTCGATCACACCATAAGCTACACATCGTGGCAAAAAAAAGAAAATTATTACTCCAACAGAAAAATATACGGTTTTGAAAAAAACGCATAACTAGTGTGCTAAATATGTGACCACCACTGTATATGTTATAAGTTACTAGATATATACATATATCCTCTAAATTCAATAATATTTGAAGTAACATAACAAACAGTTGCTAAATAATATTGTTTTTTTGTCAATAAAAGGGCCAATGTCACTGAAAACAATATAAAATGTTTAAATTAGTCATATTTTTTTCTTAATTTGGTTCTTTTTCAAAGAATTGATTTTACCATGCCCTCTAGGATCATAATAAATAAATGTGGGTTACACATCCAAATTTTATAAGCGAAACTTGGAATTAGCTGAGCTGTAAGGAAAAAAATCTTATAAAAATTTCATTTCTAATTTTCTCAAAACTAGTTTTTATGACATTGGCCCTTTTAGCACCTAGCCACAGGTCTATTAAATAAAAAAAGATATTTTCAAACAGGATTGTGTAGCACCACATACTGATTTTTTTAATGACTATAAGGTCCATTGTTATAACAAGGAAGCTAAGAACAATCATATCACTAGTTCTCTCCGTGGAACCATTTGTATCGCTTTACGAATCCTAATCCTTCAAAGTTATGTGAGCACAAATTTAAAAGATGTTTTATGGACTCCATAATTTCCCCGTACCAAAGTTTCTGTAACTTATTGAAACCTCCAGCCTAGCCGCGTACCTCCCAATCAGACCATCTTCTTTCATGGTGGTCACTAGTGTGAATGCATAAGGTCTTGATAACTTTTCCTATCTAAACTGAGATTTTAAATATAAATCTTCTTTTATATACCAATCAGGCAACGAAAAATATAAACAAAAAGCTTGGATGACCGTTACTATGTTTAAAGATTGATTGGAAAATTGTGCTATTCCTGAATTTAAAAGCTATTTATTATCTTTACAAATTTAGTTCATAATGCTTTTATTAGACGATAACATCCATTTTTTCTCGATCCTATCCGAGCATATAGAAGTTGTCTTTATGAGTTGTTACTTGCTGCCCTAATGTCAGCAAGTAACAGATAAGTGACAGTTTCTTCCTCCTCGACGTTGTGACAATTTCTACAGTAGTCATTGCTTTGAAGATTTAGTCTTCTAGCATGTAAACCTATTAGACAGTAGGCTTTCTGCAATCTTGGTCACCTTTCCTCGCCATAGACTTCGCACCCTAATATCAGTACCCACAGGACTGATATTAAGGTGCGAAGTCTATGTCGCGGAAAGGTGAGCAAGATTTCAGAACCCTTACTGTCGTAAGTTGGCCAGGTAAGTCTAGAGAATGAGCAGGTCGTTTTTGTTTACCAGTTGGAGTGCGCTTACCTAAAGAGAAACTGCTTGACAAGCAGTTTGCAGGCTCATAGCGGTATACCTACATACTGGTCAATGTTCTTCTGACCAGGAGAGCACCACCTTTTGCTAGATTATCACCACTATTGTTTCTGCGTATCCAGAATAATTCAATAATAGAATGTCTCGCCATCTCATTTAGGGATGTACGGCATTTACGGGTAAAAACTGATGTCGTATAGACCGATGATACAAAGTGAATGACAGTAAGACTATATGTAGAGAAAAGAATATCTCTGTAATATTTATATTGCTGAGATCTCAGCCTGAAGAATACTGCAGTATTTTGGAAACTTGAAATTGATTTTCTTCGCAAATAGTGGGATGAAGAAGCTCCCACCCACACAAATTTTTGATTTAGATCCATCCATGTAGTTCTCCAGGGTCCCATATCTGGAATCGATTTGAGTCCCAGATATATCCACAGAGAAGGAGTGATCGAAGAGGGGTAGGGGAATGAAGTAATCAATGTTGTCAAGGAAGTTACTAAGTGTATCCAAATGGTGGAGTGTCCTATAGATAATGTGAACGATTCTCTAGTAGTTCTTTACCTTATAACTGAGTTAAGAGTTACGAATTGGACCATTAGCCCAACCGGAAGCCAGTTAAGCATTGCGAAGTGTGTCTTTGAAGGTGCAGTACTTAAAGCCCCCGTAATCATTAGGGCAGCGGATCTGAGGTTGTTGACAAAAGATCCTCGCTGATTAGCCTTATTCAGAGCAGGCCACCAGACAAAAGAGCCGTACATGAGTGTAGGTTTTGCAACCATTTCAAAGAACCAGACAGTTTTTGGAGGGGAAAAGCCCCACGAGTTGTCTAGAGCTCTACTGCACGAATAGGGTGCAGTATAGAACTATGGTAGCTTTAGACACCCTAGATTACGTGTTTAAGCTCCACGACAACTTTGAGTCCAGGACCAGTCCCAGATATTTGGCATGGTCGTGAGCACGAGTTCAGTCTCGTGTAACTTCGGGAGGGTCTGCCATTGCCGATGTAATCGACATAGACTTAATGTTATTAAAAGCTACCTCATTATCTAGAAAGGCAACAAGTGAAAATTCGTCAAACTCAATTCGTCAAGCCCATTAAGGCCTCAAGGATTTCGATACTACTGGTGGTTCAGTTACCACAGGTTTTTTGAATGTAATTAGTGACAGAGGGCGAGGTAGTCAGGATTTTGCGAAACCTACTGGTCTCGGAAGATCCTTCCAAGCCGCTGAACAAGTTTTTCCAAGACTACCTTTTCGCATTTCTGACTACATTTTTGGTGACCACTAGGGGTGTTGCATTTACCCCTCCTATTGATCGATTTGAAAGCTTGAAGTGTGGCTTGCTGCATTGGTTAATGTGTTAACAGCCAGATCAATGTCATTGCAAGAATTATATAGTTCTTCCCAACTGTAATAATTTTCATTTTTTGATTTTAGAAGAATATTTTTTTATAGGCTTAGCTAAGAATTTACCTAGAAGTAAATAAGTTAACACTTTTTGGACCTTTTAGGTGATTTTCCTAGTAAGATATGGGCAGTTATATATTTTATATATTCTGGCAACATCAAATGAAATAAGCGATCGTCAATATTGGTTTTTCTTTTTTTTCTCTTCTCACTATTTTTGCTCGTACTTTTGTGCTCTCTTACAACAAGGAACGGCTAATAAGGAAAAACTCAAGTGGTAAAAGAAAACAGCACAAACAAAACAAAAAACATATGGTCGACAAAATTATTAAATGTAAAAATAAATAAATTTATTTAGTTTCTGGCATGAACTCGAAGTGTAAAGACGTTCTTTTTATAATTTTCTCACATTCTGCTTTTTTTTTTTTTGAAACTTGCGGATTTCAAAAATATTATCTCTTTGTGAACTAAATAATTAACACGAAATTTTCTATGAAAATAAAAGAAAATTGTTAAAGACAAGAGTGTTAATTTGAGAGAGGGCGATCGAAAAAGTGAGTGATCGAGCCATTTAGTGATTAATGATATCGCGGGGTACTTTGTGTATATTCGTGGATTTTTTTGTAGGTAGGGTATAATTTTTGTGTATTAAAGTTAATAATCTTTATTTAAAAGTGATTAAATAGAGATAAAATTATATTCGTAAATTTTGATAATAAACTAAATTAAGCAGCAACACAACCAAGTCAAGATAATACAATTTAGAATCAAATTATTAAACCTAATCATACCATAAAATGTTTTTAGTCATACATTTTAAGGAAAATATCGAAATGTTAAATATTTTAAATATCAGTTTAAAATAATAACGATCAAGAGAACACATTGTTCCAAACTGAAGCCAAAAAAATCAGTAGCAAAATTTAAATTTTTCAATTCTAAATTTCAAAAAAATTTTATCGCATTTTTAATAATCTCTAACTAGACTTAAAATAACTATTTTATTTATTTTACAAAAAAAAACTACTATTAAAGGCAACAATAAAAGTCTAAAAAATAGATAAAATTTAAAATAAACTAAAAATTCTATACGGAACTAATAACTAAAATTTGAAATAAATAATTATTTGCCTCTGCTGAAGTCACAGAATTTAGGCAAACCCAAAATATAGTAATACTCGTAATCAATTTACATAACAAAGTAATTTACATAAATACATACATACTATATACATATGTAAATGAGTGTATGTAACTAGTTACTAAAGTCAAAAATTATCTACCAAAAAAAATAAAACCACATTTTGTAAAAAAAATACAAAAAATTGTATTCAAATAAAACTTGGTACCAGCTAATGTAAGTACATATTTTGAAAGTGATCAAATTCGTAACCACAAAGTGGAAAATCAATTCAATCATAAAAATTGGTTATGAAAAATTATCATTTTAAAAGGAATTTTAGATAGATTATCAAGAGAAATTGTTGCTGGATACAATCAATAACAGCGATAAATAGAAAAGTTGTTTAAAAGTTAATATTTAGGTATACTTAATAAAGTATAATGATAAGAAATAAAAAAAATAATATATTAAATAATTTGAATGGTCTGTAAAAAAAAATTTGTATAGAAAAACCTTCGCTAAAGAACTTTTTCTATAAAACTAAGATTTCACAAGATGCTTTCCTACTACGAACAGATCCCAGAAAGAAAATTTTTACAGAAATTTGTCTACTAAAAAATATTTTCTTAAAAGTTTTGCATAAATGTATTGCACAAATATCCTAATTTATTACAGTTATTTATTATTGTAATAAATATTTGTTGATAAGACCAAAAAATGTTGGTGAAGAAACCTTTCCTCGACGCGTTTCGATTAATGGTTAGGCCTTTATCTTCAGGGGGTTGTCCCTTTTCTAGATAGAGTAAAAACCAAGCATTATATCTTACATGCAAGACAGATTAAACACGAATTATAGTGCCAAAACAAATATCAACATAAAGCGAAGATTATCATCTGAACAGAAATTTTAATTTGTAAAACTGTAGCCACAAGAATTTTTTTCATAAAACTCTGTTAATTTTGTTAAAGAAAACTTTTCTCAGTCCTTATTTCCCCATCAAAAAGTTTTTTCACTGCCAACTTATAAAAAAAAATTCAAACTCATCTTAAGTAAAATATTTTCGTTGTCAATTTTGCATAGAAAACTATTTTTACTCTGAACTTTTCTGTATAAAACTTACCCCAAAGTTAACTTTTCTGTCAAAAATACTCACACCATCAACTTTTCTATAGGAAACGTTTTCCACTTTTA
The DNA here is from genome assembly GCA_933228675.1 of Stomorhina lunata. Classification (NCBI taxonomy): domain Eukaryota; kingdom Metazoa; phylum Arthropoda; class Insecta; order Diptera; family Rhiniidae; genus Stomorhina; species Stomorhina lunata. The sequence goes on along the minus strand of OW121741.1, from coordinate 85,830,841 downwards.
ACGTACAATACAAAACTTTTCCCGTTGTAAACTTTGCTTTTAAAAGTGTTTTCAAATTTTTTCAAATAGTCAATTTTTGTGTAGAAAACATACTCCATTTCGACTATTTTATAGACAACATTTCCTACTGTCAAATTTTTATAAAAAAAAAAACTTTTTCTACTGTCCACTTCTTTGTTAAATTCCTTCTCAACTGCAAACTTTTCTCTCTAAAACTTTTTTCATTATTTTTCCACTGTCAACTTTTCTATCGAAAATTCATCCAACTGTCAAAGTTCTAAATAAAGCTTTTCCCACTCTCAACTTTTCTATTGAAAACTTTTTCCACTATCAATTAGGAAACTCATCCCGCTGTCAACTTTTCTACAGACTACACTGTAATTTTTCTGTTAAAAATACACCTACAGTCAAGTTTTTTATAGGAAGCTCTACCCACAGTCAAGTTTTCTATAGAAAACTCCTCCAACAGTCAAGTTTTCTATAGAAAACTCTATCCACAGTGAAGTTTTCTATAGAAAACTCTACTTACAGTCGAGTTTTTTATAGAAAATTCTACTCACAGTCAAGTTTTCTATAAAAAAAACTGTTCCCACTTTCAGGTTTTCTATAGGAAACACTTTCCACAGTGAAGTTTTCTATAGAAACTCTAGCTACAGTGAAGTTTTCTATAGAAGCTCTACCCACACTGAAGTTTTCTATAGAAAACTCTACCCACAGTGAAGTTTTCTATAGAAAACTCTACTCACAGTCAAGTTTTCTATAGAAAGCTCATCCCACAGTCAAGTTTTCTATAAAAAAAAAACTCTTCACACTGTCAGGTTTTTTATAGAAAACACTTTCCATAGTGATATTTTCTATAGAATACTCTAACCACAGTGAAGTTTTCTATAGAAAACTCTACCCACAGTGAAGTTTTCTATAGAAAACTCTACCCACAGTGAAGTTTTCTATAGAAAACTCTACCGAAAGTGAAGTTTTCTATAGAAAACTCTACCGAAAGTGAAGTTTTCTATAGAAAACTCTACACAGAGTGAAGTTTTGTATAGAAAAATCTACCCACAATGAAGACTTTTTATAGAAAAATCTACCCACAGTGACGTTTTCTATAGAAAACTCTTCCCACAGTCAAGTTTTCTGTAGAAAACTCTTCCCACTGTCAACTTTTCTATAGAAAACTCTTCCCACTGTCAACTTTTCTATAGAAAACTCTTCCCACTGTCAACTTTTCTATAGAAAACTCTTCTCACTATCAACTTTTCTATAGAAAACTCTTCCCACTGTCAACTTTTCTATAGAAAACTCTTCTCACTGTCAACTTTTCTATAGAAAACTCTTCCCACTGTCAACTTTTCTATAGAAAACTCTTCCCACTGTCAACTTTTCTATAGAAAACTCTTCCCACTGTCAACTTTTCTATAGAAAACTCTTCCCACTGTCAACTTTTCTATAGAAAACTCTTCCCACTGTCAACTTTTCTATAGAAAACTCTTCCCACTGTCAACTTTTCTATAGAAAACTCTTCCCACTGTCGACTTTTCTATAGAAAACTCTTCCCACTGTCAACTTTTCTATAGAAAACTCTTCCCACTGTCAACTTTTCTATAGAAAACTCTTCCCACTGTCAACTTTTCTATAGAAAACTCTTCCCACTGTCAACTTTTCTATAGAAAACTCTTCCCACTGTCAACTTTTCTATAGAAAACTCTTCCCACTGTCAACTTTTCTATAGAAAACTCTTCTTCACTGTCAACTTTTTTATAGAAAACTCTTGCCACTCTCAACTTTTCTATAGAAAGCTCCTCCCACTTTCAACTTTTCTAGAGAAAACTCTTCCACTGTCAACTTTTCTTCCTTAGTATTGTTTACAAAAAGTTTTTAAAAATTGAATTAAAAAATGTTTAGTAACCCTCGTAATACAAATAGGCCTATTTTCAATACTAGACTAATAAATAAATTTTTTATTTATTTATTCAATTATTTACATATTTATAATCTAAATTAAACAAATACATAGTGTGTCTCTCTATAGAAAGACATTTGATTACTTATTTTGGCTAAACATTTACAGAATAACACGCTCGTGCTATAAAATTTTGAATGTAAAGTCAATGTCTGGTTCTGAAATGAGAAAATAATTAAATTAATATATTCAGAATAACAAAATGTTTAATATTTTACATACGTAGTAAAAGATTACACAGACCAACAATTTAAAATACATTTAAATAATAACAAATACAATTATAAATCAATTTATAAATAATTGATAAACAAAAAATAACTGATTATTCCAATAACGATTAAAAAAGTATTTCAATAATTTTTGATTTGCTTTTCAAAACAAATCCAATTAAAGAATTCACTCAATATTCATTGATTGATTGAGGATGATGAAAAACTGTGAACTATAAAATCTAGAAATTGCTGAATAGAAGACTCACCGAAATGAGATACAAACGATAATGTTTGCATTCTTTTTGAATAATTGAAATGCATCTGTCATTTTTATTATTCAAATTTTCTACTTGACTAAATCCTACTGGATGTTAAGAAAGTTTTTTTTTTGTTAGATAGTTATGTAAATGGGATGATGTATTTTGTATATGTTTGACTGAATATAAATTTATTAACTCATCTGTGTATCTTATAGATGCATCCAACCATTCATCCATTTTTTTGCTTTGTAGTGATATCTCGTTTATCAGCTGTCTCTGTGTGCGAGCGTGTGTCTGTGTCAAGTCTACTACAGGTTTTACAACAATAACAACATTTCTTTATTGTTTATTTTGTTGTGATTTTACTGTTCGTCTGTCAGTTCAATAAACGTAAATAGAATCAAAACAGAAACAAGAAATAAATATATAAATAAAAATTGGATGCTCTTTTTGTATTACAAAAGAGCATTATTCTCAATTTCGTTTAACCAATGTTGCCAGATTATAGGGCAAACTTTTCTATAGAAAACTCTTCCCATTAACAAATTTTCTATAGAAAACTTTCCATTGACAACTTTTCTATAGAAAACTCTTCCTACTGACAACTTTTCTATAGAAAACTCTTCCCACTGAAAACTTTTCTATAGAAAACTCTTTCCACTGACAACTTTTCTATAGAAAGCTCTTCCCACTGACAACTTTCCTATACTGTCAACTTTTCTATAGAAAACTCTTCCTCACTGTCAACTTTTCTATAGAAAACTCTTCCTCACTGTCAACTTTTCTACAGAAAACTCTTCCTCACTGTCAACTTTTCTATAGAAAACTCTTCAGACTGACAACTTTTCTATTGAAAACTTTTACCACTGTCAGCTTTTCTATAGAAAACTCTTCCTCACTGTCAACTTTTCTATAGAAAACTCTTCCTCACTGTCAACTTTTCTATAGAAAACTCTTCCTCACTGTCAACTTTTCTATAGAAAACTCTTCCTACCGTCAACTTTTCTATAGAAAACTCTTCCTACCGTCAACTTTTCTATAGAAAACTCTTCCTACCGTCAACTTTTCTATAGAAAACTCTTCCTACCGTCAACTTTTCTATAGAAAACTCTTCCTACCGTCAACTTTTCTATAGAAAACTCTTCCTACCGTCAACTTTTCTATAGAAAACTCTTCCTACCGTCAACTTTTCTATAGAAAACTCTTCCTACCGTCAACTTTTCTATAGAAAACTCTTCCTACCGTCAACTTTTCTATAGAAAACTCTTCCTACCGTCAACTTTTCTATAGAAAACTCTTCCTATCGTCAACTTTTCTATAGAAAACTCTTCCTACCGTCAACTTTTCTATAGAAAACTCTTCCTACCGTCAACTTTTCTATAGAAAACTCTTCCTACCGTCAACTTTTCTATAGAAAACTCTTCCTACCGTCAAATTTTCTATAGAAAACTCTTCCTACCGTCAACTTTTCTATAGAAAACTCTTCCTACCGTCAACTTTTCTATAGAAAACTCTTCCTACCGTCAACTTTTCTATAGAAAACTCTTCCTACCGTCAACTTTTCTATAGAAAACTCTTCCTACCGTCAACTTTTCTATAGAAAACTCTTCCTACCGTCAACTTTTCTATAGAAAACTCTTCCTACCGTCAACTTTTCTATAGAAAACTCTTCCTACCGTCAACTTTTCTATAGAAAACTCTTCCTACCGTCAACTTTTCTATAGAAAACTCTTCCTACCGTCAACTTTTCTATAGAAAACTCTTCCTACCGTCAACTTTTCTAAAGAAAACTCTTCCTACCGTCAACTTTTCTATAGAAAACTCTTCCTACCGTCAACTTTTCTATAGAAAACTCTTCCTACCGTCAACTTTTCTATAGAAAACTCTTCCTACCGTCAACTTTTCTATAGAAAACTCTTCCTACCGTCAACTTTTCTGTAGAAAACTCTTCCTACCGTCAACTTTTCTATAGAAAACTCTTCCTACCGTCAACTTTTCTATAGAAAACTCTTCCTACCGTCAACTTTTCTATAGAAAACTCTTCCTACCGTCAACTTTTCTATAGAAAACTCTTCCTACCGTCAACTTTTCTATAGAAAACTCTTCCTACCGTCAACTTTTCTATAGAAAACTCTTCCTACCGTCAACTTTTCTATAGAAAACTCTTCCTACCGTCAACTTTTCTATAGAAAACTCTTCCTACCGTCAACTTTTCTATAGAAAACTCTTCCTACCGTCAACTTTTCTATAGAAAACTCTTCCTACCGTCAACTTTTCTATAGAAAACTCTTCCTACCGTCAACTTTTCTATAGAAAACTCTTTCTACCGTCAACTTTTCTATAGAAAACTCTTCCTACCGTCAACTTTTCTATAGAAAACTCTTCCTACCGTCAACTTTTCTATAGAAAACTCTTCCTACCGTCAACTTTTCTATAGAAAACTCTTCCTACCGTCAACTTTTCTATAGAAAACTCTTCCTACCGTCAACTTTTCTATAGAAAACTCTTCCTACCGTCAACTTTTCTATAGAAAACTCTTCCTACCGTCAACTTTTCTATAGAAAACTCTTCCTACCGTCAACTTTTCTATAGAAAACTCTTCCTACCGTCAACTTTTCTATAGAAAACTCTTCCTACCGTCAACTTTTCTATAGAAAACTCTTCCCACTATCTAGTTTTCGATAAAAAATACTTTTCTCTTTTCAACATTTCCATCCCAACAGTTTTGTAAAACTTCCCTATGGGAAACTAGCCAGCCGCTAAGTGCTGGTCCAAGGAAAAAATGTCTGTTAGATGACTTATTTAAAAGAATCTTCTGAATAAGTTGATAATCGCTTTTCGTTAGTTAAGTATATCATTGGGTTAGACATAGCCTTGTTTCATACTGATTTTTTATATCCTGTGAATATAAAATTTTAATTTGTCTTAATCAAGTTATTACTTATTTTAACAGTTAATTTACTTAAAAAATTTGTACTGAACAAAGAGAATGTAATTAAACCCAGTAAGTACATAAATATGTACGCATTTAATGACTTCTTAGTTGATTGCTTTTTTAACTGTCAAATTTTAATTTCATTTAATTGCAAATGCAGCTAATGACCTCAGTAGTAAAGAAATTTAAGTTAATTATAAATTAAGTTAATTATAAATGACCGATATAAATATAATAAAAATACTAAGCTACGTAAAAAGCTAGGCAGACTCAAAAACTTACCCATACAGCTGTCAGTTCAAGAAGATAATTCAGATTGACTAAACTTTGATTATTTCTAAGGCGTTTTTTTGGTAATCGTAAGGCTTACTTTTATATTAACTCTTTACCTGATCGTGTTCTACATATGCGTTAAGAACATTTTTAAGTGCTCAAGTACTCGATTTCTTAAGTTTCGAATTTTGATTTTATAACTGTTTAAAGTGCATATTTACATATTGATAAAAAAAATAGTTTCCAAAATTTGATAAATTGGCAACGCTTTATATATTCATTCATGTGCTTTCAATACTCTCCAATACTTGTTACAAAACATTATTTCAAAATTATTTACTTATATTGATAATGACCCTACCTATCCGTGATTGCGCCACATTGAGGCAGTCAGACAATGTGTTGTTGCATTTTAGAGATAGTTAACATTAATATGAAAAACATATTCATTTTTTGTTAATAAATCAAACAAAGCCAATGAAAAAATAAACCTGGCAACAAAAAAATGTTACCATCCAAATTTTTATCTCTTTTCATGTCATTCTCATATTTGTCTTCTTCTTTGTTCCAAAGTGCAATGTTTTCTTTTTGTGGTTTAGTTATGATTTTGTGTTTTCCACTTAAAATTTTAACTTTTGTAGCCATGGAACGAGTAAATATTAGAGATTTTTAAATGAGTGCAAGACGAATTTTGAACGTGCTTTATGATATCTACTAGCAGTAGACGGTTCCATTTGTCGATATATTAGAAATTTAATTTAGTCTAATATCCAGCTGTAAGTATACCGATCGTGTAAAACGTGTGATAAACATACAGGTCCTAATTTTGACAGTAATTTAGTTAAATAATTTTAAAACTAAACAAAATTTGGTATCTTCCTTAGGAAAGTCTTCCTGAAATATTGAGTACGGCCTCTTAAAGCTAGTTGTAATTGATTCTGAAAATTTTCGTCCCAAAAATTAGGGGTCTTTATTTTGAATCTCTTCTATTTCATTTATGTAGGGTTTATATAACTCAAGCGCCTGACGATTGAGTGAAATTTACATGTATTTTGTTATTGTAACAAAAACAAAATACATGTAAATTTCACTCAATCGTCAGATGCTTGAGTTATATAAACCCCACATTAAAGTAAAAAAGTATATATTCTCCTCTATCTCCGGATTTTATAGTGTAAAAACCATCTTTTATCGTTTAGATTCTATAGGCTTCCAAAGTTGAACGTGAAAAATTTACAACATTTACGACTCATTAACTTCAGAACGTGTCGTCAGATTTTAATAAATTTGACGTCGCTGGAACGGATTTTAAATCATCTTTTAGATTATCGAACAAAATATAAGTATTATCCTTTCTTAAGGTCTTTACCATAAATTGAAATCTGACAGCGCGTTCTGAACTTACTGAGTCGTAAACATTGCGAATTTTTCGCAAAAAAACCCGAGACGTCCAACTTTGGAAGTCTTAACCATATAAGGTAGAGCTATAATTTTAACGCCCTGTGTTTAAATACTAAGAGTAGTATCAACAAAAATCTTAGCAAGATCTAAGCTGGTCACATTATGAAGTGAGACAAACTCTTGTATTCAGCTCAAATATTGCTTATACCAAGTGAAATCAGTGTACTCAATTATGTTGAAATTCGTCCATGTTTGAGCATACCTTTCATACAAGACTACTTAAGAGACAATTTTTCCTTCGAACTTTAAAAAATCATTAATACCGTTATACCACCTCGTCCTACCTGCTACAATTTTCTAATGTCAATTTTAACTATATCAGAGCCGAGAATATGATCCACATAACAACTTTCAAATCCACATAACAAATTTCAAATTTTGTTTAATTTTTCGGGAAACTAGAACCTTAAACAGATTTTCATATCTAGCTAACATTGTTTCTATCCCACTGTGCTGATGTTTGAAAACCTAAAGACTAAGTTGTAGTATTCCAAACGACTCAGAACCACTTTCTGAGTTGATTAAAGTTAAGGTGATTTTTTTAGGCACTTACCATCAACAATATTACATATAGAAGTTACTACATGCGATTATATATATATAAAGTTCCCACACAACATTCCAATTGGAACAAGGGGTATTTCCCTCAGACAATGAGCTGAATCCGAATATATTTTTACACTCATTGTAAGATACCTACGGTTTAACGCCGGCTCCAAACGGCAAATGCATTAGTTAGAGAAGTTTTACATAGCCTAATACTTAAATTTTTTTTAATTTTTTCCAAGTGGATCTGGCCAGGGATTGGACTTGGGACCTGCTTTTGAAATTAGTTCATATTTAATCATACCTCCCATTCAAGATCTTCTTTCAAAAATCACATTCATGACTCGTTACAAAAGCGGCATGACCCTTGCTTTAATATAAGACCTGTCTGAAGTAACATAAGTCGTATAAAGTTTACGCATGATGACTTAATTTAACACCGATATTTTTCTAATTTGTTAGGTTATCAGACTTTAGTACATTTTTACTTGTTTTGTATAGAAAATTGTATAATATAAATACAAAAGTTGGTATGAGACCATTTTTAATTACCAATAGAGCTGAAGCATGGGTATCATTTCAAGATGTTATTCACAACATTATCGGTAATCCTAAATCCGTGGATTTGAAGCAGATAATCGTCAGTTTGTTGAAAAGTTATTGAAAGATTATATGTAGCTCGAAAAAAATATATTTTCTGCCTTCCCATCTCGATTTTTTTTCTGAAAACTTGTGAAATAGGGCAATTTGAAAAAATAGGGACTAAAACCTGGCATTGTTCACATAGAGGTAGAAAGACCGACAATGCTATATCTTCTGGCGGAATGCTCTTCAGAAATCCACATAATACAAGTCCCACGATAGGGGTTAATATGCTCCACTGGGAGTCATTGATAATAGAAGAAGAAAATCGGGTGCGCTTCGTACTAACTATCGGATACACCTCTGGGTATAATTAGCCTAAAACTGCTGCATCTGTGGTAGTTAGAGCTATTAAAATTGCCGAACAAAAGTTATGGTCACAGTGTATTCACTTATATAATTCCTGACATACCAAGCACCATTGGTTACGTTATGACAGGACCACCATTTCTCTGAATTCAACATCAGCCCTGGATTACATTAGATCTCTTTACAATATGGTTCAGCAGTTCAGTAGCCATCTTACATGGGTTCCATTCATACCAGTGAATTGTAGAGCAGAAGAGTAGGCTTAACATCGGACTACCTTTTGAATGTCAAATGAACTAGCTCCTACTGCAAAATATAGCATACATTTCAGCAAGAAGGATGTATATATTCCAAATAGATTGGGCCATGTTTCGATAAGAAACTTTCTCACGGATTATTGTCTCTAGTAAGATAGGATTTTTTCTTAATTATGTCCGCCATGATTGGGAGGCACGCTATTATGCTGAAGGTAGCTACGAGTTAGTTACCTATGACGACTTAATTTAGAACCGAGAAGTTTTATGCAACTGTTGGTCAGTATATCAAATTTTATTCGAATCTGTCCATATTTGAATATAGCTTTCATATAAAAATGACTCCCGAAGACCAATCAAATTCCAAAAACGTCAATTACTCGTAATTTGATATAATTTAAAAATGTTATGTAACACATGTAACACACATGACAATAATGCTTTAGGGTAACCAGCTCTGTTGATTTACTTAAGCATCTTCGCAATGTAAAATGTGTTTCACTGTACTATCGATATTACCATAGCATGTGTTTTAATGAAATCATAGAACTTGTTTCCAAAAAACGAACTTTTATACGTAGTACTTGTATGCCTTCTAGAATCCATTTATTTATTGTCGATTGACGAGTGGAGCGAACTGTCCGTATGGGGAATTAACTTCCTCAAATCTTTCCGCTCATATGTGAAATAAAAAAAATTTAAATCGAATGTCTACAAACTCTACTTCCTCTATTCTTCTTCCCACAAACATTTTTCCTTATTTACAATATAATGCATAAGTAGGGGTCATACCCTAAATTTTGGTCCGTTTATAAAAAAGCATATCACGATTCCTAATTTTATCCCTTATGAGTATACAGTGGAATAAAAGCTCGTACTTTCGGTCATCATTTGACCTTTACTTTATGCTTTTACATATCGCAGCCCTATTTCAGAAACGGCCCATCTTTAAATTCAAAGTTTTGAAGGTTTATATTACATATTTAAATTTGTGGCTTCCTGAACCTTAAAAGTCCATTCTTGTAGTTGAGTTTTAAGTTCATATATGAAGGAGTTACAAACATCTACACAAACCTAATTTACCCACATCTCCTACGTTGGTATAGGCTTTCAAACTAGTAAACGAATCAGCAGGCATTTACAGTCAAAACCAAATCGCTTTCAATGATGTGTTTACGAATGTTGTAAAAGGAAACACAAGAGAATATAAACAAATTATTAAAAACAAAATAGAAATAAAAATTAACAAAACAAACAAATAATAAAACGAAACAAATCTTTACAGATACCAACAAATGCGGCCGCCGAACCAGACAAAGGAATCACTAAAAGGCTGACAGACAAAGTGAAAACAGAGTGAATGAATAAGTGAATGAGTGAATCATGCTATGTACTAAAATATACATATAATTAATAAAAGTCTTAAAAACCCAAACCTATACGGAATAACAATATATCCTTAATTAATTAAAATTTAAATTCATACAAAGTTGTATATATTTTTAAAAGAAAATGTTAAGTAAATTTCAATTTTAAATTTTATAAATGTTTAATTCCAAATTAAGTGAAACAAACATAAAAACAAAACCATAGATTATAATTTACAATAAAAATTAAATTTATTATAAAAATGGCCGATGCTAAATATATAACGATACCCACCTCGGAGAACGGGGGCGGCAATAGCCCCAATCATCGTCACTCATTTAAAAGTGAAAATAATGATACCGATGTCATAACCCTAAATATTTTGACTGTAAACAATAATGACAACAACTCATCACAGTCTGAGAACCCTATGCGTTCGACCACACCTACGTCTACCATAACCACCGCCACCAAAAGATTTTTCTCTAGAAAACCAAAAAATTTACAATTAAAAATTTCCTCCCCTCTGTCGATGGAAACGGAAAATGATATTTTGTCTAGTGATAAATTTAAAATAGCAACAACAACAAATAATTTAACCTCCTCGACGACGGCGACACCCTCAACATCGTCGGGGACAACAACTATTTCCACTTCAATATTTCCCCACGAACAAAATAGAACAAATAAAAAATTAAATATCGGATTTGAAAATATAAAATTTTCAGCGCGCATGGGATTATTTCGTCGAGGTGAGTAGACATTTCTTTTTCATATTTATATCACAATAATTCTTTAAAAGATTTATAGATAAATTTTCAGTATTAAAATTTGTATACATAAATTTTGAAAATTCCTTTGTTTATAGACAACATTTATAGCAGTTGAGTTCGCGTACGATAACGAAACTACACAAACTATAATCATAAGTTATTCTCATTTGTCCGAACTTACCCAGAAAGTAAAAAAACAGACCTAAACGTATATGAAAATAATTCGCTAACCAAATTTACTCAAAGAAATAGTCTGTGTAGTTTTGAGTAAGAGGCAGGGATGGCAAACATATATGTGACATTCTCCGAGAAAAGGGACCTAGTGTGTCAAAAAATGGGTTTGAACCTAAGAGTGAATTCTGGTACCTAAAAGAGTGTATAATAAGATGAAATGAGTTAGATATCTGATAAAAATGTATTTACCCCATTAAAACTTACAAAACGAACTTGGGAAATCAATAAAAATGGGAAAAACATTAAAATTTTAGTTTCTACTTTTCTCAAAACTTCGTTTTCACACACTATGTCCCTTATTTCGGAGAAGATCACATATGTATAGTAGAGTGCCAGTTATTTTTCAAAGTTGGAATTTGTATGCGGCCCCCAGATTTGTTCGAAATGCTTAAAAAATAATCTTTTGAAAATTTTAAGTCAATCGGATAGGGGGAAAGTGTGCCCACGGCCCGCCCAAAATTGCAAAATACCTGATTTTTTTTACTTTGATTGTAAATAACTTAGGAGGAGTTCCTAATGCATCCACCGTATATTAAGTTTGGACTTAACATTGATTGATAGCTATCAAATATCGTAGGTGCAATCTTAATATACTGAATGTACCACTAGCTATTTTTGATTGTATATTTTAAAAAGGGGATGTTATATACATACATATATAAAAACAAGTAAAAAAGTGCTATAGTCGGTCAAGCCCGACCATACGATACCCTTCACCGCTAAGGTATAAGTTGTTCTTTTTCCTGTATAAAGACAAATATTTGGTAAATTTTGCTATAAAACAAACATTTTCTTAAAACTTATATATTTAAGCTGTTTTCGTCATTTGGACTTATATGAGAGCTAGGGTCAAATGTTAACCGATTTTCTCGAAATTTAGCAAATTGATTACAGTTGTTATGTTTGCAAATAAATATACTTAAAATTCTAATTGTCTTCAGATTTACGATCGTTTTAGTGATTTTTGACTCATTTAGTGCGTTTTGACACATACATAAGTTTATATGGGAACTATGGTCAAATGTGGACCGATTACAAAGAAATTTGGTACAGTGATTTAAGTTTACATAAGAAGTATTTGTTTTAAATTTCATGAACAAATATTGATATTTGTCGCCAATGTATAAATTCCGGGAAGTAGGACCTATGGGAGGTACCATAAATAATGGACCGATTTTGACGAATTTCAATAGCCATGATCCCAATATCAATTTCATGGTCCCACTTAAAAAAAAAAATATTATTAGAATTACGACCTGTACTTTGATTACATGGTTTACATGGGCGTCCAGCCAGCCAGACGGACGGACTGACATCGCTAAATCACTCAGAAAGTGATTCTAAACCTATTGGTATACTAAAAGGTGGGACTAAGACAAATAGTTCTATGTGTTACATACATCAGCACAAACTTATAATACCTATGGTGGTGAAGGGTATAACTATAGTTAAATGGTATTTATATAAAGCTTATTTTTGCAAAATTTACTGGACATAGCTTTCATAGTTTATAATTTATAGATTTAAGTGGTTTCCGGAAGTGGTTTTTATATGAAATCTAAGGTCAAATATGAACCATTCCCATGAAATTTAATATAGTGACCAAGGTTAGGTTAGGTTGAAAAAGGTAATGCCAGGAGAGTGGCATCTTCACTCGGAGACCTTAGGGTCCATTGTGATCCTTTCTGAAAGTAAATAAACGATAGCGGAAAGAGAAAGAGAGAAAAGGGTGAAGGGAGAAGGGTGAAGTGTTAAAGATAGAGAAAGGAAATCGTAGAGAAGAAAAGTGTTGACCAAAAACGCTACCCTAGGGGAAAGAGACCCGTCTAACTAAGCCATCTGAGTCCCAATATAAAACCTACAACATTAGTCAGTTCGCACTGCTGTATGTCGCGCAGTTCCTCATGGAATCTATTGCCTAGAAATTTAAGTCTCTGGTTTTGGACCAAAGGACAGTGACAGAGGATATGCTTGACCGTTTCGGACGAGTCCGCCTCTAAGCATAGTTTGCAGATGTCCTGAATTGCTCCATCCAATCTACTACGTCTGGAATTCAGGGCGCGGTGTCCAGTTAGAAAACCTATGCATTTCCTAAGACTGCTTCTGCTAAGACCTAGCAAGAGCTTGGTCTTGCGTATATCTAAGTCGGGCCATAAGATCCTAGATATCGTGCAAGTGTCCAAGCTATGCCAGTTCTTAACTGCTTCCTCACCGATCCAAGACTTCATGCCCATAAAGAGGTGACATAAAGGTGGAGCTACCTCTATCACCGCGAGCATCAGGTCCTGACTCGAGCCAAGTCTTGCGATTTCGTCAGCAGTTTCGTTGCCTTCGATGTCACAATGACCAGGAACCCAGCAAAGTCGTACCCCATATAGTGACCAAACGTTACATAAAACTTCGTCATATATGGACCGATTTCCATAAAATATGATATAGTGACCAAACGTTACATAAAACTTCTCTGTTCTATATTAAGTCGTCATGATTGCCGGAGTTATATGGGAGCTCTAACTTAATGTGAACCGATTTCGACCATTTTAAATACACGCCTTTTTCATGATATTTTTGGTGGAATTTAGGCTGTTTTCGTAAGTGTTTTGTATGGGAGCTATGGTTAAATGTGAACCGATTTTGAGGAAATTTTATCTGCTATTTTATGCTTATGCAAAACTTCTCCATACTTAATTTTAAACAGGTATAATGCTGTTATAATTTGCCATTTATTAGCAACTAAGAGAGACTATGGTCAAATGTAAGCCGATTTCGCCCAATTTCAATACCAAAATTTTCCAAGTTATGAAGAAAATATTCCCCTATTCTATTACAAATTTCAGTGACCTACCTTCTTTCGTTCAGGCCCTATGGTGCCGACAACAGAGAGACAGATGGATATCGCTTAATCGTCTTAAAATTGCATAAGCATTCAGAATATATATCCCAATTGATTTTTAAGCCAATTACAAATGGAATGACGTTTGTGGTGGGTATAAATATAAAAATGACTCATGGAAGATTCATTATCGCTCAGGCTTAAAGGGATCACAAGAAAAAACTGTTACATAAAGATAGTTGTGAACCGCCATGGTATAGCAGGTTAGTCATCCGCCTAAAATACCAGAGGTCCCAAGTTCAATTATAATTACATGAAGATAGTAATACATTTTGCAATTTGAAGTTTTATTATGAACGATTACACATTTGATGACTAACAAAAGAACAATTTATTATATAACATTGTACGTGAGAAGCCAATAAAGATAACAATTAAATACGTACCTATTTAAACTTAATCCTTAACAAAAATAATCTGTCAGGTGCTTTGTACTTTTTTTAAATGTAACAAGTAGTAATGATATAGTTATTCGGTTATGTCGAATGTTACTTACCCTTCATCATTTGTGTTCCAAAAGTCAAAGAACATAATCGATAGAGTTTATAGTTAAATGTGTATGTTTCTAAATATAATAGACCGATTTAGCTGATCCCTTTAGAAATTATATAATATACATACATATATATTTTCTAATCATTTTAAGTTTATGTATATACAATAGACCTTTCCACACTTTGTCTGTATTCAGTATATTTTTATTCCATGTAAAAGCATGGGGTCTATAAAAAGACTCCATGTTTTTTAAGGGTTAAGTACAATTTGTATACCCACCATCAAAGAGAATAAGGGATATATTGAGATTTTCATTCCGTTTTTAATTTCCTTAATATTGGCAAAAAAAACCAAAATTGATGTATATTCTGAATACTTATGGAATTCTAAGACGATTGAGCGATGTTCGCCTGTCTATCTGTCGGTTTACATTTGACCATAGGTCCCGTATAACCTCTCATAGGAAAATCCTTTATTTGCTAATAAATAACAAATTATAACAGATATGATGTTAAAACTAAGCACAGAGAAGTTTTACATGATCATTATACAGCGTATAAAATTTCGAAATCGGTTAACATTTAACTAAAGCTCCCATACAAAACACTTACGAAAACAGCTTAAATTCCTCCTAAAATACACTTAAATCCCAATAAATGATAAACTGTAACAGCTGTGGTCACTAAATTTAGTACAACTAAGTCTTATGTCAATGTTAGCTGCAAAATTTTGTCACAATCGGCTAGCATTTGACCATAGCTCCCATACAAATTTACGGAAACACAAAAATACTTAAGATATAGGGGTCAGTGTCCGATTGTCCGTCAAATGAAAGCACGATAGCGCGTTAACAAAAAGAGCTGGAGGGATACAATTTTACAAAAGTATTTTCGATATCATGAAAAAGTTGTGTATTGAAAATGGGCGTAATCGGTTCACATTTTGTTAGAGTTCCCAATAACCCCGTCCAGGGAATCACATTAATGCTGATAAATTGAATACAATTGTAATAGCTATGACGACTAAATTTAGAATACGATTAGAGAAGTTTTATGCAACTATTGGTCAGTATAATAAATTTTATATTTGACCATAGATTTCATATAAAAACCATTACCGAAAACCACTAAAATTCCACAAATGCCAGTTAAAAGCTATTAAATTAGAAACTATGGCAGCTATAGCCACTTAAGTTTGCAAAAATAAGATTTATATAAATACCAGCGAGTGTATACAATTTTGTGACAATCGGTCACCATTTAACTGTAGTTTTTACATATATAACATCCCCTTTTGATAACTACAATCAAAAAGATTTGGAGGTACATTCAGTATATGTGAAGCGCAAAATAAAAAGGGACCTAAGGGTTTTGTACAGGAGATCAATTTTAAAGATTGAAATAGGTGCATCTTTGGTGTACCATCACTGAGCGTGTTAGTATAGGTCTCATTTGAAAGCGACACATCTTATGTCATCAGAAACATGTTGGTCAACCTTAAAAACTCGCGCTGGACGTCCCTACCTCTTGTTTTGTGTAGGTTCCTTTTCTCTATGCGCTTTCACATATAAAGATTACACCTACGAAATTAGATAGCTATCAATCAATGTTAAGTCCTGACTTTATATACGGTGGATGCATTAGGAACTCCTTACAAAATATATGGACCTGCCGTATTACTATCAACGTGCTTGGCCTAACTACATATTAAGGTGCAAGGCGTCTAGGTACAAATATGAAAGTTAAGTAGTAAAAAACAAGTAAGAAAGTGTTATAGTCGGTCAAGCCCCAACATACGATACCCTTCACCACTAAGGCCAAAGATGTTCTTTTTCATAAATAAAGACAAATATTTGCTAAATTTCGCCATCATACAAACATTTTCTTAAAACTTATGTATTTAAGGTGTTTCCGTCATTTGGACTTATATGAGAGCAAGGGTCAAATGTGGACCGATTATCTCGAAATTTAGTAGTAGTAGTGATTCTTTATTTATCTTTTTTAAAAAAAATTATACAAACAATTTATAAACATTTTGTTATAAATAAAGATGAAGCAGCTATGACACTTTGTGCCGTCTGCTGGATTTCAGTTATATTACAATATAAATTTATATAATAATTATTCAAATTCAGTTATTATTAATCTTCTATAATTAAGAGAGGACTTTAAATAGCTTATCATATTTTTCCAGTCTCCATTAGTTTTTCCGTTTAGTATGTCAATAATTTCGTTTTCGGATAGCGTAAGTTTTTCAAAATATCTCATTCTAAAATTGCGAAAAATTGGACATCTTCCCATAAAGTGCTGTAGAGTTTCAATTTCTTGCAAATTGCATAACGTGCACAATCTATCTTGTTCGGTTACATTGAACTTGTTGCCATTTAGGTATATTAGGTCTGAACGTGCCTTGAATATCCACGTTATGTCTTTTTGATTGTAATTCTGTAGAAAATACTCATTTCCTACTGTATGATCTAGATGTTTATATATACGAGTACTACTTTGCAGAGCTCTTTCAATTTTATTCAAATTATTTTTTTCCAAAAGTTTCTGTATTAAAAAGCTGTTAAGACACTTCCACTCTCCTTCTGGTTTGTTCAAGTCTATCCACTCTGTATTTAATCTATAAGCCAGCTCATTTATTTCCTTTGCCCAAAATATCTTCTTTCGTATTATCATTTTAGATAATTTGTGTGGTAGCCTATTTTCTGTATACTTAAATATAGTTTTCGTTATATATTGTAAATGCAATTTGAGGGTATATATGTGTCCGTCTTCTATCCTAGTTTCCATTTCCAAGGCGTAATTTGGTGTGCTTTCAGGAAGCTTTAAGACTTTTTTCAAGAAAAATCTCTGCAGTTTATCTATTTCTTCAAAATAGGCATAGCCCCAAACTTGCGCTGCATACGCTTGGATTGATCTGCATATTGCCAGAAATAGTTGCCATTTCATTTGAAGTGATATGTCATTCTTTTTTAAATAGTCTTGCCATGTTACATTGATTGCACTTTTTGCCTGTTCATTTCTCTTTTGTACATGCTTTGAAAAAGACAGTTTTGGAGTTAATAAAACACCAAGGTACGAGTATTCTGGAACAATTTGGATTTCTTCTCCTTTATATGTCCACTTTTCTAATTGGCTTAGCCTTCCACCATTTCGAAAAATCAAAATTTTTGATTTTACTGGATTTACTTCCAAACACCAGGTGGTACAATAAAGTTCTAGTTGTCGTATCATTTTTTCCATCGTTTTTATATCATCTGCTAACACCACTATGTCGTCAGCATAAAGCAAAACTCGTACGTTAATACCTTCTACATTTAAACCAAATCCTAAAGATTCATGCAAATCGTTTAAGTACAATGCGAATAATAATGGTGATAATAAACAACCCTGCTTGACGCCAGATTCGGTATCAAAATAATCAGATAGTTGTCGCCGGTCCATATTGCTGACTGTGATTGTGAATACATTTTTTCTATTATTTTTACGAATTTATAGGAAACTCCCATAGAATATAATTTGTATACTAAAGATTTTCTAGGGATATTATCGAAAGCTGCCTTGAAGTCAACAAAATATGCATATACCTTTTTTCTTTCTGCAAGTTTAATCTTTATTATTGAAGTCAAGTTATAAATATTATCGGCTGTTGAGTAGTTTTTTCTAAAACCAGCTTGGTACTCAACCATGATTCCCTTCTCTTCAACCCACTCGCGTAACCTTTCATTCAAAATTCCCATAAATATTTTTTGCCACCGAGTTCATAAATGATATTCCCCTATAGTTTCCTGGCTCATTTACACTTCCTTTTTTGTGTATAGGGAAAATAATTGTCTTCTTAAACGCATCCTCTATCACTCCGTCATCATAAATTTTGTTATACATCTTTGCAAGCTCTTCAAGGTATTCGTCCAGCCAGATGGACGGACTGACATCGCTAAATCGACTCGAATCGAAAGTGATTCTAAGCTTAATGGTATACTTGAAGGTGGGTCTAAGACAAATATTTCTATGCGTTACATACATCAGCACAAACTTATATACCCTTTCCACCTATGGTTTTAAAGGGTAGTTCTCAAAAAGTTTAAAATATGCAAGTTATCAATTCAAATGACATAACTTCGACTTCGGAGGTATCCGGGTACCTTGGTACGCACATAAGGGTTAAAGTAAAACTATACCTGGTTATGAAACCAAATTTTGTTCAAAATAAATACTAGGGAAACCACTGAGATACTTTTAAATGTTGAACTATAATACTACTGCAACCGAATTTAGTCCAACGATTTTACCAACGTGAGTAACAATTTTTTTCGAATTTGGTCCACACTTTTAATTAGCTGCACCCTCTTAGATATGTGAGATATGTTCCTGTTTAATACAATTTGATGGTGGGTATATAAGATTCGTTTACATATATATATAATTCCCCGACAACATTCCAATTGGAACAAGGGGTACATCTTTCAGACAATGACCTGCATCCGATTCTATTTTTAGACTTATTGAAAGGGACCTACGTTTTAACGCCGGCTTCGAACGGCAAATGTATTTGTTTGAGAAGTTTACATAGCCTAATACTCAATAACTAGTGGCTAGATGAGTTATGAGGTGTACCGACGCTTTTTTGAAAATTATTTTTTTTTTTTTTTTGCAAGTTGGTCTTTGCCGGGGATTGAACTTGGGATCCCTAATATGATTCGAACTTGGGATCTCTGGTATGATTCGTTTGTAGTTGGTTTATTTTTTTTTCTAAAGCCTTTTTTATACCCTTCACCAATAGGTGAAAGGGTATTATAAGTTTGTGATTCCGTTTGTAATTTTTTTATTAGTGATCGTAGACCCCATAAAAATTATACCGATCGACTCAGAATCGGGAGGAGAAGCGATTAAGCGATGTCCGTCTGTCTGTCTGTCTGTCTGTCTGTCTGTCTGTCTGTCTGTCTGTCTGTCTGTCCGTCCGTCTGTCTGTTGAAATCAAGTTTCTGAAGCCCCTGGAGGATGTTCTTACATAAATTATATATCAGATTTTAGGAAATTCTCCCGCAATGAACGCTATTAAATTTCATTAAAATCGGTTTATAAACACCGAAAATATCGAAAAAATACCAAAAATTAGACGAAAATTTTAAAATTTTTGATTGAAACACACTTTTAAATAACAAGAGAAAAAAGATACTCCTGGTGTACATGTGATAATATGTTATATATCAGATTGTAGGAAATAGTTTCCCAATGTACTCTGTAGAATTTTATCAAAATCGGTCCATAAACAACAGAGATATCGCCAAAACACTGAATTTGATGTATCGCAAATTGCCCAAAGTTCGCATTAGAGAATGTTTGTTGAAAAAATGAAATGCAGAAATAGGAAAAACCATCCTCCTTTAGCACGGACCTACATAAATTTTATATCAAATTTTAGGAAATTCCCCCGCCAAGCACGTTATTAAATTTTATCAAAAGCGGTCCATAAACAATTGAGATATCGCCATAACACTACTTGTAATGTACAGCAAATTGCCCAAAGTACGTGTCTAAGAAATTTTGTTTACATTTTGTAAGTATTGTTTTAGCGATATCTCAGGTGTTTATAGACCGATTGTGATGAAATTTGACATCGTTCTTTGTGTGAGGATTTTCTAAAATCTATACTCCACAAATCTGATTACGAATACCATTCAAATTGTACCGATCAACTCAGAATCGGCAGGAGAATCGATTTCGCAACCTCCGTCCGTCCGTCCGTCTGTTTGTCTGTCTGTCCGTCCGTCCGTCTGTTTGTTTGTCTGTCCGTCCGTCTGTTTGTTTGTCTGTCCGTCTGTTTTTTTGTCCGTCCGTCTACCTGTCTATAATTTTTTCTGTTGTAGTCAAGTTTTTGGAGCTCCTGTTTTGTCGATATCTCAGGTGTTTATTTTGATGAAATTTAATAGCGTTCTTCGCAGGGGATTAACTAAATCCTGATGCATTCGGTAATTTGTGGTAGATATAATTTAGCGTTTAAGCGATGGTGTTTTGATCGACAATGATAAAATTCAGGGTGGGCAATATCCTAAAATTTTGTGTAAAATCCAGGAGCTCCACAAATCTAATTTTAGCAGACAGACACTCTGCATTAATCTTAATTTTGTGTCTGACTTTTGAACATTATGATAACATTTGAGAATGTATTATATATCAAATTATAGGTAATCTTCCTAGAAAGTACAAAAATGCAGCTAACTACATGATATCCGTTCAAAACCTACATATGTATGTAAGTATCTCACATATCAACGAAAATTTAAATTTTTTAATTGCAAATCCGTTTACGTTTGACAATTGATCCCGTATAACTTCGCTTAAGATACGATGATGACATTTAGTATAAAGACGTTGTACAATATTGATATTCAGGGCGATAGCGCCTAAAATAAACTTTCTAGAGGGACAACATTTGACAAAAGTATTTCTGATCTCTTGAAAAGTTCGATATTGAAAATGGGCGAGCTCTATTCACATTTAGTGAAATCTCCCATATAACCCCGACCGGGAATCGATTTAATGCTGATAAATTAAATCACATTAAAATTGTACAAGGAACTAGAGCAAAACTTTCCAAACATCCACCGGATCTGTCCGGAACAATTCATCCCAAATATTATTGATAAAGTGTTCATTTTAATTAATTAACTAACTTCAGAAAAATAAGTAAATCTTTAATAACTTTTCCGACAAAGCTGATATCCATCCATTCAAAAGCTATATATTTCACGTATATATCTAAAACTAAGAGTGTATACCCTATAATTTTAAGGCTTATCATTGTTGAAGCTTTGACCTAAATCAGTCCGCTAACTTCAGAGTTTTACATAACTAATCAAGAACTTTTACTAGTTGGATAATTCGTACGAATTAAAGTGCACAACCCTCACTGGGCACTGTGTTTTTGGGTTGCATGCCAGAATACTTAAACTTCATCAAATCGATGTGCTATTGCAAATGTAAGGGCATCTACATTTTGAAGCATCTTTTCTGCATGGTTTATCTGGTCTATCGAACTTTATTAAATGTTCGTAAAATATGTGTCTATTTTATTTCGAAGCTACTGGCTGGCTTAAATATGCATTCTCTACTTGTAGTCTAGTAATCATTATCTTTCACAAAGGGACCACTTTAAAACCCAAGTGAAGCTTCCCTAGACATCTGTAACCTGCCCAACCTAACCTTTGGGTGCATAAATATTCTAGATGGTGAAGCCATCCAAAAGCTTTTCTTTTTCCGACTCTTAATTTTAAAGACTCTTTGCATATAATACTAGTATAACCAAATTTTGCTTGGAATTACATTAAGTACTTTTGCAACACCATTGGTGAAGGGTATCCAAGATTCGGCAAAGCCGAATATACCACTCTTACTTGTTGATCCAGTAATAAATCTTGAAATCGAATGAGTATTACGATACAGTATTTTTGATTTAATCCCTGTCGGAAGTTATAAAAAATCATACAACACGTTTATGATTTAAGTCTACTTTTTGTCTGTTTACAGATTTCTTATCCGTTATCTATTTCTGTTACTTCTCTCTCAACCCTCGTTTTTGGAAGACTTAATTTAAATACCTTTTTTATAGTTTCATTATAAATTTTAGACATTTCCTTCCTTAGTCTTTCTATTATTTAAATAACCCAAAGAATCTCGAGAGAAACTACAAAGTACTTAAAATATTTGTCCACCCACTCATTCTATTTTACTAAATACTTCCCATATGAAATTGTGGGGTTTTGATTCAATTATTGTATGGTTTATATATATAAAAAAAGAAATATGAACTATACGAATATAATGGATATTCTTGATCATGAATTTGTTTTATCTATTTTTTTTTTATTCTTATTTTGATGTTTGTTTTGTACTTTGTACCGAATACTCGTAAGTGTAGTAATATAAAATTTAAAAAAAAACATTTATAGCATTAGTAATTTCCTTAATGGATATTATAAAGAATAACAAAAAATTATGACGAAAACTTAAAAGCATTTAAATACTGGCTACAAAGAAATGAGTAATGTTAATTCGTTAACAATATACTCGAAGGCTTCAGAACCGATTACTTAAATTGAAATAGATCATACGAAGATCGTAGAGTAAGATACTACAGCGATTATGTACATTGCGGGCAGTGTTGCCACTTCAGGTGTAATTACACATATCATGTGTAATTTTTATTTTCATGTGTTGCCGATGTGTAATTGGCTGCATGTGTAATTTCAATTTTTGTAATTTTTGAGAACTAACAGTTTTCAAAACTCTCATTTTAAAAAATAAATTTATGTGCGTCCCATTCGAAATCGAAATAATGCATATAATGCAAACTTTTTATTCTAACTACATAAAAATGTATGTTTTAAAATCCCTGTGCTTGTGGGAAATCATCAATTCAGATTAAAATATATATGTTTATTAAAGAATGTGATATATTGGTATTTCTGCTCATGAATCTTTGACCACAATCTCTAATTCGAGAGTTTTATATTAGTCAAATTAAAACAATATTTAATTTAAGTGGCGATATTTATTCAATTGCGGATATTGTTAATCCCGAAATTGCCCAAACTTTTCAACTTCAATCATTATATGTGACCTATTCCGAGAAAAAGAACCTAGTGTGTCAAAAAAGGGTTTAGAGTTACCGGTGGATTCTGATACCTAAAAGGGTTTACAATAAGATGAAATAAGTTAGATTTCTAATAAAAATTTATTTGCCATAAAAACGTACAAAACGAACTTGAAAAAATCGATAAAAATGAGAAAAACATTAATTTTATTTTTTTGTTTTACATACAGTAAAGAGTGTTCTAACAAAATATGCATTTACTATTTGAGACAAAATTTATCCATAGTGCAAGAAATAATTTATTTTTTGATCAAGTTAGTTTCTATAGATATGTCAGATACTATTATTTTAGAAATTATTAATTTTCAATAGTTATTTCAATCAAAATGAACTGCGAAAAAAAGTTCGTGAAAATATAATTAAAACTTTTCAAAAAAATCTGTCATGGACTTTTAAAAAAATAGCTAAACATTTGAAAGTTGACCCTCGAACGGTTTCTAATGCCATCAGAGGTATAAGGAAAACCTGAGCATTGAAAGAAAACCTGGATCAGGGAGGAAAAAAGGTCCTACAGATATTGGTAAGGCAAAAGAAGTCGAGCGACTCTTTCGAAGAGCGCCTAACACTTCTTTAAGAAAAGCAGCTCGTACGGTGAAATGTTCTACGAATTTTGCACATAGAGTCAAAGCTTATGCTGGACTGAAGACATACAAAGTCCAAAAGGTTCCAGATCGCAATGCTATAAAGAACTTAGAAGCAAAAAAACGAGCGAAAAAATTGAAGTCTGATTTTATAAAAAAATACACCTGTTGTGTGATGGATGATGAAACATACGTACTGGCAGACTTTTCTCAACTTCCTGGTCAAGATTTTTATGTTGCTGATAAACGGGGCAATGTTCGGCAAGAGTTTCGCACAAAAAAAAACAAACAAAATTCCCTAAGAAGTTTCTCGTGTGGCAAGCTGTTTGCAGTTGTGGCAAAAGAAGTAAAGTATTTGTGGCATCTGGCACAATAAACACAGAAATTTATATAAAGGAGTGCCTACAAAAACGGTTGTTACCCTTTTTAAGAGAGCACAGAGTGACTACATTTTTTGGCCCGATTTGGCATCATGCCATTATGGAAAAAAGGCACTTGAGTGGTACTCAAAGAATAATGTCATTTTTGTACCGCGAGAGGCAAATCCACCTAACTGTCCAGAACTTCGGCCTGTGGAAAGGTATTGGGCTCTGGTAAAAAAGGAATTGAAGAACACAGGAAAGATTTCCAAGAACATGTCCGATTTTAAGCGCAGGTGGAACACATGCTCCAAAAAGGTATCAGAAGCAACTGTAAAATCTTTAATGGGAGGGTTTCCGAAAAAAGTCGATAATTTTGCAAAACCCGAGTACTAAGTAAACATTTTAATGCTAAATGATTTTGTATAATATGTCATTATATTTGCGTATTTTGTAGAGTTTTTATATTAAAAGGTTTGATTTTTATTTAAGAAAATCCAACTACAAATTTTATTTAGAGCACTTTTTATGTCCCTTTTCTCGGTGAAGGTTACATATATGTTTAACAATTCTTCAATGTCGATTTGCAACCTCTTGACATGTACTTTTCGATTTTGAAACTTTTGGGCTTTGGAGTCAGAAGATTATTGGATAAAAGTTTTTGATTTAACGAATTCCTTGAAGATAGATTTTGTCATACTTTGCAAAAATTTATTAATGGTGGACCAATTTTTGAACCTACACAAAAAATGTTAAACAAGAACTGGAAGATTTTCAATATAGTCGTTATGTATTTCATTTTGTTTATTTTTAAGCGCTAAGTAACGATTTGAAATAGTATATTATTGTTTTCTTATGAAATAAAAAAAAACGATGAACATTAATTTAAAAAACTACAAATCATTTTTTTTTAATTTTTAACAAAAAAAAAATAATAATAATTAAATAAAATTAAATTAAATTCAAAACATGTTATTTTGCCAAAAAAATCATGTGTAATTCCTAATTTTATGTGTAATTTTGGCACGACACATGTGTAATTTGACATTTGGTTGGTGGCAACACTGATTGCGGGTGATCTTCTTACCCATCTCTACAATTCACTAAATGCGACTCTACATTTGCCTCCTCTACTAGAGCTGCAAAACTATCGATGGTACTATCGATAATATCGATAGTTTTATTTTTAGTGTGCTATCGATTGTTTTTTTCCGATAGCGATACTATCGACAAAAATAGGTTGGCGGCATATTTTAAATTGATTGTTAGGAAAAATTTTGGTGTCGGTGGATATTTTTAAAATAAATATGAAATTAATCAATAAGACTAAAATTATATCTTTAGTTCAGCAAATGTTAACTTGAGTAAGTGATATATTCAAGAAAAAAATGATCAAAACTGGCTACTTATATCGAAAGTCATGGTGGTATAATTACAATGCGGAAAATATTGCAATGTCAGGTGTAACGGAAAAAGGAAAAAGCATCATTTGTTGCTGATAAAAACAGTACAATGATAAAAGCATGCGATTTATAGTAAAAAAGACATTTTGCCATGTTTCGCTCATACTCTGAATCTTCTAGTGCAACCCTGTTTAAGTCAAGACTGTATAAACAAATTTAGTTTAAATGTAAAAATATTGTCACCTATTTTAAAAACATTGTTATTGCCTATGAGAAATTCAAAGCTGAACAATTAAAAGACAAGCCATATACAATAGTTTACTCCAGGAGGTACCTACGCGATACATGATTGCCTCTAAGAGGGTAAAAAGGCGAAAAAATCGAAAATTCTGTATCGCCTAAAGTGATAATATTTAAACAAAATTTAAGTTATATTTTTAACAGATGTTAAAATAATCGGACAGGTACTTTTTGGAATTATGCCCGATAGGGGGTAAATAAGGGTGAAACTAGTTTTTTTGGTACTATTTTTAAGCCACTCTTATCTTTTAAACCAAAGAATATAGAAATAAACTTTGTAATGCAATCAATAAATGCGAAAAAATATTGAACACGTATTTGGTACTTTTTTGATTTTGGGGTCCAAAAGGTAAAAAATGAAATAAAATGATAATTTAACACCTCATGAAGTAATATGAACCATTGACCAATATGTTGACTGCGTTTTTATAAAATATACCGGATCCAAATGGTATCAAGTACTAAATATGCATATGGAACTTTTTTGAAATTAGGATAAAAAGGGGAAAAATTGGTAATGTTATAACTTTTAAGCAAATGAATGTTTGTATGACCTTTATAGAATAGTAAACTATGTATTTGATCATGTTATGGTTTTTAGCAAAGTTGTTGCGAATGAGCCGACGAAGGTTTTTAAGATGGTATGACTAATTTCCGACAGGTAGCGCCACTGAAAATTACTCTCTAGAAAAGTTGTTACGCATGAGCTGACGAAGGCTTCTTAGTTGGTAGGACTAATTTCCGTCGGGTGGCGTAACTGAAAATAACTCAAATTGAATTGATCAGGCTATGATCTTTAGCAATGTTCGTGCATATGAGTCGACGGAGATTTCTAAGTTGGTATGATCAATTTTCAAAACTATTCAAAATGAATTGAACTGTAAACTATGCATTTGATCTGATGTGTTGATTGGACAAAATGAATGAAATGATTAAAAATTAATTTGATATTTGTGTAATGTCTTTTTTCTAAATTTATTTTAGTTTGTTAGTACTTCATAAAAAAAATATATGAAACCTTTAAAACTTGCTTCGAAATGTTTATTATAAAATTCCGAGCAAGGCTCGGTTACCCAGGTACTATAATTTAAAGCAAATATTTGTAGATATATGTACTTAAAGTTAACAATTGTTTCTGCATGCAATTTTTAGAATTCGATACTATCGATAGTATCGATAGTTTTATGACAGACTATCGAAACTATCGAATGTGACCACTATCGACTATCGAAACTATCGAGTGGGGCGACTATCGATAGTTTTGCAGCTCTATCCTCTAGACACAACTAGAATCCGCTACATCTGTTGCTGTTAGATTAGCAGAACTGTTATAATGGTCGCAGTGTAATCGTTGCCTGACATATCATTCATAATTGACTAAATAAACCAGATAGGGATACGTGACTATTGGGTAAAAGGCGGTATATTAAAAGGCACAACTAGACAATAATTGCATGCTCCGTATTCATTCCAGAGATATATGGCCACGTTTAGATAGACTACTGTCAATATCAACAAAATTGCGACGTTTAATTTCATTAACAATTTTTCTTAACATTGAAACTTGTTATGAATATATGAAATTGTTTACTTTATAACTTTTAAATCATTTAAATTTTAGTTATAATTTTTTTTTCGTATTATTTCTTATTTTAAGAAATTTTAAGAATAAATTTGGTAGAAAATTGTTGAGGTGCCTGGAAATTATAAGTAAATTAAATTTGTGAGGTTAGGTTGAATTTTCATAATATTTTAAAAAATATCGGAGCTCAAAATTTAGCTACTTTCTGGGGAAAAAACTTTTAAATTTTAGATATTTTAAGAAATTGTATGCCAAATTTGGTTTAAAAATCTTGAGGTGTTTAGGTTTTATAAGCAAATGAATTTTGTGAGGTTAGGTTGAAAAACTTTGTGAAATCTCATTCACAACAAAAACTTAAACAAGTATTCGGCTCTGAAGATTCCTACATACCCACCATTAAGTTGTGTTAAATTTAGAAACATATCTCATATATCTACGAGGGTGCAGCAAATTCAAAATGTGGACCAAATTCGAAAAAAAATTGTTGCGCTAGTTGGTATTGTTGGTAAAATATTTGGACTAAATTCGGTTCCAGTAGCTTTATAGTTCAACATTTAAAAATATCTAAGTGGTTTCCCTAGTATTTACTTTGCACAAAATTTGGTCTCATAACCGGTTATAGTTTTACATTATAACCTGTTAAATACTTTTCGTTGTGCTTAATATGTAGTTAAGTTAAACACGTTAATAGTAATACAGCAGGTCCATATATTTTGTTAGGAGTTCCTAATGCATCCATATTGCTATCAAATTTCGTAGGTGCAACCTTAATATACTGAATGTACCTAAAAATCTTTTTGATTGTAGATTTAAAAAGGGGATGTTGTATATATAAGAACTATAGCCAAATATTGACCGATTGTCACAAAATTTTATATACTGGCTGGTATTCACATAAAGCCTATTTATGCAAAATTTATTGGCCATAGCTGTCATAGTTTATAATTTCATAGCTTTTAACTAACGTTTGTAGCATTTTTGTAGTTTCCCGGAGTGGTTTTTTGTATAAAAGCTATGGTCAAACATATACCGTGTTTCCTATAAAATTTGATTTTCTGACCAATAGTTGCATAAAACTTCTCTGTTCTTAATTTAGTCGTCATAGCTATTACAATTGTTTTAAATTTATCAACATTAATGTTATTCCCAGGGCGGGGTTATATGGAAGCTCGAACAAAATGTAGACCGATTTCGTCCATTTTCAATGCACAACTTTTTCAAGATATTGAAATACCTATTAATTTTGTCCCTCTAGCTCTTTTTGTTAAGGCGCTATCGTGCTTTTATCTGACGGACATAACCCCCCTTTTCTTTTTGTATTTTTGTGTTTCCGTAAGTTTTTTATATGGGAGCTATTGTGAAATGGTGACCGATTGCTGGCATTGACTAAATTTAATGGCTTAACTATTAGAATTTAACATTTATTGGCATTTAAGTGTATTTTAGGCATAGTTCGAAAAAATACTCTAAAATACTGTATTTTAAGGTACCGTACTGTACCTAGGCAAGTTCGGTACAAAGTCACATACGTAACAAAGTGTTCAATTTAAGTATAGGTACCTTAAAATTTTAGAGAACCTGTTAAAATACACAACCTTTATCATAACGAACTTTCACGAAGTACTCTAAAAATAACGTACTTTGTTGAGTACCTTAACGTACTCCGTACCTTAACTTTAACGAACTCTTATGAGGCTGTCAACAATTAGAATAACAGTATTGCCAAAAGTGAATATTAAATTTTGTCTAACTGCTTTTTTAATTATTTTTAAAGGCGGTTTACGGGATATTTAAATAGTTTATGAATATATTAATTTCTAACTTTTGCTACAAAATTGGAGAAATCGGCAACAAAGTTGATTTCTAGATTTCATTGAGTTTAGTTGTGTTACGCAATTTCAAAAACATCCCATATTTGACGATACTACTTTTATGTGTTTAAAAATTGTTTTTAATAGTAGTAAAAACATAAAATATATTTATTAATTGCAACTACATTTTACTCCATATACGTTAGTGTAAACTATAAATTTATAACGCTATCGAACAAATAAAAATTATTCTATCGTTTAGGATGTAAAACCCTAACCTGGCAACACTTTCTTATATTTGTGTGTATATCATAAAAAATTGTGTCACCAATACAAACACAATTGACATGCTATGCGTGTATATGCATGTTTAAGAATTTCCCAACAGTTCCAAATTGATGGACTGTTTCCCAGTTGGTAAAATGTCTGAAGATTTCAAGATAAACTTCTGATTAGAGTAGGTTAATAATCGCTTTTACCTCAGCAATGAGCCAGCACTTCCATATTACGAAGTAATTTATTAACCAAAAAGTACATTTTTAAATCGCTGCTCATTTTGTCATCATGGAACTGTTGGGTATTTTTTACTAAAATATACGAGTTATTTATGAATGCACAAGAACAAAACTTCGTCAAAATATTACGAAAGCAGCTACAAGTGAGTTATCTAAAGATTCGTAACTTAGTACTTTAAAGTACTCTAAAGTTAACTAAAAAATACTCTAAAATCTTAAAGAGCGGTACCTTATTTTAACGTACCGTTCTTTTTTTATTGTGTCTTTGTGTACCTAACTTTGTTTCCGACTTAGTTAGGTACCTAAAAAATAAATAACTTTTGTGTGTGCGTAAGTTCAGTACAATCTAATAAGGTACTGTTTTTTTTCGAACTATGATTTTAGGTGAAATTTAGGCTGTTTCCGTTAGATTTTTTATGGGAGCTATGGTTAAATGTGAACCGATCTCGATGA
Organism: Stomorhina lunata; assembly: GCA_933228675.1. Taxonomy (NCBI): domain Eukaryota; kingdom Metazoa; phylum Arthropoda; class Insecta; order Diptera; family Rhiniidae; genus Stomorhina; species Stomorhina lunata. The sequence continues at coordinate 85,800,558 of OW121741.1, read as the reverse complement.
AATTTTACATACTGATTAGTACTTATGTACGACTTATATATATCATAGCTGTTATAATTTGTCATTTATTAGCAAATAAGCGACTAGCCTAGACGAGGTTATACGGGAGCTATGGTCAAATGTGAACCGATTTTGCCCGATTTCAATACCAAAATTTTCCAAGAAATGAAGAATATTTATGCCAAATTTCAGTAACCTATATCCTTTCGTTAAGGTTTTATCGTGCCGACAACAGACAGACGGACATACGGACAGACAGACGGACATCGCTCAATCGTCTTAGAATTTCATAAGGATTCAGAATATACTTCAATTTTGGTTTTTGAGCTCAATATACCCCCCATTCTTTATGATGGGGGTATAAAAAGGGGATGTTGTATATATAAGAACTATAGCCAAATTTTGACCGATTGTCACAAAATTGTATATACTGGCTGGTATTTACATAAACATTATTTATGCAAAATATAGTTGCCATAGCTGTCATAGTTTATAATCTAATAGCTTTTAACTGGCGTTTGTGGCATTAGTTTTTTCCGGGAGTGATTTTTATATGAACGCTATATTCAAATATGGATTGATTACTATAAAAATTGATATACTGACCAATAATTGCATAAAACTTCTTTGTTCTAAAGTCGCCATAGCTATTACGATTGTATTATATTTATCAGAATTAATGTGATTCCGGAGGCGGGTTTATGTGGGAGCTGTAACTAAATGTAAGCCAATTTCGCCCATTTTCAATATACAACTTTTTCAAGATATCAAAAATACTTTTGTAAAATTTTTTCCTTCTAGCTCTTTTATTTATTAAGGCGCTGTCGTGCTTTCATTTGGCGGACAGAACCCCCCTATCTTTTTGGCATTTTTGTGATCCCGTAAGTTTTTTATATAGAAGCTATGGTCAAATGGAGACCAAATTGTGACACTGGCTAGCATTGACATAAGACTTCCTTGTACTAAATTTAGTGGCCACAGCTATTACAGTTTATCATTTATTCGCCTTTAGGTGGAATTTAGGCAGTTTTCCTAAGTTTTTTGTATGGGAGCTATGGTTAAATGTGAACCGATTTCGATGAAATTATATATGCTGCACAACGATCATGTAAAACTTCTCTGTGCTAAATATTACTGTCATATAGCTTATAATTTGTTATTTATTACCAATGTGAGGTTATATGGGAGCTATGGAGCAAATGTAAACCGATTTCGTAGAATTTTAATACCAAAATTTTCCAAGAACTTACCACCCCTTCTTCACAGCATTCTGCATATAGTAGCCAACGGCTGCAGTAAGAATGTGGGAAGTGAAGGAATATGAAAACTGAAAAGTGTTCGTGTTTTCTTCAGTCGATAATCTGAGCTTTTGCTTATGGTTTATAAACATAATTCGTAAAGATTGTGTTTGTAAAATAAGTAATAATGCGAGTTTTTTGATCTGTCTGAAGAGATGGCCTAACCAACCTTCGAAACGCGTCGAGTATTTTTGGTTTCTCCGCAAACATTTTTTGGCTTTTTATCAATAAATTTGTCTGTTACATTAATAAATAAATGTAACAGATTTGGGATCAAATGCGAATACTTTTCTTTTTGAAGAAATGAAGAATATTTTTGATAAATTTCAGAGGCCTACCTCCTTTTCTTTAGGCCCTCATAACGACAAGCTCAATATCATTATTCTTTTTGATGGTGGGTATAAAAATATCAAGTTATTATCCCTTTAAAAATCATTAACATTGTAAGTAAATTTTTATATTAAAAGAATTTGAAATTACAAAGGTTCTCAAATTTCAAACCACAAAATTTTTATAACTAAATAATCGCCGAATTGTAATATTCAATAAAATTCATATGAAAAATATAAAAAAAATAGAAAATCCAAATCTTATCGTTTAGATTAGTTAGGCTATTTATTTACTTAACGAATGTACGTACAAGTACTTATAATTATACAAGTACTTATAATTTTGTTGAACTTAATTTCAGGTGTTTAAACATCGTGACAACAGGTGTTTTTTTACATATTGGCTTAAAAATTTATTCTTTTTGTCTTGAAACTTGAAATTTTATTACAATTATAAAATTTTGGTTTCTGATAGGCAACATTGTTGTATTTTAATTGTTGAAATATTTATTGGAACGTCGTCTAAGAATTCAATGGACTATAATTTAATATTATCTAAATCTCAATTAAAAATGTCTTTATTAGCTACTAATAGACTTTATTATGCAGATAGATTTGGTTAATCAGAAAATAGTCATATGTATAATATAATTTCTAGAAATTATAGAAATAAAAGGATTTAGTTAAATTTCCCACATGACTTTGGCTTAGGTTATATTGGGTAAATATTTGAACAAATAAAAACTTTAGACGTTGCAAAGTTATTTGTTTTATATTGTTTATTTTTAGTTTAACAATAACTTATAAGTTAATATTTATTATTTTGTAAATTATTTGTTTAAGAAAAGGCTTGGTTTTTACTAAAAGCTATTGATTCTAAATGACTTTACGAGTGTGTCTGATTTTGCACTTTTATTTAGTTATTGCAGGGCCCGCCAGCCTTGATAGCCTTATTAAGATTTATTTTTAAGTATCAAATTTTATACCTGTTCCCCCGAATTTAGAATTTTTAATAGTGCTTATACCAAAGACTCTATAATATAAAGATTAGGATGCACCTTATTTTACGAAAGTGCGACATTGAACCTTAACTCCTCCAGAAATGTTCTACGTAACATTAAAATATTCTGTACAATTTTTTTTTAATGCATCGCCAACTTTTCTATAGAAAACTTAGGCGATCGCCAACTTTTCTATAGAAAACTTAGGCGATCGCCAACTTTTCTATAGAAAACTAAGGCGATCGCCAACTTTTCTATAGAAAACTAAGGCGATCGCCAACTTTTCTATAGAAAACTAAGGCGATCGCCAACTTTTCTATAGAAAACTAAGGCGATCGCCAACTTTTCTATAGAAAACTAAGGCGATCGCCAACTTTTCTATAGAAAACTAAGGCGATCGCCAACTTTTCTATAGAAAACTAAGGCGATCGCCAACTTTTCTATAGAAAACTAAGGCGATCGCCAACTTTTCTACAGAAAACTAAGGCGATCGCCAACTTTTCTACAGAAAACTAAGGCGATCGCCATAGTTTTCTATGGAAAACTAGAGCCATCGCCAACTTTTCTATAGAAAACTATGGCGATCGCCAACTTTTCTATAGAAAACTAGGCGATCGCCAACTTTTCTATAGAAAACTAGGCGATCGCCAACTTTTCTATAGAAAACTAGGCGATCGCCAACTTTTCTATGGAAAACTATGGCGATCGCCAACTTTTCTATAGAAAACTATGGCGATCGCCAACTTTTCTATAGAAAACTATGGCGATCGCCAACTTTTCTATAGAAAACTATGGCGATCGCCAACTTTTCTATAGAAAACTAAGGCGATCGCCAACTTTTCTATAGAAAACTAAGGCGATCGCCAACTTTTCTATAGAAAACTAAGGCGATCGCCAACTTTTCTATAGAAAACTAAGGCGATCGCCAACTTTTCTATAGAAAACTAAGGCGATCGCCAACTTTTCTATAGAAAACTAAGGCGATCGCCAACTTTTCTATAGAAAACTAAGGCGATCGCCAACTTTTCTATAGAAAACTAAGGCGATCGCCAACTTTTCTATAGAAAACTAAGGCGATCGCCAACTTTTCTATAGAAAACTAAGGCGATCGCCAACTTTTCTATAGAAAACTAAGGCGATCGCCAACTTTTCTATAGAAAACTAAGGCGATCGCCAACTTTTCTACAGAAAACTAAGGCGATCGCCATAGTTTTCTATAGAAAACTAGAGCCATCGCCAACTTTTCTATAGAAAACTATGGCGATCGCCAACTTTTCTATAGAAAACTAGGCGATCGCCAACTTTTCTATAGAAAACTAGGCGATCGCCAACTTTTCTATAGAAAACTAGGCGATCGCCAACTTTTCTATGGAAAACTATGGCGATCGCCAACTTTTCTATAGAAAACTATGGCGATCGCCAACTTTTCTATAGAAAACTATGGCGATCGCCAACTTTTCTATAGAAAACTATGGCGATCGCCAACTTTTCTATAGAAAACTATGGCGATCGCCAACTTTTCTATAGAAAACTATGGCGATCGCCAACTTTTCTATAGAAAACTATGGCGATCGCCAACTTTTCTATAGAAAACTATGGCGATCGCCAACTTTTCTATAGAAAACTATGGCGATCGCCAACTTTTCTATAGAAAACTATGGCGATCGCCAACTTTTCTATAGAAAACTATGGCGATCGCCAACTTTTCTATAGAAAACTATGGCGATCGCCAACTTTTCTATAGAAAACTATGGCGATCGCCAACTTTTCTATAGAAAACTATGGCGATCGCCAACTTTTCTATAGAAAACTATGGCGATCGCCAACTTTTCTATAGAAAACTATGGCGATCGCCAACTTTTCTATAGAAAACTATGGCGATCGCCAACTTTTCTATAGAAAACTATGGCGATCGCCAACTTTTCTATAGAAAACTATGGCGATCGCCAACTTTTCTATAGAAAACTATGGCGATCGCCAACTTTTCTATAGAAAACTATGGCGATCGCCAACTTTTCTATAGAAAACTATGGCAATCGCCAACTTTTCTATAGAAAACTATGGCGATCGCCAACTTTTCTATAGAAAACTATGGCGATCGCCAACTTTTCTATAGAAAACTATGGCGATCGCCAACTTTTCTATAGAAAACTATGGCGATCGCCAACTTTTCTATAGAAAACTATGGCGATCGCCAACTTTTCTATAGAAAACTATGGCGATCGCCAACTTTTCTATAGAAAACTATGGCGATCGCCAACTTTTCTATAGAAAACTATGGCGATCGCCAACTTTTCTATAGAAAACTATGGCGATCGCCAACTTTTCTATAGAAAACTATGGCGATCGCCAACTTTTCTATAGAAAACTATGGCGATCGCCAACTTTTCTATAGAAAACTATGGCGATCGCCAACTTTTCTATAGAAAACTATGGCGATCGCCAACTTTTCTATAGAAAACTATGGCGATCGCCAACTTTTCTATAGAAAACTATGGCGATCGCCAACTTTTCTATAGAAAACTATGGCGATCGCCAACTTTTCTATAGAAAACTATGGCGATCGCCAACTTTTCTATAGAAAACTATGGCGATCGCCAACTTTTCTATAGAAAACTTTTCTATAGAAAACGTAGGCGATCGCCAACTTTTCTATAGAAAACTTAGGCGATCGCCAATTTTCTATAGAAAACTTAGGCGATCGCCAACATTTCTATAGAAAACTTAGGCGATCGCCAACTTTTCTATAGAAAACTTAGTCGATCGCCAACTTTTCTACAGAAAACTAAGGCGATCGCCAAATTTTCTATAGAAAACTAGGGCGATCGCCAACTTTTCTTTAGAAAACTAGGGCGATCGCCAACTTTTCTATAGAAAACTAAGGCGATCGGCAACTTTTCTATAGAAAACTTAGGCGATCGCCAACTTTTCTATAGAAAACTTAGGCGATCACCAACTTTTCTATAGAAAACTTAGGCGATCGCCAACTTTTCTATAGAAAACTTAGGCGATCGCCAACTTTTCTATAGAAAACTTAGGCGATCGCCAACTTTTCTATAGAAAACTTAGGCGATCGCCAACTTTTCTATAGAAAACTTAGGCGATCGCCAACTTTTCTATAAAAAACTTAAGCGATCACCAACTTTTCTTTGGAAAACTTAGGCGATCGCCAACTTTTCTATAGAAAACTAAGGCGATCGCCAACTTTTCTATAGAAAACTAAGGCGATCGCCAACTTTTCTATAGAAAACTTAGGCGATCGCCAACTTTTCTATAGAAAACTTAGGCGATCGCCAACTTTTCTATAGAAAACTTAGGCGATCGCCAACTTTTCTATAGAAAACTTAGGCGATCGCCAACTTTTCTATAGAAAACTTAGGCGATCGCCAACTTTTCTACAGAAAACTAAGGCGATCGCCAAATTTTCTATAGAAAACTAGGGCGATCGCCAACTTTTCTTTAGAAAACTAGGGCGATCGCCAACTTTTCTATAGAAAACTAAGGCGATCGCCAACTTTTCTATAGAAAACATAGGTGATCGCCAACTTTTCTATAGAAAACTAAGGCGATCGCCAACTTTTCTATAGAAAACTAAGGCGATCGCCAACTTTTCTATAGAAAACTAAGGCGATCGCCAACTTTTTTATAGAAAACTTAGGCGATCGCCAACTTTTCTATAGAAAACTTAGGCGATCGCCAACTTTTCTATAGAAAACTTAGGCGATCGCCAACTTTTCTATAAAAAACTTAAGCGATCACCAACTTTTCTTTGGAAAACTTAGGCGATCGCCAACTTTTCTATGGAAAACTTAGGCGATTACATGTGCCGCATCCGCCCACAAAATGTTAAACATTTATATATAGGAAAAAAATGAGAGTATTTTCGGTTTTCCTAAATTTTAAGCACTAACAATTAAATTATTTAGAAACAGTTGATGGAATATAGAAGTAAACTAAAGTAGCTTTATTTTAAGTCATCAAAATTAAAAATCTATATAGTAGTTTTGGAGTTATTGCAATTTTGCCCCGAAAATTCGCAGCCAAAAAATTAACTTACGAACAAATAAATTCCAAAGTAAAACATGTTTTACAAATCTATGACCTTTGAGTACTAAATAGTTGAGTTTTGTTAAAATATAATCGAATTTACTTCGTTTTTTTTTCAGAAAATTATACTTTTTTCTCAGGCCGGTTTCAAAAATCATTTTTTAATTTTTTTAAAGTTTTGTTCAACAGATATAACAAATAATATATTTGCTTTCCATTATCATAAAACAAATGGGACAATAAAATGCCAAAATATGAAGTCGATAGCTTTAACTGTTTCGCCGTTCCAGCGATTTAAAATCGTAAAATTTCGCGAAAATGTGAATTTCTCGTAATAATTTGAGTATATGCTTGTTAAATTGTACCAATGTTCAACATTATTAAAAGTAATAGTGAATATTTTTACTCAGACTATATAAAGGGTTATCCATTTTGCGGTTTTAAAAGTGAACGTAAATAAAACACATATAAAATATTTTTTTTTTTTCAAGATATTTATTTTTTATTATAAAGTTTGAACGTATACATTATGAGTGAAACACTACATCATTTAAATGACCACCACGCGAAATTTTGCAAGCATTGATTATTTTGAGATAATTTTCGACCACTTTTTGACATATATTGGTCGGTATTTCAGCCATAACTTGACGAATGTTGGGTTTTAAGGGCCCAAGAGTCAAATTTCGCGTAGCCCCACAAAAAAAGTCGAATGGTGTGAAATCGCATGATCTTGGTGGCTAATTGATATCGCCACGACGAGAATTCACGGTGACAGTCGTTCCATTTTCGTTTTCGAAGAAGTACAGTCCAATCATACTTTCGGACCAAAAAGCACACCAAACATTGGCTTTTTCTGGATATAATGGCCTTTCTTCAATTACTTGAGGATTCTCAGAACCCCAAATACGACAATTTTGTTTATTAACTTACCCACCGAGTGAAAAATGTGCTTAATCGCTGAAGAAAATTTTGTTCGAAAAATCGCCTGTTGTTCATTCATTCCACGTATCTACGACGTTGTGATTGGTCAGCTGGCTTCAGTTGTTGTGTGAGCTGGACTTCAGTTGTTGTGTGAGCTGGATCTAAATACCAAATACGCCATAATATGCCGTAAGGCAGTCCTAATTCCTGAAATGAATTCGGGTCTTCGGCAACACTTTCATTTACAGGTCTTACAATATTTGTAACCGCTCCAGTCTCTTCAAATTTCTTTCACAATTTTGCCAATTGTTTGCGTTATTGGACGATTGTCTTAAAGCATGATACCATTTTTATAGTATGTCTTGATCATTTTTATGAGTTCTATGATACTTGTAACCGCCGTGGTATAGCAGGTAAGACATCCGCCTAGCATACCAGAGGCCCAAGTTCAATCCCCGGCCAGATTCACTTGAAAAAAATAAATTTTCAAAAAAGCGGCGGTTCACCTCATAACTCAGCTAGTCACTGGTTATTGAGTATTAGGCTATGAAAAACTTCTCTAACTAATGCATTCGCCGTTCGGGGCCGGCGTTAAAACGTAGGTCCCTTTCAATGAGTTTAAAAATAGAATCGGATGCAGCTCATTGTCTGAGAGAAGTACCCCTTGTTCCAATTGGAATGTTGTCGGGGAATTATATATATATATATATATATATATACTTAAGCGACCCATTTTCGTTAATGTCAGACTTTCAACTGAAAAGAAAAAAATTGGTTCAACAACTTAGTTTGACTTTTAAAACCACTAAATGGATGACCCGATATAATGTACACTGCATTGTTTTTTTAATATTAGAAAAGTTTAACCCTATCTTCCCCGGAGTCAAAGGTCAGAATTTGGAGTTCTTTCATGTTCTATAGGAAAATGACGGAATATTAAGAATTTATTACCAAATTTTGGTCAAAATGCAAAAATATATTAACTTTTATTAACATTAGGACTTTTCAATTAAATATATTTATTAACCCTTAACAGATATGCTAAAATAATGGATGTGTTATATATCCAAAAGTCAGGAATAACCGACTATAGCTCTTTCTTACTTTTTTCTTAATACATTTTTTTTGCCACCTGTTATGTTGGGCTAAAAATTTGTTTCGCATATGGCCCTTAGTATTGTTTTAATCTTTCTACATCTAATCAATTTCTAACAAGTGTTCGAAATGCTATAACTATTTGTATTGTTTCCTTCAATAAAATTTCATTGTAAAATTACAATTACTCGTATTAATTTGACAGTTGCTGTCAATCTAATGACGAATTAAAATGAATGAACGTTAGTTTTAAATCAATTTAATCTGATTTAATTTGCAATACAAAGAAAATTATTAATGCAACATAATTAATTATAGCAATAGGAATCAATTTAAATAATCTAAAATTATAAAGTTTTATGAAGAATTATAAAGTTTTATAAATAGAAATTATCAATCAAGGCTACTTAAAGTTTAGCTCTAGTTAAATTTTATCGACCATTCAACTTTATTTTAAATGGATGCATTTCTTATATTGATTGGTAATAATTCATTTAAGTATAATCTTTCCACTAAAATTTTTGCAAAATGATTAGTTAAATATATGATGTTTGACACAGAGTGATGACAAAGTCCATTTTGGGGCAGAATATGCGGAATTCTACAACGCACATAGGATGGTGAAACAAATTATGGAAATAAGCCCACAGCTTCTTAACCGTTGGGCCGATAGGTGCATATAGCAGAAGCGTTAGGGAGCAAAAGCTTTGGGGAGATTAAGTTTTAAACCTGGAAAGCCTAGCTTTTACTAAAGCGGAGCAATCGACCCTCAAAGTAGGGCACCTCAGACTCATAAATCGCTTAAAGCGTTATATAATTGCCATTTTAAAACCGATTTGAAGAATCATAATAATATAAATACTTAGGTCAAGATCTACAAAAAACATTGCTACATGCATATGCTATCTCTTACGATTTTAAAGATATTCAACTTCAAAAATTAAAATTTTTAATTTTTGCCCCATACTGCAACGACTTTTTACTTATTTCTGATCTATATATAACCCGAATTTTTTGATTTAAAATTTTATCAGACGCTAATCGACTTAAGATTTTGTGTCGACCGCTAAACTTAAAAGTGGGTCTCAGACTAATTGGTATTGCGAACAAAAACTTATGTATCGTTTCTTCCTCTGGGCAGACAACCTTGACAACCTTGTGTATTCAGAATATTGAAATGTTTTGCAATTTTTGTTTAAACATTAACAAAAAGTATGCAAGTTTATTGATAATCACATGCCATAAAATAACTTTAATACCGTCATTTCCGAGATAACAATTTTAAATGACTAAAATACACTTAAAGAAATTTTTTTTTTTCTAATTGTTAAATAAAATAAATTTGTTAATTAGTTTGTTATTTTTTTTTATTATTTATCTCAAACCCAATAAAGATCGACTCAAAAACCAGAAGAATCGATGTAGTCATTTCCGTCTGACTGTTTGTCTGATTAAATCAGTTTTGCGGAGAATCTGGAGATTGGATCCCCCACAATTCCTATATATTCACATTCATCTCAATCAAACTAAAAATTTTACATATTCTGAAAACTTGTTTCAATCAAAATCTAAATTTCTAAAAGTCCATAGGACTGACATTGAAGTAAATCAGAAAACTTAAAGGTGGACCTAAGGAGGGTTTAAAATATATTATTAAAATTCCTATGAGACCTCAGTGTATTTTTTTTACAAATTTTGATTTGTCTCTAAATTTCTGAATAACTGTACAAGGTACATAAATAATTTTTAAATTATTTTATAATTATTTTATTGTTTATATAAAACAATTTAAAAAATTTAAAAAAGGAAACCCAATTGACCTTTTTTGCAATTAAAATTATGGTATATATAAATTTGACATTTTTTATAAAATTCGATTTTCTGGATTCGTTTATGAATTCACGCTACTTTTTATTTTTGAAATCTAAAGAGAGTATATGGGACTATGTAACTGCTTTTCAGAAAGTTCCAAACTAGGCTTGATTTTTATACCCTTCACCACCATAGGTGAAAAGGGTATTATAAGTTTGTGCTGATGTATGTAACGCATAGAAATATTTGTCTTAGACCCACCTTTTAGTATGCCAATAAGATTAGATTCACTTTCTGAGTCGATTAAGCGATGTCAGTCTGGCTGGACCCCCATGTGAACCATGTAATCAAAGTATAGGTCGCAATTCTAAAGGTAATTTGATGAAATTTTGCACAGATCATTTTTTGTGTGACCATGGCTATTGAAATTAGCCAAATTCCCAAAGGTCCCACTTTCCGGAATTGACATTTTGGCTACAAATGCCAATATTTTTTCATAAAATATAAAACAAATACTGCTTATGTAAACCAGATCACTGTACAACATTTTGTTGAAATCGGTTCATATCGGACCATAGCTAAATAAATCTGAAGATAATGAGAATTTTGAGTTTAATTTTTGCATACATAATTTTTGTAAGAACTGTAATAAATTCGCTAAATTTGGAGATAATCCGTCCACATTTGAGCCTAGCTCGCATTATAATTCCAAATGACGGAAACAGCTTAAATATATAAGTTTTAAGGAAATGTTTGTATGATGGCAAAATTTAGCAAATATTTGTCTTTATACAAGAAAAAGTATGCCTTTGACCTTAGTGGTGAAGGGTATCGTGTGGTCGTGCTTGACTGACTATAGCACTTTCTTACTTGTTTTGTTATATGTTCGAAAACACAAAAATTTTCTCAAAAATTTGACAAATTTCGTTCAATTCTGTACGTAGAGGGAATATTGGACTGAATTTTTTTTTTTAATTATCCTAGAACTCCATTTTCTACGAATATATAATAAAACTTTAACTTTTAATAAAAAACTTCTTCGTAAAAAGTAAAAAATTTGATACCATCATTTGCGAAAAAAATGCATTTTTTCGATCAGCGTAAAATATTTGACTTTGAAAATTTCTCAATATTAAACGGTTCAAGATATTTAAAAAAAAAAAATTAAAAACTGTTTTATTTACTGAACTGTTGGTTGTCTGTAAGTATTTTTTAAAAAAATAATGGGTTTAATATCGAATGCACAATGGGTCAAAAAATAAAAAAAGTCGAAGAGAAAGTGATATTTTTAATTTTTGAAATGAAATAACTTAAAATCCATAAAAGTTATTAAAATAAAGTAAGCACGGTTTCTTCGTTTCTTCGAGATCATTTCAAAATGTAAAAACTCAACCATATTGGATAATAATTGAAAGTGCTACATGGTTTTTTATACTTCTGAGGTGGTCTACTTTGATGCCCAATAATTCTTCCTGTGTAAACACAGGGTAACCATAAATCCAAAATTTAGGAAGGCTGGGTCCTCCTAATGCCATTAGACTTACAGTTAAGAATATATATACAGATTATTACCACAGAATACCTAATCTATAACCTTCCCCAAAAATCAAGAAAATCACACAATAAGTAATTTCTTCCGACTTGTTTAATAAACATCCATTAATATTTACGGTATAAATTACCATTAAATTGTAAATATTCAACATTACAAGTTATACAATAATATTATGGTAAATAATTTATTTATTTATTTGCAAAAAAAAAAAAAAACAAAAATAATTCAATTTATGCAATAAATAAACAAAAGAACAAGTGCAAATGTACTTAAAAATGTTAAGTTCAAATTAGCCCCTGGTATCGCCTGCGTAACCTAAATCGGTTCATTTTATATATAAAAATCTAAGCATTAGTTTCTATGAAGTCAAAACAATATAAAATACAAAAAAAAGAAAATAGCAATGAAATAAAAAAAAATTATTACAAACAAATTAAATTGCGGCATAAATAATAATGTAACTTTTGATAAGAGAATTCATTCAATTCATTCTTCTTTTAATATGAAAAGTAGAATTTAAATCGCACAAAACAAAGTAAAAATCATAACAATAACAAATTTATATAAATATTTACACAGAGAACAATAAAAATATAATAAATTTTGAAATAACCAGCCAAAGTTCATAGGCGGTGTTCAAAACTAGTCGCTCGATAGGAAACAATACAAGGAAAGGCCACAGATATGAGGACCCTTACCAAATTTGCAATATCATCCAAGAAAACTATGACTAGACTATGACTAGACTATGACTAGACTATGACTAGACTATGACTAGACTATGACTAGACTATGACTAGACTATGACTAGACTATGACTAGACTATGACTAGACTATGACTAGACTATGACTAGACTATGACTAGACTATGACTAGACTATGACTAGACTATGACTAGACTATGACTAGACTATGACTAGACTATGACTAGACTATGACTAGACTATGACTAGACTATGACTAGACTATGACTAGACTATGACTAGACTATGACTAGACTATGACTAGACTATGACTAGACTATGACTAGACTATGACTAGACTATGACTAGACTATGACTAGACTATGACTAGACTATGACTAGACTATGACTAGACTATGACTAGACTATGACTAGACTATGACTAGACTATGACTAGACTATGACTAGACTATGACTAGACTATGACTAGACTATGACTAGACTATGACTAGACTATGACTAGACTATGACTAGACTATGACTAGACTATGACTAGACTATGACTAGACTATGACTAGACTATGACTAGACTATGACTAGACTATGACTAGACTATGACTAGACTATGACTAGACTATGACTAGACTATGACTAGACTATGACTAGACTATGACTAGACTATGACTAGACTATGACTAGACTATGACTAGACTATGACTAGACTATGACTAGACTATGACTAGACTATGACTAGACTATGACTAGACTATGACTAGACTATGACTAGACTATGACTAGACTATGACTAGACTATGACTAGACTATGACTAGACTATGACTAGACTATGACTAGACTATGACTAGACTATGACTAGACTATGACTAGACTATGACTAGACTATGACTAGACTATGACTAGACTATGACTAGACTATGACTAGACTATGACTAGACTATGACTAGACTATGACTAGACTATGACTAGACTATGACTAGACTATGACTAGACTATGACTAGACTATGACTAGACTATGACTAGACTATGACTAGACTATGACTAGACTATGACTAGACTATGACTAGACTATGACTAGACTATGACTAGACTATGACTAGACTATGACTAGACTATGACTAGACTATGACTAGACTATGACTAGACTATGACTAGACTATGACTAGACTATGACTAGACTATGACTAGACTATGACTAGACTATGACTAGACTATGACTAGACTATGACTAGACTATGACTAGACTATGACTAGACTATGACTAGACTATGACTAGACTATGACTAGACTATGACTAGACTATGACTAGACTATGACTAGACTATGACTAGACTATGACTAGACTATGACTAGACTATGACTAGACTATGACTAGACTATGACTAGACTATGACTAGACTATGACTAGACTATGACTAGACTATGACTAGACTATGACTAGACTATGACTAGACTATGACTAGACTATGACTAGACTATGACTAGACTATGACTAGACTATGACTAGACTATGACTAGACTATGACTAGACTATGACTAGACTATGACTAGACTATGACTAGACTATGACTAGACTATGACTAGACTATGACTAGACTATGACTAGACTATGACTAGACTATGACTAGACTATGACTAGACTATGACTAGACTATGACTAGACTATGACTAGACTATGACTAGACTATGACTAGACTATGACTAGACTATGACTAGACTATGACTAGACTATGACTAGACTATGACTAGACTATGACTAGACTATGACTAGACTATGACTAGACTATGACTAGACTATGACTAGACTATGACTAGACTATGACTAGACTATGACTAGACTATGACTAGACTATGACTAGACTATGACTAGACTATGACTAGACTATGACTAGACTATGACTAGACTATGACTAGACTATGACTAGACTATGACTAGACTATGACTAGACTATGACTAGACTATGACTAGACTATGACTAGACTATGACTAGACTATGACTAGACTATGACTAGACTATGACTAGACTATGACTAGACTATGACTAGACTATGACTAGACTATGACTAGACTATGACTAGACTATGACTAGACTATGACTAGACTATGACTAGACTATGACTAGACTATGACTAGACTATGACTAGACTATGACTAGACTATGACTAGACTATGACTAGACTATGACTAGACTATGACTAGACTATGACTAGACTATGACTAGACTATGACTAGACTATGACTAGACTATGACTAGACTATGACTAGACTATGACTAGACTATGACTAGACTATGACTAGACTATGACTAGACTATGACTAGACTATGACTAGACTATGACTAGACTATGACTAGACTATGACTAGACTATGACTAGACTATGACTAGACTATGACTAGACTATGACTAGACTATGACTAGACTATGACTAGACTATGACTAGACTATGACTAG
Source organism: Stomorhina lunata (assembly GCA_933228675.1). NCBI lineage: Eukaryota > Metazoa > Arthropoda > Insecta > Diptera > Rhiniidae > Stomorhina > Stomorhina lunata. The sequence continues at coordinate 85,785,343 of OW121741.1, read as the reverse complement.
ACTATGACTAGACTATGACTAGACTATGACTAGACTATGACTAGACTATGACTAGACTATGACTAGACTATGACTAGACTATGACTAGACTATGACTAGACTATGACTAGACTATGACTAGACTATGACTAGACTATGACTAGACTATGACTAGACTATGACTAGACTATGACTAGACTATGACTAGACTATGACTAGACTATGACTAGACTATGACTAGACTATGACTAGACTATGACTAGACTATGACTAGACTATGACTAGACTATGACTAGACTATGACTAGACTATGACTAGACTATGACTAGACTATGACTAGACTATGACTAGACTATGACTAGACTATGACTAGACTATGACTAGACTATGACTAGACTATGACTAGACTATGACTAGACTATGACTAGACTATGACTAGACTATGACTAGACTATGACTAGACTATGACTAGACTATGACTAGACTATGACTAGACTATGACTAGACTATGACTAGACTATGACTAGACTATGACTAGACTATGACTAGACTATGACTAGACTATGACTAGACTATGACTAGACTATGACTAGACTATGACTAGACTATGACTAGACTATGACTAGACTATGACTAGACTATGACTAGACTATGACTAGACTATGACTAGACTATGACTAGACTATGACTAGACTATGACTAGACTATGACTAGACTATGACTAGACTATGACTAGACTATGACTAGACTATGACTAGACTATGACTATCAAATTTATATTTTATAACACCTTTTTTCAATTTATTTATCACCACAATCTAATCTTCTTCTTTTAGGCACTAAAAAAATACTCCAAGGCATAACGGGTGAATTCAAGTCGGGAGAACTCAGTGCCATTGTAGGACCTTCAGGTGCTGGGAAAAGTACTTGCCTTAATATACTCTCAGGATATACGTAATGTAACCCTCACCTTAAGAAAATCCACAAAAATTCCTAAACGAAAACATATTTTTGCTATTTCTTTCTCTTCCTCTTTCTTTAGACCTTATGGCTATAGCGGTGAAGTGACCGTGAACGATCATGTACGTGATATTAAAGCTTTTAAGCCAAACGTGGCGTTCATCACTCAAGATACCAGTCTGCACCCATATTTAACGGTTAAGGAGGCCATGCGTTTTTCGGCTAATTTAAAAATCGGTGCAGATATGAGCAAAAGTGCGAAAAAAGAAAGAGTAAGTTTTTTCATAAAAATCATTTTGACTAACAATTTTTAATAAATGTCGTCCGTTGTTTTTCCCTTAAAGGTGATAAAAATCTTAGAAGCTATAGGCATGTTTGAGACTCGTCACACTAGAACTTCTGAATTGTCGGGAGGTCAATTAAAGAGATTGTCCATTGCTTTAGAATTAGTCAATAACCCGCCAGTTTTAATATTAGATGAGCCAACCAGGTAAATTTTATTTAAAATTCTTTGAAATAAGGGTTTCTTATAACATAATTTTTTTAACACTTATTCAGTGGCCTAGACAGTTCTACCTCCAATCAATTGATATCACTACTTAAAAAGTTGGCCTTAGAAGGACGCACTGTTATTTGTACCATTCATCAGCCAAGTGCCTTAACATTTGAAATGTTCGATCATTTGTATGCGATAGCAGAAGGCAGCTGTATATATTCAGGAGGGACTCAAAATCTAGTGCCATTTTTGGCCGATGTGGGTTTACAATGCCCTGAGTCATATAATCCAGCAGATTATTGTAAGTAAAATTAGCAATGGAAGTATATAATATTAAATTTTAATAATAAATATCTTTGATTACAGTAATGGAAATAGCTACCGACGATTATGGACCGCAAAATGAGAAATTAATAGAAAAAATCGAAAATGGGCGCAACAACAGTTACAGACAAAACAAAGCAGCGAGAAGAAAACAATTAGAGGCCATGCAGAAAATTGGTTTGCATTTTTTTATATTTATGTGTTTTATAATTGTGTGTTAGTAATGTCTTACTCATTCCAGATAAAATGATGGCAGCTGGTCTTATGACTCCAGTAATGGCACCCGTTTTTACACCTGCCATCAACAGCACAGACTCGCCAGCAATGCCAGCTACTAATGGACATTGTCCTACCTCGTACTCAAGTCACAGCAGCAAACACACAAAACCTCTTACGCCCATTAAGGAGATGGCCTCATGTTTGGGCAACAGTAAGGGAATTGTTGATGAACTGAACGATAGTACCTCATCTGTAGAGGGAAATGGTTGTTGTCAGCAGCATGATTCCCCAAAGTTATGTAAAAGTGAAAATATCTATGCCACGCCTTTTTATCGCCAACTAAGTATACTACTGATGAGAACATTTTTGATATTATGGCGAGACAAGTCGTTGACAATGATGCGTTTCGTGATACATTTGGTGACAGGACTATTGATTGGCTGTATTTATTATGGTATCGGAAATGGAGCCGAACATGCCCTAAATAATTTCAGATATTGTTTCTATACGATAATGTTTATAATGTACTGTTCGTTTTCGTCGATTTTAGTCAAGTGTAAGTAGAAAAAATCGGGGCAAAAATTTAAAAATATAATTAAAATAGAAAATTTTCCTATAAAAATAGAAAATTTTTGAAAAATTTCCTATAAAAATAGAAAATTTTTGAAAAATTTCCTATAAAAATAGAAAATTTTTGAAAAATTTCCTATAAAAATAGAAAATTTTTGAAAAATTTCCTATAAAAATAGAAAATTTTTGAAAAATTTCCTATAAAAATAGAAAATTTTTGAAAAATTTCCTATAAAAATAGAAAATTTTTGAAAAATTTCCTATAAAAATAGAAAATTTTTGAAAAATTTCCTATAAAAATAGAAAATTTTTGAAAAATTTCCTATAAAAATAGAAAATTTTTGAAAAATTTCCTATAAAAATAGAAAATTTTTGAAAAATTTCCTATAAAAATAGAAAATTTTTGAAAAATTTCCTATAAAAATAGAAAATTTTTGAAAAATTTTCTATAAAAATAGAAAATTTTTGAAAAATTTCCTATCAAAATAGAAAATTTTTGAAAAATTTCCTATAAAAATAGAAAATTTTTGAAAAATTTCCTATAAAAATAGAAAATTTTTGAAAAATTTCCTATAAAAATAGAAAATTTTTGAAAAATTTCCTATAAAAATAGAAAATTTTTGAAAAATTTCCTATAAAAATAGAAAATTTTTGAAAAATTTCCTATAAAAATAGAAAATTTTTGAAAAATTTCCTATAAAAATAGAAAATTTTTGAAAAATTTCCTATAAAAATAGAAAATTTTTGAAAAATTTCCTATAAAAATAGAAAATTTTTTGAAAAATTTTCTATAAAAATAGAAAATTTTTGAAAAATTTCCTATAAAAATAGAAAATTTTTGAAAAATTTCCTATAAAAATAGAAAATTTTTGAAAAATTTCCTATAAAAATAGAAAATTTTTGAAAAATTTCCTATAAAAATAGAAAATTTTTGAAAAATTTTCTATAAAAATAGAAAATTTTTGAAAAATTTCCTATCAAAATAGAAAATTTTTGAAAAATTTCCTATAAAAATAGAAAATTTTTGAAAAATTTCCTATAAAAATAGAAAATTTTTGAAAAATTTCCTATAAAAATAGAAAATTTTTGAAAAATTTCCTATAAAAATAGAAAATTTTTGAAAAATTTCCTATAAAAATAGAAAATTTTTGAAAAATTTCCTATAAAAATAGAAAATTTTTGAAAAATTTCCTATAAAAATAGAAAATTTTTGAAAAATTTCCTATAAAAATAGAAAATTTTTGAAAAATTTCCTATAAAAATAGAAAATTTTTGAAAAATTTCCTATAAAAATAGAAAATTTTTAAAAAATTTCCTATAAAAATAGAAAATTTTTGAAAAATAGAAAATTTTTGAAAAATTTCCTATAAAAATAGAAAATTTTTGAAAAATTTCCTATAAAAATAGAAAATTTTTGAAAAATTTCCTATAAAAATAGAAAATTTTTGAAAAATTTCCTATAAAAATAGAAAATTTTTGAAAAATTTCCTATAAAAATAGAAAATTTTTGAAAAATTTCCTATAAAAATAGAAAATTTTTGAAAATTTTCCTATAAAAATAGAAAATTTTTGAAAAATTTCCTATAAAAATAGAAAATTGTTGAAAAATTTCCTATAAAAATAGAAAATTTTTGAAAAATTTCCTATAAAAATAGAAAATTTTTGAAAAATTTTCTATAAAAATAGAAAATTTTTGAAAAATTTCCTATAAAAATAGAAAATTTTTGAAAAATTTCCTATAAAAATAGAAAATTTTTGAAAAATTTCCTATAAAAATAGAAAAATTTTGAAAAATTTCCTATAAAAATAGAAAATTTTTGAAAAATTTCCTATAAAAATAGAAAATTTTTGAAAAATTTCCTATAAAAATAGAAAATTTTTGAAAAATTTTCTATAAAAATAGAAAATTTTTGAAAAATTTCCTATCAAAATAGAAAATTTTTGAAAAATTTCCTATAAAAATAGAAAATTTTTGAAAAATTTCCTATAAAAATAGAAAATTTTTGAAAAATTTCCTATAAAAATAGAAAATTTTTGAAAAATTTCCTATAAAAATAGAAAATTTTTGAAAAATTTCCTATAAAAATAGAAAATTTTTGAAAAATTTCCTATAAAAATAGAAAATTTTTGAAAAATTTCCTATAAAAATAGAAAATTTTTGAAAAATTTCCTATAAAAATAGAAAATTTTTGAAAAATTTCCTATAAAAATAGAAAATTTTTGAAAAATTTCCTATAAAAATAGAAAATTTTTTGAAAAATTTTCTATAAAAATAGAAAATTTTTGAAAAATTTCCTATAAAAATAGAAAATTTTTGAAAAATTTCCTATAAAAATAGAAAATTTTTGAAAAATTTCCTATAAAAATAGAAAATTTTTGAAAAATTTCCTATAAAAATAGAAAATTTTTGAAAAATTTTCTATAAAAATAGAAAATTTTTGAAAAATTTCCTATCAAAATAGAAAATTTTTGAAAAATTTCCTATAAAAATAGAAAATTTTTGAAAAATTTCCTATAAAAATAGAAAATTTTTGAAAAATTTCCTATAAAAATAGAAAATTTTTGAAAAATTTCCTATAAAAATAGAAAATTTTTGAAAAATTTCCTATAAAAATAGAAAATTTTTGAAAAATTTCCTATAAAAATAGAAAATTTTTGAAAAATTTCCTATAAAAATAGAAAATTTTTGAAAAATTTCCTATAAAAATAGAAAATTTTTGAAAAATTTCCTATAAAAATAGAAAATTTTTGAAAAATTTCCTATAAAAATAGAAAATTTTTGAAAAATTTCCTATAAAAATAGAAAATTTTTAAAAAATTTCCTATAAAAATAGAAAATTTTTGAAAAATAGAAAATTTTTGAAAAATTTCCTATAAAAATAGAAAATTTTTGAAAAATTTCCTATAAAAATAGAAAATTTTTGAAAAATTTCCTATAAAAATAGAAAATTTTTGAAAAATTTCCTATAAAAATAGAAAATTTTTGAAAAATTTCCTATAAAAATAGAAAATTTTTGAAAAATTTCCTATAAAAATAGAAAATTTTTGAAAAATTTCCTATAAAAATAGAAAATTTTTGAAAAATTTCCTATAAAAATAGAAAATTTTTGAAAATTTTCCTATAAAAATAGAAAATTTTTGAAAAATTTCCTATAAAAATAGAAAATTTTTGAAAAATTTCCTATAAAAATAGAAAATTTTTGAAAAATTTCCTATAAAAATAGAAAATTTTTGAAAAATTTCCTATAAAAATAGAAAATTTTTGAAAAATTTCCTATAAAAATAGAAAATTTTTGAAAAATTTCCTATAAAAATAGAAAATTTTTGAAAAATTTCCTATAAAAATAGAAAATTTTTGAAAAATTTCCTATAAAAATAGAAAATTTTTGAAAAATTTCCTATAAAAATAGAAAATTTTTGAAAAATTTCCTATAAAAATAGAAAATTTTTGAAAAATTTCCTATAAAAATAGAAAATTTTTGAAAAATTTCCTATAAAAATAGAAAATTTTTGAAAAATTTCCTATAAAAATAGAAAATTTTTGAAAAATTTCCTATAAAAATTTTTTTTTTTTTTTTTTTTTTTATTATTTATTTAAAGTTTTTTCTTTCTACAAAAATTTTTTAATGCTAATCCCGCAAAGCTTTAAGCTTGTCTGCAGGAAAATATAACATATTTTAAAAATTTGCATTTTATGTACATATATAGTATTTTGACTTTAAAAATCATGAAAATTTAAATTTAATTATAATTTTATGTAACAATTTTTTGTTTTTTTTTTTTTTTTTTTTTTTTTTTTTTTAATTTTGATTGCTTCATTGCAAGTTTATAAAATGTTGTTTGATGAGTTTATTTCTCTTAAATTTATTATTTATTTTTAATATATTAGTAGGTATTTTGTTTAATACGGTTGGTAGTGCTACTTCTAGGGTACTTCTGCCGTATTCATTGGTAAATCGATCGACCTTGGACCTTCCTTCTGCACGTCTTCTGGTATTGTACGGATGATCAATAGGTTGGATAAATCTGGTGTCGTTGAAGAATTCTTTAGCTATGGTTGAAAAATATATGTTTTTAATATTGAGAATTTTTAATTCTTTGGCAAGTTCGTTGATATTGAGGTTGTTGTTGCTTGGTGTGTTGATGAAATTTATAGGGTTTGTTGTATTATCTTCTTGATCGTACGAGTTAACGTTATTTGTATCGTTGGTATTACGGGGTTGTTGATTTGAGTTATGTTGTAGTTTTTTCCATAATATTTTTAAGATTTGGTTCTGTGATTTTTGTAGAGTGCTGCTATACTTTACATTTCCCCATGCTGTTATTCCATGGCGAATATACGACTCTACCAGAGAATAATAGGCTTGTCGGAGTACATCATAAGTTGCTGCATAACTCAAATGACAAAGCATGTAGGATGATTTTCTCAATTTCTTTTGTAGGTTTTCCAGATGAGGTTTCCACTTAAATTTGCTGTCAATGATTATTCCGAGGTATTTGTATGTTTCGACATTCTCGATCATTGTAGAACATGTATCATTCTGATTGGTGAGGTTATTTGCAGTGTCGTGTAGACATTGTGTGTTGTGGTATCTAAGCTGTATATTTGTACTCAACAGGTGTGGTGGCCTAATGTGCATAACTTTAGTTTTGCTGGAGTTAATGATCAGCCCGTTGTCATGGCACCATTTCGTTACAATGTCTAGTTGGCATTGCATTTTGACTGTTGCGTTTGAGAGGTTCTTGTCAGCAATGATTATGGCAGTATCGTCTGCATAGGCGAATGTTTTGCTGTTTTTTAAGCAATTTATCATTTCGTTTGCGTAAATGATGTACATTATTGGTCCAATCTTTGAACCCTGAGGTATTCCATAGTCATTCGTTACTTTGTTGCTGATGTTGTTATTAATTTTTACATAATAACATCTGAGTTCTAAATAGCTTTTGAACCAGTTCAATATACTTCCTCTTACGCCAATGTTTTCGAGGGTTTCTAAAATTTTACTGTGTGAAAGAGTATCGAAAGCTTTAGTGAAATCTATAAACAAAGATAAAACGTGCATATTATTGCTCAAACATTTATTAATGTAGGTTGAGAAGTTTCCTAATAGCTCGTTTATGTTTTTATCTTTTTGGAATCCGTACTGATTACGGTTTATGATTTTGTATCTTTCTAGATATGAATTAAGTCTTCTAACAACGATCTCTTCAAGTACTTTATCTACAACAGACAAGATTGCTATAGGCCTATAGTTATTAACGTCCGATTGTTTTCCGTTTTTATAGATTGGTCTGATTAGAGATGCTTTTAGTAGATCTGGTACATTTGCGTTTTCAAGACTCGAATTTATTATTTTGGTTACAGTTGGGGTCAGAAAACTAGCATTATTTTTAATATCTTTTGGACGAATATTATCTACCCCAGCTCCTTTTCTGACGTTTAAAGATTTTAAAATGTAGTATATTTCCTCTTCACTGGTATATTCCATATATAAAGAGTTTTGTATTGTATTAATCGTCATGTTTATTGTTTTTATGTTGCAAACGTGTATTACTTTTTTAACGTTTTCGTTAAAATTGTGTGCGAATTTGTTTACAACTGTATTTATGTCTTCGTTTTTAAAGTTTTTCAAAACAAAAGTGTCAATATTTGTGTTTTTTTTGCCGATTATTTCGTTAATTATTTGCCACGTAACTCTGATATTATTTCGGTTTTCTATAAACTTGTTTTTGTAGTAATTGTTCTTTTCAAAAATAATTTTTTTATTTAAAAGGTTTCTAAACTTTTTGTATTCGTTTTCATATGTTTTGTTTTTTGGATTGTTTTTCCATTTTTTAAAAAGTTTATCCCTAAGATCACAATTTTTTACAATATCTTCATTAATCCAAGGATTTGTTGATCGTTTTTTGGATATTTTTGATTTTTTTATTGATTTTTGATATATATTATTGATGGTTTCTTGAAATTTGTTATAAAGATTATTTGTATCTGATGATTCACTTAAAACGGTGTTCCAGTTTGTTTCACGTATCTGTTTATTTATCTTAAAGTTGTTCAGATGCGGCCTCTGTATAGTGAAAGTTTCCCTATCCTGAGTGTTTGTATTTTCACGAATGGAACAAAAGAGAGAGTAGTGGTCGGAAATATTAGTCATTACTATAGCAGAATAGACATTTGTTTTTGTTGTAGTTGTTTTTAGCATTAGATGATCAATGCAGGTGCTCGTATTTCTGCTAATATCATTACGTGTGCTCTGAGTTATCATGCATAGAAATCCATTGCTGGTGAGCATATTTTGGTATGCTGTTGTTGTAGTGTTTTCCTTAAGTATGTCTATGTTGATATCTCCGATTATTACTATATCCTGTTTTTTGTAAATATCGTTTATAATGTTATCGAGTTCGTCGATAAATTCGGGTACTTTTTCGTGGGGAGGTCGGTAAATGGAAAGGAGAGATATTGTTTTTCTATTCACGCATAAATCTGTTCGTATTATTTCATGAGATGATGTATTTAAAAGAACATTATTAGAGATTAAGCTTTCTGAAATATAAATTACTATACCTCCACCTCTTCCTTTTCTATTGAGAAACACTGAAGTGAAACCATTTATTCTGTAAATGTCATTTTCGTCGTCGGTAATATTGGTTTCAACCAAAACAATACATTTTATTTGATCTATTATGTTGTTGATTGCGACGAGAAAAGACGTAAAGTTTTTTCTTAATGAGCGGATGTTCATATAAATTAGTGACAAGGGATAACTTAAATGTTCCTTTTTTATTAGATTAAAATCATTTATTAATTGTGTTTGATTATTGTTATTCATATTTATTTATTTAGTATTTATATTTATTTATTACAATGGTATTACATGGTGCTGTGTATGTTTTCAATATCTGAGGTTTTGTTAATGGAAATATGGGGAGAGTTTTCTGTTTTTCTTGCAAAAATTTTCCCATTGCGAACCCACACAAACTTCCAGTTGGCTTCTTTTGCTTTTGACTTTGTTAGCCATAAAAGCCGGCGATTATGAAATGTAAGCTCATCATTAACATATATGAAACGCGTATTATTTTGCTCTTCACTGTTGATGCTGTTAATAATTTTTGCATCTATCTTATGTTTTTCAATTTTTCCCATAAGCTCATCTTTTTTCTGCTGTGAAGAGAATTCAATAATTATCTTATCGTTAGGTTTTTTTAAACGATACGCTTTGGTTATATCTCTTTCGTTTATTTCAACATTCGCATATTTTCCTATTGCTTCTATAACATCATAAGCATCGATTTGTTTGTTTGAGATGTTTTTTATTTCAATATTCCTGCTAATCATATTTTGCTCCAGTTTATTTATGCGAGACTCCAATAAATTTATTTGGGTCTCTCTTCTCTCATCATTTTCTCCCAGCTCTTTTACTTGTGCTACTAGTTTAGAGAGCGATGCCGTTATTGGGGTAAGAGCATTTTCTATTTGGGTGCTCACATTCGATGAGATTTGTTCGATAGCCTTCTTTATCTCTTTCAAATCTGATTTAAGCTCAGTAATATCAGATTGAACTGCACACAACTGGGTATTGAGAGCATTCAATGACATTTCCTTATATTTTTTTCGTTGATCATTTTCTTTTTGCTCTTCGTCATCCTCCCGCGCCTGCTTGTTGCTATTGTTGTCGTCATTGGCAGGTTTGCAGTTATGACATTTCCATGATTTTCTTTTCTCCAGATTCATTTTTTGGTACGTAATTTCTGGCACAGTAGCACAGGTTGTAAAATGGTAATTAGAGCTGCAATTATAACATTTCGCGTATTTTGTTGTTGTTATTTCTCCCTTACACTGATTGCACAGAAACTATTTGGCTCATATTGATTTTTAAGAGAATTTCGTTTTCTTTGCAACAAAAATTATTTTCTTTTCTTTTTACTTAGTTTTATTAGAATTTGAAAATGTAAAAACTTTTTAATAAAAAATAAAGCTTTTATAAATGATTTTTTGGATATATTTTTTAGTCACTATGATCACGATAAGAAAATAAATATTTTAATATATCTTGAATTATTTATTAAACACCGTCTCGGCAGATTTTTATTTATTTTGTGGAGCACTAGCAAAAACACGACCGCTTGCGATAAAATTGTTACATTTATATGAAATTAGAAAATTTTTGAAAAATTTCCTATAAAAATAGAAAATTTTTGAAAAATTTCCTATAAAAATAGAAAATTTTTGAAAAATTTCCTATAAAAATAGAAAACTTTTGAAAAATTTCCTATAAAAATAGAAAATTTTTGAAAAACGTCATATAAAAATATTCGTATTTGAATAAAGTTCAGCCAGATATTGATTAATACTTTAAAATTATCACTTAAATACAGCAGAAAATCGCAAAGCGAAATTTGGCAATAATAGATATAGATCCCGGAATGAGATTAATAAATATTTCCCGGAATGAGATTAATATATATTTTGGCAACTTACAGCCACAATTTTATTTGTATTTAAATAAAGTTCAGCCCAGATATTGATTATATTGAGTTTACGGAGTTACATTTTGTTGGAATCGGCCCATATTTGATAATACTTCCAAATTATCACTGAAATGGCCCCGAAAATCTCAAAAATGTTTATATCTTAAATCTCTGGAAAATTATGATTATAAAGAAATTTTAATTTTCTTGACATTTGATCCACATTTGATGTGGACCTTAGAGGTAAAGAATATGAAATAGTCGGGCTTGCCGGATCTTAACACCTTCATAATTGTTTTGAACCTAGTTTTATAACAAAAAAGTAATATTTTAACCTTTTTGTATCTTTCAGTTCCCCTAGAATTCCCCATAGTCTCACGAGAACATTTTAATCGTTGGTACTCGCTAAGAGCCTATTATGTGGCCATAACATTGGCCGATATACCGATACAGTTGGTATGTACCACTGTATATATAGTGATAACATATATATTAACCGATCAGCCCAGAGATATACATCGTTTGGTATTATTTTGTGTGATAATTTTCTTAACAGCTCTAGTGGGACAAAGTATAGGTTTAGCGGTGGGAGCATCGCTCAATATAAAGGTATGTTGGAATTATATATTTATTTTACTAATATTTCTTATTTAAAAACTTCCTTGTTTTCATTTCAGTTGGCCGCCATTTTGGGACCATTTTTCATTTGTCCCTTTTTATTATTTTCCGGTTTCTTTTTGCAAGAGAAACATTCACCCGAACCTTTGCATTGGATTTTTCATACCTCATTTCTGAAATACAGTTTAGAGGCCTCGGTTTTAGCTATTTTTGGCTTTGATCGACCACGTCTGGAGTGTAATGCCATGTATTGTCACTACTCGAGACCAAAAGTATTCCTGAAAGATATTGATATGTTGAACGCTAGTTACGAGAGAGCCATAATATTTTTAGTGAGCATATTTTTATTTTTGCGTATTCTTTCATTTTATATAATGTCCTTTAGATTGAGATTATTTAGATAGAATTGAAAAAAGAGAGGGGAGGGAAGAGTTAAAACGTAAAAGCAAAAAAAAATAAAGCAATTGTGAGAAAACGAAAGAAAATTGCCAGAGACAAGTTAAGCGAATATTAAGTTAAAAAAAGGACCGGGAACGAGAAATTAATACCAAGTGAGATATCAAAAAAAATAATTTCAAAATCTTATACTAAGAGAAGCAAAACTCAATATCAGACGTAATCACTTTGGTTTAGATCAGCGAAGGGCACCATTTCTATTTTTCTATCACCAGCGATAGAATTTATTGCCCATCTCTGGTTTAGAATAAAGGTTTAATTAAATTTTATATAATTTTGATATCAATTTTCAAAGTCACATATGGGATTTATATAGAATAATAACAGCTGTTGTTATATTGACAATGACTGTTGTTATATTGACAATACTTTTAGTTATATTGAATACGTATTCAGTCAATAATTCGCTGGTTGGATAGACAATTTAAAAAAAAATATGTAAAGAACTATTATTTAATTTCTGTAAATTAGTAACACAAAACAAACCTAATATAAGTTCAATTTTTATAAATTGATTTTCACTAAAATCGACTTATTGAAGAAAATTCTAAAAAAATAATTAGAAATTAATGAATTATGGTTAGAATATTTTTGAAATATTTGTAAAATATAATAAATTAAAAACTTAATGAAATATAATTGAAAAATTCTCAAATACAATTGGAAATGGTATAAATAATACAGTATTGAGTCAAATTAAAGCTTTTCATCCCCGATTTCGATAAAATCTGGTTTCAAAATTGACTGGTTATACGATTTCATAAGCTTATAATTAACAACCTGTAAACAATGATCAAATGGCAAATTTCCTAGTTCAGTTCTAGTTTAGTTCTAGTTCAGTTCTAGTTCAGTTCTAGTTCAGTTCTAGTTCAGTTCTAGTTCAGTTCTAGTTCAGTTCTAGTTCAGTTCTAATTCAGTTCTATGTAGTTCAGTTCAAAAGATTTATATGTTCGACCGTGGTACTTCAGAAGATGTGTATAAAATCGTGACATTGATATATTCTTATAAATCGGAAAGATGTAAATCCAACAAAAGTTGTTCAAGAAAGAAGCACAGTAAGGCAAATGGTCGCCTGTTTCTTCAGCCGATTGGGTAATTTGTCTACATTTTTGCTTGAGTATAACTATTAGTTCTGAGTGCTACGCGACCACTTTGCCTCAAGCCTTCGGAGAAATTTATAAAACTAATCCCCAAAGGCGAATTTCAATTCGACAATCATGACAATGCGAGCTCTCACACATTTTTCCTCAAAAATAGAATTTTAAACTAGGAGAATCTATAAAAATTCGTTCGTGAAAATTCGTTCGATGTGCGTTCGACAAATTTTGATTTGACTCTTTCACTGAAATGGACTTTTTTTATTCTAAGAAATTTAAAAAAAATAATTAAATTTTTGTGAAATTTAATTCAAAAAAATGTTTTAATATTTGTAAAATATTATTAATATGAAATTTATGAAATATAATTGGAAAATTCTCAAATACAATGGTATAAATAATAAAGTCTATTGAAAAAAAAACAATTCGTCTTATAAACAGTATTTTTTAAAAATTCAGAACATAAACACAAATTTTTTTTATCAAAATTATTTTATAGAAAATGTTTTTATTAAAAATTTTTCTATCGAAAATTTTTTCTACCAAAAATTTTTCTACTGAAAATTTTTTCTATCAAAAATTTTTCTATCGAAAATTTTTCATTAAAAAATTTTACTATCAAAATTTTTTTATTAAAAATTTTTCTATAGAAAATTTTTTCATCAAAAATTTTTCTATAGAAAATTTTTTCATCAAAATTTTTCTATAGAAAATTTTTTTATCAAAAATTTTTCTATAGAAAATTTGTTTTTTAAACATTTTTCTATCAAATTTTTTTCTACAGAAAATTATTTTATCAAACTTTTTTCTATAGAAAGTTTTTTTATCAAAAATTTTTCTATCAAAAATTTTTTTAACAAAAATTTTTATAGAAAATTTTTTCATCAAACATTTTTCTATAGAAAATTTTTTTATCAAAAATTTTTTATAGAAAATCTCTTTATAAAAAATTTTCTATCAAAATTTGTTCTACAGAAAATTTTTTCTATAGAAAGTTTTTTTTTATCAAAAATTTTTCTATCCAAAATTTTTATATCAAAAATTTTTATATCAAAAATTATTTTTTAGAAAAGTTTTTTATTAAAAATTTTCTATCAAAAATTTTTCTATCGAAAATTTTTCTATAGAAAATTTTTTTATCAAAAATTTTTCTATAGAAAATTTTTTTATCAAAAATTTTTCTATAGAAAATTTGTTTATCAAAAATTTTTCTATAGAAAATTTGTTTATTAAAAATTTTTCTACAGAAAATTATTTTATCCAAATTTTTTCTATAGAAAGTTTTTTTATCAAAAATTTTTCTATTTAAAATTTTTATATCAAAAATTATTTTATAGAAAAGTTTTTTATTAAAAGTTTTCTTTCAAAAATTTTTCTTTCAAAAAATTTTTTATCAAAAATTTTTCTATCAAAAATTTTTTTATCAAAAATTTTCTATAAATTTTTTTATTTAAAATTTTTACACAAAAAAATATTTCTATCAAAAAAAATTTTTATGGAAAAATATCTTTCGAAATCTTTTCTATAGAAAAAAAAATTATCGAAAATTTTTCTACAAAAAAATATTTTTATCAAAAATTTTCCATTGAAAAGTATTTTTATTGAAAATTTGTCTATAAAAAAATTGTTATCGAAAATTTTTCTATAGAAAAATATATTTATCGGAAAATTTTTTTTATAGAAAAACATATTTATAGAAAAATATCGAACATTTTTCTATAGAATTTTTTTTTTTAGAAAAGTTTTCTATAGAAAAATGTTTGTATCAAAAATTTTCACAGAAAAATAATTTTATCGAAAAAATTTCCAAAGAAAAAAAATCTTGTCTAATGTTTTTAAATGCCTATAAATTATATAAAAATTTTGATTTTTAAACATTCCAAGAAATTAAATAAAAACTATATATGAAATAGTTGATTTCGTTTCTTCCTGTAAATAGTTTTAGTAATTGTGCCAAAGTTTTTTATTTTATCTTTAATAAATTTTATTGTAATTTAAATTTGTCTTATTTTTATTTTAATAAAAAGGGAATTTTTGTAAAAACAATTAAAAGTTAATATTTTTGTATGCAAATTTTTGTAATAACTAATTTTAAACAAAACACCAGGAAAAAAAACTATTAAAAAAGTGATAAATTTATTGTAATAATTTGTTAAGAATAATTATTTGGTTTTATTATTATGTTTGTAATGAATAAAGTATTATAAAAATGGTTTAATTAAGAAAATAAATGTTTTATTATATAATTTACGGGAAACGTTGGACTTACTACGAGGGCGGGTCAATAAGTCCGTAACATTTTGAATTTCAAAACTCTTAATTTACTTTCTTACTTAAATGGCCTATATTAACAACCTGTTTAGGTCAAAGGCCGAACATTCTTCACTACCCTCTGCCATTCCGCATCCTCGAAGGATATGGCCTTCTTGAAACCCTCAAAAAGACCAATGTTGTCAATTATCCAGGCTTCAATAATCTCCCAAAACCACTCTTGATCCTATTGTAGGGATCGTTGTGGTCAATGACAGCTGCTTGAAGTGTGTATCGGCTCACTGACTTCTTGATCTTTTTTCTGGCTCATCGTTAGACCTTACCCTCTTGGAGCTAACCTTATGATTACTGAGCCTGAGGAGTTAGGTATTTGCAGCCCTCTGTCGCCTTGCTCGCTTTCACAGCCCCAGTAACGGTTTTGTTGGCGGCAGGCTCTTTTATTTCCGCCTTACGAGGTTTGGCTGATGCCACCAAAGTGTCCACGCAGGGAGCTGTGGGTTTAGCAGCGGCCACTCGCTTGACGCAACTTGAGGAGATGGCAAGTTCCAGGGTAGAGCAGTAAATTTTTTTAAACTTAGTGAAACTCTGCCTGTGCCTTTTGATCATCTTCCTCTACTTAGGCTTGAGCCAACGAGTTACTCGTGCCACTCTTCGTCTTCTCAAATTTCGGTCGGAAGACTTTTGATGACTGTGGCGGTGAAGCCACCACAGCGTCCTGCCGAAAGAACTGGGGCTTCCAGAGGCGGATCAACCTGACCCACCATCTCCGCCGATCCAACAGACGCCGAAGTGGAACCCGTTGCTTCCTGACATGGGGTCGAGATCTTATCAATAACGACAATCCTGTCAGGAATCAACGGGACCACATCCGCTGTATGTTCGGTCTCGGCGACTTTGATGGATTCAGGTTGATCCGACTGATCTTCCCTTTCTACCCCAAGGGGTTCGTCCCGATTCCCTTCCCCCTCTGAGTCCTGAGGCTTCGAAGTTGACTTTGCTGGACTCTGGTTGGTCGAGGTTTTTGCAGCCTCGCCAACCATAGAATCCAGCAAAATCTCCTCCGGGTCCTGTTTGGACTCAGTTGAAGAAGCCCCATCCACTGTTACCCGAGATCCTGAGAGAGCTCCCGCTTGAGGCTGGTGAGAAGCTGAGATCACTGTAATCTCAAGTTCCGAGTCAGACTCAAGCCAATGACTGAGTGGCCCCGGTGGAGAGGGAAGAATCCAGTAGGACCTCTGTCCTACCTACTATCTCCTCTAGGTCCGTCAGAATTTGTCGCTCCTCCCGGAGAATGTCCGAGTCGATGTCACTTAGAGTCAGTTCGTCAATATCGTTATTTCCTACCGTGTCCCATATGACCCTAAAACTGTATTTTAGGGTAGTTCCGTCCATGTTGTTTTGATTTTTTGTATGTTATATGTTCTCGTAGGCCAAGATTTGAAAGATTTTCTTCTACTTGGTCTTTCCATCGAAGTTTTGGACACCCTCTTCTACGAGTTCCCGAACACTTTTCTAGCTAACGCATCCGCTGTTGCTCAATGGGTTTCACTATATCTATGTCAGCGTATAACTAATACAGCTCATGGTTCATTCGATGCCGATACATGATGATGCAGAGAGGTCCAAAGAGTGAGTGGCATATGTTTTCTATTAAAAATTGTACCAGTTGTATTAACTGCCGCATCTCGCAAGATTTTCTCTAACACAATATTAAAGAGATCACATGATAGACCTTGTCTGAAACCAAGGAGCAAAAGTGCTCCTTTCATAGTTTCAGTACGTTTTCAGCATCTGTTACCAGGTAACCTTGGTCGTCCATGCAGTAGAAAATATACAATTGCTATAACCATCCGTTTGGTGTTTAACTTTTTTATTAAATTTACGCATTTCATTGCGACTCTTATGTATCTCAATTTCTTAGAAGACACGTCCCTCCATTTCTTTATTTTTTCTTCGGAATAGGCGTTTCTCTTCCCTCGTTCTCTCTCGATATCTTTCTAGTGTTCGACGAGTAGCTACTGACTGCAGCAGTGGCATCTCGGCACTTCCTGTCATACCAAAAGTTTAGGAAGAGGGTTTTGAAACCCATATACAGGTTTTGCAGCAGTTTTTATGGAGTTGGCAATATGTTGTTATTTGATCGGGAGCAGAGCTTCGAAAGGCTTAATTAAATATTAGCTTAATTCCTAGGAATTCAAAAATGATTTAACAATACCTTAAGTTTAATTCCCATAAAACAATTAAAAAAAATGTGTTTATTTTTAATTCATAGTGAATTGATTCACATGGGAATTTAAAATCAACTTGAATGAATAAAATGTTTCTTCATTCCTCTACTCCAATTTGAATTAACATTTTTTATTCTTAATTAAAACCAGTCCAAATTGAATTAAAATATTTTTTGGTAATTTATTTTGTGCAAATCATTAGGGTGGATATAAACTAAAGTTACTTGATTTTAAATCAAAAACTTAAATTCTGACTTTTTCGAGGGAAAAGTTTTTTAAACTATTCCACTCATTGAATAAAAGTATATCAAACCAAAAAACGAAAGTTGAAGTTTTAATTTAAAGGGTATTATTATATCAAGTGCGATATACATTGTTTGTAAAAACTCTAGATATAAAATAGAACAAAATTTATCATAACCTATTAAAATATTCTTATGTTTTATCAGAAAGCACACACATTTAATAAAAGTATGCATGTATTCTTTAATGTTCGTTCAAAAAAACGGAACTACCCTAATGTGGCTATTTCACCGCAAACTTGTGTATATTTTGCATTCATTTGTTAAGCTATAACTTTTAAAAGATATTTAGATATGCAGGAATATAGTAATATTAATGGTCCTTCGTTTATAATGACCTAATCTTTACCAGAAATTCAATCAGTGAAGGAATCTGCTTAATTAAACATTTTTTCTAAAAAAATTTATAAAAATAATTTGTTTTTTGTGACATTAGTTTTTGTAAATACATACATATACATGTAAAATGTGCTAATATGTAAGAGTATATTATCTCTGGTTTTGTTGTGTTGCTGCGAAATAATGGATTTTATATGTTTTCGAATCTGGATGATATTATAGATTATGTGTACAAAAAATCTTTAGTTTTATGTGTATCTATATTTTATTTTAAATAGTTTTTCTGATCTTATGACCAATAACAAAGAATTTTTTTTATTTTTTTTAAATTTCGCCTAAGTCAACTTAATAAACTTTTGAATTTTTCCACAAAAATGTTATTTGTATATGCCCTACAGGTCTAAAAAACATTAGTCCCTTAGCAGGAAGATATATTACATAGCTGAGATACATACACAATTATGATGGAATTAGAATAAAATTACAAAATTTAGTACAATTAGAAAATGTAAATATACATATGTATGTATGTCGATAATGAATAAATCACATTTTAATCATATGACTTTTCATACATGTTTTTTAGACAAAGTGGACTTGGTTTTGTTAAAATCGAAATGGAAATCATCTCAGCTTAAAAACCCTTTCTTAACCCAATAACTTAAGAAAGAGTCATTTCTTTATCCTCTAAAATGGGGACTTTTTTCATGGGTATTAAATGATATTTAATCCCTAATGCAATCCTGAAACTTATTTTATGGTTAAGGACTTGTTTCGTTGAGATTTATTTTATTCCGCTCTTTAATAGGTATTATATATTTTTGAACTGTAGGGTTCGTTTGAATACATTTATTTTTGTATGCCTTTACAAAATGATTTGTTTATAAAATTTTTAATTATTTTTGTATAAGATTAAGAATTGAAATAATTTAAATTAAATCTAACTGATTTTAAATTCCCTAAGAATTAATTCTTAAAAGTTAAGGCTTATGACTTCATTCAGGTGAATGTATTATGGGAATGATATAAACACTAAAATAAATTTGATTTTAAAATATGGAATTAGGAATTGAGCCTTTCGAACCTCTGATCGGGAGACACCCGTGTAGCTTTGTGTATTTTACGGTATTGAAACCTGATGCTAGTCACCACCTTACCTCATTTCGAGCAGCCGCAAATGAGATCAACCTTATACCATTGTTAGATGTTACGTTGTGGAGGCTAAATTTACCAAAATTGGGCTCAAAGCAACTTTCGCGACCAATCTTTGCGTTAAAAGTACCCAGTATTATTTTTAGGTCATGATTGGGGCAGCTATCGTAAACTTCCTCGAGTTGTTCATAAAAGGCTCCTTTTTAATCTTCATCTTTACCCTCTGTGGGAGCGTGATCACAAATTAAACACAGATAGAAGTATTTTGCTTTGACAGGTATTGTCGTTAATCTTTCGTTAACTGGGGTGAATCTGGAGACTAGGTTACGCATTTTTTCGCTAACTATGAATCCGCAATCAAATTCGTGCCTACTTTCATGGCAGCTCTTATATGGATCACCTTTTGGAGTCTTGGCGACGTCGTGGCCATTCCATCTTACTTCCTGGACGGCAGTCAAATCGCGTTTAAATTCCTCGAGAATATCTATCAACTGGATCAGAGCACCTCTTCTGTAAAGGATTCGGATGTTTCAGGTGCTGATCCTTAAACCATGTTACTTTTTTTATTTGTCAATATAAGGGGGCGTTTAAATTCTTCTTCCTTGCTTTTTCATAGTAAGTTTTTTTCCAGGAATAGGTTACTAACCTGACGTCCTAGACCCATAGTTTTATCGTTGTTATGAGGGAACTCGCGCCACATATTGGCTCGCTACTTTAACGGGTGTTAGCGGAACTACCCAGTAATACCACTAGGAGGTCAGTGTTCACAGTTGAGATGACGGATAACCAAGATAAGACGAATCAGAACCGTTGCTTGATATCCAACATTACCTAAAAAGACAAAGCATTTTTTTTACAATAGTACAGCATTAAGCGGTAATGCAGGTTTTGAATTTCACATTAATGCACATTATCGACTTTATCTAAATTAAGGTTGAGTATATATTTTGTTTTTTGTATGAACCACCCTGTGTTATACAACTCTGTTATTATATTTCATTTGGTAACATTTAAATGACATTTATACTTTTTTTTGTGCTGAAGAAGAACTCATTTAACAAAGATTGCAAATTGAAAAAAAATAATTTATCGAAAGAAATTGATTAAATGAACTATTAAAAGAAATTATAACAAAAAGGAAAGAAATTAAAAGAAAAAAACATCATAAAATCGATAACTACAAAATGAGTGCAGAATTTAAGATGCCAAAGCGTTCACGAAAACGTACGCGTGAAGTAAAACGCAAAGCCCGACCAGAATTAGACAAACAAGGATGGACGGCCTTAAGTTATGCCGAACGCTTTGAACCCTTCTGCAAGGTCAATGATAATGTTGAGCGTATAAGTGAGCTTGAGGTTAGTTGCAAAGAGTTCATAAAACGTTTCGAGGAGCCTTATTTGCCGGTGGTCATTGAAGGAAGCCAACAGGGCTGGCAGGCCCTCGAGAAATGGACGCTACCTCGTTTGGCCAAAAAATATCGTAATCAGAAGTTCAAGTGCGGAGAGGACAATGAGGGTTACAGCGTCAAACTTAAGATGAAGTATTACGTTGAGTACATGCAGAGCACAAAAGACGACAGCCCCTTGTATATATTTGACAGCAGCTTTGGAGAGCATCACCGTCGCCGCAAACTACTGGATGATTATACAGTTCCACAATATTTTCGCGATGATCTGTTCAAGTATTGTGGTGAAGATCGTCGACCACCTTATCGTTGGTTCGTCATGGGTCCAGCTAGATCTGGCACTGGTATACACATTGATCCTTTGGGTACCAGTGCTTGGAATGCTTTAATCAGTGGTCATAAGCGTTGGTGTCTATTTCCCACACAAACCCCAAAAAATTTAATAAAGGTGCCCTCAATTTTGGGTGGTAAACAAAGGGATGAAGCCATTACTTGGTTTAGTACAGTCTATCCACGTACAAAACAGTTGGACTGGCCTAAGGAATATGCACCCCTTGAGATTTTACAAAAACCAGGGGAAACTGTTTTCGTACCCGGTGGCTGGTGGCATGTGGTTTTGAATTTGGATGATACCATAGCTATTACACAAAACTTTTGCAGTCGCACCAACTTTCCTATTGTATGGCATAAAACGGTTCGCGGGCGTCCAAAGTTATCGCGTAAATGGCTGCGTGTTTTAAGAGAAAAAGAGCCTGATTTAGCGAAAATAGCTGAGGGTATTAATATCGATCAAAGAACTGGCTTTGCATCTGATAGTTCCAGCGATTCCAGTTCATCCTCTTCAAGCTCATCATCATCAGGCGGCGACACTGCAGCCGAAGGCAATAAGAGCGATGACGAATCCTGTTCCTCAAACACAGATAGTGGCCAGGAAAGTTTAACTGCCAAAAAGAAAAAGAAGCGTCGTATGGGTGGAAACATGTCTTCAAACTCATGATGGCCGCCACATTGGTTGGCTTGTAGTAGAGGCAATCAATCAGATAACAGCAGCCTCAAAAGTGACGATCAATTGAACTCTATAAAAGGAAATAATGATAATCAACCCATAACTAATGGAATTTTACAAGTCGAGGTTGAGCAGCTGGAGCCGGCAAAGAGCAACAACTGCCTTTTTAAATATCTCAACTGGCGTCTACTACATTTAGGCCTTTTAGAAAATAGTTAACATTTTATTATTACCACTATTATAATGACATAAAACAATTCACAGTTGTTAAGAATAAATATACTATAATATCATTCATTTACTTGTTTCACCAATTACCAGACATACTTACGTGTAAGGTTGCTATAGTCATCTGCTAAATTTTGTTCTATTTTAGATATAAGTCAACTACTAAAATTTATTATATTCCTTTTAATTTGATTTTCTTGTTTGTTTTTTTATTCTTCTTTTACCTTGAAGTATTTTTATAATAGAACTTTATTTTCATGTTCCACAAAACTGATTCCAATCAAATTTGTTTCAAGTTTGCATTAAATACTACAACACCTTCCAAAACTATTGATAGTGCGATTATAGATTAGTTTGCAGGACTACAACTCCGCGAAAATAGTACGTTACGTAATATGTGAACAGCCCCTTAGACTTAGGTTCAGAATTACCAGTAGATTCGATTTAGCCACGTCCGTCTGTCTGTATTTTGAAATAATGTTTGCGGAGCTTCTGCTGCGTGTACCCAGACGAATTATATGAACTATATTTTAGGATATTCTCCCACGAATCATCAAAATCGGTCCATAAACATACGAGATCTCATCGAATTTTGAATTTTGGCGATAACTCTGGTGATTATAGACCGTTTTTGATGAAATTTAATAGGGCGCTGCGTTGGAGTATTTTCTAAAATCTGGGGTATAATTAGATTTTTTTTAAAAACTCTCTATTAAATTTTTTTAAACTTTGCCAATTTGCTTGATAAGTTTTGCTTTGGCGATATTTCAGTTGTTGATATACCAATTTTGATGAAATTTTATAGTGTGCTGCGTTGAATGATTTCCTAAAATTTAATATACAGTTCAAAAATCCCTTTCTCAGACTGTCGCGGACGCTACACACTGAGAGCCCTTTTTTATTTAAGTTATTTATATAACTTCAAATACTTTTGATGGGGTATTTTACATCTAACTGTAAAAAATTAAGCAGACTTTGTTTGAGCCTCTACTGAAACTCGATACCTAAATGGAGGTTTTTGCAATTTTTATGAACTTTTAAAAAACCAATTATCAGGCCTGTTCTGAAAATCACGTGATTTGAAATCACATTCCGTTTTGAAATCACAAATGTGATTTGTACTTGTTCTGTAAATCACAATTTTTTACGTTTTTTTGTGTGATTTAAACTTCTCAAAACACAAGGAAATTTGTATAAACTAGTGCAAGTGCACTATTTTTAATAATTTTTAGCATTATAAATAAAATTTGATTGATTTTATTAGTATTTTTGCAAAAACTCAACACTTTTAACGTTGAAAAGTAAATTTTTCTACTTGGTTGGCTTAAAGAAAAATCACAAAAAGTTTAGCTTAAAATTAGTGTTTCCGTTTTTTCATATTTTTCAATGAACTTTTAAGTAAAATTGCAAATTTTATTACACAAAATTATAAAAATCATATTAGGCTTTTAATCTATTCAATTAGTAATAGAAATAAAAATAAAATTACATGTAAAACAGACAAGTGGTTTCAAATCGATAGTGTCTTAGCAGACCGATTTGAAATAACAAAACTTTTGTGATTTTTGTTTGCAGAACACCTTTTATGTGATTTTAAATCACTTTCACAAAATGTGATTTTCAGAACAGGCCTGTATTTTAAAAAATTTATAAAAATTCGAGATGGGTGCAAATAATGACTTGCCATTCACAAAGAGACCAATCAAAAATTGTATCCATTATATTTGTGGCTTGGTGCTAAAAGGGCTAATGTAAATTTTTTGCATTTATTAGCTAATCACTACCGTAACTATGAACAGGTTTATAAGGGTTTTTCTGGGAAATGTAATGAATTTATATGGAAAATAAAAACTTTAAATCAAATTTTCTTAAAACTATTTGTTTACATTGGCCCTTTTAGCACCAAGCCACAGGTATATTCTAAAGAATGTTTCCATTAACACAAATACATGTATATGATTTTGACAGTTTTAAAACTTTGTCCTTGGTTTTATGTTTTTCGGATTTGCTTATATACATATACAGTGGTGGTCACATATTTAGCACACTAGTTATGCGTTTTTTTCAAAACCGTATATTTTTCTGTTGGAGTAATAATTTTCTTTTTTTTTGTCAGCTCAATCTCCGGATCTCAATCCTATTGATAATCTTTGGAATGATATAGAGAAGCATATAACAAGCGTAAAACCTAACAGCTTAAATGTTTTATGGACGGAAATCCAAAAAATATGGCACGCTATCCCAAATGAGCGATACCTAGCTCTTGTGAAGAGTGTGCCTAAAAGATGTGCGGTAGTTATACAAAATAAAGGGTATCTACAAAATATTAGGGTTTTTTCAAGAAATTTTAATTAATAACTTGTTTTTGATTTTTAATAAATATTGTTTTTAATTTGTGCTAAAAATATGTCCAGTATTTTTACGGGTTAGTTTTAAATAATTGCAAAAATAAATATAATTTTTAAAAAATATGTATATAAAAGGAATACGACTTCATCTTCGCATCACGTATAATACATTACAAAAAAAAGTAGTGAAACAAATTGAATTAGGACTTAATATTTCCTATAAGAGATAACAGGTACCATTTGTGCAAAATACGTGACCACCACTGTATATATATACAAATTTAAAAAGCTTTCAGAAAAATACCTCCCAAATTTTACCCCTAACTGCAGAGATATACATACGTCAAATATTAATCATTAACTTTTCAAATATAGCCCAGATATCCATTTAAATGAATTAAAGAGTCTGAGTATACCCTTGGAATATAAGGCTTGCACAGATTGAAAGAACAATACTTTTCAAATATTATATCTGAAATACTAACTATTTCCATTCTGTACTTTACTTTTGAAATACCATTATTGAAGGGTATTTAAGTTCCGGTATAGCCGAATATAGCACTCTTGTTTTTTTCTAAATTTGTCTTTGTCAAGGACATTAAATTCACCGAAAAAACGCTATGACTCAAAAACAATTTGAATTAACTTTGAATTAAAAATTAAAATTTTATATAAATTCTAGTGCAATAAAATTTCAATCGTTTACATATAATTCCAAATAAAATTTCTATTAAAAGTATTAATATTCATCAAACGTACAATTAAAAGAGGTGAAACCAAGATTAAAAAAATATTAAAATAATTAAATAAATTAATGTCTGTCAGATGCACTATATGGTACCCTGCAAAGAAGATGTGGATGGATCAATAACATACATATCGCACTTGATCAACAAGAGGGTATTAACTCAAAATTTTAAAATTTTCAGTAGAGTCAAAAAACTATTTTATTTTACTACTACTTTCATATAAAGAAGATGGGGTAAAACTGTAGTTTTTAAGCGAATTTATAGTTAAAATGATGTCAGATTTTTACAATGGGTAGATAAGACCACTTCACATCAATTTCTTCTAAAAAGTGAAAATTTAAAAATTTTGAGTTAATACCCTCTTGTTGAACAAGTTCGATACGTATTTCACTACTTACAGAAAAATCTATAACATTTTGCCACTTAGGAAAATTTTTATCCAAATACAGTTAAATATGTGTTAAATCTGGGAGATATCCAAAATAATAAGACAATTACCTACAATAGGCAACAAGTTTAACATATAGGTACCGCCAGTTATATGTAAGTATTAACATCGTTAAATCGGTTAAAAAAGGGATTCCCATTCGATCGTAAACTTAATGGCGTTAGACCATAATATTTGTATGTTCGAACATCGGCACAAGTACAATATACTCATCCCACCTTGATCGTACAATGTATATTTAAAATATAGGCACATATTTAGTTACTAGACACTTTGAATTTAGATAACAGTAACCAATAATTTTAATCTGACTTTTTTATGGCAGTTATTAGACATTATTTGTTATTTATACAGCTGCTATAATTAATAGGTTGATCGATAAATTCGACTTTTTTAGCAACCGGTTTTCGGCTTCTTCGAAAAATTTCAAATTTGAGTTTTGTTACACGAGTTTTATGCTATCACTCCCATCAGCGAGATGTTTGTTGAATTATCATGAAATTTCACATGGCTATTGAGGAGAAGTGTTCGAGCTTAAGTTTGGAATTACTAAAGCCAATGATTACTAAAGCCAATTACTTTTAATTACTCTTCTATATTTGAGTTGAACTTGAAAAATAAGAACTGCTGTCATTTCCAAAAACAATGGTTTGTATTGTTTGTGCAAATGACCGCTTTTCATCATATTAATTAATTTTTATTTTTCAAGGTCTTTACAAATGAAATTTTGCATTATATGCAAAAAATAAAACTGTTCGCAACTGCGCTAAATTATGTCGTAAAATGTATATATGTATAAACATATATATTTTTAAATAACTTGACATACATATTTATACATACATATTTTTTGTTTTAATAATTTGATACCTGGCGCTTAGCGACAAATTTAATATGTCTTAACACATGAAAACGTAAGGCATTTAAAACTGTCGTGCGCCAGTGACGTATTATACGGTAACTTGTAAGAAAAAAAAAATACCGAAAGAAAAAAAATATATTTTTAAGTTTTCGATATGGTCATCAACAATCCGATTATGCCTAAAAATATGAACTAAAAAGGTGGTTAAATCAGCGTTGCTGCTGAACCTCAGGATCCCGTGCGCAGAATATTTCGTGGCTAGTGATGGCTGTTTTATTGGGGTGGTTAAAATTATACTTCTTCCGAACAGAGTGCGTCGCCTAACCGAATCTTACCTCGTCTATTTTTCACCGTACCTTTACGTTTATACTTCCTCTTAACTACATCTCGGCATGTTCGTATCTAGATATGTCGTCAAAGCTATTTCCTAAACTACGCAGCAGGAATTGTCTCAATCGCTTGCACTAATTCCGGCTAGTGTTGGCGAAACAACCTTAAACTAGAAATCCGTCTACCTGAACATCCATCTACAAAAAAAAACATTTCCCTCTGTCCATCCGCTGCCCCCTGTACATTTGGTTTCGAGCCAAATGGAGCGGAGTAACTGGGTTCTTAATTTTTCCTCTTTTCCTTCCGATTTATAATCCTTGTCCACTAATTCCGTAGTGTTCTGACAATGTTCCTTACCCAACCAAAGACTTCTCATGCACTTCCACCCCCCCCCTTGTACATTTGGTTTCGAGCCAAAGTAACTAAAAAAATAAGTGGAATAACATGGTCATTCCTGTCTTTCTTATCCTTTCTTTCTTTCTTGTCCACTACATGCACTCCCGCGTCCTCCTGTACCTTTGGTTTCAAGCCAAGGTTTGGAGCGGAGTCACGTGTCTCCCTATCTTCCTGCTATCCTACTCACGCCACTGTCTCCGAAGTGCGTTTTCGTTCACTATCTCCGTAGTGTTTTTCTTTTCCTTATTTATTTACGCCACTATCTCCGTAGTGCGTGTCTGTTTATTTCTATCACTATCTCCGTAGTGTTTTTTGTTTTTTCTTTTCTTTATTTATTCTAACCTATCGCTTCCTCTTTTTCCGATGCAATTCTTTTTTACGAAAGTACCTCCTCCTCCTACCGCAACTCTGTTTCTTTTCATCCCCGTAACTACCTACTTAACCAGCCAGTTTCACCAGGTTATTGTGGTAAACCCTCTCCGAGTTCCCACATTTTATCCTTACGTTTACGTGTGTGGGTACTCCCGTAATTCTATAAGGTCCTAGCCATATGGGCGAGAACTTATTCTTCCTCGCCTGGTTCTTTAGCCATACCATCTGTCCCACCTTGAAACACCTTACCTCTGTCCCCCGGTCGTAGTAGGTCTTAGATCTTGCCTTAGCTTTGTCTTGGTTTGCTCTCACTATTTCGTAGCTTCGTTGGATTTGGTACCGTAAAATTTTGTCGTAATCGTCCGTATTGTAAAGAGGAGCCGGCTGTTTCCTTAACCTGCAGGGCACCTCGAACTCGAACCCATACAGTACTCTGTTTGGAGTCTGCTTCGTGGACGTGTGCCTCGTGTTATTATGCACGTGCATCGCGTGATGCAGCCATTCGTCCCAGTTGGCACCGTCCATTTTGACGAAATTTCTTAAATACTCGGCCAGTGGCCTGTGTGTTCTTTCCAATGAACCATTAGACTGTGGGTGATATGGGGTGGTGTATATATTCTTTACCCCCAGTAGCTTGCAAACTGTCCACCGAGTAATTATATTTGTGTAGTACTTCCTCTGTCCTCGTCTGCGGATTGTCCATTAATCGCTAAAATACTTAATTCTTACCATTTCCCAATTTCTCGTCCGATTTCCCTCGTAGATTCGATTTCCGGTTCTATAAAACTATCTTCTTTCCGTGGTCGAGACCCGTGGAAATTACTACTACCTCCACCACCTTTTTATTTCAACCCAGATATCAAAAGGTGTACCGGAATGCGGCTGCTTTAAGACCCTTGATATCCTGTTTCAACAGTTGTGGTTTCCTTAGTTTCTCTTTCCACTTAACCTATCCCACTTTCAGAATCTAATCTTACCAAAAACCGAATACCGGCTGCGCCAATTTGTTATGGTGTTGAGTATTTAAGAAATTAACGTATGATTTGTAATAAAGAACACAAGTTTATTTATTTTAATCATTCTTTATTTACTACTTCTTGGTTGCTATAAGTAAACTGCTTCTTTCTATGTTGCAGCCAGCTACTTTATAGTTGAATTGCTGCTGCTAGTTACTGCATGGTTGTTGTAGTAGTTGTTGCTTCTGCCGAATCAGCATATGTTGCAAAGTGGGTGCAGTAGCTGTTTTAGCTCTGCGGTACTGCATATTGCCGTCTCAGCAAGTGTTACAATTTGTTGTCATCATTCTTGGCTATTTGGTGACCCAGTAGTTTATTTTGATTCATTTCCGCATTGTTGTTTGAATGTTGGTATCGTTAGCAAAGTAACTCACAACACATAGGCCTAGAATTTTGCTTATACCGGATCATTTTTTTTTTCCGATATTACATATTATATTCTGCACCCCAGAATTATTAAGAGGAATATTCATTAAAAACTAAAAAAAACTGTTTTGGGGATTTTCAAAAAAATTTGGGAATTGTCGGCTGACGAATTATCTACCATTAGCAACCTAAAACCAGTATCTAGCTTTACTACACCATTTTCAATTGAAATTGAGAAATATTCAATTGAAATTGAGAATATTCAATTGAAATTGAGAAATTTTCAATTGAAATTGAGAATTTTCAATTGAAAATGAGAAATTTTCAATTGAAATTGAGAATTTTTATTTGAAATTGAGAAATTTTCAATTGAAATTGAGAATTTTCAATTAAAAATGAGAAATTTTCAATTAAAATTGAGAAAACCCTAATTGGAAACGAGAAACATTCAGTTCAAATTGAGAAATTTTCAATTGAAATTGGGAATTTTTGAATTGAAATTGGGAAAAGCCCAATTGAAAATGAGAAATTTTCAATTGAAATTGAGAATTTTTAAATTGAAATTGAGAATTTTTCAATTGAAATTGAGAAAAGCACAATTGAAAATGAGGTTGAATTTTTTAATTGAAATTGAGAAGTTTTCAATTGAAAATGAGAATTTTTCAATTGAAAATGAGAAATTTTCAATTGAAATTGAGAAATTTTAAATTGAAATTGAGAGTTTTTCAGTTGAAATTGAGAAAACCCCAAATAAAATTTCAATTTAGGTTTTCTCATTTTCAATTCTAAAATTCTCAATTTCAATTGAAAATTTCTCATTTTCAATTGGAAATTTCTCATTTCAAATTGAAAATTTCTCATTTTCAATTGAAAATTTCTCAATTTCAATTAAAAAAATCAACCTCATTTCCAATTGGGCTTTTTTCAATTTCAATTGAAGAATTCTCAATTTAAATTTAAAAATTCTCAATTTCAATTGAATATTTCTCATTTTCAATTGGGATTTTCTCAATTTCAATTTACAAATTCTCATTTTCAATTGAAAAATTCTCAATTTCGTTTCAAATTTAATGAAAACATATTGATATTTGTGGCCAAAATATCAATTCCGGGAAGTCGGACCTATGGGAGGTACCATAAATAATGGACCGAGTTTGAAGAATTTCAAAAAAATTATATGTGCCAAATTTCATCAAATTATATTTAGAATTGCGGCATGTGCTTTGATTACATGGTTTATAAGGGGGTCCAGGCAGCCGTCCAGATGGGCGGACTGACATCGCTAAATCGACTCATATTTCTTAGCCTATTGGTATACTAAAAGGTGGGTCTAAGGCAAATATTTCTATGCGTTACATACATCAGCACAAACTTATAATACCCTTTTCACCTATGGTGGTGAAGGGCATAAAAATCGTTAACCAAAAAACATTTTTAGGTTAACGACATCATTTGGTGACGGGGGAAGTTTTTTTCGGTTAGAAGTGTGCTTAAGATATAATTGCATCGATATTTTAAATTAGCCACAATAACATGCAAAAATTAAATGATAAATAAAATAATTAAATCTGTTTATGACTAGTTATAAAAATATATAATAGAGATTTTATTAGCACTTTTAAATATGTTATAATTGCAACGATATTTTAAATTATTAAATTAATTGATAAATAAAATAATTAAATCTATTTATGACTAGTTATAAAAAAGTATAATAACCTAATTACTTAAATTAAACAAATTATATTTAATATTCAACACGTGTATAAATCCCATTACAGATCAAATCACTGGATCATTTAAGGTTAGATTTGACCTTTCCACGATAATCGGATACTCGTTTCGGAGCGTCGCTAGGGCAAGTATTGTGAAAAAACGAAGGCCGTTAGGTCAAATGAATGAAAATATATAGGGTTAATTAATGTTTCTTTATATACTGAAATTACATGTTTTTATTGTTATATTTCCATGAAAATTCAAAAAATTGCCCTAGCAACGTTTCAAAGCTTGTATCCGATTATCGTGGAAAGTTTTAAGCCTAACCTTAAATAGTCCAGTGATTTGACCTGTAATAGGATTTTTACACGTGTTCAATATTAAATATAAATACTTTGTTTAATTTTAATAATTAAGTTTTTAACATATGGGCAAATCCTGCTTGAGAGACGATACATTTGTATGTATTTTGTTTTACTTAAATGTATCCCATTGTCGTTCTATACTAGATATCTCTGCGCAGATTTCAGAAAAAATTAGCCCATCGATTGTGCTATCGAATGGCATTTGTTAATTTACATATTTGTTTTGGAGGAAAAAGATATTCGCTTTTAAAGCGCTGTGACGGACGCTACAAAAAATGGAAGTGACTTTTTTCAGCGTGTTTCTGTAATTTTCATCAAATCGGTCATAGTAATAAAAAAAATCGTAAATATATTGAAGATAAAGGAAAACAAGTAAGAAAGCGATATAGTCGGTTAGGCCGACCATACGATACCCTTCACCACTAAGGTCAAAGGTGTTATTTTTCCTGTGTAAAGACAAATATTTGCTAAATTTTGCCATCATACAAACATTTTCTCAAAACTTATATATTCAACCTGTTTAAGTCATTTGGACTTATATGAGAGCTAGGGTCAAATGTGGACCGATTATCTCGAAATTTGGCAGATTGATTACAGTTGTTACAAAAATTATGTATGCAAAAAATAGACTCAAAATTTCCATTATCTTTAGATTTACGAGTGTTTTAGTGATTTTTTGTCTCATTTAGTGCGTTTTTAAAGAAGAATTTGTATGGGAGCTATGGTCAAATGTGGACCGATTTCAACGAAATTTGGTACAGTGATTTTAGTTGACTTAAGCAGTATTTGTTTTAAATTTCATGAAAAAATATTGATATTTGTGGCCAATATAGCAATTCCGGGAAGTGGGACCTATGGGAGGTACCATAAATAATGGACCGATTTTGACCAAATTCAATAGCCATGGTCCCATTATCAAAAAAATGATCTGTGCCAAATTTCATCAAATTATCTTGAGAATTGCGACCTGTAGTTTGATTACAAGTTTTACATGGGGGTCCAGCCAGCCAGCCAGCCAGCCAGACGGACGGACGGACATCGCTAAATCGACTCAGAAAGTGATTCTAAGCCTATTGGTATACTAAAAGGTGGGTCTAAGACAAATATTTCTATGCGTTACAAACATCAGCACAAACTTATAATACCCTTTCCACCTATGGTGGTGAAGGGTATAATTAGAGGATTACAAAACAGCTTTTATAAAATATTTTAAAGTTTCCAGTTTCACCAAAAATCCATAAATTAACTGTTGCGGACGCTACGTGACGGACGATATAGCTTTGACTTTAATGTTTTTTATTAGGAAAACTTCACATTTCATATATTTTTAAAGGATTCGTTAATCAGTGTAAATAATGGTGTTATTTGTTTCCGAATTTCATCTCGCTCCTCTTCATGTTCGCGGTTAAAATTCGATTTTTGGGCAGATTTAATATTTCACAAAACGGCTACATACATATATTTATTTAAAATTTTTACATATTATTTTTATTTGCACATATTATTTTATTTTTACATATTATTTTTCGTTCCAAAAATGCTGCGGCTGGCTGTTAGTGTCCCAAAAATCCAAAATTTTGTTTTCTTCAAAAGCATTAAATTTGCCCCACTGCACGGTGGTAAAATACGGCCAAAAATCAATTACTTGTTTATTTCTTCATATTTTTGACTGAAACTTACTGAGCTGACATATTATGGTCCTTTCTTTATATTGTATAAATTATATTTTAAAATTTAAAGTGGTTGGCCAAATAAAAGGAGACATATAAGATACATTAATAAAATGTGTTTAATAATTTTGAAAAATATTCAATAATTTTTATTTATGTACAGGCCTTTTGTCTACCTTATTATATATAATTTGTAAAATTTGGATGAGTAGTTTGAGAGATATATTTAAATTTCTGAGAAAAATTGTGCATTAGTCATAATTTATTATTATATAAAAAAAAAAAAACATAAAATAGCTCAACATTTCAATAAAATGTTGAAAATTCATGAAAAAATGTTCAAGACTGTGATTTTCATGTTTTTATGCATTTTTTATTTGTTCATTGTAATGTGGCCACCACCTGTGTAAATGTATTACTTACAGAATTTCCTTAAAAACAAAGTATTGTTCCATTTTTCTCAAACTGATTGTAAAAATTTAACTCAAAAACGTATTGGCTAACAAAGAGGGCAGAAAAATTCAACGCCACGCCCAAATTTGTATTATACAGGTCACTTATACTTATTTGAACTCATTATATAATTTGTTATCCTAAATTGGTTTTTTGGTGGTAACTAAAGTAAATTTCAATCTAATCATTTAATAAATACTGCTTTAGATTATTTTCAAGTATTTTATGGACCTTTTTCTTACTAAATTGCACCCTGGGGTAATTAAAAATGTTAAAAATATGTAAAAAGATGAAGTTAGCAAAATGATTCTGGTAAATATTCCGGCAAGAGAATGCGGCTGAAATTCAAAATATATTCTACTGGTACTTAATAGTAGAAGATCAAATTTATGTGTAACCTCTTTTAGCTCCTTTTTTTAGATATGGCCTTTCAAAATTTAGATTTTTATGATTTTTACTAGTTATTTAACTATCTCAAATTCACTTCAATTTTCGAAAAAACCAAACCACAGAAATTTCTAAAAACTGCACAAAATGATTCACTAATAACATTATTTAAAAAGTGCTTAAAAATTTAGAACAAAAACTTAAGTCTAAAAATTATATCTGCTTTTATTCAAAAGTATACAAAAATCAAATTTTTTAAGTTTAAAATTTTAGGCAAAAAAGTATAGACTTTGAGCTAGTATAAAAAACGAATCAGTTATCCGATAGTCAAAGATAAAGTCATTTTGGATACCTTAGAGTGTTGTTACCATCAAAATTTAATCAAAATTATAAAATTAAGAAAAATCATTTTTGGCCGCTTTTTACCACCGTGCACTGTGAGTTTTTTTTAACACCTAAATAATACCTTAAATTCAATCTATGGAGATAGGTACTGTTATTGCTTTATGAATAAGACAGACATGTGTTCGTAAATTTTGTATTTAATTTATATAATTTTGTAAAAAATATATACTGTGACGGACGCTACACACTTTCCCTTACATATTATTCTGTAAAATGCTATATTAACATCTATAAATTTGTCGCCTAATGTAAAGCCTACTATAAGTTCTCTTTACGAACCAAGTTTAATTGGAGAAAATTGCACTAGTCAAATTAAAAAAAACCTTTATTTCTGTGACGGACGCTACACACTGTGAGCAATTTTTACTTGACGTTATTTATATAACTCCAATTACTTTTGATCTAATTGTATAAAATTAAGCAGACTTTAAGCCCCTGCTGAAACTTGATACCAAAATGGATGTTTTTGCGATTTTTATAAACTTTAAAAAAAACCTATTATTTTCAAAAATTTATAAAAATTCGAGGTGGGTGAAAATAAAGACCTGCATTCACGAAGAGAGCAATAAAAAATTGTAGCCATTATATCGGGTGGTTAAATTTCAAGGGCCGATGTTGATTTTGAATAAAACACAAACTATTTATTAAATTATTGTAATTTTCTTTTATTATGATATATTGGTATTACTCAATTATGTATGGAACAAAATATAGGCCAAATGGGAGCCGCGACCACGGCGGCACACCTCCATCCGATGTTCCAAATTTTCGATGACCCTGAGGCATAATGGAGGTTCTATGCCGTTAATGTGCCGAATTATCTCATCCTTTAGCTCTTGAATTGTTGCTGGCTTATCGACGTACACCATTTCTTTCAAATAACCCCAAAGAAAAAAGTCCAACGGTGTCAAATCACATGATCTTCGCGGCCAATTGACATCGCCATTACGTGAGATAACACGGCCATTGAATTGTTGCGCAAAAGAGCCATTGTTTCGTTAGCTGTGTTGCAAGTGGCACCGTCCTGCTGAAACCACATATCGTCCACATCCATATCTTCCAATTCGGGCCATAAAAAGTTCGTTATCATCTCACGATAGCGAACACCATTCACAGTAACTGCCTGACCGGCCTCATTTTGGAAAAAATACGGCCCGATGATGCCGCCAGCCCATAAACCGCACCAAACAGTCACACTTTGTGGGTGTATGGTTTTTCGACAATCACTCTTGGATTTTCATTCGCCCAAATGCGGCAATTCTGTTTATTGACGAATCCACGGAGGTGAAAATGTGCCTCATCATTGAAGATGATTTTCTTCGAAAATTGATCATCCAGTGTTGCCATTTCTTGCCACCATTCTGCCCATTCACGACGTTTGGAATGGTCAAGAGGCTTTAGTTCTTGAGCCAATTGCAACTTGTAAGCGTGTAAATGCAAGTCTTTAGGCATAGTGTTCATCAACGACGAGCATGAGAGGTGCAATTGTTGGGCACGACGACGAGTTGAGGTGGACGGCTCTTCAGCCACACTATCGCGAACAGCAGCAATATTTTCTGCAGTACGAGCTGTAAGAGCATGCACTTGTGTTCTCACATCTTCTACAGACCCGGTTTGTTCGAATTTTTCCACGATTTTTGCGATTGTACGCACATTTGGACGATCAAATTGACCAAAAAAATCACGAAGTGCACGATATGCATTTTGATTTGAACGCCCATTTTTATAATAAGTCTAAATAACATTAACACGTTGCTAGATTGTGTATCTCTCCATGGTTCAAATTGAGTAAGTCTGAAATAGAGAAATGTCAAATAAAATTCGGAAAAAAACTTGGCGTTTAGGTGTGGTTCACATTTAACATCGGCCCTTACAATTTAACCACCCTTTATATTCTAAAGGATCAATATATGGTCAATTTTTCCATATACACAAATATGTGATTTTGACATTTTTAAAATTTTGTCCTAGGTTTAATGTTTTTCGGTTTTGCCCATATTTAAAAGTGCTTATAAAATCCCCATTGTACTTTTTATAGCTAGTCATAAACAGATTTAATTATTTTATTTATCATTTAATTTTTGCATGTTAATGTGTCTTTTTTAAAATATCGTTGCAATTATATCTTTAGCATACTTCTAACCGAAAAAGCTTCACCCCGTCACCAAATGATGTCGTTAACTGATAAATGTTGTTAAACATGATTTGGCGAGGTAATCAAAATAAGTGTTGGTTTGTGAGATGATTTTGTTGCTAAAGTCAAATTGGAAACATAGTCACTTAGGGTTAAATCTAGAGAATGTTAGTTAGAATGTTAGCGTGCAATTCGTAGACCAATTTATATATTTTTAAAATGGGAACTTAACGTGCTTTTTCCAGGTGGAAAACAACTTTTTTCTAGGCCGAATGCGTTAGTATAATATTCGCACATTGACGGTTTCCCTTTTAAATGTAGTTAACGTGAATTATACTCCGTACATCCCAAAAATCGGTCGGTATGACTTTATTGGTTGAAAGACACACCTTGCTTTCTTTTGGACTGTTTGTTGTCTGGAATTGTAAATCTA
The DNA here is from genome assembly GCA_933228675.1 of Stomorhina lunata. Taxonomy (NCBI): domain Eukaryota; kingdom Metazoa; phylum Arthropoda; class Insecta; order Diptera; family Rhiniidae; genus Stomorhina; species Stomorhina lunata. Next base: position 85,748,774 of record OW121741.1, on the reverse strand, counting down.
CGTCTTGTTTTCTTCTTCTGTTATTCTTGACTCCCAGTGGAGCATAGGGCCTCAACCATCATTTTATTTCGATCTCTATTGCGGGTTGTTAGGCATACATCATTCCATGAATAGTTTGCTGCTTGTAACTCCTCATCAATTGACCTTCTCCACGTTCTAGCAAGTGCACCAACTCGACGGTTGCTTTTCTATGCATTCCAACGGAGCGCTTGTCGAGCAATGTTGGTATGTGGCTTTCAAAGTGTGTGGCCTATCCACCGCCGTTTTCTTTCAAATACCTCTATAGAAGCAGGGATTTGGTTTGTCGCATTTATTAGATCTTCATTTCTTATGCGATTCGACCACCATATATTAAGGATTTGCCGCAAAAATTTGTTTGCGAAGGTTTGTAGGCGTTTATTGATGGCATTTGCGCGTTTCCAAGTTTCGCAGCCGTTTTACAAGATGGACTTGACATTCGAGTTGTATATTCGTTACTTAGTTGTTGTTGGTATTTGCCGAGATTTCCAAAAAGGTCCTCATTAATACGAGATTCAATATCCTCGTCGGCGCCAAATTGTGTAGATAAATACCAAAGATAATTAATAACCTCGTTATCCACATTGATGCGTGTCGCCATAGCCTCCAGACATAATCTTTGTCTTGGAAATATTGATTTCCAGCCCAGCTGCCCGAGATTTTACAGTGATAGCGTTAGTGTTTACTTGAAGGTGACCTGAGCTTTGGCTTAAAAGACATACGTCATCAGCATATTCCAAGCCCTCGAGTTGTTTAAAGGGATTACTTTTCTACCATTCAGAGCAGTGCGCATTATGTTGTCGATGACGAGTATAAAAAGTACAGGTGACAAGATACATTGTCTTACTCCAGTAGTAACTTCGAATGGATTAGACAATTTAACTTTGTGTAGAACCATACTGAATTTTCGTTGGCATGTCACGATTTTCTAAAATTCTCTATAGATAGCTATTATTGACACTGTCGAAGGCCTTCATAAAGTCGATAAACGCTAGGTAAATGTGGGTGCGGAATTCATTACATTGCTCTAGTACTATCCTAACTGTGTTGATTAGGTCAACACAAGATCGATTCTCTCTGAACGCAAACTGATTTTCGCGGAGTGTAGAGGAACAAGAAATGAAGACATACGTCATCAGCGTATTCCAAGTCCTCGAGTTGTTTGAAGGATGTCCATTGAATATCGTGTCTATCATTTAGAGCCGTGTGCATTATGTTGTCGATGACGAGTAAAAAAAAAGTATAGGTGACAAGATACATCATTTTTTTACTCCAGTGGTAATTTTGAACGGATTTGACAATTTACCTTTGTGTAGGACCCGACCCCGACCCGAATTAAGTTCAGAATTTTCGTTGGCATGTTACGATCTTCTAAAATTCTTCATAGATAGCTCCTATTGACACCGTCAAAGGCCTTTATAAAGTCGATAAACGCTAGGAAAACGGGGGTGCGGAATTCGTTACATTGCTCTAGTACTATTCTTACTGCGTTGATTATGACAACACAAGGTCGATTCTCTCTGAACCCAAACTGATTTTCGCGGAGTGTAAAGGAAACTGCATCGGATATTCTTTTCAAAATTGCTCGACTTAGTATTTTGCCCGGTATTGGAAGAAGTGTTATAACCCTGTAGTTATTGCAGTCTTTGGAGTCACCCTTTTTAGTATTTTGACTACCTCCCATATTTTACGCACAAATGGGTGCCACAGTCTCTCCGATCCTTCAACATCGGATAAAAGCATTTTCGCTAAGATATTGTCATTGCCCAGGGCGTTGTTGCCTTTAAGGCTTTAATTGGCGTTCTTCACCTCTTGTATTGTTGGTGGATTGTCTGAAATTCCATTAAATATATACTGTCATAGTTGCTTTCATTATGCACTTCCATCAGTGGTTTTAATCCTATTGTTTAATGTTGACTTGAAGTGTTCCATCTATCATATTAATTGCTCATCCGGGATTGAGAGAAGTGTACGGCTACTACTCAAGATGGGACTGTTGGCGTAGGTAGGTTTGCCACACAGCGCCCTTGATATATTGTATAAGGTCCGTTTACTAAGCCATGCGAAATGCCTATGGCTTCCACAATTTCATTCACTTTTAATCATGTTCTTTTGTAATTGTTTTGGATGTAGAGACCTCAATTGGTCATCCAGAACGTTCGGCATCTTCCGTGCTTTTACTGCAACATCAAAACCACTTCTTTGCCATGGAAATGAATGAATGATACAGAGTCCTATTATATGGCTCTATCAAAAAGTCCCTTGTGTGAGCAAGTCATTGTCGTGAAGGAAAATGACTTGTCTCTGAAAGATTGACCATTCTCATTCACCAATGGTTCAATTGAGACATGTTCACTTCTTCCGACAATGAATCTTCAAGTAAATATAAACAACACAAATAGCTTTCGTACGTCGAAACGTCCTAAGTACATAACATACTTATACAAGGCATACTATTTATACATGTTGGGAACACTAATGTCGAAGCTAACTCTGGCAATACGATAATAAAGTTACAGTTGCCTGATTTGGCACTCAATGACTTCTTGTTTCCGAGTATCAAATGTAAAATGCAAGATAAACGATTAACAAGGCTTCTTGAGGAAAATGCAAAAACTGCTACGGAAAAAAATTTTATCGAATCCAAAGATATATTGATCATCAAGGGTAATATTGTGAAAAACAATAAACCCATTTTAAATTATTATAGCTATTTCTACAACAAAAATTGTACCTCTCGTATAGCCAAGATGTCAAACTTTAGTATAGAAAAGTGAGTTGGCAGGTGACAGCACCGTTACTGACTAAACTCGAAATCTAAAAGGCAACTCAACTTTTTGGAACCACCAATATTAAAAGAAAATTAAAAGTAACGTTCAATTAAATATTTCCTAAAAGTTGGCAACGCTAAAATTCAAATATAGTGTAACAGACTTTTAGTCTGTTATTTATTTGTTTCTTAAAAAAATATTATATTATACATACTTAATTTTTCTCTTTCAAATTTTAATTGGGGCAAAGACCAAATTCAAAGTGTGAAACAATCACTCATTCATCTTGATCAGAAAAAAAGCTTTGCCTTATACAAACTTACTTGATTTTTTCAGTGATCTTTAGTACTTAGTTCAATTAAAAATTTTGGAAATGTCTTTAGTTCAAGTTTGTGTGGTATGTGTGAGTGTATTTATGTATAGTTCGAGACTCACTTTCACCTCAAAAATAAGTTTAACTCATAATAAGAGATACATAGTTGCAAGTTAAATTTGAAATAAAGATATTTGTTGTATTTATGCCATTAACGTTGCATGTAATCGTTTAATATAAATTTCGAAATTTTGTAAACTTGTTTCTTCCAAAAAGTTGTTGTCTAAGTTAATTGTTAGACATGGTTCGTAAAAAACTTGTTAACAAATATTAAGATATCTTATACATGGAATTACTTTAATACCAGCTATTATCTACCAACATTTGAGTGATTTTGAATTTTATTATCTATACAGCATTGGTCGGTTAATTAGAACACAAATATGATAAAAGTTGTTGAAAACAAAAGCTTCTTAATTTCTTCATGATTTTAAGAATCCACACCAACATAGGAGGGGAGAATAATATAAGTTTGTGCTGGTTTTTTTTACGCAAAGAAATCGGTATACCGAACGACACATTATCACCTTTAGAGTCGATTTAATCGTGTCCGGCTGACTGTCTGTAAAGCTTGTAATTAAAGTGGCAATTTTAAGGACAAGGTAGTAATAAGTATTACTAACTCACCTCTACAGTTCTATGCTCTACAGTTCCATCGTACGCCCCTATGACCGGGTACCCACATTCGATATATACTGAACCAACTCTTTGTAAGATCTACGGCAATCCAGCGCTGATGTCGAATTCAGGTCGAAATTCAGTAACGAAATGGCTACTAAACTATCTGGTATCTCCTTAATGACCAGAGTTTTATTCTAAAAAACACAACAGTTGTAGTCTTTGTGAGATATTTAGCTGTAGGCTTTTCGGAGTAGACCCTGAACCTAATTATTGTGTCGAAAGACGAGTGCAGTTAATGGAGCCTAATATTAATGTAACCATTGTGAAAGCTCTCTTAATCATTTACTGCATCCGATACTGCAAGTACCTAAAGACCTCTCCAGTCAACAATAGAACGGATAACATTGATTGCTGGTGCTAACGAGCTTTGAGATAATATTTAAAACACTTTTTCAATGCTAGGAATCTGTAGCTATCACCAGCTATATCATTTTCAACGCTCTTCTCTTCCACATCTACGAAGCAAGTAAGAATACCGACAAAAACCCGGCCTTTAATATTGAGAGTAACATTTAAGAGCTTATATTCATCCTCAGCACATGTCACCGCAGCATGCGATAAATTACATAGTAAACATAAGGTCCTCAAGTCGCAAGACTTTAGCATTTGAGGAGAATACAAAAAACCCTACTTGCTACTTCTAACCCTACTACTTCTGGTCCCCAATTTGAGTACATGGTCTTCAAATGCGAGCTAACAAAATGCAGCCTTTAGGACAGGCATTTTGTATTAGGGTGCTTACAAAATTCATATCAAATAAAGGTCATATCACTGAAGGATCATAACCAAATTTTAACAAGGCAGTTCTTTTTGGGATGTTATCGGAGGGGTCATCGAAAACATCATCTAACAGAGTTAGATCCAGAATTAATCATACAATAAACAACACATTAACAGCATTTCGAGGAATCATACTAAACACCTTTTCCAATTCACAACAAACCTGGGCTCCTAAGATTAAGATTCCGTGTAGACTCACGTCATTTGGGACTGGACTTAGAGGAGTCCCCAAATTGTGGAGAACATTAGTGACATATTTTATATTTTTGTATTACTGTTACGATTTTATTACAACAACGTATAGTGTTATCGGTTTGAGTATGAGAAGGTTTACCGGCTTTGGAAATAAAGAGTTCTTTGGTACCTTCACAGACAAGAGGTATAACACGTGGTCTACAATGTTCGTAGCCTGACATAGAAAAAAAATGTTCTTTTTCTAAATTTGATTCAACAAAGTTGTCTTCGAGGGCGATTCAACGATTATAGCGGCCTTAAAATATTTCGATATAAGTTTTAAATACAATTTGTCGAAAGCCTCAAAGTTAGCCTTAGTTTCTGTGATTCCTTTCCAACTTGCATTCTCTTGAGGTATTGTAAGGAACCTTCATATAATTCGGGTTTAAAGCTGTGGTATAGCTCAATCTCGTTCAAGCTTTTTTACATAAAATTATAAAACTTGAATGTTTTTTTTTCTGTTTTGTGCACACTTTCTTGCATAATCATTTCTTTTGTATTCACTTTTTTAATTAAAACAAGTAAGAAAGCGCTATAGTCGGTCAAGCCCGACTATACGATACCCTTCACCACTAAGGTTCCTGTATAAAGATAAATATTTGCTAAATTTTCCCATCATACAAACATTTTCTCAAAACTTATATTTTTATGCTGTTTCCGTCATTTGGACTTATATGAGAGCTAGGGTCAAATGTGGACCGATTATCTCGAAATTTGGCAGATTGATTACAGTTGTTACAAAAATTATGTATGCAAAAAATAGACTCAAAATTTCCATTATCTTTAGATTTACGAGCGTTTTAGTGATTTTTTGTCTCATTTAGTGCGTTTTTAAAGAAGAGTTTGTATGGGAGCTATGGTCAAATGTGGACCGATTTCAACAAAATTTGGTACAGTGATTTAAGTTGGCATAAGCAGTATTTGTTTCAAATTTCATGAAAAAATATTGATATTCGTGGCCAATATAGCAATTCCGGGAAGTGGGACCTATGGGAGGTACCATAAATAATGGACCGATTTTGACCAATTTCAATAGCCATGGTCCCATTATCAAAAAACTGATCTGTGCCAAATTTCATCAAATTATCTTTAGAATTGCGACCTGTAGTTTGATTACAAGGTTTACATGGGGTTCCAGCCAGCCAGCCAGCCGTCCAGCCAGCCAGACGGACGGACGGACGGACATCGCTAAATCGACTCAGAAAGTGATTCTAAGCCTATTGGTATACTAAAAGGTGGGTCTAAGACAAATATTTCTATGCGTTACAAACATCAGCACAAACTTATAATACCCTTTCCACCTATGGTGGTGAAGGGTATAAAAAAAAACTCTTAAAGACTAGGTTTTATTGAGAAATCTAATTGCTGTCTCTTGTAGGGAACCAGAGTGTTGACAATGCGTGAGAAACCTAAACTAGCTTGTTCTGAGTGTTTTCTTTCAGAAAACGAACTAATAATTTCTAGCTTTTGCCCAGCCAAAATGTCCCTATGTACTTCCGAGTGTAAACTTTCAGGAAGTTATCACCTCCTCATTGCTTAGATATTATCAAATTTGCCTTCTTCTCAATCTATTCCTATGCTTAAAATCGGTGTAATCGAATCCAATATTCCACTGATTGGAAATCAGTAATAACCTATCTGAAACAATGTAATCAATTTAGTTTCCCCCTTTTGCCAAACTATCTATAGATTAAAATAATGTTATCACTTCAATTTACCCGTGCCTCTCTCTTGCCACGAATATTGCTTTAGCTACAAATTTGCAGTTTTGTAGTTATTACCTCGCACTTGGTGTCATAACTTTACAACAGTTATTAATTACAACTTATTAAGACCATGCAACATGCTTGACTCTCTACACTTGACCCTCTATTTAGGTCTTGACATTTGGGTTCTTTTTATACCCACCATCAAAAAGAATGGCTATATTGAGATTGTCATTCCGTTATTACCTTAATATTGGCACAAAAACAAAATTGAAGTATATTCTGAATTCTCAGACGATTGTGCTATATCCGTCTGTCTGTCTGTCTATTGGCGGCATGATAGGGCCTAAGCGAAAGGAGGTAGGTCACTAAAATTTGGCAAAAATATTCTTCATTTTTTGGAAAATTTTAGTAAATACTAAATACTAGGGAAACCATTTAGATACTTTTAAATATTGAACTATAAAGCTACTGATACCGAATTTGGTCCAAAAATACCAACAATACCAACTAGCGTAACAAATTTTTTCGTATTTTGTCCATATTTTGAATAAGCTGCGCCCTCGTAGATATATGATATATGTTTCTAAATTCAACACAACTTGAGGGTGGGTATATAAGATTTGGCTCAGTAAAATATAGCACTTGTAATACAGGGTTATCCATTTTGCGGATTCAAAAGTGAACGTAAATAAAACAAATATAAAATCTTTTTTTTTTATGATATTTCTTTTTTATTATAAAGTTTAAACGTTGACATTATGTATGAAACACTACATCATTTCAATGACAACCACGTGAAATGTTGCAAGTATTGATCTTTTTGAGGTAATTTTCACTCACTTTTTGACACATATTGGGCGGTATTTTATCCATAACTTGACGAATGTTGGTTTTTAAGTGCTCAAGTGTTAAAGGTTTATCTGCATAATTAAAGTTAAAGGTTTATCTGCATAAACACGGTCTTTCTCGTAGCACCACAAAAAAGTCTAATGGTGTCAAATTGCATGATTTTGTTGGCCAGTTGAAATCGCCACGACGAGAAATTACGCGGCCAGGAAATGTCTCTTGCAATAAAGCCATATTCGATCGAGTTGTGTGGCATGTGGTATCGTTTTGTCGAAACCACATAATCTCCAAGCCATATTCTTTAATATCAGGCAAAAAAAGTTGGTTATCATATGACCATAACGCTCCGAATTCACGGTGACAGTCGTTCCATCTTCGTTTTCGAAGAATTACGGTCCAATCCTACCTTCGGATCAAAGAGCACACCAAACAGTGACTTTTTATGGATATAATGGCCTTTCATCAATTACTTGAGTATTATCAGAACCAGAAATGTGCTTAATCGCTGAAAAAAATTTTGTTCGAAAAATCGCTTATTCATTCATTCCACGCATCTGCGACGTTGTGAATGGTCAGCTGGCTTAAGTTGTTGTGAGAGCTGGACTTTATATGGATGTAGGTGTAGATCTAAATGCAAAATACGCCATAATGTGCCGTAAGACAGTCCTAATTCCTGAGAACGACGAGGAATCGACATATTCAGATCATCGTCAACACTTTCACTTACAGCAGCGATATTTTCAGCGGAACGAGCGAAACGATGATGCACAGGCCTTACAATATTTATAACCTCTCAGGTCTCTTCAAATTTCTTCACAATTTTGCCGATTATATGGTTTATATATCTCCTCTGAAAGCACGATATGTGGCTGTTGCAGAATCACCATTTGTTGTGCAGAATCACCATTTGTGTACTTAAGCGATCCATTTTCGTCAATGTCAGACTTTCAACTGAAAAATTGGTTTAACAACTTAATTTGACAGATGCCGAATTTCAGTCCTATACTTTTGAAACCTCGAAATGGATAAGCCTTTATCTATTTACGAAACATTTTAAGAAGCAAGTTGTGCTTATTATTTGACCAAGCCTGTATATAAACAATAAATTGATTAAAATCACTCAACTCAATAGAGAGTGATATCAAAACAAGCTCTCCACATGTAACTAAGACACAATGCAATTTAGTTACATTTTAACGGTCAATGAAATAGGCGGCACACACTGGACTCAGGAACAAATAAAGATAAGATAGATTAAATTTAAAACAAAAGAAATCTAATGTAAACGAATTAGTAATATAACAAATAAATTATACAATAAATAGAACTACAAAAATATAAAAGTACTTCAATTCCAGTTCTAATCTATAAAGTACTTAAATTATCAAATAAATAATAAAGAAATTAACGCAATCAAATTTTGAGTGTAAATTTCGCCAAGACGACCGAGTCATTTTCAAATTTAAATTAATGAGTGCAAACGTTTTATAGCAAAAAAGCAAATTAAGAAACTCGCAGTAAAAGTCGGTAAACATTTTAAAAAGAAATTATTGTTTATAACGCATGTCGCAAATTAACAAAAAAAACTTTAATAATAAAATGTTTTAGTAATTTATAATTAATAACAAAAAATTATAAAACAAAGCAAAATCTTTTCAAAATCCAGCGTTAAAATGTCTGATAATGAGGATCAGCCAGAAACACCAATCGAAAGAAAGTCTGAACAGCCAATACATGAGATTAATGGTGATATTCTGAATAAACATTCATTGTCATCAACCTCCATTCAACCCTCCTCCTCATCCGGCTATTTTACAAATTCAAACAATTTGAGATTACATTTCAGTAAAATTAATTATGTTTATAAAAAAAGTAAGTGTAATTGAGAGAAATTTATTTATAATTCCATTTATAATAAATGAATACATTGTAATATTTCCCAGAAATAGTTTATATTTGTGATATATTTAAATAACTGACCTATAACCGATAAAGTCTGTTTCTTAAAATGTCATTTATAAAGAACTGTTTAGATATTAAATGAGTTATTGTAAAAAACGTAAACAATATCTATATTAAAAAAAAATGTTCGTTACAAAAATTTTTCTATAGAAAAATGTTCGTTAAAAAAAATTTGTATATATAAAAATGTTCGTTAAAAAAATTTGTATATATAAAAATGTTCGTTAAAAAAAATTTCTATAGAAAAATGTTCGTTAAAAAAATTTTTCTATAGAAAAATGTTCGATAAAAAATTTTTCTATAGAAAAATGTTCGTTAAAAAAATTTTTCTATAGAAAGATGTTTGTTAAAAAATTTTTCTATAGAAAAATGTTTGGTAAAAAAATTTTTCTATAGAAAAATGTCCGTTAAAAAAATTTTTCTATAGAAAAATGTTCGTTAAAAAAATTTTTCTATAGAAAAATGTTCGTTAAAAAAATTTTTCTATAGAAAGATGTTAGTTAAAAAAACTTTTCTATAGAAAAATGTTCGTTAAAAAAAATTTTCTATAGAAAAATGTCCGTTAAAAAATTTTTTCTATAGAAAAATGTTCGTTAAAAAAATTTTTCTATAAAAAAATGTTCGTTAAAAAAATTTTTCTATAGAAAAATGTTTGTTAAAAAAATTTTTCTATAGAAAAATGTTCGTTAAAAAAATTTTTCTATAGAAAGATGTTCGTTAAAAAAATTTTTCTATAGAAAAATGTTCGTTAAAAAAATTTTTCTATAGAAAAATATCCGTTAAAAAAAATTTTCTACAGAAAAATGTTCGTTAAAAAAATTTTTCTATAGAAAAATGTTCGTTAAAAAAATTTTTCTACAGAAAAATGTTCGTTAAAAAAATTTTCTATAGAAAAATGTTCGCTAAAAAAATTTTTCTATAGAAAAATGTTCGTTAAAAAAATTTTTCTATAGAAAAATGTTCGTTAAAAAAAATTTTCTATAGAAAAATGTTCATTAAAAAAATTTTTCTATAGAAAAATTTTCGTTAAAAAAATTTTTCTATAGAAAAATTTTCGTTAAAAAAATTTTTCTATAGAAAAATTTTCGTTAAAAAAATTTTTCTATAGAAAAATTTTCGTTAAAAAAATTTTTCTATAGAAAATTTTCGTTAAAAAAATTTTTCTATAGAAAAATTTTCGTTAAAAAAATTTTTCTATAGAAAAATTTTCGTTAAAAAAATTTTTCTATAGAAAAATTTTCGTTAAAAAAATTTTTCTATAGAAAAATTTTCGTTAAAAAAATTTTTCTATAGAAAAATTTTCGTTAAAAAAATTTTTCTATAGAAAAATTTTCGTTAAAAAAATTTTTCTATAGAAAAATTTTCGTTAAAAAAATTTTTCTATAGAAAAATTTTCGTTAAAAAAAATTTTTCTATAGAAAAATTTTCGTTAAAAAAATTTTTCTATAGAAAAATTTTCGTTAAAAAAATTTTTCTATAGAAAAATTTTCGTTAAAAAAATTTTTCTATAGAAAAATTTTCGTTAAAAAAATTTTTCTATAGAAAAATTTTCGTTAAAAAAATTTTTCTATAGAAAAATTTTCGTTAAAAAAATTTTTCTATAGAAAAATTTTCGTTAAAAAAATTTTTCTATAGAAAAATTTTCGTTAAAAAAATTTTTCTATAGAAAAATTTTCGTTAAAAAAAATTTTCTATAGAAAAATTTTCGTTAAAAAAATTTTTCTATAGAAAAATTTTCGTTAAAAAAATTTTTCTATAGAAAAATTTTCGTTAAAAAAATTTTTCTATAGAAAAATTTTCGTTAAAAAAATTTTTCTATAGAAAAATTTTCGTTAAAAAAATTTTTCTATAGAAAAATTTTCGTTAAAAAAAATTTTTCTATAGAAAAATTTTCGTTAAAAAAATTTTTCTGTAGAAAAATTTTCGTTAAAAAAATTTTTCTATAGAAAAATTTTCGTTAAAAAAATTTTTCTATAGAAAAATTTTCGTTAAAAAAACTTTTCTATAGAAAAATTTTCGTTAAAAAAATTTTTCTATAGAAAAATTTTCGTTAAAAAAATTTTTCTATAGAAAAATTTTCGTTAAAAAAATTTTTCTATAGAAAAATTTTCGTTAAAAAAATTTTTCTATAGAAAAATTTTCGTTAAAAAAATTTTTCTATAGAAAATTTTTCGTTAAAAAAATTTTTCTATAGAAAAATTTTCGTTAAAAAAAATTTTCTATAGAAAAATTTTTGTTAAAAAAAATTTTCTATAGAAAAATTTTCGTTAAAAAAAAATTTTTCTATAGAAAAATTTTCGTTAAAAAAATTTTTCTATTAGAAAAATTTTCGTTAAAAAAATTTTTCTATAGAAAAATTTTCGTTAAAAAAATTTTTCTATAGAAAAATTTTCGTTAAAAAAATTTTTCTATAGAAAAATTTTTGTTAAAAAAATTTTTCTATAGAAAAATTTTTGTTAAAAAAATTTTTCTATAGAAAAATTTTCGTTAAAAAAATTTTTCTATAGAAAAATTTTCGTTAAAAAAATTTTTCTATAGAAAAATTTTCGTTAAAAAAATTTTTCTATAGAAAAATTTTCGTTAAAAAAATATTTCTATAGAAAAATTTTCGTTAAAAAAATTTTTCTATAGAAAAATTTTCGTTAAAAAAATTTTTCTATAGAAAAATTTTCGTTAAAAAAATTTTTCTATAGAAAAATTTTCGTTAAAAAAATTTTTCTATAGAAAAATTTTCGTTAAAAAAATTTTTCTATAGAAAAATTTTCGTTAAAAAAATTTTTCTATAGAAAAATTTTCGTTAAAAAAATTTTTCTATAGAAAAATTTTCGTTAAAAAAATTTTTCTATAGAAAAATTTTCGTTAAAAAAATTTTTCTATAGAAAAATTTTCGTTAAAAAAATTTTTCTATAGAAAAATTTTCGTTAAAAAAATTTTTCTATAGAAAAATTTTCGTTAAAAAAATTTTTCTATAGAAAAATTTTCGTTAAAAAAATTTTTCTATAGAAAAATTTTCGTTAAAAAAATTTTTCTATAGAAAAATTTTCGTTAAAAAAATTTTTCTATAGAAAAATTTTCGTTAAAAAAATTTTTCTATAGAAAAATTTTCGTTAAAAAAATTTTTCTATAGAAAAATTTTCGTTAAAAAAATTTTTCTATAGAAAAATTTTCGTTAAAAAAATTTTTCTATAGAAAAATTTTCGTTAAAAAAAATTTTCTATAGAAAAATTTTCGTTAAAAAAATTTTTCTATAGAAAAATTTTCGTTAAAAAAATTTTTCTATAGAAAAATTTTCGTTAAAAAAATTTTTCTATAGAAAAATTTTCGTTAAAAAAATTTTTCTATAGAAAAATTTTCGTTAAAAAAATTTTTCTATAGAAAAATTTTCGTTAAAAAAAATTTTTCTATAGAAAAATTTTCGTTAAAAAAATTTTTCTGTAGAAAAATTTTCGTTAAAAAAATTTTTCTATAGAAAAATTTTCGTTAAAAAAATTTTTCTATAGAAAAATTTTCGTTAAAAAAACTTTTCTATAGAAAAATTTTCGTTAAAAAAATTTTTCTATAGAAAAATTTTCGTTAAAAAAATTTTTCTATAGAAAAATTTTCGTTAAAAAAATTTTTCTATAGAAAAATTTTCGTTAAAAAAATTTTTCTATAGAAAAATTTTCGTTAAAAAAATTTTTCTATAGAAAATTTTTCGTTAAAAAAATTTTTCTATAGAAAAATTTTCGTTAAAAAAAATTTTCTATAGAAAAATTTTTGTTAAAAAAAATTTTCTATAGAAAAATTTTCGTTAAAAAAAAATTTTTCTATAGAAAAATTTTCGTTAAAAAAATTTTTCTATTAGAAAAATTTTCGTTAAAAAAATTTTTCTATAGAAAAATTTTCGTTAAAAAAATTTTTCTATAGAAAAATTTTCGTTAAAAAAATTTTTCTATAGAAAAATTTTTGTTAAAAAAATTTTTCTATAGAAAAATTTTTGTTAAAAAAATTTTTCTATAGAAAAATTTTCGTTAAAAAAATTTTTCTATAGAAAAATTTTCGTTAAAAAAATTTTTCTATAGAAAAATTTTCGTTAAAAAAATTTTTCTATAGAAAAATTTTCGTTAAAAAAATATTTCTATAGAAAAATTTTCGTTAAAAAAATTTTTCTATAGAAAAATTTTCGTTAAAAAAATTTTTCTATAGAAAAATTTTCGTTAAAAAAATTTTTCTATAGAAAAATTTTCGTTAAAAAAATTTTTCTATAGAAAAATTTTCGTGAAAAAAATTTTTCTATAGAAAAATTTTCGTTAAAAAAATTTTTCTATAGAAAAATTTTCGTTAAAAAAATTTTTCTATAGAAAAATTTTCGTTAAAAAAATTTTTCTATAGAAAAATTTTCGTTAAAAAAATTTTTCTATAGAAAAATTTTCGTTAAAAAAATTTTTCTATAGAAAAATTTTCGTTAAAAAAATTTTTCTATAGAAAAATTTTCGTTAAAAAAATTTTTCTATAGAAAAATTTTCGTTAAAAAAATTTTTCTATAGAAAAATTTTCGTTAAAAAAATTTTTCTATAGAAAAATTTTCGTTAAAAAAATTTTTCTATAGAAAAATTTTCGTTAAAAAAATTTTTCTATAGAAAAATTTTTGTTAAAAAAAATTTTCTATAGAAAAATTTTCGTTAAAAAAAAATTTTTCTATAGAAAAATTTTCGTAAAAAAAATTTTTCTATAGAAAAATTTTCGTAAAAAAAATTTTTCTATAGAAAAATTTTCGTAAAAAAAATTTTTCTATAGAAAAATTTTCGTAAAAAAAATTTTTCTATAGAAAAATTTTCGTAAAAAAAATTTTTCTATAGAAAAATTTTCGTAAAAAAAATTTTTCTATAGAAAAATTTTCGTAAAAAAAATTTTTCTATAGAAAAATTTTCGTAAAAAAAATTTTTCTATAGAAAAATTTTCGTAAAAAAAATTTTTCTATAGAAAAATTTTCGTAAAAAAAATTTTTCTATAGAAAAATTTTCGTAAAAAAAATTTTTCTATAGAAAAATTTTCGTAAAAAAAATTTTTCTATAGAAAAATTTTCGTAAAAAAAATTTTTCTATAGAAAAATTTTCGTTAAAAAAATTTTTCTATAGAAAAATTTTCGTTAAAAAAATTTTTCTATAGAAAAATTTTCGTTAAAAAAATTTTTCTATAGAAAAATTTTCGTTAAAAAAAATTTTCTATAGAAAAATTTTCGTTAAAAAAATTTTTCTATAGAAAAATTTTCGTTAAAAAAATTTTTCTATAGAAAAATTTTCGTTAAAAAAATTTTTCTATAGAAAAATTTTCGTTAAAAAAATTTTTCTATAGAAAAATTTTCGTTAAAAAAATTTTTCTATAGAAAAATTTTCGTTAAAAAAATTTTTCTATAGAAAAATTTTCGTTAAAAAAATTTTTCTATAGAAAAATTTTCGTTAAAAAAATTTTTCTATAGAAAAATTTTCGTTAAAAAAATTTTTCTATAGAAAAATTTTCGTTAAAAAAATTTTTCTATAGAAAAATTTTCGTTAAAAAAATTTTTCTATAGAAAAATTTTCGTTAAAAAAATTTTTCTATAGAAAAATTTTCGTTAAAAAAATTTTTCTATAGAAAAATTTTCGTTAAAAAAATTTTTCTATAGAAAAATTTTCGTTAAAAAAATTTTTCTATAGAAAAATTTTCGTTAAAAAAATTTTTCTATAGAAAAATTTTCGTTAAAAAAATTTTTCTATAGAAAAATTTTCGTTAAAAAAATTTTTCTATAGAAAAATTTTCGTTAAAAAAATTTTTCTATAGAAAAATTTTCGTTAAAAAAATTTTTCTATAGAAAAATTTTCGTTAAAAAAATTTTTCTATAGAAAAATTTTCGTTAAAAAAATTTTTCTATAGAAAAATTTTCGTTAAAAAAATTTTTCTATAGAAAAATTTTCGTTAAAAAAATTTTTCTATAGAAAAATTTTCGTTAAAAAAATTTTTCTATAGAAAAATTTTCGTTAAAAAAATTTTTCTATAGAAAAATTTTTTTAACGATTTTCGTTTTTTTAACGATTTTCGTTAGAAAAATTTTCTTTGCTGAACTGTCTCAAGAGGGCCTCGAAGCTTTAGCTCAAGTGAACCACTGTTTTCGATATTTGGAGTATGTTATGTTAAAAATAGTTTGTCTCAAAAGAAGTGATTGATTAAGATATGTCCAAACAGCCCTGTCTACATCATGATATATTCAAGCATATTTTGGAAATCACACACCACTAAACGCTCGAAGTTTATAAACATCAGTAGTAGTAGTAGTATTCAAATCATTGAGTTGACTATACTGGCAACAACTTATTTTTTTTTTTTTTTTTGTTCGTCAACATAAGTTGATATCTAGACGTGAGTTGTAAAAACAAATGTTTTTTAAAAAAAAAAAAACATTGTCTGACGAAAAAATTGCAACCACAACCAAACAAAGTTTTAAAGATCCATTAATTATACCTTGTGAACTTTTATGATCTTAGTTAATTATGACTACATAATAATTATTATAAAAAAAATTATTTTTAAAATACAACACAAACGTGCAATAATTTTTAAGAGCTATTTTACATTAAACTTTACCAGAAAGTCTAAAGATTAGGTTTTGCAATACGAGGATTGCCTTTTATATTAAAAGATCATAGAAAAAGATAAATGTGCATACTTTTGCCTCCATCAGCTGTTGAAATTCGGTCAGACGACCACAACGGATCTGTACCGAAGATTATATATTCGTGTGAAGAATATTCTACCAGACACAAGGTTATAATCTTCCACCATGACAACAATTTGTTTGAATTCCGTTACTAGAATATACTTTACTTAAGAACAGGGTATCAGAAAATGGATTGATCCATTCTTTATCTCAAAACCGGAGGTAAAGAATGGGTTTTAGACAAGTTGGGAGTCGAGTTCTTGACGATGTCTTCGAAAATGGCTAGAGTGATCCCAATCCTAAAACCTGTAAAACCCGCGAATGAGGGATCATTGTACAGACCGATAGCTCTCCTGTCACCAGTCGCAAAGACACTCGAGGCTCTACTCCTTCCCCAGCTGACCAGCCAACTGCCAGCAGCTTTTCACCAGCATGGATTCCGCAAAATACACAGCATTAACATTCACTACCACTCAAATCGCAAAAGGCTTCTGTTTAACGCAAGGCTTGAAGTAGTATCATATGCCGATGACCGCACGATAATGGCGACTGGCCATAATGTGGAAGACCTAAGCGGTAAGGTGAATCGTCATCTTAATATCATCCACAATTTCTTCACTGAACGTTACCTTAAGATACAACCAACTAAATCCTCAGCGAGCCTATTTACCACCTGGACAAAAAAAGTAAGCCTACAGCTTGGCTTCGAGACTGATGACGTACCAATTTCGACTGTGAACCACCCGAAAATCCTGGGAGTCAGTCGACAGCCTTCTTTCAATATCATCCACAATTCCTTCATTGAAAGTAACCTCAAGATACAACCAACTAAATCCTCAGCGATCCTATCCTGGAAGACCTAAGCGGTAAGGTGAATCTCTCAATATCATCCACAATTTCTTCACTGAACGTTACCTTAAGATACAACCAACTAAATCCTCAGCGAGCCTATTTAACACCTAGACAAAAGAAGTTAGCCTACAGTTTGGCGTCAAAATTGATGATGTACTAATTCCGACCGTGAACCACCCAAAAATCCTGGAAATCACATTCGACAGCCTTTTTACTTTTAAACATTCCACAATGCCAAAATGCAGCTCTAAGAACTATAACAGGATGCCTACAAACTACCTCACCACATGTGTTATGGTGGATCCACAAGGTTATTAATTTTTCTTCATGAGGAAACTATAATCCTTCCAGTAAAGTAACACAACATTAAGGTATATCTGCAGTTAATTTTAGGATGTCATCGGGGAAATAATCCAAACTTTAACATCACATAGTTGGCATCTTCCCCGAGGCATATCAGGAAAGATCTTCGAGTGTATGAGAAAAGCATACGTACTTGATCCTTAAGATCATACCTCGTATGTGGCAGCATAAAAAAACATTCATAGAGACGCCACCAACTCTGCGATTTCAGGTTATCGAATGAATGTTGTATTAAATAGGAGAAGAAGAGTCGTTTTGGTAACTGATATCGGGATGGAGCAACAGATAAAACATCTTTTGGTTCTGCATAGACCGTGATGTCCCGAACGTATGTCCAGCTTATGGTTAGGGTCCTCATGATACCCAAACTCAACTTTACCGCCAACCCTACTTCACTTAGTCCTAATGATTTGTGGACTTATCCAGTGGAAGTAGCAAAATTTTTTGCCTTGACCTCCTAACAGATCCCCCATAAAAAGAAAAAAATTACAAAATTGTAAAAGTTAAAGCTGTTACAATTGATTTTTTTCTTAACCTCAAAACGCGGGATCCATATGCTACCAGAAAGAAAAAGTAATAGATAACGATACTTTAAACTCGGTTTGTTATTAGAGTAAAAGCATTTTTTTATATATAAGTGGAATTTACTTATTTAAATGGCCAATGGCTACAACATTTTTAGGTCAAAGGCCAAGTATATCTTAGAATTCCATGCGCCTCTTTCTTGTGCGCATATTCTCCAATTTCGTAGGCCAAGTTTTTATACCCACCATCAAAAAGAATGGGGGGTATATTGAGATTGTCATTCCGTTTGTAATTTCCTTAATATTTGCCCAAAAATCAAAAACGATATATATTCTGAATCCTTATGAAATTCTAAGACGAATGAGCGATGTCCGTCTGTCTGTCTGTCTGTTGAAATCACGATAACGCAAAATCGGTTAACATTTGACCATAGCTCCCGTATAACCTCGCCTACGCTAATCGCTTATTTGCTAATAAATGACAAACTATAATAGCTATGATGACAAAATTTGGTATATAGAAGTTTTGCATAAGCCCTAGGCAGCATATGAAATTTCATCAAAATCGGTTGACATTAAGTCATAGCTCCCATACAAAAAACTTACGGAAACAGCCAAAATTTCACCTAAAATACACTTAAATGCCAATAAATCTAAAACTTTTATAGATATATCCACTAAATTTAGCACGAGGAGGTCTTATGTCAATGCCAACCAGTGTGCAAAATTTTGTCACAATCGGTTACCATTTGACCATAGCTTCCATATAAAAAACTTACGGAAACACAAAAATACAAAAAGAGAAGGGGGTTTATGTCCGTCTGTCCGTCAGATAAAAGCTCGATAGCGCCTTAATGAAAAGGGCTACAGTAACAAAATTTTACAAAAGGAAGTCTTTTATAAATGCCAGCCAGTGTGCAAAGTTTTGTTGCAATCGGCTACTATTTGACCAAAGCTCCCATGTAAAAAACTTACAGAAACACAAAAGAGAAAGAGCGATAGCTCCTTAACTACAAGAGCTAGAGAGACAAAATTTAGCAATAATATTTTCGATATCTTATAGAAATTGTGTGCTAAAAATGGATAAAATCGGTTCACATTTAGTTAGATCTCCCATATAACCCTGCCCCGGTAATCACATTTATGCTGACAAATTGAATAAAATTGTAAAATCTATGACTACTAAATTTAGAACAGAGAAGTTTTATGCAACTTTCAGTCAGTATGTCAAATTTTATAGGAATCGGTTCATTTTCGACCATAGCTTTCATATAAAAACCGCTCCCGGTAACCACTAAAATGACAAAAACGCCAGTTAAAAGCTATTAAATTATAAACTATGTCAGCTATGGTCACTAATTTGCACAAAAAAACTTTATATTAATACCAGCCAGTATGTAAAATTTTGTAAAAATCGGTCAACATTTGGCTATAGTTCTTATATACATAACATCCCCTTTTTATATCTACAATCAAAAAGATTTGGAGGTACATTCAGTATATTAAGATTGCGTCTATGAAATTTGATAGCTATCAATCAATGTTAGGTCCAGACTTTATACACGGTAGATGCATTAGGAACTCCTTACAAAATATATGAACCTGCCGTGTTGCTATCAAAATGTTTATAGCACAACGAGACAACTTATTAATGTAAAACTATATTCGGTTATGGAACAGCATTTTGTCCAAGGTTAATACTAGGGAAACCACTAAAATACTTTTTAATGTTGAACTATAGTAACTATACCACTGCAACCGAATTTAGTCCAAATATATTACCAACAATACCACACTTGATCAAAATTTTGAATTAGCTGCACTCTCGTACAACTTGATGGTGGGTATACAAGATTCGGCACAGCCGAATATAACACTCTTACTTGTTAAATATCTTCTTCTATCTGGTCTTTTCATCGAAGTTTTGAACGTCAGCGTATAACTCATACAGCTCATGGTTCATTCGATGTAGATACTGATTGTTGATGTCGATACTTATTGCAGATTTGACGAAAGATTTTTCGCAGAATTTCCCTCTCAAACACTCCAAGCATAGCTTCATGTTCTTGTCCAAGTGCCATGATTCAGCACCATATAATAACACGGGTAGTATAAGCGTTTTATAGAGCGTTATTTTAGTTCTTACGGAGAGGACTTTATTTCTTAGCTGTTTGCTTAGGCCAAAATAGCATCGATCGGTAAATATGATTCTACGTTTGATCTCGAAGTTTATATCGTTGTTGTACCAAGGTATACAAATTCTTGTGCATCCTCGAAGCTATAATTATCAACGGACACATGTGATCCAATTCTAGTGGTCTGTTTGTCTGTATAAACCATTAGTTTTGTTTTTGATTCATTGACAGCTGTTTGATTCCTTCCCGATGCTGGAAAAGGCAGTTACCTCACTCAAAGTGCATCCCAGAATATCAATGTCATCGGTAAACGCGTGTAGCTTATGTTTTCTATTAAAAATTGTACCAGTTGTATTAACTGCAACATCTCGCAAGATTTTCTTTAACGCAATATTGAGGAGATCACATAATAGACTGGCACCTTGACTGAATCTTCGTTGAGTTATGAAAGACTCTGATAGGTTCTTACATATCTTAACAGATGATGTTGTTTTAGTTGGCGTGCATAACTTGATTAGCTCCGTAGGGATACCGAACTCAGACATTTCTTTCGAATCGGGCTGTAAAGAAAGAGATGATAATATTGGGTCAACAAAGAGATGATAATATTGATGATTAATATTAGGCTTTGGGCAGTATGGTCGATAGAATCTTCTATGAAATTGAGAGGAGGCTACCTCTATAGTTTGCACATACAGTTTTATCTCCTTTTTTTGTACACTGGACACTGAGATTCCAATAGTCTGGAATGCGTTCTTCTGACCATATGAGTTCTTTAAGTTGGGACATACGCCTTATCCACTCATCACCTCCGGCCTTAAAAAGCTCTGCTGGTAAAAAATCGGCACCCGCAGCTTTGTTACTTTTTAGTCGAGTTATTACAATTCTTCATTTTGGTTTGGCGGTGGACATATAACGCCGTCATCATTAATTTGTTCAGGCGTGTCATATTGGTCGCATTCAATTGATAGCAGCAATTTGCAAAAGTGCTTCTTCCATAGTTTCAGTACGTTTTCAGCATCTGTTGCCAGGTTTTCTTGGTCGTCCTTGCAGGAGAAAAATACGTTAAATATCAAATGTAAAAGTCATATTATTTTAATCGTTTGGACCGTTCTTACTGGATAATTAAAAAAAAAACAAGTAAGAGTGGTATATTCGGGTTTGCCGAATCTTGGATACCCTTCACCAATGGTGTTTTGCAACACTACTTAATGTAATTCCTAGCAAAATTTGGTTATACTAGTATTATATGCAAAGAGTCTTTAAAATTAAGAGTCGGAAAAAGAAAAGCTTTTCGGTGGCGTCATCATCTAGAATAGTTATACACCCAAAGGTTAGGTTGGGCAGGTGGCTGATGTCTAGGGAAGCTTCACTTGGGTTCTAAAGTGGTCCCTTTGTGGAAGATAATGATTACTAGACTACAAGCAGAGAATGCCCTTACATTTGCAATAACACATCGATTTGATGAAGTTGAAGTATTCTGGCATGCAACCCAAAAACACTGTGCCCAGTGAGGGTTGCGCACTTTAATTCGTACGAATTATCCAACTAGTAAAAGTTCTTGATTAGTTATGTAAAACTCTGAAGTTAGCGGACTGATTTAGGTCAAAGCTTTAACAATGATAAGCCTTAAAATTATAGGGTATACACTCTTAGTTTTAGATACATACGTGAAATATATAGCTTTTGAATGTATGGATATCAGCTTTGTCGGAAAAGTTATTAAAGATTTACTTATTAAAATGAACACTTCATCAATAATATTTGGTATGTATTGTTCTTTCGATCTGTCCGATGGATGTTTGGAAAGTTTTGCTCTAGTTCCTTGTGCAATTTTAATGTGATTTAATTTATCAGCATTAAATAGATTCCCGGTCGGGGTTATATGGGAGATTTCACTAAATGTGAATAGAGCTCGCCCATTTTCAATATCGAACTTTTTAAGAGATCAGAAATACTTTTGTCAAATGTTGTCCCTCTAGAAAGTTTATTTTAGGCGCTATCGCCCTGAATATCAATATTGTACAACGTCTTTATACTAAATGTCATCATCGTATCTTAGGCGAAGTTATACGGGATCAATTGTCAAACGTGAAAGGATTTCTCCCAATTGCAATTAAAAAATTTAAATTTTCGTTGATATGTGAGATACTTACATACATATGTAGGTTTTGAACGGATATCATGTAGTTAGCTGCATTTTTGTACTTAATAGGAAGATTACCTATAATTTGATATATAATACATTCTCAATCATAATGTTCAAAAGTCAGACACAAAATTAAGATTAATGCAGAGTGTCTGTCTGCTAAAATCAGATTTGTGGAGCTCCTGGATTTTACAAAAAATTTTAGGATATTGTCCCACCCTGATTTTATCATTGTCGATCAAAACACGCTAAATTATATCTACCACAAATTACCGAATGCATCAGGATTTAGGTAATCTCCTGCGAAGGACGCTATTAAATTTCATCAAAATAAACACCTGAGATATCGACAAAACAGGAGCTCCAAAAACTTGACTACAACAGAAAAAATTACAAACAGGTAGACGGACGGACAAAAAAACAGACGGACGGACAAACAAACAGACGGACAGACAGACAAACAGACGGACGGACGGACTGAGGTTGCGAAATCGATACTCCTGACGATTCTGAGTTGATCGGTACAATTTGAATGGTATTCGTAATCAGATTTCTGGAGTTTATATATCAGATTTAGAAAATCCTCACACAAAGAACGATGTCAAATTTCATCACAATCGGTCCATAAACACCTGAGATATCGCTGAAACAATACTTACCAAATGTAAACAAAATTTCTTAGAGACGTACTTTGGGCAATTTGCTGTACATCAAATGTAGTGTTATGGCGATATCTCAATTGATTATGGACCGCTTTTGATAAAATTTAATAACGTGCTTGGCGGGGGAATTTCCTAAAATCTGATATAAAATTTATGTAGGTCCGTGCTAAAGGAGGATGGTTTTTCCTATTTCTGCATTTCATTTTTTCAACAAACATTCTCTAATGCGAACTTTGGGCAATTTGCGATACATCAAATTCATTGTTTTGGCGATATCTCAGTTGTTTATGGACCGATTTTGATAAAATTTTACAGAGTGCTTTGGGAAACTATTTCCTACAATCTGATATATAACATATTATCACATGTACATCAGGAGTATCTTTTTTCTCTTGTTATTTAAAAGTGTGTTTCAATCAAAAATTTTAAAATTTTCGTCTAATTTTTGGTATTTTTTCGATATTTTCGGTGTTTATAAACCGATTTTAATGAAATTTAATAGCGTTCATTGCGGGAGAATTTCCTTAAATCTGATATATAATTTATGTAAGTCCATCCTCCAGGGGCTTCAGAAACTTGATTTCAACAGACAGACAGACAGACAGACAGACAGACAGACGGACGGACGGACGGACAGACAGACAGACAGACGGACATCGCTTAATCGATTCTGAGTCGATCGGTATAATTTTTATGGGGTCTACGATCACTAATAAAAAAATTACAAACGGAATCACAAACTTATAATACCCTTTCACCTATTGGTGAAGGGTATAAATATTATATTAGCAAAGACACGAACCCTTCCTTTTGAATTTTTTTTGTGTCAGAGCATTGTTCAATTATGGATAATTTTATTAAATTAATGGTTAACGTGTATAAAATAGAACCAGTTCATGATTATAGCTAAATATAGTTATTAAAATGCAGTAAAGCGCATTGTTAAGTTTTTGTCACAACATTTATATAAATTGCGCTTAATGAACAAATTACAATATAAAATCGTGACAGTTTTATATCTATATTAAATAGTGTTTTAAAATCGTTATCTTTAAAATAAAATAATAATTTTTGTGATCAACGCAAAGATTGCGATTTTGAAAATAATTGATTTTCTAGAATAATTCTGAGTTATTGGTCTTCAAAATTCATTAATATTCTATATTCATAAAAAATCGAGGTACATATTTAAAAAATTTTATTAGAATACTCAAACTAGAGGAATAAATTCTATTGAGTTAGTATTTAGGCGACAAATTAGGAAATTGTAATGGAGCTTTTAGTAAATACATTTTTTTATGAATAGATTGTATTATAGCTAATTTTATGGTTTAGTACAAATTTATATAATTTGTTTTAAGTCTATTGCAAATAACATGAAATTGTATTTATTAGACATAATTAAATTATTTCATTTCAATCCTTCATTATATTGTATTAAAGATTAAATCAAAATGATTAGATTATAATATAAATTGCAAAGTCTATTATCAAAAAAAAAAAAAAAAAACATATTGATGGAAATTTATAAAAGAGGGTTTCGTCAAAAGGTGATATTTGAGGCAAAGTGTTGAATATGAATTAATGTTAAGTCAGATTAGGTTCAACATTTAATACAAACAGATTCCGAATTATATAGATTTGTCTTATACTATTATTTAAAATTCAATAATTTTTATACCCACCATCAAAAATAATGGGTAGTATATTGAGATTGTCATTAAATTTGTAATTTCCTTAATATTGACTAGGGTGTTTACTCGAGTTATGTTTGCTCGATTAATAGGAAAAATAAAATCGATTAATCGCTCGAGTAAATCAAAATGACTAATTTCAAATAAAGATTTATTTGAGTAATTTTCCACGAGTAATCGAGTTACTCGAGTAAAATCATTTTATTAATTTTGTTAGCATTTTTTTTTTTAATATTATTAAAATAAAACGACCAAAGTTTGTCTCAGTGTATTCCTTAACTGCTAAGTTTGTTTGAAACAATGTTGTCCAAATAGAGAGCGTTTTTAAATTAAAGTGCTCAATCTCGAAATGAGAATATGCTCTAAGATTGTTGATTTAGTACGAGTAAAGAAAAAGTTTTTTTTTTAATATATGTTCTTGTTATTCCCTGCCACGCAAATAATGACCAACGATGGTTCGAAATTATAAGCAATAATCGAGAGTTGTAATATAGTCCATTACAGATTCAATAATCGTAGATCCAAATATAGCTGGTTGTATATTTAGAAATAATAGGTTACCATAGACCAGTTGTGGTATCCAATGTACTCATAATTTCTACCATTGTTACTTTAAAGGTCCTAATCTAATTGTAACTCTTGCTATAGTCCAGATGAAGGTACCATTGTAATCGTAAAACCTACGATAGTCCAGTTGATGTTTCCAATGTATTGGTAGGTACTACTATAGTTTAGTTGAAGATTTGTATGTAATAGTAATACTACATCCTGAGGCCCAATGCTCCACTGGGAGTCAAGGATAATAGAAGAAGAATACTACATCCTACTATAGTTCAATTAATAGTATATCGTACTATAGTCCTGTTGAAGATCTCTTTGTGCAGGTAGATAAAAGGTAGTAGATTCTATTAACCTATTAGATCAAAATCAGGATTTATCGAATCAAAAGATTACTTTAGGCGATCAGTGTAAACATGAATACATATATAGAAGTAAATGAACTAACTTTAAATATTTAGGGTGACGATATCTTATATTCTTAAACGAGCAATAATTGTATATATATATATATATATATATATATATATATATATATATATATAGAATGGCTATCTCCAAAACGGCTCTAACGATTTTGATAAAATTTGGACAGTGGGTATCTTTTTTGATGTATAGGTCGAAGAAGAAGGGACTTTTGGAACTTTTACCTCTAAGAGGGTAAAAACGGGTAAAAAGGGGAAAAATCGAAAACGCTATGTCTCCTAAAGTAATAGGTATAGAAACAAAATTAAAATTACGTTTTAAACAGCTTTGAAAATAAGCGGACAGGTGTTTGGTACTTTTTTGAAACTATGTCCGATAGGGGGTAAAAAAGGGTGAAAATAGTTTTTTTTGGCACCTTTTTAACCCACTCTTATATTTTAAACTAAAGAATATAGAAAGAAACTTGGTACTGCAATCAATACATGTAAAAAAAACATGAAACACGTATTTGGTACTTTTTTGATTTTGGAGCCAAAATGGGTAAAAAGGGGATAAAATGATAACTTAACATCTCCAAAGTAATATGAATAGGAACATTATACATTATGTTAAATGCGTTTTAAAAAAATGTACCGAATTCAATTGGCACCAAAAAAGTACCAAATATACATATGGAACTTTTAGAAATTAGGGAATAAAAAGGGGGAAAAATTAGTATTATTTTAAACAAATGAATGTTTGTCTGTATGTGTGTTCTTTATAGAATAGTAAACTGTGAATTTGATTGTGTTATGCTCTTTAGCGAAGATGTTGCGGATAAGCCGGCGAAGGTTTTAAAGTTGTTAAGACTAATTTCCGACAGGTGGCGCCACTGAAAATTACTAAAAATTAATTAAATTGTACATTTGATCATACTATGATCTTTTGCAAAGTTGTAGCGCATGAGCCGGCGAATGCTTTTTAATTGGTGTGAATAATTTCCGACAGGTGGCGCTATAATCTTTAGCAATGTTGTTGCACATGAGCCGACGAAGGTTTCTTAGTTGGTATTAAGAAATTTCAACAGGTGGCGCCACTGAAATTTGCTTAAAGTCAATTTAATCGTAAACTGTACATTTAATCATGCTATAATTTTTAGCAAAGTTATTGCGGATAATCCGACGAAGGTTTATTAATTGGAATGATCAAAGTCCGACAGGTGGCGCCACTGAAAATTACTCAAAATGAATTAAATCGTAAACTGTGCATTTGATCAGACTATAAGTGAATTAAATCATAAATCATGTTATGATCATAAGCAAAGTTGTTACGCATAAGCAGATGAAGGTTTCTTAGTGGTATGAACGACTTTAGGCGGCGCCACTGAAAACTACTCAAAATGAATTAAATCGTAAACTGTGCATTTGATCAGTCTATAATCTTTAGCAAAGTTGTTGCTCATGAGTCGACGGAGGTTTCTGTTGGTATGACCAATTTTCAAAATTATTTAAAATGAGTTAAACTGTAACTGTATAAAATAGAATATATAAAAAC
The DNA here is from genome assembly GCA_933228675.1 of Stomorhina lunata. Lineage (NCBI taxonomy): Eukaryota > Metazoa > Arthropoda > Insecta > Diptera > Rhiniidae > Stomorhina > Stomorhina lunata. Next base: position 85,721,831 of record OW121741.1, on the reverse strand, counting down.
TTTAAAATTTGCCTCAAAATGCTTATCATAAAGCCCCGAGCAAGGCTCGGTCAACCAGGTACTGTTTCAAATATATGGTACAAATGTTATTTTTTTATTAAAAATAAAATTTTTATTTTCGGTTTATGTTTTTTATTGTGAATTGTTAATTTTTTTGTTAACAAAGCACTATAATTTCATTAAAAACAGCTTATGAAAAAATTTTACTCGAGTAATTTTAAAACGAATATTTTACTCGATTAACTCGAGTAATTTTAAAACGAATATTTTACTCGATTGACTCGAGTAATTTTTGACGATTAATCGATTTTCCGAGTAATTCAAAAACCCCATATTCAAGTTTTTTGATTACTCAAACAATTAAAAATCGAGTAAAATGAACTCCCTTATATTGACTCAAAATTCTTATGAAATTCTAAAACGATTGAACGATGCCCTTCTGTCTATCCGTCTGTCTGCCTGTCCGTCTGTTAAAAGCACCATAACGCCTAAGCGAAAGGAGCTAGGTCATTGAAACTTGGCGAAGTTTTTCTTTATTTCTGGGAAATTGGGGAAAATCGGTTCATATTTGACCATAGCTCCCTTATAAGCTCGCCTAGGCTAATCGCTTTCTTACTAATAAATGAAAGTGTGCAAAACTGTGTCACAATCGGTCACCATTTGACCATATCTCCCATATAAAAAACTTACAGAAACACAAAAAATCAAAAAGGGAAGTTCTGTCCGTCAAATGCAAGCGCAATAGCGTCTCAACTAAAAGAGTAAGAAAGACAAAAATTTTCAAAATGTTCACATTTAGTTAGAGCTGCCATGTAACCTCACCACTGGAATCACATTAATGCTGATAAATTAAATCCATTTGTAATAGATATGATAACTTTATTTAAAACAGAGAAGTTTTATGCAAGTATTGGTCAGTATATCAAATTTTATTGGAATCGGTTCGTATATGATTATAACTTTCATTACATACATATGTATATCGGCTTTACATGCACAAGGCACTAAGTCTTTCTCGCGGATACAACTACCTACTCAGCAATACAAATACTTTGGACATCTCTGCTTCAAAACTTGTGTGAATAGAGCTAAAGCTTATGTTGGGCTTAGATCATATAAAATTCAGAAAGTTACATATCTTAGATTTGATGTTGCGGAATATTCAGATAGGCTACCGGATAAAAAAAGAATTACTATTATTTTTGGTACCTACCATGGGGATGCCTTTTCGGAATAGAGTTTTTGGCCCTTTAAAGCCACAAATTTATTTTCATTTTAATAAAATTCAGCATAAGCTTATGGTAAATTATTTGAAAAGCTTCTTACCATTATTTCTTCTCAATACAGCTACAAAAATACTGCACGATGCTTGTGGTGAATTTAAATCCGGACGTTTGGCTGCAATTTTAGGACCTTCAGGAGCTGGTAAAACTTCCATGTTAAATGTACTATCGGGTTTCAAGTAAGTAAAAAATATTACTTTCAATCCTCGACGATTTTTCTTATTTTATTTCTTTTTATTTTCATATGCCAACAGAGCTTCAGGTGTTAGTGGAAGTTTCCTCATAAATGGCGAAGAGAGAAATCTTATTGATTTTCGAAAAATGTCCTCATATATACCGCAAGATTTTGCTATGCTCGATCTGTTAACGGTGCAAGAAACTCTAAAAATATCAACGGATTTAAAATTATCGAAACAAACCAATCAACAAGAAAAAGATAAAATTGCAAGTAGATATTCGAATTTGTTATGGGAAAATTTTTAAATTTTATGCAAAATTTATTCTCAATTAGATCAACGATATATTGAAAATGCTTAATATGGAACGATCGCGGAATACGTTGGTGTGCAGACTATCCGGAGGCGAACGTAAACGTTTGTCAATAGGCATAGAATTGGTTACAAATCCTCCCATAATGTTTTTCGATGAACCCACCAGTGGCCTAGATAGTGTGGCCAGTTTTCAAATTCTAACATACTTAAGGACATTAGCTCGTGATGGACGCCTTATAGTGTGCGTTGTACATCAGCCCAGTTCACGTTTAATGCAATTGTTTGATGATATTTTGGTAATGTCAGCGGGAAAGGTTTTATATTCGGGAGCTCAAGAACAAATGCTAGGTCATTTTGAAAAAGCCGGTTATGAATGTCCGCAATATTATAATCCTGCAGATTTTGGTGGGTTTCTTTTTTTGAGAAATGAAACTCTAAAAAAGTGTAAATTGTTTCTTTTTCATACAGTTTTAGAGGTTAGCAGCGATTTGGAAAATCCCAATTTAAATCAACTTATAGCAAATAATCAACATAAATATACCCTCAAATCGACTTCCATTGAGGATACAGAAACTAGTAAGTATTTATTGCAAAATATTTTTTTTTTTTAATTAAGTTTTTTCTATTTTTTTTAGCAGGTTTCTTAAATAATTCAAGTTCTCATATATCGGTGGATATGACAAATGTGGAAGTATATCGGAAATCTAATTCATTTTGTGACCTTTACCTTCTGAGACCTAAAGAACAAGCATCTGTAAAGCGTCAGTTTGTGGTTTTATTGAAGAGATCAGTATTAGCCTTGTGGAGAAATATGGTAAAAAAGTCTTAAAGAGTGTTCCGAACGAAATATGTATTTACTATTTTATGCGAAACTTATCCATTTCTTCTTCTTCTGTTATCCTTAACTACGTGTGGAGAGGTGGAACTTTTTCATGCCTATAGTAGGTTTTATAGTCCGATATCTTCGGATAGAATTGGTTTCATTCATCAGAATGTTCTTGCATAGATAAGGCCCCTCAAAAATCATTGTGCCAGCTGCCGTAGCAGGGGGTTATCTCGCATGATTTGTAATAGTATATTCTGTAATGTTGCTTCTTTCCATGCTTAAAACGTCGTAAGTGCTAAGTCGGTGGGTATTGTGTCCAAAGACACAAGCCACGTTTGTATAGCGAGCAGCTCGATACGAGACACACGCCCGCTTGCAGCCGCTACTAACATCTTGAACAGGCGCTGTACTTTACCAAGTACAATTATTGTAGACCCTTAGAACAAATACGCTCTAAGATAACTGCCTCTCATATTAGCCCTGGAGACACCAGGAAACATCCCATTGCAATAAAATTATTTTATATTAAGAAGGATAAAAACATGGGTCTATGACGTCGAGCTAGTAACCCACTCCTGGAACAAAACTTATTATGAAAAACCAAAAAAGAAGAATTAAAACGGCCCCCTAATGTTGACGACTATGGCAAACGGAAAAGGACCATGATTTAAGGATAAGCATCTGAAGCATCCGAACCCTTTACAGAGGAGGTGTTCTGATATAGTTGATAGATGTTCTCGAAGAATATAAATGCGATGACTGCTGTCTAGGAAGTGATACCGAATGGCCACGGCGTCGCCAAGACACCAAAAGGTGACCTATATTATAGCTGCCATGAGAGTAGGCATAAATTTGGTTGCGGATTCATAGTTAGAAAAAAAATGCTTAATCTAGTCTCCAGATTTACCCCAGTTAACGAAAGATTAGAGACAATGTGTGCAAAGTACTTCTATCTGAGTTTAATTTGTGCTCACGCTCCCAGAGAAGACAAAGATGAAGATTTGAAAGAAGCCTTTTATGAATAACTCGAGGAAGTTTAAGATAAGTGCCCACTGTTAGAAATTCAGCCTCCACAACGTTTCATCTGACAATGGTATGAGGTTGATCTCATTTAGCACCAGGTTCCAACACCGTAAAATACACAAAGCTACATAGGTATCTCCCGATCAAATAAAAAAAAAAATCAAATAGACCTTATAGTAGTTGACGGAAGGCACTCATCAAGTGCGTACAATTGGGGAGCCAATATGGACTCAGATCTTGTTGCTGCAAAGATGAGAACAGGCCTGAGTGAGTCGCGAAACATGCAGGCTAAAGCGCAAAGAAAATTTAACATCAGCTACAACCTCATCAATTTGGCACCGATTACTCGTAACGAACAGCTCAATTACTCAGAGAAAATATTTCTAGTTCCAACTACATCAGCGCTCTTTGGCAACGTGTATATTTCCAACTCCATGAAAACTGTTGCAAAAACTGTATTAGGGTTCCAAAATCATCTTCCTAAAAACTCTTGGTATGATGAGGAGTACCGCGATGCACTCTGACCAGATCTTTACTCTACGTCAAATTCTGGAGAAGACCCACAGCTTTTGACAGCTCGATACCGATATAGATGTTTAAAGCAAGGTCTGAGTTCGGTATCCCTGCGAAGCTAATAAAGTTATGCAGGGTGACACTAACTAACACAACATCATCTGTTAAGATAGGTAAGAATCTATCAGAGTCTTTCATAACTAAACGGGGATTCAGGCAAGGTACAGTCTATCATGTGATCTAATCAATATTGGTTTAGAGAAAATCTTGCGAGATGCAGCAGTTAATACAACTGGTATAATTTTTAATAGAAAGCATATGCTACTCGCGTTTGCCGATGACATTAATATTCTCTGAGAGAGGTAACTGCCGTCTTTTCCAGTATCGAGAAGGAATCAAACAAAATGGGTCTAGCTGTCAATGAATCAATAACAAAACTGATGGTTTCTACAGGCAGACAGACAACTAGAATTGGATGTGTCCGTTGAGAACTATAGCTTCGAGGTTGTAAAGGAATTTATATACCTTGGTAGCGCTGTGAACATCATATAAGCTTCGAAATCAAACGTAGAATCATACTTGCCAATCGACGTTATTTTGGCCTAAGCAAACAACTAAGAAATATAGTCCTCTCGGTAAGAACTAAAATTACGATCTATAAAACTCTTATAATACCCGTGTTATTGTATGGTGCTGAATTATGGGCACTTGCATAGGCAGATGAAGCTATCCTTGGAGTGTTTGAGAGGAAAATTCTACGAAGAATCTTTGGAAAAGTCTGCGTCAACAATGAGTTAAACGCTTACATAGACATAGTGAAACGCATTAAGAAACAGCGGCTGAGTTGGCTAGGACATGTTGTGAAAAATACTCCGGCAAAAAAAGTATTTGATAATGATCCTGAGGGAACTCGTAGAAGAGGGCATCCAAAACTTCGATGGAAAGACAAAGTAGAAGAAAATCTTTCAAAACTTGGCCTACGAAATTGAAGAATATGCGCATGGAATTCTAAAATATGATCGGCCTTTGACCTAAGCAAGTTGTAACTATAGGGCATTTAAGTAAGATAATGCACTCCATACATTTTTATCTGTCAAATTTGAAATGAAAGTGGATAAAAAACAATGAAAAACACATAAACGCACAAACAAACATGAATTTCATGAGCACGTCTCCATTAGTTGTTTTTGAATTAGCGATATACTCACTTTTTATGGAGTTTTCAAAACGACCATACGACAAATCAATGTATGAAAGTGAAACATCTTTATATTATAGAGTCTTTGGTTTGAGTAATAATGCAACTACAAATTCCGTTCGAAACACTCTTCATATTGTAAATAATGTTTATTAAGTAAATTTTTCTTTTAGGCTTCCGTACAACTACGTGTTATCATGCACGTCGTGGTGGCTATTCTTTTAGGTATTGTCTTCTACGATATAGGCAATGATGCTTCCAAAGCTCTTAGCAATGCTTCGTGTATATTTTTTGTGATTATGTTTGTATTTTTTGGCAATGCAATGCCTTCGATATTTCTATGTCCCCAAGAATGTGCAGTTTTTATACGCGAATATTTAAATGGCTGGTACTCCGTTAAATCTTATTATATGGCTAAAATAGTTTCAGACTTACCTCTACAATTCCTATGTCCTACACTGCTAATGTCAATAGCCTATTTTTTGACCGGACAACCTCATGATGTGGGACGTTTTGTAATGTGTTGGGGCATTTGTTTGCTAACGGCTGTTATTGGACATTTTATGGGCCTGGTATTTGGTTCCCTGTTTGATATGCAGGTTGGTACTCCATCATAAAATCCATCATCCAACATTTAATTAACATTTCCTTTGTGTTTCCTTTTCAGTTGGGTGTCTTCTTGGTTCCCGGCGTTAGTATACCTATTATGATATTCTCCGGTTTCTTTATACGTATCTATGAAGTTCCTGAATTCCTGAGATTTTTATGTGATATTTCATTTTTCCGTTATTCATTGGAGGGGTTTATGCGTGCCTTATATGCTTATGATCGGCCCCTTTTAGATTGTAAGGAGGACTTTTGTTATTATAAAAAACCTGAAAAATTTTTAAAAGACTTGGGTATGTCGGGTGATTTTTATGGTTCGGATGTAACTGCTTTAATTTTATGGATAGTGGCTTTGAAAATTTTATTCTTCATAAGTTTAGTGATACGCATTAAAAAGGCTCAATGATTTTTGTTGTATTTATTTAATATTAGTTGTAAGTTTTAAAAAAAAGGCCAAAAGTTGTTAAATATAAAGTTTATAATTTTTATACGGATTTCATACATTTTAAATATATAAATCAGAAAACACCAAAAAATAGTTTTTAAGAATACCGATCTTGAGATTTTATGTCGAAAGATTAAGGCGTAAAGACTGGAATGGAGGTCTTAGTAAAGTACAGTTGTACATTAATGAAGATAAGCGGAGGCTTAAGAGCTACAAAAAAGTAAGTACTTTTAATTTGGGATTGCTAAGACATCTCTTTGGAACCATTTTGATAACCATCTCTTTAACTCATTTAACTTAAACTCAATATCTTTAATACTTTTCGTTTTTGAATTAGTGGCTTTATATAGTATGTAGGGGATGTTGGATACCAAGTAACATTCCTGATCAGTCTTAACTTGGTAAGCCCAGGCTTATCTTGTTCATCTTTCATCTCAACTGTGGATACTGACCTCCTAGTGGTATCACGTTAAAGTAGTGAGCCAATATGGCACATAAGAACGATAAAAACATGGGTCTAGGACTTTGGGCTAGTAACCCACTCCTGGAAAAAAACTTACTATGAAAAAGAAAAAAGAATAATTAAAACGGCCCCCTAATGTATAACCGTATGTGTTTTTTTTATAGGATTTAGCTAAAAATTAAATCATTTTGTTAAAAAAACTGAAAACCACACCGATAAATCGCATTTATAATTTAAACCCGATAATTTAAAAACCCTCTATTTTCTGAAAAGACCTGATAAACAAGCCAGTGCATGAGCCGAGCAGAAACACGATCGTCTGCCACAGCACAATAGTAAGGACCGTGGTGTGCGAGAAAACAATTGCCGGGCCAGCCAAAGGTTAGGTTAGGTAATAAAGGAGGTGTCAAAGACACCTACACTCGGAGACCCCAGGGGTCCATTGTGATCCTTTAACAGAGAGGGAGAAAAGAAAGAGTGAAGAAAGAAAGAATGAAGATAGGGAAGAGAAAAGTAATAGAGAGTAGAAGAGAAGACTACCCTATCTAGGCCAGTTGAGACCCGTGATGAACCCTACAATATCAATTAACCTACACTGTTGTAGATCCTGTAGGTCAGCAAGGAATCTGCTGCCTAGAAGTTTAAGTCTTAGGTTTTGCAGCCTTGGACAGTGACAGAGAATGTGTTCCACCGACTCGGACGAATCCTCATCTAGACATAGTCTGCAGAGGTCTGAAATGCTGCTATCCCACCTATGTAGCCTCGAATTTAAGGCCCAATGTCCCGTAAGGAACCCTATACATCTTCCTAAGCTTGACCTATTTAGACTTAATAGAAGCTTTGTACCATTACTGTCCAGTTTAGGCCATATAGCTCTAGATGTCCTACACGTGACCATGTTACCCCACAACCTTGTGGTTTCCTGACTAGTCCAGGACTTAATGCCTAGATAAAAGTGACAGATAGGCGGAGCCAAATCCAACACTCTTTGGCTTAAGTCCAGACTTGAGCCGTGTCTGGCAACTTCGTCCGCAACTTCGTTACCAACGATGTCACAATGACCCGGAACCCAGCACAATCTAATCCTATAGCAAAGTGATAGCTCATGAAGAGCTATCCTACATTTTTTGACTAATTTGGAGGTAACCCCATAACCCCGCAACGCCTTGAGCGCGGCCTGGCTATCGACATAAATTGTCACCTCACTGTTAACAGCTATAAGACCCTGAATGACTCTGTAGCCTTCCAAATGGCAAAAATCTCTGCCTGGAAGACACTGCACTCATCCGCGAGTCTAAAGGATTTCCTAATATTTTGATCCCACAGGAAAACTCCAGAACCAGTCCCGCAATCCATTTTTGATCCATCCGTGAAGATCGAAAAGCCTTGAAAAAGTGCTGTTTGCCCATTCCAGTCGGATCTTTCGGGGATTACGATCTCTGGAGCTGAGCTGAACAGTAGTTCCTTGACTAAATAGTCAGATCGTGGTAGACCTGACTCCAAGCCCCGGGAGCCTGTTAAGCTCAGAATACTGGAGTGTCCCACATGTCTAAACCTAAGCATACCCGCCTCGTACAGCCTTACTAGACTTCTCATAGCCATCCCCTTAATGAAGATATCAAGGGGGTATAACGACAGCATGATGTCTAGGGCTGCCTGAGGTGTGCTTTTAAGGGCACCGGTTATACCAATACTATTGGGCCAGCCAAAGGTTTGCCATCTACATCCAAAATTATGTAGTCTAAGATAAGATATTTCAGAGCATTTGTGTAGAATATTTTTTAAGATAATCCAAATAATTCTATATCTATAAAAAATTTCCGCGTCTGTTTGTCTGTTGGTATGTTGTTTGTTGGGAAGGATCTCCGAAACTAGCTGACCGATTTTTCTGAAATTTTGACAGTGTAGTATTGTGTGGCCGGTGGTGACTATAGGCTAATTTTTTTCGAAATCTCAAGTGGTCGTGACCCCTCCTTTGTAATTCCTGCAAGGATAGAGAGAAGTAAATTCTTAAAACTACCGAGAGTAAGAGGCTCAGTTAGAGCCAGCCAGATGCATCGATAAAAGAGCCTATTTTACGAATATTGATGTTCGAGATCTCTGATAGATCGTGCAGAAATGGGAATCCTAGATGGAGGGTTCTAAGTTCAGCAAGTGCTGGGCAGTGACAGAGGAAGTGGGATATTGTTTCTTCCTCTTCTGCATTGTGACAACTTCTGCAGTAGTCATTGCTTTGAAGATTAAGTCTTCTAGCATGTATACCTATAAGACAGTGTCCTGTGAGTACTGAAATAAGGGTGCGAAGTCTATGGCGCGAAAAGCTGACCAGGATTGCAGAGCGCTTACTGTCGTAAGTTGGCCATGTAAGTCTGGAGATCGTACAGGTACTTTCTGTGGACCAGTTGGTCTGTGCGGACCTAAAAATAAACTGCTTTATGAGCAATTTGCATGCTGAGAGCGGAATACCTATGAATTGATCAGTGTTTTCTTGACTAAGAAGAGCACCATCTTTTGCTAGGTTATCCGCTATGATGTTACCTGGTACATTACTATGACTACGTACCCAGAAAAGTTCAATGTTGGAATGTCTCGCCATCTCATTTAGAGACGCCCGGCATTCACGGGTAAGAACGGATGTCGTGTAGACCGATGAAAGGGAATGAATGGCGGCAAGACTATCTGTACAGAAACGAATATCGTTGGGATATACTCGGTGGTACGTGAGCCACTTGCTCGCCCTATAAATAGCTGAAATTTCAGCTTGAAGAATGCTGCATTGTTTAGGGAGCTTGAATTTCACTTTAATCCCAAATGATGGGATAAAGAAGCCCCCACCCACACCACGTGACGATTTGGATCCATCCGAATAGATAACCAGGGTCTCTTCACTAAAAGCGTTATGGGCCCCTGAGATATCCGCAGTGAAGGATTGCTCGAAAGCGGGTGAGGGAATACAGTAGTCTATATTATCAGGGAGATTAAGTTTCTCCAGAATAGTGGTGTGGCCTAGAGACGAAGTAGACCATTCACCGGTGGTTTTTAACCTGATAGCTGAGTTGAGGGCTACTAATTGGGCCATTAGCTCAGCCGGAAGCCAATTAAGCATGGTAAAGAGTGCCTTTGAAGGAGTAGTCCTTAAAGCACCCGTAATCATGAGAGCAGCAGATCTAAGGATCTTAACAAAAAGTCCTCGCTGATTAGCCTTGTTTAGGGCAGGCCACCAGACAAGAGCGCCGTACATGAGAATGGGTTTAACAACCATTTCGAAGAGCCAGGCTGTATTGGAAGGGGATAGGCCCCACGTATTTCCTAGAGCTCTTCTGCACGAGTATAGTGCAATGGAAGCCTTAGACACCCTAGATTGGGTGTTTAAGTTCCAGGACAGCTTAGAGTCCAGGATCACACCTAAGTATTTGGCATGATCCGTGAGTACCAGTTCCGTTCCATCAAGCTTTGGAAGATTGAACTGGGGAATCTTGTATTTCCTAGTGAAAAGAACGAGTTCCGTTTTGGCGGGGTTAACTCCCAGGCCATTGGAAACGCTCCATTCAGTAAGTGTGGCGAGAGCGACTTCGAGTCGCTGCGAGATAGTGTTTAGGTACTTGCCCGAAACTGCAATAGCGACATCATCTGCGTAAGCAATAGTTTTGAAGCGCAGAGAGTCCAATTCCATTAACAATTTGTTGATGGCAAGGTTCCAGAGCAGGGGAGATAAAACACCCCCCTGAGGAGTACCTCGGTATGCTACTTTATATACTGTAGCTTTTCCCAAGGTAGAGAAAATAATTCTATAGGAAAGAAGTTTTCCAATAAAAGAGATGATAGAGTCATCAACTCCTATATCCGCCATTGCCGAAGTAATCGACGTGGGCTTAATATTATTAAAGGCTCCCTCTATATCTAGAAAGGCAACCAGTGAAAATTCGCCGAACTCAAGTGATTTTTCTAAGGAACTAACAAGTGAGTGGAGTGCTGTTTCAACAGACTTACCTTTATTATAGGCGTGCTGTGATTTAGAGAGAAAGCGTGGATTGATTGATGATCGTAAGTGACCATCAATAATGCGTTCTAAAGTTTTAAGAAGGAAGGAGCTGAGACTGATTGGTCTGAAGTCCTTCGATTTTGTGTGGCTAGCTTTACCCGCTTTAGGGATGAATACTACCTCACATCTGGTCCAGGATTCCGGTATATATGAGAATTTAAGACAGCTCATAAAAATCCTGATTAGCCAGGGAGTTATAGTCTCAGCGTTATGCTGAAGGTCAGCTGGGATGATTCCATCCGGACCCGCTGACTTGTATGGTTTGAAACTGTCAAGAGCCCACTTGATTTTTCCTCGATCAATGAGGATGGGTGAGGACCCGATGACAGTCGAGTTACTGGACACTGGCTCGCGATGCAGAGCACTGCATCCAGGGAAGTGTGTGCCCATGAGGACCTCAAGGGTTTCATAACTACTGGTGGTCCAGTTGCCACAGGCTTTTTGAATATAGCCAGTGACGGAGGGAGAGGAGGTCAGGATTTTACGAAGTCGGCTAGTCTCGGAAGATCCTTCCACGCCGCTGCAGAAATTTCTCCACGATTGCCTCTTCGCGTTCCTGACGACATTTTTAAATCTGTTAACTGAAGCTTTGTAGGGGACCCAGTTGGATGTCCTCTTAGCTTCGTTAAACAGACGTCGACATTCCTTGCGTATCTTCTCAATGTCGGTTGACCACCAGGGTGGTTTGCATTTACCTTTCCTGGTGATTTTCTTACAAGCTTGATTTGTAGCTTGCTGAAAGGCATTGGTCAGTGTGTTGACAGCTAGATCAATGTCTTCGCAAGAGTCTATATGCGGTACAGTGGGCAAGAGTCGACAGAGGGATTCTTTGTGCATGTCCCAGTTTGTTCTCTTCCTATTTAAGAAGGGTGTTGGTTTATCTTGAGTGAACTGAAGTTCGAATTCAAGATACCTGTGATCGGAAAAGGAGCAATCATTTGACACTCTCCAGTTTTTAATTAGATTATGGTGCAAAGAGCTTACCAAAGTAATATCAAGAACCTCTTGCCTATTGCTTACTACAAAGGTGGGTTCTGACCCTGTGTTGACAACATCTAAACTGCTACGAAGAAGAAAATCAAAAATAGACTCACCTCTTTCATTAATGTTAGAGCTGCCCCAGATGGTGTGATGGGCATTTGCATCCGCACCTATTATTAGCGGCAGATTTCTGCTGACAGCCATATCCACTGTCTTCCTGACCAAATTGTTGGGTGGAGGTTCAATCTGGTCATGGCCCATGTAACACGAGGCGATCAGTGTAGGGCCTGCGCTGGTTTCCAATGCAGCCACTACCGTGTCTTCATCACTAAAATCAGATAGAATGAAGACGTTTAAAGTGCTTTTAGCTAAAATACATGCCCGCAGCCTACCTGATCCACTGGCGTGTATTAGCTTGTAGCCTCTTAGTGATAATCCACGAATCCTGTCTCCTACGATCCAAGGTTCCTGGATTATCACTAGCTCCTCCTTGCGTTCGGAAACGCGAAGGAGCAGGGCGGCTGAGGCCGCTTTAGAATGATGAAGATTAATTTGAGTAATCTTCATCATTCTCGAAGAGGGGGATAACCGTGACGTTGAAGTCATCCTGATCCTCGTCGTCTAGATCGGGGTTCAGGAGGGCTTCCTCGTCCAATTCCTCGTCCATCTCCTCATCCACAATACTCAGGGAGCCTGGGCTCAGCTGGGAAGTGGGAGGAGCAGATGAACCGGAAGGTACGTCGTCCTTGGTGAGGGTATCCGGTACACTGTCATCCTGCTTTTCGGGACCCTTGTCGTCACCTCGGTAGACATGTAGGATGATTTTCTCGAAACCGTAGAGAATCTTCCAACGCATCTGCCGAAGTGGCTCCAGGGATTCCTGGGTCAGGACAACAGTGATCCTTCTAAGAGAATCCTTAGGCTCAGAAACCTTTACTACCCTCCAATCATGGACAGGAAGATTGGGGTTGCTGAGTCTAAGGAGCTCTAGGATCTCCTCCTTAGATGACACACCATCGCGTACAAGGGCAGTGGATCTAGGCCTACGTGGAATCTCTTCACGAGAAACCACGTCGAGACTAGCTCCATCCCATATACCTTCAATGAGCCGGATCGCCTCTCTCAAGAGAAAGGCGGACCTCTCATTATGGCATGCCATCAGCTTAACACGACCCTGGAACCAGCCAGCGTCGTCGCAGTCTGGAGGGGGACCAGGGTTTTCCCTAAGGACCCTGATGAAAACCCCCACCAGTTTGACTTGGATCAAGTCCCACCTTTCGGTGGTAATTGACCCGTCAGGGTTACCCCTGTCAATGATGGCCTTAACGAGCTTACCCTTGGCAATCTCGCTAAAGGATCTGTCCATCATGACAGAGGGTTTAGGACGTTTAGCCCCAGGCTGCTGGCTTAACGAGTGGTCCTCCTCAGAACGTTGCCGTTTAGGCACACCTTTCGGTGCTGAGGTAACCTTGCTCGGGAGTTCAGCCAGAGTCTTTATAGCCCTGTTTTTCGCCGCAATCTCCTCAGGAGTAAGGGATTCAGCAGGCTTGTCGCCAAGCTGCTGCAATTTCCGCTCGGCTGCGCGCCGTTGAAGAAAAGCCCTTCTAGCCGGAGAAATGTGCTTCTTAGGACGATCAGATAGGGGATCCGAGGGTTTAGTCCCGGTCCCCTTTGCAGGGATAGGAGTTTTCAGAGAGGAAGAATTATTCGCATCTCCTTGACTCCTAGGGGTGTGTGCAGGTGGGGAATCTGAACATGGGATCACGATTCCTTTCTGCACAGGAAGCACTTGGGATTTACCCGAAGCAGGGGGTTTGGCCATTGCGGCTTTAGAAGTACTCGCAGCATGGCTAAGAGGTACTTCAAAGAGTAATTTGCCTTTACCAGGCGATTTTTTTGTGCGGGAAGGACTGGATTTGACAGTCTTCTTTCCCACACCAGTTGCAGTAGCACCAGTTTTTCGGCCAGCCTGAATAGGTGCTTTCACCAGACTAACCTTCGAACCTGTGGTCGGCAGACTAGCTTGGCCAGGTGTCGCCACCAAGCTAGACGAAGAGCTTTGAGCCGATGTAGTCCCAGTCGCACACCATTCCACACAGCCCGGGACAGGCACCGGTGGAACTGGGTCTCCGGAGATTATGAAGCCCTCGACCGGATACAGGGGGCATAATTTTTTGGACATTGGGGGGGTTTCATGATTAAAATATTTCGTATTTTATCCTTGCTACCAAGACCTGAAATAAACTGCCGCCCCACTGGGGATCAGACGCAGACCACAGAGCCGCCCAATATGGGAAACAGACGCTCTGTGGATTTGGTTTGCCGGACGGACCTAAATCAAGGATCGAAGATCCAAAACGGACAGTTCTGCCGCCATATCCCATGGTGCCGTACATGGGAAACATATGGGGCAAAACAGGGGGTCCCACCTGGCCGCCCAATATGGGTAAACAGACGCCAGTAGGGAGAGGGTGGGTGGGTAGTTCTTAGTAGTGCGCTCCCTCTAAGCCTGTCTGGTATGGGTGACCCTGCCGGAGATAGCGATGATACCAATCTCCCCCAGCATAGCCTTAGAGTTCATTACGCTTAAGCCTCTGCATCACGACAAGATGACTACCCTTCGCAGAGGTGACCGATGGATAAAATAGACCAGATTTTTTCTCAAATCTCAAGTGGAGCAGTGCAAACTGACTGATGTTGTTGGTTTTATTTTGGTCAACACTTCTCTTCTCTACGATTTTCTTTCTCTACCTTTAACACTTTCTAGAACTCCTCCCTTCACTCTTTTCTCTCATTCTCTTTCCGCTATCGTTTATTTACTTTCAGAAAGGATCACAATGGACCCGAAGGTCTCCGAATGAAGATGCCACTCTCTTGGCATTACCTTTTTCAACCTAACCTGTATCGATTGGAGTTCCAGAGATGTTCACAGTAAAGGAGCGTGGGGTGGAAATAAAGTAATCATTGTTGTTAGGATTGTTGATAAGTTTATCCAAAATTGTAGAGTAGCCTATAGGTGAAGGAGACCAATCCCCAGTGCTACTTAACCAGTAATCATTAGTGCAGAGGATCTAATTCATGTAATTCATGCCACATATGTTGACACCTGGCAACCTGAATTATTACTGACAAAGCCTTTAAACGAAGCTTTAATAGCTTTGGTAAAATAATGTTCTTCGCTAATATTTTTTAAACAATACTTGGAACTTCGGTATTTGCAATAGCGATTGTGGTACTTATTTTAGCTTTTTAAACAAGGAAAAGAAAGCCAGATGACCATATCTTCAACAATTTGACTACTGTCTCATCTTCTCTGTCACTGCCCCACTCTTTCAATTCTAAGGGCTCGTAATCTAGGGGACGCTTTTTCTGCATGATATTTCCTATCTAGTGAGTATTGATGTTCCTTAAATAGACTCATTAATCAAGGCTACAGGCTGGCTTGAATAAGCCTCTTATCGATAGTCTGGAATTAACCACTGTCTTTCTTTTTCCAGTCTATTCCTTACAGGTACCACAAAGGTACAGCTTCTATGACACAAGTGAAGCTGACTTATCATCGGCTGAGTGCCTAACCTAACCTATAAAGCTGAGCCACTGTTTACCGTCTCATAGCGTTGAACAAAATATAAAATGTTTAACAACTGTTGCAACAATACTAATATATTTAAATTTGAAAAAACAAAACTAAAGTTTTGGAAAATTTATTTTAAATTTCTTGCAAATTTCTTAACTAATAACAACTTTGGACACATTACGATCATCAAAATGAGGCAAAAACAAATGAAATATGTTAATATGTATTACTTAAATATAAAATTTTAAAGTACATAAACTAAGCCTTTTAATAATACCGCTTAAAATAACAAAAGAGAGAATTTGATATTTGTTTGGAAATAGTTAGAAAAACTATTTCGTTTAAGCTTCTGATATGAAAGCTAACAAAAAACCAATATGGTTAAATAAATTAAATAAATGTAAAAATCAAAAACTACATATTAACCCCCTAATTCATAAATTTCCATACTAAATTCATCATATAAGACTTTGATAATTTTATAATTCGTTTATAAATTAGGGAGTAAATATTTGTAAGAAAGAAAAAATGTATTGTTAAACACATCTTACAAATATGTATCAGCATTTTTTTTTTTATAAATGTAAGATTACAATCTGGAATCTTAGTATTACGACTTATTAAATTTCATTACACTTAATCAATTGATATAGAAGACATTTCCATCGAATGAGTGTCATCATCTTCTTCAGTTTCTATAATATTTTGTGCCTGATTCGAGGTGGCGGCTAATGTACGTCGAGTCTGTATATTTGATGGTGTATTATTCGTGGCTATAGAGTTATTTGCAGTCATATCACTTTCACTTAGCGACATGTCATCAACCACATTTGGAGTGGTCATTTTACGTTGCTGTCCCCTTGCATTTGTAATGGTTCCCACATCATTTGTGGTACTGGCAGTAGTTTTAAAACTTACCGATGTATCACCGCCAGCACTTCCTGCACGATTACTTATAACATATTCATTAAATTTATAATCACTTAATTCCATATCCATATCACCATCCGAAGAGGTATCGGCATTAGCGGCAGCATTACCAGATCCACCAGCACCCGTTCCTCCTAATGCTATTAACATTTTTCTTTTATTTTCAATGGTTTTAAGTAGAGATTTAGCCTCAGATTTGCGCTAAAATTTCAAAATACTAATATAAAAATGAAAAATAATTTCTATCATATTACAACTTACATCATCCGATTCCAGACACTTGTAGGCATAATGTGATGCTCGATCATATTCTTCCTTACTTTCATAGTAATTTGCCAATGTCATGTAGCCATGATATAAACTTTGTTTATCTGCTGCTGCTCTTTCATCATCACAATACATTATGTAGCAATTAACAGCCAAATCAAGAGCTCCTAGTTTTTCATGTAAATTAGCCATTTTATACATGGCTATACCTTCAATATCACCTACATCGCAGGCCTTACTATAGCACTGTATGGCATTCTCATAACGATCTAATTTTTCGTAGGTCTCACCCAGAGCTACCAGCATACGACTGTCGTAAGGACGCAACTTATGGGCAATTTTAAAATAATACAGACTATAGTGATTCATTTTCAAAATTTCATAAGCCTGACCCAGACCATACCAGGCGCGGTAATCGCGTCGATTAACCTCTGAAGAAAATTGAAAAGAAAAAATGTTGAAAATATATTTAAACGTTTTTTGATAATAATATTTAAAGTAAAATGTGTTGGTACATAGTGAATTTGGGTCGGTATTATCTTTGATAGTATTGCGCTTTTTTGTAACTGCTTGTAACTGCGATATTATTGTTAATATCGCAGAAGTGGCAGTTTTTGGTCAGAATCCTAAGATTTCCGAGTCGTTCCGGTACGAAGAACCGACTGCCGTGGGAGCGCTTTCTTATTAAGAGTATTATTTTATTTGGTGTAGGATAGGTCTACAATCCCGCTTCTTTTTGATAAAACTTTCCACATTAATAAAATATTTAAAAACAGTTCTGAATAAACAAGGCATGACAATATAAAAATCTGCGATTAAGCCTAGAATATACTTTAGTTTAATTCCCAGTTTAAAACCCACAGTCCGAGTTCGAAAGTGTATATGACGTTGAAGTAGAGTTAGCAGTAGATATTAGCTTTAGCCAACCCTTTTGGAGCTCTCTACCACGCCGGTGTGGAAGGTGGATAATGTAACTCTAACCCTAAAAATTAAATCCCAATAGATAAGCACAGCGCAACAAGATATTTGTTGATTAAGAACTGAAAGACAGTTTTAAGGTAATTTGGGACGCAGAATACAAATTTGCGCTTTTCGAATAGCTCTAGTTTTATAAATATACTCAGCCCAATGTGCAGTGCTATTTATTTAAAATAATTTTTTGCAAAATTTCCTGTAATAAACAAATTCGATTTACTCACCCACAGCTTTGCGATAACTTTGAATGGCGGCATTTGTATTTTTCACTTCCATAAACTCATGACCCATAAGAGTCCAAGCTGCCAAATATTTAGGATTCAATTTTAAAGCTCTTTGGAAATAAGTAATGGCCATAAAATGATCACAGCGAATGCTATAGTAATTTCCTTAAAATATAGGTACATATGACAAAAAAAATTAATTTAAATTTATTGCACCAAACTTTACTAATAATACCTATAACACAACAAGTTTCTGGACGATACTTATTTATGCCCTCGACTTTATGGGCTAGTTGAGCCATTTCTGTCTTCAGCTCCTTAACGAATAGTAAATTTGAATAAGTGTCCATATTATCCAAACGATAGGGATCAGCTTCTTGTAAAGCTTGGAAAATCTCTATAGCTTTATCAACATCTACAAAAAAGTTAATTATTTTAAAGGATATTTTTCTAAATTCAATCAAGCTGATATCTTACCCCTCTTATTGTGATAGGCTAAGGCCATTTGTGATGTAACATAGACACATTTTCGAAATCCCGCTGCCTGCAGCTCTTCATATGCCTTCAAACCTTCATCGTTTAAATACATTTCTATATAGGTATGAGCCATAAAGAAATATCTCATCCAGTGACCTCCCAAATGCATGGTCTGTAACTTTTCCTTTTCTTTAATTAAAGGAGCTAGCTCTACATATGAACCCCACAGCATGGGTGCTGATCTTATAGATTGTATAAACACCTCCTGGGCCGCTTGATTTAGATCAACAGCTTTTAAAACCACGCCATACAAATACATACCGTAACCATCTAAACGTCCTCGCGAATATTCAGCTTTTAAAGTTGCCAAAAGGTCTGCCAAGTCCTTAACATGACCCGAGTCATTTAGGTTGGATTGATCTGTTGTAGAGTCCAGTCTACGCTTTTCCAAGCCCATAAATGTGGCATATAAATGTAAAAATCTCGGCACCGGCGACTCAGCATTACGCACCAAATAGGCAGCCCTATCATATTCCCTCACATCAAAGTAACATTTAGCCAAATAATAGTTATCATATTCTGCTGGTGCTATGCCTTCCAGGGCCACCTCACCGAAATCACATTTCTTCTCGCCACTCCCGTCGATATCCACATCACACAGGCCGTGGTTCATTTCCGCCAACCATTTGGCACTCTGCAACAAGCCGCGTTTTTGACATTCAATTATGCCGCGACGCAGTTCTCCCTTCACTAATTCCAAAGGCACATTAAAGTATTCATCTTCCATTTTTTGTTTGCAATATCAAGGCAATTTGAAGTAGTTTTTATTTTTGGCTAACAATAACTAAAACAATACGAAATATAGAGATTGCAAAAAATTTGACGCGCGTGAAGAAATCACACTTTTTTATCACACTTTTTTAATGTTATTGTGAATGGTTGCAAAAAGGGAAAAATGAAAAAAAAGTACTATTTTACCAATTTTTGCAACCGAAAATCGTATAGGGGATCACAAAAAACTGTGTACTTACTTTTTTAAGAATATGATACTGAAAATGAAGAACATTTATTTAATATATAAATAGATGAAACCCGTCAGAAAAATAATTTTTTGTAATAAAATTTCGTCTTAACATAATTATACAGTTGTTACTGTTTTTAAATTAGCTTTAAGTGGGTATAGAATACAAAAGTTAATGTATATAGTTTGCTGATCCCTTGATTCAGAATAGCTAGCGGTGCGAAAAATTTAATGATGCAATTATGTGGACAATTATTGTCTAAATCCGACTATGCGGTTGTCACTTTCGAGAAATTAGCCGATTTCAGGGTATCCCCTATTATATATTATACTATATAAAAAGTATGATGATCCGTAAAATCTGAACCGATCCCGGTGCGAAAAATTTGATAATGGTTTTATATGGACATTAACTGTCTAAATCCGACTAGCCGGTTGTCACTTTCGAGAAATTAGCCGATTTCAGGGTATCCCCTATTATATATTATACTATATAAAAAGTATGATGATCCGTAAAATCTGAACCGATCCCGGTGCGAAAAATTTGATAATGGTTTTATATGGACATTTACTGTCTAAATCCGACTAGCTGGTTGTCACTTTCGAAAAATTAGCCGATTTCAGGGTATCCCCTATTATATATTATACTATATAAAAAGTATGATGATCCGTAAAATCTGAACCGATCCCGGTGCGAAAAATTTGATAATGGTTTTATATGGACATTAACTGTCTAAATCCGACTAGCCGGTTGTCACTTTCGAGAAATTAGCCGATTTCAGGGTATCCCCTATTATATATTATACTATATAAAAAGTATGATGATCCGTAAAATCTGAACCGATCCCGGTGCGAAAAATTTGATAATGGTTTTATATGGACATTTACTGTCTAAATCCGACTAGCTGGTTGTCACTTTCGAAAAATTAGCCGATTTCAGGGTATCCCCTATTATATATTATACTATATAAAAAGTATGATGATCCGTAAAATCTGAACCGATCCCGGTGCGAAAAATTTGATAATGGTTTTATATGGACATTTACTGTCTAAATCCGACTAGCCGGTTGTCACTTTCGAGAAATTAGCCGATTTCAGGGTATCCCCTATTATATATTATACTATATAAAAAGTATGATGATCCGTAAAATCTGAACCGATCCCGGTGCGAAAAATTTGATAATGGTTTTATATGGACATTAACTGTCTAAATCCGACTAGCCGGTTGTCACTTTCGAGAAATTAGCCGATTTCAGGGTATCCCCTATTATATATTATACTATATAAAAAGTATGATGATCCGTAAAATCTGAACCGATCCCGGTGCGAAAAATTTGATAATGGTTTTATATGGACATTTACTGTCTAAATCCGACTAGCCGGTTGTCACTTTCGAGAAATTAGCCGATTTCAGGGTATCCCCTATTATATATTATACTATATAAAAAGTATGATGATCCGTAAAATCTGAACCGATCCCGGTGCGAAAAATTTGATAATGGTTTTATATGGACAATAACTGTCTAAATCCGACTAGCCGGTTGTCACTTTCGAGAAATTAGCCGATTTCAGGGTATCCCCTATTATATATTATACTATATAAAAAGTATGATGATCCGTAAAATCTGAACCGATCCCGGTGCGAAAAATTTGATAATGGTTTTATATGGACATTAACTGTCTTAATCCGACTAGCTGGTTGTCACTTTCAAAAAATTAGCCGATTTCAGGGTATCCCCTATTATATATTATACTATATAAAAAGTATGATGATCCGTAAAATCTGAACCGATCCCGGTGCGAAAAATTTGATAATGGTTTTATATGGACATTTACTGTCTAAATCCGACTAGCCGGTTGTCACTTTCGAAAAATTAGCCGATTTTAGGGTATCCCCTATTATATATTATATTGGTATACTACTATATAAAAATTATGATGATCCGATTTCAGGGTAATCCCCACAGTATATAATATATAACATTAGTATATTACCGTATATATAGTTTATTGATTTCTGAAACCGGAACAGTTTGTAATGCCATAGATTAAATTAAGATGTTTCGTATACAAATATTGTGTCAATTCGACTAAGTAGTCGTCATTTAAAAAAACTGATTTCAATGTATCCCTTATTATATGTAATATAAGTATAGGTTTCTTTACTTTCTGGTTGAGTTCCTGCAAATAGGAATATATTTTTCTCTTCCAAACAGCAAAACTTACACGAAGTAGGGAAACACAAAATAGCAAAATAAATGTCCACAATTGATTTATTGTTTTCAAAACCTCAACATTTTAGTTTTTCTATATTTTTTAATTTTAATAACAATTTTTCAAATTTTTTTTTTTTTGTTTTTAATCGTTAAATATTTTTTTGACAATTTTAAAATGTTTACCAGAAAAAATTGTTCTGGCAAAACATGTAAGTTATTGTTAAGAGAAAATTTTTCAAAAATTGGTTCTCAATTACATTTTTGTCAGTACAGGAACACTTAATTGTAATATCTGATTAAAACTTGTACAATATTGTACATTATATATATTGTTTAGACATGTAAACTTCTTTTAAACAAATGTATTTGTTGCTTATATGTTAACATCAAAAATCTAACTCCTCTAAAAGTCCAAAAACTATAAATATACCAAAATATCTGTTTATACCATAAAATAAAAAGCTGTAATATAACAAAAATAAAAAGTGTTTTTTTTTTAATTAAGTGATTAACTTCCTTTTTCTGTAAGTGTAGTACCTAAAGAAAATTTTCAAGATCTGGTATCTCCACTAAACAGATGACAAGAACACAGAGTTGCTTTAGGACAAAACACAGAGTTGCATTAAATAATTCATATTGTTACAATATACGAATTGTTTTACACTATTTGAAGTGAACCTTCGTAGAAATAAAAGTTATCCTATAAAAAAAATTTTCTATAGAAATATTTTTTATTGAAATTTTTACTTAAATACTTTATATAGAAACTTATAAATATTTCATATATATATGACGCATCCCATTTAACTAGGTACATTACTGTTTTTTTTTTTTTGTACATTTAAGCCCTTCTGTCATTCTGGTACTAGAGTCTATAAGGAACAATTTAAAATCATAGTTCTTCTCGGTGTCTAGCAGGCTTTAGAGTATTGTAAACAAAGGGTGAATATGTGTGAAATTTCTCCATGAATGGTCCACTTACCGACATCAAGGGTGCAGTTGAATTTTATATTTTATTTTAAGAATATATCTATAATTTTTGAAAATATTCATCATTCAGACAACTAAATTCAGACAACTAAATGCAACTCTGAGATTTGGCTATTAAAATGTAAATATATTAATCTTTTATCCAATATGTTTCTTGAAAAACCAAATCCTAAAACTGATTTATGTAACTGACATGTTAAAAGTCAACATATTTCTATATTTAATATACATATTTAATTTTATATGGTACTTTCATGGTCTAAAATGTACATTTTTTTATATGTAGGACAGCATCAAAAGAGTCATTTTCTATTCCTGATTCTTTCACAAAATTGGATTTTCCACATTTTTCACACAAATCACTTTCTTTATACATTTGTAATATTTGTATATTTTTAATTTAAAAAATTAAAGAAAATCTTTTCCTATCTTAGTCCCGCTTCACACGAATCAGTTTTTATTATAAATTTCTTTTGAACCTGCATTCACGTTCACACACAAACATTTTCTTTATCAGTTTTCATTTTATTTTCCTGTCAGTTTTTTCTCAAACAAATTGAAGACTTGATAAGCCAAATAGACTAATACATGGCAGAACTACACTAGGTAAAATCACTAGGGAGAGTTGTCAATTTCTTAGACCCTGTAATGTCAAGAAAGCAGAATGAAAGTCGAAGTAAAAGAAAATATTGAATAACTTGAATTTGAAATTTGCACCGCACACATGACTTCATAGTTTAATCTTACTTTCTGGACCTTTTATAAACTTCACAAGTTTTTTATGATAAAATGCGTTACAAATGCTTCTCTTAATGAACTTTTAAAAAATATTTTAATATATTTATTTTTGACAAACAAAAAAAATACAATGAAAAAAATATTTTTTTTTTCAATTTCTTTTGCTTGACTTTTCAGGGATTTCAAATTGAGAACGAAGTGTGTAGTGATTTTACCTAGTTTTTATTGTACTATGGACTAATGTAAAAGTAGACATATATTCTCCCCCCGTTTTTGATTTTTAAATAAATATTGAAATATTATATCATATTATTGATAAATTGTGAACACAGTTCAATACACTTGGTGAAAAACAAATTTTTAATAACAATTCTTAATTTAATTGTTTTTATTTGCCAGATTTATGTCTTATAAAAATCAATTTCATATAAATCTAGCCATTTAACTATCTATAAAAGATTAAATTTGAAAGTACCCATTTCTTAATTCAATAAAAATATACATCACTAACTTTGCATTTGTTTGTTTTTTGTTTCACATATGTTGGCAGCACTGTGCTAGCATTTAAAAAAATCAAACACAAGCGTTATTATTCGCCGCTGTCAATTGTTTTTACTAGATGATTGTTTAGCATTTGTTTGTGCAAATAATTGTTAAATTAAAAATTTTAATTAGATGTAAAAATTGACGAATTATTTTAATTATTAAAGTATTTTAAATACTATTTACTATAAAACAATCAGTATTTTTGAGTGAACAAACTACTACAGGCCTTAAAAAGCCAAAAAATATAACCAAAAGGCGCCAATATGACAACGCGGCGAAGACCAATGGCTAAACAGGCCACAGGAAATGAAGGCACAGAACGTAGATCCTTGGGAGCAAATACTTCCAAAAAATCACTTGCTAGTGAAAAATTGCCTTTGGCAAGTAATGCACAAAATGAGAATATTCCTCAACAGTCGATGGCCGGAGGAGATCCATTTGATGATGCAAACCTTTCAGATGATGAAGAGGGAGGAACACGCATAGGCGATATCTATATACCGCCGCCTATACCACCGCACTGTTCTACGGAGAGCAAAGGTCCACGTTTGATTATAAGAAAAATTGAAAATAATAATTTCAAAAGTTATGCCGGCAAAGTTGTGCTTGGTCCCTTTCATCATGTAAGTAAAAAGAAGTCTGAAGATAATTGAAAGGATCATTCTAAAACTTTGTAATTATAGTGCTTTACAGCTATCATTGGACCTAATGGCAGCGGCAAGAGTAATGTTATAGATTCCATGTTGTTTGTATTCGGTTACCGGGCAAACAAAATAAGATGCAAAAAAATCTCCACATTACTTCACAATTCCGCTAGGTATCCAAATATAAACATGTGCTCCGTTGCGGTACATTTCCGGCAAATCGAGGATAAAGAGGATGCCACGTGCGTAGAAGTGCCTGACAGTGATATAATTGTTGAAAGAACTGCCTTTAGAGATAATTCCTCCTACTATACAATCAATGGCAAAAGGGTCCAGTTCAAGGAAGTGGCAAAATTGCTTAAAAAACATCATGTTGATTTGGATCACAATCGGTTTCTGATTTTACAGGTATTTCTTGCTTTTCCATTTTAACTAAAAAGTATTTTATTTAATTTTAATTGCATTTTCTTTAGGGTGAAGTTGAGTCGATTGCCATGATGAAACCTAAGGGACAAACCGAATCCGAATGTGGCATGCTAGAGTATTTGGAAGACATTGTTGGTACTACACGCTACAAGGAACCATTGGTTAAAATTAACGAGCGTGTTGAACAATTGACGGAGGAACGTACCGAAAAGCATAATCGTTGCAAATTAGCCGAGCGAGAAATGAATGATTTGGAGCAACCCTACAATGAGGCTGTTGAATATTTGAGACAAGAAAACGAAAATACACGTACAAAAAATTTGAGAATTCAAAAATATCTCAGTGAAAAAAATAAGAAACTTCAAGAATATACACAACAACATGATGAGATAACTACGGAATTAAAGGAGCACGAGACTGAGGTTGATTCTTTGAAATCTGAAAGGGAAGCAAAGGAACTCATTGTGAAAAAGGAAATGCAGTAAGTACTTGATCATATACTAGTTTTTTATTTGTTTTTAACAACTGCCCACTTGGACTAGTCTGTCAACTTTTATATCATTTAATTACAAATTTTTTAATTGATCTAAATATTATAAATTGACAAAGTTGTAATTATGTGAACCGCCGTGGTATAGTAGGTTAGGTATCCGCCTAGCATACCGGAGGTCCCAAATTTGATCCCCGACCGGACCTAAAAATCAAAAGTATAGGTCTTAGATGTTCATATAAAATTTGTAATCGTGTGGGAAAGTTTAGAAACATTTAAAATTTACAAAGTTATCGTTGCCTGTCTGAATGGAAGTTCATGCTATATTTGTAATTAAAGAATAGTTCACAATTTATAAGATATTCACAAATTCGATCTATTATTTATGTTTCAGTAAAAAATTTATCCCGGATATCAAATGAACTAAAGTTTATTACTTACTTAAGTTTATATTTACAACCTATTAAGGCCAAAGGCCGAGTATGTTTTAGAATTCCATGCGCTTCGACTTTCTGCGCTATTCTCTAATTACGTAGGCCAAGCTTTGAAAGATTTTCTTCTACTTGATCGAAATTTCGGACGTCCTTTACATTAAGGTCCTAACCCATATTTTTATAGTTCTCATGAAAAAACTCGCAGTACTTGTTAGCTCACTACTTTAACGGATTTAAGGAAGCTAACCAGGTGATACCACGAGGAGGTCAGTATCCACAGTTGAAATGAATAAAGAAATGAAAAAATGAGTAGTGGGTTTCGGTCTCTCACTATTTCTTGGAGAAGTTTAGGGTGAAATCGGTATACATTTGATAAAAGAAATATGTACATATTAAAAAAAGTTATTTTAGGAATATTTATAAATTTAAAGAAATTTGATAGTGGGGTATATCATGAAATAAATATTAATATTAATATTATTTCATGGGGTATATGATATTCGATAAAGCCACATATAAATTTGTTCAGCTTTAATGCTTACAATGAAATTCCATAAGAATAATTCTAGATTTGACCATAGATCAAATTTTGCGAATTCAGTTTATCTGTAGAGAAAATTTTAATAGATTACAAATTTTAGAAATCACGAGAACATGCGCAAGAAAAAGGAGGATCTAGAAAAGAAACTCGAGAAAGCAACCAGTAAATTTGCTGAAACCCAAGAAACGATGACAATTTTAAATAAAAGACGTCATCACAATAAAACCCAAACGACCGACAATGAAAATAAATTGGAAGAATTACGAAAAATACCAGAAAAAAATGAAAAAGAAATTGAAGAATGCGAAAAAAAACTTGAGCGTCTGATCAAGCAGAAAACTGAACAGGACGAGGAATTGCAACGCAATTACACGGTGTTAAAAGAACAAACAAAACCCTTAATAGAAGAGCGTGAAAAACTTGAAACCGAACTGATGGACTTGAAAATTAATGTTGACGAGGCTAAGGCAGAGCTGGCTTTGTCCGAGTCAGAATTAAAGATCTTAAAACATGATGAGACCGCAGAAAAGCGTAAATATGAAAGTATGAAGGGGGCATTTGAGGAATCTGAACAAAGTTTGCAGGAGAAAAAAGCCAAGGTAGAGGAATTAAAGGAAAGCATGCCACAATTTAAGAAGGAAGTTGCGGAGAAAACACTACAAATGCAGAAGCTTCAAAATGAAGAGCAACAATTAAGGACAAAATTAATGACAATTAAAGCAGAGGTAATAAATCTAAAATATAGATTTCCAATAGTTGTTGTAATCCTTAATAAAAATATGTATTTCTAGATAAATGAAAAAACAGTAAGCATGCAAGCAATGCGATCCAATAATAAGGTGTTAGATTTCTTAATGCGTCAAAAATTAGAGGGCAAAATACCTGGCATTTTGGGACGTTTGGTAAGGTTCTCTCTCTACTATTAAAAAAACATACATATAGTATTACAAATCTTGTTTCTTTGTTCTACATGCAGGGCGATTTGGGTGGAATAGATAGTAAATATGATGTTGCCATTTCTACTGCCTGTGGCCGTCTTGATAATATCGTTGTAGATACTGTGAATACTGCTCAGGAATGTATTGAGTATTTGAAACGGTATGATGTGGGTCGAGCATCGTTTATTGCTCTAGAAAAAGTCGAACATTTAAGAAGTCAATGCGGTCGATTTCAAACGTAAGTATTTGCATTGCAATTTTGTTTTAACAACTTGTATGTTAATTATTACTTCTTAGTCCCGAAAATTCGTATCGTCTTTTTGATTTGGTACGTGTAGAAGACGATCGTGTTATTCCTGCATTTTATTTTGCTTTGCGCAACACTTTAGTTGCCAATGACTTAGAACAAGGCACACGTATTGCTTACGGCGCAAAACGTTTTCGTGTTGTTACACTAAATGGTGATGTCATAGAGACATCAGGTACTATGTCCGGTGGTGGTCGCACGCAAATACGTGGAAAAATGGGTACTAAAGTTCGCACCAACACAAGCAAAGAAGCTGAAACCTCAACAATATCACAACAAGCACTTGAGGAGATGCAAATAAATGCCCAAGAATTACAATCTCAAATTAATTTTAATCAAGAAGAACTGGGTAGACTAGAACGTGAAGTTTATCAATTGAATACAAATCTACAACGCAATGAGGCCGAAATTCAAAAACTCTTAATCTCAATAAAAAGTTTGGAAGAGCAATTGCCGCGTATTTTCAAACAGTTGGAGGCTCAAAAGAAACGCATGCAAGATACTATCAGCGATGAGGCCAAAGTTAAAGCTATTGAGGCTTCGATTGTTGAAAAAAAAGAAAAGCTTAAAGAGGCTGAGGATGCGGCTGTTGAAGTTAATGAAAAAATAGCAGAAATTAAAAAGAAAATTGATGCAGTACATGGAGATAAAATCAAGGCAGTGCAATCGAAAATAAACAGTCTCGAAAATCAAATAAAGAAACTTAAGGCAAACATATCAAAGTTAAAAGTGGAATCGGCCAATAATGAACGTAATGTAGCTAAACTCGAACAACAAATTGAACGGCTAAAAGCAGACGTGCTCAAAGCCCAAGATGAATTGAAGTCCCTAAGTGAAAAACGTCAGCAGTACGATGATGAGGTCACTGCCTTCACGACAGAACTGGAGGAAGCTAAAGAGGCAATAGAAAAAGCTAAATCAGAATCTTCGGGTGTTCACAAGGAAATTACTGCTATCCAAAAGAAAGAGAGCGATTTGAAGCTTAAACGTATTGAAATTGATCAAAAATTGCAAACGGTTTCGGCGAAATTGAATGATGTCAAGTCGCAGATACCTCATTGGCGTGAGCAACTAAAACCTCTTCGCTTACATGAAATACCGGGAGATTCGGAACCACAGCCACCTCTAAAGACGTATACAGAAGAAGAATTGGCCTCACATACATTACAAGATATCCAGTACAAAGAGAGTGTTCAAGAAGAATTGTTGAAAAAGAAACCTAATCTGTCCTGTATTTCCGAGTACATCGAAAAGAGGGATGTGTACCTCGAAAGAGTCAAAGTTTTGGAAGATATCACCTGCAAACGTAACGAAATGAGACAGCTCTATGATGATGTGCGTAAGAAGAGATATAATGAGTTTATGCAAGGTTTTCACATCATTACCAGAAAACTAAAAGAGATGTATCAAATGATAACACAGGGTGGTGATGCTGAGCTCGAGTTAGTTGATTCCATGGATCCATTTACCGAAGGTGTTTCATTTAGCGTAAGGCCTCCTAAGAAAACGTGGAAGAACATATCAAACTTGTCTGGTGGAGAGAAGACACTTTCATCGCTGGCCTTAGTATTTGCCCTACATTATTATAAACCATCTCCCCTTTATTTTATGGATGAGATTGATGCAGCTTTGGATTTTAAAAATATATCTATTGTGGCTCATTATATCAAGGAAAGAACGAAAAATGCTCAATTTATTATAATTTCGCTTCGTTCGAATATGTTTGAATTGTCCGATTATTTAGTGGGTATATACAAAGTTAAAGACTGTACTGATTCAGTGTGTATTCAAAATGAACCACCTAAAATGCCTCCAATTGAAACTCAACAACATCAAACCCAGACACAAACTCAAGCCTTACATTCCCAACCAGCCAATTTACATATTACTGCAGTGAATGCATCCAACTTAAGTAATACACAACCATCACAGGTACTGGCCGATAAATCAGTTAGTCTTAATGACTCAATGGATGTGTCTCCTCCCAAAGCTGATCCACCTAATAAAGATGCCATTTTCTGTATTCAGGAAGAAAACGAAGAAAATTGTTTATCAGCAGCACCACGTGCAAGTAGCAATTCAACATTTGCTCCCCAAGGAGAAAGTACTGGTGTTACAATTTCGCAAACTTTTATCGATACACGTCCAAGTGTTAATATGACCTTTATACCACAGGGCGAAAGTACAGCGCTCTCACAGACGCTACAAATGAATATGACTCGTGCTTCTAATGTTCACATTAGTCAAAATACTGCAATTGCAGACAGTCAATTTAAGAAACCCATGCCACCTGTAAACTCTAACTGATGTTTGTTGTTATTGTTATTTGTAAATGTCCCGTCGAGCGGCTTCAGATGTTTTTTATGGCCATATTGTTTTTGTAAACGTAAACACAAATCTGTAGAACAAAAAATAAATTTTCAATTTTATAGTTGATATAAGGACAAGAATCGTTCACCTATTGGATGACCTGATCACATACACAGATAACCACCATTATACATTAAGCGTTTTTTATATATAGTTTTTTTAAGCATGCTCTTTCATTTGAAACTAACCATATAAGATATGTACATCTTTAATAATTTTAAACATGGAACCTTTAGAACTAATAAATATAATTAAATCTATAAAACTGCTGTTGTAACGATTCAATATAATAAGGTAAAGATATCGAATACACATTTAATCCGTTACCGAAATATGTAATGTATATAAATGCATGTCGCTTAAATAACTAAGATTTGCACCTAGTCTCATACATTGAAATTTATATTTTCATGCATTTCATAAAAAACTTGAACATTGCAATATCCCTTTAGGGGCTGTTCACATATTACTAGGGTGTTTACTCGAGTTATGTTTGCTCGATTAATCGGAAAAATAAAATCGATTAATCGCTCGAGTAAAATAAAGTGGCTAATTTCAAATAAAGATTTATTTGAGTAATTTTGCGAGTGGAGTTATTACTCGAGTAAAATTATTTCAATAATTTTGTAAGTATTTTTTTTAAATAAAACGACTAAAATTTTTTGTAAAAAAAACGTTGGCCAAATGAAGTGCTAAGATACTACTTGTATATTTTGTTAGTTTAGTATGCATTTTTCTTTGTGTTTTTTTTTATTACGAGTTAAGAAAAAGTTTTCTTGTTTAATGTTGTTATTCCCTTGCCACGCAAATAATGGCCAACTTTCGTTTGAAAATATTTACTGCTTAATGATATATTCCATTTTATGCAATAATCAAGGGTTCAAATGATGACCACTTAAATCAATAATCTACCGTTCTATAGTCCATCTTAGGCAATAATTGATGGATCATCGAGGGTTTTAATATAGTTAAATTTCCATTTATGAAATAATCGTGGATTTTGTTTTGTTTTTAATTGCGAATTTTTAATTTTTTTATTAATAAAACACTAACAGCCTATCTTATTAGTGAAAATTTTGAAAAATTTTCAATTTCGACATAACATTTTTTTCCAAAGGATCACAAAATGGAAAATATTCAAAAGAAAAAAGCTTATTTTAGTTTTTAAAATGAAGTTTTGAAATTAAATTTAAAATTTGTTTTATAATACGTTTTTTGAAATAAAGTCGACTTTTTCGGTTTAAAGTCGACTTTAAATGTTCTGTGGTTAGGCTGTATAATTTTATTGAAAAAATTGTTGTATTAAAAATATATATATAAAAAGCTTACAGAAAAATCTTACTCGAGTAATTTTGAGATGAATTTTTTATTCGATTAACTCGAGTAATTTTTAACGATTAATTGATTTTTTCGAGTAATTAAAAAACCCCATTTTTTATTACTCAAACAATTAAAAGTCGAGTAAAATGAACACCCTACATATTACGTAACGCTCTTAAGGGGGAGGGGGTTATGACTTTTGTTAGGGTAGAGGTATTCTGTATGCGTATTTCAATTAAAATGTATTACAATGTACCAAAATAAAAACTGTATTTATGGAGTTATAACAGGGTATGCAGTTTTTATTTATAAAATGCAAGTGATTACACTAATATTAATAATAAATAATTATAAAATTAAAGGAATTATGCCGAATAAAAAAAAAACAAAAGAACTAATACTAAAATACTTAATTGTTTAAAAAATGCAATGTTATATGCTTTTTAATTTAGTCGCGAGGTAAATTATCATAAAAGAAACGGCTATCTTCAGAAAGTGATCTTCACAATTGTTCTAAATCCTCAAACTTTTTGACAGTGATCTTTCTTAGATCTTCATAAAGGTTTGGAAACTGAGAAAACGGAATTTCGGGTGATTTTCTTTGTGGTAATTCCTGCCATTCATCTTAAAACAAAAGTGCCTCACTATTTGAAGAATTAAACACTATCAATTAAATGGAAATAATATCCGTTTCTATCTTTTAAATCTTAAAATGTTAGATTATGTACCAGTAGTTTTCTTCTATAATACAAATTTCAACAGTGAGGTGACAATATATGTAGATAGCAATGCCGCGCTCAAAGCGATAAAGGTTGGTTATCCTTCAAGGACATGGGGAAACATGGTTACGTGTAGGACATCTAGAGATCTATGGCCTAAACCAGACATTAATGGAACCAAAATGATACTAGGTCTGAATAGGTCAAGCTTAATTCGAGTTTACATAGGTGGGATAGTAGCATTCCGGACCTCTGCAGACTATGTCTAGATGAGGATTCGTCCGAGCCGGTAGAACACATTCTCTGTCACTTCAGGGATCTGCAACAGTGCAGTTTGCATGATATTGTAGGGTTCACCACTGGTCTCAACTGGCCTAGATAGGGTACTCACCTTCTCCCTCTACGATTTTCTATTATCTTTTCTCTTCCTCTATCTTCTATTTTCCTCCTCTTCTAGTAAAGGATCACAATGGACCCCTGGGGTCTCCGAGTGAAGGTGTCGCTTGACACCTCCTTTATTACCTAACCTAATCTACAGAAAAATCACAAAAAAATGTTCATTTAAATTCGACGGCGCCTAAGAAAGATTATGTTTAATTGTTTAATTATTAAACCGATAATTCATTAGAGTAAAAAGTTACAGCAGGTTTTCTTATTAAGCCGACTTTATGATCATTTACAAATTTTTGTTTGATTTTTTTTATAATCGTCAAACGTTTACTCTTTAAAAATATTAAAATTTCAAGATAAAAAAACTTTGTGCTCATTGGTTTATAGCGATTAAAATGTACAACGATGTATAAAAATATATTTCATTTTATTCTATACTTAACATAGTATTTTTTCAACAATTACAAAATATTTGCAATATTCTTACATATTTTCCCCAGAGCTTCGGTTGTCAAGTTTTGTAAAGATGTTATATCTTCTCCCTTATCACAAGCTTTTGTTAGTTCGGGATCCAATGGCAGTGATCCCAAAAATGGGACATTCATTTCTTCACACATTCCTTTTGCTCCGCCAGTTTTTGCTGGAAATATTTCCGAAGTGTTGCCGCAATGGCCACATCGAAAACTACTCATGTTTTCAATGACTCCCAATATTTCTATTCCTTGTTTTTTGCAAAAGTTAATTTCTTTGCGTACATCCAGTAAAGATACTTCCTGGGGTGTAGTAACAATAATTGCTTTAAGGGTGTTAGATGAGCTTTCATCCCGCAAATATGTTACCACTGATAGATGTTCATCAGATGTACCTGGTGGAGTGTCGAGTAACAGCAGGTCTAAGGTGCCCCAATCAACTTCACTTAAGAACTGTCTTATCATGCCATTCTTTTTTGGTCCACGCCAAATGATGGCATCATCTGGTGAGCCTAACAGAAAACCAATCGACATTAAACAAATATTATCATCTACACCCACTGGAGACCATCCGGAACCAGACTGATGAACATTTTCTCCTTCTACACCCAAAAGGCGTGGTTGTGATGGCCCGCATATGTCTATATCCAAAACTCCGAAATTTTTTTCATTATAACTTTTAGCCAAATAACGCGATAGCAACATGGTCACCGTACTCTTTCCTACACCTCCTTTACCTGATAATATTAACAGTTTATTCTTCACATCTTTCATGGCTTCTGTTACTAAAGCTTTGCCGGGATCTTCAAGTTTCTTGTTGGGATCACTGCATATTTGTTGATTGGGACAACCTTGACAGGCATTTCCCAAACCAGCATTGGCGCTTTCGACACCTGGACAATTTTCGGGTTCAGGCATCATCTTGCTAAGGAAATATTAAACAAAACACAATAATTGGATGTTAAAGCAATTTGGTATAAAATAAATTTATTGTGAAATAAGCACCAGCTGATCGCGTTGCCATATCACATAAGTGTTGGGTTTGCCAACTGAAGTGTAATTTAACTTTCAAGCTACACTGAAAGAAATACTGGGCACGTAATACAGGCATTTATTTAAACCTATATACAAATTAAATTTTAATTATTTAAATTTTTAGATTAATTTTGTCTGCTAAATCTAAAAGTGATTTTAGTTTTTATTTTTTTAGTTTTTATTTTTTGACTCTAAACGGCAACACCTAGGTTGGTTCGAATTGCTTAAAATAGTCCCTTGAAAATTTGAGCTCAATCGGACAAGGGGAGGGTTCAAATATTGTTTTTAATAAACAAAAATACTTAATATTTATAAAAATAAATACTTATTTTGCAATTGGATTAAAATTCATTAATATATTTTTAATATTCCGCTATTTTGCTATGGGAAACTAAAAAAACTTATTTTATTACTTTTATAATATTAAAAAAACATTAAAATATTCATTATTACTTTTATAAAAATGAAACTTAGGTACAATTTAACAAGCATATAATCAAATTATGGCTTAAAAATTACATTTGAAATACTAAGATTTCAAATCGTAGGTACGACGAAACGGTTCAAGATATCGACACCATTTCTTGTGTTTTATTCTCTTATTTGTTTTTTTTTTTATGAACCTAAAATGATAATTTATAATTTGTAACATTTGTTAACAAAATTTTCAAAAAATAATTTTTGAAACTAAAATCTAATTTTGACATTTGACCCCGGGGAAAAAAGGTTTATACTTTCATAATATTAAAAAACATTACCGCATACATTCTCCATATACTGGGCAAAAATACTTATTATTACTTTTGTTAAAATTAACTTAGATTTTTTAAGCCCACCTGAGAAAAAAGGAAAATTTTCTAATATGAAAAAAAAAACTAAGTAAATTTGATAATATTTTGACGAAATTCTGCTGTTTAGTACTTACAGGCCATAGAATTGTAAATCATATCTTACTTTGGATTTTTTTTTATTCTAAATTCATTAAGTTATTTATTGGGGGAAAGCGTCCCCCATCCGATTGACCTAAAATTTTCAAGAAATTATTTTTTTAGTATTTCGAAAAAATGTGCGGCACTCTAATGATACTGCTTATTTTCTTTCAAACATATGAATTGAATTGAAGTCGATCGATTTCTGATATATTTTTGAGATAATTTTCGGTTATTTCCCACAAATAAATTAAAATTTAGGCTTTTTGTGGCAATTTTGAAAATTATCTAAAAATATATTTTTAAAATCGATCGATTTAAAAATAATCTATTTCCATCACATATTTTGAATGAAACATTTTTATGTTATAAATTTAAAAAAAAAAATCTGACTTATGCCAACACAACTTGATAAGAGACCTTGTGAGAAACCAAATAATTCTGTTTTTCTTATTTTATTAAAATAATTGATATATTTCATAATAAGTCCATTTGGAAATCGAGACAATAAGAAAAAAAAACAATGCAATAGGCAATAAATAAATAAAAAATGACCTAAGCTTTTAATTTTTAATTAGTTATATACTTTTTAACTTTAATTTAGTTAATTTTTTAATTGCTGCAAAATTTAAACTGCCTGCTTTTCTTTTGTTTACGTTGTTGTTGTTACTGAACTTTTACAAGCAAAAATTTTGCCCGTAACATTTTACGACTTTCCGACTATTTTGTAATAATTTGTACAAATTTTAACGTAAACGAACGAACATAATGTTACTACTATATCAGTTAGTCAAATCATGATTGACTCTATAAACTTTTTAAATATGTTTTCAAAAACGATACTTTATCGTTTTTTGGTTTGTTGGGGTGTCGTTGGACTTGTTGAACTTCATAATACTCAACGGTAATACTGATGTACAACGATGGTTTTGTTTTGGTGTTTTTGACATTTTGTTTACCATCAGCTGTTGGCTTTTTTATATGAACGTTTTTTATATTAACATAATTTTTAACATTCAATTTCGCAACTACACAGTAATATCGAGTGGTTCAATATATGTGCCAGCTTTGTTAAGACCATCCATTAACTCGGCCGTCCATATCAAATATCTGATTAACAGACGGATTATTTTGGTTTAGTTGTGCTTATTTATTGATTAGAAGCTCTGCTCAAGCGACAAAGCATCGTTGTAAATAATAATAGCTGTATAGAAAATCAAAACAATTGCAACTGCATATAATAAAATGGATGGATCGATTCAATTTAATGTAAAAAATGGTACGAGTACTAATGGCGTTACAATGAATGGATCTTCCGGCAGCCAAAAAACTGGTAAATACATACTTGCCTACATACATTAATATTCTTTCCGACAGACCCGGCTTGAATAAAATAGAGTTCAAGTTCAAAGTCCGTAAAGGTGAACTTGTTTTATTTTGTGAATAGTTTCTTTTTGTATTTTGTTGTCTGTTTTCTTTTAATTTGCATAATACCTTTTAAAACCTAGACTTAATGAATGTGTCGAAAACATCAGCAATGTTTGTTGTATACCTTTTAATTTTGTATTTTTTGTTTTTCTATTTCAGATGAGTCTGTTCGCACTAGAGATTCCTGGGAAGAAGTCTCTATTGAAGTGCCCTGGGGCACTGTACAAGGTAAGGAAAATACGCTAACGCTAAAAAATATAAAAATGTAAATAGGTATACTTTTGTTATCATTATGTCTACACACACCTTTCTAATAATATTTGGGTTTATTTGCTTATCGTTTTTATTGTCATAATGACTTAGCACATTAACTAAAACTAGTAATAAATGGTATTGTCTAGCAAACTTTGCAATATGGGACTAATTTCAATAATTTTTACTATACTCTGATTCACTTATATATGTATAGGCCCACCTAAAACACCTGACAATATTAAGAAATCACCAAAAGAAAATGTATAAGATATTAATAATAAGTATAGAAAACCTGAATAGACAAAACAGATGAAATGTTTAAACATAAGAAAATAATAATGGGCAAAAAACTGAGGTATAAGTCTATCAAAAACGCTAAAAATTTAGATTACTCCAGACTTACATATATATAGTTCCCACACAACATTCCAATTGGAACCAGTTGTGCTTCTCTCAGACAATGAGCTGCATCCAATTCTTTTTTTAGACTAATTGAAAGGTACCTACGTTTTAACTTCGGCTCCGAACGGCAAATGCTTTAGTTAGAGAATTTTTAAAATAGCCTAATACTCTATAACAAATAACTAGCTGAATTACGAGGTGAACCGCTTTTTTGAAAATTTAAATTTTTTTCAAGTTGGTCTGGCCAGGGATCGAACTTGGGACCTCTGGTATGCTAGTGGTTCAGAATCATTTTTCATTGGTCAAAACCCTAACTTTTTAACTAATACAGATTTTTTAGTCGTTTTTGTTTTAGTCAATAGATAACATCTTAAGCTTTTGTCGAGTTTATTAATATATGTACAGCGGTTGAAAAGATATCAAAGCTTAAAATTAAATTTTTGAACTGTAATCCCGTTTCAAATGTACTAACCTATTTTTACTCACTTCCTCTTAACCGATTTCGCTCAAATTGAGGCCACAAGCCAATCTTGGATGTCAATATAATATTTTGTTATCCTTAGGTTATCCTCTGTTTTCATTGAGGTGTTTTCCGTATTTTCATTAGGAAGGCCCAAATGAAGCAAAAATTTTAAATTTAAATTTTTAAAGTAGAATATCTTTAAAACCATTAGAGATAGGATACGCATGTCGTTTTTTTTTGTAGATCTTGACCTACGCTATTATTATATAATATGATTCATCAAATCGGTGCGGAAATGACAATTATATATTGTTTTAAGTGATTTATGAGTTTGAGGTGCCCTACTTTTGGGCGCCGATTGTTCCGCCAATGAAAAAAAATTTTGCATGGTCTTAGTATTAGTAGAACAACGTTAAGAAGATTCATAGGCATACTTACGGGCCAATATGCCCAAAACTCGAGGCTTGGCTTGTTACCTCTACTACTTCTTCCCAAAGTTTAGGATATTTTAATAAAATTTGACACAGAAATTTGTCTAGCTACTAAGATTATCGGTTTTGAAGTTGGCTGAAATGGGTTAGGAACCTCATAGTGCTGACTTATTTTTCTCTCTCATATCAGACATAATACCGGAAATGACTCAAATATACATATGTTAATCTCGAAAAATTGTAAAATTTAGAAAATTGGTCTACATTTGGCCTCTGTCCAAACTTGGCCTCAGTAGTGTAGAGTATCGTATGTTCGGGCTTGACCGACTTTTAATCAATTTTATTAAAATAAAATTTGATTATTTTTTTTAATACTTCCGGAAGAAAAACCAATTTAAATTTAAAAATTTGCTATCTTATTTCGTAGTATTTCGTATTTTTTATGACGAATGAATTTCATCGGCAACTGACCAAAGGTTTTTAATAGGATTAAGATACGACTAAAGTCGCCATTGCATTATATTATTAATTTACTACCCTTTGAGGTTTGCTTGTCGTCATTATCTTGCTGGAACATCCTACACTCATTTAATACTACCTATGCAATTTTATATAAGTATGCATATAGTAATTAGGTTACCTTCTTTGGAAAGGGGATAGTAAAAAGGTGATAAGCTTTTGAAAATAAGAGATAAAGAGATATATTATTAAATACTGTAATTTCTCGTCTATTTTTAGAACTATAAAGTTGCGCCATATGTTGTTATGTAGACGCATTATTCAAGGTATTTGTTATACATTCTTTTACATCGACGCATCCTCCAATGGAGGAAGCTGTGGAAGCAGTATCTCAAAGGGAGGGTTAAATGTAGGCCGATTGTCATGACATTTCGCATATACATTTTTGTTTGCATTAAAACTTAACTGTATCAAGGAACCTTTATGTTCTTAAGATTTATAATAGTTTTTGTGATTAGTTTAAGTGACTAATGAGAGTAGTAAGTGTATGGGAATAATGGTAAAATAAACAGGCATTTCACATATCCCGTTCGGAATTGAAACCATTCCGTAGTTGAATTCCGATCGGAATATTTATAGGTTCCATAGATTCCAAAAAATTTCAAATGCTCTAAAACAGTATTAAACACGATTTTTTCAATTGAAATCAGTAACTCTATCTTTGTTTCAACAATAACACTGAAAGGAAATTGTTCAAATATTGAATAAACAAAAAAAAAACATACAATTTCAATCATGATACAGGTACATATATCTTGATTTCAATTCCATTTTTAAAACAAAGAGGTTTCATTAAGAAATAATTTTCGTTTTACTTTTTGTATAGAAGCAAAATATGGAATTCATTTCACTTCCGAACTGAATTGAGTTCTGTGACATGGCTGATATATCGATTTAAACAAAATTACGGGCAAAATTGTGGCATCGAATCGTTTGAAAAAAATGTTTATCTATATCGTCCCTCCTTAAAGTATCCCGTCTGACCCTAAAGCTGTCCTCCAAGAAAGTCCCGTACGTGTTATTTTATGTTTTTAAGATTTTTTTTTTAAATTTGACATTAAGTTTCAACGAATATGTGGGAAAGTATGTCTCCCACGTCATAACCCCCAGTGATGTGGAAATAACTGGATATTGAAGGAGGCGTTAAGGTATCCTGTCAGTGCACCGTTGAAAAACAATCTGACGTTTACCCCCGACTGCGAACCGAAAGCTGTTGGCACTGATAACTCTTAAAAAATTCGGGCGATTATTTAGTATTTTAGGCAATTGCGAAAGCCAAAAACGCTTAATTACAATTTGAATATTTTCTAAAACCAAAAGGGCTTAACTACAATACAAATTTTGTGCAAAATGTAAAATATTTTGGTTTTAGTGAATAAAATCACTGTTTTGACCGAATCTAATAGTATCATACTTGCTATTTAATTGTTAATTGGAACATTAAATCAATTTTATTAAAATAAAATTTGATTATTTATTTTAATACAAATTTTTTTTTAACAAAAAAACAATTTTAACTTAAAAATTTGCTATATATGCTATATAAAAATTTGCTACAATACAAATTTTGTGCAACATTTTAAATCTTTTGTTTTTAGTGAATAAAATCAGTCTTCGGCCGTATGCATAAAAAATTTTGTGGATAGATGTATTTTGGATAGATGGGTTGCTGTATCATAATCAATCAAAAAAGTATAAATTGAACGCGAGCTTACAAACATAATAAACGTTATTTTGCATTTCTGGGGGGTAACTGCGTATCTCGACTCGAAAATAAAATTGTTCGAATTTGTATACTTAAAGAATGGTGTTTCGAAAATAATTTCTTTCGAATCGAGTTACGCGGTAATCCCCCTGATCCCTGGAAATGCATTATTCAAAAAATACCTGTATATAATTAACTACATTTTATAATAATTAATTGCATGTAAATGTTTTTAATTTTTATTGTTTGACTAATCCATCTAATTTAATTAATTTTCAGGCAAATGGTGGGGTAGTCGTAACAAACAGCCAATATTAGCATTGCATGGTTGGCAAGATAATTGTGGTACATTCGATAGATTATGTCCACTTATGCCGCCAGATGTACCAGTACTTTGCATTGATTTGCCAGGTCATGGCAAATCATCACACTATCCTCAAGGCATGCAATATTTCTTATTTTGGGATGGTATATGTTTAATCCGTCGCATTGTACGCAAATTTGGCTGGAAGCGTGTTACATTGATGGGCCACTCGCTAGGCGGTGCTTTGACATTTATGTATGCCGCTAGTTTTCCCTCAGAAGTAGAGAAATTAATAAATATCGATATTGCTGGACCAACTGTTCGCAGTATTGAACGTCAAGCAGAAACAACCGGCTGGGCATTAGATAAAATGCTGGACTATGAAACCTTACCTGAGACTAAGGTTCCTTGTTACAGCTACAATGAAATGGTAAAACTGGTATTAGACGCATATGACGGCTCAGTTGATGAATATTCGGTGAAGATTTTAATGGAACGTGGCATGCAAACTGCTCCACAACATTTACATAAAAATGGCTATCACTTTTCCAGAGACTTGCGCCTCAAAGTTTCATTATTAGGAATGTTTACGGCAGATCAAGTATTCGCTTATGCCAAGCGTATACGTTGTAAAGTTTTAAATATTCGTGGTGTTCCTGGCATGAAATTTGAAAATCCTCAAGTCTACGAGAAAGTTATTGAAATTTTAAATGAAAATGCTGAACTTGTGATATATAAAGAAGTACCTGGCACACATCACTTGCATCTCTGCACACCGGAAAGAGTTGCTCCAATTATTAATGAGTTTTTAAAAGCATAATATGGATTAAAACACAAAACATAACTAACTTCTAAGTCAGTTGTGTGGGGGACAAGTGTGAGGCTTAACTAATGAAATTTCTTTAAGATGTCTAATTTTAAGTTGTATGTATTATTTTTTATTATCATTAGAGAGTGCAAATATTTTAGTGATATGTGTAAACACAAATGCATAAATATTTTTTTAAGGTCTTTAATAACAATTTGAAATTGTTAAATTTAGAAAAATTATGGAAATAAAAATTAAATGAAAATTGACGTTCTTTTCATAAGTTATTTTTATATGCAGTTCTTAATTTAAATCTATCCAATATAATGTTTGTTCCCGTACTCTAGCAAAACAGTCAGAAGTTACCCAAAAAAAAAACAATTTGTATTGAAAATTTTGTACGGGAACGCTTTTGAGTAAGTTTGGGTTATTTCGTTAAAGTAAGGAAACACACATATAATCAATTGCTAATTGATTTGTGTGTTCACTTAATCTATTTAAATAATACCCGCTTAATCTTACTTTCACAAGTAAAGTTTTTTTAATCAGGTTTTATTTTCCTACTGTTAAGCAAATAAATTTTGCTATTTTTTTTTGTTTTGTAACTTTTGAAATTAAAAAGTAACGACTCTTTCCACTCTCTATTTCATCTGGCAATACTGTTTTAATTTCTTGATAAGTGGCAACACCATTACTTTTAGATGTTTGTTTGAAGGCATTTAGATTAGGTGACATCGTCTTGCAACAAGTGTCATGTACCGACTAATGTTGATCATTGAAGTGTTATCAAAAGAATAAAAACGTTACTTTTGAATCTTTTAAATTTTATGATTTCTACTGCCTTGAAGGTCTATTTAATATAAAGCCACCCTATTTTTTAAAGTATAAGTCTAAAAAAAGTAATTTAGGCCGGCGTAAAAAACTTCTTCATACCTAAGAGAGTTTTATACACCTTCATTTCGGATATATATTATATATTCTAGTCTATTTTGTCCATTATTTACAGAATTTTTCTGTTTCATGAACGTGTTGTTAATGCCATAACAACAAACACCGCCAAAACGCCCATATACGATTTTTTATTTTTTTGTTGTTGTTTTGGTATTACACTGTTCCCCTTTAACTTTGTAAAGGATGGGATATTAACTTAGCTGATCTCTGAAAATATCGTCGTCCGAATTTCTTTCTTAAAAGAAGTTGATGTTTTGATGTTTTTGAAGTGTTGTTTATTTTTTTCTCGTTAAATTGTATTTGCTGTAATTAAAAATGATATGGCTGTTATAATCTGGGGAAGGAATCACCCGTGAGAATTCTATTAATTTGACGTATTTGTATACCACTTAGACCGCATTTATGAGATTCAAATCTTGATTTTTTTATGATTATAGAGGTTCTTTTTTTATAGTCTTTTTGATTTTGCTTAGTTAATTTTTTATATTCTCTTTCCCATTCATTATAGGTTTTCCTTTGTTTTAGGTTGCTAGCATCATTTTTTTATGTCTGAAGATGGAAATCTTGACCTTATATTATTGCTATCTTTGCTGCTTCGTCAACAATGTTGATGCCTGCTCAGTGTTGCCACTTCAGGTGTAATTACACATATCATGTGTAATTTTTATTTTCATGTGTAGCCGATGTGTAATTGGCTGCATGTGTAATTCATGTGTAATTTCAATTTTTGTCATTTTTG
This sequence comes from Stomorhina lunata, assembly GCA_933228675.1. Taxonomy (NCBI): domain Eukaryota; kingdom Metazoa; phylum Arthropoda; class Insecta; order Diptera; family Rhiniidae; genus Stomorhina; species Stomorhina lunata. Next base: position 85,678,981 of record OW121741.1, on the reverse strand, counting down.
AGTACTAACAGCTTACAAAACTTGCATTTTAAAAAATAAATTTATGTGCGTACCATTCGAAATCGTGCATATAATGCAAACTTTTTATTCTAACTACATAAAAATGTATGTTTTAAAATCCCAGTACTTATTTGAAATCAACCATTCAGATTAAAATATATATGTTTTTTAAAGAATATATATTTTAATCTGAATGCTCATGAATCTTTGACCACAATTTCTAATTCGGGAAAAAATTATACTTCATGATTTTCGAGAATTTTATATTCGTTATATTAAAACAATATTTAATTTAAGTGACGATATTTATTCAATTGGGATACTGTTAATCACAAAATTGCCCAAACTTTTCAACCATTATATGTGACCTTTTCCGAGAAAAGGAACTTAGTGTGTCAAAAAAACGAGTTTAGAGTTAGCAGCGGATTCTGGTACCTAAAAGAGTTTAGAATAAGATGAAATAAGTTAGATTTCTGATAAAAATTTGTTTGCCATAAAAACATACAAAACGAACTTGGGAAAATCGATAAAAATGAAAATAACCTTAAAATTTATTTTTTTTAGTTTTTCTGAAAACTTTATTTTTATACACTAGGTCCCTTTTCTCGGAGAAGGTGACATATATGTTTAACAAAAAGATTTTCATTCAATGTCGATTTGCAAACTCTTGACATGCACCTTTCGATTTTGAAACTTTTGGGCTTTGGAGCCAGAAGATTATTAGATAAAAGTTTTTGATTTAAAGAATTCCTTGGAAATAGATTGTTTCCTACTTTGCAAAAATTTATTAATGGTAGACCAATTTATGAACCTACACAAAAAATATTAAACAAGAAGTAGAAGATTTTCAATATAGTCGTTATGTATTTTTTTTTGAAATCGATTTGAAATAGTATACATTAATTGTTTTCTTTTCAAGCGTTATGAAATAAAAAAAAGATGAACATTAATTTAAAAAACTACAAATCATTTTTTTTAATTTTTAACAAAAAAAAAAAATTAATTAAATTAAATTCAAAACATGTTATTTTGCCAAAAAAAATCATGTGTAATTCCTAATTTCATTTGTAATTTTGGCACGATCCATGTGTAATTTAACATTTGGTTGGTGGCAACACTGTGCCTGCTATACCTTTCTGAGATAGAATATAATGTATTTCCAGTTTTTCCATACCATAGGTACGGATTATATTATGTCCTTTGGGTTTTGTTTGAAGACAGGTTATTTCACTTTTACTGTCCGTTAATATTGCAACTTTTTGATATCCTTTATTATACCCTTCACCACCATAGGTGGAAAGGGTATTATAAGTTTGTGCTGATGTATGTAACGCATAGAAATATTTGTCTTAGACTAATAGGCTCATAATCACTTTCTGAGTCGATTTAGCGATGTCCGTCCGTCTGGCTGGCTGGCTGGACCCCTATGTAAACCTTGTAATCAAACTACAGGTCGCAATTCTAAAGATAATTTGATGAAATTTGGTACAGATCATTTTTTTGATAATGGGACCATGGCTATTGAAATTGGTCAAAATCGGTCCATTATTTGTGGTACCTCCCATAGGTCCCACTTCCCAGAATTGACATATTGGCCACAAATATCAATATTTTTTCATGAAATTTAAAACAAATATTGCTTATGTAAATTAAAATCACTGTACCAAATTTCGTTGAAATCGGTCCACATTTGATCATAGCTCCCATACAAACTCTTCTTTAAAAACGCACTAAATGAGACAAAAAAAATTACTAAAACGCTCGTAAATCTAAAGATATTGAAAATTTTGAGTTTATTTTTTGCATACATAATTCTTGTAACAACTGTAAACTGTCAAGTTGCAAAATTTCGAGATAATCGGTCCACATTTGACCCTAGCTCTCATATAAGTCTAAATGACGAAAACAGGTTAAATATATGTATAAGTTTTGAGAAAATGTTTGTATGATGGCCAAATTTAGCAAATATTTGTCTTTATACAGGAAAAATAACACCTTTGATCTTAGTGGTGATGGGTATCGTATAGTCGGGCTTGACCGACTATTTCTTGTTAATAATTATTCTTACTTGTTAATAATTATTTCTGTGGCTTTTTTGGTGGTAATTAGTTCAGCATTCATGGTAGATTGAATATTGTTTAACTTAAACATTTCTGTAGTTTTATTGTACAAATTTTTACAAATGTTGTTAGCGTTGATTTCATTAATTTTTGGAGGAATATTTGTTGAACAGTTTCATCATTGGAGTTTTCTTAATTTTTTTCCGCGATTTTCTCTACCGAATAAATCATGGAATAGTGTTATTTTGTCCGTTTTTTCCGTAACGTTTTTTAATATTGTTAAAAATCAGTTTGTATTTATCGTAAATAATATATATATATATATATATATATATATATATATATATATATATATATATATATATATACGCATTAGTTACAGAAGTTTTAGATAGTCGTTATGAGGTGAACAGCTTTTTTCAAAATTTTAATTTCTTTTAATTGGATCTGGTCAGGAATCGAACTTGGGACTTCTGATATGCTATGCGGATGACTAACGGCGGTTCATGGTAAATGGTTGTTGGTATTTCCTTTTTTAGATTTGGAAGAAGCTGTTCTAGTTGGCAGTTTTTTTTTCTATCTAGAAAGAGCTGAAGAAATTGTAGCAGATTTTACCTCTTAGGAAGGAACTGGTACTTACGGATCATGCCAAATGTTTGGGAGTGATTCTGGACTCTAAGCAGTCCGGGAACTTAAACACCCAATCTAGGGTGTCTAAGGCCTCCATTGCACTATACTCGTGCAGAAGAGCTCTAGGCAACCCGTGGGGCTTATCCCCGTCCAATACCGCATGGCTCTTTGGAATGGTTGCTAAACCTATATTCATGTACGGCGCTCTTGTCTGGTGGCCTGCCCTTAATAAGGCAAATCAGCGAGGATCCTTTGTCAAGATTCTCAGATCCGTTGCCCTCATGATTACTGGTGCTCTAAGGACTACACCTTCAAAGGCACTCTTTGCTATGCTCAACTGGCTCCCGGTTGAGCTAATGGCCCAATCCGTAGTGTTGTATAGTCAACGAGTTGAGTTCTTTTTCTGGCTGTCACCGCATCAACTACTTTTATTATTTTTGTATTAATAAATATAATTAACTCTTATTACCAAAATTAAATAAATTGAATTTAAATGAACAAAGTCTTTAACTTCTTTTGATGGAAACAAGGGAACCGGCCGAGGGTAATAAAGAGTTAACACATAGCTCTAAACTCAGCAATTAGGTTAACAACTGCCGGTGAATGGTCTTCTTTATCTTTAGGCCACTGCACTATTTTGGATAAACTAACTAATATCTTCTTTATCCCACTTTTTGGGACAAAAGTAAAATTCAAGCTCCCCATACAATGCAGTATTTTTCAAGCTGAAATCTCGGCTATTTATATGGCGAGCAAGTGGCACACGTTCCACCAAATATACTCTAACTATATTTGTTTCTGTACGGATAGTCTTGCCGCTATTCATTCCTTATCATCGGTCTACCCGACATCCGTTCTCATCCGTGAATGCCGGGCATCCCTAAATGAGATGGCGAGACATTCCAACATCGAACTTTACTGGGTAAACAGTCATAGTAATGTACCAGGCAACACCACTGCGGACAACCTAGCAAAAGGTGGTGCTCTCCTTAGTCAGGAGAATATTGACCAATTTATAGGTATACCGCTATCTGCATACAAACTGCTCATTAAGCAGTTTCTTTTTAGGTCTGCACAGATCTATTGGTCCACAGAAACGAGCTGTTTGATCTCTTGACTCATATGTCCAATTTACGATTGTAAGCGTTCTGCAATCTTGTTTAGCTTTCCGCGCCATAGACTTCGCACCCTTATCTCAGTACTCTCAGGACACTGGTTAATAGGTTTACACGCTAGAAGACTTAATCTTCAAAGCAATGACTACTACAGAAGCTGTCACAACGTAGAGGAGGAAGAAACCATCACACACTTCCTCTGCCACTGCCCAGCCCTTGCTGATATTAGGACACTTCATCTGGGATTCCCTTTCTTGCATGATTTATCAGAGATCGGAACATCAACATTCGTAAAATTTGCTCTTTTATTAGTGCAACTGGCTGCCTCTAACTGAGCCTCTTATATATCGGTAGTTTAGAAATTTTTCTTTTCTCTCTCCTGCAGGAATCACAAAGGGACCTCTATTTTGGACCCAAGTGTGGCGAACCATACGGGCTACCTAACCTCTTAACAGTAAAATAATTGCCATGTAAATAAAGCTAAAGCCAACTTTTTTTCAAGCCCATATGCCTATAAACTAAAAAAGTATGCTTTTAAATAATTAACAAAGTCATAGTGTAAATTGCCTCTTATACTTTACATTTCTTTTCTGTGTAAAATAGTCATATCAAATGATTAAAAATGCAACTCTGAAAATATTAAAGAAGTTCTTTGGTTTTCGAGTACTCAAAATACCCGAATACTAAATACATTTACAACTCTATTGTTTGTTAATTTTAAAGAACCGGCCCGGATGCGTCTATTTTCACTTTTCGACGATAGATTTTCTTCGTGTGATTTTAAAATATAAATTTCGACCAATTAGTGTATTAAAATTGTTAAAAAACATATTAAAAGCTCGTAAAAAAGAACTGTACAAAATATTTAATCAGATTGTGTTAATTAATTTGAATGTAAATTTCGTAAATTATTGCAATAAGCAAAATTTAGTTTTTGCTTAAAATAGCAGAGAGGAGTGGTAAAAAGAGCGCAATAAAAGTAATTGTGTATGTATTTAAGAGAAAAAAAAAAAAACAAAATCTTAAAAATAAACAAGATTAAAGCAAAAGAAATTAAAAGTAAAACAAAACAAATATGGAAAAAATACCAACAAGAGCAAGGAGAAGTTTCGTTAAGTTTTTAGGAGTATTATCTGCTGGTCGTTTTGGTGAAATTGGGTTTCCGTCCAGGCGTCAATGTTCGCTGCTTGTGTTTACATTAAATAAAAAGCGCTGTTGAATTCAAACGTACGTTTCTGTTAACATTAGTTTAGTACAGTTGCCGTACAAGAGTACTTGTCTGCTATCTGGCGTTTGCTTCTTTTCGTTTGCTGTTAGTTAATGCTCTCTTGTGTGTGTCTCTTGGTGGTGGTTAATTTTCCGTTCAGTTTTGTTTTCGGTGTGTGACTTTATCTGTCCGTTTTATTTTAATATTAATTTTGATTCTTGATTTTGTTTTTTTATTGCCTACCAAATCGACATTGTTGGCGAGTGTTTTGGGAACACATTTAATAAATACAGATTTTGTGCCTAGTGCTTTCTGCTGTTGACAGTTTTACTTTTATTTTTTTTTGCTTTAACATACTAGCCACTATATTAGTGCGTGTGTAGTTGTTTTATTTTTTTTATATTTTTCATTACGTTATACATGAATTTGTGTGTTTAGTCAGTCACTGTGGAATTTAATCAGTTCGCGGTCATTTGGATTTGTGCAAGACAGAAAATAAAGCTACAACTACTTGTCAAGTGTGCGAGAAATATAAAAGATATTACTAATATTCATCAAGAATTAAAGAAAAAGTTGTGAAATGGCAACAAAATCAAAACGTGCGGGTACTGCCACGCCCCAACCCGGCGGCACTAGTACACCCCTGATGACGGGCCCCAATCGTCCTGCCAGTCCTTTGAGTCCAACACGCCATTCTCGCCTGCAGGAAAAGGCTGAATTGCAAAATTTAAATGATCGTCTGGCCGCCTACATTGATCGTGTCCGCAATTTGGAAACCGAAAATGCCCGCCTTACAATTGAAGTGCAAACAACACGCGACACCATTACGCGTGAGGCCACCAATATCAAGTCTATGTACGAGAATGAATTAGGTGATGCCCGGCGTTTGTTGGACGATACAGCACGTGAAAAAGCCAAGCTGGAAATTGATATAAAGAGACTCTGGGAGGAGAATGAAGAAATGAAGGCCAAATTGGATAAGAAGACTAAAGAGTGTTCCGTAGCTGAAGGTGAGTTGTTTTCTTAATTTAATTTCTATTATCACTTTTCATCACCTACATATTTTTGTATGATTATGTACATTTGTATGTCCATTTTTACTTGTAAATATGTATGTATGTACATTTGTTTTTGTATATACGTTTTTGTTTTTTTTTTTATATTCTCTTCATGCGAACGTCAATGCCGTATTTATTTTTTTTCTTTCGATCTTTCTACACATGTGTCCGTTTCAAGTTGTCAAATCGTTGTTTTGACAAATATAAGGGTGACATTAATCTGATTGTACTAAAATAGGGTTACCAAGTAATCTACATCTCGTTTAATTAACATAAATTGGCAAACAAATATAATGGGTATAAAATATTAGCTAGGATATTACATTTTCTGAGGGCCTCAAACTGATTTCATTATAAACTCTTTTTTGAACAAGAAACTAAAAATTTAAAAAAATGAAATTTCTGTAATTTATGGTAATTTGTAGAAAGATGTATATCATGCACCAAAATATATTTCAAATGAGGTATCAAACTTCCCTCAATATTAACACAAGAGACTATTTTGAATATGTTGTAAATATGTTGGGATGTCATCAAAGAATTCACCCAAACTTTAAAATAACACGGTTGGTAACTTCCCCAAAGCATTTCAGGAAAGATCTTCGCGTGTATGAGGATAGCATACGAAGATACTTGATCCTTTAGATCATACCTCGTACATGGCAGAATTAAAGACACCACCAACTCCGCGATTTCAGGTTATCGCATTAATGCCCATAGCAGAAGAAGAAAAGAACCTGCCGCGAAAAACAAGATTCGTTCTGGCTCCACTGAGATCAGGATTAAGCATCAGATTAAATATCTTTTGGTCCCGTATAGACAGTGCCGTCCCCAACATACGCCCAGCTTGTGGTCAGGGTCCTCATGATACCACCACATTTTCAACTGTACCGTCAACTCTACTTCACTTAGTTCTGAGGATTTGTGGACTCATCCAGTAGAAGTAGCACAATTTCTTGGCCTTGATCTCCTAACAGATCCCGCATAAAAACAAAGTTATAAAATTATAAATGTTAGAGCCGTTACAACAACAACTATTTTGAAGAAATTGTATGTAAGGATGTGGTTTTCCCCAAAAATGTCAATATCTCGAATACTGATAGGTGTGAGGTTTGCCAACATATGTAGGATTAAATATAGAGCCCTTCAATGTTTCATTTGATATAAATAAGCAGTTTGTACCTTTTAAGATTACAAAGATATTCAGATGCGATGAGATAATAACTGACAATTAGTATCAAATGAAAGCTTAAAAAGTTTACTATAAAATCTACATAAACTAGATAAACTTTTGTGGAAAAAATTAAAAAAACATTTTTTTTGTTACTTAATGGGTTAATTTTGAGGGAGTTGCTCCACCTCATGTTTAACACTAATGATGCGTGATTTCCTTCATCCATAGGCCACGTCAATATTAATGTCTAATCTTTTCAAAGTATCTTTTTCTGTGAACATTTCTTTAGGTTCAAATACCTCAAAACATGGGCAAGGGATGGAACTAAGTTATTTAAAAAGCTGGGGAAATATGTTTAATTGCACTTTAAGGGAGGGATATTTCTTTTAAGACTACTAAAATTTACAGTATTTTTCAGAATTAATAAACAGCCTTATACAAAGTGACTAAATGGCTAAGAGATATAACAGTTCTGCGGGCTTTGTATCCCTTCGGCTCTAAATACTTTGCAACTTAATTTCAATCCTCCTAATGTTTTTGTATTGCTTATTAGAGCAAAGTATCGTCTACTGTAGGAGTTGTCATAATGCATTATGAGGAGGAAGAGATGGTTAGCCAACTTCTTTTCAATTGCCTCCCCAAGCGGATTTAGGGCTTAACATCTGAAAAACTATCCTTCAAAATTTCTGATCTTTTGCTCATAAACGTTGTTAAAACAGAATCTTTTTTTGTATCATCTGGGTGATTCTCTGCGTGCTTTTGATAAATCATTGGGTCCATATGTAGAATCAAAGTGGTCCTAACTCGGTGGCTCCGTTATCCACTTTCTAAACCTATTGTAATAAATTAGGATTCTTATGCTAAAGTGCCCAACAATTGTGTTAAGTGCGATCAGTCTCAAATGTTGTAAGAATACATAAATTTATTGTATACCCCTAATTTATAATTATTCCTAGAGAACTAAAACCGCATATGCTTGATAAGAATTAGGTCTAAAGCTAAATTTTGTTTAGTGAAAATCTTTGCGTTTTGTCATTTCGGAAGCCTATTGTTTTCAAGTGCATACAAAATATGTACATACAAGTTAATTGATTTTTTCCTGGAAGTAATTTATCATGTTATTAATATATTATTTTCATTTACTCTTTAACAGGAAATGCTCGCATGTATGAATCACGCGCCGCTGATTTGAGCGCCAAATTTAATGCTGCTAATGCTGATCGCAAGAAGGCTGTAGACGAATTGAAAGATTTGCAAAACGAACTCGATCGTTTGCGCAAGCAACTAGATGAGGCACGTAAACATTTGGAAGATGAGACCCTGGCTCGTGTCGATCTCGAGAACAACATACAGAGTCTGCGCGAAGAATTGACCTTTAAGGATCAAATACACTCACAAGAAATCAACGAAACTCGTTCACGCCGCCAGGTGGAAATCAGTGAAATTGATGGTCGACTTATGGAACAGTACGAGGCCAAGTTGCAACAATCCCTACAAGAATTGCGTGATCAATATGAGGGTCAAATGCGTGCCAATCGCGATGAAATTGAAATGCTTTACGAGCAGAAAATCAAAAACTTACAAGCTGCAGCCAATCGCAATTCGGGTGCTGCTGCCAATGCCATCGAAGAATTACGCACTACACGTACTCGTATTGATGCATTGAACAGTCGCATCAATGAATTGGAATCGACTAATGCTGCTCTCAATGCTCGCATCCGTGACCTCGAGCAATTGCTGGATAATGAGAGAGCACGTCACAATGCTGATATGTCAGTGTTGGAAGCTGAATTACAGCGTATGCGCGATGAAATGGCTCAACAGTTGCAGGAGTATCAAGATTTAATGGATATCAAGGTAAGTGTTGATTTAAGTGTTTAATTTATTTTACGTAATATGTGAGCAGCCCCTACATATTACGTAATCCCCTTACGGGGGAGGGGGTTATGACTTTTGTTACGGTCGAGGAATTTTGTATGCGTATTTCTAGGTAATTTATAAAAAAAAAATATTTTCTTAAATTCAAAATTTTTTTTTATAAGTTTTGCATACCCATCTATTTAGCCTAGAATTCAGGGCGCAGTGGCCAGTTAGAGAACCTATACATTTCCTAATATTGTGATTCTTTAAGAAAACACTAGCACCAGTGCCGATTTCCATTTTAGAGCCGTCTGTGAAGATCGAGTTCCTCTCAAACAGCGATTGACGATTATTCCAGCTGGTTCTATCAGGAATAACGGCCTCTGAACAAAAGTTCCTTGACTATGTAGTCAGATGCAGTAGAACCTGACTCGAGGCAAGAGACGTTCTTTCGGTTCAGTATGTTAGTGTGTCCTGCCTGCCTGTGCCTAAGTATGCATGACTCATGCAGCCTTAATAGACATCTAGTTGCTGTTCCCTTTATAAATAGATCCAAAGGGACTAGAGACATCATCACGTCTAAGGCCGCCTGAGGAGTGCTCCTTAGGGCACCAGTGATGCCTTTGCTACTACTTCTTTGAACTTTGTTAAAGAGACTAAGAAAGGAGACTTTATTTACCGCCTCCCATGATACTGCGCACCCGTATGTCAGAACTGGCTTAACAATGGTCGGGTATATCCACTATACTACCATTGGTAGAGCCTCAGCTCTTACCTACTGAGTTCCTGTAAAAGTAGTAGGCGTTAAGTCCCTTTTTCATTCTCTCAAGCATATTCTTCCCTTAAAAATTTGAATAATTTATTAACATATTTTTTACTTTCTGTTTTAAGGTATCCTTGGATTTGGAAATTGCCGCCTACGACAAACTCTTGTGTGGCGAGGAATCACGTCTTAATATTACACCATCTGCTACTGGTGCTACCGTAACTTCTCTTAGCCAATCATTACGTTCATCCCGTGCCACTCCACACCGTAAGACACCGATGCGTGCACCCTCCACTGCCCCTGGCGCTTATAAGCGCAAACGTACAGTTGTCGATGAATCCGAAGACGTGAGCCAATCTGAGTTCTTTGTTACCAGCAGTGCTAAAGGTGATATTGAAATTTCCGAATTTGATCCAGAAGGAAAATACGTCAAAGTCCACAATAAGGGACCAAATGAGGTACAAATTGGTGGTTGGCAATTAAAACGTAATGCCGATGGCAAAGAGAGTACCTTCAAGTTCCATCGCAGTGTAAAGATAGACGGTGGAGCTACGATAACCGTTTGGTCATCTGATGCTCCTGGAGCTACACACGAACCCCCAACCAACATTGTTATGAAAACACAAAAATGGTTTGGTGGCGAAAGCATAAAGACATCCCTCTTCAATAGTGACGGCGAAGAAGTAGCCGGTTCAGAACGTGTCAAACGTACCATTGTACGTCATGTTTCACGTCATAGATCTGGCGCTAATATAAGTGGACGTGCCAGCGTTTCAGTACTTGATGGTGTGGGCAACGAGGAACTCTATCATCAACAGGGTGACCCAGAACAACAGCAAGGCGAAGAAAAATGCCGTTTGATGTAAGAAAAATAGATGTGTTTTATAAGGTGTAGATTTAAAATAATAATAAAAAAACTAAACACTAAAAAGAACTATTATAGGATTAAGGACGGTATGTTAGATACTTGTCTATAAAAAAGCAAACAAAACAAAAAACGCGCAACATTACAGCTTTTGTTTTAAAACGATACAATTGTATTTGCCTCTTCCCTAATTTTATATGTGTGTTCCCTTTAATTAATTTATATTATGATTAATTTTTTATTTTGAATTCAAATTGCCGCAAAAAACAAACAAAATTTACTAATTTAGCCTCTTCATAACTACAATAGTTTTTCTAATTTTAGTATTAAGATTTCATTTGGTTGACTTGAATTTGTGTCTCCCAAAACAATTTTTTTTACATCAAACAAATAATTTAACTAAGAACTTTATAACAAGCAAATGTTTCTTTTCCATCAAAATTATAAAAAAAAACATATTTACATATTACAACATAGTAAAATACTACAATAAGATCTTGTCATAAATCCTAATGTATTTGCTTAAAGACTTACGATTTAACATATATAAATCGCAATAAATAAAAAACGTTTTTCATTTAACTTTTAACCAACAAAATGAACTCTTTACATTTAATTTTTTTATAATTATAAATTTCCAAATCATAAGATTACTTTCAAAACCTGCTATTTCAATATTAAAATTTTCGATTTTTTAAAAGTATTTAGTAAATAATATTCTTGAAAAAATTTATCAAATTTTTAAATTGTTAATATTTTTTTTCGAAAAGTTTCGCAACTCATATCACATTTATAGAATCACAAAAAGAGCAGTCATGAGTAAAAAATACAAGTTTTTTAAAAAAATGTACAAATTTATGTTTCATTTCGTTCTAAATTTTATGTTTTGCTAACCATAAGTTGTCTATAGAACTTTGCATACACAAGAACTATAAATAACTTTTCTTTTAAATTAAATAAACCATAAAATATACAAATTACAGAATATACATACATATGTTTAATTTTATAAATTTAAGTTTTTTTGTCTTATTTTTTTTACCTTAAAACGAGTATAAATTTGATTTTCTTAAAAAAAAAACAAAATTTTTAGGTTTAACTAAAAAAAGTTTGTAACCTTCCGTAATATAAAAGAAAAATAAAAGCAAATATAAAATATTTTTCAAAAATTAAAAAAAAAATGATTTTTTACTAAAAAACTAAAGTTGTAGAAAACCTCCGACTAGTTCAGGTTTGCGACAGGGGTAAATCTCAGTATCGTCTATGGAACTTTCTTTTTTACCTCCAGCCAACCTTCAGGAGATGACCCCTACTAATGCAAAACATTGTGTTGAATCTAGGAATATTTATTATGGAAATGAGGATAGAGGGACTAGTGAACTTTCCTACATCGTATATGGAAGGGAAAAGTTTAAAAAACATTTTTCTATAAAAATTTCATTAAAAATTTCTATAAGAAAACTTTATCAAATTTCATCAAATTTTTTTTTGAAGAAAAATTTCTATAAGAAAAATTTTATCAAAATTTTTCTTGAAGAAAAATTTTTCTTGAGGAAAAATTTCATCAAAATTTTTATTGAAGAAAAATTTCATTAAAAAAAGAAGAAAAAATTTTATTGAAGAAAAATTTCATCAAAATTTTTCTTGAAGAAAAATTTGATCAACATTTTTATTGAAGAAAAATTTCATCAAAATTTTTCTTGAAGAAAGATTTGATAAAAATTTTTATTGAAGAAAAATTTCATCAAAATTTTTCTTGAAGAAAAATTTGATCAAAATTTTTTTTTGAAGAAAAATTTCATCAAAATTTTTATTGAAGAAAGATTTCATCAAAATTTTTATTGAAGAAAAATTTCACAAAAATTTTTATTGAAGAAAAATTTCATCAAAATTTTTATTTGAGAAAAATTTCATTTCATTTCAAATTAATAAAAATTTTAATTAAAGGAAAAATTCATAAAAATTTTTATTGAAGAAAAATTTCATCAAAATTTTTTTTAAAGAAAAATTTCATAAAAATTTTTCTTAAAGAAAAATTTCATAAAAATTTTAATTGAAGAAAAATTTGATCAAAATTTTTATTAAAGAAAACTTTCATCAAAATTTTTATTGGAGAAAAATTTCATCAAAATTTTCTATAAGAAAAATTTCTTCAACATTTTTTTATAAGAAAAATTTCATTAATTTTTTTTTTGAAGAAAAATTTTATCAAAATTTTTCTTGAAGAAAAGAAAATTTAAAGAAAATTTTTATCAAAAATTTTATTGCAGAAAAATTTCATCAAAATTTTTATTGAGAAAAAATTTCATCAACATTTTTATTGAAGAAAAATTTCATCAAAATTTTTATTGGAAAGAAATTTAATCAAAATTTGTATTTAAGAAAAATTTCGTTAAAATTTAATCAAAGAAAAATTTCATCAAAATTATTGGAGAAAAATTTCATCAAAATTTTTATTGAAGAAAAATTTCATCAAAATTTTTATTGAAGAAAAATTTCATTAAAATTTTAATTAAAGGAAAATTTCAACAAAATTATTGGAGAAAAATTTCAACAAAATTTTTATTGAAGAAAAATTTCATCAAAATTTTTATTGAAGAAAAATTTCATTAAAATTTTAATTAAAGGAAAATTTCAACAAAATTATTGGAGAAAATTATGTCAAAATTTTGATTGAAGAAAAATTTCATCAAAATTTTTATTGAAGAAAAATTTTATAAAAATTTGAATTAAAGAAAAATTACTTACTTAAATGGCCTGTAATTACAACCTGTTTACGTCAAAGGCCGAGCATATTTTAGAATTCCAAGCACCTCTATCTTGTGCGCCTATTCTACAATTTCGTATACCATCGAAGTTTTGGACGAACTCTTTTACGCGTTCCCTCTGGATCATCATCGAAGACTTTTCTTGCTGGAATTTTTTCATCCATTCGCACAACATGTACTACGCAGACGTTGTTGCTTAATGCGTTTTACTATGTCTATGTCAGCATATAACTCATACAGCTCATGGTTCATTCGATGTCGATACTCATTGTTGACGCAGACTGGTCCAAAGATTCTTCGTAGAATTTTCCTCTCAAACACTCCAAGGATAGCTTCATCTGTCTGTGCAAGTGCCCATTATTCAGCACCATACAATAACACGGGTAGTATGAGCGTTTTATAGAGCGTGATTTTAGTTCTTACAGAGAGGACTTTATTTCTTAGCTGTTTGCTTAGTCCAAAATGGCATTGATTGGCAAGTATGATTCTACGTTTGATTTCAAAGCTTATATCGTTGTTGATGTTCACAGCGGTACCAAGGTATACAAATTATTTTACAACCTCGAAGCTATAGTTCTCAACGGACACATGTGATCCAATTCTAGTGGTCTGTCTGCCTGTAGAAACCATCAGTTTTGATTTTGATTCATTTACAGCTAGACCCATTTTGTTTGATTCCTTCTCGATATTGGAAAAGGCGGCAGTTACCCCGCGTAGAGCGCGTCCTATAATATCAATGCCATCGGCAAACGCGAGTAGCATATGTTTTCTATTGAAAATTGTTCCTGTTGTATTAACTGCTGCATCTCGCATGATTTTCTCTAACACAATATTGAAGAGGTCACAATATAAACTGTCACCTTGCCTGAATACCCGTTTAGTTATGAAGGACTCTGATAGGTTCTTACCTATCTTAACAGATGATGTTGTATTAGTTAGTGTCATCCTGCATAACTTTATTAGCTTCGTAGGAATGCCGAACTCAGACATTGCTTCAAACACCTTCTTCCATATCGGGCTGCCAAAAGCAGCATTGAAGTCAACAAAGAGATGATACGTATCGATTTGTTTCTCCTGGGTCTTCTCTAGGATTTGACGTAGAGTAAAGATCTGGTCAGTGGTTGATTTACCTGGTCTAAAGCCACATTGGTATGTCCCAATTATTTCGTTAACTTTGGGCTTTAGCCTTTCACACAGTATGGTCGATAAAGATTTATATGCAATTGAGAGGAGGCTTATCCCTCTATAATTTGCCCATACGGTTTTATCTCCTTTTTTGTGGACTGGACAAAGGACACTGAGATTCCAATCGTCCGGCATGCGTTCTTCTGACCATATGTATTCTAGGAGCCGGGACATATACTTTATCAGCTCATCACCTCCAGCCTTAAAAAGCTCTGCTGGCAAACCATCGGCACCAGCAGCTTTATTATTTTTTAATCGCGTTATTGCAGTTCTAACCTCGTTCAGGTTGGGTGGAGGACATATAACGTCGTCATCGTTGATTTGTTCAGGCGTGTCATCTTGGTCGCTTTCATTTGCAACCAACAACTTGCAAAAATGCTCCTTCCAAAGTTTCAATGCGCTTTCTGTATCTGTGACCAGATTTCCTTGGTCGTCCTTACAGGAAAGGATACAGTTGCTATAACCATCCGTCTGATGCTTAATTTTTTGGTAAAATTTACGGATTTCATTTTGTGTCCTATACAACTCAATCTATTCAAACACACGTCTCTCCATATTTTTCTTTTTTCTGCGGAATAGTTGTTTTTCTTCCCTCTTTTTCTCTCGATATCTTTCTAAGGATCCACGAGTAGCTGCTGACTACAGAGTTGCCCTGTAGGCCGCATTGGCGTTGCGGCACTCCTCGTCGTACCAAGAGTTTTTAGCATGAGGGCTTTGGTACCCTATTGCCGATTTTGCAGCAGACTTCATGGAGTTGGTAATATGTTGCCATAGCGTGTAGATATCGTTTGAGCCAGAGTTATTCTCTCTTAGCAATTGAGTTGTCCGTTTGGTGTAATCAGTGGCAATTTGCTGAGATTTTAATTTCTTCATGTCATACTTCTTTTGCGCTTCTGCCTGTACGCTCCTCGACACACTTACACGTGTTCTCACCTTGGCTACAACAAGGTAGTGATCGGAGTCTATGCTAGCTCCTCGCATGGAACGCACATCTAACACACTTGATGAGTGTCTTCCATCAACTAAAATGTGGTCTATTTGATTTTTCGTTAGTTGATCAGGAGACACCCATGTAGCTTTGTGTATATTAAGGTGTGGAAATCTGGTGCTGCTCACGACCATATTGCGAGCAGCCGCAAAGGAGATTAATCTCATACCATTGTCAGTGGTTACTAGGGTGTTCATTTTACTCTACTTTTAATTGTTTGAGTAATCAAATAACTTGAAAATGGCGTTTTTGAATTACTCGGAAAATCGATTAATCGTCAAAAATTACTCGAGTTAATCGAGTAAAATATTTATCTTAAAATTACTCGGGTAAGATTTTTTCATCAGCTGTTTTAATGAAATTATAGTGTTTTATTAACAAAAAATTTAACAATATACAATAAAAATACATAAAAGAAAGATAAAGAAGACATTTGTACCATATATTTGAAACATATCGTCACCCTACATATTTAAAGTGAGTCTATTTATGTATACATGTCTACATTGATCGTCTAAAGTAATATTTCGATTTGAAAAATCCTGATTTTGATCTAATAGGTTTGTAGAATCTATGACTACCTTTTACCTACCTTTACAATGAGATCTTCAACACTACTATAGTAGGATCTGCGATTACATTGCGTCCTTTAATTGAACTATAGTAGGACGTACTATTACAGTAGTAGGGCCTCGGATTACATAAGAATCTTCAACTAAACGAATACAGCGAATACATTGGAAACATCAAGGTTTTACGAATACAATGGTACCTCAACTGGACTATAATAGGATCTACGATTACATTAGGACCTTTAAATTAACAATAGTAGAAATTACAACCGGTCTATGTTAAACTTTCATTTCTGAACATACAACCAGCTATATTTGGAAATACGATAATTGAACCTTCGATGGACTATATTACAACTCTTGATTATTGCTTAGAATTGACAATATTAAAACCCACGATTATTTCATAAAGTGGCAAATGGACTATATTTAAATCTCTATTATTGGTCACATTCTCATTTTGAGATTGAGCACTTTCATTTAAAAACGCTCTCTTTTTGGCCAACGTTGTCTCAAACAAACTTAGCAGTTAAGGAATACACTGAGACAAACTTTAGTCGTTTTATTTTATTAATATTTTAAAAAATACACAAAATTATTAAAATGTTTTTACTCGAGTAACTCGATTACTCGTGGAAGATTACTCAAATAAATCTTTATTTGAAATTAGTCATTTTTATTTACTCGAGCGATTAATCGATTTTATTTTTCCGAGTAATCGAGCAAACATAACTTGAGTAAACACCCTAGTGGTTACGCTGTGCAGACTAAATTTACCAACAGTAGGCTCAAAACAACTTTCATGCCCTAACTTTGCGTTAAAATCACCCAGTATTATTTTAACGTCGTGGTTAGGACAGCTATCGTAAACTTCCTCAAGTTGTTCATAAAAGGCTTCCTTTACATCATCATCTTTCTCCTCTGTTGAAGCGTGAGCACAAATCAAACTCAGATGGAAGTACTTAGCTTTGAAAGAAAACAAAAATTTCATTAAAATTTTTATTGAAGAAAAATTTCATCAAAAATTTTTTTTGAAGAAATTATTCATCAAAATTTTTCTTGAATTAATATTTTATCAAAATTTTCATTAAAGAAAAATTTCATCAAAAATTTTTCATGGGAGAAAGAAAAATCTTCTATGAATAAAAATTTCATAAAATTTTTTCTTTAAGAAACTCTTATTAAAATGATTTTTTAAGAAAAAATTTAACAAAAGGAATATAAAAGTAAATTAAATTTGCTTCAGTTTGCTTTGAAACAATTCTTTATATGGGTACTTCCATGGTTATGTACGTGACATTTGTACACTTTTTATTGTCTTTGAATATTGTGGAAATAAAAATGGATTGGAATTTTTGAATGAATTTTAGAATCGTACATTATATGTGATGAGTTCTTTCTAAAAAGTATATATATTAAAAAATTGAGCACTGAGTACCCAAGTTCCATGCATTCAAAGTTGACTTACGCACGTGACAAAAAAAGTAAGTGCCTTTTAGAGCCGTAAGGAATATTGTAAAAGTAAGCGAATTATAGGAGATTTTTTTTTCGGAAAAAATGTTTTTATAAAGGCTATTAATGGACCTTTATAATCATGTTTTGTTCAAAAACAAGTATGCATTGGTTGGCTAAGAAAAAACAAATTTGTTCATTACGCACGTTGCATTACGCACGTGACACTTTTTACCTTAATACATATTTTAGTAATTTAACATATATTTTCAGAAATTTTTAAGAAAAAATTTGGGACAGATCATTGTTTTGATATTGGGACCATGGCTATTGAAATCGGTCCATTATTTATGGTACCTCCCACAGGTCCCACTTCCCGGAATTGATATTTTGGCCACAAATATCAATATTTTTCCATGAATTTTGAAGCAAATACTCCTTATGTAAAACTGAATCACTGTACAAAATTTCGTTGAAATCGGTCCACATTTGACCATAGCCCCCATACAAACTCTTCTGTCAAAACGCACTAAATGAAGCAAAAATCACTAAAACACTCGTAAATCTGAAGATAATGAGAATTCTGAGTTCATTTTTTGCATACATAATTTTTGTAAAAGCCGTAATCAATTTTCTAAATTTCAAGGTAATCGGTCCATATTTGACCCTAGGCCCCATGTAAGCCAAACTGACAAAAACAGCTTAAATATATAAGTTTTGAGAAAATGTTTCTATGATGGCAAAATTTAGTAAATATTAGCCTTTATACAGGAAGAAGAACACCTTTGACCTTAGTGGTGAAGGGTATCGTATGGTCGGACTTGACCGACTATAGCACTTTCTTACTTATCTTAAATTAAAATAAAATTTATCAAATGGACATAAATGAACAGCATTCAATTTTTCGTACTTACTATTACGCACGTGACAAAGTTCAAAAATCCAAAAAAAAAATTACTTTTTGTAGAAAGCTATTAATTTCAATAATTTATTTAAGCAAACAAAAAACTGGCTTTAGAAACTAAACAACAAGACACTTCAACTGATAATGAGCAACTAGTGGCATTATGTGGTTCTTTTGCCTTACGCACGTGACAAAGGAATGTTGCCGAAAAAAACATTTAAATATTCCGTTATTGATGCACAGTTTGCTCTCATCTCACATTTTTATATTCATTTGTTGTTGTATCAGTTACTTACATACCAAACTGCAATATTACATATATATTATTTTCGTCAGCAGCAATGACAAATAATGGATGTTAAAGCTTTTAAATTGAATTAAAGAGCCTTTCGTTTTACATACCATTTTTTTTGCATTTAAGATTATGATAGGCTGAAAATTTGTTTACATAGTAAAATCTTAAAAGTTTCTTTTCAATTTTCTGTTCTTAAAAATCTTATGCGAGCGTTTTGATTTTTTAACTAACGGTGGACCATTTCATGGAAATGCCCATATGTTTAAAAGATTAGGAGTAGTTTGCTCGTTAAAGTAAAAAAAAACATTTTTTTAAACTTTACATTTTTGAAGCATCTGACCCATTAGTTTTATCATATCTTTGCAACTGGTTGTTCGATTTTATCAAAAGTCATAGAATATAAAAGGCAATAAAATTATCCTTCAGTCGCTTTAAAACCTTTTATATACCTTAAACGGATTCTGACTTATTTGCAATTAAATGTAAAAAATAATTTTATTTATGAAAAATTAAATTTTATTCAATTTTAACCCTAGAACGTCATCCTTCGTCAAAATGACTACGGAAAATTTTATTTTCAAATTAAAACAAAAAAAGAGGTCTATAATATGTTAAGTTTTTATTAATAATTAAGAAATAAACAAATGAATTTCTTTAAAAATTTATTAAAAAGAGTCTATTAATACATAAGAAAACTATTTTGGTATCCATTTTTGCTCACGAAGAGTTTTATAGTCTCTTGAAGTATACGTAGTCAAAATGACGAAGGATGACGTTAGTGTATGTAAAATAAGGATGACTTTCCAGGGTTAAAAAGTGTATAAAAAATTTAAGTGGGCAAAATCATTTAAATCTTGTAATAAACACGATTTAAAAACTGAATATTCAAAATAACATAAGACATATTTTCCTAAAAATACATAAATAAATAAATGGTGATTTTATTAACAATAAATTAAATAGTGTGAAAATACCAAATTGGGTTCAATTTTCTCGAAAGTATTCATCGATTCCAATAGCTGCCCACTTTCCCCCTAAATAAAAAGGGTAAATATGTATTTTGTTATCTTTATTAGTTCAGGTGATGAATCCTTACATAATTTACCCTTTATACCCCCTAAAAGTAAATATTTTAAAAAATGTATTAGCAGAAATACAAATCACAAAATGTACACGATGGCTAAACTATAGTTCAATAACTTTAACCTGGGCGACAATGAATTATTTTACTCTTACTTACATATAAAAACTGGGTGACTGTGTGCCTTCAAAGTCCAGTTTAGGTAGTCGTGTTTCAAAGCTTCAAAACAATTTTTATAATTTTCTAAAACAAGTTTTAACCATAGAGTACCGCATAGAGTGCGATCATATGTTTTACTAAGCACAAAAAAAAAAAAAATAGAAAAAATAGCAAAACAAATGTATAATGACATTTCTTATATGAAGATGACGTCTTTTTAATGTACTTTTGACGTCTCTTAAATGTACTTGACAGTTTCGTCCACAGTCTAGTTCTGGTTTATGGTTTTAACTCCAAAGTAAATAAAGGAAATTTTTCGAAAATAAAAAAAATTTTTACTGCGTTTTTTTATTTCATTTTGGTTTTAGTTTAAAGCCATCACAAACTGAGCAATATTTTAACATTTAATTAACAAAATTTAAATTAACAAATGCATATACCCATCAGTTCCAAATTAAAGACCATTTCTTCTGCACTTATAAAATAAATCACGCCATTAGCAGTCCACAAGACCTTATGGTCTAAACTCTTTTCTAGGTGGAGCTCCAATGGCAAATACATTTTAAAATCACTACCCTTTCCACTCTTTTGGAGATCATTGTTCAATTTAGAACTACTGGGTACTTATTCACAAATACATTCATATACATAGCACCTACAGATTTACATAAAAATACAAACAAATCTTAATTTATTTAAAATAGATTCATTCAAGTACATATTCAATATTTAGTGGTTGATGTTGAAATACCTAATATTTCAATATTTATTTTTGTGTGAGAATTTGTTTGTTAAACACATGGAATTTTAAGTAATCAATGTTTATTGTTCATGATGTACAAAAGAGCCTAACAACAAAAATTCAAATTTAAAAAAGAAATTCAAATTTCCTATAAAAGTAAGAAATTTCTAAAAAATAGGACGTTTTTTTTTAAATTTCTTATAAAAATAAGAAATTTTTGAAAAAATTTTCTATACAAAAAAAAAATTTTCGAAAAATTTTCTATTAAAATAAGAAATTTTTGAAAAATTTCCTATAAAGATAAGAAACTTTTGAAAAGTTTCCTATAAAAAGAAGAAATTTTTAAAAAAAAATTTCTATAAAAAAAAGAAATTTTTGAAAAATTTCTATAAAAATAAAAAATAGAAATTTTTGAAAAGTTTCCTATAAAAATAAGAAATTTTTGAAAAATTTCCTATAAAAATAAGAAATTTTTGAAAAATTTCCTATAAAAATAAGAAACTTTTGAAAAATTTCCTATAAAAATAAGAAATTTTTGAAAAATTTCCAATAAAAATAAGAAATTTTTGAAAAATTTCCTATAAAAATAAGATATTTTTGAAATATTTTCTATAAAAATAAAAAATGTTTGAAAAATTTACAATAAAAAAAATTTTTTTTGAAAAATTTCGTAGAAAAATAAAGAAATTTTTGAAAAATTTCCTATAAAAATAAGAAATTTTTGAAAAAAAATTCCTATAAAAATAAGATATTTTTGAAAATTTTCCTATAAAATAAGAAATATTTCAAAACTTTCCTATAAAATTAAAAAATTTTTGAAAAGTTTGATATTTTTAAGAAATTTCCTATAAAAATAAGAAATTTTTGAAAACTTTCCTATAAAAGTAAGAAATTTTTCAAAAATTTCCTATAAAAATAAGAAATTTTTGAAAAATTTCCTATAAAAATAACAAATTTTTTAAAAATTTCCTATAAAAAATAACAAATTTTTTAAAAATTTCCTATAAAAAATAAGAAATTTTTGAAAAATTTCCTATAAAAATAAGAAATTTTTGAAAATTTTTTTATAAAAATAAGAAATTTTCCTAGAAAAATAAGAAACTTTTGAAAAATTTCCTATAAAAATAAGAAATTTTTGAAAAATGCCCTATAAAAATAAGAAATTTTTGAAAAATTTCCCATAAGAATAAGAAATTTTTTAAAAATTTTTGAAAAATATCCTATAAAAGTAAGAAATTTTTGAAAACTTTACAATAAAAATAAGAAATTTTTGAAAAATCCTATAAAAATAAGATATTTTTGAAAATTTTCCTATAAAATAAGAAATATTTAAAAAATTTCCCATAAAATTAAAAAATGTTTGAAAAGTTTTAAATTTTTAAGAAATTTCCTATAAAAATAAGAACTTTTGAAAACTTTCCTATAAAAATAAGATATGTTTGAACAATTTTCGATAAAAATAAGATTTTTTTTTTAAATTTCCTATAAAAATGATAAATTTTTAAAAAATTTTGTATAAAAATATAAAATTTTTGAAAAATTTCCTATAAAAATAAGAAATTTTTGAAAAATTTCCTATAAAAATAAGAAATTTTTGAAAAATTTCCTATAAAAATAAGAAATTTTTGAAAAATTTCCTATAAAAATAAGAAATTTTTGAAAAATTTCCTATAAAAATAAGATTTTTGAAAAATTTCCTATAAAAATAAGAAATTTTTAATTTATCAAAAATTTCTCATTTTTATAGGAATTTTCCTATAAAAATAAGAAATTTTTGAAAAATTTCCTATAAAAATAAGAAATTTTTGAAAAATTTCCTATAAAAATAAGAAATTTTTGAAAAATTTCCTATAAAAATAATCAATTTTTGAAAAATTTCCTATAAAAATAATCAATTTTTGAAAAATTTCCTATAAAAGTAATAAATTTTTAAAGAATTTCCTATAAAAATAATAAATTTTTGAAAAATTTCCTATAAAAATAATAAATTTTTGAAAAATTTCCTATAAAAATAAGAAAATTTTGAATAAATGCCTATAAAAATAATAAATTTTTGAAAATTTTCCTATAAAAATAAGAAATTTTTGAAAAATTTTCTATAGAAATAAGAAATTTTTGAAAAATTTTCTATAAAAATAAGAAATTAAAAAAAAATTCCTATAAAAATAAGAAAATTTTGAAAGATTTTCTGTAAAAATAGCAAATACAAAAATAAGAAATTTTTGAAAATTTTTCTATAAAAATAAGAAATTTTTGAAAAAAAATAAGAAATTTTTGAAAATATATAAAAATAAGAAATTTTTCAAAAATATTTGTCAAATGAAAAAGGCAAAAATAACAAAATCAATACAGATTTAAAAAAAAAAATTAAAAAATTTCCCATTAAAGAGGGAAATTTTTAAAAATTTCCTATAAAAAAGGAAAATTTTGAAATATTCCCATAAAGAAGGGAAATTTTGAAAATTTCCCATAAAAACGGGAAAATTATCCATAAAAAGGGGAAATTTTGAAAACTTCTCATAAAAAAGGGAAATTTGAAAAATGTCTCATAAAAACGTGAAATTTTGAAAATTTCAATTAAAAAAGAAAAATTTTCAAATTCCCGTTTTTTTTTGGAAAATTTTCAAAATTTCACTTTTTATGGGAAATTTTTCAAAATTTCCCATTTTTATGGGAAATTATCAAAATTTCCCATAAAAAGGGAAATTTTGATAATTTCCCATAAAAAAGTGAAATTGATGAATTGATTCTGCAACAGCCACATATCGTGCTTTAAGAGGAGATTATGGTTTATATAATCGTCCAACTACGCAAGCAATTGCCAAAATTGTGAAGAAATTTGAAGAGACTAGAGCGGTTACAAGTATTGTAAGGCCTGTACATCATTGTTTCGCTCATTCCGCTGTAAATATCGCTGCTGTAAGTGAAAGTGTTGCCGAAGACCCGAATGTTTAGATTCCTCGTCGTTCTCAGGAATTAGGACTGTTTTACGGCACATTATGGCGTATTTTGCACTTAGATGTACACCTACATCCATATAAAGTCCAGCTCACACAACAACTGAAGCCAGCACGTAGATACGTGGGATGGGTGCTTGAACAAGAGGCGGTGGACGGCGATTTTTCGAACAAAATTTAAAATTGTTAATAAACAAAATTCTCGTATTTGGCATTCTGCGAATCCTTAAGTAATTGAAGGGAGGCCATTATATCCAGAAAAAGTTACTGTTTGGTGCGCTCTTTGTTCCGAAGGTGTGATTGGACCTTACTTCTTCGAAAACGACGATGGAACGACTGTCACTGTGAATTCGGAATGTTATCCCAGTAATCCATAATCGAGCAACAAAGGAGTAATGACTTGTTAATCCATTTGGAGTTATAAGCGAGCTATCGAACCTTTTTATTTTCTTTTGTTGTTTATGCCTCGCTTAATACTCCAAATGGATCAACAAGGAATGCATCAGTTAGTTTTTTTCTTTGACATAAGAAAAAATATTTTGCTCAAATTAAATTGGTATGGATCAAAACATAAACAACCCAGCAAAACTTTGGTAATGGCAAGTACTCTGGTAACTGGTTACCTTGTAATGAATACAACATATCCTCCAAATAACTAATAAGTTATTACAGAAGTACTTATTTGTAATTAAAATGGTAATTTGGACTGAATGGCCCGGGTTCGAATCCCACCAAGACCAACAATTTTTTTTTCAATTTTTTTTTTGTTAAAAACGTCTTTTTAAATGATTTTTTAATTTTAAGAACTTAAATATTACCTTCTGTAAAAAAATTTTGGAAAACTAACTCACGGTAATGAAAAAATACCATCATGAGTCAATTTTGATTATATAGGGAATGTTGGATACCAAACACGCTTATGATTGGTCTTAACTTGGTAAGCCCAGACATATCTTGGCTATCCTTTATCTCAACTATGAATACTGACCTCCTCGTGTTATCACCCGGGGAACTAGTTTAACACCCCTTAATGTATTGAGCTAACATGTACCGAGAGTTGTTCAATAAGATCGATAAAAATGGGTTAGGACGACGGACTAGTAACCTACTCTTGGAAAAAACAATTACAATAAAGAGGATAAAATTAGAATAAAAATGTCCCACCGACTAATGTTAGAAGGAGACGTCCGAAACTTCAATGGAAAGACCAAGTAGAGGAACATTTTTTAAGGCTTGGCCTATAAAATTGTAGAATATTTGCACAAGATCAAAGTCTACGGAATTCTTAAATAGGCTCGGACTTTGTCCTTATCAGGTTGTAACTATAGGCCATTAATAAAGTAAGAGCCAATATTATATAAAAACTTATACAAAAAGGAAGATTCAAATTGTTTAAGTTTTAAAATAATTAAAAAAAAACTTCTTTATTGTTTACTATTATTAAACATTTACAAAAAAACGTATATAAATATTTTTCCAAAAATTACAACAAAGCAAAACAATCAGGGAAAACAAAGTTATTGTCACATGATTTTGGATCTAAAAATAAAAATTGTATATATTAATTAAAAGCTGCTAGGTTCTCAACATATGAAGTAGCTCAGTGGAAGAGTCTCCGCCTAGCACTCGTAGGGGTCTGGGTTCGAGCCCCCATGGGGGCATACAAAAAAATTGTTTCGTTTAAAAATATGTTTTTTTTAAATAAAACAACAACAACAACAGTTTTTGTTGTTGTTTTCCAATTGCTAACCCAATTCATTACTTTTCTGCAATTGGTAAGTACTTGCCTCTAATGACATCCCCATGTTAATGTAATGACTTAAACAGTGAATGAGTAAGTAGTTCGTGGTTAATAGTTTAGCTGTTTAACTCATTATTTGGTAATGAAAAGTTTTGCTGGGAAATACAATTTTTTTTTACTTTTTTTGTTTCGGTAATTGGTGAATTTTTAATTGCATGTTTTAAATAAAATATTACGCGTTCTCTTTACTTTAATTTTCTTTCAGAAGCACTTAAAGACACGTTTCCAATATAAATAAAATCAATATTTTCTTATTTTTGTAAAAATAACCAAATTTGTATTTTATATGAATGTTTACTCCCTTTATGCTCCTTTAGAAGACAAAAATGATTACTCCTTCTGTCGTCACTTTCAAGACTAAAGGGAGTACTCCATAAGGAGCTTAAAAGGAGTACTCGTGTCTGCGGACATGCTATGGATGATCCTATTTTTTACTGGGATGGTCATATGATAACCGACATTTTTTGCCTGCTATTGAACAAAACGACTTGGAAATTATGTGGTTTCAACACAACTCGAGCGAATATGGCTTTATTGCAAGAGATATTTCCACCAAGAACATGGAATTTGACACCATTAGACTTTTGTATGTGGGACTACGCGAAAGACCATGTTTATGCAGATAAACCTTTAACTCTTGAGCACTTAAAATCCAACATTCCTCAAGTTATGGCTGAAATACCGCCCAATATGTGCCAAAAAGTGGTCGAAAATTACCTCAAAAGAATCAATGCTTGCAAGATTTCTTTCACTTTTGAAACCGCAAAATAGATAACCCGATATAACAACTCTTATATAGTGATCTCTGAGGAGACTCGATATAAATCGAGAGAAGTCATTACCGACCCCAAAAGCAATAAGTTTCTTCCAGGAGGTGATTTAACGATTTTAGATAATTTACTTGCATTTGGTTTGGTGTTTCATCCCTAATGTCTAAAACCAATTGTTAGCGGTACATGTCACTAGATGAAAAAAGCCTTTCATCACAAGGCTATGTTGAAAATTAAAATAAAATTTTATATAAAAACCTGTGTTTCATGCCAAAATGAACGTGTGTTTCTATCAAAATGACCCGTCCAAATATAAATTTAACAAGTTATACGTCGTATAGTCCTGATTTAGCAACCAATGACTTTAATTTGTTTCCGAACATTAAAAATAAATCGAAAGATCAAAGTTTTTCGGACTCTTATATTAAACATTTTTGACCTCACGAAATATAAAATGTAACCCTCGTTTGTGGTTTGATAAAGCTAGTTTCAAATACTAGTACATACTTATAAGAAGTGTTTATCTTTTCTTAAAATTGTTAACTGGTATTTTTCAAACAACTAATTTCAACAACAGAAAAGCTTTTATGTTTCATTCAAATTTCAGCGTCTGGTGGGACAATTACTTTTTTCCAGCACCAAGAATATTTTTTGGTAGCTCGTTTTGTTTGTGAATTTCTTTTACCGGCATAAAAGTTCATTCAACTGCAATAACCAAAACAGAGAATAAATTTCTGTAAACAAAACCTGAATGATTACAATCGTCTCCAGTGTTGCCAGTCATGCAAAGGGTTTTTAAGTACAAGTTTTGAAGATGTTTAATTTTGCATATTTATTAAAGTAATTTTAAAGATTTTTATTTCTGAGACATGCATTTTTACTTTCGATTTAGAACAATCAGAATGTTATTTTTAATAGCAAATATTTTCTTTCAAAATTAAAAAACATTATACACTTTTTTGATGCACTTTATAAGTAGAACACATTCTCAATTCTTATCGTTATCAATGCGTGCAAAAATTATAAAAATATGTTTTGAACGCTCGTACTTATTAAAGTTCCATTAACCAGCATAATTAAACTGATAAATTGAACGAAACAACAATCAGTCAGAGCTTCGAAAGGCTTAATTAAATATTAGCTTAATTCCTAGAAATTCAAAAGTTATTTAACATTACCTTAAGTTTAATTCCCATAAAACAATTCAAACAAATGTGTTGATTTTTAATTCTTACTGAATTGATTCACATGGGAATTTAAAATCAACTTGAATGAATAAAATGTTTCTTCATTCCTCTACTCCAATTCATTCCTCTACTCCAATTAAAACCAGTCCAAATTGAATTAAAATATTTTTTGGTAATTCATTTTGTGCAAATCATTAGGGTGGATATAAACTAAAGATACTTGATTTTAAATCAAAAACTTAAATTCTGACTTTTTCGAGGGAAAAGTTTTGAAAACTCTACCACTCATTGAATAAAAGTATACCAAACTAAAAAAACGAAAATTGAAGTTTGAATTTATAGGGTATTATTGGATCAAGTGCGATATACATTGTTTGTAAAAACCCTAGATAAAAAATATAACAAAATTGATCATAACCTATTAAAATATTCTTATGTTTTATCAGAAAGCATACACATTTAATAAAAGTATGCATGTATTCTTTAATGTTCGTTCAAAAAAACGGAACTACCCTAATGTGGCTATTTCACCGCAAACTTGTGTATATTTCGCATTTATTTGTTAAACTATAACTTTTAAAAGATATTTAGATATGCAGGAATATAGTAATATTAATGGTCTTTGGTTTATAACGACCTAATCTTTACCAGAAATTCAATCAATGAAGGAATCAGCTTAATTTAAAATTTTTTCTAAAAAAAATTATAAAAATAATTTATTTTTTGTGACATTAGTTTTTGTAAATACATACATATACATATAAAATGTGCTGATATGTAAGAGTATATTATCTCTGGTTCTGTTGTGTTGCTGCGAAATAATGGATTTTATATGTTTTCGAATCTGGATGAGATTATAGATTATGTGTACAAAAAGTCTTTAGTTTTATGTGTATCTATATTTTATTTTAAATAGTTTTTCTGATCTTATGACCAATAACAAAGAATTTTTTTATTTTTTCAAATTTTGCCTAAGTCAACTTAATAAGTTTTCGAATTTTTCCACAGAAATGTTATTTGAATATGCCCTACAGGTCTAAAAAACATCAGTCCCTTCGCAAGAAGATATATTACATAGTTGAGATATATACACAATTTTGATAAAATTAGAATAGAATTACAAAATTCAGTACAATTAGAAAATGTATATATATACATATGTATGTATGTCGATAATGAATAAATCACATTATAATCATATGACTTTTCAGACATGTTTTTTAAAAAAAAAGTGGACTTGGTTTTGTTAAAATCGAGAAGGAAATCATCTCAGCTTAAAAACCCCTTTTAAACTCTTAAAACCCTTAAACTTAAGAAAGAGTCAATTCTTTATCCTCTAAAATGGGGACTTTTTCATGGGTATTAAATGCTATTTAATCCCTAATGCAATCCTGAAACTTATATTATGGTTAAGGACTTGTTTCGTGGAGATTTATTTTATTCCGCTCTTATATAGGTATTATATATTTTTGAACTGTAGGGTGCGTTTGAATATATTTATTTTTTGTATACATTTACAAAATGATTTGTTTATAAAATTTTTAATTCTTTTTGTATAAGATTAAGAATTGAAATAATTTAAATTAAATCTAACTGATTTTAAATTCCCTAAGAATTAATTCTTAAAAGTTAAGGCTTATGACTTGATTCAGGTGAATGTATTTTGGGAATGATATAAAGACTGAAATGAATTTGATTTTAAAACATGGAATTAGGAATTAAGCCTTTCGAACCTCTGCAATCAGTATTACAAAACCTCAAAACTGACCTCATGACAAGTGTAAGTAAACATTTGTAGATATCGCTCAAATACATGAAAGGAGATAAGACTTAAATCTGAGTACAATAAAGAAATACATCTCTCTGTAGCCTTTAAAAAGTCTTCATTACTTTTAACTGGGCGATATTTTTGTTTTAGGCAATTAAACTAAATTCAAGAATATTTAGATTATTTTATAAAGTCAGTAGTTATTAGATAATCTAAAAAGTATTTGTCTTAGTCAATATATGGTATTAGTAGACCTGTATCGAGAACCACTAATGAGTAAGTAAAACGCATTTGAAAGCTGACATGCGACACTATATTGAAATTTTTATGCATTGCCAGAAAATGTATTGGTTAAAAAAGACGTGTCCCTTCTTGACATCGAAAAATAAACTGAATGAACTTCATCCAAAAACCATGTCGCCAAATTCTTCGTCGATATATCTCAAAAGTTGTACAATGATCTGTGATTCAAAGCTACCCGAAAAATTAATTTTAGATTATTCAACAAAATCTAAAAGACATCATTTTGGAAATGTGTACTACAGACGTTTCGCCGCTAAAACTTATTTTGTTTTACGATAGCTACAATTTTATTTACTTTAAAGTTATCTTTATTTGATTGAAGATTAATTAATAAACAAATAATGTCATAAAAATTTCAAGACTGGGGACAAATATATATATATATATATATATATATATATAAAATCTTATACAAATTTCATTTCTAATTTTCTCAAAACTAGTTTTTTTGACATTGGCCCTTTTAGCACCAAGCCACAGACATATCATAAGCATTTCAAGACTGGAGACAAATCGCCGCATTTGATATATATCGAAATGTAAGATATTTCAGAAACATTTGTGTAGCATACTTTTAGGATATTCTAAATACATAATATTTAGCATATAAGGTTCAATATATTGTAAAAAGTCCAACGATAGTAAAAAAAATCATTTAAACTAAATGTTTTGACAAATAAACGGATAGGTTTAGATATTAAATTATTAAACTTTTTGCAAAATTAATTATTTTGAAAATCCTAAAGATATGTTACACAATATTTTTATTAAAAGTCTTCGATCGATATCGAATGCAACGATTTGGACCCTGTTCTTTTCAAAACCAAGGTTTTTTACATTTTACTTTTTTAAGTTTTGCAATTTTTAATGTAAATGGTATCGTCCATTTAACAACATTCTCGTTAGTATTGCGATAGTATAATTTAAGTGAATCTATGATAAGTAAATGGGTTTCATCCCCAGAGGGGGTCAATGTGATACCCTTCACCACTGAGGTTAAGTTTAAGTTTTTCTTAGCACATACAGACATATCTTATCATAATTTTTTTATCACATAAACAATTTCTCGACAGCGTGTCTGACATGGCAGCTAGGGTCAAATATGGACCGATTGTTACGAAATTTTATTTATCGGTTTATGTTTGCAGAGTTGAATCAATTAAATTGTTAATTGCATTTAGATTTATGTATGTATAAGCGTTTTTGTTATTTTTATGGTATTTCAGAGTTGCTCTTGTGTTGGAGGTATGGTTAAATATTGGTCGATTCCAACAAAAATTACTTAAGCTGAATTTTATTAAAATGCAAGTAAATTTGTGCTGTAATGGGTTATATCAAGTTTTCTTATTGATCGTCTTGTTATACGAAATCAAGATTCATTTAGGGGTACCGCAGGACTCCGTTCTTTCTTCTACTCTATTTGTTATAACCTTCACCACCATAGGTGGAAAGGGCATTATAAGTTCGTGCTGATGTATGTAACGCATAGAAATATTTGCTTAGAATCACTTTCTGAATCACTTTCTGGCTATTGAAATTCGTCAAAATCTGTTCATTATTTATGGTACCTCCCATAGGTCCCACTTCCCGGAATTAATATTTTGGCCACAAATATCAATATTTTTTCATGGAATTTAAAATAGATACTGCTTATGTAAACCAAAATCACTGTACCAAATCGGTCCACTTTTGACCATAGCTCCCATACAAACTCTTCTGTCAAAATGCACCAAATGAGACAAAAATCACTAAAACGCTCGTAAATCTGAAGATAATAAGAATTTTGAGCTTATTTTTTACATATATATTTTTTGTGAAGACTGTAATCAATTTGCTAAATTTCGAGATAATTGGTCCACATTTGAACCTAGCTCTCACATAAGTCTAAATGACGGAAACATCTTAAATATATAAGTTTTGAGAAAATGTTTGTATGATGGCCAAATTTAGCAAATATTTGTCTTTATACAGAAAAATAACACCTCCGACTTTAGTGGTGAAGGGTATCGTATGGTTGAACTTGACCGACTGTAGCACTTTTTTACTTGTTTTATGGCTGCTGTCATTTGTATTCTTTCAATTGTAGGCCAAACATGTCCGATATTAGAAGCATGAGGGAAAACATGAATGATACACTTAATTCAGACTAAGCCACAAATTGTGAATGGGGTCATACTAACAGGATTAATTTTAATGCCCGAAAGACGAAACGCGAGTGTCAAAAGAAGCATTCAAGTGTCTAGGGTTTTTAAAGCGGTTCAAGATGTACTTCATCCGTCTTAAAATGGAATAAAATTCTCATGTATGTGCCGGAGCTTCTAAGTATATTTTGGAGCTTTTTGACCGTGTTCAAGAGAGAGAGCGAAGGTGCTCATTGCTGACAGTAGGTTAGCCAACTCCAATGATTTTCTTGAACGTCGTCGCAATTTAGACTTTATTTCACTGTTCTATCGGTATTGCACTGGTAAGTGTTCCAACGAAATCCTGCAACGCGTACAATTCTACGAAGTACGCGTATTTCAGCAAGAGCGCATTCCTATGTAGCACACTGGCCAGTTGATCGCACAATGCTCTACAGAGAAAATTAGTTAATTAGCTGTACAGTAAGCTATGGAATAAGCTCCCCGCAAAAGTCTTTCCACCAAATTATGATGTCCATAAAATTCAAATCGAATTCCACAAATACTACTCCCTCTATCCCCATTCCCATAACCTTTTTTCCTAGTTCCATCACAATGCAATGCATAAGTAGGGGTCATCCCCTGGGTGTTAGTCATAATTTAAAAAAGTATAGTATGGAAATATTGCATCGTTACCAAAGAAGTCCATTTGGCCTAATTAATTTAATAAATATAGCTACCCAGCCAGTGTCAAGATGCTGAATGATTTTTGAAATAAATTAATTAATTAATGCTAATTAGCAGTTACTCAATTATTTAATTTCTGAAAAACTTCTGGTAAGACTGTTTAATGTTTGCAAATTGCAATTGTATATTTTCTCTCTTTTTAAAACAATTGAACACACTTTTATCAGTTAGTAACCAGAGCTGGTTACACGTTTTTAATGATAATGATATTTTTATAGATGAAAATAAAAATCTACCCTTGTTTTGTAAAACATATCAAAAACGCTTTCATAAATTTAGGGGGCGACTTAAAATAATTAAAAAAGGGAACTCTTTCCACTACCATAAGTGGAAAGAGTATATATTTTTGTTTAAGCTGATGTTTTTAACCTATTAAAATATTTTTCTGACAGCAAAGTATGTCTTCTGAAATTTTAATATTATTTTATATTTAAGTTTCGTGGAACGGATAAGTTTCATATCGTTTTTTACAAATATCCACTAAATGTCAACTTCCTCTTTTTATGAAAATGTTTGAATATTTTCAAAAATGAATTAAAATTCACTTAATGCATTCAATTGGAAATGTCCTATATATTTATCAAGAAGTTGAAACATACATTATTTAATAGTAGAATAAATTTTATCACCTTCTTATCACGTGAATGTGGTAACATTTGTATATTAAGTAGAAGTTGTATATTTAATAAGCATTTACTCTATATTTATTCAATATATTTGAGATAATTATGATGTTTTGTTGTATTTAGTTTGATTATTGCTTCTTTTATCAATAATTTTATTTTTATCATTGATTTAAAAATCCAAGTCTGATTATTTGTTGAATCGTTATCAGAGAAGCGCAATGGATCAACACTAAGCCACTTATTATGATTCATTCATTTTAGAGTATAAATGAATACACGTCATTTTACAAAAACTATCCTGAGTTACTCATACTTACTACGACGTTGATCTACAAATACTCGTAGAAACAAGTATGAGTCGCAAAATGATTCAATACTCGCACAACTCAAAATGCGAATGATTTATAAACTATCCATTTGTATTCATAAATTCTAAAAAATACTTAGAGTACTATGGATCATCCAAATCATTCAAACAAGAAGAAAACAAAAAATTTAAAAATGAAATGTTAACCAGAGAGCAAAGAAAAAAAAAATAATTCTCTTCTCTCTTTGCTGTTTACAAGTGTTTGTATATATAATCGTACGCCTGTTAATACAATACGATGAGAGCAACGAAATAAGTCTCTTCTTTCGTGTTTTTTTTTCTTGTATTGCCTATCACACAGGCCTGCCAGATTGTCTTATTCTTTTTCCTAAAAATACTTAAGTGTTAATATGCCGATTTTTGCTTTAAAAATGTTCAAAATTTTTAATTTATTTGACAATACAATATTTAGGTTTCATTAAATTAATTTAACAATACAATATTTGGGTGTTATAGGGGTGGCTCATATTATTACTTTGGTTCTCTGTATTTTCATTATTTATTTCTATTTTTTGGTTTTTTTACTTTTGTATTGGTTTTTAATTTTTTTATTTGGTATTGAAGATGTAGATTTAAAAAACGAAAAACTGAATTTTTTGTTATTGTCAGTTTTTGAAAAAAATTTTGGCAACATTGCAAAAAATACTTATACATAACGAACCTGCGCAACGATTTGTTTCTTTATTTTTTGCCTTATTATAGATTTACATTCTTTGATGTAAGTAAAGGAAAAGTTGTCACTTTGAAAAGAAGAATTTTAAGGATATATAAAATAAGTGTTTCAAAATTAATAAATGGATGACTATAGTGAGATTGCGGAAAAAATCAACTCCGGAGTTTTTCGATTAGTGCAAAAACGTAATGGCAGAAGCCCAATATGGGAAATTTTTTCTAAAATTTTAAAGGATGACGAAACTTTATTAGACGGATTTGTATGCTGTCGCATATGTAAAAAGTTATTTAAGTACAATGGAAGGCACTCATCCAATCTCAACCGACATAACTGCTTTAATTTAACCTCTCCAAGTGCATCTACCAAAAAGATAAGTGAGGAAGATAAACGAGAAGCTATTGATGCCTGTATAACATGGGTAGTCGAGGACTGTCGCCCGTTTACTGCTATTGAAGAAACAGTTGACAATATTTTATTTCTTAATTCGTTTTATAAGACTACTTCTAATTTTTAAACCTAATTTTAATACTTTATCTTTTAAAATGTATAATTTTTAATTTACATAGAAGTATATACATACAATGTATGTATTAAAATAGAATAAAAATATATATGTATGAATTAAATAATAAATCTTTTCGTTTTATTTAATTGCAGTAAGGGTAGATATTATACATATTCCTACCCGCATCTAAGAGTTAAATTTGGCAAATCTGGCATGTTTGTTGCAAACACGATATTTTTTAGAGTATGATTCTATTGGAGAGTTATTTATACTTATTTTGCATAGGCTGTATAAATGAAGTAAAACAGAGTCAGAATTAAAGACGTCGTACGTGCTTTTGAATATGAATACAAACAAAATTTTCGTCTTTGGATATGAATGGATATAAGTATAAATGGGTATGAGTATGAATGAGTATGAATACTAGAAATTATAAATCATGATTCAACTCGACTCATTTTTCGGATACTCATTGCGCTTCTCTGATCGTTATCTCAAAATATTCTCTTAAATTGTTTGTATGGCAACGAGAGTTGCCATACAAAGAATTCTGGAAAAAAATTCCGGAAATCTCCTTTTACTATTGTGTTGCAAAAAATTAAAATATTAAAAACAAATAAGAAAGCGCTATAGTCGGTCAAGCCGACCATACGATACCCTTCACCACTAAAGTCAAAGGTGTTATTTTTCCTGTATAAAGACAAATATTTGCTAAATTTTGCCATCATACAAACATTTTCTCAAAACTTATATATTCAACCTGTTTCCGTCATTTGGACTTATATGAGAGCTAGGGTCAAATGTGGACCGATTATCTCGAAATTTGGCAAATTGATTACAGTTGTTACATTAAATTAAAATGTTAAATTATGTATGCAAAAAATAAACTCAAAATTTTCATTATCTTTAGATTTACGAGGGTTTTAGTGATTTTTTGTCTCATTTAGTGCGTTTTTAAAGAAGAGTTTGTATGGGAGCTATGGTCAAATGTGGACCGATTTCAACGAAATTTGGTACAGTTAAGTTTACATAAGCAGTATTTGTTTTAAATTTCATGAAAAAATATTGATATTTGTGGCCAATATAGCAATTCCGGGAAGTGGGACCTATGGGAGGTACCATAAATAATGGACCGATTTTGACAAGTTTCAATAGCCATGGTCCCATTATCAAAAAAATTATCTGTGCCAAATTTCATCAAATTATCTTTAGAACTGCGACCTGTAGTTTGATTACAAGGTTTACATGGGGGTCCAGCCAGCCAGCCGGCTAGCCGGCCAGCCAGCCGTCCAGCCAGCCAGACGGACGGACGGACGGACATAGCTAAATCGACTCAGAAAGTGATTCTAAGTCTATTGGTATACTAAAAGCTGGGTCTAAGACAAATATTTCTATGCGTTACAAACATCAGCACAAACTTATAATACCCTTTCCACCTATGGTGGTGAAGGGTATAAATATTGGAATATCCCTAAATTTTTATTTCTTTCACCACTATGGTCAAATGTATATTTATGCCAGATCCGGCAGCGGGTCCAATAAGTTTAAAAACTATTTTATCTTCATATTACTCGTATTATGCACTTTCTATGGGAAAAAAATAAAATAATAGAATTACAAATTTCTTTCGGAATTGAATTTAATTCTGCAGATGAATTCCGATCAAAATGATTTTAAATTCTAAATGCTCTAAAAGAGCACAAAACACGATTTTTTTAATTGCATTTAGTAACTCTATCTTTGTTTTAACATATAACACTGAATACTATTAGATGCATAACTTCGACTCCGCCGTTTTGTAATATGCGGCTGTAGCGGTAATTACTAGTCGAAGTAAATAGATCGTAGTTGTCATACAATAAAGGGCTGTTCACATATTACGTAAAGCTATTTTCACAGATTTTTAACCCCCCTGTTTAATACATTTTAATAGAAATACGCATACAGAATACCTCTACCTTAACAAAGGTCATAAAAGCCTCCCCCCTCTTATTACGTAGTATCTGAACAGCCCCCAAGCTTAGGTATTTGTAAACATAACGTCATTAAAATATTAGTCGATTTGTGTCTGCATCATAAAGTTATTCTCGACTAAACAGCTTACGAGTCAAATTCTCGTCATTTGTGGGAGGTTTTAATTTTCTGCTTTAATATGAAGAAGTCTGCGGCTGAAGCTCATCGAATGCTCTGTTGAGGCCGAGAATGTTTTCAACACTTCAAAAACGGTAATTTTGACGTCAAAGACGAGCATGGCTGTGAAAAAGGGAAATTGGAGGCATTATTTGATCAAAACTTGCGTCAAACGCGAAATGAATTGGCAGGCTCATTGAGAGTGACGCTACAAGCCATTTCAAAACACATGAAGGACATGGGAATGATTTAGAACATGGAAATTGGGTGTAGTACGAGTTGAAGCCGAGAGATGTTGAACGACGGGTGATGTAGGGGGTGTTGGATGTTAAGCAACGGTTCTGATAAGTTTTAACATGGAAAGCTATGACTTATCTTAGTCTATTCCTCATCTCAACTGTGGACACGGACCTCCTCGTGGTATTACCTGGTTAGCTACTTTAACACCAGTTAAAGTAGTGAGCTAACAAATGCCGCGTGTTCTAGTCGGGTTAATCTTGGAAAGCCCATACTTAACTTGGTCTATCCCTTATCTCAACTGTGAACACTGACCACCTCGTGGTATCACCTGATTAGCCTTAACACCCGTTAAACTAATGAGCTAACAAGTGATGCGTGGAAAAAAAAACGATAACAAAATTGGGTTAGAACGTCGGGCTAGTAAGCTCCTACTAGAAAAAACCAAACAAATATAATAAAAATGAGCCCCTCTAAAGTTGACGACCACCGCAAACGAATTAAGGATCATGATTAAAGGATCAGCACTTGGAACATCTGAACTCTTAACAGAGGAAATGCCCTGATCCAGTTGATTGATGTGCTCGATAAATGATTGCTGTCCAGGAGATTAGATGGAATGGCCATCTCGTCGCCAAGACCCCAAAAACTGAACACAGAAGAGAAAGACGACGATGTAAAAGAAGCTTTCTATAACCGGCTTGAAGAAGTTTATGATATCTGCCCAATTATGATGTGAAAATGATCCTTGGCGGTTTTAATGCAAATATTGGAAAAGAAAGTTGCTTTGAACCTACTATCGGTAAGTTTAGTCTCCACAACGTAACTATCGACAATGACCATATTTTTTTTGACGCGAGACACGCATCAAATGTAATGGATGTGCGTTCTAAAAGTGGAGCTAATATGGACTCCGATTATTACTTTATCGTAGCCAAGGTCAGAACACGCTTGAGTGTGTCTCGTAACATACAGCCGGAAGGGCAAAGAAAGTTTGATTTCGCGAAGTTAAAATCCCAACAAATTGCCACCGATTTCTCGCAAAGAGCATCTCATTTTCTCTGAGGAAATGCTTCCAGTTCCAATGATCTATACGAGCAGTGGCAACATATTACCAACACTATAAAAACTTCTGCAAAATCGCCCTAAAAACTCTTGGTACGATGAGGAATGCCATAATGCCACAGCCGAAAAAATGCAGCATACATGGCAACTCTACAGAATGTAGTTACATGAGCAACTTTGGAAAGGTACCGCAAAAAAAGAGGGAAGAAAAACACATATTCCGAAGGAAAAGGAAAGAAATAGAGAATCGAGTTTTTGATAACATTGAAATGTATAAGAGCCGAAATGAGATGCGAAAATTTTACCAAAAGGTCAAACACCAAACTGAAGATTTTAGCAATTGTGTTTTCTTCTGTAAGGGCAATTAAGGAAACCTGGTAGCAGACGCTGAGAGCGTTCTGAAATTATGAAAGAAGCACTTCTGCAAATTGCTGGTATCAAGCAAAAGTGACCATACATACCTGAACAAATCAATGATGTCGGCATTATATGTCCACCACCTAATATAAGTGAGGTAAGAACATCAATATCTCGACTAAAAAATAACAAATCTACGGGTGCTCATGGATTACCAGCAGAGCTTTTTAATGAATTAATAATGTATATGTTTCTTTTTAATTGCTCATAAGATTTTATCGAGCTTCCTGTGTGAAAGGCTAAAACCCAAAATTAACAAAATAATTGCGGCTTACCAAGGTGGCTTTAGACCTGGTAAATCCATCACTGGAAAAGACCCAAGAAACAAATAGACACTAACCACCACTAACAAAGCAGTCCACTTAAATTGGAACACACGTGATCATGGACAACTATAGCTTCGAGGCTGTTGAAGAATTTGGTACCACAGTAAATATAAATAATGACCTTAGTATCGAAATTAAAAAAAGAATTATACTTGCCAACAGATGCTATTTCGGCCTAAGCAAGCAGTTTAGGGATAAAATACTCTTAACAAGAACTAAAATTACGGTCTACAAAACGCTTATACTACCAGTGTTATTATATTTTACTGAATCATGAGCACTTGCACAAGCAGGTGAAGCTGTTCTTGGAGTCTTTGAGGGGAAGATCCTACGAAAAATCTATGGTCTAATCAGCACCAACGACGACTTTCGACACCTATTTAATCAAGAGCCGTATGAGTTTTTTGGTGTTTGCGTTGGCTAGGACATGTTGTGCGAATGGGTGTAAATACTCCAGCAAGGAAAGTGATCCCAGGGGAACTCGTAGACGAGGACGACCGAAACTTCGATGGAAAGACCAAGTAGAAGAAAATCTATCCAAGCTTGGCCTACGAAATTTGAGAATATAAGCACACCATCGAAGCTCATGGAATTTGAGTAAACTGGTTGTAATATAAGCCATTTAAATAAGTAAGACAAATCATTCTCCGTCTTGACAATGCGATATCTAACATGTCTAGTCAAACAAGTAGATTTTTTAGCAATCAAAATATCGAATTGATGACTCAGTGTCCGTTCAGTCCAAAGTATTAAGGCCAAAGTATTAAGGCGTGAAAAGGCTCTGTACGAGCAACACCTTCGTACTAAAATTCTTGCTGCTCCTGGGGCAGCAAGAATTTCTGGTCATTCGTTAAAAGAGTCAAGAATAATGCTAGTTCTTCAATTTCTTTTCTTTTTTAAAGGATGGTCAGACATTCACAGACCCGGTTGATAAAGCTAACCTTTTAGCTGAATTATTTGCAAGCAATTCTCGCTTGCCGGAAAGCACTCAACCTCTGCCCGAGCTCGAAAGAGTATCTGTAACTATGCCAAAGATATTCTTTCGCGCTCGTGCTGTAAAACGGGTTTTAGCGGATCTTAATATAAATAAGTCTCCAGGGCCAGATGGCATTCCAGCACTGGTCTTGAAGCAGTGCTCTTCGACGCTTGAGCGTCCATTAGCTAACCTTTTCAGCACCTTGTACCATGCCGGTACATTTCCTCGTTGCTGGAAGGTTGCTAATGTTACGCCAATCCCTAAAAAGGGTGAGGCTAACAACCCTGAAAATTACCGCCCAATTGCAATTTGTTCTGCACTCTCCAAAGTTTTGGAGAGTATGGTTAACCACCATCTTGTTAAATATCTAGAGTGTAACAACCTACTAAGCGACCGCCAGTATGGGTTCCGTAGGGGACGCTCTACGGGAGATCTGCTAGCCTTCCTATCGGAAAAATGGTGTCAATCAATACACCGTTTTGGCGAAAGTAAAGTTGTGGCTCTAGATATTTCCAAGGCGTTTGATAGAGTGTGGCACGGAGCACTTCTATCAAAACTTATTGCCTTTGGTGTCGGTAATAACTTCTCTCGGTTTATATCGAGCTTCCTCAGAGATCGCACTATACGAGTTGTTATAGATGGGTTCTCTTCAAACGAGTTCAAGATTAATTCAGGGGTACCGCAAGGCTCTGTTCTTTCTCCTACTCTATTTCTAATCTTTATAAATGACCTTCTACGTCAAACTTCCAACCCTATCTACTCTTTTGCAGATGATAGTAACATTTGCCATTCATTTTCATTCAATCGTAGGCCAAGCCTCCTCGAGGTGGACGCTATGAGACAAAACATGAATGAATCATTAAACCGCGATTTAGAAACAATTACGGAATGGGGTCGTGCGAATAGAGTTGATTTTAATGCTGTTGGTCAAAGCATATCTTTCATGTGTCAAAAGAAGCATTCAAGTGCCTCGGTTTTCTAAAACGGTGCAAGAGATACTTCACTTCATCTGATCTCCTTACTATTTACACCACCTACATCCGACCGAAAATGGAATACAACTCTCATGTATGGGCCGGTGCTTCAAAGTCTATTTTGGAGCTTCTCGACCGAGTGCAGGAGAGGGCGAAAGTGCTCATCGGTGACAGTAGGGTATCCAACTCTATTGATTCACTTGAGCACCGTCGCAATGTGGGTTGTGTCACACTGTTCTATCGTTACTACTTTGGAATTTGCTCTAACGAAATCAGGGAACTTGTTCCCGAAACTCGGACATTTTTACGCAATACACGTCATTCTGCTAGAGCTCATTCCTTTGTGGTCGATTGGCCGGTAGACCGAACAACACACTACAGAGAAAATTCGTTCTTTAGCCGTACAGTTCGTATGTGGAATTCTCTCCCCGCAGAAGTTTTCCCTGCCAGTTGCAATATAGGTAAATTCAAATCAAATGTCCACAAACACTACTCCATCTATCCTCCTTCCCATAACCTATTTTCCTAGTTCCAACACAATGCATCGCATAAGTAGGGGTCATCCCCTGAGTGCTGGTCCTAAATTAAAAAAAAAAAAAAAAAAAAAACATATATAGTACTCCTCGTATAGCCAACATATGTGTCTTTTTGATGGTAGTTACTCGTATTACAATCGAGAATATCGCAGTGGGGAAACATTCGCATGAAAATACATCCACATTGGGCAACCCTAAGTGTGAGTATTAAAAGTAAAATCGTGAAGTAAAATAAAATACAAAGGATTTGAAATCATAAGTCTCAGAACAATTTTTGTATTTGTTGTGAGTGGAAGCATTAATAAATAAATAAAAATTAAGTGAATTGAGTTGTGTTGGGCGTAAACAGATTTAATTTTTTGGTGTTTTCGTTTCGTTTTGAAATTGTGCAGTAGAATTTCTGTTGTTCGTGGTTGGTTTCAATTTGTATTTGTTCGTTATTCAGTTCATTGACATAAAAGTCGGTGTTTTGTTTTCATATACGAGTATAAAATAATTTGTTTTATTTTTTTTTAAACAATCAAGTACAACTTACTCATTTTTATAGACATAAATAAATTTTACTAAACAAAATATAAAAAAAATTAAAAGTTGTATTGAAAACATTCTTGTATTAATTATTGTTTTTCCACCCCCTAGAAATAAAGAAATTTCTACCTCCAAATCCATCCATCCATTTATCTACCTCAAACAAATTATTTAAGGTAAGTTTAAATATGAATAATAGAATAATCATAAGAAATTTACTTCATATTCATTATAATTTTATCAATCAATTGTTTATTCTTATTTA
Organism: Stomorhina lunata; assembly: GCA_933228675.1. Taxonomy (NCBI): domain Eukaryota; kingdom Metazoa; phylum Arthropoda; class Insecta; order Diptera; family Rhiniidae; genus Stomorhina; species Stomorhina lunata. The sequence goes on along the minus strand of OW121741.1, from coordinate 85,636,822 downwards.
TTTGTTCGATGTTTCAATTGAAACTTTTTACGAATTTTAAATGCGAAAATTGTGTCATTTATTTCAAGTTCAACATTTTTCCAATGTCAATGGATTGTTACTTCTAACATAAGTACATACATAGATACGTTTTTGTATTCCCCAATTTAATTTTTAATTTCATTTAAATCTCATAGATACAATTATTTTAAGAGAAAATTATTACAGTGCTTATTTAATCTTTACTGCAAAGATAAAGAGAATCTAAAATAAGAGACAGTGTGGCCATTGCAGTCAAATAGAAAGATTTTTTTATAAAGTTTCCAATTTTGGATAACACTAGTCAACAAACTCATTTTTGAAATTTGATTTTCAATTTCTGAAAAACAATTTCGACATAAAATTACAGTTTTATACCTCTTCTTAATATGAAAGTAGTAATAAAATAAAACAGTTTTTTGTATGTACTGAAAATTTAAAAATTTTGAGTTGACTCACTTTCCAGGAACTAGTGCGATATGTTCGAAAACTCAAAAATGTTTACTTACTTACTTTTCTCAAATGACCTATATTAAAACCTGTTTAGGTCATATTTCGTGCATATTTTAGAGTTCCATGCGCTTCGATTTGTGCGCATGTTTTTCCATTTCGTAGGCCAAGCTTTAATAGATTTTCTTCTACTTGGTCCCTCCACAAAAGTTTCGGTCGTTCTCTTCTCGAGATCATTTTCGAACACTTTTCTTGCTGTAGTATTTTCATCAATTCGCACAACATGTCCTAGACAACGGAACCGCAGTTGTTTAATGTGTTTTGTTATGTCATGTGAACCGCCTTGGTATAGTAGGTTAGTCATCCGCCTATCATACCAGAGGTCCCAAGTTCGATCCCCGACCAGACCCATTTGAAACAAGTAAGACTGTTATATTCGGCTGTGCCGAATCTTATATACCCATCATCAAGTTGTGTTAAATTAAATTTAGAAACATATCTCATATATCTACGAGGGTGGATCAAATTCGAAAAAAATTGTTACGCTTGTTGATATTGTTATTAAAATATTTGGACTAAATTCGGTTACAGTAGCTTTATAGTTCAACATTTAAAAGTATCTAAGTGGTTTCCCTAGTAATTACTTGGACAAAATTTAATCTTATAACCGGGTATAGGTTATCATTAAAAATTTGTTAAATACTTTTCGTTTAGCTGAATATTTTGTTAGGATAAACATGTTGAAAGTAATACGATAGGTCCATGTATTTTGTTAGGAGTTCCTAATGAATTTGCTGCTTGTACCTCCGAATTTTACACACTGGCTGGTATTTATATAAAGCTTAGTTTTGCAAAATTTAGTGGCCATAACTGTCATAGTTTCTAATTTAATAGCTTTTAACTGGCCTTTGCTACATTTTTTTTTTGGTTTCCGGGAGTGTTTTTTATATGAAACCTTTAGTCAAATATGGACCGATTCCTATAAAATTTGATATACATACTGACCAATAGTTGCATAAAACTTCTCTATTCTAAATTTAGTCGCCCGGGACGGGGTTATATGGGAGCTCTAACCGATTTTGCCCATTTTCAGTATACAACTTCTGTTACATATCAAAAATACTTTTGTACAATTTTGTCTCTCTAGATCTTATAGTTAGGGAGCTATCGCGCCATTATCTGACGGACAGACGGACATAAACCGTATTTTCTTTTTGTATTTTTGTGTTTCCGTAAGTTTTTTATATGTGGGCTATGGTCAAATGGTGACCGATTGTAACAAAATTTTTCTCACTGGCTATCATTCACATAAGACTTGCGCTATCATGCTTTAATCTGACAGACAGACGGACATAAATCCCCTATTCTTTTTGTATTTTTTGTGTTTCCGTAAGTTTTTTTATATGGGAGCTATGGTTAAATATGAATCGATTTCGATGAAATTTTATAAGCTGCCTAGTGCTTATGTAAATCTTCTAGATACCAAATTTGGTCATCATTGCTGTTATAATTTGTCATTTATTAGCAAATAAGCGATTAGCCTAGACGAGGTTATACGGGAGCTATGAACAAATGTGAACCGATTTCGTTAAGGTTTTATCATGCCGACAACAGACAGACAGTCGGACATCGCTCAATCGTCTTAGAAATTCATAAGGATTCAGAATATAATATAAGGATTCAGAATATTTTGGTATTTGAGCCAATATTAAGGAAATTACAAACGGAATAACCATCTCAATATACCCCCCATTCTTTTTGATGGTTGGTATAAAAATAAATTGTCAAAAAAGAGGTTCACCTCATAACTCATCTAGCTACTGGTTATTGAGTATTATTCTATGTTAAACTTCTCTAACTAATGCATTTGCCTTTCGGAGCCGGAGTTAAAACGTATAAGTCTAAAAATAGAATCGGATCCAGCTCATTGTCTGAGAGAAGTACCCTTTGTTCCAATTGGAATGTAGTGGGAATTATGTATGTATGTACTATGTCAATGTCAGTGTATAACTCATACAGTTCATGATTAAATCGGTGTCGATATTCATTGTTGATGAATTTTATTCCATACTTCGATGGCCCGCTTCCAAAGCAAAAATGGACCAAATGTGCTCTATCGGGTTCTGAGAAGGCCAATCTAAAAGCTCAAACCCATTTTCTTCAAACCACTTTTTAGATACTTTAGAAGTATGCTTGGGATCGTTGTCTTGCATAAAGATATCATCATGCACTGGATCTAAACCGAATATATCTAGACTGAGAACATAAGTCTTCCAGATTGGCAACATAGTCCTTAGCACACATTTTGCCTCTGATTCGACGGAGAACTCCAAGCTGATTTCCGCGCAAAAAAACCTCAAGCCATTAATGAACCCCCACCGAATTTTAAAATCTGGCAAATATTTCTTTCTTTTATGATAACACTTTTATCAACCCATTGCCGCCCATCTGACCCGATGCTATTAATTTTTGTCTCATCTGACCACATTACTCGCACCCAATTTTCAAACGAGAATTTTTCGTACTTTTCGACAAATTCCAAACGCTTTTTGCGGTTTTTTGAAGCTCTTAAGCTTCTTTTTGCTTTTTGCGGTTTTTTGAAGCTCTTAAGCTTCTTGCTTCGCGATAATCGGCTTGCGAAAGTTTTAAGTATGTCAGTATTTTTAATATCAAATGGACAGTCGGCCAAAAACTAAAAAAGTCGAAAAGAAAAATGATTTTTATTTTTGAAATGGAATATCTTAAAACGCGTCACAGCTATTACAATAAAGTGAGCATGTTTTGTCTTCGTTTCTCCAAAGCTCATTCCAAAATGTAAAAAAAATATTTGACAGCAATTGAATGTGCTACACGGTCAAAAAACGATTTTACTTTTGAGGTTGTCACAGGGTAACCATACATTCTTCTTAATAATTTTCGCAACACCTTTTCTTTTGACCAACTCTAAACAATTATTCCCAATTGCACAGTCTAATCTGTTTAATGGCTAATATTAGAGAGCTAAATTGACCTTTTGACCAGGTTAAAAACTTCTTAGTATATTCCCGTCAAAATATGGTCTAATATGGATCGATTTCAAGAAAATTTTGCAACAGTGATTTATGCTTATAATAGGAATGTATTTACACAATTTCATTGAAATTCAAATTAATGGCTGTGGTAGACTCACATATTATTTCCGGAAAGTCTGTACTATAAATAAAACCCGAAAATTTTTCTGAAGTTAGCGAACCGATTTAAATTTAATTAATATATTTTTCAAGAAACAATTTCTGTTGATATGTGCAATTCTTATATTTTTATAATGTTTAAGATACTTTTGCAAGTTAAATACGAGGGAGGGTGAATAAGTCAATGACTTCTTACATGAAACATAGGTTTCTATATAAAAAGTTATTTTATTTTTAACTCAGTAAATTTTCAGTTTTACATATATACTTAGTCCAACTTTTCTCCAACTCATTTTCTCTTCAGAAAAATATGATTTCTCGAGATCTTGTTAGATGATTTCGTCGTTGGAGCTAAATCTTTTCATGCTGAACCATTTTTTTTAGGTTTGGAAACAATAAATAGTGACTTGGTTGTAAATCTGAAGAATAGGCCGGATGAGACACGTATTCGTAGCTCAATCAATGTATTTTTGCCATAAAAACTACATATTTGAGACGCATTTTTCTGGTGGAAAAGAACATTCTTCTTGGACAAAATGTGGTCTTTTTCAATTTCTATTAAATGTACCCATTAAGTTGGTATAATATTAGCTATGGATTGTTTTTTTACCTTTTGAAGGTAGTCACTGTGGATTGTACCACATGCATAAAAAAAACGGTCGCCATGACTTTATTGACTGATTAATCCACCTAGAAACCACTGGTACGAAACGGTTAGCCCACATTGCAGTAGAACGTTTCTGCGAAATTGTCACACGTTTACGTTTGTGGTTAAATGTGAGCAAAATCGGCAGCTCTTTTTGCAAAACCACTGAGCCTTGTGAAATACCTATGACTTTTCCAATCGGCTACAACTATATCGTGATTTTTTTTTATTTCAATGTAGATACCTCAACCGGGCTTCCAAAACGTTTGACATCCGGTTTGTACGGTCACATCGAAGTTCACCACCGTTTTACCATGGAAATGTATATGTAAATTTATCAGTCTTGGTCTTGTTTTGAGTGACAGTTTTTTCCGCAAAAACGAGAGGTTGCCTGCTATCAACTGTCAAACACAAACTAAACAATCAACAGTGTTGTATTTTCTCTAATAATCTTAAATGTGGGCCAAGAGCTAACAAATTTGTTAAGCTAGAGGGTATTGTTGGTAAATTATTTAGACTAAATTTGGTTGTCATCGAATGGAGACCTATAGTTATTAGTATTTATGTGGTTTTGGGAGTGTTATAAGGAAACTATATGCAAAAGTGGACCGATTCCCTTAAAATTTTAAACGTTGCCTGATAGTCATAAAAACTTCTATATTCCAAATTCTATGGTCATAGCTATTATAATTTAAAATTTCTTCGCATTAAACTGTTTTCCGAAGGTAGATTTTTATGAAAGCTATGGTCAAATGTGAACCGATCCCCATAAAATTTGATATGATATTTCTCAGCTCAAAGTTATTATAATTTAAAATTTATAGAAGAAATCAAAAATAAAAAATGAATAAGTTTAGCAAAAACTTGGAAAGCGACCTAGTGGAGGTTATAAGTCTAGGTGAGGACATACAAAGATTTCGAAACATATGCAAAATTTTGAGATATTCGCGAAAAACTTTTTCGGGTAGGTCGTGGTACTCTAGTACCTCCAATTCACACATTTGCGGAGTCTTGGAAAGTCAAGAAATCAAAAAAGTGATATCGGATACAAACTGGCTGAGCTACAGGTCGATAGTTCAACAAATCTCATTAAAATCGTATAACTCCTAAACTTGGAAGTACAATATTTCTGACATTTTTTTTCACGATTTGTCATGTACTCAATAAGGCCTACTCCCACGTCTTTTTTAGTGTATCAGATTAGTGGATCTTTACATTTAGGCACTATCGGTATTTTAACTGACGGATATACAGAAAGAACACACTATTCTTTTTATTATTTAAGCTGTTTCCGTAACTGGTTTATATGGGAGCTATGGCCAAATATGTTTTCAACAGACGGTCATGAATTTTATAAAAATCCTGGATATTTGTACATTCTTTTTATTTTTTAAACCATTTTTTCGAGTAATTACAAACGGTATAACAATATCAATATACCCCCCCCCCCCCCATTCTTTTTGTGGTGGGTATAATGACGCAGCTTCTTTATATTTAGCCAGAAGTCAACTGACAGTTGCATATTGACAGCAGCAGTATTGTCATTTTTATTAAGAAGAAGGGAATTAAAAAATTCAGGGACTTGTTGAGCCACCTTCACCACCATATGTGGAAAGGGTATATTGGGTGTGTGCTGCTGTTTGTAGGAAATAAGGTCTCAGACCCACCCTTTAGTATACCGATCGACTCAGAATCACTCTCTGAGTTGTTTCAAAGGTGTCCATCCGGCTGGCTGGCTGGTCGGTTATCCATGTAAACTTGTTATCAAAGTACAGGTCATAACTTCAAACATAATTTCAAAAAGTTTTGCACATACTCATATTTTGGTCTGTGTAACTAATTTTTAGGAATAGGCCTATATATGACCATATCTCCCATACAAGGCACATTTTTAAAAGTCGCTTAAATACCTATAAAAGCACAAAACAACCTTATAAATCTTAAGTTAAATGCATTTTATTACTAAAACTTTACACAGAGAAATATTTTGTAAATATAAACCAAAAACCAAAATTTGGTAACAATTAATCCACAATTGACCCTAACTCTCATATCCGGCCCTTAGTCGGAAATGACATAAATCTCAAAATTTTGGAAAAAAATAACACATAGTGTATGCCTCTAGAACTTAAGGGAAACTTGTTAAATTGTTGGTCCATACTTGACCTTAGTAGTAAACGGTATCATATAGTCGGGCTTGACCGACTTAGCTTTTCTTACTTTTTTAGATGTAATTTTATTTTTTGTATTTTCTGTTTATTGATTTATATTTTTCTTTACAATTTCTTTCTAGTGAATCAATATGAGATTAGTCATTTTGGATACCTCTGAATCCGTAGGATTGTGGGCTGCAAAATATGTTACTAAAAGAATCAATGATTTTAAACCGGGTCCAGACAGGTAAGGATATTTTGAAAATTATATACAAATTTTAAAATATTTTATACTAATTTAACTCCATTATTTTAGATATTTCGTGCTGGGTTTGCCAACTGGCAGCACTCCATTGAGTATGTACCGAAATCTTATAAAATTCCACAAAGAAGGCAAAGTTTCCTTCGAGTATGTAAAAACTTTCAATATGGATGAATATGTGGGTAAGTAAAAGTTTCAGAGCTTTTGAGGCAATTATGATAATACATATTTTTTTTTTAGGTCTACCCCGTGACCATCCCGAAAGTTATCATTACTTTATGTGGCAAAATTTCTTCAAACACATCAATATAAAGCCTGCCAATGTTCATATACTTGATGGCAATGCCTCCGATTTAGTGGCTGAATGCAATAAATTCGAAGATATGATTAAAGAAGCCGGTGGTGTTGAATTATTTATAGGCGGCATTGGTCCCGATGGTCATATTGCCTTTAATGAACCCGGTTCTTCTTTGGTCTCACGTACCCGTGTCAAGACCCTGGCTCAAGATACTTTAGAAGCAAATGCTCGCTTCTTCGATAACGATATCAGTAAAGTACCCAACAAAGCTTTGACCGTGGGCGTTGGTACTGTTATGGATTCAAAAGAAGTTATGATTCTTATAACCGGAGCTCACAAGGCCTTTGCTTTGTACAAAGCCATAGAGGAGGGTATCAATCATATGTGGACCGTGAGTGCTTTCCAACAACATCCTAATACTCTGATGATTTGCGATGAGGATGCCACCCTAGAATTGCGTGTTAAGACTGTTAAATATTTCAAGGTAGTAAAACAAAATTGTATATAAATATTTTATCAAGGAAAAGGTTTGGTTGATTTTGATAGACTTTTATAGATTTGAAATTTTCCCTTTCTATTGTTGGTAATGGTTTGGCAATATCTTGTAATTTATTGTTAAAATTTTTGGAATACAATGGTGTTGGAAATCGTAAAAACTCAGATCATTTATAAAATTTGATCCCTTTTTAAAAAATGTTTATACTGCAAACAGATTGAAAATAATAGATATCTAATAAGTTGACTAACACTGGGCCTCAATATGCGAGTAAGGTCAAATTTCCGGCCATTCCGTCTTATATTAAAGATGAAAATGATTGTTTTGACTTAACTCACATATTAAGGCTAACGATTGAATATCAATACATTCACAGCCCAATTATAAACATTCTCGGTGAGTTCAATTCTTCGGAGCTAATTTTTTACTTTAAATTAATTCCCCTATTACACAGTACGACAAAATCAATGAAATTTTTTTGAGTACACATGAGTAATATTAACAGAATATGAAAATAGGCTTAAAATAAAGAAATACGTGTCTCGGCGTTTTGCTGTAGCACGTCAGAATTAAAAAAAAATTGATTTTAAAGATTCGAAGGACCGTGGAGGTTCACTTGTAGCGTATTTGTTCCGCTAGAGGGCGCTTTAGTTTTCATATAAAATTAAAAAATATCCTAAAAATGTACGAAATTCATTAAAAATATAATTCTGCAATTAGAAAAAATTAAATTTTATTTTTACAAATTGTATTTCTACATTACAATTACATTATATTGAATTGCATTACACTTTTTGTATATTTTTTAATTTTAAAAATCCAAATATAATTCCCTTTTCAAAACTGGCTCAAGCATTTAAATCGGTTCACCAATTCTATTTTTATATAACTTTTGATAATAGTATTACGTTACAAGTGAACCTCCACGGTCCTTCGAATCTTTAAAATAGATTTTCTCAAATTTCAGACGTGCTACACCAAAACGCCGAGACATGTATTTCTTTATTTTAAGCCTATTTTCATATTCTGTTAACATTTCTCATGTGTACCAACCACTGTCGTACTGTGTTATAAACTAACGAAAAGAATAGTTTTATTTGAAAGGGAATTTGAATTGAAAATTTATATTTTTCCCATTTTGGAAGTAGGGGAACAAGAAAAAGTGTAAAAATTCACCGGGAATTGTTATTTATAATTGGGCTGGTATATTGTTTTAATCGGTCGATGCCTAAAATTCTATCACTGCTTTAAATCTCTAATTTTGTACATATCTCTATTATTTGGCAAATTAATTAAAATTTTAATTCAATTTTATAAAATAACTACTAAACTTTATTTAACAATTTTAGATCTGCATACATTTAGCAAAGTGGGTCAATTTATATGTATTAAAAAGCTGTTGTCAAAATCGTATAAAAAGGTTTGTTCAAATAATCATGGACTAAAATCAAAATAGATCTTCCCGCTTAAAAAGATAAACTTTTCTTTTCGTATTTTATATTTCAATAATTTCCAAAAACTTTTGTATCAAAAATGCGGAGTTTTAATTTGAATATCTTCATTTTACCAAACCTTAAGCAATTTCCGGGGTATATTGACATTGTCATTCCGAAAATAATGGAATATAAAGTCTAATGGTGTCAAATCACACGATCTTGGTGGCCAGTTGGTATCCCCACGACCATAAATTACGCGGCAATAATGCCATATTTGCTCAAGTTGTGCGGCATGTGTCTTGTTGAAACTACATATCGAGCTCTTAAATTTAAATAATTGTAAGCGACATCATTCCGTTAAATATCTCTTAAACTATTAGAGATAGCGTAGTACAGTAAGCATATTTTTCATCCTTTCTTAAGCTGTTTTAAATGTGTAAAAATCTTTTCGATAGGTTTATATTTACGAAAGTTATACGTACCGATAGGTTTTACATACAATGGTGCTCAACTTTGCTCAGTGTAGAGGCCACTGTGCTAAAAATAGACATGTTTTTAAAAATTTCTGTAAAACTCCAACTGGCGGATTTCTGCATATTATGCCACAATCCGCCCAGTGGCTTAAAATTTATTGAAGTAAAACTAAACAAGTAAGAGTGGTATATTCGGCTTTGCCGAATCTTGGATACCCTTCACCAAAGGTGTTCCAAAAGTACTTAATGTAATTCGTAGCAATATTTGGCTATACTAGTATTATATGCAAAGAGTCTTTAAAATTAAGAGTCGGAAAACGAAAACCTTTTCGGTGGCGTCATCATCTAGAATAGTTATGCACCCAAAGGTAAGGTTGGGCAGGTGGCTGATGTCTAGGGAAGCTTCACTTGGGTTCTAAAGTGGTCCCTTTGTGAAAGATAATGATTACTAGACTACAAGTAGAGAATGCATATTTAAGCCAGCCAGTAGCTTCGAAATAAAATAGACACATATTTTACGAACATTTAATAAAGTTCGATAGACCAGATAAACCATGCAGAAAAGATGCTTCAAAATGTAGATGCCCTTAGATTTGCAATAGCACATCGATTTGATGAAGTTTAAGTATTCTGACATGCAACCCAAAAACGCTGTGCCCAGTGAGGGTTGTGCACTTTAATTCGTACGAATTATCCAACTAGTAGAAGTTCTTGATTAGTTATGTAAACTCTGAAGTTAGCGGACTGATTTAGGTCAAAGCATTAACAATGATTGTCAATGTATACAAGCCTTAAAATTAAAGGGTATACACTCTTAGTTTTAGATACATACGTGAAATATATAGCTTTTGAATGGATGGTTATGAGCTTTGTCGGAAAAGTTTACTTATTAATTTGAAGTTAGTTAATTAATTAAAATGAACACTTCATCAATAATATTTGGGATGTATAGTTCTTTCGATCTGTCCGATGGATGTTTGGAAAGTTTTGCTCTAGTTCTTTGTGCAATTTTAATGTGATTTAATTTATCAGCATTAAATCGATTCCCGGTCGGGTTTATATGGGAGATTTCACTAAATGTGAATAGAGCTCGCCCATTTTCAATATCGAACTTTTCAAGAGATCAGAAATACTTTTGTCAAATGTTGTCCCTCTAGAAAGTTTATTTTAGGCGCTATTGTCCTGAATATCAATATTGTACAACGTCTTTATACTAAATGTCATCATCGTATCTATTATAATTTGTCATTTATTAGCTACTAAGAGATTGCCTTAGGCGAAGTTATACGGGATCAATTGTCAAACGTGAACGGATTTCTCCCAATTGCAATTAAAAAATTTAAATTTTTGTTGATATGTGAGATACTTACATACATATGTAGGTTTTGAACGGATATCATGTAATTAGCTGCATTTTTGTACTTCCTAGGAAGATTACCTATAATTTGATATATAATACATTCTCAAATGTTATCATAATGTTCAAAAGTCAGACACAAAATTAAGATAAATGCAGTGTGTCTGTCTGCTAAAACCAGATTTGTGGAGCTCCTGAATTGTCGCACTCTGAATTTCAACATTGTCGATCAAAACACCATCGCTTAAACGCTAAATTATATCTACCACAAATTACAGAATGCATCAGGATTTAGATAATCCCCTGCGAAGGACGCTATTAAACTTCATCAAAATAAACATCTGAGATATCGACAAAACAGGAGCTCCAAAAACTTGACTACAACAGAAAAAAGGACAGACAGGTAGACGGACGGACATGTAGACGGACGGACAAACAAACAGACGGACGGACAGATGGACGGAGGTCGCGAAATCGATTCTTGTGCCGATTCTGAGTTGATCGGTACAATTTGAATGGTATTAATAATCAGATTTGTGGAGTATATATATCAGATTTTTGAAAATCCTCCCATAAAGAACGATGTCAAATTTCATCACAATCGGTCCATAAACACCTGAGATATCGCTGAAACAATACTTACAAAATGTAAACAAAATTTCTTAGACACGTATTTTGGGCAATTTGCTGTACATCAAATGTAGTGTTATGGCGATATCTCAATTGTTTATAGACCGCTTTTGATAAAATTTAATAACGTGCTTGGTGGGGGAATTTCCTAAAATCTGATATAAAATTTATGTAGGTCCGTACTAAAGGAGGATAGTTTTTCCTATTTCTGCATTTAATTTTTTCAACAAACATTCTCTAATGTGTACTTTGGGCAATTTGCGATACATCAAATTCAGTGTTTTGGCGATATCTCAGTTGTTTATGGACCGATTTTGATAAAATTTTACAGAGTGCTTTGGGAAAATATTTCCTACAATCTGATATATATCATATTATCACATGTACACCAGGAGTATCTTTTTTCTCTTGTTATTTAAAAGTGTGTTTCAATCAAAAATTTTAAAATTTTCGTCTAATTTTTGGTATTTTTTTCGATATTTTCGGTGTTTATAAACCGATTTTAATGAAATTTAATAGCGTTCATTGCGGGAGAATTTCCTAAAATCTGATATATAATTTATGTAAGTCCATCCTCCAGGGGCTTCAGAAACTTGATTTCAACAGACAGACAGACGGACAGACAGACAGACAGACAGACAGACAGACAGACAGACAGACAGACAGACAGACAGACAGACAGACAGACAGACAGACAGACAGACAGACAGACAGACAGACAGACATCGCTTAATCGATTCTCCTTCCGATTCTGAGTCGATCGGTATAATTTTTATGGGGTCTACGATCACTAATAAAAAAATTACAAACGGAATCACAAACTTATAATACCCTTTCACCTATTGGTGAAGGGTATAAAAACATCACATACAATACTTTGCACCATAAGTTCTAAACCATTTGGAAAAAATTGAGTTTGTCGAAAGTAGCTAACAAAGAACAAAAATGTTACGCACCAAAACACTCCCCGTTTTTGTTTAATTAAGATTTTTCGTCGCTTACGATCAATATTTTTCCTGTCGCTTGCGATCATTTTAATCTAAGGGCTCGATATTCTCCAAGTCGTATTCTTCAATAATACGCCATAATACAGTCCTTATTCCTGAGAACGAAAAGAAATAGACACATTCGGGTCTTCGGTAACACTTTCACTTACAGCAGCGATATTTTCAGCGGAACGAGCGAACGATGATGCACAGGCCTTACAATATTTGTAACCACTCCAGTCACTTCAAATTTCTTCACAATTTTGCCAATTGCTTGCGTAGTTGGACGATTATATAAACCATAATCTCCTCTTAAAGCACGATATGTGGCTGTTGCAGTTGTTGTGTCTTAAGCGATCCATTTTCGTCAATGACAGACTTTCAACTGAAAAGAAACAAATTGGTTTAACAACTTAGTTAGACAGATATCGAATTCCAGTTCTATACTTTTGAAACCAGGAAATGGATAACCCGATATAAGTACATATGGGCAAAAATCAAACAGTTTTAATTCCTTTGAGACCGACTTTCAACTCGAACAATTTTTGTACTCTTAAGAATTCGGAAAATCTAATTAGATTTGAACTCCCAAGACTTCAGGTATATTGAACACAAAATCTTAGTAGCGCAAGTTTGCATTTCTTAGCTTAATTCTCATGCAAATTTAAAAAACGTAAAAAAATAAAGCATTCAAGACACCACACTTAGGGGTTAAATCCATTGTCCTCTAAATTTTAATTTCGTCACTTTCAATACTACTTAATTGCTGCCATTATTTGGAGCACGTTTTCGGCACTTTTTTCAAATATTTTTCGGCCGCCTCAAGGAATTAAAAAAAAGAATGGACAAGGTATGGTAGATTTTTCAGTTTCACATCGTTTGATTAATATCCCATTAATGTGCTCCATATAGGTATAACATACGACAGGGTAAAGACGAAAACTTGAACGTTAATTTTTCAAATACCCGTCTTTGCAATTTTTTGCAATTTAACACCTAAAAGCAAAATTGCACCAAAAATCGATTTTTGCTTAAATTTTGTGAAAATCATGCAAAAAGTGCAATTTGCTTTTTATGGTTTTAGATAAAGCATTAAAGCGATTTGTATCAAAAATTTGTCAAAAATCTCTTTATTAGCTGAGAACGCGAATTTGACACAAAATTGATCAGTAATGGGGAATGAGAAATCTCTAATCATGTGAGCTTTTGCTCACAATCAACCACAAACGCAGTTGTTTGACAATTTCGCGAATATGGCAAAGCTGGGTTTATCAGCAAATAAAATTGTAGCGACTTTTTCTAGGATGCATGGGCTATAAGACACATTGAAAAATAATCAATGCGCGAATTTTATTCCAACTTACAATGTCGCCGCATTTGGCCAAGAAAAAATTATTTTCCACCTGATCACATGTTCAGTTTCCATGGCAAAATCCTTGAATTGGGCTTCGAATTGCTTCCTCATAAGCCATATTTTCCACATTTAGCCACTATTGACTATTTCTTGTTCCTAAACTTGAAAAAATGGTGAAATGGAAAGACATTTGCCTCCAACAAATAAATCAGCCTACAAAAAGTCCACGTTGATGACCACGACAAATGATATTTTTCGGAGTTAATAAGAAATTTGGAGACAAGTAAGACTACTTTTTACATAAAAACTAGCTTTTTATTAAAAAAAATCACGGACTTATTTCTACGAAAATGCGTGAACTTTCCGCGTTTGACCATAGCTCCAATATAAACCCTCGTCGGAAGCCGCGTAAATGTAGATAAGTATCAAATTATTTAAGAACCTAGTATGCAAACATTAATCGGTGTTCCGAAATTTAAAATGATCGGTCCAAATCCTATTTATTTATATTGAACTACAAATTATAATAGCTGTGACTATATAATTTAGTACTGCATATTTTATATGACATATAGCTCCTATATAAAACTCACTTTGGGAAACCACTTCAATACCACGGAAACCTCCTAAATTTACAACAATCGGTCTAGACTTAACTACAGCTGCCATATAAACCCATTCCGGAAACCGTATAAACAATACGAAATATTACTTAAATATTCAGGCATGTCACAAATTCCGTTCGGAATTGAAACCATTCCGTAGTTGAATTCCGATCGAAATGGTTTTAGGTTCTATCGGGTGTTTTTTATTGAGGTATAGAATTTTAAGTTGGCATCACTTTTTTAACTGGCGGCCATTTTGTCAGCTGTCAAGTGATTAATATTTAGTTTGGTTTGCCATTTCATCATGAACAGGTTGACAAAAGAACAACGCTTGCAAATCGTGCAAATTTATTTCGAAAATAATGGTTCAGTTCGCGAAGTTTACCGCAAGCTCCGTCCATTTTATGGTCGACATAATCGTCCATCAGAGCAATTAATTCGGTTAACCATGGATCGTTTTCGCACTACGTTTACTCTATGTGATAATACGCATCCGCAGCGACGTCGAACAGTGCGCACCGAAGAAACAATTGCCGCTATAGAGCAAAGTGTTGAAGAGGACCCGAATGAATCGATTCGCCACCGTGCACAGCAATTGGAGCTTTGTCCATCAACTTTATGGAAGATTTTGCGCAAAAGATCTTGGCTTCCAAGATCCAGCTTGTGCAAGAATTAAAGCCGCGAGACCATGCAATGCGTCGTGATTTTGGTGTATGGGCCGAAAATGAGATTGATCTCGATGCTGATTTTCATCGCAAAATTTTGTTCAGTGATGAGGCTCATTTTTGGTTGAATGGCTACGTCAACAAGCAACATTGCCGCATTTGGAGTGAAGAGAATCCATTACATCCACAAAAACTGACTGTTTGGTGTGCTCTATGGGCTGGTGGAGTCATTGGGCCATACTTCTTCCGAAATAATGCTGGAGAGTCAGTTACCATAAATGAAGACCGGTATAGAGCCATGATAACCGACTATTTTGTTCCCCAATTGGATGGCATGAATGTGGATGAGTTGTGGTTCCAACAAGACGGCGCTACATGCCAAACAGCGCACGTCACAATTGATTTATTGAAGGAAACATTCGATGAGCGCATAATTTCGCGGAATGGACCTGTCAATTGGCCACCAAGATCGTGCGATTTGACACCACTGGATTATTTTCTTTGGGGATATGTGAAGTCGCTCGTCTACGCCAACAAACCAGAAACGTTAGGGGACTTGGAAGCCAACATTCGTGGCGTTATTGCCACGAAAAAGTAGTTGAAAATTGGACCTGTAGAATTGGCTTTATTCGAGCCAGCCGCGGCGGCCACATGCCCGAAATCATATTTAAACATTAATGGCATAAAATTATCCTTCCAATAAAGCCAAATTGATGGGTTTTAAAACGATTTTCTTGTGTTTTATTTCAATTCGAAGTTCTATACCTCTAAAAAAAAACACCCATTATAGATTCCGAAAAATTTCAAATGCCCAAAATCATTACAAAACACTATTTTTTAATTAAAATCAGTAACTCTATCATTGTTTTAACAAATAACACTAAATATTCGAAGAATTTATTCAAATATTGAATAAACAAAGAAAATTATACAAATTTAATTCCACTTTAACAAATGAATGTGGTTTCATTCCGAAAAATTTTTTCGTTTTACTTTTTCTCCAGAAGCAAAACACGAAATTCATTTCACTTCCGAATGGAATTGAGTTCTGTGACATGGCTGATTAACTAGTTCTAAAACCCCCATTTTTGGTACTAAAGTTTTATGAAATACGAAAAGAAGTGTTTCTCGTTAACAAAGGGACCCACGGTTTCTTGGGATAACCTTTTTAGAATTCATTGTATATTACGATTTTGACAACCACTTGATCGATAACAAATTGACCCAGCCTCATATTTAGCTTTGTAAATTTGCAATTTGGAAACATTTTTTTTCAAATATTTTAAGATTTAAAGTTAAAATTTTGTTTTTATTAAAATTTAGGGCATTCAAAGAGACCTCTATGCTGCCGAATATGGAGAGAAAAAAACTGAATAAATTTCAAGTTTTTCCAAGTCATAACCATCAATTAATCATTAATCGTTAGTATATAATTATGTTTGTTATTAAGTATTGCCAGGGTTGTCTTTTATGTTTAAAGATCGGGCAATTCCAATGTTGTCGTTTGGAAAAATACTTTATTATAGTAAAGACATGAAGACATTTTACAATGTATCAAGGCCGTTGTGTGGCAAACCTACTTACACCAACAGTCCCATCTTGAGTAGTAGCTTTTTAAACTCCGGATGAACAATTAACATTAAACAAATCCTACTGGATTAGCACCACTGACGGAAGTGCATAATGAAACCAACCATGACAGTATATTTAATGGAATTTCAGACAATTCACCAACAATACAAACAGTAAAGAACGTCATTAAAAGCCTTAACGCAACAAAGACCCGGTCAATGAAAATTTCTCTCTGCGATGTTTTTATGTGATGTTGAAGGATCTGCAGGACTGTGGCACCCATTTGTACGTAACATATGGGAAGAAGAAGCTCTACCAACCTCCTGGAGTGTGGTATACTAGACAACATGAAAAAAAGGGTGACTCCAAAGACTGCAATAACTACAGGGGTATAATAATTCTTCCAATACCGAGTAAAATACTAAGTCGTGTAATTTTGAACAGAATATCCGACGCAGTTTTTTCTACACTCCGCGAAAATCAGCTTGGCTTCAGAGAGAACCGTTCTTGTGTTGACCAATCAACATAGTAAGAATAGTACTAGAGCAATGTAATAAATTCCGTTCCCCTATTTATCTAGCGTTTATCGACTTTATGAAAACCTTCGGCATTGTCAATAGGAGCCATCTATGGAGAATTATAGAAAATTGTAACAAGCCAACGAAAATTTCGAACTTAATTCGGACAATGTACGTGAATTTAAAATTACGGGTCCTACACAAAGGTAAATTGTCAAATTCGTTCGAAGTTTCTACTGGAGTAAGACAAGGATGTATCTTGTCACCTATAGCTTTTATCCTCGTCATCGACAACATAATGCGTACTGCTCTAAATGGTAGACACGGTATCCAATGGACACACTTTAAACAACTTGAGGACTTAGAATACGCTGATGACGTATGTCTTCTAAGCCAAAGCTCACCTTCAAGAATACACTAATTCTATCAATTTTGAATCTCGAGCAGCTTGACTGGAAATCAATACATATTTGCAAGATAAAGATTATTACTGGAGACTATGACGCAAGCCCGACGACACACATCAATGTGTATAACGAGATTATTTAATTATCTTGGAAGTTTGTATCTACAAAAGGTGGCGCCGACGAGGATATTGAACCGCGTATTAATATGGCAAAATCTGCATTCGCCATTCTACGAGATATTTGGAAATCTCGGCAAATATCAACAACAACTAAGTTACGAATATACAACTCGAATGTCAAGTCCATTCCGTATTGCGGCTGCGAAACTTAGAAATGCACAAATGCCATCGATAAGTGCATACAAACCTTTGCAAACAAAAGATTGCGGCAAATCTTGAATATATGGTGGCCGAATATATATAATATATAATTCCCCGACAACATTCCAATTGGAACAAGGGGTACTTCTCTCAGACAATGAGCTGCATCCGATTCTATTTTTAGACTCATTGAAAGGGACCTACGTTTTAACGCCGGCTCCGAACGGCAAATGCATTAGTTAGAGAAGTTTTACATAGCCTAATACTCAATAACCAGTGGCTAGCTGAGTTATGAGGTGAACCGCCGCTTTTTGAAAATTTATTTTTTCAAGTGAGTCTGGCCAGGGATCGAACTTGGGCCTCTGGTATGCTAGGCGGATGACTAACCTGCTATACCACGGTGGTGGCCGAATGGCAAAAGAAATTAAGATCTACTACAAACCAAATTCCTGCTTCAATAGAGGAATTTCGGTGGATAGGTTACACACTTCGAAGGCCAAATACACACATTGCTCGACAAGTGCTCCGTTGGAATCCACAAGGAAGCGTCCGCCATGTAGGTGTACCTACTAGAAAGTGGAGAAGGTCAATTGATGCGGAGTTACAAGCAGCAAACTATTGATGGTATCTCGCAATAGAGTTCGATATAAAAGGATGATTGAGGCCCTATGCTCCATTTTAAATCAAGGATAACAAAAGAAGATAATAAAGATGAACACTGCCAACAATTAGTAATTCGTGGATAGTAAATTATCAGAGTAGTCGTCAGTCGCCAGTTGAAGCTTTCTGAACTTTCTGCTCCGCAGTAAAGGATTGAACATAACCTGAAGAAACTAACTACTAAATTATAAGTAGAGTTATAACCGCAGCTTTTCGTTGAGGTCGATGGGGAACCAATTCTGACTATAAACGTCCCGATTTTTGTAGTCACACTCGACATTTTTTTTTTACTCGCCATTTTAGAGATTAACCAAACTTAAGTATCAGACAGTTGGAGACCTCCCAGGCATGTCATTAAAGATCTTCTAATATATGGGTATAGTATTTATATAGAGATGTTTGCAAAAGGTGAATGCGAAACCAAACGAAACCATTATTATGTTCCACCACTACAAGGCCAGGCAGTACATGTCTTTGATAACCAGTCAAAAACTTGAAGAGCTTGGCTGGGAAGTTGTGATGCATCCACTATATAGCCTGGATATTGCTTAATTAAAAAAAAAACATCTGAGCACCATGTCTCCAAGTTTTAGCCCATCAGCCACACAAGTTCTACAATGATGAAATTTTGGGTTGGCTCTAGGTTTCGAAATATAATTTTTTTCCGAAAAACAGGTTTTTGTAAATAGTTTTATAACTTAAAAACTGCTGGTTATATTTAGCTAATAAGAAAAAGTTCGTGCCGCATCAAAAAGCTAAATTTTTGTATAGCTGGACAATATGTAATAAAATAAAAATGATTTTTATTCAGAACCATTCTAAAATTAAAAATTGGTTAACAGGTCGACTACTAAGCACCAACATAACAAAATGTAATTGCTTTCGAACCCCAGTCTCTTCAACATTAATTTCTTCAATTATTAAATTTTTAATTACCACAGCATTCTCCATTGGCGGTGAGCCCCATAGTATTAACATGCCGTCGATGTAAAATAAATAAAATAGAATGTAGAACAAAAATCTTAAATAATGCATCTACCAAACAACAGATGGCCAAGCTTCAGTGTTCTAAAAATAGACATGACAATACAGAGTTGAATAAAATTATTTTCTTTGCAACACTTGTCATCTTTTAACTAACCCTATTTCAAAAGATACAATATATCGAGATCCTATATTCAATATCGACTACGAAACAAATAGAATATTTTTATGGGGGAGCCAAAAAACTGTTGTATATCCATAATATTTGAATAAAAGTCAATATTTCTTCTACAATATTTTTAAGCCAACGTTCTAAACTTGATTTTTTTCCGACAAAATTGGTTAATAGGTATTGAATATAGGCTCTCGATATACAATAACAAAGGTAGCTTTTGCCTGAGTAACTTTTCTTAAACAAAACCTGGAAAATACTTTTTAAAACATAGAAGGCAACCCTGGAAAAAAGTTTCTATAATTTTGAAAATTTTTGTTTTTGCCGTAACAGCAATTTTTAGCAAAAGTGATAGCCCTTGGTCATTCCGGTACATAAAACTGACTAGCGTGATATCTTTATTATATTAAAATGTTAAAATTCTAATTATTTGATTATAAATCTTAAAATTTATCGAAAAATCTTAACATAAACTTATGTATTCCTTTACAGTGCCTAATGGATGTTCATATGAAATTGATTGATGGATTGTAAACTCCAAGTCCAGTTAAAACTATAAACTATAGATGTTTTTATATATTTTTTTATAACAACTATTCATAATTAAACTAGTTTTCGACTTTAACATTTGGGTAATAGAATAAATACGACAAAACGTTATGATTCCTTTAATCTATTACCAAACACTCGCCAAGAGTCAATACTATTAAATAATTAAAAAAAAGACAGTAAATTTTAAAAGAAATTTTATATATTTATATTTTTTTATAATCACAATTATTTGTTTATATACCGTCTAAAATAAAATCTAAACATTATGTAGTAGATTAAAGAAAAAAGAGACATAATTATTTGTAAAATTTACAAAAAATATATTTGATATATTTTTTATAAAACTAAAGACGTGTTTTTTATTTACAACATATTTATAAAATATATGATATATACAATTTAAGTACCCCAATTGCAGCAGAGTCCAGATCACTTTAGAAGATTTAGTAGATTTTCATGGATTTTTTATATGATCAAACATATAAAGATCATGAATTTCTCTTTGGATTTTTACTTTTGAAATTCAATTTTGTTAATTTTACTCTTAACAAAATAATTTCTTTGAGTTCTCTTATCTGAAGAGAATTCAAATATAAAGATTACGATCATCCGGTTGGCCAACCATCAAACCCATTAAGGTCTTCATATATAAAATCGAGCGTATTGAAGCCTCTAATACTTTCTCATTGGCCATAAAACGTTCACGATATTGTTGTTCCACCAGCATTTCTTCCAGTTTCTTGGCTCTACGACTTAGGCGACAGGCTTCTGTATTGCGTTCTCTTTTAATTTGTTCCTCCATGGAACGTTCTCTTTGCGGATATTGTCGAGCCATATTGCCATGATAACGACAGACTTTGGTCATGACTTGCTGTGAGACTTCAAAGACTCCTTCTTCGCTATTGACATGCACCATGTTCTGATTATCCTCTCCCAAATCTTCATATTTACGTTTAAGTTTTTGACGCAAATCGGCTTCAACTTGTTTTCTAGCTTGTTCCAAATAGTTGCGTGGTATTTTACGTACACCCACCAGCTGACGGGAGGCCTTAAAGTTGAAACATTCTGATACTTGAGAGTTGTTAAATTTGGGCTTTTGTGATTTACGTTGCCTTAGTTTTGGTTCACGAAACAGACGACGTTTGACTTTTTGCACTGAAGCCTCATAAGTGGACATTTTTACGGGTCTCATCAAGTAATTCAAAGTGTTCCATATAAGACCTTTATTATATTCCACGGGTACTCTAGTAAAAGGCATGGAATTGCCGCTAATGATATAGATCTGTCGTATACATTCGTTAAGGAATGATCTTTTAGTGGGACTCTTGTAATTGACCTCCTGTCTGCCGGGATTGTTAAAATAGCCATGAGGATCGCAAGTATCCACAGATTCTTCACGTAAAATAAAATAATCTTCCATTTCTTAAAAAGTGAAAATAAAATAAAAGATAGAGAGCGTGTCTTTACTTTTTGAATTCCAAACTAACAATAATACTTTTCTGAGTGTTGGAAGACCCTTTTATACGAACTCTGCCAAATTGTAAATGTGTTCCCTACATTTACCTGTTCAGGTAGTTTTAAGGTCCTTTACAAAGTTTAATGTTCTTATTATCCTTTAGTGGGAATGTCCCTTAAATTCGCAGAACTTATTTAAATTACCTGCGTTAGTTCGTAATTTAGCTTAATTTTAAGAATTCATGAAACGAATCCGAGATTTATTACCTCTACTATTTGCAGTTTGAAGGATAATGTAAGTATGGTTTTTAATATTTTATGATCTTTAAAATTTACAGGAATTTTACTTAGAAGACAAGACTAAGTTTTTAGTTTTCGCTTGTTAGATTTAGTTACATATATTCCTGATTAGAGAAATGAGTTAAAACTGATCTCTAAGTTTGGAATAACTATAAGGAGGCTACAATACAGTCTAAGCTAATTGAGCATTTCATATATGTATATGCAGTTAAATGTGTTATCGAATATATCGATGTTATAAGTAGATCAGATTGCATATCAGTATTTTTCTTGAAGCAACGCTATTCGACGTAAACTCGTTCTTTAGCAATCATTTCCAGCACCCGCTACCATGACAATTAATTCCTTTTGTTTTGGAAGATGACTAATATAAAATTAATCCCTGAAAGTGTTAGGCTAATAACCTTCAGAATATGATTAACTTCCATCTGGTCAAATATCTGGAGACTTACAACTTACTAATCTATTGGTGGTATGATTTCGTGAGGGTCGTTGCCTGACATATAGGAAATATTTAATAGATATCGGTAAATCTTCTTCTGTTCTTGACTCCCAGCGGAGCATAGGGCCCCAGCCATCCTTTTATATCGGAATCTATTGCTAGATGTTAGGCATACGTCATTCCATGTATAGTTTGCTGCTTGCAACCTCCAGGTATAATCTTTGTTTTGAAAATATTGATTTCCAGTCCAACTGTCCTAGATTTAACAGTGATTCTTCTTCTGTTATCATTGACTCCCAGTGGATCATAGTGCATGAGCCATCCTTTTATATCGAACTCTATCCATGAATAGTTTACTGCTTGTAACTGCGCATCATTCTCCACGTTCTAGCAGGTACATCAACACAACGGCCGCTTCCTTGTGGATTCCAACGAAGCGCTTGTCGAGCAATGTCGGTATTTGGCCTTCAAAGTTTGTGCCTTATCCACCGCCATTTCCATTGACATACTTCTGTAGAAGCAGGGATTTGTTTTGTCGCGTTTAGTAGATCTTCATTTCTCATGCGATTCAGCCACCATATATTTAGGATTTGCCGCAAGCATTTGTTTGCAAAGGTTTGTAGGCGCTTATCGGTGGCATTTGTGCGTTTCTAAGTTTCGCAATCATAATACAGGATAGACTTGACATTCGAGTTGCATATTTGTAATTTAGTTGTTGTTGATATTTGCCGAGATTTCCAAATAGCTAGAAGAATGCCGAATGCAGATTTTGCCTTATTATTTAATACGCGATTCAATATCCTCCACCTTTTGTAGATACCAAACTTCCAAGATCATTAAGATCATATAATAACCTCGTTATCCACTTTGATGTGTGTCTACGGGTTTGTGCCATAGCCTCCAGGCATAATCTTTGTCTTAGAAATATTGATCTCCAGTCCAGCTGCCCGAGATTTAACAGTGATAGCGTTAGTATATTCTTAAAGTTGACCTGAGCTTTGGCTTAAAAGACATACGTCATAAGTATTCTCGAGTTGTTTAAAGGGTGTCCATTGGATACCGCATTTACCATTCAAAACGATAGGCATTATGTTGTCAATGACGATGATAAAAAGACAAGATACATCCTTGACTTACTCCAGTAGTAACTGCGAACGGATTTGACAATTTACCTTTGTGTGGGTTTCGACATTTAAAATCCACGTACATTGCCCAAATAAGGTTCAGAATTTTTGTTAACATTTTGCGATTTTCTAAATTTCTCCATAAATAGCTCTAATTGACGCTATCGAAGGCATTCATAAAGTCGATAAACGCTATTCGAAATTACTCGACTTATTATTTTGCTCGGTATTGGAAGAAGTGTTATAACCATGTAATTATTGCAGTCTCTAGTTACCCTTATTTGGTATTTTGACTAGTATATCTTTATTCCAGGAGGTTGCCACAGCTTCTTCTTTCCATATTTTACACACAAATGGGTGCCATAGTCTCGCCGATCCTTCAACATCACATAAAAGCATTTCAGCTGAGATATTGTCATTGCCCGGTGCCTTGTTGCGCTTAAGGCTTTTAATGGCGTTCTTCACTTCTTGTATTGTTGGTAAATTGTCTCAAATTCCATTGAATATAATGTCATGACTGATTTCATTATCTACTTCCGTCAGTGGTGTCCAATAGGATTTGTTTAATGTTGACTTGAAGTATTCCATCTAACGTATTAATTATTCATCTGGGGTTGAGAGAAGTGTGCTGCCACTACTTAAGATAGGTTTGCCTACACCAACAGCTGCTGTTACTTGCAGCTGATTCAGCTTGGCTCGCTTGTTCATCTATTGATCCATTGATAATTATCAAATAACGATCTTTAGTCTGTAGTTTTATTGCCATTAGCCTCTCATTGATAGGATACTATGCCATCATGGCTTTAGCTATTCTTTTAGATATCACAAAGCCCACGCCCCTACTATGCTCATCGCAAAATACAGTATTTTTGCTCCGCACTTCCCCTTGTCTGTCTATCTTGCTTCATTCACCGCCAGCAAATCAATTTTTATAACGCAACATTATACGCCTTAGCTGTTTTACAATAATTTACCAGATTCGTATAACGTGTGCACATTCCATATCGTAAACTTCAAACTTTCCTTCATGCCGATAGTAGGTTTTATAGTTCGATACCTTCGGATGGAATTAGTTTCATTTATCATAATGTTCTTGCATAGATTAGGCATCTCCAAAATCATTGTGTCATCTGCGTAGCAGTGGGATTGCTCCTTGGAGTGGTATATTCTGTAATATTGTTTCTTCCCATGCTTAAAACATCGTAAGTGCTAAGTTGATGGGTTATGAGTCCAAAGATACGAGCCACGTTTGTATATCGAGCCGCTCTATCCGAGGCAGACTGCCGCTTGCAGCCGCAACTAACATTTTGAACCTTTAACTTTACTCTTAGATAACCAGCTCTCATATTAGCCCTGACCTAGAATCCCATACGTGTTGTTTACCGCATCTTCAATTAGGTTGCTCAGATTACCAGGATGTACCACGAGTAGGTTAAAATAGGAATTGGATACAGTTCTTACCTGGTAGCTGGTGACGCCAGGCTTGATACATATCGTCACATGAAATGCAAAAGAGCGTAACTACAATTATAGTTTTGTTAAAGGAGAAGCAAAAAACACTATAACTTTTAAACTACAAAAAGAATTAAACTCTAAAAACTAAAATAATAGAGCTCATTTAGTTTTTGAGCAACTGCGAAAAAAAATTTTCGAAGCATAATTAAATGTAAAAGGATAAGTTTAAAGGAATGTAAACTAGGACTCACAGTGTTTTTTAAAGACTTAAGAGATAAAAAATAACCAAGTAACTCCTAAACGGTTAAAGATATTTGAATAAAGTTTAATAAATAGGTGTATTTTGGGTTGCTTCATCATAATCAATCAAAAATCAACTTATGTTTTTTGTAATTTGTGCCCTAATAAGGAATAACTGCCTGATAATAACGGTCTGATTGTTTTTTGTAGGAGAGCAATTTTAAATTTTGAAGCTAATTGTTATCAAAATATCGGGTGTTTTTTATTGAGGTATAGAACTTTAAGTTGGCATCACTTTTTTAACTGGCGGCCATTTTGTCAGCTGTCAAGTGATTAATATTTAGTTTGGTTTGCCATTTCATCATGAACAGGTTGACAAAAGAACAACGCTTGCAAATCGTGCAAATTTATTTCGAAAATAATGGTTCAGTTCGCGAAGTTTGCCGCAAGCTCCGTCCATTTTATGGTCGACATAATCGTCCATCAGAGCAATTAATTCGGTTAACCATGGATCGTTTTCGCACTACGTTTACTCTATGTGATAATACGCATCCGCAGCGACGTCAAACAGTGCGCACCGAAGAAACAATTGCCGCTGTAGAGCAAAGTGTTGAAGAGGACCCGAATGAATCGATTCGCCACCGTGCACAGCAATTGGAGCTTTGTCCATCAACTTTATGGAAGATTTTGCGCAAAGATCTTGGCTTGCGACCTTACAAGATCCAGCTAGTGCAAGAATTAAAGCCGCGAGACCATGCAATGCGTCGTGATTTTGGTGTATGGGCCGAAAATGAGATTGATCTCGATGCTGATTTTCATCGCAAAATTTTGTTCAGTGATGAGTCTCATTTTTGGTTGAATGGCTACGTCAACAAGCAAAATTGCCGCATTTGGAGTGAAGAGAATCCACATGAGACCCTTGAGACGCCATTACATCCACAAAAACTGACTGTTTGATGTGCTCTATGGGCTGGTGGAGTCATTGGGCCATACTTCTTCCGAAATAATGCTGGAGAGTCAGTTACCATAAATGGAGACCGGTATAGAGCCATGATAACCGACTATTTTGTTCCCCAATTGGATGGCATGAATATGGATGAGTTGTGGTTCCAACAAGACAGCGCTACATGCCACACAGCGCACGTCACAATTGATTTATTGAAGGAAACATTCGATGAGCGCATAATTTCGCGGAATGGACCTGTCAATTGGCCACCAAGATCGTGCGATTTGACACCACTGGATTATTTTCTTTGTGGATATGTGAATTCGCTCGTCTACGCCAACAAACCAGAAACGTTAGGGGACTTGGAAGCCAACATTCGTGGCGTTATTGCCAACATACGGCCCCATATGCTCGAAAAAATAGATTGAAAATTGGACCTGTAAAATTGGCTTTATTCGAGCCAGCCGCGGCGGCCAGATGCCCGAAATCATATTTAAACATTAATGGCATAAAATTATCCTTCCAATAAAGCCAAATTGATGGACATTAAAACGATTTTCTTGTGTTTTATTTCAATTCGAAGTTCTATACCTCGAAAAAAACACTTATTAGTTCTACTTTGGAAAATAGTTTATAATTTTGTAAGCTTGAAGCGCCGAGGTATAGCAGGTTAGCCATCCGCCTAGCATACCAGAGGTCCCAAGTTCGCTCCCCTGCCGTCCCACTTGAAAAATTAAATTTTCAAAAAAGCGGTTCACCTCATAACTCTGGTTATTGAGTATTAGGCTATGTAAAACCTTTCTAACTAATGCATTTGCCGTTCGGAGCCTGCGTTAAAATGTAGGTCCTTTTCAATGAATCTAAAAATAGGATCGGATTGTTCCAATTGGAATGTAGTTGCAATTAAGTAAGTAAGTTAGTTTTTATTGCGAATGAGATGACACATTGAAAAAAATAAGCAAAGAGCAATTATGCTATAACATCCTGAAAGATCGTACAAAATAATTTAAACTCTTCCCATGGATACTTTTGAATATGGGAATTTCAAAGCTGCCTTTAACTCAAATTTAGCTTAAGTAGAAGCACCTTTTCATTTTTGCTACAGATATTTGATTATAAATAACTTTTAAAATCAATATGGTTAGAAGAACGTATGCCTGGCGATTCTAGCCTTAGTGTTTTTTGTTCAGTACACAAAAAAGGTGATAAAATCGTGTATGCTAATTATATAGGTGTAAGTCTCCTTTAAATTTCATATAAGATCTTGTCTAGCATACCGTGTGAAAGGATAAAACTTAAAATTAACGAAATAATTTCCTGGCTTTAGGCCAGGAAAATCTACCACTGACCAGATTTTCACTCTGCGTCAAATCCAGGATCAAAGAAAAACAAATTGATACATATTACCTCTTCGTTGACTACGAAGCTGCTTTTGAACAGTTTACTAGAATTGGAATTGTAATTGTTGACAACTATAGCTTTGAGGTTGTTAAAGAATTTGTATACCTTGGTAACGCTGTGAACATAAATAACGATATAAGTCTTAAAATCAAACGACGAATCATACTTGCAAACAGATGCTATTTTGGGCTAAGCAGGCAGCTTTAATATTTTGCATATGTCCGATTAACATAATTTGGCCACATAATTTTACTGAAGAAATTAAAATCTCAGCAAATTGCCACTGATTACACCAAACGGACAACTCAATTGCTAAGAGAGAATAACTCTGGCTCAAACGATATACACACGCTGTGGCAACATATTGCCAACTCCATGAAGTCTGCTGCAAAATCGGCAATAGGGTACCAAAGCCCTCATGCTAAAAACTCTTGGTACGACGAGGAGTGCCGCAACGCCACTGCTGAGAAAAATGCGGCCTACAGGGCAACTCTGCAGTCAGCAGCTACTCGTGAATGTTTAAAAAGATATCGACAGAAAAAGAGGGAAGAAAAACGACTATTCCGCAAAAAAAGAAAGATATGGAGAGACGTGTGTTTGAGGAGATTGAGTTGTATAGGACACAAAATGAAATCCGTAAATTTTACCAAAAAATTAAGCATCGGACAGATGGTTATAGCAACTGTATCCTTTCCTGTAAGGACGACCAAGGAAATCTGGTCACAGATACAGAAAGCGTATTGAAACTTTGGAAGGAGCATTTTTGCAAGTTGTTGGTTGCAAATGAAAGCGACCAAGATGACACGCCTGAACAAATCAACGATGACGGCGTTATATGTCCACCACCCAACTTGAACGAGGTTAGGACTGCAATAGCGCGATTAAAAAATAATAAAGCTGCTGGTGCCAATGGTTTGCCATCAGAGCTTTTTAAGGCTGGAGGTGATGAGCTAATAAAGTATATGTCCCGGCTCCTAGAATACATATGGTCAGAAGAACGCATGCCGGACCTTTGTCCAGTCCACAAAAAAGGAGATAAAACTGTATGTGCAAATTATAGAGGGATAAGTCTCCTCTCAATTGCATATAAGACTTTATCGACCATATTGTGTGAAAGGCTAAAGCCCAAAGTAAACGAAATAATTGGGACATACCAATGTGGCTTTAGACCAGGTAAATCAACCACTGACCAGATCTTTATTCTACGTCAACTCCTAGAGAAGACCCAGGAGAAACAAATCGATACGTATCATCTCTTTGTTGACTACAAAGCTGCTTTTGACAGCCCGATACGGAAGAAGGTGTTTGAAGCAATGTCTGAGTTCGGCATCCCTACGAAGCTAATAAAGTTATGCAGGATGACACTAACTAATACAACATCATCTGTTAAGATAGGTAAGAACCTATCAGAGTCCTTCATAACTAAACGGGGATTCAGGCAAGGTGACAGTTTATCTTGTGACCTCTTCAATATTGTGTTAGAGAAAATCTTGCGAGATGCAGCAGTTAATACAACAGGAACAATTTTCAATAGAAAACATATGCTACTCGCGTTTGCCGATGACATTGATATTATAGGACGCGCTCTACGCGAGGTAACTGCCGCCTTTTCCAATATCGAGAAGGAATCAAACAAAATGGGTCTAGCTGTAAATGAATCAAAATCAAAACTGATGGTTTCTACAGGCAGGCAGACCACTAGAATCGGATTACATGTGTCCGTTGAGAACTATAACTTCGAGGTTGCAAAAGAATTTGTATACCTTTGTACCGCTGTGAACATCAACAACGATATAAGCTTCGAAATCAAACACAGAATCATACTTGCCAATCGATGCTATTTTGGACTAAGCAAGCAGCTAAGAAATAAAGTCCTCTCTGTAAGAACTAAAATCACGCTCTATAAAACGCTCATACTACCCGTGTTATTGTATAGTGCTGAATCATGGGCACTTGCACAGACAGAAGAAGCTATCCTTGGAGTATTTGAGAGGAACATTCTACGAAGAATCTTTGGACCAGTCTGCGTCAACAATGAGTATCGACATCGAATGAACCATGAGCTGTATGAGTTATACGCTGACATAGACATAGTAAAACGCATTAAGCAACAGCGTCTGCGTTGGCTAGGACATGTTGTGCGAATGGATGAAAATACTCCGGCAAGAAAAGTCTTCGATAATGATCCAGAGGGAACGCGTAGAAGAAGGCGTCCAAAACTTCGATGGAAAGACCAAGTAGAAGAAAATCTTTTGAAACTTGGTATACGAAATTGGAGAATATGTGCACAAGATAGAGGTGCTTGGAATTCTAAAATATGCTCGGCCTTTGACCTAAACAGGTTGTAATTACAGGCCATTTATGTAAGTAAGTAAGCAATTTCACTATAAGAAGTCGATCGGAGAAGATAAGTAAAGAAGCGACCTCATTTTAACTAAAATGGATTTGTAATCAGCTGCTTACATCTGCAAAATTGTGTTTAAATGTTGTATGTATTGGCTGTTCGAAAAAGTTTGTTTAAATGGAAAAATAATAATATTGAATCTAAACACCCAAGTTTCGAAAAGACTACAATTCAAATTTAGTAAAGATTTAATATATTAAAACATCTGGTTGTTAGTCTTTCACATTTATTCCAGAATATAGAAAATTAATAAATATGATATTGATGGCGTGTTTAAGACGAACTTAAGATTAAATTTGTAAATTTTATTTGGGTTTTACCCGATTTACCAGAAGATTTACCTGGCCTAAAGTAAAAGTGAAATTATGAAAAAATTTGTAAATTAACCAGGTAATTAGGATATTTGTTTAGAAATTTTATGACGGCGTTAGACACAGTTTATGACAGCAGCAGCTATCACTGGATTAAGACAAAGACATAAGTTTTAAGTATAAAATTGCAGGAATTTAAAGAATTTTATACATTAACGCTGAAACAGCCAAGCTGTAAGGATCTTTTTTGTTTGCAATTGATTTTAAATTAATATTTTTTAGCAATAAGTCCCTGACGAAACAAAATGGGCAATTACATGGACAAAGGCTCACACAAATTCGAAAATGATGAAGAAAATCTGCGCACTGATCACAGTACAGAAGTTTCCGAACTGGCGGATCGTTTAACGTTGTCGACCAGCAATACGAGTATAGAACTGGCCCAAGAAGCTGGTGAAAGTTTAAATTTTCATATATTTTCCTATAAACAACATATGCCCTGCAAGAAACGTCAGATCTACAAATGGGCATCGGCGAAATTGGCCTTAACAGAAGAGCTGATAAGAACAAATCAAATGCGTTCAATGATTCATCAGCCACAAACTTCATACTTGGAACCCGACACCGATTATCTAACCGATGACGAGATGGAGGAAGTTTCCATGGATAAGCAGTTGCGTTCTTTACAAAATTATCGCACCGAATTGGTAGAACTCATAGGTCATTTGTCTTTAGGCAACAGATCGAAAGCGCAAAAACGCAAGAAAGGAAAACGTTTGAAGCGTCGAAAGCTCTTGTCGTCGAAATCTCATAATAATCAAAGCGGTTACAATAATAATTCAGAAGATTCGGATATGTCAGATTCTTCAAAATGCGTAAAATCAAATTCAAATCGTTCTAGAATCATAATTAAACGATCACCTTTAAAAGTTAAAAACTGTTAAAGAAATAAATCAAATTTATTGAATTTCGTTTACAAAAAAGTCTGTATTAAATATAGAAAATAAAATTAGAGAATAAGTTGAAATAAAATAAGTTAAAAAAAAGTTTTAAAATATGTTATTAATAACTCAAATATCCTTCTTGCTTTAGAGGATATAATTAGTCATATTTTCATAACTAAAATTAATGTTATTTTAACTATAAATTCTTGGTTAATTTACCTTTAAACCACTATTAAATTTGTCACATTTTTACTTAATTTACTCTTCATTCTAAAAATATCAGCCACTGGGTCAATATGATTTTGATTGGTCCAATGACCCTAAGAACTTCTCAATCAAAACAAACGATTGACTATGGAAAGAAACGTTTATAAAAAAGAGTAATTAATTGAATTTTGATGGTGACGATGTTAATGGCTACATTTGATGGAAATTCATTAAACTTTACCATTTGATGGAGTCTTTAATTATTTATATCCCTGCAGGGTACGAGTTTAACTGTAACAAAGTACAAAAAAGGATGTTTGTCGTCATCGTTTTGTTTTTCCCATGATTTATCCTCCAATCAGGTGAAATTGCAAACCAATAAAGAACGAATAGCAAAAACAAGTAAGAAAGTGCTATAGTCGGTCAAGCCCGACTATACGATACCCTTCACCACTAAGGGGAAAGGTGTTATTTTTCCTGTATAAAGACAAAAATTTGCTAAATTTTGCCATCATACAAAAATTTTGTCAAAACTTATATATTTAAGCTGTTTCCGTGACTTGGAGTTATATAAAAGATAGGGTCAAATGTGGACCAATTTTCTCGAAATTTGGCAAGTTGATTACAGTTTTTACAAGAACTATGCATGCACAAAATAAACTCAAAATTCTCATTACCTTCAGATTTACAAGCCTTTTATTGACTTTTGTCTCATTTAGAGCGTTTTTAAAGAAAAATTTGTATGGGAGTTATGGTCAACTGTGGACCAATTTCAACGAAATTTGGTACAGTGATTTTAGTTTATATAAGCAATATTTGTTTTAAATTTCATGAAAATATTGATATTTGTGGCCAATATATCAATTCCGGGAAGTGGGACCTATGGAGGGTACCATAAATAATGAACCGAATTTCAATGGCCATGGTCTCATTGTCAAAAAAAATGATCTGTGCCAACTTTCATCAAATTATCTTTAGAATTGAGACCTGCAGTTTGATTACAAGGTTTACATGGGGGTCCAGCCAGCCAGCCAGACGGACGGACATCGCTAAATCGACACAGAAAGTGATTCTAAGCCTATTGGTATACTAAAAGGTGGGTCTAAGACAAATATTTCTATGCGTTACATACATCAACACAAACTTATAATACCCTTTCCACCTATGGTGGTGAAGGGTATAAATAGTCACTGACATTATTGACTTATATTAAATTTGTGGAAAGGCAGGAACATTGAACTGTTTAGCAAACAGAAGAGGACGTTACAAAAATGTTTTAAAAAACTGCAAAGGAATGACCAATGTTAATGAATATGAAGGGAACAATGCGTCTATTTGGTATCTTAAATTAATTTATAAAAATATATCGCCATTTAATTTGATGTCTGAATAATTCAGTTTAATCTAATGATGAGGTTCAGATATGTAACTTACTTTTTGATATTTAACACTTTATTAAAGCTTAATTTAAGTAAATCCCTAGTAATGACAACATTAATTTCTGTATAAGTTTCTATTAAAATTATTAATTATCACAACATTCTTTATTGTCGATTAGCCCACAGCAATAACACGCCGTCGATGCAGAAGTAATAAACTTGACCGAAGAAGAAAAGCTTCAATAATGCTTCTTATAAACAAAAAAGGGCGTAACTTCACTAAAAATAAACCGGACGTGCAATTACTGTATTGAATATATATATTGTACCTGGTTGACCGAGCCTTTGAGCTTTATGATAAGCATTTTGAGGCAAATTTTAAAGTTTTTATATATTTTATTTTATCAAGTACTAAAATAAGTTTAGAAGAAAGACATTGTACAAATATTCACTTAATTTTGAGTTATTTTATTTATTTTGTCCGACCAACACATAGTTTGCATAGTTTACAGTTTAACTTAATAATTTTGGAAATTGGTCATACCAACAGAAACCTTCGTCGACTCATGCGCAACAACTTTGCTAAAAAAAAAATTAGTGGCGCCACCTGCCGAAATTTTTTCATACCAACAAAGAAAGCTCGTCGGCTCATGTGCAACAACTTTGCTAAAGATTGTAGCATGATTAAATGTACAGCTTACGATTCAATTGACTTTGAGTAAGTTTCAGTAGCGCCATCTGTCGGAAGTTATTCATACCAACTAAAAAGCCTTCGCCGGCTCATGCGCTACAACTTTGCTAAAGATCATAGCATGATCAAATGTACAGTTTACGATTCAATTATTTTTTTGTAATTTTCAGTGGCGCCATATGTCGAAAATTAGTCTTATCAACTTAAAAACCTTCGCCGGCTTATCCGCAACATCTTCGCTAAAAAGCATAACATGATCGAATTCACAATTTACTGTTCTATAAGGAACATACATACAGACAAACATTCCTTTGTTTAAAAGATAAAATATTACTAATTTTTTACCCGTTTTATCCCCTAATTTCAAAAAGTTCAATATGCATATTTGTTACATCTTTGGTATCAATTGGATTCGGTACGTTTTATTAAAACGCAGTTAACATAAGGTTGCTATTCATATTACTTTTTGAGATGTTAAGTTATCATTTTATCCCTTTTTTACCCATTTTGGCCCCAAAATCAAAAAAGTGCCAAATATGTGTTTAATGTTTCTTTCACATCTATTGATTGCAGTCTTTCTATATTCTTTAGTTTAAAATATAAGCGTGGGTTAAAAAGGTACCAAAAAACTATTTTCACCCTTTTTTCCCCCTATCGAACATAGTTTCGTAGCTGTTTGAAAGTAATTTTAATTTTGCTTCTATACCTATTACTTTAGGAGATATAGCGTTTTCGATTTTTCCCCTTTTTAACCTCTTAGAGGTAAAGGTTCCAAAAGTACCTTCTTCTTCGACCTATGCATCAAAAAAGATACCCACTGTCCAAATTTTATGAAAATTGTTAGAGTCGTTTTCGAGATAGTCATATATATAATTATTGCTGGTTTAAGAATATAAGATAAGATTTTGAGGCAAATTTTAATGTTTTCATATATTTTATTTCATAAAGTACTAAAATAAATGTAGACGAAAGACATCACACAAATATTCAGTTAATTTTGAATTATTTTATTTATTTTGTCCGATCAATACATAGTTTGCATCGTTTACAGCTTAACTCATTTTGAATAATTTTGGAAATTGTTCATGAAAGCAGAAACCTCCATCGGCTCATGCGCAACAACTGCACATTTTACGATTTAATTAATTTTGAGTAGTTTTCAGTGACGCCACCTGTCGGAATTTGTTCATACCTACTAAGAAAACTTTATGATCATAACATGATCAAATGCAAAATTTACGATTTAATTCACTTTGAGTAATTTTCAGTGGCGCCAGCTATCGGACTTTGGTCATGCCAATTAATAAACCTTCGTCGGCTTATCCGCAACAACTTTGCTAGAGATCATAGCATGATTAAATGTACAGCTTACGATTTAATTGACTTTGAGTAAATTTCAGTGGCTCACCCTGTCGAAATTTCTTCATACCAACTATGAAACCTTCGTCGGCTCATGTGCAACAACTTTGCTAAAGATCATAGCATGATCAAATACACTTTCAAGATCAAATCACTTTGATTAATTTTCAGTAGCGTCACTTGTCGGAAATTGTTCACACCAACTAAGAAACCACCGCCGGCTTATGCGCTACATCTATGTTTATGATCATAGCATGATCAAATGCACAGATAACGATTTAATTAATGTTTAGTAATTTTTAGTGGCGTCACCTGTCGAAAATTAGTTTTACCAATTTAAAAACCTTCGCCGGCTTATCTGCAACATCTTCTCTAATGAGCATAACATGATCAAATGCATAGTTTACTATTCTATAATGAACATACATACAGACATTTGTTTAAAAGTTATAACATTACTATTTTTTCCCCTTTTTATCCCCTTATGTCAAAAAAGTTCCATATGCATATTTTTTACTTCTTTGGTACCAATTGAATTCGGTACATTTTATTAGAACGCAGTTAACATAATGTTCCTATTCATATTAATTTTTGAGATGTTTAGTTATCATTTTATCCCTTTTTCTTACCCATTTTGGCCCCAAAATCTAAAAAGTACCAAATACATGTTCAGTCTTTTACATCTATTGACTGCAGTACAAAGTTCCTTTCTATATTCTTTGGTTTAAAAAATAATAGTGGGTTAAAAAAGTACCAAAAAAGCTATTTTCACCATTTTTTCATGATTCAGCATCATATTATATCACGGGTAGTATAAGCGTTTTGCAGAGCATTGGCAAAATGTTGCCATTGCTCGTTAATATCATTGGAACGGGAAGTACACTCAAAATATTATGTAAGTAAAATTAATATAATATGTAATTTGAAATGAATGAATATTCATTTAAAAACCGGTCAACTGATTTTTCATTCAAATTCAATAAATATTTCATTTAAATTTAACTGACAAATATTTACAGCCTGTTTTTGAAACTACAATTTTTTCAAATTGTACGTCAACTTACGAAAAAATTGAACTTTTGGTTTTTGAAATTTTTTTTTGAGTGAAACTAGAAAAAGCTTGTACAATTTTGGTTCGTAAATGAAATGTATAGACGAAAGTAAATGTCAAATCAGGCAATTGAAAAATTCTAATCGCCTGGGAAACAAAAAAACGGTTATTAAATTTTTTTTGTTTAGGACCTGAACACAATATAATGCATTGTGTTGAAATTAGGAAAAGGTTGTGGGAGGGGAATAGGTAGTGTTTGTGGACATTTGATTTAAACTTTCCTATATTGTAACTGGTTGGAAAAACTTCTGCGGGAAGCAAATTCTACATACGAACAGTACGGCTAGCGTATCGTCTATCTGTAGAGTATCGTCTGTCTACTGGTCAATAGACTAGGAAAGGATGAGCTCTAAAAGATAGACGTGTATTGCGTAAGAAAGTTCTTGTATCGAGAACGAGTTTCCTGATTTTGTTAGAGCACATTCCAAAGTAGTAACAATAGAGTTGGATAACCTACTGTTACCGATGACCACTTTTGCTCTCTCCTGTACTCGGTCAAGAAGTTCCGAAATAAACTTGGAAGCACCGGCCCATACATGAGAGTTGTATTTCACCGGTACGCAATACATGTTTCGGAATAGGGTCTATGTAAGAGTGCAAGAAATGGCGAAAGTGCTCATTGATGACAGCATGGTATCCAATTCTATAGAACAGTGTCACACTTTTCTATCGTTTTTACTTTGGAATGTGTCCTAAAGAAATTAGGAAACTCGTTCCCAAACTCAAATCTTACGCAATACATGTCTCAGAATAGGGTCTTTGTAAGAGCTACTCGACCGAGTGTAGGAAAGGGTGAACGTGCTCGTCGGTATGCAATTCTATTGAGCCACTGGAGTGTCACAATGTTGTTCTATCGTTTCTAGTTACTTTGGAGTCCGGTCTATCGAAATCAGGGAACTTGTTCCTAAAACCGAACTTTTTTACTTAATACTTGCCTTTCTCATACCGAGAATATCATTGAAAATGTGTTTGATTTAATTTTGAAAAAAATTTAAAATTTTTTTTTTGTTTTTATTTATTTTTGATATTATTTAATTTTAGGGTTAACATCATTTTACAAAATTCTTAAGTTTTACAGGAAAAGCTTTCAGAAAAGTAATAAAATGTATCATGCCAATACTATTATTTGATATTTCATTACGAAGCTTTTACTTTCAAACGAAAAAAGAAAATGAACTCAATTTAGAGCTTGATCGTTAGGCTCGTATTCGATTGCCTTCTAACGTATAACAGTTTTGTGAACAGGCTGTTAAACTACATTTTCAGTTTTAAAAACGGAATATTCATTTGTTATCAAAAAAATTACTGACAAAAACTTAAACTACATTTTTAGTATAAAAAAACGGAAATTTTTATTTATTTTAAAAAAATTTAATGGTAAAAAACTACGTAAAACTTCCGTAAAACGGACAATTTTCATTTGTTTTAGTAATTACGTAACAAAAAACAACAAACCATATAAGGCATCAAAAAACCAAATAGACAAAACAATGTTTGCTATTTGCTTAGGCCATATCCCGTGATAGGCGGCCAGTATTATAAAAAGCTTCTTCAGTAAGCAAACCTAAGATACTTAAGGAAAACCAATAATTCAACAAATACGAATTATATTTGATACAATAAATGAAAAAATATAAAAAAAAACTTAACAACTAAACAATATTTTCAAATGTTACGGATTTTCAGTATTTTTTTGTAGGTTGTTTTTTAAACAAATGTGTAAATATGTTAAAAATCAATTTTCATGTAATTTTAAATGAATATTCATTTGAAAACAACATAACCGAAAACTTCCTAAACAACATACAATCAGTTACTGTAACAATTTCCTGAGTGTATTTCCTCTAAGAAATTTAGTTGAATTTTGCGAGAAATCGGTAGCAATTTGTTGAGATTTTAGCTTCGCGACATGTTTTAAAACACACTCAAGCGTGATCTGACATTGGCTGCGACAAGGTATTAATCGGAGTCCATATAAGCTCCACGTATAGAACGCACATCCATTACAATTAAAACAGGGTCTATTAGATTTTTTGTTATTTGGTCTGGACACCCTCTTTGCTTTGTGGATGAGTTTGAACCTGGTGGTACTCACTATCATATTTCGAGCCGCCGTGTAGTAATATTTCTTCAAACATCGAAGTGCAAAAAATAGAAGGAGTGATGATGAAATTTTATATAGTTGAGAGAATTTAAAAAAATTTTCGAAATCCGCCGACAAATTTGATGAAATTATAAAAAACGTCTATTAATTCAAAAAAGAGCCCTATTAATTTTGGTTGAAATTAGGCCACCCCTTGGGGTACTTGTATTGGACCCCCATTTTTCGTATATTTTTCTTTTTGATGTACAATCTTAACAGAATTTTATGAAATTCGGCACACGTCTATAAGTTTATATAGAAAAAAGTCTACCAATTTTGGTTGAAATAAGTTGACTCCTTGTCTGCCTGCCTTAAGCCCCCATTTTTACCATTTTTTTTTTTCAATATATAAGCCGAAATTCTCATCAGAATTTGAAAAAAAAAAAATTAGCAATTGGTCTATTAATTAATAAAAGAAAGAGTAATACTAATTTTGGTTGAGATCCCTTGACTCTTTGAGGTACCTGCCTTGGACCCCCACTTTTTTATCCAACAAAGAGCTCAACCAATTTTGTTTAAAATCCGTCGACTCCTTGGGATACCTGCTTTGGATCCCCTTTTTCACTTATTTTTGCTCAATATAAGCCGCAATTCTCAACAAAATTTGATGAAATACGACACACATCTATTGGTTGACCCAAAAAAAAGCTCTACTATTTTCGGTTGAATTCGTCGACTCCTACGAGACTAACACTTAAATTCAAGTTGATTAAAAAGTTACGCCTAAACGACTGAACACTTCTTACGTACACTATGAGTAACAATTTCTTCTTCTTTAGTTTTTGTCTAAAGAATAACGAAAACACTGAATTTTATAGAGCTTTTTTGATTTCCTGATATCTTCAAAACTATACACGAGATTAAGTAATTATCTTCTGCAGACTAAAACCAAGGTTCTGTATCTTAATTAAATCGACATCAAGATTAAAGCTGTGAATGTAATCAAAATTTCATAGAAAATATTTTTGCCCTCCCAAATTACACTTACATTTGGTTCTCAGTCATTATTTTTTTATACGCTACAGAATCAGAACAATTATAATTTTTGCTAAATTGTTTTATTTCCGTTAAGAAATTAGTGTAATTTTAATATATTCCACAAAATAAATATATATTATTTATGTGGATATAGACTTTGTTTATAAAGATTCGTGTCCTGACTAAGTATATTTGTCTTCGCTAAGTGTCATTCACAATGACCATGTTTATTTAGTTATTCACAATATGTTTTACTTAACGAAACTGATTAACGATCCACATAATTTATAAGCAAAGACACAAACCGTAACACTTAACGTTATTAGTTTCTAGAAAGACGACAACGCACAGTGACATGACTTGTATAAATTCCACATGCATCTTAAGTATATACGTATATAAAATAAAACTGCAGCATTTTTAAGAATGAGTTCACTTTTGAAAATTCGTTAGTTCCGACAACTATAACAGTGAATTAATTTGTTTACTTAGGTCCAATATAAATAATATCAGCCTCGAAATTAAGGAAAGAATTATATTTGCTAGCAGATGCTATTAATGGTTAAGTAAACATTTTCGGACATGACCTTTACTATAACTAAAAAACTTACGAGCTATACAATGATAATGATCTGGTAAAATGTTGCAAAGATTTTGCATTTGTGACCGCAAATTTCTCAAATTAGCGCAAATTCTTTCAATAATAACTTCCATCGGTTTATATAGAGCTTCCTCATAGATAATACCATACGTGTTGTTATATCGGGTGGTTAAATTTCAAGGGCCGATGTTGATTTTGAATAAAACACAAACTATTTAGGAAATTATTGTAATTTTCTTTTATTATGATATATTGGTATTTCTCAATTATGTATGGAACAAAATATCGGCCAAATGGGAGCCGCGACCACGGCGGCACACCTCCATCCGATGGTCCAAATTTTCGATGACCCTGAGGCATAATGGAGGTTCTATGCCGTTAATGTGCCAAATTATCTCATCCTTTAGCTATTGAATTGTTGCTGGCTTATCGACGTACACCTTTTCTTTCAAATAACCCCAAAGAAAAAAGTCCAACGGTGTCAAGTCACATGATCTTGGCGGCCAATTGACATCGACATTACGTGAGATAACACAGCCATTGAATTTGTTGCGCAAAAGAGCCATTGTTTCGTTAGCTGTGTGGCAAGTGGCACCGTCCTGCTGAAACCACATATGGTCCACATCCATATCTTCCAATTCGGGCCATAAAAAGTTCGTTATCATCTCACAATAGCGAACACCATTCACAGTAACTGCCTGACCGGCCTCATTTTGGAAAAAATAAGGCCCGATGATGCCGCCAGCCCATAAACCGCACCAAACAGTCACTCTTTGTGGGTGCATTGGTTTTTCGACAATCACTCTTGGATTCTCATTCGCCCAAATGCGGCAATTCTGTTTATTGACGAATCCACTGAAGTGAGATGATTTTCTTCGAAAATTGATCATCTACTGTTGCCATTTCTTGCCACCATTCTGACCATTCACGACGTTTGGAATGGTCAAAAGGCTTTAGTTCTTGAGCCAATTGCACCTTGTAAGCGTGTAAATGCAAGTCTTTATGCATAATTTTCATCAACGACGAGCGTGAGAGATGCAATTCTTGGGCACGACGACGAGTTGAGGTGGACGACTCTTCAGCCAAACTATCGCGAACAGCAGCAATATTATCTGCTGAACGAGCTGTACGAGCATGCACTGGTGTTCTCACATCTTCTACAGACCCGGTTTGCTAGAATTTTTCCACGATTTTTGCGATTGTACGCACATTTGGACGATCAAATTGACCAAAAAAATCACGAAGTGCACGATATGCATTTTGATTTGAACGCCCATTTTCATAATAAGTCTGGATAACTTTAACACGTTGTTGGATTGTGTATTTCTCCATGGTTCAAATTGAGTAAGTCTGAAATAGAGAAATGTCAAATAAAATTCGGAAAAAAACTTGGCGTTTAGGTGTGGTTCACATTCTACATCGGCCCTTACAATTTAACCACCCTTTAGATGGGATATCAACGAGTTTAAGATTAATTCGGGAATACCACAACGTTCTGTTCTTTATCCTACTTTAGTTGCTCTAACTGACTTTAACCATGGAAAGCCAGCCGATCATTGTTTGTAAATTGTCTGTTTGAAAACTAAAGGAAAAAAAACGCATTTTTCAACAAAATCATCTTTAGTCATGAGACCGCATATGAGGTTTAAATAATAAAGTGATCGTAAGGTATGGTTGTGGAAATGTATATACATATGTGTATATACACATATTTAAGCATTTAATTCCTTGTGAAGCATAGGGCCTCAACAAATGCTTCCACGTATGTTTATCGATAGTCATCACTTTCATCTCGTTTCATGATACTCCGAAGTGCCTCAACTCGTTCTCAGTTTGACGCCTCTATGTTTTTGAAGGTCTTCTATACCTTCTGGAGCCTTGGGGATTATATTCGATAGCTTGACGATTTATATCAGTAGCTGGCTTTCTTAGTTTATGTCCTAGCCAACCATATTTCGTATTCGCACTCATTAGAAACAAGTCTTGTTTCTAACGGCTATTAATGGGTGCGCAAGCATAGATCATGGTTTCAAATTATAACTGGCCAGAAAATTCTAAGAATGCATCTGACGCATCGATTGACAAATGTTTGTAGTCTGTCCATCTCTCGACTCGAAATATTCCATGTCTCACAACCATATAAGAGCACGGATTTATCATTAGTGTTCAAAACTTTGAGTTTGGTGATAGTCGAGATTTTTTAAGACCAGCACGGGAGGCAAAGGTTTGAATTTTTGACTGCATGAGCAACAGTAAGAAAAAAAGTCATACGACACCAGTGTAATCGATGTCATCTATCATGAAGACACCATGAGACATTATGTGCCCAGAGATTGAGTGTCTCAACACAACATTAATCACTGTGTTGAATAGCAGTGAAGACATCACACAATTTTGGGGGAATCCTTTCTAGCTTAACGCTAATGTTTTGCTTTGTTAACCTTGACGAAGAATTCAGCAGAATATGTTGTTGTAAAGCTTACTAATAAGTCGTATTATCTCTTTGGGGACTCCTTTGTACCTTGAGGCTTTCCAGATCGCGCTGTGTTATAATGTATTAAATGCTCATTTAAAGCCTATAAGTAGTAGGCAAAGGGGGATAGCTATTTAACCCACTGCTCCACAATTACCCATAAGTTGTTGATGTGATCAATACATGATTTGTTTGCATCTTAGCTTTGGTTAGACACAATGGTCGCTATGTTCTATAGCTTTGTTGATTATGTTAAAAAGTGTTTGAACAGTCCAGCAAATTTCCTTTTTGCGGTAGTTTTATAATTTATCCTTCTCTGAGATCAATTCTCGCGTATAGAGGATTTATTTTGTGTTTATCGGCTGTAGTTGGTTACCCTCAATTCTTTCGATTCACTGAAAAATCATCGCTATTTGAGTTGTGTTTCAACGTTCTACGGCCACTTTAATGAAATGTGCTCAAACGAAATTGGCGATCTTGTTTCTGAAACCCGTACATTCTTTCCTAGAACACGCCATTCAAAAAGAGCTCATTTCATTGTATTCGTTTAGTCAGTAGATCGCACAACACACTATAGAAAAATTTGCGATTGAAATTATTTGTATCAGGTTATCCATTTTGCGGTTTCAAAAGTGAACGCAAATAAAACACATATAAAATATTTTTTTGATATTTCTTTTTATACCCTACACCACCATAGGTGGAAAGGGTATTATAAGTTTGTGCTGATGTATGTAACGCACCTTTTAGTATACCAATAGGCTTAGAATCACTTTCTGAGTCGATTTAGCGATGTCCGTCTGGCTGGACCCCCATGTAAACCTTGTAATCAAACTACAGGTCGCAATTCTAAAGATAATTTGATGAAATTTGGCAAAGATCATTTTTTTGATAATGGGACCATGGCTATTGAAATAAGTCAAAATCGGTCCATTATTTATGGTACCTCCCATAGGTCCCACTTCCCGGAATTGATATATTGGCCACAAAAATAAATATTTTTTCACGAAATTTAAAATAAATACTGCTTATGTAAACTTAAATCACTGTACCAAATTTCGAATTTTGAAATCGGTTCACATTTGATCATAGCTCCCATACAAACTCTTCTTTAAAAACGCACTAAATGAGACCAAAATCACTAAAACGCTCGTAAGTCTAAAGATAATGGGAATTTTAAGTTTTCATTGTAATAACTGTAATCAATTTGCCAAATTTCGAGATAATCGGTCCACATTTGACCCTAGCTCTCATATAAGTCCAAATGACGGAAACAGCTTAAATATATAAGTTTTAAGAAAATGTTTGTATGGTGACAATATTAAGCAAATATTTGTCTTTATACAGGGAAAAGAACACCTTTGACCTTAGTGGTGAAGGGCATCGTATGGACGGGCTTGACCGACCATAGCACTTACTTACTTGTTTTATTATAATGTTTGAACGTTGACATTATGATGACCACCAAGCGAAATGTTGCAAGCATTGATTCTTTTGAGGTAATTTTCGACCACTTTTTGACACATATTGGGCGGTATTTCGCCATAACTTGACGAATGTTGGTTTTTAAGTGCTCAAGTGCTAAAGGTTTATCTGCATAAACAAGGTCTTCGCGTAGCCCCACAAAAAAGTATAATGATGTCAAATCGCATGATCTTGGTGACCAGTTGATATTGCCACGACGACAAATTATGCGGCCAGGAAATGACTCTTGCAATAAAGCCATATTCGCTCGAGTTGTATGGCACATACTCTCCAAATAGTAGTCTTCAATAGCAGGCAAAAAAAGTCGGTTATCATATGACCATAACGCTCCGAATTCACGGAATCGACAATATTTGTAACCGCTCCAGTCTCTTCAAATTTCTTCACAATTTTGCCAATTGCTTGGGTATTTGGACGATTATGTAAACCATAATCTCCTCTTAAAGCACGATATGTGGCTGTTGCAGAATCACCATTTTTGTAGTATGTTTTGATAATTTTTATGCGTTGTGTGATACTTAAGCGATCCATTTTCGTCAATGTCAGACTTTCAACTGAAAAGAAAAAAATTGGATTAACAACTTAGTTTGACAGATGTCGAATTCCAGTCCTATACTATTGAAACCACAAAATGGATAACCCTTAGTACTCAATTCAAATACAGACGAATTTGGACTGTATCGTTTTTAAAGAAAATTAAGGATATGATTCTTAATTTCCTAGCATTACATTTTTCAAAATTTTATTGTTTAATTAAAAAATAATTGTAATTTTTAAAGCACAACGAAAATTACTAATTGTGTAATAAATATTTATTCAAGAGAAGACATTTGTTAATCCTCAAGCTACTGATGCTTAAGAGCTCCTGTTGATAGCATACAACAGCTTTAAGTTACAGACCAACCTAAATAAAAGCGTTGAGCGTTGTTTAAATGTCAAAATGTTTCATGTACACAAAATTTGTATAAAATAAACTAAAAAACAACTCAGCGGCAACGCTAAGCGGTTGGATAATTCGATTTTGACAAGGCGTTAGGTAGTGAAGTTGGCTGCAAATGAAAATGAGACTAACAGCCTGTTTTTGAAACTACATTTTTTTCAAATTGTACGTCAACTTACGAAAGAATTGAACTTTTGGTTTTTGAATTTTTTTTTTGAGTGAAACGAGAAAAAGCTTTTAAAATTTTGGTTCGTAAATGAAATGTATAGACGAAAGTAAATGTCAAATCAGGCAATTAAAAAATTCTAATCGCCTGGAAAACAAAAA
This sequence comes from Stomorhina lunata, assembly GCA_933228675.1. NCBI lineage: Eukaryota > Metazoa > Arthropoda > Insecta > Diptera > Rhiniidae > Stomorhina > Stomorhina lunata. Next base: position 85,591,922 of record OW121741.1, on the reverse strand, counting down.
ACGGTTATTTATTTTTGTTTGATTAGGACATGATCACAATACAATGCATTGTGTTGAAACTAGGAAAAGGTTGTGGGAGGGGGAATAGGTAGTGTTTGTGGACATTTGATTTTCCCTATATTGCAACTGGTTGGAAAAACTTCTGAGGGAAGCAAATTCTACTTATGAACTGTACCGTCTATCTGTAGAGTATCGACTGTCTACTGGTCAATCGACTACGAAAGGACGAGCTCTAACAGATAGACGTGTATTGCGTAAGAAAATTCATGTATCGAAAACGAGTTTCCTGATTTCGTTAGAGCACATTACAAAGTAGTAACAATAGAACAATATAATTGGGTAACCTAATGTTACTGATGAGCTCTCTCCTGTACTGATGAGCTCTCTTCTGTACTCGGTCAAGAAGTTCCAAAATAAACTTTGAAGCATCGGCCCATACATGAGAGTTGTATTTCACTGGTACGCAATACATGTTTCGGAATAGGGTCTATGTAAGAGTGCAAGAGAGGGTGAAAGTCCAACTCTATTGAACCACACTTTTCTATCGTTTTTACTTTGAAATTAGGGAACTCGTTCCCAAAACTCAAATCTTCTTACGCAATACATGTCTCAGAATAGAGTCTTTGTAGGAGCTACTCGACCGAGTGTAGAAAAGGGTGAATGTGTTCGTCGGTATGCAACTCTATTGAGCCACTGGAGTGTCACAATGTTCTATCGTTTCTAGTTACTTTGGATAGAAATCAGGGAACTTGTTCCTAAAACCCGAACTTTTTTACTTAATACTTGCCTTTCTCATAAACAGAACATCATTGAAAAAATGTTTAATATAATTTTGAAAAAAAAAAAATGTAAAATATTTTTATTTTTTGTTTTTAATTATTTTAGATTTTATTTAATTTTAGGGTTAACATAATTTCACAAAAGTCTTACATTTTACAGGAAAAGCTTTCAGAAAAGTAATAAAATATTTCATGGCAATACTATTATTTGATATTTCATTACGAAGCTTTTACTTCCAAACGAAAAAAGAAAATGAACTCAATTTAGAGCTTAATCGTTAGGCTAGTATTCGATTGCCTTCTAACGTATGACAGTTTTGTGAACAGGCTGTAACATTTTTATTATAATTCTTTTTTAAAATTAAAATTTAGTCTACTTTTACACTGGTCAGGTTTGGCTTATCAAGTCTTGAATTTGTATGAGAAAAAACTGACAGAACTAAAATTGAGCAAACCTGACCGCACTATCAAGTTTGCGAAAATTTTGAAAATTTGTATGAATTTTAAGGAAAATAAAATGAAAACTGACGAAGAAAATGTTTGTGCGTGAACGTGAATGCAGGTTAAAAAGAAATTTAAAGAAAAACTGATCAAGAAAACCTGATTCGTGTGAAACGGGACTTACTGATATTTTGTATAATTATAAAAATGTAATTTCAAATTAATTACTAATTTTATTTTAAATGTCACTGCTGATAAAGCATTGACATTCTTGATTTGGTTTACCACTTTATCGTTAACGCTAGGCATAAAATAACTAAACTCCGAACACTTTTATTTAGGTTGGCCTGTTAGAGTATAATTTGTTCAGATATTTGTTCATCTATGAAAGCAGATTTGAAAGGAATGAAACCATTTGTCATATGTAGGACATTTGGCATATTACAAGTCTCGAATATCGAATAGATTTGATTCATCCAACAAATTTTGAATATCTTATTTTGAAACTCTTTTCATATTCGATCTACAATATTAACTGAATCCAATTCAAGCAATTCTTTTTCTGTTCTGCCAAAAAACTGAAAATTTTGCAGTATTTTTTGTACATTTATATAATTTTATAAGAATAAGGGAAAAAATTACAATTATGACACTCGAGTCAAATGCCACCAACATTCCTTTTATTTTTTCAAATTTTATGTAATTTACAACAAATACAATTATCCATCCTTAAATACTCGAACTCCTTTCCCATTTATTTCTTTTGTTATTAAATTCATACACATCCACTTAAATATCCTGTTTACGCGTATGTCTCTTCCTTGGAGTGTGTGTCAGTGTGTGTGTGTGATGATGGTAATGGTGACACAAATTCTCTTTCATGTGAATACCAGTTAAAGTGGTTATCATACCATTATAATCCTCGACATGCCTCCTCCAGCAACCATGTACCCACACGTAAATATATTATTTGTTCATATTTCCAAACATCTCAACCACAAAAACACTTGGTGGATCTAATATCGACAGCTTTAATAGAAATGTCCTTTAAACTTTTAAAGTTACACACGCACACACACATTTAAGTTAGATACACTCTTGGCGTGGTAACACATTCATATGTCGGTAAATGGTACTTGTTATACGCGTTTATGAGTAAATTGTAAAATGTTCCAAACAAATGAATCATAATTGTCCTTAGAAAGGATGGCACATGTGGATTTTTTTTTTAAATGACACAGTGGAATTTTTTTGTTATCTAACTTTTGTCTAAGAAAATTTGGAAGATTCCAGAAAAGGGCTTGGGATTTTTGATAAATTAAAATAAATATCCGCATATCTAATTTCAAGAAATTAAATATAAGGCCCACTGTTTATGCTCCTGATAAATGGAAAAGAAGGTTACACGGAATTAAAAAGATGTTAAATTGTGGATTAGTAGTACAAAGAATTTGATCTGATTTCCAGATATTCAAAATAAGTTTTAAGGTTTTACTAACATTTTATTTATTTTAACGTTTTTAAAATATTTCTAGGTAAAACCTTTCAAATTTCTAGATTGTATTTATAACCAACGTTTTATTTATAAGATTTGTTTGGTTAGAAAAAAGCAGGATCGGACCGAAGAAGACTATGATTGATAAATGTTATGGGGACTCTGAACTATTAATTTTCTTAATACGAGGGCGGTTCGGAAACTTCTTAGCCTACCAATGAAAGAGAATAGTTAGTTTTTCAAAAATATTTTTATTTTTCAATATAGTCTCCTGAAACTTCAATACACTTAGTCCAATGCTTTTCCAGCAATTCTATCCCTTGATTGAAATAGTTTTCCTCAAGGTCTTCAAAATAGTGGTTTACAGCTGTAATTACATCTTCATTTGAGGTAAAACGCTTGCCAGCAAGGATTTTTTTTAGATTCGGGAACAAGTAAAAGTCACTGGGAGGTAAATCAGGTGAATAAGGTGGGTGGTCAAGCAACTCGTACTTTAATTCGTTGATTTTAGCCATCGTTAAAACATTCTTGTGCGCTGGTGCGTTATCTCGAATTTGTACGTTTTTCGTTTTTCTCGAATTTGTACAAAAGGTTGCAATAGTACTCTGAATTTATTGTTTTACCCTTTTGCAGATAGTCAATCAATAAAATACCTTTGAAGTCCCAAAAAACCGTTGCCATAACAATACCAGCCGATTAAATTGCTTTTGCCTTCTTTGTCCATTGTTTGGATTGTTCCCTTGTCTCTGGAGTATAGTGGTGGATCCATGTCTCATCAACAGTTATGAAACGAAGCTTAAAATCCATTTTATTTCGCTTAAAACAATTTAAACAAGCTTGAGAAATGTTTATTCTTATGCGTTTTTGGTCGACTGTTAGCAAATGCGGCACCCATCTTGCAGAAAGCTTTTTCATCTGTAGTTCTTCATGCAAAATGAAATGGATTTGATCATTTGAGATGCCCATGATATTAGCTATTTCACGTACTTTTATTCGTCGATCATTTAATACCATGTCACAATTTCCGTTGTTGTTGCTATTTTTGGACGTCCACTACGTGGTTCATCTTCAATGCTTGTACGACCACGTTTAAATTCAGCAACCCAATTTTTTACTGTTGCATATGAAGGAGCACTTTCACCTAACACATTCACCATATCATTATGAATTTCTTGTCCCGATAAACCTTTTTTATGTAAATATTTAATGACACCACGTATTTCTAATTTTTCCATTGTAAAAAAATAGCGGATGCGTCTTTTGTGAACACCTGTTTCTATACCAGATCGAAACAAAATTTAGAATGTGTTTATAGCAGAGATGGAAGTTTTCAAAACACTTAACTTTTTTCTGTTTGTACCACGCTTTTTGTGCTAGGCTAAGGAGTTTCCGAACCGCCCTCGTAAAGAAGTCGTTTTTTAATTTTTATGTGTTAGTAAAATCATGAAAGATCCGAACGTACTGGACGGTCATTTGATGTTTATACATTAAAAGTAAAAAATGATTGTGGATGCCAAAAGCCTTTCACATGGCTCAGTGGTTTCAATTTTGATTGATTACGAAATCCCTTTCCGAACACTTTCCTTGGCGTTAAGAAACAGATTATGATTGGTATATAAAACAGAGTATATTCGTTGGCTTCGCATAGGTCTGCTACCTACAAACTTTTTTACTCTGGCAACGATGATATTCGAATTCGTGGTGTAGGGCTCTCTACTTTACACCCTGGCTTATGTACAATCCTATACACCTACGAAACAGGATGAGGTTTCTACAAAAGATGATTCCTACTTCCAACTCTATGCCACCATAATTTTAAGTACCTGTGGGACCGAGCCTTGCTCGGAGCTTTATGATAAGTATTTCGGGGCAACTTTTAAAGTTTTCATATATTTTATTTTAAAAAGTACTAACCAAATAAAATAAATTTAGAGAAAAGACGGTACAGAAATATTCAATTATTTTTGAATCATTTTATTCATTCTGTCCTATCAACACATGATCAAACGCATAGTTTAATATAAATAATTTTGAAAATTGGTCATACGGACTTAGAAATCTCCGTCGACTCATGCGCAAAAACTTTGCTAAAGATCATAGCCTGATAAAATGAACCGTTTACGATTTAATACATTCGAAAATTGTTCACACCAACTAAGAACCTTCGTCGACTCATGTGCAGCAACTTTGCTAAAAATCTTTGTATGACAAAATGCACAGCTTATGATTTAATTTGTTTTGAGTAATTTTCAGTGGCGCCACCTGTCGGATAGTGATACCAACTTAAAAACCTTCGTCGTCTCACGCGCAACAACTTTAGCTAAAGATCATTGTATGAGCATAACATGGTTAAATGCAAAGTTTACTATTAAATAAAGGACATACAGACAGAAAAACATTTATTTGTTAAAAAGTTATAACTTTACCAATTATTTCCCCTTTTATCCCTTAATTTCTAAAAAGTTACATATGCATATTTGGTACTTGGTACCAATTGAATTCGGTACTTTTTATAAAAACGCAGTTAACATATTGTTTCTATTCATATTACTTTATGAGTGTTAAGTAATAATTTTATCCCTTTTTTAGGAAATTTTCAAAAATTTATTTTTTTTAGGAAATTTTTCAAAAATTTACTTTTTTTTAGGAAATTTTTTCAAAAATGTACTTTTTTTATTTTTTAAATTTTTCAAAAATTTACTTTTTTTTTAGGAAATTTTTCAAAAATTTACCTTTTTTAGGAAATTTTTCAAAAATTTACTTTTTAAAGGAAATTTTTTAAAAATTTACTTTTTATAGAAAATTTTTCAAAAATTTACTTTTAGAGGAAATTTTTCAAAAATTTACTTTTAGAGGAAATTTTTCAAAAATTTACTTTTAGAGGAAATTTTTCAAAAATTTACGTTTTATAGGAAATTTGTCAAAAATTTACTTTTTATAGGAAATTTTTTCAAAAATTTACTTTTTATAGGAAATTTTTTCAAAAATGTACTTTTTTAGGAAATTTTTCAAAAATTTATTTTTTTTAGGAAATTTTTCAAAAGTTTACTTTTTATACCCTTCACCAATAGGTGAAAGGGTATTATAAGTTTGTGATTCCGTTTGTAATTATTTTATTAGTGATCGTAGACCCCATAAAAATTATACCGATCGACTCAGAATCGGGAGGAGAATCGATTAAGCGATGTCCGTCTGTCTGTCTGTCTGTCTGTCCGTCCGTCTGTCTGTCTGTCTGTTGAAATCAAGTTTCTGAAGCCCCTGGAGAATGGACTTACATAAATTATATATCAGATTTTAGGAAATTCTCCCGCAATGAACGCTATTAAATTTCATTAAAATCGGTTTATAAACACCGAAAATATCGAAAAAATACCAAAAATTAGACGAAAATTTGAAAATTTTTGATTGAAACACACTTTTAAATAACAAGACAAAAAAGATACTCCTGGTGTACATGTGATAATATGTTATATATCAGATTGTAGGAGATATTTTCCCAAAGCACTCTGTAAAATTTTATCAAAATCGGTCCATAAACAACTGAGATATCGCCAAAACACTGAATTTGATGTATCGCAAATTGCCCAAAGTACACATTAGAGAATGTTTGTTGAAAAAATTAAATGCAGAAATAGGAAAAACTATCCTCCTTTAGTACGGACCTACATAAATTTTATATCAGATTTTAGGAAATTTCCCCACCAAGCACATTATTAAATTTTATCAAAAGCGGTCCATAAACAATTGAGATATCGCCATAACACTACATTTGATGTACAGCAAATTGCCCAAAGTACGTGTCTAAGAAATTTTGTTTACATTTTGTAAGTATTGTTTCAGCGATATCTCAGGTGTTTATGGACCGATTGTGATGAAATTTGACATCGTTCTTTATGGGAGGATTTTCTAAAATCTGATATAAATACTCCACAAATCTGATTATGAATACCATTCAAATTGAAACAGAATCGGCACAAGAATCGATTTCGCGACCTCCGTCCGTTCGTCTGTTTGTTTGCCCGTCCGTTTGTTTGTTTGTCCGTCAGTCTACATGTCCGTCCGTCTACCTGTCTGTCCTTTTTTCTGTTGTAGTCAAGTTTTTGGAGCTCCTGTTTTGTCGATATCTCAATGTTTATTTTGATGAAGTTTAATAGCGTCCTTCGCAGGGGATTATCTAAATCCTGATGCATTCTGTAATTTGTGGTAGATATAATTTAGCGTTTAAGCGATGGTGTTTTGATCGACAATGTTGAAATTCAGAGTGCGACAATTCAGGAGCTCCACAAATCTGGTTTTAGCAGACAGATACACTGCATTTATCTTAATTTTGTGTCTGACTTTTGAACATTATGATAACATTTGAGAATGTATTATATATCAAATTATAGGTAATCTTCCTAGGAAGTACAAAAATGCAGCTAATTACATGATATCCGTTCAAAACCTACATATGTATGTAAGTATCTCACATATCAACAAAAATTTAAATTTTGTAATTGCAATTGGGAGAAATCCGTTCACGTTTGACAATTGATCCCGTATAACTTCGCCTAAGGCAATCTCTTAGTAGCTAATAAATTACAAATTATAATAGATACGATGATGACATTTAGTATAAAGACGTTGTACAATATTGATATTCAGGACAATAGCGCCTAAAATAAACTTTCTAGAGGGACAACATTTGACAAAAGTATTTCTGATCTCTTGAAAAGTTCGATATTGAAAATGGGCGAGCTCTATTCACATTTAGTGAAATCTCCCATATAACCCCGACCGGGAATCGATTTAATGCTGATAAATTAAATCACATTAAAATTGCACAAAGAACTAGAGCAAAACTTTCCAAACATCCATCGGACAGATCGAAAGAACTATACATCCCAAATATTATTGATGAAGTGTTCATTTTAATTAATTAACTAACTTCAAATTAATAAGTAAACTTTTCCGACAAAGCTGATAACCATCCATTCAAAAGCTATATATTTCACGTATGTATCTAAAACTAAGAGTGTATACCCTTTAATTTTAAGGCTTGTATACATTGACAATCATTGTTAAAGCTTTGACCTAAATCAGTCCGCTAACTTCAGAGTTTTACATAACTAATCAAGAACTTTTACTAGTTGGATAATTCGTACGAATTAAAGTGCACAACCCTCACTGGGCACAGCGTTTTTGGGTTGCATGTCAGAATACTTAAACTTCATCAATTCGATGTGCTATTGCAAATCTAAGGGCATCTACAATTTGAAGCATCTTTTCTGCATTGTTTATCTGGTCTATCGAACTTTATTAAATGTTCGTAAAATATGTGTCTATTTTATTTCGAAGCTGGCTTAAATATGCATTCTCTACTTGTAGTCTAGTAATCATTATCTTTCACAAAGGGACCATTTTAGAACCCAAGTGAAGCTTCCCTAGACATCAGCCACCTGCCCAACCTAACCTTTGGGTGCATAACTATTCTAGATGATGACGCCACCGAAAAGGTTTTCGTTTTCCGACTCTTAATTTTAAAGACTCTTTGCATATAATACTAGTATAACCAAATATTGCTACGAATTACATTAAGTACTTTTGGAACACCATTGGTGAAGGGTATCCAAGATTCGGCAAAGCCGAATATACCACTCTTACTTGTTTTAGGAAATTTTTCAAAAATTTTACTTTTTTAGGAAATTTTTCAAAAACTTACTTTTTATAGGAAATTTTTTCAAAAATTTACTTTTTTTAGGAAATTTTTCAAAAATTTATTTTTTTTAGGAAATTTTTCAAAAATTTATTTTTTTTAGGAAATTTTTCAAAAATTTACTTTTTTTTAGGAAATTTTTCAAAAATTTACTTTTTTTTAGGAAATTTTTCAAAAATTTACTTTTTATAGGAAATTTTTTAAAAATTTACTTTTTATAGAAAATTTTTCAAAAATTTACTTTTAGAGGAAATTTTTCAAAAATTTACTTTTTATAGGAAATTTTTTTCAAAAATGTACTTTTTTAGGAAATTTTTCAAAAATTTATTTTTTTTAGGAAATTTTTCAAAAATTTACTTTTTTTAGGAAATTTTTCAAAAACTTACTTTTTATAGGAAATTTTTTAAAAATTTACTTTTTATAGGAAATTTTTTCAAAAATTTACTTTTTTTAGGAAATTTTCCAAAAATTATTTTTTTAGGAAATTTTTCAAAAATTTACTTTTTTTTAGGAAATTTTTTCAAAAATTTACTTTTTTTTAGGAAATTTTTCAAAAATTTATTTTTTTTTAGGAAATTTTTCAAAAATTTATTTTTTTTTAGGAAATTTTTCAAAAATTTACTTTGTTTTAGGAAATTTTTCAAAAATTTACTTTTTTTTAGGAAATTTTTCAAAAATTTACCTTTTTTAGGAAATTTTTCAAAAATTTACTTTTTATAGGAAATTTTTTAAAAATTTTCTTTTTATAGAAAATTTTTCAAAAATTTACTTTTAGAGGAAATTTTTCAAAAATTTACTTTTTATAGGAAATTTTTTCAAAAATTTACTTTTTTTTAGGAAATTTTTCAAAAATTTATTTTTTTTAGGAAATTTTTCAAAAATTTACTTTTTTTTAGGAGATTTTTTCAAGAATTTACTTTTTTTTTAGGAAATTTTTCAAAAATTTATTTTTTTTAGGAAATTTTTCAAAAATTTATTTTTTTTAAGGAAATTTTTCAAAAATTTACTTTTTTTTAGGAAATTTTTCAAAAATTTACTTTTTATTAGGAAATTTTTTCAAAAATTTACTTTTTTTTAGGAAATTTTTCAAAAATTTATTTTTTTTAGGAAATTTTTCAAAAATTTACTTTTTTTTAGGAGATTTTTTCAAGAATTTACTTTTTTTTTAGGAAATTTTTCAAAAATTTATTTTTTTTAGGAAATTTTTCAAAAATTTATTTTTTTTAAGGAAATTTTTCAAAAATTTACTTTTTTTTAGGAAATTTTTCAAAAATTTACTTTTTTTTTAGGAAATTTTTTCAAAAATTTACTTTTTTTTAGGAAATTTTTCAAAAATTTATTTTTTTTAGGAAATTTTTCAAAAATTTACTTTTTTTTAGGAGATTTTTTCAAGAATTTACTTTTTTTTAGGAAATTTTTCAAAAATTTATTTTTTTTAGGAAATTTTTCAAAAATTTATTTTTTTAAGGAAATTTTTCAAAAATTTTCTTTTTTTAGGAAATTTTTCAAAAATTTACCTTTTTTAGGAAATTTTTTAAAAATTTACTTTTTATAGAAAATTTTTCAAAAATTTACTTTTATAGGAAATTTTTAAAAAAATTTCTTTTTAAAGGAAATATTTATTTTTCTTATAAAAAATAAATTTTCGAATAATTTCTAATAAATAGTCAAGTTTTTTTTTAAATTTCCTATAAAAAGTAAATTTTTGAAAAACTTCTTATAAAAAGTAAATTTTCCCCTTGTTATTTGAGGACTAATTTCTAAAAAATATGACAGAAAGAAGCTTTTGGAAGTAGCACGCATATTATACATATATAAGTAGTTATTTGACAGTTTAAAATTTGAACCATTTTGAGCATAATGGGTACGCAAGGGTTAATTTGTATAAAATTTTAACTAAATGCTTCTTTGAACAATGTGTTGAATTCGTATTCAAATATAATAATAAAAACATTTAATTTCTAGTACCTTTTTTGAAAAAATTGAATGTTTTAAAAATTTAACTTTTGACTCTGGTAATAATAGGGTTAATGACATCCGATTTCAACTAAAGTTCACATATATTTTTCTACCCATCGAAACAATAATAATTATAGTTCTGTTTATAAAAACTGCTAATATACAACAATTCGCGTGTTTTTTTGTAACTTTGGTGAAAAATTGAATATTTGTCCATTGGCCACATTTTACGATATTATAAAAACTGCTTTCAAAAAAACCCTCAGGGTTACGAAAGACCAGGAAGACTTCGCGTGACGTGAATATGATGTGTTAAACGAGAATAGGAATCTTGATATCGATAGAACAAAATGGAGAAAATCTGAAGTCTGATTTTATAAATCATCCTCATAAATCCATATTTCTTTGAGAACGACTCCTATTGTTAATTCTGATATGTCATGCCTAAAGCCCTTAAACTTTAGTTAAGTTATGGCAAAAAAGTCATTAAGTAAGAAATCTTGATATGTAACAGATGTATAGCCTTTAATTTAGGCTGAAATTTGACTATGTAGGGCTATTTGAATCTGTAAAGCCAGAAATTTTGACATATAAGGAGACACAATTCAGGGAAGACCTTGATTATAAAAACCAATTATTACAAATAAGTTATACAATATCAAAAGACCTCAACCTCAACTTGTATCTACTTTGATATACATACCCAGCAAAACTTTGGTAATGGCAAGTACTCTGATAACTGGTTACCTTGTAACGACTACAACATACCATCCGAATAAATAATAAGTTATTACAGAAGTACTTATTTGTAATTAAGATGGTAATTTAAACTGAATGGCCCCGGTTCAAATCCCACCAAGGGCAACAATTTTTTTTTAGTTTTTTTTTTTTATTAAAAGAGTGTTTTTAAATGATTTTTGAATTTTAAGAACTTAAATATTATCTTCTGTAAAAAAAATTTGTAAAACTAACTCACGTTAATGAAAAAATACCATCATGAGTCAATTTTGATTATCTAGGGGATGTTGAATACCAAACACGATTCTAATTGGTCTTAACTTGGTAAGCCCAACTTATCTGGGTCATCCTTCATCTCAACTGTGGACACATACCTCCTCATGGTATCACCCGGGGAGCTAGTTTAACACCCATTAATATTGTGGGTTAACATGTTCCGAGAGTTGTCCCATAAGATCGATAAAAATGGGTTAGGATTACGGGCTAGTAACCCTCTCTTGAAAAAAAAAAATAAAATGAAGAGGATAAAATTAGAATTGAAACCTAATGTTAGAGGAGGATGTCCGAAACTTCGATAGAAAGACCAAGTAGAGGAACATTTTTCAAAGCTTGGCAATAAAATTGGAGAATATTCACACAAGATCGAAATCCATGGAATTCTAAAATATGCTTGGACTTTGACCTTAACAGGTTGTAACATTTAAGTAAGTAAGAGTCAATCTTATGTAAAAACTTATACATAAAAGAAGATTTAAATTGTTTAAGTTTTAAAATAATTACAAAAAATCGTATAAAAATATTTTTCCAAAAATTACAACAAAGCAAAAAAAAAGCAGGGAAAAACAAAGTTATTTTCACATGATTTTGGATCTAAAAATAAAAATTGTTTATATTAATTATAAGCTGCAAAGTTTTCAACATATGAAGTAGCTCAGTAGAAGAGTCTCTGCCTAGCAGTCGGAGGGTCTGGGTTCGAGCCCCCATGGGATCATAAAAAAAATTTTGTATTTCGTTTAAAAATATATGTTTTTAACAAGACAACAACTAAAAAGTTGTTGCTGTTGTTGTTGTTGCTTTCAAATTGCTTACCCAAGTCATTACTTTTCTGCAATTGGTAAGTACTTGCCTGCAATGACATCCCCATGTTAATGTAATGACTTAAACAGCGAATGAGTAAGTAGTTCGTGTTCAATAGTTTAACTGTTTAACTCATTATTTGGTAATGAAAAGTTTTACTGGGTAGATTTAATTGCCCTAAAGTTTTAATAATTTTTTATCATTTTTCAGAATTTTCTCAACAATACCAATAAAATCAACCCTTTTGATAAAATTTTTTACGTATTCCCAAAAAATGTGACTTAACAAAAATTTAACCCTTTATATTGACTTTTGTCATAGGAATTTTTGGCGATTTACATAATATTTGTTATGAAATGTACTCAATAAATTGATGTATGTATGTACGACTATAAGGAAGGTGTGTTTGAATTTTATACATCCCCAAATATTTCAGTTATTTTTTTCCTCGAAGTTAAGAAAAAGAATTTTTAGTCATAATAATTTAGGTAAATATGAATTCATGAGAAATATTTTATTGAAATCCAAAATTTAATTCAATTTAACTTATTTACTTTATTATAATATAATCAAAATCACAAGGTCAAAAGTCTTAAAATCCTTATAATATTGACTTGTTTTCCGCAAATAAATGAAAATTATGACAACTTAATCTCATCAACAAAAAAAATCTTTATTAAAAGCGGAAACGGGAAAAAACTGCTAACAATCAAAATCTATAAAATCTATTTGTTTGTGTAAAGATAAGACTAAACAGGAATAAATTTTACATTAAATCCATTACTCGTGCACCCGCATAAACTAAAATCCAACAAAAGATAGAATATCCATGTTCATGAAAAATAGAAAACTAAAATTAAAAGTTATAAATAATCCTTCCCTTTATTGTTGAATTGACTCAATGACGCACGGAAAATTACAACAAAAGCAAAATATCTCTAAAAATAAAATAGAAACTAAAATTATAACAAAAAACATTTCAGGTATGAAATCATCTATTGAATCTATTGAATTTCAAACCAATAGAAAATAAGGCAAAACAATAAACAGGCAGAAGCCGGCAAAATAGAAAATATGAATTATCTCTAATCAATACGAGATAAACCTAAACCTAAACCTAAACCACACAAGTTCAAAATCAAAACAACATCATAAAAATTAGTAACAAAAATATTATTGGAACAGCAACAGTGCACAGTGGGATAAAATGTAAATAATGTGGAGAAGAATTTGGTACATATTATTATGGAGGCAGAGAATTTTTGTGGTTTAATAGATTTGGATCAAAAAAGTTTTCTAACCAAAAATTATGAATGATTATTTGGCTACGATTAACGTTGAAACTACTATATCCAGGGACCGAAAATAACTGTTATATTTGAATTTTTGATTAAAAAAAGCAACCTCAAGGAAGTGTCGGAGAATAAGTATACCAAGTATACCATTTTGATAGTCTTGGACCAAATTATCATAAAGTGCGATGCTTTTTAAAAATCTGATTTTTATTTTTTAGAAAAAAAAAAAAAAATAACAGTTATTTTTAATTTTTATTTTTTTGAGCAAAAATTACAGTTATTTTTAAGTTTTATTTTTTCGAGAAAAAATAAAAGTTATTTTTTCGAGCAAAAATAACAGTTATTTTTGACTTTTATTATTTCGATCATGAATAAAAGTAATTTTTTGACTTTTATTTTTTTGAGCAGAAATAAAAGTTATTTTTTGACTTTTATTTTTTCGAGAAATAAAAGTTGCAACTACAAATAATATAAAACTTTAGCTTAAAGCTTTCGGTTTGATATACTTATATATCAAACGATTTTTTATAGATAACTTTTAACTTTCCTAAAGGTAACTTTTAATATCTTTCTACTATAAACATACCACATCGAAAGCTTTTTAATAAAAAAAATTGTCATTATCTAAAGATCTTATATAAAACGATATTGAACGATTTTTTATATAAGACTTTTTTATAGAAAGTTTTTAATATCATAAGCTCTTAGTTAAAAACATTAAATTTCGAAAGCATTCCAAGAAAAAAAAATTCCTATATAAAATATTCGATAGATTCGAAGATTTTTTATATAAAACTTTTGTCGTCAAAATATTTCGGATAGAAAACTCTTTATATCAAAAGATTTCCTAACGGTTAATTATAATAACCAAAGCTTTCTACTAAAAATATTCCATATAAAACTAACAATATCTAAGGATTTCCTATATAGAACTTTTGATGTCGAAAGGCTTTCTATAATAAACTTTCGATATCGAAAGATTTTCTATAGAAAACATTTGAATTACTACATAAAACTTTGAATGTCAAAACATTTCATACAGAAAACATTTGATGTCAAATAAATCAATATCGAAAGCTTTTCTATAGAAAGACAATTTTCTATAGGCATTCCAATATAAAACTGCCAATATCTAAGGATTTTCTATATAAAACTTTTGATGTCGAAAGGTTTTCTATAATAAATTTTTGATTTTCTTTAGAAAACTGTTGAGAATTCCTACATAAAACTTTGAATATCAAAACATTTCATACAGAAAACATTTGATGTCAAACTTTTAATAAGCTTTCCTAAAAAAAAAAAAAAATAAAATTTCGTATCGAAAGATTTCCTATAGAAAACCTTCAATATCGATATTTTTTCTATAGAAAATATTCGCCAATGAAAAATTTACTATATAAAACATGGACTATCAAAAACTTTCCTATAGAAAACTTTCGCTCTTCTATTGAAAACTTTCACTATATAAAGCTTTTATTAATATATATATGACATAGAGAAAGGGACCTAAGGGTAAAAAATAAGGTTAAAATTAATATTTAAATCTTTAAAATGGCTCTCCTGAACGAAACCGGTTTTTACCCTTAGGCGCGTCACATATGTACATAATTTCTTGCTACAGAAAAAGCCCTAAGTTACATTTGTGCTCTAAAATGAGACTACAAAAAGCCCTATCTCAATTTAGTTTTTTATATATTTAAAATTAAATAAAGTTTTTAAAACCAAATTCGCCCTTCATTTTAAAAATAACCTGTCTTAAAAAAAACGGTGAAGAATTTCAATTACAGTTTTAAATCTGTTTTTACCTTCTCCTGTAAAGTTTCAAAAATGCGAGTTAGGGCCTTTCTACATGAGACCAATGATATATAAATCAAATATTCTCCTGCTTCTATCCTGATTCATTTTGTTCAAACTAATCTAAGGTGTTTTACAAAAAATTGTATTTTCTAAGTATATAATCTAGCTTTTTTAACAAAACTCGATAAGAATGATAAAAATTTCGGTTCAGTAACTCTACCTTAAATTTTTCTAAAATACTATTTAATAAGATTAATTTTTCTATATAGGTTGCAACTCCCCCTGTTCCGATGCTGTTCATATTTGACCAACCTCCAAATGTAGATTTGAAGACATAAAGTACAGAATCGAAAGACTGATTTAGGTGAGTCCTACAGAAATGGATTTTAGATCAAATTAGGAGGTAAAAATTTGCTGAAGACAGAAAAGAAAAATGTTGAATAGTTCACGAGATATAGACTTAAGAAACAGTACATGTTTTTTGAAAAATGCACTAAATTTAACCCTAAGTTGAAAACTTCAAAAATGAATTAAAAGAAAACCTTAGGTAATAATTCAAAACCTAGCAAGGGTTTTTCTTCTACCATCATACGATTTCAGATTTTAGGCGTCTTAATTGGTTCAAGATTTCAGATCTGCACTGTGAAGCTATATGTATGTGAACATATTTCATTCAGGTATACTTTTGTCAAATTTTTAGCTCTAGCTGGTTTCGTTTAGGCGCTTTCAACTGACGGTCCCCCTATTTTTTTGCTATATAAGCTGGTTCCGAAAAAAGGTTAATGTGAAATTATTTCGATATTCCTTATTTCCTGAGAAATAAGGAATATTCTTGTAAATTTTATTACCGCAGCTTTTTCTGTTCAGTCCGTGATTCAAAAGAATTTCATAAGAATTCAGAATATAATGGGTTTTTCAAAAAGAGTGGATATCAATAAAATCCTTTATTCCTGTAAAAGCGCGTTTGATGTCATTGTGTATGGAACTCGATTTTTTTGCATGGCCACCACGGGCACGCTTGCAGAAGTCCAGGCGCTGAACCCAATTTTTGACGGTTTTGAAACATAAATTGGCCTATACAATTTTTCGTTCGATTTTCGTACGAAGTTCATCAATCATCGCTGGCTTGTTTGAAATAGTCTAACGGCATTAAAATACACTACCGAGGCGGTTAATCGACTATACCTTTTTGTGAGATAACACTTTCTCCAAACTCGGTTTTCAATAAATTGATTGTGACAATCGCTGTGTGGCTTGTGGCGCCGTCCTATTGGAACCAAATATTATCCAAGTCCATATTATCCAATTGGGGCCAAAAATATAAGGTCATTATTGAACGGTAGCGATTCCTATTTACAGTAACGTGCCGGTATTGATCATTATGGAAGAAGTAAGACCCAATGACGTCGCCAGCAAATAAACCGCACCAAACCGCAATTTTTTCGGGATGCAATGTTGACTCATTCAGTGCGTGTGGATTGTTGCCTGACCAATAACGCATATTATGTTTATTGACGAAGCTTGAGCCAGAAATTATCCTAATCGCTGAAGATGATTCGCGCTCTTAACGTTGAGGCCACTGACTCCGAATTTCGGTAGTAAATTTTAATAATTTTGACTCGTTGTTGGCTCCTAAATCTTTCCATCATGAAATGGCAAACCTTACTGAAGGGAAATGTCAAAAGAGCAGCAAGAAATATGGCGTCGTATGCTGTCCCTGTCGCTCTACTTTTGTAGCGTCCCTGTTGAAAAACCCGATATATCCAATCTAAATACACCAATCTTAGTATACCACTTAAGAATTGTATGGAAGAACAACAAAATTCCGTTGAAATCGGATGTGGTGCCGAATCTTACCACATCGTGTTCAATGATTTGGCTGTATCTAGATGGAATTCTGGCTTTATAAATACCTATGGTCAGGGCCAATTTGTCTGATGGGACTAAGCCACTTATAAATATCGAATTATCTGTTTGTGAACGATATTTTTTCATCTCATCCCACTGTTTAAAAACACAATAGAGAAAATGTAAGCAACAACTTTTTGCCAAAATACAAATGTTGTGATAGTCAAACAAGCAACAAAAACAAAAAAATCATCTGCAACAATCACAAGATAAGGGAGAACATCATCAATACAAAGAGAAACGAGCAACTGGTATGAATTCTAGGGATGCCATATTGTTAATTTCATAAAAAACGTTTATTTTATGGTTCGTTTGAAGAATTCATAATTTTGTTCATAATTCATAATCACAATCTTCAATTGAAGTAAAACAATAAAAAAATGTTTATTGTTTAATAATTAATCTATTAAAAAGTTTATTAAAACACAATTCGCTTAAATTCTATGCGCATATAAACAAACAATATCATAAGTATATCAACGATACATAGAAATTCCTACATGTATTCGTAAATTTATTAAAAACTAATTTAATTTAAAACAATTTGCGTATTTAATATTCGGAACATGATATCTATCAATTATTCATAAATACAAATATTTTTGTAGACATTTGTAAAAACAGTGTGTACCATCTACATTAGAGCATAAATAAGTGTAATTTAATTGAAAGATAATTTTGAAATATATTCCGATTGTGTTCAATTAATTGCCCTGTTTTTAATAACATATGTATAGTTCTAAAATTCCGGGTGGTGAAAATATTTAATAATTAGATGCTCTCAATGTTCTGGGCATGAGAATCAGCTGGACTGATCATTCGAGGAATTGACATTAATATATGTATGTAAATATAAAATTCTTTGAACTTAGCTCAATATCCTTTTCTATACAAGAAAGTCGAATATTTTGTCCCCGTTTTAGAAATGTAATAAAGTGAAGGTATCGAATAAGCGAAGTAAATAGTTTAATGATTAGAATTTCCAAGTAGTGCAATTTTATTTATTGTGGCACGAAAGACAAAATATTTATGAACATTCGAATCAACACTAAAATTAATTTCACTGCACAGAATTATATTAGATGAACGCGAAAAGCGTCGGAGCCTGATATAAAAATTTTATTTCTCTCGTTTGAAATTCTTTAAGTCCCGAAGTGCAAAAGATATAACCTGATTTTGAAGTTAACCAAATTTCTGCTTAAATAATAATGGTTAGAGCTTCCCGAAAAAAAGTTTGACAGTTTTGAAACGAATACCTTCTTATTTTTTTTCGAATGTTGTCAAAATCAATGTTAAACAAAATTGATGCACCTTGGACCACGGCAACCCTTGTCGACTTCATCGCAAATAGTCATGGAACCATTTTATGGGAAAAAACAGGAATATTTTTCCTTTTAACTAAATTCCCTCTACTAAAGATTTATATTTACAAGAAAAGACAATATAAGAAAAAACCGAACTAAAATGGTTTTCTCTAAAGTTCAAAAATTCGAAAATCCATGGAAAATTTTTGGAGTAATTCCACTTTAACCCCAAATTTGATAAAAAATTTTGCTAAAAAAAAATTGCAAAGTAAGACATTTTAAGACTTGCAAGTACTGAAAAGTTTAATCTTGATAACCAATAAGTAAATTTACTTTGTTTTTTTCATATTGTAAAATGGAACATTTTTCACAGGTCCGTTTCAAAAGTCCTTTTTTAATTTTTTTAAATTTTGTTCAACAAATATTACAAATTAAGAATTTTCTCATCGATGTGTTTAAGCAAACAAATGGGATAATAAAACTCAAAAAAGTAAAGGTCGATATCTTAAATTGTTTCGCCGTACCCTCGATTTGTGTTCGACGAATTTTGTGAAAATCTAATATTTTGGTCAAATTTTAAGGCGATAAATATTATTGTCTTGTTTATGGAGAAGGTACCCTGAAACTTTTTTCGATTAGGAAAGCTTAAACCTTTCTTTAAAGGGGCCAAAGGTCAAAAAATTAATACAAAATACCAAAAATTTAAGAATTTAGAAGCCAATCTCTTTTAAAATGCATAAAAGTATTCTTATATACCAATTTTTAATTTTTTAACACTTAAATGACATCTGGTCTAAATTTTGACAAAAAAAAAAAAAATTGGGTTATTTTGGACCCTATGTCTGTTCATTTTTTTCGAAAAATTTAATCTTGGTATAAAACAAGTACATTTGAGCAGTTTTGTCGAAAGTCGCTTCAAAGTTAATAAAATTGCATGATTTTGCCATTAAAAGTAAAAATTTTGACCCTTGACCCGGGAAAGAAAGGGCCAAGCATATACAATAGGTTGGGTGGTTTTTTGACTTTTGTATGTGATCGACTTCTAATAGTGAAATTATGTGGCCAAATTATATCAATCAGAAGTGTGCAAAATATTACTGATTTATTTTTATGATACGAGCCAGCGCAACAGGCCCAAAGTTTTTGAGCCTATTTGTATGGGGAAAAAATAGAGTATTTGCAGTTTTTGCTACATTTCGTCCATTTAAGATGTATTTTGAAATGAATAGGTAATGGAATCTAAAAGTGAACTAATGCAACTTTTCTTGAAGTCATAAAAATTTAAAATCCATGAAACAGTTTTGGAGTTATTACGATTTCTTCCCTAAAATTCGTGTCCTTGACAACACGCCTAAGGATAAACCGCCAAAAAAAAAAAAAAAAATACTTTAGACAAAAACTGGCAAAGTAAGTCTCGATTTATCATTTCAAGACTTGTATGTACTTAACAGTTGAATTTTATTAACATATAAAAATATTAACTTTTTTCATATTCGAAAATGGGTAATTTTTCTCAGGTGGGTTTCAAAACTCATTTTTTATTTTTTTTTGAAAATTTTGTTTAACAAATATTACAAATTTGAATTTCTCTCATTGGCGTGTTAAAAAAGATAAATAAGAAAATAAAACTCCTAAAAATTGAGGTCTATATCTTAAACCGTTTCCCCATACCTTATGTTCGAATTCGGCGAATTTCGCAAAAAAGTAATTTTTTGATCATAATTTCAATAAATGCTTAATAAATCTCATTTATGTTTAATTTTAATAAGGTTTATATGGAAAAAAAATGATCCATACTATGGAGAATATAAACAGGTTTTCTTCTTTAAAATTGGGTAGACTTTACTCTTTTTTTCCGGGATCAAAGGTAAAAATTTTTATTTTTTGTATTTTTTTTTATTTTTTAAATACGTACTATTATTAATTTATTAGAGAATTTTAATAAATATACTTAAAAGCAGGACTGTTAAATTTTGATTACGATTAGTAATCAATTACATTACATCTTCAAAAGAATCGTAATGATTATATAATTATCTTTTAAACAATTTCTGATTAATAATTGATTATAATCGAAAAGTAATTTGGATTACTTTACGATTACAAAAAGTAATCAAAAGAAATCAAAAAATAATCCGACTACTTTTAAAGACTACTTTTGATTCTTTTTGATTATTTTTGTAATATTGAAAAAGAATCAAAAGTAATCTTCTAAATAATTATACCCTTCACCACCATAGGTGGAAAGGGTATTATACGTTTGTGCTGATGTATGTAACGCAGGGAAATATTTGTCTTAGACCCACCTTTTAGTATACCAATAGGCTTAGAATCACTTTCTGAGTGCCATGTCCGTCCGTCCGTCTGGCTGGCTGACTGGTACAAACTACGCAATTCTAAAGATAATTTGATGAAATTTGGCACAGATCATTTTTTTTGATAATGGGACCATAGATATTGAAATTCGTCAAAATCCGTCCATTATTTATGGTACCTCCCATAGGTCCCACTTCCCGGAATTGATATATTGGCCACAAATAACAATATTTTTTCATGAAATTTAAATCAAATACTGCTTATGTAAACTTAAATCACTGTACCAAATTTCGTTAAAATCGGTCCACATTTGACCATTGCTCCCATACAAATTTTTCTTTAAAAACGCACTAAATGAGGCAAAAATCACTAAAACGCTCATAATTCTAAAGATAATGAGAATTTTAAGTTTATTTTTTGAATTTGTGGTGAAGGGTATCGTATGGTCGGGCTTGACCGGCTATAGCACTTTCTTAGTTGTTTTTAATTACTTTTGATTCTTTATTTTAGGTAATCGTAAGGTAATCTAGATTACTTTTCGATTATTAGTAATCGTAATCATTTACTAATTGTGAAAATCTGAAAATAATCGTAATTTAATCATTACTTCGCCATTCAAAAAAAACAAAAAGTAATCAAATCATTAAGTTTACTAATCATTGCTTAACAGCTATGCTTAAAAGTAGATATTTTAGACTTGAATTAGTTTTTTTATTTAAAAAATTATTTTAACCCTTAATAGACATGGGGGTGAACATTTTTTTGGCACTTTATTCAGCGAATTTTGATAAAAAAGCAGAAAAGTTATTATTTGACACATGGGGGCAAAAATTACCCAAAAATGTTTTTGTCACTTTTTCCACCGATTTTGTTTTTGATTTATTTTGGTATAATATTGCAGAACAATTCATTGAATATACCTTTAATTACAAGGTGTAAACTTCCTTACTTTTGACATACGTATCTATGAATGAGCGTTTTTTATTTAAAGTGAGTTAATTTTATGAATCAAGGGTAGTTCAAAAATGTCTCAATTAATTTAAAAATATCTTCAAATTAATCAAATTAATGATAAATTTAGACATAAATGTCAGCGCTGCCCCATATGTTTCTGCTTAGTACATTAATAAATATACGAGGGTGGTTAAACTAATCATTGATAGATAAAATACTCACATCCAGCAAATGCATGATAACAAATGTTCTTGAAAATAAGTATATATTTTCCCTTTATTTGACATGATAATGACAGGCAGACAGAGACTCGCTAACACTTTTAACAGTTGGGTTCTAAAATAACATTAGAAAAGAAGGAGCGACAATAACAGTATTACAATGCAACAACCTGGTACTCTTTAGACTCTTATCATACGCACATTTTTTGCCATCATCTTTGGCACCCTCACACATTTAGAGAACTATTCTTTTAACTCTCTTCTCTTTTACCAAGAACATATCGAGTAATAACTGCCAGCAAATGTGAGAATGAATGAATTAGTAATGAGTAAGTCAACTTTACATGTTTTGTAATTTTTCATTATCATTTTTATTCAAATCATTCAGTTCAGTTAGAATCGTGATTTTGTAACGGTTAAGAGTAGACTTGTCGCCATTTAAGGTTTAACGGTTATTAAATTATTGTTAAACACTTTCGGGTATTTAAATTTAAACGGCTTTTCCAAAAAAAAAAAAAATTAATTAAAAATTTAATAATAAACTATTCTTTAAAGTGATAAATTTAGATAATTAAAATTACTTGTTACAAATATCTCAGAAGAAAAAAGAATAAACAATAACAATTGAATTGACCTTCGTCTTTTTATCAATAACATAATAGATATAAGTTAAATAAAAAAAATAATTATCAATTCCGAGCGTTTGTATTCAAATCTCAAATAATAGTGAAAAAATATCATTTATTCGCATAATCAAAAATATTAGAAAAAAATATTTTGTTGACAGAATAAAAATGTGATAAATCTGCATAAATAAAAATAATAGTAATTATTTAGTAAAAACAAGTAAGAAAGTGCTATAGTCGGTCAAGCCCGACCATACGATGCGCTCCACCACTAAGGTCAAATATGTTCTTTTTCCTGTATAAAGACAAATATTTGCAAAATTTTGCCATCATACAAACATTTTCTAAAAACGTTTATATTTAAGCTGTTTCCGTCATTTGAGAGCTAGGGTCAAATGTGGACCGATTATCTCGAAATTTAGCAAATTGATTACAGTTTTTACATGAATTATGTGTACAAAAAATTCTCATTATCTTCAGAGTTATGAGCGTTTTAGATATTTTTGTCTCATTTAGTGCGTTTTTAGAGAAGTGTTTGTATGGGAGCTATGGTCAAATGTGGATCGATTACAACGAAACTTGGCATTTGGTGATTTTGCTTTATATCGGGTGGTTAAATTTCAAGGGCCGATGTTGATTTTGAATAAAACACAAACTATTTAGGAAATTATTGTAATTTTATTTTATTATGATATATTGGTATTACTCAATTATGTATGGAACTGGTGTGCGACCACGGCGGCACACCTCCATTCGATGGTCAAAATTTTCGATGACCCTGAGGCATAATGGATCTCATCCTTGAATTGTTGCTGGCTTATCGACGTATACCTTTTCTTTCAAATAACCCCAAAGAAAAAATCCAACAGTGTCAAATCACATGATCTTGGCGGCCAATTGACATCGCCATTACGTGAGATAACACGGCCATTGAATTTGTTGCGCAAAAGAGCCATTGTTTTGTTAGCTGTGTGGCAAGTGGCACCGTCCAGCTGAAACCACATATCGTCCACATCCATATCTTCCAATTCGGGCCATAAAAAGTTCGTTATCATCTCACGATAGCGAACACCATTCACAGTACCTGCCTGACCGGCCTCATTTTTTAAAAAATACGGCCCGATGACGCCGCCAGCCCATAAACCGCACCAAACAGTCACTCCTTGTGGGTGCATTGGTTTTTCGACAATTACTCTCATTCGCTCAAATGCGGCAATTCTGTTTATTGACGAATCCACTGAGGTGAAAATGTGCCTCATCACTGAAGATGATTTTCTTCGAAAATTGATCATCCACTGTTGCCATTTCTTGCCAGCATTCTGCCCATTCAAGACGTTTGGAATGGTCAAGAGGCTTCAGTTCTTGAGCCAATTGCACCTTGTAAGCGTGTAAATGCAAGTCTTTATGCATAATGTTCATCAACGACCAGCGTGAGAGGTGCAATTGTTGGACACGACGACGAGTTGAGGTGGACGGCTCTTCAGCCACACTATCGAGAACAGAAGCAATATTTTCTGCAGTACGATCTGTACGAGCATGTACTGGTGTTCTCACATCTTCTACAGACCCGGTTTGCTCGAATTTTTCCACGATTTTTGCAATTGTACGCACATTTGGACGATCAAATTGAGCAAAAAAATCACGAAGTGCACGATATGCATTTTGATTTGAACGCCCATTTGCATAATAAGTCTGGATAACTTTAACACGTTGTTGGATTGTGTATCTCTCCATGGTTTAAATTGAGTAAGTCTGAAATAGAGAAATGTCAAATAAAATTCGGAAAAAACTTGGCGTTTAGGTGTGGTTCACATTCAACATCGGCCCTTACAATTTAACCACCCTTTATAAGCAGTATTTGTTTTAAATTTCATATTGATATTTGTGGCCAAAATATCAATTCCGGGAAGTTAGACCTATGGGAGGTACCATAAATAATGGAACGATTTTGACGAATTTCATGGTCATGGTCCCACCATCAAAAAAATGATCTGTGCCGAATTTCATCAAATTATCTTAAGAATTGCGACCTGTACTTTGATTACATGGTTTACATTGGGGTTCAGCCAGATGTCCAGTCAGACGGACGGACTGACATCGCTAAATCGACTCAGAAAGTGATTCTAAACCTATTGGTATTCTAAAAGGTGGGTCCAAGACAAATATTTCTATCCGTTACATACATCAGCACAAACTTATAATACCCTTTCCACCTATGGTGGTGAAGGGTATAAAAACCTTTTTCGTAAATCTCCTTTGAAGCGAATTTTTTTTACAAGAATAGCTCGTATTAAATGATTCCCCGTCAATGCCACAAACACAATGAAAAACATATCTGACAGTCAATACTAGCTTGGACACCCATTGCCTGGTTAATGTGTTTAACTATGTCGATTTCAGCGTTTAACTCATGTATCTCATGGTTTATTTGATATCGATATTCATTATTGACGCGACTGGTCCGAAGATTTTTCTTTAAATCTTTCTCTTAAAAACAAGGGCAGTATAAGCGTTTTATGGAGCGTAATTTTAGTTCTTAGTTGCCTGCTTAGGCCAAAATAGCATCGGTTGTGAAGCATGATTCTATGTTTGATCCCAGTTTGATCAAAAACGGATTGATCTGTAGCGATACATTAACAGAAATTAGATTTATTTGTGTTAACTCTTAAGGCTTTTTTGTATTCGACTTGACGTTCGGCTTTAAAGGTTTTTATTACATTATCAAAATTATTGACATATATGACCATTAGGGTGACAATTTTTGGTATTATATGTAGGAAAATGATTTTTCGAATGTTATAACTTTTTCTACGGAATATTGTGACACTAAGTCT
The DNA here is from genome assembly GCA_933228675.1 of Stomorhina lunata. Taxonomy (NCBI): domain Eukaryota; kingdom Metazoa; phylum Arthropoda; class Insecta; order Diptera; family Rhiniidae; genus Stomorhina; species Stomorhina lunata. The sequence continues at coordinate 85,566,483 of OW121741.1, read as the reverse complement.
AAAAGTTTAGATCTGAAAATTTTAGCCAAATCGGACAACGTTCTATGGGCGCGCATCGGGTCCAAAGTTTAAGAGCCCATTTGTATGGGAAAAAAATTGTTATATTTTTGTTTTTGCAAAATTTAGACCAAAAATAAATAATTTTTACAAGAAAAAATAATAGAATATTAAAGAGAACTATCACGGCTTTATTTCAAATCATGAAAGACGAAAAGCCATGAAGTAGTTTAAAAGTTATTGCAGTTTTCCCCCGAAAATTCATGTCCTTGAAAACGCGCCTAAGGATATGCACCACAAATTGTATGTTGTAAATAAAGAAATTCCAAAGTTAGACATGATTTATCATTTAATGGCTTGTTACTAGTAAATAGTTCAGTTTTGTTTAAATATAATCAAATTTACTTACTTTTTTTATATTGGTACGGCAAAACTGTTCAAGATATCGACTAATTTTTTTGAGTTTTATTCTCCCATTTGTCTATTTTAACACACTGGAGAGCAAATTCTAAATTTGTAATATTTGTTGGACAAAATTTTCAAAAAATTAAAAAATTATTTTTGAAACCGACTTGAGAAAAATGTACCATTTTCCAACATGAAAAAAACTAATTAAATTTGATTATATTTAAACAAAACTGAACTATTTACTAGTAACAAGCCATTTAATGATAAATCATGTCTAACTTTGGAATTTCTTTATTTACAACATACAATTTTTGGTGCATATCCTTAGGCGCGTTTTCAAGGACATAAATATTCGGGGGAAAACTGCAATAACTTTTAAACTACTTCATGGATTTTCGTCTTTCACGATTTGAAATAAAGCTGTGTTACTTGTCTTTAATACTCTATTATTTTTTCTTGTAAAAATTATTTATTTTTGGTCTAAATAGTGCAAAACCAAAAAAGTAACCCATTTTTCCCCATATAAATGGGCTCTTAAACTTTGGACCCGATGCGCGCCCATAGAACGTTGTCCGATTTAGCTCAAATTTTCAGATCTAAACTTTTAGACCTAGTGTCACAATTTTCCGTAGAAAAAGTAATAAAATTCGAAAAATCATTTTCCTTCATACAAAAAATTGTTACCCTAATGTTTTGCTTGCCAAAAATTTTAAACCTATTTTGGGTACTTAAGCACCTAAAATTTTAAATTTTTTTGTCGACATCAACCAATTTGTATACCCTTCACCAATAGGATAATACCCTTTGTATTATAAGTTTGTCATTCAGTTTGTATTTTTTTTTTCATTATTCATGTTAGACCCTATAAAAATTATACCGATCGACTCAGAATCGCAAGTCGAGTCGACTTAGCCATGTCCGTCTGTCTGTCAGTCTGTCTGTTGAACTCAAGTTTGTGGAGCTCCTGGTGGGTATACCCAAAAGAATTATACACCAGTTTTAGGAAATTTCCCTACGCAGCACGCTATTTAGTTTCATTAAAATCGGTCCAAAAACACCTGAGACATCGCTAAAATACTAAACTTCGATGACGAATTTTAAAAATTTTTTTTTTAAAATACAGTTTAAAAAAAAAATTAAATTCTCATCGAATTATGAATTTTGGTGATATCTCTGGTGTTTATAGATGGATTTTGATAAAATTTAATAGCGTGTTGCGTTGGAGTATTTCCTAAAATACTGTTTTTTAAAACAAAATTTATAAAATTTGTCAATTTTCGTGCATCGATATCGATATATTGCTTTGGCGATATCTCGGTTATTGATTTTGATGAAATTCAATAGTGTGCTGCTTTGAATGGTTTCTTAAAATTTGATATACAGTTCAAAAAACTTTTTTTTTTAAATACACAGTTTTTTTACGAAATTTAAAATTTTTGCTTGAAAAAAAAGTTTTTAAAAAAATTTTTTTTTTAATTCTCATCGAATTTTGAATTTTGGCGATCTTTGGTGTTTATAGACCGATTTTGATGAAATTTACTAGCATGCTGCTTTAGAGTATTTTCTAAAATCTAATATCTAATTCCATTTTTTTTAAATACTGTTTTAAAAAAAAAAAAAAATTTTAATTTGTCAATTTGCGTACATCGATAACTTTTGCTTTGGCGATGTCTCAGTTATTAATCTGGCGATTTTGATGAAATTCAATAGTGTGCTGCGTTGAATGATTTCCTAAAATTTGATGTACAGTTCAAATTAAAAAAAACACAGTTTTTTTTGACGAAATTAAAATTTTTTATGAAAAATACAGTTTTTTAAACAACATTTTTTCAAATTCTCATCGAGTTTTGAATTCTGGAGTTTATAGACCAATTTTCATGAAATTTAATATAAAATTTGATATATAATTCGATATATTCGATAATTCGATTAAATATTGTTTTTTAAATTTTTTTTTTCTAAAATATGCCAAATGTGTGTACATCGACATATTTTGCTTTGGCGATATCTCAGTTACTGATCTACCGATTTTGATGAAATTCAATAGTGTGTGGCGTTGAATGATTTCTTAAAATTTAATATACAGTTCAAAAAAACTTTTTTTAAGAAAACATAGTTTTTTGAAAAAACATAGTTATTTTGAAAAATACAGTTATTAAAAAAAATTTTAATTCTCATCGAATTTTGAATTTGGCGATTTCCCTGGTGTTTGTAGAAAATAAAAAAAAAATGTAATTTAGCATCGAATTTCGAGTTTTGGCTATATCTCAGTTGTAAGTAAACTATATGTTGCAATTTAATAGTGTACTCGTAGAACACTATTAACATCTAATACCTATACATATAAGTAATGTCAGTATGCGATCAGCATACCGAAATATCATATCTTAAGTAACTGTTTTTGCCAAAAGTCTAATCTAAATAGGTCTGCTAAATATTCTCATAAAAGCAACCATTTAATCGGTCCTCTAATTTTAAAGATATATGCATTTAAGTACGACCTCTCTCAAGGTGCGAAATGTTACAATGTTGTGTAGACCCAATTTAAAACAAGTTTATTCTTTATACTAATTAAAGTATTATTCATATATCTAAAAATTAAATGTATGAGGCGTGTTAATTATCAAGATTTGAAACTTTTTCAGATTCGAAAATCAATATACATATATTAGTATTTTCGTAGGATTCACCTAAATCATTCTTCAGAAACATACATACTTGTAATTGGCCAAAAACTCTTTCCGCTCTGCACTTTACTTTTGTAACACCATTGGTGAAGGGTATTTAAGGTTCGGCATAGCCGAACATAGCACTCTTACTTGTTTTAAATTATTTTCTAAAATTTGGGATTTTTTAAGAGCACAAAAATGTCTTGTCCAATCAAAAATTACTGTAACATTTTTTTTTAAATCAGTCCATTTTTGATCATATCTCCCATTTAAGACAAAAGTGTCTTAATTTACAAAAATCTGAATATACAGGGGTGTCATAGAAACCAATTTCATTGGTATTGGTATTGAAAACGACAAAAAAATTAAATTGGTGTCATGAATTCCAATATTAATGTTCGAGCTACATTTTCTATTAGTTTTATGTGTCACAGAAAATATTATTATTGGTTTTGTATTGGAAATAAACCAAGCAACTTATAGTTAACAGATTTCATTTCAAAATTGGTCTATCAATTTAAAACAAAGGGCGTTACTGGCCAACTGGTGCCTTTTTCGATTTAAAGATCCACTAAGAACAGATTTTTGAAAATTTGGCCCTGTGGAGGATAAAAAAAGGCAAAATTCAATAACGCTATAATTCCCAAACTAAAAACAATAGAACCAAAATTGAAATCGAGTTTGGATCAGTTACAAAAATAATAAAAAATAACAGTACAAGTGGTAAGTACCTACTTTTCGAAAAAAGGGGAGAAAAAGAGAAAACATATTTTTGGTACTTTTTAGCTTTAACTTTCAAATAAAAAGAGATGGGTGAAAAGTTTACACAGCATTTTGTATCATGTAATAAGATAAAACCAAGTTTAGGTACTTTTTGTCTTTTGACTTTGGAATCAATGAATCGTATCGACAAACATAAAAAATATCAAAAATGGGAAAAATTGTAAGGCTAGAATATTCTTTGTGTGGAGGTACTGGCGAAGCAAATGCAAATCAACATATTTTTTTGCAATTTAATGAACATCGCATGTAAGTGACAATCGTCCTTTGATTGGCTGTGGTTTGTTTCTTGGTGTAGGTAGATTACATTTTTTCCAGTCCACAATTCGGTCATTTCATGATACAACCTTCATTTGTCCAAATCGCAGCGTTTTCTTTATACCTAACCACAAACATCGCAAAAAACTAAAAGTTTTTCTTCAAATAATTTTCTTTAATAATTTTTATTTCATTTTTTTATTTGATTTTTGATGTTTCAAAAAAATTTCAAATGAAATAATAAACAATTGATTCGAACATTTTGTTTGATTTAAAACCAATAATAACAAAACCGACTTGGTTTCATGACACCAAATATAACCAGTATTGGTTTTCAAAACCGAGAAATTTAAAAACTGACTTGGTTTCTATGACACCCCTGATAATACCAGTTTTATGTTTCTTTGTTACCACATAAACTGTAATCAAATTGTAAAAATTTCGAGAAAATCGGTTCGCATTAAAGTTAAAAATTGCAGTTTTTTCATTATTATAACTTCAAAATTTTCAAGTAAATGCGTCATGCTTAAATCTCGAATGCAAAATAAGAAAGGAAACCAAAAACAAAACAAAAGCAAAATAATATATTGCTTATACGCACTATCATACCATTTTTGATAAAATAGACAACAAAATCATGCGTACTACTTGCCATTATAACGGTAACATCACACACATCCAGATGACTAGCTCTCGTAAACTCACCAACACTCTCATACATTAGCACTAATGGATTTTACTCTCACGCTCATACGCACCCAATGATGAACTTCGAAGTTATCATGATAACGAAGTCATCCTTTGGGGATTTCTAGGCGAGTGAATTGTTGGTGAATGTGTGTCTGTCTGTATGTGTGAGACGTAGAACAAGAAAATAACAGCAAAAATAAAAAAATAACAAAAATAACATGGAATGAAACGTAGTAAAGCGAGTAAATAATGTTGCTGTTGCTTTTGCTGTCTGTTATTGGTGTGTTTATCTCAATTTTCCCTCAAACATTCAAACAGTTCATTCGGTTTTAGTTCAGTTTAACTTAGACTTTCGCGTAAAACAGACGTTTTTTGAAAACAATAACGGATAAAAAATAACGGTTAAATAGCGGTTATTGTAAATGACGTTAAATAAAGTAATTTCAAAATATAATTTATGGATTTCAAGGAATTGTGTGAAAATAGTGTAACAAGTATATAATTTAATTAACAAAAAAATAAAAAAATAAAACGGATATTAAAGTTTAAACTTGTTTAAATTTTGTGTTAAACAATTAAATGTTTATAGTTATTCATGTTTTAAAGCCAGAAAAAAACGTTATAATTAATGTTGCCAATTACTAATGAAAACTAAAAAAATAAAACATATTAAACAAAACAACACTTAGAGGCATTTGTATGACAAATAAAACAAAAAAATTTATGTTATTTCCGTGTTTTTATTCATTTATTTAGAAAAAAGTGCTAAGAGTGTTTCACAAAAGCTACAAATGTTTTTGTCAAAATTTTGTGTGTAATTTATAAAAAAGTCAAGAGAGTGTTAAGAACTAGAAATATAAAAAGTATAGTTGGCCAAGCCCGATATTATAGGATACCCTAAAACAGTGAGTTGTACAAACATTAGTATATTGTATTATAATATGTGTATTCCAAATATTATGGAAGCGTTATGTGGATCCAATGTATCAAATTTAAAAATTTTTACTACACCATTTTCAATTGTAATTTAGAAATTTTCAAATTGAAGTGAGAAATTTTCAATTGAAAATGAGTAATTTTCAATCAAAAATGAGACATTTTCAATTGAAATTGAGAATTTTAGAATTCAAATTGAGAAAACCTAAACTGAAAATGAGGTTGAAATTCAATATGAGGTTTTCTTAATTTCAATTGAAAAATTCTGAATATAAATTTCTTAATTTCAATTCAAAACTTCTCATTTTAAATTGAAAATTTCTCATTTTCAATTGAAAATTTCTCATTTTTAGTTGAAAATTTCTCAATTTCAATTTAAAAATTCAACCTTATTTTCAATTGTGCTTTTCTCAATTTCAATTAAAATGTTCTCAATTTAAATTTAAAAATTCTCAATTTCAATTGAAAATTTCTCATTTTCAATTGGGCTTTTCTCAATTTCAATTTAAAAATTCTCAATTTCAATTGAAAATTTTTCAATTTCAACTGAATGTTTCTCATTTCCAATTAGGGTTTTCTCAATTTTAATTGAAAATTTCTTATTTTTAATTGAAAGTGTTCAATTTCAATTGAAAATTTTTAAATTTCAAATGAAAATTCTCAATTTCAAATGAAAATTCTCAATTTCAATTGAAAATTTTTTATTTTCAATTGAAAATTCTCAATTTCAATTGAAAATTTCTCAATTTCAATTGAATATTCCCAATTTCAATTGAATATTTCTCAATTTCAATTGGAAATGGTGCACATTTGTAATTATATAATGTGATGCATTTAGGTAAAAAGTAATTTCCTTTTTGAGTCGTTTCCCTAAAAATCATTTTTAAAGTGGATATTGCTTTTAGAGCGTTTTTGAGTATTCCATTATTATTGTAATTATGAGTACGATCCTCTATAGAATCGAACACATACAAATTCCTACTCTTAAAAGGAATATGTATTACGTAAATTTGCTATGTTTGTATTACGTAAATACTACTTAAATTTTCCGAATTTCTCGAGAACATAGAAAATTTTATTTGCATAGAGAAATTAAAGACTAAACTACTGCCACAAATGAAAAGGATCTGCTTCAATTGTAGGCTTTGTTAGGTTAGGTGAGTGTTATAGTCTGAAAATCAGGATCACATAGATTATAAAGTTCTTTGGGATACCACGAATGCCATCCAGATTCAGAAGTTTGCAAATATCTATACCTTCTGTATATGAGGTCCAACCCTAGATTTAGTCCCCTTCTGAAAGCCAGGACATAAAAGGTAATGAACTTCTCCTTGTTCCCACTTCTTCTCCAAAGTCACTCGACTCAACCTTTAGTCTTTCAAACTGTATCCTCAAAGAAGAATAAGGAAATTGCAAAAGTATTTTCCAAAATTATTAAATTAAAGCTACAATATTTTTTTTAGTAATTTTTATATATCTGAAAAACTGTTCTACTTTTGACCGTTCTAAATTCATGTTCGGATTTAGCGAACAATTTTACATGCGGATTAGGGATCACATTAATTTGGTCACGACTTTTTCCCTTGTTTTCAAAAGGGAGCACTTTCGTCAATAACAATGATCAACAAAAATGCTTAGTACAAGAACGGAACTTACCAATTATGAATTACCTATTCACCGCCATTAAAACCCTATACTTACTTTGATCTCAAAAGTTATGGTTTGTGAGATATAGAGCATTTTATGTTATAGTTAAAAATCTAGATTTTTTTGAGATATTTTGTTGAATAGTTAGTGCTGAAATAGTGCTGAAACATCTTCAATATTTTTAAGGTTTTTGAATTTTCGGAAGTTGTTATTTCCTTTAAGTATAACAGCAATTTAATACCTACATGAATGCTCTTAAGACAAAATTTCTAATTTTTCAGTTTTGTCCGCATAGTTTTAAGAACAGCAAATAAATTTAAGTTTTGGTTTGTAAAACGTAAACTAGACACTTTATTGGTTAAAATAAGCTATTTAGATTCTGAATCCGTTGACCAATTCTAGAAATATTAAAACAAAGAATTCGAAATTTTTGATACAAATTTTATATTTTTTATATGAAATTATACAAGAAAAATTTAGCAAAGTTAATTCCCAAAAACAATCTTTCTAACTATATAAAAATTATGTGTATGTTTTAAGATATCTTTGGAACTGGTCAACGGATTCAGAATCTTCAAAGCTTATAAAAATATTGAAGATGTTCTGGCACCACTTCACACTATTCAACAAAATTTCCCAAAAAATAAGGTTTCTAGCTTAAACATACAATGCTCAATATCTCGACAACCAGACCTAATGAGATCAATATAAGAAACTATAGGGTTTTAATTCATAATATGTGTGTATCGTTTTTGTACAAAAATTTAAATACACGAAAGTGACAACATATTATTTAGTCCCAAGATTTTTTAACGATAGCTAAAATTATTATGATGAGTCTATGAGAATATTTGTTGCCCTACTCTCACATATCGGGTGTTTTTTTTTATAGAGTGAATCAAGTTTAAATTATAACAAGTAAGAAAGCGCTATAGTCGGTCAAGCCGACCATACGATACCCTTTACCACTAAGGTCAAAGGTGTTATTTTTCCTGTATAAAGACAAATATTTGCTAAATTTTGCCATCATACAAACATTTTCTCAAAACTTATATATTCAACCTGTTTCCGTCATTTGGACCTATAAGAGAGCTAGGGTCAAATGTGGACCGATTATCTCGAAATTTGGCAAATTGATTACAGTTATTACAAAAATTATGCATGCAAAAAATAAACTCAAAATTTTCATTATCTTTAGATTTACGAGCGTTTTAGTGATTTTTTGTCTCATTTAGTGCGTTTTTAAAGAAGAGTTTGTATGGGAGCTATGGTCAAATGTGGACCGATTTCAACGAAATTTAGAACAGTGATTTAAGTTTACATAAGCAGTAATTGTTTTAAATTTCATGAAAAAATATTGATATTTGTGGCCAATATAGCAATTCCGGGAAGTGGGACCTATGGGAGGTACCATAAATAATGGACCGATTTTGACGAATTTCAATAGCCATGGTCCCATTATCAAAAAAATTATCTGTGCCAAATGTCATCAAATTGTCTTTAGAACTGCGACCTGTAGTTTGATTACAAGGTTTACATGGGGGTCCAGCCAGCCAGCCAGACGGACGGACGGACATCGCTAAATCGACTCAGAAAGTGATTCTAAGTCTATTGGTATACTAAAAACTGGGTCTAAGACAAATATTTCTATGCGTTACAAACATCAGCACAAACTTATAATACCCTTTCCACCTATGGTGGTGAAGGGTATAATAAAACAAGGAAATATATTATTAATATCAATGAAACGGGCTTAATTGAAAAATTTTGTGAAATTAGTTTTAAAAGGGTATGTTATATACCAGAGCGGTTCGCTTTCCATACAAAAAAAAATAAGTTGTGTCAGTCACCCCCTAGGAAAAAAGATAATGTTAAAACAATTCTAAAAAAAAAAAAAATATTTTTTTACCACGCCTACAAATTATGTTCACTGTGTCGATCATAACATTTTATATATCGGTGTTCGCGGCTCTTTAAGGGCTACATTTCTCTCTTTGACAGTTTTTTACTACCACGTCAAACTATAGTCATAACTTTTAAAAACTAGATTTGTACTCGATTCGATTAGGGCGGGTATGAATTGAATTTTAAAAAATTATGACTACAAATTCACGTGGTAGTAAAGAAATATCAAAAAAAGAAATGTAGCCCTTACAGAGCCGAGATCACCGATATATGAAGTGTTTTGATCGGACTAAAGATGGCTTCACAGTTAACAAAATACAAAAAGGGCGGTATTTGTAGACGAGGTAAAAAAATAAAAGAAGGTTTTTAGAGTTATTTTTACATTACCTTTAATCCTAGGGGGTGACTGACTCATCTTTTTTTTCGAACCACTCTATTGTATACCAAGTAATGGGATGGTTTAAAAATAGAATGTAAATAATTCTGTAACTTCTAAACCGTTGGTCGGATTTTTATGTGGATATAGCAGAAGTGTTGGGAGCTTAAGTTTTAAACCTGGAAAGCCTAGATTGTACTGGGGCGGCACAATCGGCCCCCAAAGTAGGGCACCATAAATTACTTAAAACGATATAAAATTGTCATTTCCCAACCGATTTAGGATCATACTATATAATAAATATATAGGTCAAGATCCACAAAAAACATCGCTACATGCCTATAATATCTCTTATGGTTTAAAAGATAAATTTAAAATTTTTGTCCCATACTGTACCGATTTTTTACTAATATCTGATCTATATACAAACCGATTTTCTTGATTTAAAGTTTTCTAAAAAAATAACAAAATTAAATTAAATGCTTCACAGCCAAGAAGTGTATAATAAGCTTTACTATGTAAAAAGTTAAAAGCGCTTAAAGTTAATATTTCAAAAATAAATCATTTTCTCTCTTTTTTTTGGGTAAAAAATTTTTTTTAATGTTTTTTAGTTATTTAAAAAATTTCTTAAGAAACATATAACATATTTATAATTTTCTGAAAGAAAACTTTATAAAGTTTATATTTAAGTTAAAAAATTTGGTGTTAGTACCAGAGTATCTCGAATTAGACCTATTGTTTACGGAAATTTCAATTTTGATCCATAATTATTCCAAACGCATGTGAGCTGTAAAAAAAACGCATGTGAGCAGATAAAACAAAAATTAAGGCTGTTTTCATGTTTTCTACCAAAAGTGTTATTTGCTTTTTTAATTCTTCATTTTTTTTACAATATTTTTGTACGCGGAACACAATTTCCTTTAGATTGATAAAAACTTAAGCTCCCCAACACTTCTGCTATATCCACCCAACAGTTAAGAAGTTACACAATTATTTCCACTCTATTTTTAAACCATCCCACCATCGTAAGCCCAGAATTATGCAAGTTATTCTTTATCTCAATTTTGAATACTGATCTCCTCGTGGTATCACCCGGGGAACTACGTTAACACCCGTTAATATAGTGAGATAACATGTGCCGCGAGTTCTCCCATAAGAATGATCAAAATATGGAAAAGACGTCGGGCTAGTAACCCACTCCTAGAAAAAAAGAATTAATATAAAAAGTCTTAAATTAGTATGTAAACCCAAGTTATAGCGCCCGCTGTGTGGCATGTAGCTCCGTCCTATTGGAAAAATATTCGAATCATATTCCTTTACCGTTTACCAGCCAGCCCATAAAGCGCACCAAAAAGTAATTTTATGTAATTGTGTTTAGTGTTAGTCATCCGCCTAGCACACCTGATATCCCAAGTTCGATCCGCGGTCAAACTCACTTGAAAAAAAAAAAATAAATTAAAAAAAAGCCACTAGTTAATGAGTGTTAGGCTATGTACAACTCCTCTAAGTAATGCATTTGCCGTTCAGAGTCGGAGTTAAAATGTAGGTCCCTTTCAGTGAGTCTAGAAATAGAATCGGATGCAGCTCATTATCTGAAAGAAGTACCCCTTGTTCCAATTGGAACAAGGGGTCAGTCTTTTTTTTTGCAGGTGGATTTTTCACAATCCAAATGCAACAATTCTTCTTATTTACGTAACCACTTCATCGTAAAATAAAATTTTGAATGAAAATTCAAAATCAATATCAATTGGCTCTGATTTAGCTTTTTCATAATGAAATTTCAAAGCAAATTAAACAAAATTAACTATCAGCTGTTAAAAAATTCGCGTTATAAACAATTTCGATATAATTGCTTTTAACATCTGCAAAGCAAAAAATAAGTACAAATTGTAGAAAGCGCTTAGGTGTTTGTAAAAAAGCTAAACCATCCCGCTAAAAAACTAGTTCCACATAATATTTGAGCTGGTTGTTCTTTTCTCAACATTTAAAAGTGCCGAATTAGTATTCCATTCTTAAACGTCTAGAACAGTTTTGCCTAAACTCATTTTCATTGTGTGTGTTTTTCCTTTATATCTGTGGCAATAAATAATAAAGGCTTAAGTCGAAATTTCGAGTTTTGAGATATTAAGGGTTTTGTATCAAATGATTAGGGGTTTTGTATGAAGTAGTTTAAATAAAAATTCGTATAGTTTTGTTAATAATGACATTTTATACTTGAAATTGGACTAAGTGATAGATTTTGAACAAGAGATTAAAAAAATAAAAAAAAAAAAAATTAAAAATCACTTATGTCAATTTAAACCATTATCATTTATTGCCACAGATATTTATCTGTGTAAACAATATGTGTGTAAGTAAAAAAGTATTTTCGCCCGTGGGCGGGGTTTTGGTGATGACAGATCTAGAACAAAACATTCATAGGTTCGGAACAGACTAGAGTTGGCATCGAAATGTTGATCAGATCTTAAGTATTTTAATAATCTAAACTGATTTTAGCTTTTTTAATCAGTTTTATTTTTTGCTCGTATTAGTATCAGTTGCAAGGCATTATGTTAAGTAGGGAAAATGATTTCCTACTTCTATAACTTACACGATATACTAAAGGGTGGTTAAATTGTAAGGGCCGATGTTGAATGTGAACCACACCTAAACGCCAAGTTTTTTTCCGAATTTTATTTGACATTTCTCTATTTCAGACTTACTCAATTTAAACCATGGAGAGATACACAATCCAACAACGTGTTAAAGTTATCCAGACTTATTATGAAAATGGGCGTTCAAATCAAAATGCATATCGTGCACTTCGTGATTTTTTTGGTCAATTTGATCGTCCAAATGTGCGTACAATCGCAAAAATCGTGGAAAAATTCGAGCAAACCGGGTCTGTAGAAGATGTGAGAACACCAGTGCACGCTCGTACTGCAGAAAATATTGCTGCTGTTCGCGATAGTGTGGCTGAAGAGTCGTCCACCTCAACTCGTCGTCGTGCCCAAGAATTGCATCTCTCACGCTCGTCGTTGATGAAAATTATGCATAAAGACTTGCATTTACACGATTACAAGGTGCAATTGGCTCAAGAACTAAAGCCTCTTGACCATTCCAAACGTCGTAAATGGACAGAATGGTGGCAAGAAATGGCAATAGTGGATGATCAATTTTCGAAGAAAATCATCTTCAGTTATGAGGCACATTTTCACCTCAGTAGATTCGTCAATAAACAGAATTGCGGCGTTTGGGCGAATGAGAATCCCAGAGTGATTGTCGAAAAACCAATGCACCCACAAAGAGTGACTGTTTGGTGCGGTTTATGGGCTGGCGGCATCATCGGGCCTTATTTTTTCCAAAATGAGGCCGGTCAGGCAGTTATGGTGAATGGTGTTCGCTATCGTGAGATGATAACGAACTTTTTATGGCCCGAATTAGAAGATATGGATGTGGACGACATGTGGTTTCAGCAGGACGGTGCCACTTGCCACACAGCTAACGAAACAATGGCTCTTTTGCGCAACAAATTCAATGGCTGTGTTATCTCACGTAATGTCGATGTCAATTGGCCGCCAAGATCATGTGATTTGACACCGTTGGACTTTTTTCTTTGGGGTTATTTGAAAGAAAAAGTATACGTCGATAAGCCAGCAACAATTCAAGAGCTAAAGGATGAGATAATTCGGCACATTAACGGCATAGAACCACCATTATGCCTCAGGGTCATCGAAAATTTGGACCATCGGATGGAGGTGTGCCGATATTTTGTTCCATACATAATTGAGTAATACCAATATATCATAATAAAATAAAATTACAATAATTTCCTAAATAGTTTGTGTTTTATTCAAAATCAACATCGGCCCTTGAAATTTAACCACCCGATACATGAACCGACATCCAGTAGAACGGATTTCGACTAGATAAGTAGTTCTGATTAATTCGTTTTTTAGTAAGATCAGCACAAATCCAGTATTTGCACCACCTAGTCATCTTTAGTGGTGTAGGGTATAAATAGAAAATTCTAAAAAAACGCTAATAAAACTAAATGCATGTAGGGAAAATCCTCTTGTTACAAATTGGTTTGAATTAACTAAAATCTCGTTTCAAAAAAAAAAAAAAAATAGTATTAGAGAATGTTTGAGTTTGAATGTGAATTTTTCTTTTTGCTGCATCTCTATGGGAACTTTTATGAATACCATTCAGTTTGTTTGTCTTTCAGTCAAGCAGCCAGCATGATTAAATAGATGTTGCAGCAACAGCAACAGCAGCATCAGCATCAGCGACAGTTGCAATTGTAAAGATGGTTTTTGTTAAACTGAAATGTTGCAAATTTACAAGAACATGTCGAGTTAAAGTAGTTTTGATGTTGTTGCAGTTGCTTTAAGTTTTGTCACCTTTTTATGTTGTTGCTGTTGTAGCTGCTGTTTTGGAGCAGTACTTTTTGTGTTGTTGTTGCTGGTTATTATGAGGCAGAAATGTGTGAAAATATTCAAGTATCCAACACTTTATTCCATTTGTCTGATTGTTAGTTTGTCTATGCGTATCCACTTATTCAAATCTATTATTCATATTTGCTTTTTTTTTGCTTTTTCTAACGCTAAATACATCCATCCATCCACCGTTTGCCGTTTTCAATGAGTCGTTTCATACAATTTTAGTGCAAACAAAAAGTGATAAAATCTGTTTCTGTAACTAAATAAATGTTTATCCATTCGATTTTTCTTGTCATTTTTAAATACGAATGTCTGTCCTTCTGTCTGTATTGCACGAGACAATTTGTTGTTGTTGCCGTTTGTAATTTGCATGATGTCAAAAGTTAATGCAAATTTTTGTTTTACAACATGTTTTAATGTTTTTTCAGTTTTGATTTGCAACAAAAAAGAAAAAATATGGAACTGTTTTGATTTACATCTTAAGTAGTTTTGCGTATTTGAAAAAAATATATATATTAACTATAAATCTGGTTAAGAAATTTTAAATTTTAGTTGGGTCAATTATAGTTTAGTTTTAATTTGCGGTGGGGCTGAATTAATTAAAAACGTACCTTGATTAGGGAGGGTCATATGATAGATTTTGATGTTTTTGAAAAAAATACAGCCAATATGCACTAGTTTTTAATATTGAAAAGACACCAGTTTTAAGGGTTAATTCTAAATTAATTTAGTTATGGAACAGTAAAATTCCAAAATTCCGTGTGGTATTAAATTGTCCAACTTTTTGTTAAAATAAGAAACAAAGCAAATATATATCAAGAAGTTATTTATTTAAGAGTCAAAACTTTTTTTAACGGAAAATTCGAATTGTGGCCTAACCATTTTCGATTTCTAATGAGATTTCTCATCAGTTTTCATTTTATTTTCCTTTAATTTCATACAAATTTTCTTAATTTTTGCAAACCCAGTCAGGTTTGTATCAATTTCAATTTTGCCAGCTCTTTCTTATACAAATTTAAGACTTGATGAGCCAAATCTGGCTGGTGTAAAAGTAGACTATGAGAAAAAGCTGGTTTACAAAACTTTATAAAATTTTTATAAAATTTAAGGAAAATAAAATAACTGATTAAGAAAATGTTCATGTTCAAGAACGCAGGTTCAAAAGAAAATTTGAAGAAAAACTGATCAAGTTAACCTGATGGGTGTGAAAAAGCACTAATAAAAACAAAAATCAACTAGTTAGAAAGTGCCACTAATGTCGAGTTATCGGGTCTCATGCCCTTTCCGCATTCATTTCGAAGTTCTGGTGGTTTTAATATCCATAATTCACCCTTGCTCGTTATACGATGTTTAGTAAGTGGCCGGAGAACACAACACCCTTGAACTTTTCCTTACTTCACACCCTTGCACCTTTTGTAAACTCCGATCATTGTACCAATTCCTTCTCTTTCCCGGTGTCTTAACTACTTCATGTTTCACTAACATCCATGTATCGTTTAACTTTCTTGAACAAAAATGGTCGTTGGGCTGCATATAAATTTTATATGTAAACTAACTGGAAACTATGATTTCTCGATAATAATGTCAGTGCCTCGACGGAAATGGTACCTAATGTTATTAAGCCTGGCATAAAAATGTTAGTCCCAGTAAAAAATATTTGGATTAACCCCAAGTTAACACCTTGACGTATCAATTAGCGCAACGAAGTTCGCTTCCAACTGTTCGCACACAACTTGCACTAAACAAACCAGGGGCCAAATTACGGCATTCGATATCGATCGAAATCTTAGATATTTTCAAAACATTTGTATAGCATACTTTAAGGATAATCAAAATTATTTAAGAGATGCACAGTTTAATATATATTTTTGAAGTTATTTAACAAAAGATAAACGATAGTAAAAGAGGTTTAATTGAACAATATATATTTTTAAAAACGAATCAAAATGGTTACCAAATTTCAATAAACTTTTTGCATCGAAGTAACTTTGAACATCCCTAAAGTATACTTCACAATATTCGCTTAAAAGTCTGAGTTTTCGTTCGATATCGAATGCGGTAATTTGGCCCCAGTTTTGATGCTTACGAACAGTCGCAAAACGAGTCAGACTCGTGATAATCATGTTAGGCACAACAATTGTACCACGAGTCAGACTCGTGGAAATACGTCAAGGGGTTAAAAATGCGGTTCAATTAGACATTCAAACATGCAGTCGGATCCTAAGAAAAAGCTTTCAGTAACTGGCTTGTAAACTAAAATTCCGTTACAGATTTACACGAAAACAGGTGACGCATGTGACAAAGGACTTGAAATATCTGATATCCCAAAAAGAGTGGCTCAAAAGGATATCTCTCAAGAATGGATCATAGTATCAATATAACAACCAAAAATGTTGACCTTTTACCCCAGTTGTTTTTTATATAATTTTTTAAGAAGAGATATCCAGTCCTTTCTCGTCTGGTGGAGAGACCTTCAGAAATCCATGTACTCAAAAGGGTCCAGCGAATGGAAAGCCTGTGCATCACAGGTGCACTTCTTACCACCACATTAAATGCTCTTTACTACATAGCGACGTGGAACTTGTAGTAAAAAACGCTAATGGCTATCGCATTTATAAATAGGTAGGCTTTAAGATCTATTCTAAAGATCTAAAGAAAAATATCGTTCGAAAACCATCAAATAACTCTAGTGTTTTTGAGGCCATTAAGGAAGTAGCATATTGCAATATAATATTCCCACAATAGCCTGATAGTCAGGCTGACAGTAACTTTTGCATTAAACTGATGTGACCCTGCTTAGACAGGCAACGTTCTCTCCCTGTCACTTTTAAGACCCTATATATTCTTTCTTGTATCCGTCATGTCAGAATACTGTCAGATTGGAAAGTAAGCGCTTAGGCTGAAGGTGGTACCATGTGTCTTTCAGAAGCTGTGTCGACGAGGAGGATTATGGACTCCTCCTCCACATCTTCTCTGCACTTGACATCCTCTTCTGTGTACAGAACGCTGGTATCTTACTTGTTTGAAGAGCCCAGTAATCTTTCTTACGTAGATATCCGCCGACTTAAGATCTTCAACGGAGGATACCAGTCGCATGCCTTTACTGACGTCTGTGGTAAAACAAGGGAGTTAAGCAAGTTATGAAAACTATGTTAAACCACATTCTCGTAAACGTCAAATAGTTTGTGTTTTAGAGTGAGTGCTGGAGATCGAATGTCATTTTTTTCAGAACAGATGTCTCACCTGATATCTCTTTAGCATTTGTATCTTCTGTTATCCCTTAATCCCATAGGAAGCATTGGGCCTTAACCAAGCAAGCGTTCGCTGGCTTCCAGCGAAGCGCTTGTCGAACAATTTTGGTATTTGGCCTATCCATAGCCATTTTCGTTGACATATGCACCTCTATAGAAGCTGGGATTTGATTTGTCGCGTTAAGTAAATCTTCATTTCTTATGCGGTTCGGCCACCATATATTAAAGATTTGCAAAGGTTTGCAGGCGATTATCGATGGCATTTATGCGTTTCCAAGTTTTGCAGCCGTAATACAGGATGGACTAGACATTCGAGATGTATATTCGTAACTTGGTTGGTATTGATATTTGCCGAGATGCCAAATTCAGATTTTGCCTTGTTAAAACACAATTCAATATCCTCGTCGGCGCCACTTTTCTAGATACAAAACTTCCACATTGATAAATGGGAGTGCGGAATTCATTACATTGCTCTTGTACTATTCTTACTGTGTTGATTAGATCAACGCAAGAACAGTTTTTTTTTTTTGAACCCAACGAGAATTGTAGAGGAAACTGCGTCGGATATTCTGTTTATAATTAGACGACTTAATATTTTGCTCGGTATTGGGAGTGTTATACCCCTGTAGTTATTGCAGTCTTTGGGGTCACCCTTTTTTTTATTTTGACTAATATACCTTCATTCCAGGAGGTTGGCAGAGCTTCTTCTTCCCATATTTTGCGCACAAATGGGTGCCACAATCGCGACGATCCTTCAACATCACATAAAAGTATGTCCGCTGAAATATTGTCATTGCCCGGGGCCTTGTTACGTTTAAGGCATAGCGTTCTTTATTTCTTGTATTGTTGGAAATTCAGTATTGTCAGAAATTCCATTGAATATACTGTCATGGTCGATATCATTATGCACTTCAGCCACTGGTATTATTCCAATAAGGTTGTTAAGTGTTAACTTGAAGTATTCCATCCAGCGTATTAGTTGTTCATCCGGAGTTGAAAGGTGTGTGCCACTACTACTCAAGATGGTACTGTTAGTGTAAGTAGGTTTGCTACACAACGACCTTGTTATGTTTTATAGGGTCTTCATAACGCCTTTGTTTGCAGCTGATTCAGTTTGGCTCGCTTGCTCGTCTATCTGCATTCTCTTGTCCCTTCTTGCAGTCTTCTTTATTTTATTGGATAGATCACGATATGTTGCACTGAGGGCTCCATCGTCTCCGTTGTTCTACAAAGTCCCATATTACCAGTGTTATCCAAATTTTTCTTTTGTGATCTTTAAAACCTTGAACCGCCGTGGTAAAGCAGGTTGGTCATCCGCCTAGCGTACCAGAGGTCCCAAGTTCGATCCCCGGCCAGACCCACTTGAAAAAATAACTTTTCAAAACAGCGGCGGTTCCCCTAATAACTCAGCTAGCCACTAGTTATTGAGAATTAGGCTATGTAAAACTTCTCTAACTAATGTATTTGCCGTTCGGAGCTGAAGTTAAAACGTAGGTCCCTTCCAATGAGTCTAAAAATAGAATCGGATGCAGCTCATTGTCTGAGAGAAGTACCCCTTGTTCCAATTGGAATGTTGTCGGGAAATTATATAAGTATATCTTTAAATCCTAGTATTTGTGGACCAACTTCATTGTATGTTAGTGTGACACACCTAGAAATTCTATTAATACTGGCAATGTTGTCGTTTATTACAGCTGGAAGCCGATTCCTTATGAAAGTAATAAAGGCATTCCGATGACTTTCGGATTCCACTTTCCCTACATCTATTTTCCGATCCGCTTTCGCCGTATCAGACCTCAGAGCCGCAACCTTTAGTCGAATTTTACACATTACTAAATGATGGTCGCTATTTATACCCGCTTCGCGCCTCGAGCGCAAAATATCGTCGATTTGATTCATAGTGATGCCATTCGGCGAAATCCAAGATATTTTATGCTGTAATTTTTGAGGGAAAATAGTGCCACTCACAACAAGCTTCTTTTCGCAACATAGCTTGATCAGCCTTTCTCCATTTCAGTCGCTGTAGGACATATTATTTCCCAGCCGACATACTCCGGATATATACCCTGTACATAAGACAAAAAAAAAAAAATTATAAAATTCTTATATTATGTCAGGTTGATATTTTGGATAATGTTCAAAAAAAGTGATATTAATAGCACTTTTTGAGAAGCCTTAAATTAACTTGAACATCTTCCAAACGTAAATGCCTTTCTTCGTTAACCAGGTATTACCATTGTAAATGCTTTGACGATATAAGTGATCTTATCTATGAATCTAGTTGTTTTTATCTCGCGGGAAAGCTTGTTTAAGTGTAATTTTTAACTGTAATTTAATTATTTCAATTCATTGTACGAATTATAAACTTTTTTATAAACTCTATTTTTCAATGACACTGCAAATAAATATGTATATCATTTATGAAATCATTCACCGAATCAAGTTATGATTATGGAAAGTTATTGATTTATGGAAATCATTAATAAAATGCTACTTTTTTTTGCTTTAAAAACATTTTTATTTTTGTAGCTCCGTCTCAACTCAATGCAGTCACGAAATTTTTGTAACGACACAAATAATATTTAACTTGTTTTTTTTTTGTTTTGCTTTTTCTCAATCAAAAACTTTTAATGAGATTTTTTTTATAGTTCAAATAATTCAAGACTTTATTTATGAATTATTTAAATATTTGTTTGTCTTAACTTTTACTTATCATGTCGATATAAAAAGGAGATAAAAATACTTAAAACACTTTTGAAAGAAACAGCATTTTATTGTTGTTGTCAATGATTGAGATGTTCTTAGCTTTAGGCTTTCAGCTGACATCAAATCCAACATAGAAATACATTAAATTTAACAAAATTATTAAGTACGTGCTAGATATTTAAACTTTTTGTGCTTCTATGCTATTAATAAAAATGTGCGACAAATGAGCATTTTGCAAAATGTATACAATTTTGAATTTTGATTTTAAAAGTGGTAAATTTTTTAATATTTTTAAGATATTTCGCTTCAATTATAGAAAATAGAAAATTTTTTTTATCAAATATTTAAAAAATGTTTTTATAGAAAAATTTTTATACTCATTTTCAAGAGTTTTATTAGTGATGGTGGTATTTACGAAAATTACAAAAATTCTTCGGCTTCCGGTGGTATGGCCTACGCCTGCTCCTAAGACCCCGCTCATTTGGCCATGTTCGCTGTACTTTCCGTGATGTCCTTTTTTGAAACAATGCTTCAGTTATGTCTGGTAATTTTTCTAGAAAGCCCCATCATTTTCATTTAAAGAAGACTTTGGGTAGGCTCTGGGCAATTTTGTTATTGAGGCACATTCGGCAATGACGAACAGATTCTGATGTTTTGTGTCTCCAACCTCCAACTTTGGAAAATATAGCCTTAAATGATTAAGAAAGTCTAATAAAAATCAGTTTGTAACTATATAGCTTATTTGTTTTATATATTTCTTAAATGCCCGATTTTGTATTTTTGACTGAAATTTACTGAGCAGATAAACTATGTTCCGTTTTTTCATACTTTATAAGGGATAACATAAAGCTTAAAGGGGTTGACCCATCAATATACATACATGCTTAAAGTCTACCTTTCGATGCACAGTTTGTCAAATTTGGATGAATAGTTACAGAGTTATGTTTAAATATAAGAAACTCATCCGAATTCAATATTTCAATAATATGTTGAAAATTCATGAAAAACTCGTTAAGACTGCGATTTTTTGGTTAGTTGTGAGTTTTTGATTTGTTCATTGCAATGCGTCCACCACAAGTGTATAGTGTTTTTCAATAAGAATGATAAAATTTCTAAGTGTAGTTTTGGCTATTTTTAATATGTCAAGATCTGTCATTTTTTTTCATTGTATTCAGTAATGTTTACAATTACATCATGCTAAGAACTAAGGCCATTGGACCACCGTAAATGTCGTGGATTTGCTGATTTTGCCTTGGAACAACTTCTGATCATCATCTTCTGAGGTAAATAGAAGAAACTTTTCAATCCGCAAATTATTTATGAAAAAACTATTACATTCACCTAAACTGACAGTTTGGTGTGGTGGAATCATGGGTCCGTACTTCTTCCGAAATGAAGCTAGTAGCACCGTTACTGTCAATGGAGAGCGGAGTAGATAGCGATGATAACCAACTTGTTATGACCACAATTGGAAGAAGTTGATCTTTACAACATCTGGTTAAAACAAGACGGGGCTACGTGTCCGCAGCACGTGCAACAACCGAATTATTGCGAGAAAGGTTTGGAGATTCGAAATTCTAATTGTGACATTGAATGGCCTTCAAGAAGTTATGATTTTACACCATTAGACTACTTCTTGTGGGGTTATTTGAAATCATTGGTCTTTAGTAAACATCTGCATAGTTCCATCCGTGTATATCCATCTCTGTGTTTTATCATTTTGAGTGTGTATTGATGAGTAGTTAAGTTTTTTGTTATAAGTGAGTATTGTTGTATTCTCCCACTAAGTAAGTCTGAGTGGGTAAAAAGACAATGAGAATAACATATTTATTTTCCTATAGTTTTGCAAAATGGATGGAATGAGTATTAGTGGTTATACAATAGATAACTTATAGTATGTCGTATGAAGTTTACTTATAGGATAAAATAAAAACTAAAAACGACATTCGATTAGTTTAATACTTTTTTTTTTAAACTTTGTTGTTTTTGTAAAGGTTTTTTCAAAAATTTGTTATTTTTGTGAGAAATCTTTCAAAAATTTCTTCTTTTTATAGGAAATTTTTCAAAAATATCTTATTTTATATAGGAAATTTTTCAAAAATTTTTTATTTTAATACGAGATTTTTCAAAAATTTCTTAATTTTATAGGAAATTTTATTTTTTTTTTATTTTTATAGGAAATTTTTAAAAAATTTCTTATTTTCATATAAAATTAAAAAAATATATATATATTTGATTTTGTTTTTTTATTTTTTTTTCTTATTTTATAGGAAATTTTAAAAAAATTTCTTATTTTTATAAAAAAAATTTGAAAAAATTTTTATTTTTACAGGGAATTTTTAAAAAAATTCTTATTTTTATAAAAAAAAAAATCAAAAATTTCTTATCTGATAGATTTTTTTTTTAATTTTAAAGAAAATTTTTCCTTAATTTTTATAGAAAATTTTTAAAAAATTTCTTGTTTTTGTAAGAAATTTTTATTTATTTTTTTTATTTTTATAGGAAATTTTTAATTTTTTTTTCAATTTTTTAGGAAATTTTTAATTTTTTTTATTTTTATAGGAAATTTTTAAAAAATTTCTTGTTTTTTAAAAATTTCTTATTATTATAGGATTTTAAAAACTTTCAATTCTTAAAAAAATTTACTCCGTCCCTTTATTTCACTAATTTTATATTCTTTTGGCATCTTTTTTCTTTTATTTCTATATTATTCATTTTTATAGTCAATTAAAATATATACACACAAACACTGAAAAATGTTAAAAATTTCTTATTTTTATAAAAAAAATTTGAAAAATTTCTAATTTTTATAAGGAATTTTTAAAAAGTGTCTTATTTTTATAAAAAAAAATTCAAAATTTTTTATTTGATAGAATTGTTTTTTTTAATTTCAAAGAAAACTTTTCCTTAATTTTTATAGGAAATTTTTAAAAAATTTCTGGTTTTTGTAGGAAATTTTTAATTTTCTTTTATTTTTATAGGAAATTTTTAAATTTTTTTTAATTTTATAGGGAATTTTTATTTTTTTTTTATAGGAAATTTTTAAAAAAATTTCTTATTATTATAGGATTTTTAAAAACTTTCAATTCTTACAAAATTTTACTTTTACCCTTATTTCACTTATTTTATATTCTTTTGACAATTTTTTTTCTTTTATTTCTATATTATTCATTTTTATAGTCAATTAAAATATATACACACAAACACTGAAAAATTTTAGTATTTCAACATAGAACACAAGTTATTCGAGATACTCATAAATACTTATAGTTATCTAAGTATTTTGGAACAAGAAACAGTTGTAAACAGATAAATGTATCTTTCTCAACTTATAAGCAAAAGCATCAGTTACTGACTTTGTGGGTAGAGTGGATGAGCAAAAACAAAAGCAGATAATATCGGTTACACTCATTCTCTCATTTATACTACAAGTATTGAGTACTACTATGGTGTATTCGTTTTTGATGAACAATATTGTATACTCTTGCAGACGTTTAGTCTTTAGCAACAAACCAGACATTTTTTAAGTTTTAAAATTCAATACTGAACACGTTTTTCTTGACATACGACTTAATTAACCTTCATCTGCTCCTAAAAAAATCACGTTGTCTACCTTTGCGTAGTTTTCTACGCATTAAATATTATTTATAGTTTTTGGTACAAAATTTTAAAAACTCTGGGAGGAAACAGTTAGAAAAAGTAATTTATATTTATTTGGTAGACGAAAAAGCTTTTTTTTGCATTTCGAAGTCTTATATTAGCTTTCCACCGAGAAAGACTATATGAGGAAAAACCATTACCCATTGTCATGAACTTAGTTCAAAACAATACGTTGGTACTGATTTTGTTAGCATAAGCTCATACTCAATAGTACGCTGGCCGAAAGGTGGGAAATAGTAGTGGTCAGCGATGGACAGCACCCTATAAAAAAGCCTCGAATTTCGGAAAAAAACGACAGAAGTAAAGTTGTAAACCTAATATTTTGAAGGTTTGAAGGGTAAAAAGGTATCAATCGCCTTTTATATAACAAACAGATGTATCACTTTACTAGGTTATGAAGATTCTGGCACTAATTTTTCTTCATCTTCTTTTAAGTTTTTCTTGTAAATGGTGTAAAAATAGTAATCAAAAAGAACTATTCCATGTGTTAAAATCACAATGATTGACAAAAAAGAACATCAAAAATTCACACCAAAAACGTATGTTTTTTCCCATATGCGTAGAAAACTACGCAAGAGTAGACAACGTAACTTTTTTGATCCAGTCCATTAAAAAGAAAATTTCGTAGTAAAAAATGCCTTAAATTATGCAAAATCATGTTACTTACAAAGTCAATAAATTTTGTTAACTCAAAGCTAGAACTTCCAAAAAATCATATCATTCTTATTGAAAAACCCTATATATGTAATACTTACAAAATTTTCTTTTTTTTTATCGAATTATATAAATGTGACTTAAAAAAGTGCTAGCTAGCAAAGTAGGCGGAAAAATGCATAGCCACACCCATACTTCAGTTATACAGACCATTAAATCTTATGAATACGAATTTTATATATTTTGTTATTATAAAATGTGTGTGAAGATAAATTCGAATTTAACTAGCAAAGACAAAAACCGCAATTTTTAGCAGAGCCAATTTTGCGGTCAACAGAGCACTGTAAACTGTTTAACAGTAATGTTAAATACTATATTGGAGTTAGTTTTGATGAATTTGGGAGTATATGGAAATATATAAGAATATACATTATTGGAAACGGGTACTCCTAAGGGTCCAGTTTGATACTGTGTAAGTCGTTTTTTTTAGATAATCTTGGAATTTAGGAAAAACAAGGTTTAAAATTTATATGTTATCAACAAAGTTTCAGAAGAAGTTGGCCCATAAAAATGGCCAAAAATGGAATTGTACACGTATACCACTATATGGAGCGGGTACTCCAAAGGGTCCTAATTGTCACTGTATAAGTGGTTTTCCCCAAATAATCTTGGGATTTTTTTAAAAAAATTTTGAAAATTTTCATTTTTTGAAAAATCTAGAGAAGATGTAGTAACTCAAAAATGGCCAAAAATGGAATTGTACACGTATACTACTATATGGAGCGGGTACTCCAAAGGGTCCTAATTGTCACTGTATAAGTGGTTTTCCCCAAATAATCTTGGGATTTTTTAAAAAAAATTTTGAAAATTTTCATTTTTTGAAAAATCTAGAGAAGATGTAGTAACTCAAAAATGGCCAAAAATGGAATTGTACACGTATACCACTATATGGAGCGGGTACTCCAAAGGGTCCTAATTGTCACTGTATAAGTGGTTTTCCCCAAATAATCTTGGGATTTTTTTAAAAAAATTTTGAAAATTTTCATTTTTTGAAAAATCTAGAGAAGATGTAGTAACTCAAAAATGGCCAAAAATGGAATTGTACACGTATACTACTATATGGAGCGGGTACTCCAAAGGGTCCTAATTGTCACTGTATAAGTGGTTTTCCCCAAATAATCTTGGGATTTTTTTAAAAAAATTTTGAAAATTTTAATTTTTTGAAAAATCTAGAGAAGATGTAGTAACTCAAAAATGGCCAAAAATGGAATTGTACACGTATATCACTATATGGAGCGGGTACTCCAAAGGGTCCTAATTGTCACTGTATAAGTGGTTTTCCCCAAATAATCTTGGGATTTTTTTAAAAAAATTTTGAAAATTTTCATTTTTTGAAAAATCTAGAGAAGATGTAGTAACTCAAAAATGGCCAAAAATGGAATTGTACACGTATATCACTATATGGAGCGGGTACTCCAAAGGGTCCTAATTGTCACTGTATAAGTGGTTTTCCCCAAATAATCTTGGGATTTTTTTAAAAAAATTTTGAAAATTTTCATTTCTTGAAAAATCTAGAGAAGATGTAGTAACTCAAAGATGGCCAAAAATGGAATTGTACACGTATACCACTATATGGAGCGGGTACTCCAAAGGGTCCTAATTGTCACTGTATAAGTGGTTTTCCCCAAATAATCTTGGGATTTTTTTAAAAAAATTTTGAAAATTTTCATTTCTTGAAAAATCTAGAGAAGATGTAGTAACTCAAAAATGGCCAAAAATGGAATTGTACACGTATACCACTATATGGAGCGGGTACTCCAAAGGGTCCTAATTGTCACTGTATAAGTGGTTTTCCCCAAATAATCTTGGGATTTAAAAAAAAA
This sequence comes from Stomorhina lunata, assembly GCA_933228675.1. Classification (NCBI taxonomy): domain Eukaryota; kingdom Metazoa; phylum Arthropoda; class Insecta; order Diptera; family Rhiniidae; genus Stomorhina; species Stomorhina lunata. The sequence continues at coordinate 85,540,242 of OW121741.1, read as the reverse complement.
AATTTTGAAAATTTTAATTTTTTGAAAAATCTAGAGAAGATGTAGTAACTCAAAAATGGCCAAAAATGGAATTGTACACGTATACCACTATATGGAGCGGGTACTCCAAAGGGTCCTAATTGTCACGGTATAAGTGGTTTTCCTCAAATAATCTTGGGATTTAAAAAAAAAAATTTTGAAAATTTTAATTTTTTGAAAAATCTAGAGAAGATGTAGTAACTCAAAAATGGCCAAAAATGGAATTGTACACGTATACCACTATATGGAGCGGGTACTCCAAAGGGTCCTAATTGTCACTGTATAAGTGGTTTTCCTCAAATAATCTTGGGATTTTTTTAAAAAAATTTTGAAAATTTTAATTTTTTGAAAAATCTAGGGAAGATGTAACTCAAAAATGGCCAAAAATGGAATTGTACACGTATACCACTATATGGAGCGGGTACTCCAAAGGGTCCTTATTGTCACTGTATAAGTGGTTTTCCCCAAATAATCTTAGGATTTTTTTATAAAAATTTTGAAAATTTTCATTTTTTGAAAAATCTAGAGAAGATGTAGTAACTCAAAAATGGCCAAAAATGGAATTGTACACGTATACCACTATATGGAGCAGGTACTCCAAAGGGTCCTGATTGTCACTGTATAAGTGGTTTTCCCCAAATAATCTTGGGATTTTTTTAAAAAAATTTTGAAAATTTTCATTTTTTGAAAAATCTAGAGAAGATGTAGTAACTCAAAAATGGCCAAAAATGGAATTGTACACGTATACCACTATATGGAGCGGGTACTCCAAAGGGTCCTAATTGTCACTGTATAAGTGGTTTTCCCCAAATAATCTTGGGATTTTTTTTAAAAAATTTTGAAAATTTTCATTTTTTGAAAAATCTAGAGAAGATGTAGTAACTCAAAAATGGCCAAAAATGGAATTGTACACGTATACCACTATATGGAGCGGGTACTCCAAAGGGTCCTAATTGTCACTGTATAAGTGGTTTTCCCCAAATAATCTTGGGATTTTTTTTAAAAAATTTGAAAATTTTAATTTTTTGAAAAATCTAGGGAAGATGTAGTAACTCAAAAATGGTCAAAAATGGAATTGTACACGTATACCACTATATGGAGCGGGTACTCCAAAGGGTCCTAATTGTCACTGTATAAGTGGTTTTCCCCAAATAATCTTGGGATTTTTTTAAAAAAATTTTGAAAATTTAAATTTTTTGAAAATCTAGAGAAGATGTAGTAACTCAAAAATGGCCAAAAATGGAATTGTACACGTATACCACTATATGGAGCGGGTACTCCAAAGGGTCCTAATTGTCACTGTATAAGTGGTTTTCCCCAAATAATCTTGGGATTTTTTTAAAAAAATTTTGAAAATTTTCATTTTTTGAAAAATCTAGAGAAGATGTAGTAACTCAAAAATGGCCAAAAATGGAATTGTACACGTATACCACTATATGGAGCGGGTACTCCAAAGGGTCCTAATTGTCACTGTATAAGTGGTTTTCCTCAAATAATCTTGGGATTTTTTTAAAAAAATTTTGAAAAATTTAATTTTTTGAAAAATCTGGCGAAGATGTAGTAACTCAAAAATGGCCAAAAATGGAATTGTACACGTATACCACTATATGGAGCGGGTACTCCAAAGGGTCCTAATTGTCACTGTATAAGTGGTTTTCCTCAAATAATCTTGGGATTTTTTTAAAAAAATTTTGAAAATTTTAATTTTTTGAAAAATCTAGAGAAGATGTAGTAACTCAAAAATGGCCAAAAATGGAATTGTACACGAATACCACTATATGGAGCGGGTACTCCAAAGGGTCCTAATTGTCACTGTATAAGTGGTTTTCCCCAAATAATCTTGGGATTTTTTTAAAAAAATTTTGAAAATTTTCATTTTTTGAAAAATCTAGAGAAGATGTAGTAACTCAAAAATGGCCAAAAATGGAATTGTACACGTATACCACTATATGGAGCGGGTACTCCAAAGGGTCCTAATTGTCACTGTATAAGTGGTTTTCCCCAAATAATCTTGGGATTTTTTTAAAAAAATTTGAAAATTTTAATTTTTTGAAAAATCTAGGAAAGATGTAGTAACTCAAAAATGGCCAAAAATGGAATTGTACACGTATACCACTATATGGAGCGGGTACTCCAAAGGGTCCTAATTGTCACTGTATAAGTGGTTTTCCCCAAATAATCTTGGGATTTTTTTAAAAAAATTTTGAAAATTTTGAAAAATCTAGAGAAGATGTAGTAACTCAAAAATGGCCAAAAATGGAATTGTACACGTATACCACTATATGGAGCGGGTACTCCAAAGGGTCCTAATTGTCACTGTATAAGTGGTTTTCCTCAAATAATCTTGGGATTTAAAAAAAAAAATTTTGAAAATTTTAATTTTTTGAAAAATCTAGAGAAGATGTAGTAACTCAAAAATGGCCAAAAATGGAATTGTACACGTATACCACTATATGGAGCGGGTACTCCAAAGGGTCCTAATTGTCACTGTATAAGTGGTTTTCCTCAAATAATCTTGGGATTTTTTTAAAAAAATTTTGAAAATTTTAATTTTTTGAAAAATCTAGGGAAGATGTAACTCAAAAATGGCCAAAAATGGAATTGTACACGTATACCACTATATGGAGCGGGTACTCCAAAGGGTCCTTATTGTCACTGTATAAGTGGTTTTCCCCAAATAATCTTAGGATTTTTTTATAAAAATTTTGAAAATTTTCATTTTTTGAAAAATCTAGAGAAGATGTAGTAACTCAAAAATGGCCAAAAATGGAATTGTACACGTATACCACTATATGGAGCAGGTACTCCAAAGGGTCCTGATTGTCACTGTATAAGTGGTTTTCCCCAAATAATCTTAGGATTTTTTTATAAAAATTTTGAAAATTTTCATTTTTTGAAAAATCTAGAGAAGATGTAGTAACTCAAAAATGGCCAAAAATGGAATTGTACACGTATACCACTATATGGAGCGGGTACTCCAAAGGGTCCTAATTGTCACTGTATAAGTGGTTTTCCCCAAATAATCTATGGCTTAACTATCTCAAATTAACATCACAATATCTCGAAAAGGTCTTGGCTTACAATTTTCAAATTAGATTCATTTCTAGTTATTTTAGTTTGTGCTGTCGCACAGTGTAATTGTTTATAACTACAATTCTATTAATTGTTAAAAAAAATATTTATTTATTTACTTAAATTTTTTATTTTTTTAATTCTACAAATAGATCTTGGGCAAACAGCACGAACCTCAAAGAGAAATTCCTATAATAATAAAACATTAAAGTGAGGAGGCGTCTGACAATAATAAAAAGACAATTAACCAAATGTTCTTTAAAAAAAAAAAATTATATAAAAAACCTTAAGAAAATGAACGAGAATCATACGAAACTATTTAAGTTTATGACATCGAGTTATTAAACTAGAGAAAGAAAATAATGTTTGACAGAAAAGCATAAATATTAAGAGATAATAACAATAAATTAAAGTATTTAAAAACCAAAGCAACAAAACTGTCAAAGATATGTCTGATTAAGTTAGTGTTAATGACAGCAACAACAAAAACAAAAATAATAATAATATTGTAATAACAACCAACTAATAAAATAATATCAAATGAGAAAAGTAAATATCAACAAATTATAATAATTGTCAAATAGTAATTATAAACAAATAAACATAAAAGTAAACAAAAACAAATACAAAGATACTTCAAAATAAACAAACACTATAAGAGACTATAAGAGCAGATATTAAGTAACTAAGAGATAGTCAGAGGAGAAAATTGTAAAAACTAGAACATTTTCACATTCAACTTTAAATTACCAACAACAATGTAAACAATTGTTGTTAAAACAACATTTCGTTCGTCATGATAACTTTAAAGTGTTTCTGTGTGCGTGTCAAATAGTCAACTAGGAAACAGAAAAAAAACAAAGTGTTTAAAAAAGAGTTAAAAAGTGTCACAAAACAAAACAATAAATAAACAAAAAAAAGCAACAACCATAAATTGTTGTCTTGAGGCAACAGCATCATTTACCTAACAACAACAGCAACAACCAACTTTATCATCAACATCATCCGCCAAGAAACAAGCAAATAACAAACAAGATGTCAACCACATGTTGCGGATTAAAACTGTTAATTGCCATCATTGTGTTTGTCACCCATGGAAGTGGCAACAACAAAAAACACACCTGTAATGGTAAGTACACCAACAACAACAAAAATAACAACAAAATATTTTTTTATTTTTTACATCTTGCACATTCATACATACAAACATGTGTACTGATGTACATACATACATACGCTGATATGTATGTAAATAAAGTTTAATTAACTCAGGGAGGGGAAAGTTTAGTACATATTTACTTTATATTAGAACTATTCTCATGCAAAAGTAGTAAAACTTTGGTACCATATTATTTATTTGTAACCGCCGTAGTGTAGCAGGTAAGTCATCCGCCTAGCATACCAGAGGTCCAAGTTCAATCCCCGTCCAGACCCACTTGAAAAAAGTGAATTTTCAAAAAAGCGGCGGTTCACCTCATAACTCAGCTAGCCACTGGTTATTGAGTATTAGGCTATGTAAAATTTCTCTAATGCATTTGCCGTTCGGAGTCGGCGTTAAAACGTAGGTCCCTTTTAATGAGTCTAAAAATAGAATCGGATGCAGCTCATTGTCTGAGAGAAGTACCCCTTGTATATATATATATATATATATATATATATATATATATATATATATATATATATATATAGAATGGCTATCTCGAAAACTGCTCTAACGATTTTTATAAAATTTGGACAGTGGGTATCTTTTTTGATGTATAGGTCGAAGAAGAAGGGACTTTTGGAACCTTTGCTTTTAAGAGGGTAAAAACGGGTAAAAAGGGGAAAAAATCGAAAACGCTATACCTCCTAAAGTAATAGGTATAGAAACAATATTAAAATTACGTTTTAAACAGCTATGAAAATAAGCGGACAGGTGCTTGGTACTTTTTTGAAACTATGTCCGATAGGGGGTAAAAAAGGGTGAAAATAGTTTTTTTGGTACCTTTTTAACCCACTCTTATATTTTAAACTAAAGAATATAGAAAGAAACTTTGTACTGCAATCAGTTGATGTGAAAGAAAAATTAAACACGTATTTAGTACTTTTTTGATTTTGGGACCAAAATGGGTAAAAAAAGGGATTAAATGATAACTTTACATCTCAAAAAGTAATATGAATAGGAACATTATGTTAACTGCGTTTTAATAAAATGTACCGAATTCAATTTTTACCAAAAAGGTACCAAATATGCATATGGAACTTTTAGAAATTAGGGGATAAAAAGGGGAAAAAATTAGTATTGTTATACCTTTTAAACAAATGAATGTTTGTTTGTATGTATGTTCTTTATAGAATAGTAAACTGTGAATTTGATCATGTTATGCTCTTTAGCAAAGATGTTGCGGATAAGCTGGCGGAGGTTTTTAAGTTGGTAAACCAAATTTCCGACAGGTGGCGGCACTGAAAATTACTAAAAATTAATTAAATTGTAAACTGTACATTTGATCATACTATGATCTTTTGCAAAGTTGTAGCGCATGAGCCGGCGAATGCTTTTTAATTGGTGTGAATAATTTCCGACAGGTGGCGCTACTGAAAATTACTCAAAGTCAATTTAATCGTTAGCTGTACATATAATCATGCTATAATCTTTAGCAATGTTGTTGCACATGAGCCGACGAAGGTTTCTTAGTTAGTATGAAGAAATTTCAACAGGTGGCGGCACTGAAATTTACTTAAAGTCAATTTAATCGTAAACTGTACATTTAATCATGCTATAATTTTTAGCAAAGTTATTGCGGATAATCCGACGAAGGTTTATTTATTGGAATGACCAAAGTCCGACAGGTGGCGCCACTGAAAATTACTCAAAATGAATTAAATCGTAAACTGTGCATTTGATCAGACTATAAGTGAATTAAATCATAAACTGTGCATTTGATCATATTATGATCATAAGCAAAGTTGTTACGCATAAGCAGATGAAGGTTTCTTAGTGGTATGAACGACTTCAGGCGGCGCCACTGAAAACTACTCAAAATGAATAAAATCGTAAACTCTGCATTTGATCAGACTATAATCTTTAGCAAAGATGTTGCGCATGAGTCGACGGAGGTTTCTGTTGGTATGACTAATTTTCAAAATTATTTAAAATGAGTTAAACTGTAACTGTATAAAATAAAATATATAAAAACTTTAGAATTTGCCTCAAAATGCTTATCATAAAGGCCCGGACAAGGCTCGGTCAACCAGGTACTTTACTTTATATTAGAACTATTCTCATGCAAATGTAGTAAAACTTTGGTACCATATTATTTATTTGTGAACCGCCGTAGTATAGCAGGTAAGTCATCCGCCTAGCATACCAGAGGTTCAAGTTCAATACCCGTCCAGACCCACTTGAAAAAAATGAATTTTCAAAAAAGCGGCGGTTCACCTCATAACTCAGCTAGCCACTAGTTATTGAGTATTAGGCTATGTAAAATTTCTCTAATGCATTTGCCATTCGGAGTCGGCGTTAAAACGTAGGTCCCTTTCAATGAGTCTAAAAATAGAATCGGATGCAGCTCATTGTCTGAGAGAAGTACCCCTTGTTCCAATTGGAATTTTGTCGGGGAATTATATATATACAGTGGTGGTCACATATTTAGCACACTAGTTATGCGTTGTTTTCAAAACTGTATATTTTTCTGTTGGAGTAATAATTTTCTTTTCTTTTTGCCACGATGTGTAGCTTATAGTGTGATCGACACGTCCCGTTGCTTTTTTTGTTATTCCCTTTCTTCAATTGCTTCATATATAATTTATTTGCTAGTAATACGTTATTGGAGCTGGACACAAATTTAGCACAAATATTAAATATTTTACATTTCTGTTAGTTTTTGAATTTTGAATTAATTTTTGGCAAGTTTTTTATCATATTGTGTACAGTTGAAGGTTTTTCAGAAATAAAATATTTATTAGACATGGCCAAAAATAAATGGTGCACAGATGCGCAACGACAGGTGATTTGTGAAATGAATTCGACAGGATGTAAGTGAAATAGCAAGTATTTTAAATTGGTATATAATGCTTTGAGCCATATAAAAGCACATGGAACAATTAAAAATGGTCCACGGGCACCTAGACCAAGAAAAACGACAACAAAAGAGGATTCTTTAATACATAGAATGTCAGTGGCCGACCCTTTTAAGAGCCCCAGTGAAATAAATAGTGAAGTGTCATCAAAATACAGTATTGATGTCTCCAAAAGAACGATACAAAGACGCCTTAATGAAAAAAACTTGCGTGGCTGTATCGTGCAACACAAGCCACGTGTGTCAAAAAAGAATTTGAAGTCACGAATTTCTTTCGCCCGATAGCATTTGGAAAAGCTATTAGATTTTTGGAAAAACATACTTTGGAGCGACGAATCAAAGTTTTGCAGATTTGGATCTGATGGAAAGAGATATGTATGGTATCTTCCGAACATGCAGCACAACCCAAAGTATTCGTCAAAGACTGTAAAACCTGGTGGAGAAAATGTAATGGTGTGGCTTGCATTCTCAGGGCATGGAGTTGGTCCAATACACAAAATTGACACACGTATGGATCAACACGTTTATAAAAATATCCTAGCCGATATCAATTTACCATATGCAGAGGCAAAGATGCCACCTAGCTGGCGCTTCATGCATGGCAATGATCCTAAACACATTTCACGTACTGTGAAGTGTTGCTTGGAGGAGAGTCAAATAGATGTTTTGAAATGGCCAGCTCAATCTCCGGATCTCAATCCTATTGAGAATCTTTGGAATGATATAGAGAACCATATAACAAGCGTAAAACCTAACAATTTAAATGCTTTATGGACGGACATCCAAAAAATACGGCACGCTATCTTAAAAGATGTACGGCAGTTATACAAAATAAAGGATATCCTACAAAATATTAGGTTTTTTTTAAACATATGTCCAGTATTTTTTATGGGTTAGTTTTAAATAACTGCAAAAATAAATATAATTTTCAAAAAATATGTATATAAAAGAAATACGACTTCATCTTCGCATCACGTGTAATACATTACAAAAAAAAAAAAAAGTAGTGAAAAAAATTTAATTAGGACTTAATATTTCCTATAAGAGATAACAGGTACCATTTGTGCTAAATACTTTACCACCACTGTATATATATGTAGGATTGACTTTTCCTCAATCCAAACTTCTTAAAAAAAAACACGACAAGGACACACTTAAAAGTTGATTTAGAATATAGTTTTATTCGAATATAAACAAAGGATTATGTCTAGGGGCTTATTATTAATTATAATTATTTAATCTTATTTAATACACAACTTTTTTAATTCACAACTTATGGTTATTTCCGAATTGGACAACTTCCTATTCGGCTGCTACTGGACAACTGAACTATCGAGTGAAGTTGTCCGTCTACTGATCCTCGACTCGTTGTTATGTAAATCTTTCTAAATCTGTCAAAAATATCATGTCATCTCTGTCCTACTTTTATAACTTAAATCAAAAGCTCGTTTACAATGTTGTTATTGTACCTTGTCTTTATTCGTTCCTAAAGCTTTTAGAGAAGCTTTTAAGTTATTCGAATCGTCTACCGTCTTTGTCTGTCTTATTGTTATAAGGCTTTTAGGTAAACTCACGTCATTTTACAGTTACTCGTCAATGTTCGTCTTCTGTGTAAAATTGCATCAGAAATGTCTGTTACAATTCCGTACAATTAACCCATTGTCACATATATATGTATATATATATATATATATATATATATATATATATATATATGATGAATTCGCCTGGAAATTTAACATACAAAAATTTGACAAAATGCAAGCAAACCTACAAAAACAACATGGGGTTTCATTTTGTCATGTTGTATTTGTTGTATTCTTACCACCACCTGTAATGAATTCGCCTTGACTAGAACAAATATTAAAAAACAGCTGACAAGTTGCAGTCACTTGTTATTATTACACTATGCCTGGGCCCACTTGCAAAATTCAAAAGTGTTCAGTAAGTGTTCCAAAAATTGTTGATTTAACTCTACAATTTTGTATATAAAATTGTGTTTAAAATAAAAACATTTCGTCTTGAAAACATTTTGTAATGTTTAGAAAAATATCTGTTTTGAATATTGTCATCATACGAACACAAGACTAGGGTCCAGTGTTGACCAATGCCAAGAAAATTTGATGCAGTCACTTACAGTGGCTTTTTATATTAAAATGTTTTAAATTGTAAGCCGGTGTGGCTCTCATGAGCCCACAAGTTGGTGCCAGATCTATTTTTCTAACATCACTACAATGGAATACAAAAAAGTAGTCTAGTAGGACGTTGTGGTACCACGGTACGAATCAGGTTTAAAAAGTAGCAAAAAAAGTAAATGTTTGCCATCCCTGTTTCAGGAAATAAAAAAAACTAAGCGCTAGGGCTATTCTCCTCTACGACAATGTGAGTTCGAATACATCACCTCCAGTTTTAGCATACAGTGTCGCTCAAGTGGTATCATTTACTTTCTAGTCTAATGTAGTACGTTTTATGTATGTTTATCCAATTTCATTACCTTTGTCTGATTTCGCGATCAGTAGGAAATTGATTTGTTTGCGACCATAGGTTATTATTTGGTAACATGTTCGGCCAAAATTCTTTTAGAAGTCAGATCACACGATGAAGAGTTCTAGGTATCGTAGCCATATAATAATACAGACTTAATGTTTTAACATTTGTTGACAATGCAGTTCTGAATCTAGCTGCTACAAAGCATTATGATTATACTCTGATATTTATGGGACTTTTCAAATGGACCATACGACAAATCCATGCATGTAAGTGCAACATCTTTAGAGTATTTGCTTGGTGTGAAGTATATCGCTTTAGACAGTCGAGACACTTGCATACTTCTTTTGACACTTGGAAAATATGTTTAGTCCAACGGACATCGCATTAAATTTTATACCCAGAACATTAAGAGTTTCTGCTTCCTCAATGTTTGTACTACAACTGATGTAGCAATATGATCCTTAGTGTATTAACCATACCACATTCGGTCTTTCGGTCATTAAAATCGAATCTATTCGCACGTCTTTATTGAGAGATTGTGGTTAAGTCGGAATTTAGCGTATCATTAATGGTTTGCATCAATCTTAAACATATTTGGCCTATAGTTGAAAGAATAAATACTTTCTCCAAATTGGTTTTTATGTAGGGTTCGACAGTTTTTACTTTGTAATTTTGTAATGTTATCTAACCTGTCATGCTTTTACGTGCCTTTGCTGCCTATGTAACATCACGCAAAATCCATTACACAAATTGCTCTACAATCACTCTTTAACTATTAAGATAGTCCATGTATAATTTCTTTGATCGGAAACCTGTTTGCTTCTTTCTTAGCTCCGTTGATAATTTGCTATAACAATATTAATGGCACTGAGCAATATCTCCAATTGCCTCTGTCTGCTAAATCACATTCCTTTAGCAACATAACGTTGAGATTTTCTGGTAATTCCTATATATGTGACGCGCAAAATAGAAAGGGACCTAAGCGTAAAAAAGTGGGATCGGTCTCATTTGATGCTCAGATGTTGTCCACATCAAAAAAAAAGGGAAAATTGATTTTTTGCCCTTAGGCCCCTTTCTCTATGGGCTATCACATATATATTCTATATGTGAAGCACTGCCACATAGTCTGTTTTTCGTGGTTTCATTTTCGCACAGCATTTTTTGTAATGCATAGCCTATTGTTCTAGTTGGACTTCTACAAATCTGTAGTTATTTATTGGCTTTCTCTAGTTTGTTATGGTTTTATATAAGATCCCGTTTCGATTTGTTGTGTGGATCGCCAATTTTCCATGAATTCTTCTGTTATCCTTGACTCCCAGTGGAGCATAGGGCCTCAACCATCCTTTTATATAGGACTCTATTGCGAGATGTTAGGCATACATCATTCCATGAATAGTTTGCTGCTTGTAACTCCGCATCAATTGATCTTCTCCACGTTCTAGCAGGTGCACCAACACGTCGGCCGCTTCCTTGTGGATTCCAACGAAGCGCTTGTCGAGCAATGTTGGTATTTGGCCTTCGAAGTGTGTGGCCTATCCATCGCCATTTCCGTTGACATACCTCTGTGGAAGCAGAGATTTGGTTTGTTGCATTAAGTAGATCTTCATTTCTTATGCGATTCGGCCACCATATATTAAGATATTCGTAACTTAGTTGTTGTTGATATTTGCCGAGATTTCCAAATTGCTCGAAGAATGCCGAATGCAGATTTTGCCTTATTAATACGCGATTTAATTTCCTCGTCTGCACCACCTTTTGTAGTTACTAAACTTCCCAGGTAATTGAAGGTATCTATACGCCCAATAACCATCACATTGATGTGTGTCAACGGGTTTGCGCCATAGCCTCCAGGCATAATCTTTGTCTTGGAAATATTAATTTCAAGACCAGCTATACGAGATTCAGCAGTAATAGCGTTAGTATTCTCTTGAAGGTGGCCAGAGCTTTGGCTTAGAAGACATACGTCATCGGCATATTCCAAGTCCTCAAGTTGTTTAAAGGGTGTCCATTGGATACCGTGTCTACTATTTAGATCCGTACGCATTATGTTGTCGATGACGAGGATAAAAAGTATAGGTGATAATATGCATCCTTGTCTTACTCCAGTAGTAACATCGAACGGATCTGATAGTTTACCCTTGTGTAGGACTCGACTTTTAAAATCAACGTACATTGCCCGGATTAAGTTGAGAATTTTCGTCGGCATGTTACGATTTTCTAAAATTCTCCATAGATAGCTTCTATTGACACTGTCGAAGGCCTTCATAAAGCTGATAAATGCTAGGTAAATAGGAGTGCGGAATTCATTACATTGCTCTAATACCATTCTTACTGTGTTGATTAGATCAACACAAGAACGGTTTTCTCTAAACCCAAACTGATTTTCGCGGAGTGTAGAGGAAACTGCGTCGGATATTCTGTTCAAAATTACACGACTTAGTATTTTGCTAGGTATTGGGAGAAGTGTTATACCCCTGTAGTTATTGCAGTCTTTAGGGTCACCCTTTTTTTTTGGTATTTTGACTAGTATACCTTCATACATTGGCAGAGCTTCTTCTTCCCATATTTTACGCACAAATGGGTGCCACAATCTCGACGATCCTTCAACATCACATAAAAGAATCTCCGCTGAAATATTGTCATTGCCCGGGGCCTTGTTGCGTTTAAGGATTTTAATAGCGTTCTTCACTTCTTGTATTGTTGGCGGACTGTCGGAAATTCCTCTGAATATACTATCATGGTTGGTTTCATTATGCACTTCAGCCAGTGGTGTTAATCCAATAGGGTTGTTAAGTGTTGACTTGAAGTGCTCCATCCAGCGTATTAGTTGCTCATCCGCAGTTGAAAGGAGTGTGCCACTACTACTGAAGATAGGACTGTTACTGTAAGTAGGTTTGCCACACAAAACCCTTGGTATGTTATACAAGGTCTTCATATCGCCTTTGCTTGCAGCTGATTCAGCTTGGCTCGCTTGCTCGTCTATCCACATTCTCTTGTCCCTTCTTGCAGACTTCTTTATTTTATTGGACAGATCACGATATGTTGCTTTGAGGGCTCCATCATCTCCGTTTTTATTTAGCATTGTATTTTTAAGGGATCTGCGTTGTTCTATCAAGTCCCATGTTGCCTGTGTTATCCAAATCTTTCTTTTGTGATCTTAAAATCCTAGGATTTGTTGACCAACTTCATTGTATGTTTGTGCGACACACCTGGAGATTTCATTAATACTGCTGTTTATTACATCTGGAAGCCGATTCCTTATGGAAGTAATAAAGGCATTCCGATGACTTTCGGATTCCAGTTTCCCTACATCTATTTTCCGATCTGCTTTCGCCGTATCAGACCTCAGAGCAGCAACCTTTAGTCGAATTTTACACATCACTAAATGATGGTCGCTATTTATATCAGCTCCGCGTCTTGAGCGTACATCAAGTAAAGATGATCGCCACTTAGAATTTATTAAAATATGGTCGATTTGATTCTTTGTGATGCCATTCGGCGAAATCCAGGTTATTTTATGCTGTTCTTTATGAGGGAAAATAGTGCCACCCACAACAAGATTCTTTTCGCAACATAGCTCGATCAGCCTTTCTCCATTATCGTTTCTTACTCCGACACCGTGTTTACCAATATAACGTTCCAAACCGGTATTAATTGAACCTACCTTGGCGTTAAAGTCGCCAAGTATCATGGTAATATCACAGTTATGTACGTTGGTGTTCATCCAACTGCTAAGTACATCATAAAATTCATCCTTATCATTTTCAGATTGGATTTCAGTCGGAGCGTAGACATTGATAATTATCAAATTGCGAGCTTTAGTTTTGATCTTTATTGCCATGAGCCTCTCACTGATAGGATACCACGCTATCATGGACTTAGCTATTTTTTTTGATATTAGGAATCCCACACCTCTACTATGCTCATCGCCTTCCGGGCGAGCGGAGTAAAGAAACACAGTATTTTCATTCCGTATCTCCCCTTGCCCTGTCCGCCAACAAATCAATTTTATAACTTAACATTTCTCGTCTTAGTTGTTCTAATTTCCCCGTTTCGTATAATGTGCGTACGTTCCATGTCGCAAACTTTAAACTTTCTTTCATTCATCAGGATGTTTTTGCATAGATTAGGCACCTCCAAAATGCTAGTGCCAGCTGCCGTAGCAGGGGGATTTCTCGCATGATTACCCCTTGGAGTAGTATATTCTGTTATGTTATTTCTTTCCATGCTTAAAACATCGCAAGTGTTAAGTCGATGGATGATGAGTCCAAAGACAAGAGCCACGTTTGTAAAGCGAGTCGCTCGATCCGAAACAGACACCCGCTTGTAGCCGCAACTAACATGTTGAACAGACGCTACAGTTCCGTACTTTACAAAGTACAATTATCTTAGACCCTTAGACCAAATACGTCGGAATGGCTCCAAGATAACTCCCAAAAGTCTCATAACCTCTAAGTGAGACATCTTCATTCCAAATAGAATATCCAATGAGGTATGTTTGAGACTGAGTAAACGATAATTAGTTTGACAAATGATGCTTCGGAATTCGGAAGTCTCTGTTGGAAGATCATTTAGTAAAGAAGCGAGCATACCACAGATTTAAAAAGAAAGGAACAATTAACAACTTTAAACATGCAAACTTGTAAGATGGGTAAGTTATGATCACCATCATTAGTATTTCAGCGCTTTTTGAGCATTCCAGCTATTTCGGGGATGCAATTGTTATGGCTTTTTTTTTATATGATTATGCCATCTCTGTTTTAACATTTTGTAGTTCTGTATTCACAAAAAAAAAAAAAAACTTTCAATAGACAATTGTTTGTAATACTTAAAATTTAACATAGACTAACAAAAATTCATTGACTTAAGAAAAAAATTAAATCTAACAAGTGGGAGGATTTTTCATTCATAGATGATTTAAGATAGAGTTTAAGTTATGGGCGAAAAGTTAAACTTAAAGACAGACTCTAATACAAATGTTAGTTAAGGCTTTTATGTTTCACACTTACGGATACGTTCAAGTAATACTTATAAAATTTTATGAAAGGGGTCATTAATAAACAACATAAAATATAATTTACGTTCATAAATGCCACAAGAAAATGACAATCTTTTATGATTTTAGTTATCTTTGTCAGAGATAAGTTGAGTTAAGTTAAACATATGACTATAGGTATTTACTTTAGTTGCTTTTGTACAAACTTTAATGAAAAGGCATAAAATGTGATTGCATATTATTTTGACTCAAAATTTTTGAGATCAGATAATTACAGGTGGTGTTAACCAAAAGCCGGAGGCAATAGAACAAAATTTTTATTTTTAAATAAAAATAATGAAATGTTGCAGTCTATATTTATAAAGATATATGTACATTAGGTTGCACCTTATTTTACGAAAGTGTGAAATTGAACCATCACTGCCGCCATCAGCCCTCAAAATGTTAAACTTTTTTGTATAGAAAAAAAAAAAATGGAGTAAGGTACACCCTAATGTACATACTTATTTTTACATTCGGAGTTCAAACAATTTCGGTTAAACAAACACTTAGTTCTTGTATTTGAACAAACTTAAACAATTTTTGTAATTTTTAAAAAACTGCAGAGTTTGGGATCGAACAGTTCTTAAAGGACCGAAACAATTTAAGGGTGATATTGATTTTAAATTTTCTTCCACAATTTTTTTCGATTATGCCCATATCTAGTTGAATGGGTACGCAAATAAGCAGAATTGTCGAATTTAGAGTGAAAAGAATCCACAAACATTTTTCAAAACATCCGCAGAAAATTAGCGTTTAGTGCGCTATAAGGACTGGTGGAGTCATTGGCCCATATATGTATCTTTAAAACTGATGAATGTCAGAATGTTGCTGTTAATGGTAAACGGTATAGGAACATGATTCGAAATTTTGTCGTACCTTAATTCTTCTGTTATCCTTGACTCCCAGTGGAGCATAGGACCTTAATTACGTGGCATTAATCTTGCAGATATCTGGTTTCAACATGACGGAGCCACATACCATACAGCGGGCGCTACAATTGATTTAGTCAAAGAAATTTTTTATGAAAAAGTAAATTCATATAATGGCCTAATTAGTTGGCCACCAACATCGTGTGATTTAACCCCATTTGATTATCTTAAGTCTCTTGTCCTCATTGAAACCATTGAACACCTGGAAATACTCCAAAAAATTGTTGGAAATTGGTCGAATTGGAACGCATGCTACAATACACGACATTTAAGATCGACCGGGATATTTTTGTCAATATACTGGATATATTTGGGTCTTCAGATTCAATAAATCATAGCCCAAACCGACGGAATGCATGGTCTGCCGAAAACATAGCCGCTGCCCATTAAATAATATTAATATTAATTCTGTAACTTCTAAACCGTAGGCGGATTTTAAGAAAATTTTATTGTTGGGGAGCTTAAGTTTTGAACCTGGAAAGCCTAGATTGTACTGAGGCGGCACAATCGACCTACAAAGTAGGGCACCTCGGACTCATAAATCACTTAAAACGATATATAATTGTCATTTCATTTATATAGGTCAAGATCTACAAAAAACATCAATACATGCCTATACTATCTCTTACGGTTTAAAAGATATTCGACTTCAAAAAATAAAATTTTAAATTTGTTCCATACTGTACAGATTTTTTACTAATATCTGATCTATATATAAACCGATTTTTCTTGATTTAAAGTTTTCCAAAAACAGAACAAAATTTTAAATATTTAACGAGCAAGAAGTATATCAAAAGCTTTACTATATGAAAAGTTATAAATGCTTAAAGTTAATGTTTAAAAAATAAACCATTTTCCCGATTTTTTGGGTAAAAAGTATTTTTAGTGTTTTTTTAGTTATTTAAAAAAATTGCTAAGAAACATATAACATGTTTATAATTTTCTGAAAGAAAACTTCATAAGGTTTACAGTTCAGTTAAAAAATAACTTTTTGTTTATTCGGTGTTAGTACCAGAGTCTCTCGAATAAGACCTATTGTTTACGGAACTTTCAATTTTGATCCATAAATTCCTCCAAACGCACGCGAGCTGTAAAAAAATTTTACCAAATTTTTATGGACCAATGTGTTTTTAATTAAAAAAAAAACACTTCTGCTATATCCAGATTAAATTTTTTTAAAATCCGCCCAACGGCTTAGAAGTTACAGAATTGTTCCCATTCTATTTGTATACCCTTCACCACCATAGGTGAAATATTTGTCTTAGACCCATCTTTTAGTATACCAATAGGCTTAGAATCACTTTCTGAGTCGATTTAGCGATGTACGTCCGTCCGTCCGTCTGGCTGGCTGGACCCCCATGTAAACCTTGTAATCAAACTACAGGTCGCAATTCTAAAGATAATTTGATTAAATTTAGCACAGATAATTTGATAATGGGACCATGGCTATTGAAATTCGTCAAAATCAATCCATTTTTTATAGTACCTCCCATAGGTCCCACTTCCCGGAATTGATATATTGGCCACAAAAATCAATATTTTTTCATGAAATTTAAAACAAATACTGCTTATGTAAACCTAAATCACTAACCCAAATTTCGTTGAAATCCGTCCACATTTGACCATAGCTCCCATACAAACTCTTTTCTAAAAACGCACTAAATGAGACAAAATTCACTAAAACGCTCATAAATCCGAAGATAATGAGAATTTTAAGTTTATTTTTTGTAACCACTGTAATCAATTTGCCAAATTTCGAGATAATCGGTCCACATTGGACCATAGCTCTCATATAATTCCAAATGGCGGAAACAGCTTAAATGTTTAAGTTTTGAGAATATGTTTGTATGATGGCAAAATTTAGCTAATATTTGTTTTTATACAGGAAAAAGAACACCTTTGACCTTAGTGGTGAAGGGTATCGTATGGTCGGGCTTGACCGACTATAGCACTTTCTTAATTGTTAAACCATCCCACTGTGCGTCGTTGGCTAATTCATCATTATGACTAGCTCCATAACTCATTTTGGATACCTCCAACACGTTGTTGTTGTTGTTGTTGTAACTGCGATATTATTGTTAATATCACAGAAGTGGCAGTCCTTGGTCGGAATCCTAAGATTTCCGAGTCGTTCCGGTACCAAGAACAGACTGCCGTGGGAACGCCTCCAACAAGTGATTGTGGTCGCCGTTCAGCCATATTTAATATTCTGCACGAGCGATTTATGTTGAGGTGATATGAACTCAACATAAATCGAGGAAGCGAAGAGTTTTTCTTAAGACGCATGTTTTCACGAATAATCCTTGAACGACAGCTGCCATAAACGATGCCTTGAATCAAATTTAGTCCGAGTCCCAGAAAATCCATTGTAGATCATTGAAAGATCTATGAAACGAATAAAAAATGTTCATAATATCTCACACACATTTTTTTACTTAATGAGATGTCCTATATTTAAATTATTTTTTCAACTGAGACTAGTGACGAATTTCTTATATCGTAGCGAATTCGTTTTTCATCATACGAAACATAAATAAACCTTTCGCACTGCTTAATGCATCTTATTTTGTCGAACATAACAATTGTGAGCAATTATATATTAGAGGCTCGAAAGAAAATTGAAATTGAATTTTGGGTAATTGGTACCATAACATTTTAAAATTTTTTGTTAGGATCTTTTCTAATTAGCTAGGCCCTGGAGAAAAAGGTATAGGGCCCTTTTTCTTTTTTTTTAATTTTTCTAAGAATGGAAACTAATATTTTTTTAGTATCTTTAGAAAGGTCTTTAAGATAAACATTTGAGATTTATAATTTTCATATATGAATAATAATATTAAATAAGGGGGTTAACATTTTTATTGTTCATTTATTGCACATGAAGAGCGAGCGGCCCTAATATTATAACATATTAAAGATATAAACAAATTTGTTGATTTAGGAATCATCTCTTAAAAAACTATTACAAATATTTTCTATTCCCTTAGAGGTTCTTCTTCTATGTTTATAAATGGTATCGCAAATTACCCGAAATCCAATACCTCTTAATAATATTGATAACTTTCGTTAACGTGTGGGAACTGAACTAATATTTTCTATTTAGTATTTCTTTTAACCACAATGACCGTTTCTCCAAAAATGGCATTTGATCCTTTCAAACTGGTTACTTCAAAAATATTTCCAAAACAAATATTGTTACAATGTCATGTTATTACATGACAGTCATTGTTAATTCAACTCCATTTATAGACATTTTCCAAAAAAAAAAAAAAAGCATAGGAGCAAAACTCTATGGAAATTATGTTGTAAAAAGTTGATTGTAAGTTTTTAGCAACAAGATACGAATACACACAAACTCATGTTTTTACATATGCACATACATATATTAAATGTTACAACAATACGTTTCGTTATATTAGTTGTAATGTTATATTGTCTGTCTTTCCGTCTGTCTGTATGTCTATATGTTTGCAGACATGTGTTGACATGTTAAGGTGCAGGCGAATAAACACAGAAAATTTCATACTATAGCCGTATATACCGGCAAACCACCTTCGTAGGCATGAAAATGTACATTAGACGAGCTCAAGAAAATAATAGTTATATTGAAATATCAATCATTCACTCACTAAGTTTGAGCGTAAGCCTTTAAGTCTAGCAATTTTCTAAGCGACCGGCACTACAGATTTCGATCTATGGGGGACTCGTATTCACCAAGCTTCAGATATTACCTAGGCCCGGTATTTCTACTTTTCTTTTGCTTATATTTCTAAATGACCGCCAATAGACAGAACTTAAATTATACAATAAGTTCGGACCTACTCAAAATCTCCTATTACACAGTACGACAGTGGTTGGTACACATGAGAAATGTTAACAGAATATGAAAATAGGCTTAAAATAAAGAAATACGTGTCTCGGCGTTTTGCTGTACCACGTCAGAATTTTAAGAAAATCGATTTTAAAGATTCGAAGGACCGTGGAGGTTCACTTGTAACGTAATACTATTATAAAAAGTTCTATACAAATAGAATGGGTGAACCGATTTAAATACTTGAGCCAGTTTTGAAAGGGGGACTAAATTTGGATTTGTTTTTATTATTTTTTTTCACTAGATGGCGCTTTAATTTTCATGTCGTTGGCTTAGAACGTTAAGGCGCAGATAAGAAGTAATGACAAATTTAGAAACGATCGACCGCCATATGGTTCAAATCCCAGATGACTTGTTTTAATTTTTTCTAATTGCAGAATTGTATTTTTAATGAATAGATTTTTTGGATTGGCCTCTAGCGGATTTGTTTTTAATAAAAACAAATCCAAATTTAATTCCCTTTTCAAAACTGGCTCAAGCATTAAAATCGGTTCACCCATTCTATTTTTATAGAACTTTTTATAATAGTATTACGTTACAAGTGAACCTCCACGGTCCTTCGAATCTTTAAAATCGATTTTCTTAAAACTCTGACGTGCTGCAGCAAAACGCCGAGACACGTATTTCTTTATTTTAAGCCTATTTTCATATTCTGGTAACATTATTCATGTGTACTCAAAAAAAAATTGATTTTGTCGTACTGTGTTATATACGGCACATGTAAATGCAGTGTGAATTCTTTTGGACACAATACATTTATCTTTATACGATCTATATCCGACGCAAAATATTACTCTCATGTATGGACCGGTGATTTTGGATTACTAAATTGTCTATGTGTCTATGACAAAGTACTTTTGCAACGTAACTCAAAACATGTTGGCCCATAAAAATTGTAAAGTTTTCTTTTAGAAAATTATAAATATGTTATATGTTCCTTAAGAATTTTTTTAAATAACTAAAAATACTTTCTACCCCCAAAAAAAAAACAAGTAATAGCCCATTCTCACGAGGCGACATGTCCCCTGAAAATGTTGCACGAAACAAGAGCTTGGTGGTCAGGGGAAGAGTGTTGCCTTTTGGGGGTAGCAGAGACCCACGAAACGAGTTTTCATGGGACAAATTGACGTTTCTTTTTCTTCTCTTTCGTAATCATGTTATTTATTAACGAACAGTGCTGCCAGTCTTGCAAAATTTCTACCCACAAACAATTATGGGAATGGCAGCACTGTATAATGAAATAATACAATAATAAAATTTATAAAACAGCTAACAAAAAATAACAATAAAACAAACAACAAAAATGGAAACAAACTCATAATTGTATCTTTCTTTAAAATATCTTTCTCAATTTTCTTAAGAATGTAATTAAAAGTATTTGCATCCATTCTTAAATAATTAAAAAAAGACGAAGAGTCTTAAGAAAGCTCATTTGTCAAAAACGAGAATGTCCCGCGTTGCTCTCGCTCCAACCTCCATGGTTTAACCCATTCCTTTTTAATTTTTTATTTGGGATATTATTTTCCTCTTCATAGCAATCTAATAATTCTAAAATTATTTCCAGGTCTTCATCATTGTCCAAATCCAGTATCTCTATAGCCACTTCCATAAGATCCAAAATTTCTTCAATCTATTCATCATTATTTTTATCTGACATCTTTACTTCTTTGCTATTATCTCTTTAGTAATTAAAAACTATTTGGCGCGAAAGTAAAGTAATAAGTAAAACTTCAGGGTTACCTGTTTTTTTCAAATGTCAAGCAATATTTTTTTTTCCAACATATTGTTAATACTACATCAATGAATTAAAATAATATTCTATAAAAAAATTACAATTTAAAATTAATTAAATATTATCCATTAGCGAATTCTCATTAAAATGTTCTATCCCCACTTTAGCAAACACATCCGAGTGTCGGTGAAAAAATACATTCATCTGGCAATACTGCAATAGACAATTAAACGTCAAAATGTCCCCTCATTGTTTCAACAAAAAAAGTTCAATGTAAACGCATCTTGAAACACGAAGGGACACCAAAAGAAAACGTCAAAATGTTTCAGGGGACATGTCGCATCGTGAAAATTGACTGTAAGAAAAGCTGTATTCGGTCAAGCCCGATTATATCATACCCTTCACTACCAAGGTCAAATATGGACCAACAATTAAACAAGTTTTTCTTAAGTATTAGAGATATACATACATATACTATGTGCTATTTTTTTTTCAAAATTTCGAGATTTATATCATTTCCGACTAAGGGTAGCTAGGGTCAATTGTGGACCGATTGTTACCAAATTTTTTTTGTTATTTTGGTTATTAGTTCATATTTAAAAAATATTTATTTGTGCAAACTTTAAGTAATCAAATGCATTTATCTTTAGAGTTATTAACGTTTTTGTGCTTTTATGTGTATATAAACGTCTTTTGAGAATATTTATAGTATGGGAGGTATGGTCAAATATGGGCCGATTTCTACAAAATTAGAAACACTGATTAAGGTTATGATTAGCAATATTTGTGCTGAATATTATTAAAATACAACAAAATTTGTGGCTGTAAAGGATCAAAAACTATAGACATCCCTATGGGAGGTACCCGAAATAGTAATCCGATTTCACCCAAAAAGAATAGGGAACGTCCTTCGACGAAATATGAGCCTGTGCCAAACCTGTAGAATGATAACAAGCTTACATGGATAACCGGCCAGCCAGCCCTCTAGCCGGACATCGTTAAAACAACTCAGGGAGTGATTCTAAGTCGATTGTTATACTAAAAGGTGGGTCTCAGACCAATATTTCTATGCGTTACAAACATCAGCAGAAAACCAATAACCCTTTGAAGGGTATAAAAACGGAAAAAAGGGTTTATTTAACTTTATAACTTTTTACATAGTAAAGCTTTTAATACATTTCTTGCTTGTAAATATTCCAAATTTTGTTCTTTTTTAAAAACCCTAATTAAATAAAGAAAATCGGGTTATATGTATATAGATCAAATATTAGTAAAAAAATCAGTGCAGTATAGGACAAAAATTAAAAATTTTAATTTTTGAAGTCGAATATCTTTAAAACTGTCAGAGATGGGATGTTTTTTTTTTGTAGATCTTTACCTAAGTGTTTATTAAATAGTACGATTCTTCAAATCGGTTAGGAAATGACAATTATATGTTGTTTTAAGTGGTTTATGAATGCCCTACTTTGATAGCCGATTGTGCCGCCCAGTAAAAGCTAAATTGCTAGGTTGCTAATACCTCTGTCATATGCACCTAAAATGTTAAAATTGGTTCAACAGTTGAGTAGTTGCGGACTTATTTCTATTATATTTTTCCACCATCCCACTGTGCATTGTTAGAGAACCAATTTGCTCTACAGTAATATATATATATATATATATATATATAATATAATTTAAACTTCTATCAGAAGCCTTTCTGCTCATCTGTACTATTATAATACTAACTCTATTAATACTAATTCTACTTATACTATTTCCCTAGCATTTAGTGTCTTTTGAGGCCCTATGCTCCACTGGGAATCAAGGATAACAGAAGAAGTATCTTTCACAATGCTTAACAATTGCTTAACTAGAAGAGGTTCCTCTATCCCACGTTCTTAGCCTATAATTTAGGCCGGTTGGTTCTATTCAAATCTAGCAAAATCTTGGTTACTAGCTATATTTAATTTTGGACACATATATACTAGACAGGCCTCTATATAGCACCAGATCTTTCTGATTCCCTCACTAATGGGTGATGTAGAGGGATGTTGGTTAACAAGCAACGGTTGTGATTATTTTAACTTGGTTATGCTTCACTCAACTGCGTGGTATCACCCGGGAAACTACGTTAACACCCGTAAATGTAGTGAGCTAACATGTGCCGTGAGTTCTCCCATAAGAACGATAAAAATATGGGTTAGGACGTCGGGCTAATAACCCGCTCAAAAAGCAAAAGCAATTACTATGAAAAAACTAAAATTAGAAAAAAAACGGCCCCTTAGAAGAGACCCTATGCTCCACTGAGAGTCAAGGATAACAGAAGGAGAAAATACAAAAATTCTATGAAAAGACCAGAGAGAAGTCTTTCAAAGCTTGGCCTACAAAATTGGAGAATATGCTCACAAGATCGAAGCGCATGGAATTCTAAAATATGCTGAGCCTTTGACCTAAATGTAGGCTATTTAAGTAAGTCACTAATACAAGTGCGATTATTATTCATAGAGGGTTTTATATTTGACACCATTAGCCTTAGGTATGTAACTTTCATATGAAACTACAGGTCGAATAATTGCTATAATTTTTTTCTTGGCACGATTGGTATTCCAAACCACTATCATAATAAGCAACATAGGTTAATAAAACGTATTTTTATCCGATAATTCAGGCCGATAAACATGCCTATGCAGTAAAATTTTCGTCTTACCTACATCTAATTTTGGACATACGGCCCTAGATACTAGATAGGCCTCCACATTTCACGAAATTTGATCATTACCTTACTAATCCTAGTGAAGATTATCATACGTAGGGTGTTTTATATCTGCCAACATAGGCCTTAGGTATATTTTATTGCTTTCAATATTGTAATGAACTGATACCCAAAAGAAACTAACCCCGTATATGGCTTATAGGTTTATTAGAGCCATTCTACATTTCTTAACTAGATTTGATGGGACAAACTTCCCTTGTAAAGCTTCTATAGTGGATACACTCATTGTAACCTGTCAAATTGCAATATAGGTTGTATAGTGTGTTTTTATGATCTCAATTTCTGTTGAATTCAAGATTTTCTCAATATCGAGATGTAGGCTGCAGTGTCTGTATCGAGTTTTCATATCTTATGGTAACATAAAAAAAGTGTTGATGTTGCGTTGATTTAAATGATGCCTATATTTGCTCTGTCCGTGAAGAACGTGAAACCATAAATAAATTTGGCTTAAAAACTAAAAAGGATATATATTCTGGATTCTTACAAAGTTCTAAGACGATTGAGCGATGACCGTCTGTCCGTCCTGTTGAAAACACGATAGGCCTGGACAAACTGAACAAATAGGTAATTTCTTGGAAATGTTTAGTATTAATATTGTACAAAATCGGTTCAAATTTGCCACTTGATAGCTCCCATATAAACCACTTACGAAAACAGTTTAAAAGAATTGAGGTTGCTATCAGTCAATTCATCAGTTAAAAACTATTCGTCAGTTAAAGAGGTCAAGAGCAACAAAATTTGAAAAAAATAATTCTTGTTTTTTTTTTGGATTTTTTTCTTTTATTAAAATTAGCTAAAACCCGTCCATATTTGACTATAGTGCCTTTATAACACCGCCCCGGGATACATTTTAATGTTAATAAATTATAATAGATATGTCAACTAAATTTAGTGCAGAGTCTTATGTAACCATAACCCCGTACAGCAAGTTTTTAACGGAATCGGTCCACATTTGATCATAGCTCCTATATAAATACTTCCTCGGAAGCCACTTAAAAGCTTATAATTATAAAATTATAATAGCTATGATGATTGAATTTAGTACTTAGAAGTTTTTTATCACTATCAGGTATGTTTTGCGTTATCGTCAATTTTCGTTCCAAAACTGATGAATTTTTGCAAAAAAATCGTTCCATGAGCATCGCTCATAAATGACGTCAAAGGCTTAAAAGGGTCATAACTGGTAACAAAATGGTACATGTATATTATGGTACAAAACACGGTACATCGAAACCAAAGTAAAATCGGCCCAATGAAAGTGCCAAGGCCAACAAAAACATCAGGAGTTCTAATCACATGTTCGTATGGTCAATTAGGAGTATTATGCGCCGTTTTCGAGAAGCAATACGAAGAAAACGTCCAGAATTGTGCTAAAACAATTAATGGCTTTCGCATCACTATAATGGACCTAATCACTTGTCATTGCTTGTTAGTAATTTTTTGGCCAAAAACAACAGCGTAATCATGCCTCAGCCACCGTATTCACCAGATTTGGACACCTAAGACTTTATCGTGTTCCCAAGACTGAAGAGACCCACGAACTCACATCGTTTTGAGACGATTGAGGAGATACAAACCGAATCGCTGAAAGAGCTCAAGAGCCTACCAAATAGTGCATAACAGAACTGTTTCGAAGAATAGAAAAAACTGGGAGGGCCAACTTTGTTGAATAAATAAATGTTTTTTGAGAAAAATTAAAATTCAACTAATTTTTTGAACAGACCTCGTATGTTTGCGATGTTGGGTACATAAAACTCGGCACAGAGGAATATAACACTCTTACTTGTTCCAACTTATTTTCAGGAAAAAAAAACACATTTTTATTTGGATCCTGCCTAATGTACATACACTAACGCCTATGACCAAAAACGGAAGGAGGCGCGTTTTTTTTTTTCAAAGTTTTAGTAATTTTCTCATAAACATCGAAATGATGAGCAACAACTACGAGTACGTTTAGTACTTTTGGATATTTTTCGTGTTGCCGTTTTTTTTTGTTCGTACTATTTATCTAACGAAAAAAAAACACACCTTAAAATTTTATTTGTTTATTTTACTGAGTAGGTTATTTTTGTATATTTTATTATTTTAATATGAGTATGAAGTTTAAATTGTCTTTTTTCGGTTTTTGCTTATCATTTTTTGTAACCACCAAAATTTCCATGTTTAAATACACAGATGGACGGGCGGACGGACAAGAGACTTGGAGGCAGATATTTGTGTGTTTTTCTTTTTGAATCCACTTTTGAATCAAAATTCATGTGTACATACTCGTATGAATACACTTGAATATGCATGCGTGCATATCGACGCCGTTTTAGATTTTATTGATTCGACCAAGGGGGGTTTGACCATTTGGCATGAATGACCTTCCATTTAAAGAATATCAGAAGAGACTATTCAAAAAATGTATGTTTACTTACTTTTATTGTTTGATTTTTTTCTTTTCTACTTAATATTTTGCCTGTAAATAGCTACACCTGAGACTATGTGGACGGGATAGTGTGGGTTTTTGTTCAAAGTAGAAGTCTTAAAAGTTGAGTAAAATCGTTTTCCTTTACATTATCATTTTTGTTAAAGTTTTTGTATTTCTTATACTACTAGCGTTGAAAGAGTGTGAGGTGTGTTTCAAAAAGTACCAACTTTTTTCATTTAAATGTTTAAATTTATTTGTTCTTTCATAAATTAGTCGGTCTCTTAGCGACAAACTACTTTCAAATAAACAAAATTCAAAATCGTAATAAGTTTTAATTGAATACATAAATTAGCATTCGTAAATCAATTAGTATTGAAAACACACTCCTCTTCAAAATTTGACAAAAAAAAAAAAAATGTGCAAACATTTTGTTAGAATTTTTTTGTTTGTCACGAGCAAATTTGGGTGTCTTATTTGCCGGCTGCGTTGATTGAACCAGGTGTTAGTGTGTCAACATTTTGGCAGACAAACAATTTGACTTTTCAAAATACTAACTCGTACGCACTTAGATAAATACATATGTATACTCGTAGATATTAATTTATTACCCCTAAAAAAGACGTAATTAATGCCAAAACATATGTTAATCATTGACCGATTTTAGCTCACATAAAGATATCTAATAGAATAGACCGACATTTGATAATGAATGAATAAATGGAGTTTGAGTATTTTATGAAGCCATCAACACATCACGTCCTTATTGAAATGTCATTCATTAAAAATTTTGAGATAAAACAAATAAAAAGTTAAGAATAAAAATGATTATGGGCTGACACAATGTCGACAATTTATTAGGAAAATTCTAAGGGATAGTTTTGTTTATAAGTACGAATGTATTTTAGTATTGAAGGTTGAAAAAATAATTTTATGTTCTTATTTGTACAATAATGAATTTGCGCTAAAGCTATCATGTACTGATCCGATGCGCCTAAGAAACCCGTCTTAACAAAATTTTTTATGCTAGAAACACAATCACGACAGCAGGCTACACGAACACCGACTACAAATGTCGTCGGCTGCTTAATTATTTTTAAGACAGCAGCTGCATTGAAAACAGCTCATATAGATTTTTGACGTTAGGACCATAAAAATTTTTAATTTGTTTTTATACCCTTCACCAATAGCTGAAAGGGTATAGGGTTTGTCATTCAGTTTGTAATTTTTTCATTATTCGTCTTAGACCCCATACAAATTATACCGATCGACTCAGAGTCGATTTAGCCATGACCGTCTGTCTGTCTGTTCAAATCAAGTTTGTGGAGCTCCTGGTGGGTGTACCCAGACGAATTATACACCAGATTTTAGGAAATTTCATTAAAATCGGTTCATAAACACCCGAGATATCGCTAAAATACTAAACTTCGATGACGAATTTTAAAAATTTTTTTAAAAAATACAGTTTAAAAAAAAATGTTTTAATTCTCATCGAATTTTGGCGATATCTTTGGTGTTTATGGACCGATTTTGATAAAATCTGATATATAATTAATTTTTTAAAATTTGTCAATTTGCGTACATCGATAACTTTTGCTTTGGCGATATCTCGGTTATTGATCTACCGATTTTGATGAAATACAATAGTGTGCTGCGTTGAATGATTTTCTAAAATTTGATATACAGTTCAAAAATTTTTTTTTTAAACACAGTTTTTTTGACGAAATTCAAAACTTTTTTTTTGAAAAACACAGGATTTAAAAAAAAATTGTTTAAATTGTTATCGAATTTTGAATTTTAATGATATCTGTGATGTTTATAGTCCGATTTTAATAAAATTTAGTAGCATGTTGCGTTGGAATATTTTCTAAAATCTGATATCTAATTCAAAAATTTTTAAAATTTGTCAATTTGCGTACATCGATAAGCGATTTTGATTAAATTTAATAGTTTTGATTAAATTTAATAGTGTGCTGCGTTGAATGATTTCCTAAAATTTGATATATAGTTCAAAAATCTTTTTTAAAAAAACACAAACACAGTATTTTCTAAAATCTGATATATAATTCATTTTTTTTTTTAATATTGTTTTTTAAAATTTTTTTCTAAAATATGCCAAATTTGTGTACCTCGACATGTTTTGTTTTGGCGATATCTAAGTTACTGATCTACCGATTTTGATGAAATTCCCTGGTGTTTATAGAAAATAAAAAAAATTGTAAAAAAATCGAATTTCGAGTTTTGGCTATATCTCAGTTGTAAGTAGAACACTATTAACATCTAATACCTATACATATTATCTATGTCGGTATGTCGTCTAAAAGCTCATCAAACTTGATTTCAGCATACCGAAATATCATATCTTACGTAACTGTTGTTGCCAAAAGTCTAATCTAAATAGGTCCGCTAAATATTCTCATAAAAGCAACCATTTAATCGGTCCTCTAATTTTAAAGATATATGCATTTAAGTACGACCTCTCTCAAGGTGCGAAATGTTACAATGTTGTGTAATTTCTGACATGTAGACCCAATATATTTAAAACAAGGTTATTCACTAATTCAAGTATTATTCATATATCGCCTAAAAATTAAATGTATGAGTCGTGTTAATTATCAAGATTTGAAACTTTTTCAGATTCGAAAATAAATATACAATGTATAAGTATTTTTGTAGGATTCACATACTTGTAATTGACCAAAAACTCTTTCCACTCTGCACTTTACTTTTGAAGCACCATTGGTGAAGGGTATTTAAGGTTCGGCATAGCCGAACATAGCACTTGTAACGAACAAGTCAAAAAACATTTGTTACTTAGATAAGCAATATTTCAGTCTGGGCCTTTGGTGACTAATTATGTGCTCAAGTTTAACCTGCTCCTAAATATAGTTTAAAAGATAATAGTTATGACGTTTGGGAGTTATTAACTAGCTAGCTAAAAGTCGTGTGTGGGTGGGTCCTTGTCGCTACTATCCGTTTTATCGCACATAAAATCCTTGTATCCTTATACATAATAATTTAGAACTCCCTTGCCTCTGTTATATGGAAAAAAAATGAGAATGGAATTAATCGAAACTGACACTAGGTTCCTAACAAAATATAAATAAACTGCTTTTGGTAAAATTCATGCTACATATACATAATGATTGCTACTTTAAGGTTCCCTAGATAGTTTTTGGGGACCTTCGCCTCGTGACCCTCCCAACCAATGTTTCAGCGGCGAGAAATTTAGCTGAAACCCTCACGTCTATCATCCTATCAGTTTACATATGTAAGAAAAGTCTTAGATATTTATCTATCCATATTTATAACAAACAATTTATTTTAAGTACTAAATCATATTTCCTTTTTTTATAAATATTTATATAATTTTGTATATAAGAAAACAATTTTATATAATACGTAGCAATAAGTTGATTGTTAATGCAAATATGTTCAAAATAACTAACTTGAATTGTTAAGAATTCAAATATACAAATTTTAATGTTGATTGGGATTCTTCCCATTAAAATAAAACAAAAAAATAGAAACAAATCGAAGATCAAAACATAAGAAAAAATCTATCTCAACTTTACAAGAACCGCAATATGTAATGAAAAACAAAAGCAATTTTGTTTTTTTTTTTTTTTTATAAACAAAATGTTGTGAAACATTTGGG
Organism: Stomorhina lunata; assembly: GCA_933228675.1. Lineage (NCBI taxonomy): Eukaryota > Metazoa > Arthropoda > Insecta > Diptera > Rhiniidae > Stomorhina > Stomorhina lunata. Next base: position 85,510,214 of record OW121741.1, on the reverse strand, counting down.
AGAACAATAAATAAGTACTCTTATAATTCAATAATATTTATAAATTGATTTTGCTTCTCAAAGAAATATGCAAACATAATAATTAAAAAAAAAATCAAAATGTTTGATCACTCACCAAACGTAGTTAACATTTATCCAAGTTGCGTGTGATGTGTCTCGGAGGCCTCTTCGAACATACTGCATAGGGATGAATTTTTTTATAACAGAAAAAAAATGATGTTGCATATTTCTAAATCTTAATAATAATTTCATACATAATATGTAGAATGATATACGTAAATATTAATGTAAATTAATGATAAATTGGGGAAATGTTAGGTCAAAATATAAGCAAAGTTTAGTGTTATTGAATATTAAACATTTTGGAATATTCTGTTATGTTTTACATATTGAAACTGGTTAAAATATTATGAAAAATTCAAAAGATTTAAGCAATAAGCACTTTTTTGTTGTATAAATTGAATATTGTTGCATGATTACGAAAGTAAATGATTATGGAATTTTACAAATCGGTCATAGATTTAGGATCTTCACTAATTTGGTTAAATAAAGTAGATTTTAGTTATCTAAATTAGATTATAAATATTATATTGTTGTTGTTAGAGCCTGTGGATAATTATATATGATACGTAGAATGTAGTGTAGAAGTAAATTTAGTTGAAGGTGTTAAATAATAGATGTAAATTACGTTTTAGGTTATGGTGATGTAAAGCAGGTTTAATTTTTAAGTAAATAATTAATAATTTTAGTTCATTTTATATAGATATCATGTATAGATTAAGTTTAGGCAGTTATTTGATGTAATATGTGGGTAAAATACGTGTAAATTAGATGTAAATTGAGTTGTTGGTTATTTTAACATAATAATCTAACGTAAATTAGTTTTAGTTTTTAGGTAATAGACGTAAAGTATATTTTAAGTTCTTATTTAAGTAACTTAAGTAGATATGTAAATTATTGTGTGTAAATGGATAATGTTGGTAATGTTGATGGGTATTTCTGGGACCCTCTATGTGGTTGATGGTTTCTCTTCTTCTTACGGTTTCGGATATTGCTTTTGCTTTAATATTGCTATATACTGCTTCTCACTAAAAATCTTGTTTTGAGAACGATGTATACTATCGGTTCCAGCAGTGACGTCACAAAATAAATAAAACGCAATATCACCAATGTTCTTTTGCTTATGATGAGAACACATTCCCAGACGACAGTGCTGGTCAAAATAAGGTGAATCATAAACGACCATGCAAATTTCACTTTCGATATATAATTTACAAAATCTAATAAAGTAGAGCACAATTATAACACTTGCGTAATTAATATAATTAATCATTTTTACCTTGAGAATTGTGTAATTTTTCTAAGATCACGTTGTCGAGAATGGAATGATTTTTACAAGGAGAATTTTGTAGAAAGTTTCTTGAAATCTAGTGGGAATCAGAGTAGAATATTGGAAGTCTTCCTTTAAGAAAAAGAACCTCATGGGTCCTCGCGACTTTCGACTTTCTACGCAAAATAATCTTATTTAGAATTTCACACTTAAATTAATGAAAGTTAATTATACCTCTTTTTTTTCCACTTTTGTTAAAATCTTTAAATTTATTGAAATATATTTTAAATGATTAGGTCCAAACTCGTTTCTTATGTTATAAATTTTATCACTTTTAAAAAATCTTACTTTTGAATAATATATTTAAAACATTCAGAGCGTCTGAATGGTTCGAGTGTTTAAAGTAAAAAGAAAGATTTTGGAAACCACGAGACAAACTTTACTTTGGGTAATGTATGTAAATGTATACTGTTATATGAGGTATATAATATCTATTCTTTTACAAAAATTACTTTGTGGCAGCGTTACCAAACTTACAATAACCTATTGTTTTACACACTATGTTTACACATGGATGACATGAGATAAACAATGTAAAATATTGAATAAATAAATTTTCCATACTTTTTCTTCTTAATAAAATACTTAAGTACAATATAGCATAAATATATGTAAAATAAATTAATAATCCGAAATATTATAGAAAAAAAAATACAAATTTAAGTTTTCATCCAATTCTAAGAATAGGAAACTTTCGCGAATTTTACACATTCAATACCACAGATTAAGAGGAAAATTTTTAAAGAAATTTAAACAGTAAAAACAAATTAATTAAGGTCAAATCGTTCACTACAAACCGCATAATATTTGCATCTTATGCGAAAATATTAGGAGGAAACAAAATGATTTTAAGGTCTTAAGTCCTTAGCATGAAATGTGCCCACTATTTTTCCATTTTCGTCCTCTAAAACATAGTAGTTTTGTCCAACTTTTTCTCGAATCTTTGATTTTATATATAATGGTGACAGTTTGGAGTTAAACTTTTTTTCCGCGTTACTCTGGGCAAAATTTTTCCTAAAGACATATTGACCAACGGAGTAAGAAATCGGCCTAGCTCGTAGGTTATATTGATGTTGGTTTGTATTATAGGCATCAGTAATTCGTTTTTGTAAATCTTTACGTAATAATGCAAGATTGTCTTCTCTAGGTAGTGGGTTAACATTTTAATTTAATAAATGCAGATTTTTCAAAAGTTTGTAAGAAGATCCATGCGTTATCATATCCATTCCAAAAACAGCATAATATGGAGATGTTTTGATAGAGCTATGGATAGATTTTCTTAACGAACAACTAATTGAGCTAAGGTTCTCGTCCCATAAGGTCTGGTCTTGTTTAAGATATGTACGAATGCCCGCGATTAATGACCGATTCACTCTTTCGGATGCATTAGATTGTGGTGAGTAAAGAGCTGTGTATATGTGATTGATTCCTAGTTTTGTGAAAAATGAGTTTAGTTCATTAGACTTAAACTGTGAACCATTGTCACTAACTATATATTCTGGAACACCATATATATGAAATATGTGTTCTAATAAAAATGATTGTATGGCAAGAGATGTAAATTTACGCATTGGACAAAGCCAATGAAATTTAGTAAGATGGTCTAGTACAATCAACAATCCTATGTGACCACGCTTACTTTTCGGGTAAGGTCCTAGTAAGTCTATATAAAGACGTTGAAATGGACGAGTGGATATAATCGCTTTTCCCATTTCTGGCCTCGTTAAAAAGTTTGGGGCTTTAGTGGTCTTACATATTTCACAAAGTCTAACAAAATTACGAACGTCACTAACGATACCTGGCCAAAAGAAATGCCGACGTATTAAGTCTAACGTTTTCGACATTCCACCATGAGCGGAAATAGCAGAGTTGTGGGCTCTTTCTATGACAGAGTTTCGTAAGTTTTTAGGAACCCAAAGCTTCCAAGCTTTTTGATGATCAAGTTCGTCACCATTATAGTGATCAACCCGAATATAAACGAACTTATCACATATCTTTATGTCAGGATATTTCGAAGGGTTTTCAATAATTCTGCCTTTCAATTCCACATAGTCCTTGTCTTCGAAATGTTCGGAGTCCAAGTCGATTTCAGGTTCAGCTAGCTCGACAGCGGAAACTTCATCACAGTGTAACCGAGAGAGAGAGTCAGGCACAACATGATCCTTTCCTTTTCTGTGGCTAATTTTAAAAGAATAACCTTGAAGTTTAAAGACCCAACGAGCAAGTCTGCCGGTCAATTCCGTTTGTTTCATAAGCCAAACTAAGCTCGAATGGTCTGTGATTACCTCAAATTCTTGCATTTCGATATAACAGCGAAATCTGTGAATGGCCTCTATTGCTGCAAGACACTCTCTTTCGGTCACACTGTAATTGCGTTGGGCAGTATTTAACTTTTTGGACATGAACGCGATGGGTTTTTCATTTCCGTTGTCGTCTAACTGGACTAAAACTGCACCAATACCAAAGTTACTTGCATCGCAATGAATGTAAAATTTTTTACTAAAATCAGGGTTTGAAAGAACTGGAGCCGTAGTCAATAAAGTTTTTATCTCTTCAAATGCTTTCTGAGCCTCTACTGTCCAAACAAATTTTTTCTTGGTCGAAAGGACTTCGGTAATTGGGAATACTATTGAAGAAAAATTCGAAATAAATCTTCGATACCATCCAGCAAGACCTAAAAATCCACGGACTTGTTTGATGTTTTTTGGAACAGGCCACGAAAGAATGGATTCTATTTTTTCAGGATCGGTTTTAATTCCACCGTTTCCGATAACATAACCAAGGTATTTGGTTTCAGTTACACAAAACCGTGACTTTTCAATATTGAGGGTCAAATTAGCCTTTCGGAATTGCTCAGCAATTCGTACTAATAGAGATAAATGAGTGGGAAAATCTTCGGAAACGATTACAAGATCGTCCAAGTATCCAAAGACACAATGTTTTAGATCAGGCGGAATCAATGAGTCCATTAATCGGCACATAGTTTGAGGTGCGTTACAAAGCCCGAATGGCATGACCCGAAATTGATAAAGCGGTCTACCAGGGATTGTAAATGCGGTCAGAGCTTTGGACTGATCAGCTAAGCCGATCTGCCAATACGCATCTTTTAAATCTAACTTAGATATTAAGTTAGCTTTGGGAAGTCGTGCAAAGATACCTTCTATACTGGGTAGAGGATACGCATCTTTCATTGTCACTTGATTTACCTTACGGGCATCAAGGCAAAGACGTACTTTGTGAGGTTTAACAACCAACCTCATCGGAGAACTCCATGGGGACGATGATTCTTCAATAACTCCTAAGGCAAGCATTCTGTCAACTTCTTTATAGAGCAACTTCTCCACAGCTGGGGAGACTGGATAAAATCTTTGTTTTATAGGCGTGGCATCACCAACGTCTATTTTATGCTCTATTAGGCTAGTTTTTCCAAGACCTTGCTTTTCAAAGCTGGGGAATAATGCTATAATGGCTTCTAATTGAGAAGTTTGACAAGAGGTTAAAGGAAATTTTTGAGAATCTGGACTTAAATTTTCTAAATCAATGGATAAAACTTCGGATGTTTTTCTACAATCGGACAAATCAGACGGACTACTACTAACAATTGCATTTTCAAACAAATCGGACGCTAAAGAAAAACATTTCCAAAAATCTAAACCTAATATTAAGTTTTGAGTTAAAGATGGTACAATCCATAATTTCATTTTACAAACTTGGTTTTTAAACTTTACATCCGTGTCAATATATCCTAATACTTTTTGAAATTTTCCATCAGCCGTTTTTACATTAGAGTTTATTCTCTGAAACTGTGGTAAATTCGAAAAATCACTTTTGGCTAGATCACTACCAATGCAACTTATATTTGCACCGGTGTCAAGAAGACCAAGCGGTGTAAAATTTAAAAATTTTACTCTAGCGTAAAATCTTCTATCATCAATGTTATTTATAACAGAGGATACAATACATTCACGTGTCAATTTTCGGTATTTGAAAAAGTTGCGTAATCTAAGCGTTGACCGTTTAGGCTTCTTTTTCGGACAAAGCAATATCGAAGAAACGGAAAATAGTTGATTGCGTTTGGCAATATAATCTTTATATCTTTCATGATATGGTCTAATGGGATACAAAATCTTATCATTATTAAAATTATGAGCCTGATTACGTTGTAAAATTTTAATAGATCCTGAATTTTGGGCGATTTTTTTTGAAAAACTGGAATTTTTTGTAATATCCGGGGTTTTGGACAAATCTGGGTAAATTGTATAATCTGGTGTTTTGGTCAAATCTGATTTAAAGTCTAAATTTTCATTTAGGGAAATTTTTGTTGGGGTACATGATGGTTTAAGTTTTTTGAAATAGTATTGTTTTTAGACATGCATTTGGGACACTGTGGACGATATGTATTTTTGGTACCACATCCATAACAAAATATTGTCCTGTTTCCAAGGCAATCTTGCCAATGGTGACCTACATCATCACAGTTCCAGCATTTAGATACATATGACTTTTGTTCAATGGCATCTACTGACATATCATTACTAGGGGAATTTTGAACTTCGGGGTCTGGAAAATCTAATTCTGCTAAATTTCTTCTAGGATAGCTTGGGGTAAATGTTTTCGAAGAGCTACTTCTTCGAAAGAATTCATCATTCATAAGATTTTCGCGCATCTGCACCAATTTCCTCAAATGAGCGATCGAATAGATCGGAACATATAGAAGTTCGTGGCGAATATCTGGACGAAGATTCTTAGTCAAAATTTCTATCAACTCATTTTCGGGAAGTGGTTTATCTAAACGGTCTACAATTGCAGATACTGCGTCAAAAAATGCGTCAAACGATTCTCCTACCCTCATTTTTCTATTTCTGAGTTCTTCTCTCAACTCAAAACTAGATTTGAAATCCTTATACTGGTACTTAATTGCGGAGCAAAATTCATTCCATTGTATATTATCTACCTGTTTATGGTAACGCCAGTACCACTCACGGGCTTTACCGGACAATAAAATGTGTAAATTTTTGCAGATAATTGCAAAATCATTATTAAAATTGTCAGCTGTAAGTGAACGAATTCGATATAGAAATTCTTCGACATTTAATCCGTTTGGAGATCCGTCAAACTTCAGATTCCAATTTTGAATCACTGAAGTTATTTTATCTGAACGTATATTATAGTTTTCGGAATTTAAGTTAGAATGAAAAGATATAGGATTTACGTTATTTGTTTGTAGTGGTACAAAATTAGGAGATTGTGGTAAGCCATTAGAATTTGGTTGTTGGCCTGCTCTTCTAGGAAGAGACGATGGCGGTTGTTGACGTGACTGTGTTGAATTCTGTGAATTGTTTGAAGTAATATTTAAATTGTTCAAAATGCGAGTAACACTCGATTCGATTAACTGAGTCAATTGAGAAGGATCGATAGCCACAATATTAGGGTTATTAACCAAATTACGTATAGGAGTAAAATTTTGTGTGTTTTCTACTTCCTCAACTTGACTAACATTAGAAATAAGATCTTGAGAACAAGCAGCATTTTCGTAAAACAAATTTTTGGTGACATTTCTTGTATTATATCTTTTTGACATTGCACCACGGCCTTTTCCTCGGACATTACCTTTGGAACCGGGATTTTGTCGAGTATTATTTTGAATGCTAAATTTCTTAAGATCAGCCAGATCACATGCTCTATGACATTCTGGGCATTCAGCCGAAAGTGAAAGATGTCTTTCAATACAGTCTTTATGAAACACATGATTACAGTTAGTAATAATGAGACACTCGTGCGTTTCAAGCATATAATCTTTACACAGGCTACATTGGACTTCACCAAGATTAACAGCAGATGCTGAAGCTGGTGGCGGAGTACGTTCCAGCGACATTTTGAAAAAATTTACAGAATAATCTTGACAAAAAATTTTTTGTAAAATAATTAAGAATTTGGTTTTATTTTATATATAATTAAAAAGGGTAAAAAAAAAAATTTCAGAGATTTGCTTTTTTAATAAATATATGTATAACTAAAATTCAAAATAACTGTGAGAGTTAACAAGGTTTTCACCAATATCATATTATAACTTTCTTACATATTGGATATAAACTGAGTAGGATGACAAAATGATCATTCAAACGAATGAGCATGTTTATAGCAATATTATATGTAGATGCGAAAAAAAACTATGGGATTGACTACTAAAAATTAATACTTAGTAATATCGAACAAAACTGTATGCTAAACTTTCAACCAAAACTAATCAGGTGGATATATAAATGCAGTCAGCGAAATTTACATAATTTCCTGGCCTAATTAGGATACCTTTATTTAGTTCAAATAGTATTAAATAACTAAAGATAATAGTCAACTTTAAACAAATGATAAACTTTAAGAGATAGTTTCAGAGATATATAAAAAGTAACTTTAAGTGAATTATCGGTCGTCTTACTCGAACTTGTCAATCGTCAAATAAACGAAAATCCTGAAAATTATTAAAGTTTATTTTATACAAACTTTCACTGCTTATTAAAATTGAACTTTTGTTAAAATAAATGAAACACAAGAGATTTGGGGATTTGGAGCCTTTCAAGGAAAAATATGAAACCTTTTCGGGAATATCAAACCTTTTCGGGAATATCAAACCTTTTCGGGCCCCACGTTGGGCGCCAATTATGTAACGAACAAGTCAAAAAACATTTGTTACTTAGATAAGCAATATTTCAGTCTGGGCCTTTGGTGACTAATTATGTGCTCAAGTTTAACCTGCTCCTAAATATAGTTTAAAAGATAATAGTTATGACGTTTGGGAGTTATTAACTAGCTAGCTAAAAGTCGTGTGTGGGTGGGTCCTTGTCGCTACTATCCGTTTTATCGCACATAAAATCCTTGTATCCTTATACATAATAATTTAGAACTCCCTTGCCTCTGTTATATGGAAAAAAAATGAGAATGGAATTAATCGAAACTGACACTAGGTTCCTAACAAAATATAAATAAACTGCTTTTGGTAAAATTCATGCTACATATACATAATGATTGCTACTTTAAGGTTCCCTAGATAGTTTTTGGGGACCTTCGCCTCGTGACCCTCCCAACCAATGTTTCAGCGGCGAGAAATTTAGCTGAAACCCTCACGTCTATCATCCTATCAGTTTACATATGTAAGAAAAGTCTTAGATATTTATCTATCCATATTTATAACAAACAATTTATTTTAAGTACTAAATCATATTTCCTTTTTTTATAAATATTTATATAATTTTGTATATAAGAAAACAATTTTATATAATACGTAGCAATAAGTTGATTGTTAATGCAAATATGTTCAAAATAACTAACTTGAATTGTTAAGAATTCAAATATACAAATTTTAATGTTGATTGGGATTCTTCCCATTAAAATAAAACAAAAAAATAGAAACAAATCGAAGATCAAAACATAAGAAAAAATCTATCTCAACTTTACAAGAACCGCAATATGTAATGAAAAACAAAAGCAATTTTGTTTTTTTTTTTTTTTATAAACAAAATGTTGTGAAACATTTGGGAGAACAATAAATAAGTACTCTTATAATTCAATAATATTTATAAATTGATTTTGCTTCTCAAAGAAATATGCAAACATAATAATTAAAAAAAAAATCAAAATGTTTGATCACTCACCAAACGTAGTTAACATTTATCCAAGTTGCGTGTGATGTGTCTCGGAGGCCTCTTCGAACATACTGCATAGGGATGAATTTTTTTATAACAGAAAAAAAATGATGTTGCATATTTCTAAATCTTAATAATAATTTCATACATAATATGTAGAATGATATACGTAAATATTAATGTAAATTAATGATAAATTGGGGAAATGTTAGGTCAAAATATAAGCAAAGTTTAGTGTTATTGAATATTAAACATTTTGGAATATTCTGTTATGTTTTACATATTGAAACTGGTTAAAATATTATGAAAAATTCAAAAGATTTAAGCAATAAGCACTTTTTTGTTGTATAAATTGAATATTGTTGCATGATTACGAAAGTAAATGATTATGGAATTTTACAAATCGGTCATAGATTTAGGATCTTCACTAATTTGGTTAAATAAAGTAGATTTTAGTTATCTAAATTAGATTATAAATATTATATTGTTGTTGTTAGAGCCTGTGGATAATTATATATGATACGTAGAATGTAGTGTAGAAGTAAATTTAGTTGAAGGTGTTAAATAATAGATGTAAATTACGTTTTAGGTTATGGTGATGTAAAGCAGGTTTAATTTTTAAGTAAATAATTAATAATTTTAGTTCATTTTATATAGATATCATGTATAGATTAAGTTTAGGCAGTTATTTGATGTAATATGTGGGTAAAATACGTGTAAATTAGATGTAAATTGAGTTGTTGGTTATTTTAACATAATAATCTAACGTAAATTAGTTTTAGTTTTTAGGTAATAGACGTAAAGTATATTTTAAGTTCTTATTTAAGTAACTTAAGTAGATATGTAAATTATTGTGTGTAAATGGATAATGTTGGTAATGTTGATGGGTATTTCTGGGACCCTCTATGTGGTTGATGGTTTCTCTTCTTCTTACGGTTTCGGATATTGCTTTTGCTTTAATATTGCTATATACTGCTTCTCACTAAAAATCTTGTTTTGAGAACGATGTATACTATCGGTTCCAGCAGTGACGTCACAAAATAAATAAAACGCAATATCACCAATGTTCTTTTGCTTATGATGAGAACACATTCCCAGACGACAGTGCTGGTCAAAATAAGGTGAATCATAAACGACCATGCAAATTTCACTTTCGATATATAATTTACAAAATCTAATAAAGTAGAGCACAATTATAACACTTGCGTAATTAATATAATTAATCATTTTTACCTTGAGAATTGTGTAATTTTTCTAAGATCACGTTGTCGAGAATGGAATGATTTTTACAAGGAGAATTTTGTAGAAAGTTTCTTGAAATCTAGTGGGAATCAGAGTAGAATATTGGAAGTCTTCCTTTAAGAAAAAGAACCTCATGGGTCCTCGCGACTTTCGACTTTCTACGCAAAATAATCTTATTTAGAATTTCACACTTAAATTAATGAAAGTTAATTATACCTCTTTTTTTTCCACTTTTGTTAAAATCTTTAAATTTATTGAAATATATTTTAAATGATTAGGTCCAAACTCGTTTCTTATGTTATAAATTTTATCACTTTTAAAAAATCTTACTTTTGAATAATATATTTAAAACTTTCAGAGCGTCTGAATGGTTCGAGTGTTTAAAGTAAAAAGAAAGATTTTGGAAACCACGAGACAAACTTTACTTTGGGTAATGTATGTAAATGTATACTGTTATATGAGGTATATAATATCTATTCTTTTACAAAAATTACTTTGTGGCAGCGTTACCAAACTTACAATAACCTATTGTTTTACACACTATGTTTACACATGGATGACATGAGATAAACAATGTAAAATATTGAATAAATAAATTTTCCATACTTTTTCTTCTTAATAAAATACTTAAGTACAATATAGCATAAATATATGTAAAATAAATTAATAATCCGAAATATTATAGAAAAAAAATACAAATTTAAGTTTTCATCCAATTCTAAGAATAGGAAACTTTCGCGAATTTTACACATTCAATACCACAGATTAAGAGGAAAATTTTTAAAGAAATTTAAACAGTAAAAACAAATTAATTAAGGTCAAATCGTTCACTACACACTCTTACTTGTTTAAAATAATGGCTGAAAAATTTTTAAATGCAATAATGAATATTGCTAAAATTGCGCATATTTCATTAAATTATAAAATTAAATCAAAATGTCTACAAAAGAAACAGCTGCTTACGAGTGATGCCAATATCGCATTACGATTTATATTTTGACAGAAATTACATAAATCCTTTTTAGCAATCAACCTCCGATATCAACGATTTTCAAGTACCTGATAGTATATATAAATCAAAAAATTCTAATAGAAAGATTTTAGTGGAATCGCTTATAGTTTGAGAGTTATGAGCTTTTTAAATTTTAAGAATTATAGAGCATAACTTTAGAAGCTTATATCCGATATTAACTTTTTTGGTATCAAACAAAAGCTACTAAAAATACTTTTCAAATGATATATTTTCTTCCGATTTATAATGGATTAAGAGCCCATATCCTAAAAACTTATTTTTGCAACCGATTTTTTTTTTTATAAAAATACGCATATCTTAAAACAACATTTTATACAGAATATATGGGCTTTTATATAACCTAAACTACGTAGCTCTAGCACATAAAACGTGTGAGTTATGACGGTTTAAAAATTAACATCTTAAAAATGTACTTAACTTCTTAAAAATGTACTTTTATTTATATAAATATAAGTTTTTATATCATATAAATATTTATCACATATTATCATATACATTTGGTAGATATATTAATTTTTTCTTTTAATTTCCTTCATCGTAATTATCGTAAATAAAGTTAAGTCTAAACCACTTAACTTCGCTCATTTATTTCAATATTCTATGATGTTGACAGCACTAAATCTGTTATTATCGCCAATAAAAATAGAAATTAGTTTAATCATGGCTACAGCTACAACGGTGGTTGGTAGTCGTGTAGCTGTGCCGACGCTAAAAAATTTATTCCCTTTTGAATGCGTGTAACCTAATTTTGGCAGGTTGTAGCCCGTAGCCTGTAGCCGTGATTGTGTTTCTAGCATTGTCAAAAAAGAATTTTCGATTAAATTGACTTATGGTGATTAACTTATATGTTACATGAAGCCATAACATTTCATACAACATTTTTTTGAAATTCTACTCTGTAAGATTTTCTGACTATGAATCCTCATAGCAAACATTCTCAGCTACTCGCCCATACTTCATTTGTCATCCTACGTTGCTTTATTTCCAAGGAATCTGGAATCCTTCCTTAACATAATCCCGCACATGATAAAAGAAATTAGTAAGGTATAACCAAGGTAGATTATAATGAAGGTAATTCCACTTCAGGTTACTAAATTTAATTTCACTTTCTGACAGTTTTAAGGGTTCTGACATTTCAATAAAAATAAAGCTACCATATTATGTTAAGTTTTCCCTTTTTTTCTGTCGGTGCGCCTACAATATGAGTTATGTGTAAAAATTTAAATACATTTCATCCCATGTGTATCTTCTTATCTAACAGTTTAACATTATTTTACTAGTTCTTAGAGAAATAATGTAGGATAGTATATAATGACTATACATATTAAATACAATATTGATTAACTATATTGATGTTATAGGTATTAAGGAAAAAAACATAAAGCCGATATTGAAGTCGCAGGGACCATTTGAAGTTTCATAAATTCATTTTAAAATTTTGAAAATATAAATATAATTTTATACATAAAAATAAATTTTTTCTCTCACAATTGCAAATCAACTCCAAGCGTAGAAATTATGGATTTAAGTGCATCGTCATTGTTTGTAATTGGTGTAGGTTCTTGCAATGCAGAAATTACTGAATTTTAGCTGCAAACTATTATGTGCCATGGGAGAAGATATTGATGCTGAGATGACTTAGCGTTCGTTTGGCAATCTTTGCGTTATTGCGAGCCCTGTATAAGACGATCTGTACCATTGCCTGACTTAATATTTTAGATACCTTGAGTAAGTTTTTTCACGACAGTGATGCTGAGTAGGTCACAATGCCATCTTCGCAATGGGTCTCGTTGGTGCTGGCTCTAATAATAATCGTTTGGCTGTTATTTTGCGCCAATTGGCCTAATATCATTCACCTCTTATGGTTCGTATCGCTCAGTTTTAAACTCATGTGATAAATCCCATGGCTGTGTCTGCCTTTATGGTCACTTAGGTATCTTTGTTAGATGTTAAAAACCTCATTTTGGGTAGCAGTCATTATCGGTACTGCTTGGTGCCTGACATGCAGGCCCGTATGCTACTTTCGATGAAACTTATAATCAATTGCGTTGGTATGGCCATTGATGTTGTGGGACTTTTAACTACGGAAGAACGTGCCGAATTGACACAGAAGAATATATAACACTAGCACCAATTATGGAACTTTGTAATGTAAAAGTGATCAAATTAAATATCGCTTAATTTATAATTTTATTGTAAACTAAATTATACATTGTGTTTATTCACTTATAATATAACTTATAAGATATAAGATATAACTTATAAGATATAGTATAAATTATAAGATTAATTCATTAAAATAATCTGTAATTGGCTCTTTAATTATATTACCCGAGATCATTCACGTCAAAAATTGGCGATAATAAAATAATTAAAAATTTTTAATAAAAATTCTTAAATGAAGATATTTTCAAGGTAAATGTAATTAACAATTTTGTTTCTTGCAATAATAATTTGCTGTTATATCAAAGATATCCAGAGGACGACATCATAGACCTATTACTATTTGCAGACGTTCGCAACAAAACGTAATAATTCCACTTTTTGAAAAAAATGTAGCTTTTGTTTATGTATAATTTATATTGTCACATTACACATTTTTTTAAAAAAATTCCAAAAAAAAGAAAAAACTTTTTTATAATGTGGTAACGTTATATTTGATATGACGTCGAAATACAAATTTCAAAAACCCTTATTAAAATTTAATGAAAGCAAGTGAAATTACCTTCAATATATATGCCTTGGGTATAACCGTTCTCTCTTTTGTCAGCCATATTAACTTTCTGACGTTTGATCGAATTATTATTTTCTTTTCTCAAATTATGCTACCATACTACTTTTGAAAATCCCAGTTTCTGTTTGCTATTATACTATAAACACAATCACGACTGCAGGCTACGGGCTACAACCTGTTAAAATTAGAATAGATTCATTCAAATAGAGATAATTTTTTAAGCGTCGACATAGCCACACGACTACCGACTACCGTTGTAGACGTAGGCAAAAAATATATATACATTTTATATATAATATAAATGTGTATATTTATATAACTCTAACTCAATAAAAGTAAAATTTTACGCTGTCATAACTAACACGCTACATATGCTAGAGCTAAGTAGTTTATGTTATATAAAAGTCCAGTATATCCTGTATAAAATTCATTATATAAAAGACCATACTTATGTATATATTATTTTAAGATATGCTAATTTTTATAACCAAAGTCGGTTGTAAAAATAAGTTTTGAGTAAATATATGAGCTCTTAATCTTTATAAATCGGAAGAATGTATATCATTTGAATGATACTTTCAGTAGCTTTTGTTTGATATACCAGTTTATATCGGATATAAACTTCTAAAGTTATGCCGTATAATTTTTGAAAATTAAAAAGCCCATAATTCTCATACTATAAAAGATCACACCAAAATCTATCTATAAGAACATATTTGAAGATACGTTTTTAAAATAAAATTCTGGTGAAAATACAATTTTCAATCCCAAAAAGAAGCTGAAGAAACTGTAACATAAATTATACAAAAATATATTACACAAAAATACCTTAAATATATTATGACAAAATTGAATTGTCTCAAGTCTTCTTTTCCTTGTGCAGGATCCGCTAAACTTAATAAAATAAGTTTTAACATTACACATTATACGTTAAAAATTTCCTGATAATAATATTCCCATTTCTCACATGTGGCAACGACTTAATAATTGTTTACAAAAAACATATTTCAAATATTTCGCATTTACTTCAAAATTTTTTTTTGTAAGAGAGAACGGTTATACCTTACAATTTTTTTGTCATGATCCCACATACGAAATTTTTAAAAAAATCTTAATAACTCCTACCAACTTCCTCTGTTAAATATTCTGACTATGGATCCTCAAAGAAAACCATTCTCAGCTACGCGGCATCTCATTTGTCCGCCCACGTTGCCTTATTTCCAAGGAATCTGGAATCCTCCCTTAACATAATCCCACATATGAAATTTTTTAAAAATCTCAATTACTTCTACTAACTGGTTCGTTGGATACTTGCCATACCTCACATATGAATTTTTTTGAAAATAGATTAATAACGCCTAGCAATCTCAGGTTGTCAGCTACAACCTGATACCGCATAGTCCACGTTGCACTATTTCCTGGGAATTTGCTATCCGCCCTTAGCATAGTCTCACATTTTATATTTTGGAAAACTGTCAATAGCTCCTACCAACCCACTCTGTTAGAGGTTCTGACTATGGGTACCCATAGACAACATCCCCAGCTACAAAAAAATTGAAAGTTCCCATCCTTGCATTTCATTCCTCGTGCCATTAGTCTATTTTCACACCAGTCAGGTTTGGCTAATCAAGTCTTGAGTTTATATGAGAAAAAGCTGACAGAGTTGAAATTGAACCTTGACCGTACTATCAGTTTACGAAAATTTGTATGAAGTTTTAGGAAAATAAAATTACAACTGATGAATAAAAGGTTCGTGTGTAAACGTAAATGCAAGTTCAAAGGAACTGATCAAACTGATCAAGTAAAACTGATTTGTGTGAAACAGAACTTAAGGAAAAAAACTGAACACTAATGAAAAAATGTTCTTGTGTGAACGTGATTGCAGGTTCAAAAGAAATCTGATCTGTGTGAAACAGCACTTAATTTTGATATCAATGTTGCCAATGTACGTTTGTAAAAAGACAGAAGACCAAAAATATGTCAATAAATCTAAAGTCAAAAAACCGTCCCAATAAAAATTTGCTTATGTTTTATTCATTTTTTTTTAACAAAGGCCAGTTAAACTATGACGGCTTTTAACGAATTTTGGAACATCAGTTGAAGAAGAGATAGGCTTTTAGAGAAATGTTTTAGGACGTATCCATCGGTAGCACAGTGGGCCCTACAGTGAACCCAAGTCCCCTTGCTGTGCTTTATGTGCCTTGGAGTTTTAAACTCCATCTAGTCAATCTTCCATTAAGGTCCTGCTGTCTCATGAGCCACTTCAAACTGAAATGGTCTGTAATAACAGTGAAGTCCATCAGCTCGATGTATTGGCGGAATTTTTCAATTGCCAATACAACAGCTAGACAATCCTTTACGGTGTTTGAGTAATTTCTCTGAAATCGTGAATTTACAGATAGCAGCAGATCGCAATATCTGCTACCAAGGAAATATAGATTCCAATTAAAATGACTCGGTCTTATAGTCCAGAATATACCTTGTCTAAATACCGTTTGTTTCGATCAATGAACTCATTGCAATTTTCAATTTCAATATTTCTGAGGTCTAAATTGTTCTGAACAAAGTTTAATTGTACTTGTGTTTTATAAAGACTTTTTTAAAAATTTATTAATTTATCTTAGGATCATGTCTTATCTCAGAGTATAAATTTGTTATTACAGAACTTTCAGTTGTCGGCCACTGTTAAAAGTCACTTACTTCAAAACTAATTACTCTACAGCCAATAAAAGTAAATGGCTGTGCTTTAAAAATTGTATATTGATTTAAGAGTCTTCGATATTAATTATTTTACAATGCCTGCTTTTCTTTTGATCAATTTTTATGAGCTTTTTTATATTTAAAAAAAATTTAAAGCATAATTACTTGGTAATTTATTTCAAAAAAGGTAAGTGGAATTAGTAATAGGAACAAATAAACGATAAAAGATAAAGACAACTGAAATTGGCATTTAACATATTTCACTTACATATTTACTTAACAAATTTTTATTATACCATTTACTCAGTCATTTACTCATCACAATAAATATTCTGATATTCTGATATTCCTGGTATTCTTTCTTTACATTTGCTAACATTTGTCTATCTGTCGGTGGGTCCGTCTCTTCATAATGTATAATTTATCTAGCCATTGTTTTCGCTATATAGAATTCATTAAAACAAAAACAAAAGATTAACAGGATTCACTGTTTAAACAAGAGGGGAAACACAAACATACAAAAATGTCAATTATATAGAAATCACTCATTAAATGACATTAAACGAAGTGAAATGACAACAATGACAAAAAAAAAACATAAAAGGGTTGAGTAATAATAAATATTGTGTTAATGACATAAACAAAGTTGGTCGGGTTTCTACAGGTCGTTTGAAAAATATTTAGTATTTTTTGAGCTATTTCATATTAACCAAAAACCCCTCCCAGATAACCTGTGTATTTTGGCAAAATATTCTTTTATTTCCTTACTTTGGCAACAATAACACAGATACCACAAAAAAGCCAACTTTCCAGAAAATTTTTATGTTGGACATCGAATCGAACAAGACAATTGTGGATGGACAGACTTTAGCATTAAGAAACTGTAACTGAAACGTAATGAAACCGCATTATCAACCAACCAAACAATCAACTTCTATTATCGTTGTGTGGCAACTTTGTTTATTTTGAAAAATAAGAAGAGGAGGAAAAGGAAGAAAGAACAATGTCATTATGGCATAATATTGAATTTAACTTAAATGAAACTTAAGTGAATATTTTCAACATAGAAAGCAAATGAAATATCTATTATCTTTTTTCATACGTAGAAAAACATTAGAGAAACGCAAAAAAAGGTCTATAAAGAATTTCATCATTAAGGAAAGGGTTTGGGTGTAAACAAAACATGTTTGATGACACAAGTAGAAAAAAAAGTTGTCTACATTACAACGAGACATTAGGGAGATGTCGAAAATGTCTAAATTCCTCCCTATAGGGAGGTAAAAATTATAATTAAGTTTGTAAGACACCCACTTATCATCAATTAGTATTAACTTCAACAATTTTCCTAAAAGTACAC
The DNA here is from genome assembly GCA_933228675.1 of Stomorhina lunata. Classification (NCBI taxonomy): domain Eukaryota; kingdom Metazoa; phylum Arthropoda; class Insecta; order Diptera; family Rhiniidae; genus Stomorhina; species Stomorhina lunata. The sequence continues at coordinate 85,492,118 of OW121741.1, read as the reverse complement.
CTTCCTTTGCTCCAGATATATCCGAGGTAGCAACAAGCGTGTATAGATTTAATACAAATTGTATACAAATTTCGTCATCATAGCTACTACAGATAAAAAATAATTTAGTCGTTTCCGGGATATTTAAGAGGTTTCCGGTGGTGAACGTTATATAGCAGCTATGCAAAACTAGCTGACCCTGCAAACGTTGTTCTGTCTTCGATGTGGTTGAAGAGGAAACGTTGTTTTGTCATTGAATGATCATGCCCAGAACATCAAGAGCGCCCGACTTCTCAATATGTATACCATCTATGATACAGATGTGAACCGCCGTGGTGTGGCATGTTAGTCATCCGCATAGCATACAAGAGGGCCCAAGTACAATCCCTGCCAGACTCACATGAAAAAAAAATATTTCATAAAAGCGGCAGTTCACCTCATAACTCAGCTAGCCACTGGTTATTGAGTATTAGGCTATGTAAAACTTCTCTAACTAATGCATTTGCCGCTCGGAGTCGGCGTTGAAACGTAGGTCCCTTTCAATGAGTCTAAAAATAGAATCGGATGCAGCTCATTGTCTGAGAAAAGTACCCCTTGTTCCAATTGGAATGTTGTCGGGGAATTATATATATATATATATATATATATATATATATATATATATATATATACATGTATTGGCATAGTTTCAGATACTCTTTTAAGCCCAGGCAGTGGTTGATCGCTTTCGAGCAAGCGTAAATTTCTTCTTCTTCTGGGCCTCAGAATTAGTTTCAATTATCAGGATGTTCTTGGCACTTCCAAAATTTTTGATTATCCCTTGGAGTAGTATATTCTGTAATGTTGTTTCTTTCTTTCTTCTTTCACTTGCCATTGTAGTAGCGATAGAACAGTAAAACACATCCCACATTGCAACGATGCTCTAGTGAATCTATAATGCTGGCTACGCTACTGTCACCTTCGCTCTCTCCTGTACGCGGTCGAGAAACTCCAAAATAGACTTTGAAGCACCGGACCATACATGAGAGTTGTATTCCATCTTTGGTCGAATGTAAGTGGAAGATCAGATGGGATGAAGTACACCTTACACGATTAAGAAAACCGAGGCATTTAAATGCTTCTTTCGACACATTAAGGATGTGTCGAGTCCAACGGACATCGCACTGTATTTTCATGCCCAGAACATCAAGAGCTTATGATTCCTTAATATTAATACCACCCATTGTTACAGATGAAGCAACATTGTCATTTATATGTTAACATACAACATTGGGTTTTCCCAGCATTAAAATCCACCCTGTTAAAACGGCCCCATTCAAAAATTAGAATTAAGTCCGAATTTAACGTATCATTCATGTTTTGTCTATTGGCTTCTATTTCCAAGAGACATGGCCTATAATTAAATGAGTACGAATGGCAAATGTTGCTATCATCTGCGAAAGAGTAGATAGGATTGGAAGTAAGACATAGAAGATCATTTAGAAATATAAGAAAAAGAGTAGAAGAAAGAACGGATCCTTGTGGTACCCCTGAGTTAATTTTGAACTCGTTGGATGATATCCCATCTATAACAACTCTTATAGAGCGATTTTTTAGAAAGCTCGACATAAATCGAGATAAGTTATTTCCGACACCAAAAGAAATAAGTTTTGATATAAGTGCATCAAACGCCTTGGTAATAACTAGAGCAACAACCTTATTTTCGCCAAAACGGTGAATTGAACGGCACCACTTTGCGGATAGAAAAACTAGTAAGTCTCCTTAGAGCGTCACCTACATAATCCATACTGTTACGTTTTTCCTTTAACCCTTATACATTCCTTGGGTCAATTTGACCCAATTTTGTTTTTCAAACGCAAAATTATCTCATTACATAATTAGATATGAATGTGAAACTTTTATTTATCCATTACAGGGACGAAAATTATGTTTTTAAAATAAAGTAATAATATTAAAATTTTTCCTTCCCCCTCCACTTTTCAAAACACGATTTACACACATTTAGTACCCTTTGGGTCAATATGACCCAATTAGCGATATTTCAAGCTTAATTCCATTTTATAATTTTTTTTCTATTAAACATAATTGAGTCGAGTTCACCTTCATTCAGAATCATTTATCAACAATTTGTTCAGTGAAATAATCAATAAAATCGCTTTCATTGAATATTTTTTCATTCATGGCCTGTTCACATATTACGTAACGCTATTTTCGCAATTTTTTGTTTTCAAATTATACAACTATAGCATCATATGTTCCAAACAAAAATAAATAAGTTTTCCTCTTAAGATCTCTTCATCTTTCAGCCGACGTAAGAGATCATGAATAAAAAAAACAACTAAAATACTACATCATTACATCCAAACTTGACGAACTTGTTCCTAATTACATTTGTAAGCGCGAGACTAAACAATGGCCAGTTGCATTATTTTCAAACTTGATAGATGTATCAGCGTATAGATCTTATGGACTTAAATGAATCCTGATTTAAATTTTAATAAAAACTTCAGAAGCAGGCTTTATCTAGCAGAACTTGCAGATCAATGAGCTAACAAATGGGCATATTTTGCGAAGAATATTTCCAAGGCATTTGATATAGTTTGACATGAAGAACTTCTATCAAAACTTATTGCCTTTGACGTTGGTAATAACTTCTCAAGGTTTATATCAAGCTTCCTCAGAGATCGCTCTATACGAGTTGTTATAGATGGGTTCTCTTCAAACGAGTTCAAGATTTATTCAGGGATACCGCAAGCTCTGTTCTTTCTCCAAGTCTATTTCTTATCTTTATAAATGACCTTCAACATCAAATTTCCAATCCCATATACTCCTTTGCAGATTATAGTAATATTTGAGGTTGGCGCTATGAGACAAAACATGAATTAATCATTAAACCGATATTTAGAAACAATTTCAGAATGGGGTCATGCGAATGGATGTTGTATGCTTACGCATAAACGCGCGGCAAACAATGTTTCTTCATCTGTTGTTTTTGTTGTTCTAACTGCGATATTATTGGTAATATCGTAGAAGTGACAGTCCTTGGTCGGCATCCTAAGAATTCCGAGTCGTTCCATTACGAAGAACCGACTGCCGTTGGAACGTTCTTCATCTGTATTAATGGGTGGTGTACATATTGAGGAATCAGATGCTCTTGATGTTCTGGGCAAGTGATGTCCGTACGACAAAATACATTTTTCAAGTGCCGAAAGAAGCATTCAAGTGCCGAAAGAAGCATTCAAGTGCCTCGGTTTTCTAAAACGGTGCAAGAGGTACTTCACTTCATCTGATCTCCTTACTATTTACACCACCTCATGTATGGGCTGGAGCTTCATAGTCTATTTTGGAGCTTCTCGACCGTGTGCAAGAAATGGCGAAAGTGCTCAAAGAGACAGTGGGGTATCCAACTCTATTGATTTACAGGAGCACCATCGTAATTTGAGTTGTGTCACAATGTCCTATTGTTAATACTTTGGAATATTCTCTAGCGAAATCAGAGAATTCGTTCTCGAAACTTGGACTTTTTTGCGCAATATACGTCATTCTTTTAGAGCTCATTCCCTTGTGATCGATTGGACGGTAGACCGTACAAACACGCTACATTAAATTCGTTCTTCAGCAATATATGTAGTTCGTATGTGGAATTCACTCCCCGCAGAAGTTTTCCCTGCCAGTTGGAATATAGGTATAAACACTACTCCATCTATCCTCCCTCCCATATTCTATTTTCCTACTGCCAACATAATGCATTGCATAAGTAGGGGTCATCCCCTGAGTGCTGGTCCTAAATTAAACAAAAATCCTATGTTAAATATGTAATTTTGTTAATATTTCATTGTTGGGTCATATTGACCCAAAGGGTAATAATATAAAGGGCACAAATCCAAGGAAAGTAGAAGGGTTAAAAACGTGGAAGGAATTCTTTTTGCAAACAACCGTAATCAAATTAAAACACTAAATGTAGTTTTACAAAGCAATACTTTTATTAACTTTATAGTTAATCACTTAAAACACACTTTCACAAAATCTGTAAACAAACTTCACAAAACTGCTTTACAAACATTCTTGGTCACACTGTTTTCTTATACGCGTTCCAATCAAAACTGTTCCCACAATACTCGTCCATCAGCTTGATATAGTAGAGAAGAGAGTTTCTAGCAATTTCTGCAGACGTAAACAAAGAGCAGCTGTAGTTGATTACACTAACAATGTGGCTTACGAAAGTTCATGTGTGTTCCACTACATTCTCACATGATCAAAAACACACTCACACATATGTTGTACAAACAGATTATCTAAAGTTAACAGTAACAGAGAGAGAGAGAATGTAGATAAAAGAGAAACATGTTGCTATGCTCTTTACTGTACATAAGAGAAACATGTTGCTCTGCTTATTTGACATAAACAGAATAACAACAACACCAACAGAACCATCTAGAAAGCGAGGGGAAGAATTATAAGCAGTGAACTTTGCACAATGGGACGGATAAGTTTAAAATTCGTCACAATACTATTGATCGCTTAATAGGTTGTAAGATTCCAAATATTTGACCAAATGGTAGTTAATCTTGCTCTCCATTACTTTGGAAAGTGCAGAACAGATTGCTATTGGACGGTGGTTTTCAGGATTATTAACCTCTCCTTTTTTTGGAATTATATGGGAGATATGACAGAACATGAACCAAATTGTAAAATCGGGAACATAAGTTCTTTATAGCTCATTCGTCTTAGAATTTCATAAGATCTAGAATGCATACTTTTTACAGAGTTGCCTAAGACAAAGAAATGTTTATAACAATATTTTAAGTTTTTGAGTTATAAATATTTGTACATTAAAGCTATGCGCTAACCTAATAGTACAATTTATCTTACTTAGACTTAAGAGAAAACATTTATATCATTTTTATAGTTTTGTTCCTGAACTTGATGCAAAAGAAAAAGAAGGAAAAAGTTCACATTGGTCGCTGGATGACTGGTTTGATGTTTTGGCATTAAAAAGGCTATTATCGTTTCTATCTATTCAAATTGTATATAAAGCTTAGGCAAACAGGTTGATGATGATGATGATGGTCGTTGGTTGATTCTACTCCATCATTGTTACAGGTTACAGGTGTGGTATTCAAAATAGAATGTAACCACGTTTGTAGCTTACAAAGAATTTTACATGGTTACATTTGTATTGTTGTGCTTTCATAAGAGTTATTAGGATACCAACTAATTAGCGCCGGCTTTTAATTAATCTTCATTAGTTTTTAATTTCAAGATTTCTTTATAACTGAAGAAATAAATTCATTGTAAAATCGTGGTGACCTGTTGTGGACATGAGAAATTGCCACTAATTACTAGTTTTTATTTTCTAAACTATTGCATCATTAGGAAAATTTGTAGCTTAAAATTTATGCTTTTGTGCATTTAAAAGTATCTGTGAAATTTGCGGAAAATCATAGAAAATACTTTTTTAGATTTATTGTTCTTAGTCTCTGGTTTTTACCATTTAATTTAATATTATATCCTCCACAAAATACTCCATCCTGCCAGCATCCATTCTCATGAGTCATTTGTTGTGTGTTGTCATTCATGTTGGGTTTTTTATATGATTTTTCTTTTTAGATGTTATCCTACCAAAACAACGTTTTTTTTATAGATTGTAAATAGAAATGCTCTACATTACGTGATTATTGAACTTTTGGTTGAAATGAGTGAAATTATTTTAATAATAGAATATTTTCTATTCTAGTATTTTACTTGAACAAGTGTTTAGGAATGATGATTTAGTGTAATGAAGTCTATTAAGTAAAAGTGTTTAGTTTTTAAAGATGTATTTATTATTGAAATACCCTACTTGTTTCATGTCTAAGTTCGGCGGCTCATTGCCGCCGTTATTGCTGCTTTGAGGCAAATTTTAAAGTTTTTATATATTTTATTTTATACAGTTTATCTCATTTTAAATAATTTTGAAAATTGGTCATACCAACAGAAACCTCCGTCGACTCATGCGCAACAACTTTGCTAAAGATTATAGTCTGATCAAATGCACAGTTTACGATTTAATTCATTTTGAGTAGTTTTCAGTGGCGCCGCCTGAAGTCGTTCATACCACTAAGAAACCTTCATCTGCTTATGCGTAACAACTTTGCTTATGATCATAACATGACCAAATGCACAGTTTATGATTTAATGCACTTATAGTCTGATCAAATGCACAGTTTGCGATTTAATTCATTTTGAGTAATTTTCAGTGGCGCCACCTGTCGGTCTTTGGTCATTCCAATTAATAAACCTTCGTCGGGTTATCCGCAATAACTTTGCCAAAAATTATAGCATGATTAAATGTACAGTTTACGATTAAATTGACTTTAAGTAAATTTCAGTGGCGCCACCTGTCGAAATTTCTTCATACCAACTAAGAACCTTCGTCGGCTCATGTGCAACAACATTGCTAAAGATTATAGCATGATTATATGTACAGCTTACGATTAAATTGACTTTAAGTAATTTTCAGTAGCGCCACCTGTCGGAAATTATTCACATCAATTAAAAAGCGTTCGCCGACTCATGCGCTACAACTTTGCAAAAGATCATAGTATGATCAAATGTACAGTTTTCGATTTAATTAATTTTTAGTAATTTTCAGTGGCGCCACCTGTCGGAACTTAAAAACCTCCGTCGGCTTATCCGCAACATCTTTGCTAAAGAGCATAACATGATCAAATTCACAGTTTACTATTCTATAAAGAACATACATACAGACAAACATTAATTTGTTTTAAAGTTATAACATTACTAATTTTTTCCCCTTTTTATCCCCTAATTTCAAAAAGTTCCATATGCATAATTGGTACTTCTTTGGTACCAATTGAATTCGGTACATTTTTTTAGAAAGCAGTTAACATAATTTTCCTATTCATATTGCTTTTGTAGATGTAAGGTTATCAGTTTATCCCTTTTTTACACATTTTGGCCACAAAATCAAAAAAGTACCAAATACGTATTCAATATTTCTTTTACATCTATTGATTACAGTACAAAGTTTCTTTCTATATTCCTTAGTTTAAAATATAAGAGTGGGTTAAAAAGGTACCAAAAAAACTATTTTCACCCTTTTTTACCCCTTATCGGACATAGTTTCAAAAAAGTACCAAACACCTGTGCGTTTATTTTCATAGCTGTTTAAAACGTAATTTAAATTTTGTTTCTATACCTATTACTTAAGGAGATATAGCGTTTTCGATTTTTTCCCCTTTTTACCCTCTTAGAGGCAAAGGTTCCAAAAGTCCCTTCTTCTTCGACCTATACATCAAAAAAGATACCCACTGTCCAAATTTTATCAAAATCGTTAGAGCCGTTTTCGAGATAGTCATTCTATATATATATAAATACATACAATTATTGCTCGTTTAAGAATATAAGATAAGATAAGATAACACATGACCGCCACATCTGACTCTGTCCAATTTACGGTGACATTTTTAACATTTGAGGACAAAACAGCATTAAGTGGTGGCGTCGTCTAGCAATTTTATAGATTCCCACAGTAAATATGCGTTAAATCGCATGATTTTGAATTCTAATTTACAATTTCAAAAGGTAAAACTATAACAGCCCAATTGTAGTACAAGTTGTGTGACAAGTTGCACCGTCTTGTTAAAACCACAGCTGCTCCAGACTGTAACGTTCTAACCAACATCGTTTTTTAAAAGGTATGGACCGATGATATAAAGCGGGATTATCATCACTCGACTTATTCGCTGTAATCTTGTTTTAGGCCCATTTACTGAAAATACGCAAGCCAAAATCTTTGCTTGGACATATAACCAATTCCTAGTCAGGTCTTCCTTTGCGCTATGATCTACAGCAGCCTATGACTTCATCTTAACCACGTTTCTGTGGATGCTTATTATTATTTTGAAGAAATGTGGTGCAAAATGTTCTATTTCTCTGACTGACGATCATAAAGTACGATTTCAAGGAGAACCAGGGTTTTCAAAATAAATTTGATCTATTCAGAAACGTTGCTCCAAATCAAACTAAACATAAATCACTTGACCTCTTAAAACCCTTTATTTACCAGGATGTACAAAATACCTTAAGCGAACTTTAGAGTATTATTACCTTAGATTATTGCTAGACAAGAAGCTGAACTTCAGTGTCAACAACATAGAGTGGCTTAAAAAGCCTAAAAGGTAATAGGGATCGAAACCTACCTACAGCAACAGTCCCATCTTGAGTAGTGGATGTAACAATTCAAGTCAACATTGAACAATGCTATTGGATTAGAACCACTGACGGATTTTCAGACAATCCACCAACAATACAAGATGTGAATAACGCCATTAAAAGCCTTAAGCGCTACAAGGCCCCGGGCAATGAAAATATATCAGCGGAGATGCTTTTATGTGATGTTGAAGAATCGGCGAGACTGTGGCACCCATTTGTGCGTAAAATATGGGAAGAGGGAGCCATATTTTTTTTCGCTACATTCCGCGAAAATCAGTTTATTTTCAGAGAGAATCGATCTTGTGTTGACCTAATCAACACAGCAAGAATAGTACTAGAGCAATGTAATGAATTCCGCATCTCCATTTACCTAACCTTTATCGACTTTATGAAACCCTTCGACAGTGTCAATAGAACGTGGATTTTAAATGCCGGATCCTACATAAAGGTAAATTGTCTAATCCGCTCAAAATAAATACTGAAGTAAGACAAAAGGTGGCGCCTACGAGGATAATAAATAGCGTATTAATAAGGCAAAATCTGCATTCGGCATTCTCCGAGCTATTTGAAAATCTCGGCAAATATGAACAACAACTAAGTTACGAATATACAACTCGAATGTCAAGTCCATATTGTATTACGGTTACGAAACTTGGAAATGCACAAATGCCAACGATAAACGCCTACATTCCTTTGCAATTAAATGCTTTCGGCAAATCCTTAATATATGGTGGCCGAATCGCATAAGAAATTAAGATCTACTAAACGCGACAAACCAAGTCCCTGCTTCTACAGAGGTATGTAAAAAAAATGGCGGTGGATAGTCCACACCCATATTGCTCGACAAGCGCTTCGTTGGAATTCACCTACTAGAACACAGCGAAAGTTAATTGATGAAGAGTTGCAAGCAGCAAACTATTCATAGAATGACGTATGTCTTACATCTCGCAATAGAGTTCGATATAAAAGGATGGTTGAGGCCCTGTGCTCCACTGGGAGTCAAAGATAACTGAAGAATAGGGATCGAAATCTTGCTTATAAGCAGCGGTAATAAGACCGACAAGGATATACGGCATCTGTTGAAAGTCTTCAGAAATTCACCAATCGCAAGATATTTGAAAGGTTTCATCGAATTGCAAGTTTGTGCAACATGAAAGCTCTTCGTATCACTCTATCAAATGCACTAAATTCAATTCAGCACACTACTACCTCTGGACAAAATATGGCATCTATGATAATTAGATTAACCCTCTGCGACTGACGTGTAGTCCAGCAAACACCAATAAAGTCGGATCTTGGAAAATATAAACCACGTATCTTGGGAAATATAAGCCACGGAAATGGTATTTGATATTTTAACACGTTATTAGATTTGTAAGAACTATATCACGTTAGTCGCAGATGGTTAAGAATGCTACCAAAATAGTGAAATAGCCAAACTCTCATTAAGTATCTAGATTCTGTCTTCCCGAGTTTAACATCAACTCTGAATTGCCGCAGATCTCTCAGAAAGTAACCTCAACAGCTCAGTGTTTATTTTATGTATTATAAAATGAAAGACACTAATGACTGATCAGATGGAGTGATGATGAGGAGAAGAAGAGTCTTCTATGCACTTACCCTATCTACCTTTCAGATGATGATGATCTAGCTAACGTACCTAAGAGCCACAAAAAAGTAAAAAAGGAGATCTCGGAAAAATAGTCTTAAAATTGTTATATCAATACAATTAATGAAGGGTATTTCAAATTCTTCATAGTCGAATATGACCACTCTAAATTGTTTTGTTTTTATCATTTTGGGAAATTCCTTTTAGTCGTCTCATTCAATTGAATTTTATTAGAATGTTTGTCTGCAACTTTTACTTCTACTTTCCAAAGACCCAAAAACAATTTATATGATAAAAAAATTGCCATGTACGTCTTGACCTTTGTCAGCCAGTTTTACAGCAAGTGTTCCAATAAAAAATAACAAAGACACCAAGAAACAAACATTTTAATGCAAATTGTACATGGAACCAGTATAAGTATCTGCAGGAACGAGAAGAGCTTTAAGTAAAATGAAGTACATTTATACGTACATATACATACATTATATCTACACAAGTAATGGGTGAAAATTTATAATTCCTTACTCTTACACAGATTTACTTTAAATGAAAATAAATAAAATGAAAAATATGTGGTCGTAATCTATATCTGTTAATTTTTCTTGTTTTTACGGATATCCTTGTCTGCGGAATATGTATTTTCTTGGATATTTTATTGCAGAAGACAGTTCAGTTTTAGATTAGTTTAAGCTCAGTTCAGTTCTAGTTCAGTTCTAGTTCAGTTTTAGTTCAGTTCTAGTTCAGTTCTAGTTCAGTTCTAGTTCAGTTCTAGTTCAGTTCTAGTTCAGTTCTAGTTCAGTTCTAGTTCAGTTCTAGTTCAGTTCTAGTTCAGTTCTAGTTCAGTTCTAGTTCAGTTCTAGTTCAGTTCTAGTTCAGTTCTAGTTCAGTTCTAGTTCAGTTCTAGTTCAGTTCTAGTTCAGTTCTAGTTCAGTTCTAGTTCAGTTCTAGTTCAGTTCTAGTTCAGTTCTAGTTCAGTTCTAGTTCAGTTCTAGTTCAGTTCTAGTTCAGTTCTAGTTCAGTTCTAGTTCAGTTCTAGTTCAGTTCTAGTTCAGTTCTAGTTCAGTTCTAGTTCAGTTCTAGTTCAGTTCTAGTTCAGTTCTAGTTCAGTTCTAGTTCAGTTCTAGTTCAGTTCTAGTTCAGTTCTAGTTCAGTTCTAGTTCAGTTCTAGTTCAGTTCTAGTTCAGTTCAGTTCTAGTTCAGTTCTAGTTCAGTTCTAGTTCAGTTCTAGTTCAGTTCTAGTTCAGTTCTAGTTCAGTTCTAGTTCAGTTCTAGTTCAGTTCTAGTTCAGTTCTAGTTCTAGTTCAGTTCTAGTTCAGTTCTAGTTCAGTTCTAGTTCAGTTCTAGTTCAGTTCTAGTTCAGTTCTAGTTCAGTTCTAGTTCAGTTCTAGTTCAGTTCTAGTTCAGTTCTAGTTCAGTTCTAGTTCAGTTCTAGTTCAGTTCTAGTTCAGTTCTAGTTCAGTTCTAGTTCAGTTCTAGTTCAGTTCTAGTTCAGTTCTAGTTCAGTTCTAGTTCAGTTCTAGTTCAGTTCTAGTTCAGTTCTAGTTCAGTTCTAGTTCAGTTCTAGTTCAGTTCTAGTTCAGTTCTAGTTCAGTTCTAGTTCAGTTCTAGTTCAGTTCTAGTTCAGTTATAGTTCAGTTCTAGTTCAGTTTTAGTTCAGTTCTAGTTTAGTTCTAGTTTAGTTCTAGTTCAGTTCTAGTTCAGTTCTAGTTCAGTTCTAGTTCAGTTCTAGTTCAGTTCTAGTTCAGTTCTAGTTCAGTTCTAGTTCAGTTCTAGTTCAGTTCTAGTTCAGTTCTAGTTCAGTTCTAGTTCAGTTCTAGTTCAGTTCTAGTTCAGTTCTAGTTCAGTTCTAGTTCAGTTCTAGTTCAGTTCTAGTTCAGTTCTAGTTCAGTTCTAGTTCAGTTCTAGTTCAGTTCTAGTTCAGTTCTAGTTCTAGTTCAGTTCTAGTTCAGTTCTAGTTCAGTTCTAGTTCAGTTCTAGTTCAGTTCTAGTTCAGTTCTAGTTCAGTTCTAGTTCAGTTCTAGTTCAGTTCTAGTTCAGTTCTAGTTCAGTTCTAGTTCAGTTCTAGTTCAGTTCTAGTTCAGTTCTAGTTCAGTTCTAGTTCAGTTCTAGTTCAGTTCTAGTTCAGTTCTAGTTCAGTTCTAGTTCAGTTCTAGTTCAGTTCTAGTTCAGTTCTAGTTCAGTTCTAGTTCAGTTCTAGTTCAGTTCTAGTTCAGTTCTAGTTCAGTTCTAGTTCAGTTCTAGTTCAGTTCTAGTTCAGTTCTAGTTCAGTTCTAGTTCAGTTCTAGTTCAGTTCTAGTTCAGTTCTAGTTCAGTTCTAGTTCAGTTCTAGTTCAGTTCTAGTTCAGTTCTAGTTCAGTTCTAGTTCAGTTCTAGTTCAGTTCTAGTTCAGTTCTAGTTCAGTTCTAGTTCAGTTCTAGTTCAGTTCTAGTTCAGTTCTAGTTCAGTTCTAGTTCAGTTCTAGTTCAGTTCTAGTTCAGTTCTAGTTCAGTTCTAGTTCAGTTCTAGTTCAGTTCTAGTTCAGTTCTAGTTCAGTTCTGGTTCAGTTCTATATAAATGTTATAGTAAAATCCGGTTTAGTATAGCAGTTTTAGTAGAAATCTTAAACAAAATATGTAAATTCTATAATAATATAACAGTTTTCAGTGGAACCTTTTCAAAGTTTAACAGCATTCAATATTTAGATGTCTCTAGAATATAGAGATTACTTTAGAAACTTATTATAATTAAAATGTTTCCTATGGAAATCTATTATAAAATAAAATATATATAACACTTTTTTATAGAAAACTGTTATAATAAACGATTTCCCAAGGACATTTTAACAATCCATCTTGGTTTCTTATCCCCTCCTACATTTAAAATTGACGACGATGATGATGACGACTACTTTTGAAAATTAATCACATTTCAAAATCACTTCGATGTGTCAAAAACTCATCAGACCATAATAATATTTATTCGTTTTTATTTTTCTTTTATAATTCAAACAAATAAGAAAAAATCCCTTAAAATATTTGTTGCTATAAAAACGAATAAGTAAAAGTACATTTGAGGTTGTGGGTCCGTTGATTCTAATGCATTGTTCGAATATGAACTATTTCCGAAACAATTCTTAATCTTTTGTTTGGTTCCCATTGTCTGCAAATAATTATTTAATTTGTGCGGATATTAAGAAGTTTCAGAATTTTTTGTTTGTTTGTTTGGCTTGCTATACAAATGATTTGTACTCGTTTAGAAAAAAAGAAAGTTTTTTTTAGAGGATGGAAAGTTGAAGATGACCAAATGCAGTTAAAGAAAGACCCAGTAGGAATTAGGGTAGATTTTCTATTTTATAGATAAGCTCATAGTTTTTGGGAACTACAGGAATGGTTTACAAAAACCGATACATCATGAACAACTTTTGATCAAGACTATTATAATATAATGGTTTCCTATAGAAAATGGATAAAATTCTGTTAATTGCAGAAATCGAAACCAACTACATATCGGGTGTTTTTTATTGAGGTATAGAACTTTAAGTTGGCATCACTTTTTTAACTGGCGGCCATTTTGTCAGCTGTCATGTGATTAATATTTAGTTTGGTTTGCTATTTCATCATGAACAGGTTGACAAAAGAACAACGCTTGCAAATCGTGCAAATTTATTTCGAAAATAATGGTTCAGTTCGCGAAGTTTACCGCAAGCTCCGTCCATTTTATAGTCGACATAATCGTCCATCAGAGGAATTAATTCGGTTAACCATGGATCGTTTTCGAACTACGTTTACTCTATGTGATAATACGCATCCCCAGCGACGTCGAACAGTGCGCACCGAAGAAACAATTGCCGCTGTAGAGCAAAGTGTTGAAGAGGACCCGAATGAATCGATTCGCCACCGTGCACAGCAATTGGAGCTTTGTCCATCAACTTTATGGAAGATTTTGCGCAAAGATCTTGGCTTGCGACCTTACAAGATCCAGCTTGTGCAAGAATTAAAGCCGCGAGACCATGCAATGCGTCGTGATTTTGGTGTATGAGCCGAAAATGAGATTGATCTCGATGCTGATTTTCATCGCAAAATTTTGTTCAGTGATGAGGCTCATTTTTGGTTGAATGGCTACGTCAACAAGCAAAATTGCCGCTTTTGGAGTGAAGAGAATCCACATGAGACCCTTGAGACGCCATTACATCCACAAAAACTGACTGTTTGGTGTGCTTTATGGGCTGATGGAGTCATTGGGCCATACTTCTTCCGAAATAATGCTGGAGAGTCAGTTACCATAAATGGAGACCGGTATAGAGCCATGATAACCGACTATTTTGTTCCCCAATTGGATGGCATGAATGTGGATGAGTTGTGGTTTCAACAAGACGGCGCTACATGCCACACAGCGCACGTCACAATTGATTTATTGAAGGAAACATTCGATGAGCGCATAATTTCGCGGAATGGACCTGTCAATTGGCCACCAAGATCGTACGATTTGACACCACTGGATTATTTTCTTTGGGGATATGTGAAGTCGCTCGTCTACGCCAACAAACCAGAAACGTTAGGGGACTTGGAAGCCAACATTCGTGGCGTTATTGCCAACATACGGCCCCATATGCTCGAAAAAGTTGTTGAAAATTGGACCTGTAGAATTGGCTTTATTCGAGCCAGCCGCGGCCGCCACATGCCCGAAATCATATTTAAACATTAATGGCATAAAATTATCCTTCCAATAAAGCCAAATTTATGGACATTAAAACGATTTTCTTGTGTTTTATTTCAATTCGAAGTTCTATACCTCTAAAAAAACACACATTACAACAACTATTTTATCTTATGATGGCGAAATCATAGATGATCAGCCCATACCGTAATTGAGAAGTTTGAAATCACACATTTTGTCGTCACTCAACCCACCGAAATTGTGGGTCGAATTAATACCAATTCGTTCTTTCTGTCGTTTGCCGCTCTTTCACTCACAAATGCAACTACGTTTCTACAATCACCCCTGACGTAAATCCACTTAAAATTATATCTAATATCCCAGTCAGCATTTTTGTTATTTTCTGATCATATTTGACTCCATTTCGACTGCCGCGGACGATTAAAACAATCGAATATGACATCATTTTCGATTCGAAAAAGACTGTATCTTCGGGAGAAAATGGTACCCTAGCCGCTACTCCCTTGAGAGAATCTTTTATAAACACCTTTCTGAACAGTTTATGAGTCTTTTATGAGCCATTTTCGAGTTATTTTTGACTCAATTTTGATTATTTTTTCAGTTGATTAAAAATAATAAAAAGCAACATTGCCTTTACAATTGTACGAATGCTTACACGAATTGAGTTAGATGAATCTATCTATGTGCGTTAAAAAGTATTTCAAAAATAACACCATAGGAGTAACCTTTTTATCATCTAACTGTGCAAAATCTGTTTGCAAAATAGCGTTACAAACTATCGAATTTTAATCCCTTAAATGCTTGATTTTTGGCTTTAGGCTTCCCCAAAGTCCAGTTTTTTATGTTATAGAAAATTTGTAGTCATACAGAAAGCAAAACAGATCTGCGGATTTAAAAAGAACAAAAGATAAAACGGTTATTGAGGTCTCAAATGCTTGGAAAGAGACTTCAATGAAGATTCTACAGTTCTTGGTGGATTCTGTTCCGAACCACCACCAAAAAGTTTTAAATGCTAAAGGAGGTTTCATGTTTCATTAATTTGATTATTTAAATTATTATTAATTTTTGTTGACCTTGAAGTTCCCAATTTTTTTAAATACGCTCTCTAATATCATGTCAAAATACTTATGCCACATCCTGAAATTTCCTTTTTTAGTTTCAATGAAAAAAAAATTATAGAAAACATTTAAAACGTGAAAAGTCTTTTGTTTTCTAATAAATTACAATATTTTATACTATTTTCAATATTTTTAATTTATTTTTTAATTGCGTAGGACCGGAAATAAAAAAAGAAGAAAAACAACTGGTATGTCAAAATAATTATGCCGAGTAGTGTACATTAGGTTGGAGCGAAAAACATCTTTTAAGCTGAATTCACCCATTTTTTCGAACAAAATTTTTTTATATGTAGTTTGACAAAATATTTTTTCTCTCTCTTAAAGAGAGCTGTCAAACTACATATAAAAAAAATTTTGTCCGGACAAAAATTTTGTTCGAACAAAATGGGTGAAATCAGCTTTATTGAGATTCGATACGCTTGGGTTAAAAATCTATATCCTATCAAAAATCTATATCGCTCAATTCATACCGGGTAAGTTTGATTTTTATTATATCGCTCAATATGTGACGGTTATTTTGATATAATATTATATCAAGCAATGACTGCTTTTTTATTTTGTGATTTACATTTTTTTAAGCAATTTCTGAGCGATTTCTATTAAAATTGATTTCTTAGAGCAGAAATTTGATTTTTCTATATAAAAATCGGAAATTTTGAAAATTTCCCATAAAAATCGGAAATTTTGAAAATTTCCCATAAAAATAGTAAATTTTGAAAATTTCCCATAAAAATGGTAAATTTTGTAAATTTCCCATAAAAATGGGAAATTTGAAAATTTCCCGAAAAATGGTAAATTTTTAAAATTTCCCGAAGAAATGGTAAATTTTGAAAATTTAAAAAAAAAAATGGGAAATTTTCTATAAAAATGGGAAATTTTGAGTATTTCCCATAAAAATGGGAAATTTTGAGTATTTCCCATAAAAATCTTCTAAATGCTGACTGGGATTCATTGACTTCGTTCTTTTAAAAGATATCCAATTACAAGCAAGCAATTCGTGCTAGTCGAAAAGCAATCAACCACATCCCGCACTCGAAAGAATATCTGAAACTATGCCAGATATATTTTTTTCTAGTTCGAGCTGGTCGAAAGGTCTTATCGGATCTCAACATAAATAAGTCTCTTGGGCCGGAAGTCATTCCAGCACTGGTCTTGAAACAGAGCTTTGTGACGTTAGCGCGTCTACTAGCTAGCACCTTGTACCGTGTTGGTGAATTTCAAATGAGTTGAAAGGTGGCTTATGTTACGTCAAACCCCAAAAAGGGTGAGGCTAGTAACCCTGAAAATCTTGCGAAATACCTGAAATCTAAAAAACCTACTATGGGACCGGCAGTATGGACTCCGTATGGGTAGCTTTACGGGTGATGTACTAGCTTTCCTATCAGAAAAATTGTGCAGTTCTATTCATCTTTTGGCGAAAGTAAAGTAGAAGCTCTTGATATTTCCAAGGCGTTCGGTAGAGTTTGGCTTGGTGCACTTATATCAAAATTTATTGCTTTTGGTGTCGTTAATGACTTTTCTCGGTTTATATCGTATTTTCTCATTGATCGCATTATTAGAGTTGTTACAGATTTCAAGATTAATTCGGTGGCACCGCAAGGCTCCGTTCTTTCTCCTACTATCATTATTTATATCATATATGTCCGTCCTAAATCGAATAAAACTCTCATATATAAACAGGAGCTTCAAAGTCTATTTTGCAACTTCTCGACCGCATTCAAGACAGGGCGAATGTGCTTATTAGTGACAGTAGGGTAGCCAACTCTATTGATTCTTTTAAACATTGTCGCAATGTGGGCAGCGTTTCACTGTTCTATCGGTATTGCATTGTTAAGTGTTCCAACGAAATTAAGGATCTTGTTCTTGAAACTCGTACATTTCGAGCACACTCTTATGTAGTATACTGGCCAGTGGATCGCACAACGCACTACAGAAAAAAATCGTTCTTTAGCCGTACGGAAAGGTTTTGGAATAAGGTCCTCGCAAAAGTGTTTGGTACTTTTTTGAAACTATTTCCGATAGGGGGTAAAAAAGAGTGAAAATAGTTTTTTTGGTACTTTTTTAACCCACTCTTATATTTTAAACCAAAGAATATAGAAAGGAACTTTGTGCTGCAGTCACCAGTTCCACCAAATTATGATGTCAAACCAATTAAATCGAATATTCACAAATAATACTCCCTCCATCCCATAACCTTTTCCTAGTTCCATCACTGAGTGTACGTTATAATGAGAAAAATTTGTGGCATTATGAAAGCTTTTTGTTCTACAGCCAATTTAGTTTTACATCGATGGCATGTTACTGACGTATGCTTACCGATAAAGGATGCTGTGGTAATTAATAATTTTAATACAAATTAATAATTACAGAAATGTTGATTTACAGCACCTTTAGAATTTAAATATGTTATATATATATATATATATATATATATATATATATATATATATATATATATATATATATATATATATCTATATATATATGCATTCGATTATATATTTAGACTCATTGAAAGAGACCTACGTTTTTACGCCGGCTGCGAACGGCAAATGCTTTAGTTAAAGAATATTTACTCAATAACCAGTGACTGGCTAAATTATGAGGTGAACTGCCTCTTTTTTGAATTTTTTTAGGCGGATGTCTTACGGTTCACATTTAAAAATGTTGGGATTCATTAAAAAACAGGGAAATTGAAAGAATTTTGTATTGAATGAATTTTGTATCGCATTGTACCCGGCTAACCATCCAAATCAATTCCGAAGCCGAAAATCTATAGCGCCAAGATAATTATTTATACTTTGAACTTTTAAATCTGTTCAGATGGTCGCAGCGGACCTGTACAGAAGGCAATTGATTTGTTTGAAACAGCAATCAACGAAAAACGACCAGAATATTTGACCAGACAGAAAAATATTATATATCAAGACAGCCCTCAGCCACGTGTTGAAAGACCAATAAAAAAACCATTTGGAAAACAGTGGGAAGTTTAGGCTTACCCGCCTTTTAGCCCAGACCTTGCCACTTCAGACTACCATTTCTTTTGATCTATGCAGAAGCCCTTATTGGAATACGCTTTACTTCAGAACCAGTTTATACTAATAAAATAAACTATTAGTACCTGGTAGACCGAGCCTTGCTCGGAGCTTTATGATAAGCATTTTGAGGAAAATTTTAAAGTTTTTATATATTTTATATTATAAAGTGCTAAAATAAATTTAGAGGAAAGACATTGTAGAAATATTCAGTTAATTTTGAATTATTTGATTTATTTTGTCCGACCAACACATAGTTTGCATAGTTTACAGTTTAACTCATTTTGAATAATTTTGAAAATTATTCATATCAACAGAAACCTCTGTCGACTCATGCGCAACAACTTTGCTAAAGATTATAGTCTGATCAAATGCACAGTTTACGATTTAATTCATTTTGAGTAGTTTTCTGTGGCGCCACCTGTCGGACTTTGCTTATTCCAATTCATAAACCTTCTTCGGCTTATCCGTAACAACTTTGCTGAAGATTATAGCATGATTAAATGTACAGCATACGATTAAATTAACTTTGAGTAAATTTCAGTAGCGCCACCTGTCGAAATTTCTTCATACCAACTAAGAAACCTTCGTCGGTTCATGTGCAACAACTTTGCTAAAGATTGTAGCATGATTAAATGTACAGATTACGATTAAATTGACTTTGAGTAAGTTTCTGTAGCGCCACCTGTCGGAAATTATTCATACTAACTAAACAGCCTTCGTCGGCTCATGCGCTACAACTTTGCTAAAGATCATAGCATGATCAAATGTACAGTTTACGATTTAATTAATTTTTAGTAATTTTCAGTGGCGCCATCTGTCGGAAATTAGTCTTATCAACTTTAAAACCTTCGCCGGCTTATCCGCAACATCTTCGCTAAAGAGCATAACACAATCAAATTCACAGTTTACTATTCTATAAAGAACATACATACAGACAAACATTCATTTGTTTTAAATAATACTAATTTTTCCCCCTTTTTATTCCCTAATTTCTAAAAGTTCCATATGTATATTTGGTACTTTTTTGGTGCCAATTGAATTCGGTACATTTTTTTAAAACGCATTTAAAATAATGTATAATGTTCCTATTCATATTACTTTGGAGATGTTAAGTTATCATTTTATCCCTTTTTTACCCATTTTGGCTCCAAAATCAAAAAAGTACCAAATACATGTTTCATGTTTTTTTTACATCTATTGATTGCAGTACCAAGTTTCTTTCTATATTCTTTAGTTTAAAATATAAGAGTGGGTTAAAAAGGTGCCAAAAAAACTATTTTCACCCTTTTTTACCCCCTATCGGACATAGTTTCAAAAAAGTACCAAACACCTGTCCGCTTATTTTCAAAGCTGTTTAAAACATAATTTTAATTTTGTTTCTATACCTATTACTTTAGGAGACATAGCGTTTTCGATTTTTTCCACTTTTTACCCGTTTTTACCCTCTAAGAGGTAAAAGTTCCAAAAGTCCCTTCTTCTTCGACCTATACATCAAAAAAGATACCTACTGTCCAAATTTTATCGAAATCGTTAGAGCCGTTTTCGAGATAGCCATTCTATATATATATATATATATATATATATATATATATATATATATACAATTATTGCTCGTTTAAGAATATAAGATAAGATAAGATAATTACTTTTTGAATCAAGTCTAGGATGTACTTTTATACCACTTCATTACATAAGTTCTTATCATCAAAGTTTTAAATTATATTTGTTACGAGTATATCCTCTCATTCATATGTACGAATTTATTGTTAAATCCCTTTCTATTTTTATTTAAAACAATTTAATAATATTTAGATAAACAGTTATTATTAAATATACGAGTCTAACACTCATACTTTCACATATTCATTTACACACTCACACACAAACCTTGTATTATTTACACAACTGTTAATGTAAACAGAGTCATTTTGCCTGAATGTGTTATCCTTTAGAGAACTACTTAAAAAAACAAAATATTCGATATGAAATAAAAATAAAAAACAACTTAACTATTTAAATACGCTTTTTTATTTGCAATTGTTATTTATTATGCGAGTAAATTTAAATTTATCAAAGCTAAAATCTTTTTTGCTCTGTTCATATATTTAAAAAGACATTTTGAAACTCGAATACAAAAGAATAGAAGAATATGAGATAATAACGGTATATAATAAATAACTTTAGTACTTCCGTACAATGGCTCTGAAGCAGATGCAGAGGGAGATGCGACGACATACAAACACTTGAGTAAATACAGTAGGAATCAAAACTGTAGCTAAATTATATAAAAAATGGATGGAGTTTCATACTATATACTATAAGATATTAATGTATAACTATGTATGTACGAATAGTATAAACCCTGTAGGAGATTGAGTGTCAATTGTCTAAAAGTTACTAGTAATTTTCTACTACAGCAAGTACTAGTGCAAACGGAGTTGAAACTTTAGTAGAAAAGTACTAGTTCTCGAAGTGGTTTTAGTGCACCACTTGCAGATCGATAGAATTTTGTTTTATGGAACAAAAATTCGTCTATATCTGTTTTGGTACTGCTTTTAAAATTTATTTAAGTATATTTTGTTCTATTCATATATTTAAGAATAAAATACTTAAATACAAAACGTAATTTTATTCATCGGCTTTTCTCTTTTAAAAAGGATTGCTATATCAATTAAAAGACTTTAAACATTCCGTTATAAAATAAATAACTTGGCAAGCCTCCGACAATTTTCTATTTTTGTATTGAAGTTTGGTTTTTGTCAACAAAAAATTAAAAAATAGAGTATATAAAAAACAATAAAAAATAGAAAATATTTAAAAAAATTAAAATAAAAATGAATTTAACGTTGATGGTGCGAATGGAAAGCATAATCTCAAAAAAGAAATAATAGGTATTGAGGCCCTATGCTCCATTGGGAGTCAAGGATAATAGGAGAATAGGTATGTAAATAAAAAATGTAATCTTAAATCCAGTGCATAATCGTAAAATTCTGCATACTCATGTTAAATTATTTAGATGCTATTGCTGTATTTAACGATGGTCCCCCATATCGTCTTGAGAAAAGCCTTGCAACTACAAAAGACCAACCAATCGTTTGGGAAAATTAGAAAATATGGAAAGCAATGAAAACGCTGAAATTGAAGACCTAAATCGCATTATTAATTTTAATATTTTTAATTAATCTAATAAATAAAACTATTGAAAAATTTATAATTAAGGGTAATTTTTACTAGGGGAACAAAGGAAAAAGGGACCACAATATGGGGACTTTTTACATACATTAGTACTAGTATTAACCTGGTTCCATTGCAACTAATTGTACCAAAATGTACTAGTGCACTACTAGAACCTATAGTACTAGTAATTTTCTAAACACACTCAATGCTAATTTGAACATTAAGATGGTATAGGAAAGTTTACAGTTGGGAACTAGTACTGGTACTTTTGGTACTAGTAAAGTACTAGTTTGATCTCCGACAGGGAAGTAATTATTAGGTTTGTGCTGATGTTTGTAACGCATATCGACATAGAATCACTTCTTGTTTTAAGATATAGGTATATTTATATAATTCCCCGACATTCCCATTGGAACAAGAGGTACTTCTCTCAGACAATGAGTTGCATCCGATTCTATTTTTAGACTCATTGAAAGGGACCTACGTCTTAACTCCGGCTCCGAACGGCAAATGCATTAGTTAGAGAAGTTTTACAAAGCCTAATACTCAATAACCAGTGGCTAGCTGAGTTATGAGGTAAACCGCCGCTGTTTTGTTTGGGTCTGGCCGGGGATTGAACTTGGGACCTCTTGTATGCTGAGCGTATGACTAACCACGGCGGTTCACTTGTTTTAAGATAATATGGTGAAATTGGCACAGACTCATATTTTGGTTCAAGGATGATCCTTATACTTTTTAAGCATAGAAATGTCTTCCGGGAATAGAGCTTTTGGCCCCATAACAGTCACAAATGTGGTTGTATTTTTATAATATTCAGCATAAATATTGCTTTTGGTAACCTTAATTAGTGTGCCTAATTTTGTAGGAATCGGCCCATATATGACCATACCTCCCATACAAGACACAATCTCAAAAGACGTTTAAATAGCCAAAAAAAAAGCTCAAATATGCTTATAAATCTAAAAATAAATGCATTTTATTACTCAAACTTTGCACAGATAAACATATTGTAAATATAAACCAATAACCGAAATTTGCTAACAATCTATCCACAATTGAACCTATCACCCATATCAGGCCTCTAGCCGCAAATGACATTAATCTACTTAAATCTCGAAATTTTTAATGTATGTCTCTAAGACTTATGGAAAACTTGTTAAATTTTTGTTCCATATATGACCTAGTAGTGAAGGGTATCTTATATGTCTGTCTGTTGTCGGCACTATAAAACCTTAACGAACGGATGTCACTGAAATTTGGCATGAATATTCTTCATTTCTTAAAACATTTTGGTATTGAAATTGAGCGAAATCGGATTACATTTGACCATAGCTCCTGTATAAACTTGATTCTATTGAGGTAATTTTCGATCACTTTTTGACACATATTGGGCGGTATTCCAGCCATAACTTGACGAATGTTGGTTTTTGAGTGCTCAAGAGTTAAAGGTTTATCTTTCGCGTAGCACCACAAAAAGAAGTCAAATGGTGTCAAATCGCATGATCTTGGTGGTCAGTTGATATCGCCACGACGAGTAATTACGCTGCCAGCAAATGTTTCTTGCAATAACGGAATTATGTAAACCATAATCTCCTCTTAAAGGAAGATATGTGGCTGTTGCGGAATCACCATTTTCTTGTAGTATGTTTTGATAGTTTTTATGCGTTGTGTGATACTTAAGCGATCCATTTTCTTAAATGTCAGACTTTTAACTGAAAAGAAAAAAATTGGTTTAACAACTTAAATAGTTTGACAGATATCGAATTCCAGTCCTATACTTTTGAAACTACGAAATGGATACCCTTTATAATAAATATAATGATCATTTCGCATAAACAAGTTTTGCTTGATCGTTACTTAGCTTACAAAATTTCATCGAGATCGGTTCACATTTAACCATAGCTCCCGTATAACCTCGTCTAGGCTAATGGCTTATTTCCTAATAAATGACAAATTATAATAGCTATGATGATAAAATTTGGTATATATAAGTACTAGGTAGCATATAAAATTTCATCGAAATCGATTTACATTTAACCATAGCTCCCATACAAAACGCTTACGAAATTAGCCTAAATTTCACCTAAAATACACTTAAACGCAAATAAATGATAAACTATACTAGCTATGGCCACTTAATTTAGTACAAGGAATTCGTGTGTCAATGTTAGCCAGTGTGCAAAATTTTGTCACAATCGGCCACCATTTGACCATAACTCCCATGTAAAAACTTACGGAAATACAAAAAAAAATCAAAAATATAAGGGGTTTATGTCCGTCTGTCCGTCAAATGGAAGCGCCTTAACGAAAAGAGCTAGATGAACAACATTTTACAAAAATATTTTCGATGTTGAAAAAGTTATGTAATGAAAATAGACGAAATCGGTTCACATTTAGTTAGAGCTCCCATATAACTCCTCAACGGAAATCACATTAATGATGATAAATAAAATCCAATTGTAATAGATATGATGACTTAATTAAGAACAGAGAAGTTTTATGCAACTTTTAGTCAGTACATCAAATTTTATAGAAATCGGTCCATACCATAGCTTTCATATAAAAACCACTTCGGAAAACCACTAAAATGCCACAAACGCCAGTTGAAAGCTCTTTATTTATAAACTATGATATGGCTACTAAATTTATAAAAGCTTTAAAATAAGCTTTATATAAATACCAGCCAGTGCATAAAATTTTGCGACAATCGGTTACCATTTAACTATAGTGTAGCTAAATTTTGCTCTTCACTGTTAACTTCAGTGTGTTTATTGTTCGTAAGTGTTTATGTTGGAATGTGACATAATATTAGTGGGAGTTGTTTATGGCGCTTCATAGCCAACCCAGTTGGAGTGGTTAAAGTTAGTAAATATTCAATTATGAATTTTATATAAACATTTTTTTTTCTATTCATAAAATTTTCTTTTATTTTCTCTTCATATAATACTCGTACATATTATGAAATATTATTGCCAATGTAAGTGTTAAAATGGTGGGAGATTCCCAGTAAGAACAGTGTCAAACGTTTGAAATATGATGACTTTTACATTTGATATCAAACGTTTTTTTCAAACTTTTTTCAAACCTGAACAGATGTTTGAGATTCACATTCATTTTCAAATGAGGGTTCATTTGAGAATAAACGCTTGAAAATGATAGTTTCTCAAATTGAGAATAAAGGTTATTCTCAAATCATTATCAAACCCTAAGATGATTTGAGAATAATTTGAAAAATGGTGTTATATAAATTTGATATCAAACCTTATTTCAAAAATAAAAATAAATAATTTATATTAAAAAAAATTAATGTTTAAGATATTTTAATGGAATGGCATTGCATGTCAAAGAAATTCGGTTCTTTCGGATTTTTTAAAATTGATCCATATTTGACCATAAAACCTTGCTTAAAAAAATGTCAAGATTAAAAATTCAATAATATTCATATGCATAAGTAAATTTTCTTTGTTTCTTAACATTTTTTTTACCTGACAATAAAAAAAGAATTCAAATATGATGCACCGTTTTCAAAAACAAAATAAACAAACTCAAAAATATCGAAAATACAACGCCATTTTATTTACGTTCCACATGTAGATGATATCCACATTTGAAAAACCTTTGAGAATGAGGTTTGATAATGATTTGAGAAAAAAGGCATTTCTCAATTTGAGAATAAAGTCCCCTTTTTGTTGAGAACGCTATTATTCTTAAATCAGTATCAAATCAGTATAAAAGGTTTGACCTTTGAAAAAAGATTTATTTTCAAATCATCCTCAATTTGAGAATAAACCTTTTTTTCTTACTGGGTTGTGGTATGAGTATGAGTGTGAGGAAGTTCTAACGAGGACAATTTTTAAATACAAATACGAGTGTGAATTTTTTTATGTTGTTATTTTGAGTGATGTGCGTGAAGATATTTCACTTTTTTCCGCCAAAGAAAGAAAAGAAAACTGGAATCTATTTTACTTGGCCACAAAATGGAACAGACACTTAACAAAACGAAAGAACGAATGAAAGAATGAAAATAGAAGCAAATTGCGGTAGTTGTGATCCCTGATGACATCTTAGACAGCAACAGCAATAACAACTAGCAACAGAATAAATAGTGAAAAACTTAAGACGACTCTAGGACGCCAATAGATTGCAACTTATTTGCTGGTTCCAACTTCCAACATTCATTCGTTGTTTTTCATGCAGAAGCAGCAAAACAACAAACATGTCCGCTTTAAACTGGGGGTGAACGGAACCGGAAATGCTAGATTTATTTAGAACTTATTCATATGTATAAAAGAAAATAGAGTTAAGCTTAACTTCGAACTGCTTATGGTTCATAAAAAGCAACATTTCTAAATACTTTTTGAAAACAATCATGGGGGTTTTATGAAACCAACAAAAATTTGCAATATTTATTAATAATTTTATTTATCAACCACCATAAATTATTTTTTTGTATGTATGTGCGTACATTCGAAATATATGTATTTTAATAAATACGAATATCATTATCATTAATCCCAGTTATTTTTATGCATTTATTGATTTTCAAAAACGATTATCAGTAAACCTCTTTTATCTTTTATCATGTTTATTTCAAATCACAAAATGCATTAAATGTTAATATTTAATTTCTATTTGAGTTGCTTGAATCAATAACGCTGTGCCTGAAAATGGCCTTCTTTGTTTCTTGCCCCATCACTACTCAGGTACTTCATTAAGATCAGGCTTATAAGGAGTGTTCCGAATAAAAATTTAAGTTGCATCCAGTTAAATAAAACTAAAACCATAAAATATGTACATCTGACATTAATTTTACTATTATCGATTGCAACTCAACTAGAGTTGGATTGACAGGTGGCAACGCAACTGCCGATTAAAATTATATTATGTATAGGAACCATAATCAGTTATCATTTTTTACACATCTTTGACTAAAAAATAAATTAATTCTAAAGTTAATCTCTGAAAAAAACTTAGTGATAAATGCTCTGAAATTTTAAAAGTTATAAAATTATAGCCCTTTTAAATTTCAAGTGATTTCAAAATCACGTAAAAGTGATTTGTATAACATACCCGATAAAAATATAAATAACACAGTATGTACGTCAAAATGACACAGAAAAGCCCTGAGATACCCCAACTTAATTTTAGGCCGTAGAATACGGTGGCATACTTCTTTTTAAAAGATTAGGTCAAATCAAGTGATAATGCCTTTTTAATTTCTTCAAAATTTTGAATTTTACTTTGGTTCGGATTTTATAGCTGTCCAAAGTTAGTTTTTTTCAAGAATTTTTTCAAAACACTCCCATTTTAAATGAATATAACTTTTGATGTGGTTATCCGATTTTAATGAAACTTGGCTCATATTTTTCCTCTAGTTTCATGTTTTTGTAAATAAAGAAAATGTAACCATGTATTTAAGAACAAGGGAAATCAATCATGTCGTTGACTTCTCCAATATATGAATCTCAAATATATCAATATCCAATATATGACAACAATTACAAGAACATGAAACTACAAGACATACCCTAAAATATGAGCCTAGTTTCATAAATAATTACACTGCTTTACAGCCTAAAAGTACCAAGAACGCCACATGCCTAGGTCGGCTAATTTGGACCTCCTGAACACGAAAAACGCTAAAAAAAATTTCCCAAGTACCGTTTTTTAGATAACGGTACTTTAGTGTTTTTCGGTATATAGTCCCACTCAAAGCCTTCTGTAGCCCAACGAAAAAGTCCGATCGAGATATATGGCATATCTGTGGCAAGACAATCGATTGGCCTTTCCGCCGATATGCCACAAATTTCTAGCAGGCAAAAAACGGCTGAGTTATGGCATCTCAAAATTCAAAATTTGCATATTTCTTACATTTTTTTCAAAATTTTTCATTTTCATTTGGATTTTTTTCTACGTTATACTGAAGATCTGGAATATTTTGTTCTTTTACCAAATGGTTCATTTAGTTATCAACATTTTAAGCGTAATTTGGAAAAAAACGGATGAAAATTAAAGTTTTTATTAAGGATTTTGTGAAATGACAATATTTTCATTTTCATTGCTCATACACTATATTCTGCGTCTATCAGTTTAAACGTTAAAAAAACGGAATTTGAATTTTTGTATATGTTGGTAGCCCTTATTAACGAAATATAAAATTTTTCTCGGGCTTTGTCACGAAAAATAAAATGTGTTCAATCGATCCCAACGAATTTTGTTATGTTTGTGGTGTTCTTGTGAAATAGAAATCACAACATTTGATGCGAAAAATGAGTACTAAAAGTTTATCTGAAGCGTATAAGAAGTATTTCGGCTTTCGACCTGCGTCTCTCGACAAACCGTGGACACCGAATAATGTATGTAACAACTGTCGAAAAATATTAAATAAAATTGGTAAGGGTCAAGAGTGCTTCTTCACATTTGGAAAGCCAATGCAATGGAGAAACCAGTTAAACCATACAACGGATTGTTATTTTTGTTTAACTGAAAAGGGTATCGGATGTAAAATTGAAGCAATTTATCCAGTAGTTAGTTCGGTGACGATGCCAGTTCCACACTCAGTATCTTGCCCCAAACCGCAGCTGATTATAGCTGAGCCCACAGAAATACGAAAAAGAACAATAAAAAATGATTCATCTGATGAGTGGAGTGAATCGGAAATGTAATCAAATAAGAAAACACATTTACTTACTCAGGCCGAGCTTAATGATTTGTGCCGAGATTTGTATTTGCCGAAATTGAAATCTGAATTACTTGCATCGCGATTGCAACAGTGGGGATATTGTGCTCCTGAGACACGTGTTACATATTACCGTGATCGCAGCAAACAATTTGCACCTTTTTTCTCAAAAACGGAACTCTTTTGTTTTTGTGCCAACATATGTGGTCTTTTCCAAGCTCTCCAACAAAATTATGATCCAGAAGAATGGCGTCTTTTTCTGGATGGAGGGAAGGATAGTTTGAAGGCAGTCTTGCTTCATAAAGGGAATACGAAACCATCAATTCCAATCGGATATGGAAAATACATAAAGGAATCATATTAAGCAATGAAAGAACTTCTTGATCTTATACATTATGACCAACATCAATGGAAAGTTTGCTCTGATTTTAAATTAGTTGCCATACTATCTGGATTGCAAGGGGGCAATACGAAGTTTCCCTGTTTTCTATGTCTATGGGACAGCCGTGACCGTCAGAATCACTACACCAAAAAAGTTTGGCCCGAGCGAAGTGGACGTACGTACGGAGAGTATAATATCAAAAATGACCCACTCATTCCTCAGGAGAAGATAATACTTCCCCCATTGCATATTAAGCTCGGGTTATTTACAAATATTGTGAAAACGTTGCCGAAAGACAGTCCTGCCATGAACTACCTAAAACAAAAATTTCCGAGAGCCACAGCGAGCAAAATTGAAGCCGGTATATTCGATGGACCTCAAATTCGGGCTCTGTACTGTGACCAAGAATTTAATAAGTGTTTAGATCCAGCTCATTTGGAGGCATGGGAAGCATTCCAGAACATCGTTCAAAATTTCTTGGGAAACTACAAAAGTCCTGATTACTCTGAGAAGATCGACATATTACTGGAAAAATTTAATGCCATTGGTAAGCGTTGGGTAAAAGAATGCATATCAGAAAGACCCTTATCATTTGGAAATTTATTCTTCTAACTTTTAGGTTCAAACATGACACCCAAGTTACACTTTTTATTTAGTCATTTGGATATTTTCCCCACGAACTTGGGCGCCGAGAGTGATGAACAAGGTGAAAGATTTCACCAGGAAATGGAGGAAATCGAGAGACGGTACAAAGGCTGGTGGGGTGAACAAATGATGGCGGATTATTGTTGGTTCCTCATTCGCGAAGATTCATCCGAAAAAAACGCAAAAGTTCAAGTCGGTCCTCATTTTGATTTAACTTTTTTGAATTTATGCCGAATATTGTGTGTGACTAGTGAAAATTAAAATATTGTCGTTCCACAAAATCCTTAAATTGTTGGCAACTAAATAAACTATTTGGTAAAAAAATAAAACATTCCAGATTTTTAGCACAACATAGAAAAAAAACGAAATGAAAATGAAAAGTTTTGAAAAAAACGTAAAAAATTTGCAAATTTTGAATTTTGAGGTGCCATAACTCAGACATTTTTTGCCTGCTAGAAATTTGCAGCATATCGACGGAAAGGCCAATCGATTGTCTTTCCACTGATATGCCATATATCTCGATCGGATTGGATTGGGATACACAAGGGTTTTAGCGGGATCATATACCGAAAAACAGTAAAGTACCGTTATCTAAAAAACGGTACTTGGCAACAATTTTTTTAGCGTTTTTCGTGTTCAGGAGGTCCAAATTAGCCGATCTAGGCATGTGGCGTTCTTGGTACTTTTCCAAATTAATAATTTGTAAAGCAGTGTTATTTATATATGGGCAAGTCCGAAAAACATTAAACCAAGGACAAAATTTCAAAACTTTCAAAATCACGTATTTGTGTTTATGAAAAAATTTATCATATCTTGAGACTTTAGAATATATAATAGATACAATTTTCGATTGCTCTCTTCGAGAATGGCAGATCTTTATTTGCACCCATCTCGAATTTTTATAAATTTTTTCAAATAATAGGTATTTTAATATTCATAAAAATCGTAAAAACATCCATTTAGGCATCAAGTTTCAGTAGGGGCTCAAAGTCTGCTTAATTTTATACAATTAGATCATTTTACAGAATAATATGTAAAGGAAAGTATGTAGCATCCGTCACAGTATATATTTTTTCCAAAATGATATTTATAAAATTCAAAATTTACGAACACTTGTCTGTCTTATTCATAAAGCAATAACACTGTCTATATACACAGATTAAATTTAAGATATTAGGCGTTAAAAAAACCTTACAGTGAGGCAGATTTGATGATTTTGAATAATTTTTTTATTTATTGAGTTTTGGGACACTCTAACATCTAGCGTTCTTGAAACGAAAAATAAGATGTAGCCGTTTTACGAAATATTAAATTGCAAACATGAAGATGAAGGAGATCAAATTCGGGAACAAATAACACCATTATTTTTACTGATTTACGAGCTCTTAAAAAAATATGAAATATGCATTTTTCCTAATAAAAAACGTGCAAGTAAAAACTGTATCGTCCGTCACATATCGTCCGCAACAGTTCATTTATGGATTTTTGGCGAAACTGGAAACTTTAAAATATTTTATAAAACCGGTTTTGTAATCCTCTGATCTTCTTCTATCTTCAATGTATTTACATTTCTTTTTATTATTACTATGACCGTTTTGATGAAAATTACAGAAACACGTGTTGAAAAAAAGTCACTTCCATTTTTTGTAGCGTTCGTCACAGCGCTTTAAAAGCGAATATCTTTTTCCTCCAAAACAAGTATGTAAATTAACAAATGCCATTCGAGAGCACAATCGATGGCCTAATATTCTCTAAAATCTGTTTAAAGATATCTCGTGTAAAACGACAATGGGATTAATTTAAGTTCAACAAAATCTGTACAAATGTACACTCAGAATATTATGTAAGTAAAATTAACTTAAAATGTAATTTGAAATGAATGAATATTCATTTAAAAACCGGTCAACTGATTTTTCATTCAAATTCAATAAATATTTCATTTAAATTTAACTGACAAATATTTAAACTACATTTTCAGTTTTAAAAACGGAATATTCAGTTGTTTTCAAAAAAATTACTGACAAAAATTTAAACTACATTTTTAGTATAAAAAACGGAAATTTTCATTTATTTTTAAAAAATTGAATGGTAAAAAACTACGTAAAATTTCCGTAAAACGGACAATTTTCATTTGTTTTTGTAATTAACGTAACATAAAAGACGAAACCATAAAAAGGTTACATCCTTTAAGGCATCAAAAAACCAAACAGACAAAACAAAGTTTGTTGTTTGCTCAGGCCCCGTGATAGGCGGCCAGTATTATAAAAAGTTTCTTCAGTAAGCAAACCTAAGATACTTAACCCTAGAACGTCATCCTTCGTCAAAATGACTACGGAAAATTTTATTTTCAAATTAAAACAAAAAAAGAGGGCTATAATATGTTAAGTTTTTATTAATAATTAAGAAATAAACAAATGAATTTCTTTAAAAATTTATTAAAAAGAGTATATTAATACATAAGAAAACTATTTTGGTATCCATTTTTGCTCACGAAGAGTTTTATCGTCTCTTGAAGTATACGTAGTCAAAATGACGAAGGATGACGTTTGTGTATGTAAAATAAGGATGACTTTCCAGGGTTAAGGAAAACCAATAATTAAACAAATACGAATTATATTTGATACAATAATTGAAAAAATTTATAAAAGCTAAACAACTGATATTTTCAAATGTTACGAATTTTCAGTATTTTTTTGTAGGTTGTTTTTTAAACAAATGTATAAATATGTTAAAAATCAATTTTCATATAAATTTAATTGAATATTCATTTGAAAACAACATAACCGAAAATTTCCTAAACAACATACAATTAGTTACTGTAATAATTTCCTGAGTGTATCGTCCGTCACACAGGATTTGCCCATATATAATATCAAGCACGTGTTTGGTACTTTTTTGATTAAGGAGATAAAAAGGAATAAAATCGGTAAAAAAATTAGGGAAGGTTCATTCTTTCTTATCTTTGTATATCACTTAAACCAACAAAGCTAGAAAAAAAATTTATTGGGACGTCGATTACCAAGTACAAAATATCAAACATGTATTTGGTACTTTTTTTCAATTTAGGGTGCAAAAAAAATGAAAAAATCGGTAGCATTAGATCTCCTAAACCAGTTTGAGTGATTATAGCGTTTTCTATAGGGTGTTTACTCGAGTTATGTTTGCTCGATTAATCGGAAAAATAAAGTCGATTAATCGCTCGAGTAAATAAAAATGGCTAATTTCAAATAAAGATTTATTTGAGTAATTTTACACGAGTAATCGAGTTGCTCGAGTAAAACCATTCTATTAATTTTGTTAACATTTTATTAAAATATTTTTAAAATAAAATGACTAAAGTTTGTCTCAGTGCATTCCTTAACTGCAAAGTTTGTTTGAAACAATGTTGGCCAAATAGAAAGCGTTTTTAAATTAAAGTGCTCAATCTCGAAAGGAGAATGTGCTCTAAGATTGTTAATTTAGTATGCATTTTTATTTCTGCTTTTTTGAGTACGAGTAAAGAAAAAGTTTTTAATGTATGTTCTTGTTATTTCCCTGTCACGCAAATAATGGCCAACGAAATTATAATCGTGGGTTTTAATATTGTCAATTCTAAGCAATAATCAAGAGGTGTAATATAGTCCATTGCAGATTCAATAATCGTAGATCCAAGTATAGCTGGTTGTATGTTCAGAAATAATAATTTACCATAGACCAGTTGTGATATCTAATGTAATTTCTACAATTGTTAATTTAAAGGTCCTAATGTAATGAGTGTTTTTTTAGAGGTATAGAACTTCGAATTGAAATAAAACACAAAAAAATCGTTTTAATGTCCATCAATTTGGCTTTATTGGAAGGATAATTTTATACCATTAATGTTTAAATATGATTTCGGGCATGTGGCCGCCGCGGCTGGCTCGAATAAAGCCAATTCTACAGGTCCAATTTTCAACTACTTTTTCGAGCATATGGGGCCGTATGTTGGCAATAACGCCACGAATGTTGGATTCCAAGTCCCCTAACGTTTCTGGTTTGTTGGCGTAGATGAGCGACTTCACATATCCCCAAAAAAAATAATCCAGTGGTGTCAAATCACACGATCTTGGTGGCCAATTGACAGGTCCATTTCGCGAAATTATGCGCTCATCGAATGTTTCCTTCAATAAATCAATTGTGACGTGCGCTGTGTGGCATGTAGCGCCGTCTTGTTGGAACCACAACTCATCCACATTCATGCCATCCAATTGGGGAACCAAATAGTCGGTTATCATGGCTCTATACCGGTCTCCATTTATGGTAACTGACTCTCCAGCATTATTTCGGAAGAAGTATGGCCCAATGACTCCACCAGCCCATAGAGCGCACCAAACAGTCAGTTTTTGTGGATGTAATGGCGTCTCAAGGGTCTCATGTGGATTCTCTTCACTCCAAATGCGGCAATTTTGCTTGTTGACGTAGGCATTCAACCAAAAATGAGCCTCATCACTGAACAAAATTTTGCGATGAAAATCAGCATCGAGATTAATCTCATTTTCGGCCCATACACCAAAATCACGACGCATTGCATGGTCTCGGCGTTTTAATTCTTGCACAAGCTGGATCTTGTAAGGTCGCAAGCCAAGATCTTTGCGCAAAATCTTCCATAAAGTTGATGGACAAAGCTCCAATTGCTGTGCACGGTGGCGAATCGATTCATTCGGGTCCTCTTCAACACTTTGCTCTACAGCGGCAATTGTTTCTTCGGTGCGCACTGTTCGACGTCGCTGCGGATGCGTATTATCACATAGAGTAAACGTAGTGCGAAAACGATCCATGGTTAACCGAATTAATTGCTCTGATGGACGATTATGTCGACCATAAAATGGACGGAGCTTGCGGTAAACTTCGCGAACTGAACCATTATTTTCGAAATAAATTTGCACGATTTGCAAGCGTTGTTCTTTTGTCAACCTGTTCATGATGAAATGGCAAACCAAACTAAATATTAATCACTTGACAGCTGACAAAATGGCCGCCAGTTAAAAAAGTGATGCCAACTTAAAGTTCTATACCTCAATAAAAAACACCCGATAATTGTAGCTTTTGTTATAGTCCAGTTCAATGTATTCGTAGGAACTACTATAGTTTAGTTGAAGATTCTTATGTAATCGTACGTATTATTACTATTGTAGGGCCAATAATAATAGTACGTTCAACTATAGTTCAATTAATCGTAGATAGTACGAAGATCTCATTGTGAAGATAGATAAAAGGTACTAGATTCTATTAATCTATTAGATCAAAATCAGGATTTATCAAATCAAAAGATTACTGTAGGCGATCAGTGTAGACATGAATACACATATAGAAATAAATGAACTCACTTTAAATATTTAGGGTGATGATATGTTTCAAATATATGGTACAAATGTTATTTTTTATTAAAAATAAAATTTTTATTTTCGTTGTATGTTTTTTTTTTTGTGATTTGTTAAATTTTTTGTTAATAAAACACCATAATTTTATTAAAAACAGCTCATGAAAAAATTTTACTCGAGTAATTTTAAATCGAATATTTTACTCGATTACCTCGAGTAATTTTTGACGATTAATCGATTTTCCGAGTAATTCAAAACCCCCAATTTCAAGTTATTTGATTACTCAAACAATTAAAAGTCGAGTAAAATGAACACCCTAGTTTTCTAACTTGTTGATATACATTTCTTGAGTTTGCTAAAAAAAATTTGCAGAATGTTTAATTTTAACTGCACCATTGAAATCGCCAGTTACTGTGCAATTTGACACTTGTTTCAACACATGCAAATAAATTATGTGGAAAACTAATAGATTTTTTGTTTCTGTTAAATACTCGAATGATTTATATTCCTTTCATTATTACTTTTTGATATTATTAGATTTATAAGCACATTGATAAATAACTAAATTAATATTTCTAATTTTATTATATAACGCGATACTCTAGATTGGCACTGTCATCATGAGCTAATTTTGTTATTGTGTTCATAAACGGTAAATCACTTTTGAACCATCGAAAAGAATGGTTCTTTTATTGACTCAGACTTAGGTCTCATTTGGATACTCTTCAAGAGCTCAATAATTATTTCAATTACATAAAAAGTTAAAAGAATTTGACTTGATTTTAATACTAAACAAAAAAATATACATAGCAAAGAAAAATGTGTCTGTTTGGAACATTGATTATGCACCCATACCTATTTTAGTCCAACATTTACCATATAACCAGCAGACAGTGAAAATGACAATGAAATATTTAATATTGTTTATTTTAGCCAACAATTTTCTTCTATTTTTCGCTTTTATTCAAATAATTACGTCAGATCATTTTCATTATAATTTGTATTTAACTTATCTCTCCTTTAACTTTTGGTTTAACAGTTTGGGAAAATTCTTTTCTATTTTACGAGTAGATTCCAAATATACTCGTATGTATGAGGAAATTTCCACCAGCGATAAAAAGTTTGCGTAGGTTTGTCACTCAAATTTGTAGGATGATGATGTAAGTACAAGGTAGGATAAGTTACAATAAAAGGTGGCATCCTCCACATCGTTTTGGGAATTTGTTAATGGTTATTAATTAAATTTTTGTTTAATGCAAACAATTTCATTATTTAACAGGCGTCTAGCAATTTACCTACACACTTTTCCTTTAGACTAAAAATAAAAGTGAAAATTTGATGGTTAAAGGATAGAAAATGTTTAACACACACGAAAAGATATATATTAAATTTTGCTATATTTGTAATAATTTAGGGTTAAGTTTTTAAATTTTTTAAGAGGTGTCATATAACAAAATACAATATTTATTAATTTCTTAATTTAATTAATTTAACAAAATTAATCAATATATCTTCATCTTAAAGACCAAATAACCTATCTGCAAAAATTTCAAAATTGAGTTTTTTATGGATTATTATTCTCTATCTAATATCACAAATGACCAAATTATTACTGTTTTTTTACCTAGAGGACCGTTACGCACTTAAAAAATATAAAACTAAATCATCAAAAATCGCGATTAAAGTTTAATTTTGTTGCATAGTGTAATTTAAGCAATCATTAAGTGCTTTCACTTGCCTAAACCAGAAAAAGAAACTATAACCAGGAATCGAAAATAACTGTTATTTTTGAATTTTTGATTGAAAAAAGCAACCTCAAGGAAATGTCGGAGAAAAAAACCAAGTAAACCATTTTGATAGTCTCAAACCTAATTTTCATGCTTTTTCATTTTTTTCATTTGCTTTTTAAAAATCAGATTTTTATTTTTTAGAAAAAAAAAAATAACAGTTATTTTTCGATTTTTATTTTATTGAGCAAATATAACAGTTATTTTTAACTTTTATTTTTTCGAGCAAAAATAAAAGTTATATTTTATATTTTCGAACAAAAATAACAGTTATTTTTGACTTTTATTATTTCGAGCATAAATAAAAGTTATTTTTTGACTTTTACTTTTTCGAGCAGAAATAAAAGTTATTTTTGTGTTTTCAACCTCAATTATGATTGCATAACTCAACTCCATTAATTTTTGAGCATATGCAAATTATTTTCACTGAAAAATTATCTTTGCTTGAAAAATTTTTTTTATGAATTTATCATGAATTTAAACAAAAATATCTTTTATTTCTGCTCGAAAAAATAAAAGTCAACAAATAACTTTTATTTCCACTCGAAAAAATAAAAGTCAATAAATAACTTTTATTCATGCTCGAAATAATAAAAGTCAAAAATAACTGTTATTTTTGCTCGAAAAAATAAAAGTTAAAAAATAACTTTTATTTTTGCTTGAAAAAATAAAAGTCAAAAATAACTGTTATTTTTTATCGAAAAATAAAAGTCAAGAAATATCTTTTATTTCTGCTCGAAAAAAATAAAAGTCAAAAAATAACTTTAATTTTCTGACTTTTACGATAAAAGTTATAACAGTTACGGTCCCTAATTATAACTGTTATTATTTAATTTATATAATATTTATATGTATAAAAAAATTAGATTTATTCATACTAATTAGTACTGCAGATAGGTTATTTGGTTTCAGATTTTTGCAATTTCAAATAACCCAAGTGACATAACATAAACAAACTTCTTTTAACGATATATATTTCTGGTTTAATTTTAATCTAAATGCATAATTTTCGTTTAAATATTGCAAATAGTTCCAATTTTATAACGTTTTTTCCCTCTCCTGTAAACTTTTGAAAACTGAAGATAGGTTATTTTATCTTTTAGGTATTTTTTAAAATATTTTTTTCATCGAAGTACAATTAATTGAGGAAAAAATATAAATTCTTGACTCCCACTGGGCCTCAACCAATATCTTCTATCTTGCTCTATTGCGAGATGTAAGGCTGGCGTCATTCCATTACTCTTTCACGTCCATAAGGAGCCGAAGCTGATAAATTTCCAACGATTTTTCAATTGATTTTTATACAAAATAAACAAAAAACTTGTGGTTAAATTTTATGATTTAGATATTAGAACTTTTTAACTTAGTGGTGTAGGGTATCCAATTGTCGGGCAAAAATACTTTCTTACTTGGTTTTTTATTATTTTTTTCTTTTAATTTCTCTTATATAATAATATTAATATCACCGTAATCTTTATCACCTATAAAACATAAAAAATTTTACTTTATTTCTGGCAAAACGAGCCAAATTAAAACGATCTTACCCTGGATTTCCCTCCCTTGATTAAGCTCTGTATCTTTAAGTTCTGAAAACTTTTTATCTTTATTTACAATAAATCATCTCTGCTCTACGACATCTAGTTTTAAAAATAACCATTCAAAGAAATTCATTACTAAAATGGTCATATCAAGATTTGGGAAAAATGTTTTCCATTGACATAAAAGGGTTAATAGTTTGCAACTCTACATCTTTAGACCATTTTCAAGTTCTAGCAGGTGCAATAGAGTGGTTCGAAAAAAAAGTTGAGTCAGTCACCCCCTAGGATTAAAGATAATGTAAAAATAATTCTAAAACAATTTATTTTTTATTTTTTTACCACGCCTACAAATACCGCCCTTTTTGTATTTTGTAAACTGTGTCGCCTGTTGGCCTCAGACTCATAAATCACTTAAAACGATATATAATACGTAGGTCAAGTTCTACAAAAAACGTTGCGACATGCATACCCTATCTCTTTTGGTTTTAAAGATATTCGACTTTAAAAATGAAAATGAAAATAGGGGCCAACCTAATTATATCAAAATATTATATTATTATCCAAGATCGGCTTGTGGCCTAAATTTGTGGCAAAAATGGGTTAGCACATTTGAAACGAAATTACAGATCCGATATTTAGCTGCAGGCTTAGAATAGACCTCGAAGTCTACTCGATTATTTTGCCTAGAGCCATTAGTATATAAGTT
Organism: Stomorhina lunata; assembly: GCA_933228675.1. NCBI lineage: Eukaryota > Metazoa > Arthropoda > Insecta > Diptera > Rhiniidae > Stomorhina > Stomorhina lunata. Next base: position 85,453,248 of record OW121741.1, on the reverse strand, counting down.
AATATAACTTTTTTACCAGCAATTTTCCGTTGGTTCTTGTAGAGTTGTACTCGGTATATAAGGTATCATGTTAAAGATTTCGCTGGGACCGTAGCAATTGTTCGGCTATTGAGATAGGACTCTTCACCTGACTATCACAGAAGTTACAGTTTCCAGTTTAATTATGGCAACTAATTCAGTCAGAATTATTTCAAGAGATATTTTTGCGGCATTCTTTAACTACAAGTCATATTTTGAAAATAATAAAATTTTGAATAAAAAAAATATTCAACGAAGCGATGTTATTTAAAATGTGATTGGAAAGATGATTGATCTGTGATTCTGAATGAAGATGAACTCTATTATTTTATATTCAATAGGAAAAATATTAAAGTGAAATTAAATTTACAATATCGCTTGGTGGGTCATATTGACCCATAGAATGTTAAATTTGTGTAAATCGTAGTATAGAGGGGGTTAAGAAAAAATTCAGTTTTAAGAATATTTTATTGGGCATAACTTTACCTAGCGTTTAACGACTTTATGAAGGCCTTTGACAGCGTCAATAGGAGCTATCTATAGAGAATTTTAGAAAATCGTAACACGCCAACGCGAATGCCGGGCATCCATCAATGAGATGGCGAGACATTCCAATATTGAACTTTTCTGGGTACACAGTCATAGTAATGTACCAGGCAATATCACTGCGGACAAGGTGCTCTCCTTGGTCAGGAGAACATTGACCAATTCATAAGTTCTGCATGCAAACTGCTCATTAAGCAGTTTCTTTTTAGGTCCGCACCGACCAACTGGTCCACAGAAACGACCTGTTCGATATCTAGACTTACATGGCCAACTTACGACTGTAAGCGTTCTGCAATCTTGGTTAGCTTTCCGCGCCAAAGACTTCGCACCCTCATCTCAGTACTCACAGGACACTGGGTGATAGGTTCTCATGCTAGAAGACTTAATCTTCATAGTAATAATTATTGCAGAAGCTGCCACAACGTAGAGGAAGAGAAAACCGTCACTCACTTCCTCTGCCATTGCCCAGCCCTTGCTGATATTAGGAAAATCCACTTGGGTTTCCCTTTTTTGCCGATTTATATACCGATCTATCAGAGATCGCGGACCTCAGTATTCGCAAAATTTGCTCCTTCATTGGTGCAACAGGATGGCTCTAACTAAGTCTCTTATATCTTTTGGGGTAGTTTAGAAACCTTTCTCTTTCTCTTCTATCCATTTGCAGGAATTACAAAGGGACCTCTCTGGACCCAAGTGACGCGGACCATATGGGCTGCATCCTGCCTAACCTAACCTAACATGCCAATGAAAATTCTGAACTTAATTTGGGCAATGTACATGGATTTTGAATGTCTAGTACTACACAAAGGTCGAATTTAGTACTGGAGTTAGATAAGAATGAATCTTGTCACCTATACTTTTTATCCACGTCATCGACAACATAATGAATGGTAGACACGGTATCCAATTAACACCCTTTAAACACCTCAAGGACTTGAAAAACGCTGATGACGTATGTCTTCTAAGTCAAAGCTCAGGTCACCTTCAAGAAACCAGTAACGCTATTACTGTTGAATCTCGGGCAGCTAGGCTGGAAATCAATATTTCCTAGACAAAAATGGCGCAAACCGGTCGATACGAATCAATGTAGGTAACGAGGTTATTTTATATATAGGTACCTTTATTATATTGGTAGTTTGGTAACTACAAATGGTGGCGCTGCCGAGGATATTAAATCGCGTATTAGTAAGGCAAAATCTGCATTCGGCATTCTCCGAGCTACTTGAAAATCTCGGCTGTTTGGAAATCTCGGCATTATCAACATTAAGTAAATTACGAATATACAACTCGAATATCAAATCCGTCTTATATTCAGTTTGCGAAACTTGAAAACGCACAAATGCCATCGATAAGCGCCTACAAACTTTTGCCATTAAATGCTCCTGCCAAATTCTTAAGAAGGCGGATCTATTAAACGTGACAAAGCAAATCCCTGCTTCTATAAAGGTAAGTCAACAAAAATGGCGGTGGATAGGCCACACTTATAAGGCCAAATACCAACATAGCTCGACAAGCGTTTCGTTGGAATCCACAGAGAAGCAGCCGTCGTTTTGATTCACCTGCTAGAACGTGAAGAAGGTCAATTGATGCGGAGTTGCAAGCAGCAAACTATTCATTGAAAGACGTATGCCTAACGTCTCGTAATAGAGTTCGATATAAAAGGATAGTTGAGGCCCTATGCTCCACTGGGAGTCAAGGATAACAGTCCTCTGTTCTTTACTATGAGTAAATTAAAGTTTCACGTTTATATCTTATAATACAAGGGAAACTGTTTGAGTTTGAAAACCAAAATTGGGTCAAATTGACCCAAGTGTACTCCAAGGGTTAAAAAAAAGGATTATACAGAATCAAAGATTGAAATTGTAAATTTTTTAATGTTCAGCTAAAAATTTCCTCATTATGGCTATAATATTTTAGATATCTTTAAAGAAAATCATGAGGGGCTCCCTTATTACTATCGTACAACATGTGATGCTTAAAGTGTGATAATTATGAACATCATGAATAAACATTAGTTTCTATTTAATTTAAATTCAGATGAACACTCCAAAAATTCCCTTTCACTTTCAAGTGCGTATGCATGTGTTTATGCTAAACAATCAGATCAAATGATTGTCAATAATGAAATAATCATATACAAAAGGATACCGACTGATAGCAAGTCCTGCTCACGCTGTTAATCCATACGGAAAGGAATTATTATTAATATGTAATAAAATCAAGTCAAATAGGATAAAGAGGGGTGACAAGGAAATAAATGGTTCATTAGAGGATTTTTTATTACTTATGAGTGAGTGTGAGTATGGGGATTTATTAGGACGTTTGTTAATGTCAGTATGAAAAAGGATAAAAGGGAAAGTTAAATATCCAACAGTTGATTGGCAAATGTAATTCAAATACTTTATTTATTTGTTTCTATTTATAATATCACATCATCACTCAATCTCGCATATGAACAATCAGTCTTAATTGTCATTAACTCTTAAGGGGTATTAAAAGTATTGATTTTGTTAAATTCATTTAAGTAATTTAATATTTTTTATTCTTATTACCTTAACTATTCCTTTTTTCTTTCTCCCTTTTCAGGCTTTGAAGTCTACTTTCCCATGTCTGCCATCCAGTTAAATCTTCCACTAAATGAAAAATCTCAAAGTATATTCTCCAAAATACCTATAGGGCAATTTCAAGTCCTGGCAGCCAGTAACAACAGTGTGGCCCCTGATTATGTCTATAGTTTAGAAACCAATGATCTGCTGGTAATCAATGGCACAACTGGGGAAGTCTTCATACGTTACGATTACAAGCCCATTCACGAAAAGGCCAAATACATTTTAACGGCGCTCAGCAAAAGCTCGGAAGATGTTACTAAAATACCTCATATGACCTTAGAGCTGGAGCCTTTAACAGAACAAATTTATTGTGCCAATTTGGAGAATATATGTTTTTGGTCCTCGGCCCATTATACCATACTGGAGGATGTGGTGGATGCTGCTGAAATAAAAAATCCTGATGACTTCAAGCCCATACAAATTGGTTCCCTCAATCCCAGAGCTGCCAAATATTTGTGCCCCTACATGAATATAACCTATAACCTTTTAAATGCCACAGATTTGTTTGTACTTAAGAATAATTTATTATATTCCCGTGCACCTTTGGATTATGAGTCTTTGAATTCGTCGCATCAAACAAATTTGACGGTAGCTGTAAGCTGTCAGGTTCAAGTAGAGGCTAATAAAGTGCAGGAATTTCATAAAACCATAAATGTTCAGATAGTGGATCGTAATGATAATGGGCCGGAATTGCAGGATAATAAAATTTATACTTTTTATTTGGATGATCCTCATTTTAAAGTGGTAAGTAATTAATGGATTTGAATGGTTAAAATTAATTAAACTGTTTCATGGGCCTTTGATTAGACCCTGAAAAGAGCAGGCACAAAAAATCGGTTATCATTGGCAGTAATGCTTGCGACCTCCTTATTTTCACTAATGCCTTCATTTAGTTATGAAGATCTCCGAAAGCTCTTACCTATTTGAACTAATAAAATTGTATTAGGTTATGTCATCATGCATACATTGCTTTAAAGACATTGCTTTAAAGACCTCCGTTCGTATCGGACAGTCAAAAAGCAGCTTTATAGTCAGCAAATGGTTGGTATGTGTCTTATTTGGGCTTTAGTATTTCATAGTGTGGTCGATAGAATCTAGAGTGTTCATTTTACTTGACTTTTAATTGTTTGAGTAATCAAATAACTTGAAAATTGGGTTTTGAAATTACTCGAAAAATCGATTAATCGTCAAAAATTACTCGAGTTAATCGAGTAAAATATTATTTTTAAAATTACTCGAGTACAATTTTTTCATAAGCTGTTTGTATTTTTATTTTTAATTAGAAATAATAAAACAAAATTTTAATAAAATTATATTAAAGTTATCTTTCGATTTGATAAATCCAGATTTTGATCCAAAAGATAAGTATAATCTACACAATGAGACCTTCAACTGGACTATAGTAGGATCTACGATGACAATGCGTCAACTATAGTAGGGCGTACTTTTACTATAGTAGGACATACGATCACATAAGGAAATTAGGAATTAGGGTCTTTAAATTAACAATAGTAGAAATTACGAATACGTTGGATACCACAACTGGTCTATGGTAAACTATTATTTCTGAACATATAACCGGGTGTATTTGGATCTACGATTATTGAACCTTCAATGGACTATATTATAACTCGATTATTGCTTAGAATTGACAATATAAAAACCCACGATTATTTCATAAAATGGAAATTAAAACCTTCGATTATTGCTTTAAATAAACTATAGTATAAACATCAATTATGGAATAAAATGGACCTCGAACGCTAGATAATTGATTTAAATGGTCTGCATTTAAAACCCCTAATCTAAAAAAGTATGGGCAGCAGATTCTTTCATTGAGATACATTGAGATTGAGCACTTTCATTTAAAAACGCTCTACATTTGGCCAACGTTGTTTCAAATAAACTTAGCAGTTTGGGAATACACTAAAACAAACTTTAGTCGTTTTATTTTAATATTAAAAAAAATTACTAACAAAATTATAAAAATATTTTACTCGAGTAACTCGATTACTCGTACAAAAATTACTCAAATAAATCTTTGTTTGAAATCAGTCATTTTTATTTACTCGAGCGATTAATCGATTTTATTTTTCCGATTAATAGAGCAAACATAACTCGAGTAAACACCCTAAAAGAATCTTATATGCAATTGAAAGGAGACTTACACCTCTGTAATTGGCACGTAAAGTTTTATCTCCACTTTTTTGTACTGGACAAAGAGCACTGAGACTCCAATATGTTCTTCTTTCCATATGGTTTTTATAAGCTCATCAACTCATCATATCCGGCCTTAAAAAGCTCTGCTCTCAAACCATCGGCACCCTAAGCTTTGTTTTTTTTTCGGTTGAGTTATTGCAATTCTAACCTCATTTTGGTTAGGTATTGGACATATAACGGCTTCATCATTTGATTTATTTAGACATGTTGTAACGGCTCTAACATTTACAATTTTATAATTTTGTATTTTATGGGGGATCCGTTATTAGATGAAGGCCAAGAAATTTGGCTTATTCCACTGGATGAGTTCACAAATCCTCAAGACTAAGTGAATCTGTTGCTCCCTCCCGATCTCAGTTGAGCCAAAACGAGTCTTGTTTTCCTCAGCAAGTTATTTTCGTGTTTATTTTTGCTATCAAAGACAAAGCCTGTTGGTTTTCGTCAACATAAATTTATTATTTCGCGTACCTCTTATACAAATATGCTCTCGGAAACAAATGAAATGACGATAAGTCTCTGGCTAAGAGATATATACTTATATTGATGAAATTTGGCAAATATCAATTTTTGGCACTAAATACAAAGCCAGTTGATTTTGGTCGATATAGGTCCATTATTTTGAATACCTCCCATGCAAATATACAACTTAAATGTCGATAATTCCCTGATTAAGAAAGATATAGTGATGAAATTTGATGCATATTCATTTTGATACCAAAGACAAATCGTACCTCACATAGCACTTTGTTTCAAACACCTGCTTTTTCCGTGCGAAATTCAAATTTCGAAGCTATCAATATAGCTTTGTTTTTCTTGCCCACCAGTTACTAACACTCCAATTCAAACAAATTGATAATTTTTTTTTGAAAAATGCAAAACACTATTTGGCAGCGCGCAGTCAAAGTCATTGTTCCCATACGTTTTGAAAAAATTTTATAAAATATAAATTTTTAATTGAAAGTTTGAGCATTTATTATGAAAATTGTGTTAAAATTTTATAAATAGTTTGTAATGGAGAATAATCTGTCATGTATGTACTTAAGATTTGTTTCATAAGTTCTTAAAAATTTATAAGATTTTTTCTTGAAAAATTAAATTTTTAAAATAACCTTTAAGCAAATGGTTTTTTTTCAAAAGTTTAATTTAATGTAAGCTTCTAAAAAAATGTTAACGTTTGGCAAACCAAATGTAAATATATTTGAATACACTAAAGTTTGGTTAATTTACTAGGATTTATCTCATATTGCTCAAAGTTGCACTTTCCGAATAATATCACTTTTTGTAGATTCTTATACTTTGAAAAAAATCGAACTTTTTGAAATTTGGTTAAAAGAACCCTCAAAAAACTCAAAAAATGATATCCTCGTCCAGTATGTCTTAAATGATGATGATGATTGCCACAAGTTATTGGTGGAGAAGGTACGTCTTTTCTGCAAGTATCTAGAAACAAAATGGACAAAAAGTAGAAGAAGAAATTCAAAGTTCTTTTTGGAGGGAACTGGGTCTTCATGTAGATATGCCTAAAGTTGGTGGCTTCGGGAGCACAAACGACGGAAATACTGCACGTCGAGCTTTCTCTAATCATGATTTAATTTTTCTCTAAAAAATTATATTGATCTCTTTATCGTGTAACTTTCCAATAAATCCAAACAAGTTTGAGACATATTGCTTTCAAACAGCAAAAATGATACAAGATTTGTATCGTTGGCTACCAATGACCTCTACAGTTTTAATTCACTCGAAGCAGATTATAGAGAACACTGTTTTGCCAATTGGTGTTTTTAGTGAATCGGCCGCTGAATCGCGCCACAAGATTTATAAATCCGATAGATTGCATCATGCTCGCAAAAACAGCAGAAAAAACAATCTTCTGGAAGCTTTAGATACATCCGATCCAATAATTTCCACAAAATACTTAAGCAGGCGCATGCAACAACATAAGCCTTTAAATCTTCCACATGAAGTTATAGAACTTCTAAGTTCCAATGATATAAATGCAAATGTGGATGAAGGAAACCACTATGAACAAGGAGAATTTTTATCCGCTAATTCAATAGATATTTTGAGTCAAATGTGTCTCGAAAGTGAATTGCAGTTAACAGATACAATCAATTTGACTGAAAACTAAATTAAAATAACTTTTTTGTAATAAAACAAGTAAGAGTGGTATATTCGGCTTTGCCGAATCTTGGATACCCTTCACCAATGGTGTTCCAAAAGTACTTAATGTAATTCGTAGCAATATTTGGTTATACTAGTATTATATGCAAAGAGTCTTTAAAATTAAGAGTCGGAAAACGAAAACCTTTTCGGTGGCGTCATCATCTAGAATAGTTATGCACCCAAAGGTTAGGTTGGACAGGTGGCTGATATCTAGGGAAGCTTCACTTGGGTTCTAAAGTGGTCCATTTGTGAAAGATAATGATTACTAGACTACAAGTAGAGAATGCATATTTAAGCCAGCCAGTAGCTTCGAAATAAAATAGACACATATTTTACGAACATTTAATAAAGTTCGATAGACCAGATAAACCATACAGAAAAGATGCTTCAAAATGTAGATGCCCTTAGATTTGCAATAGCACATCGATTTGATAAAGTTTAAGTATTCTGACATGCAACCCAAAAACGCTGTGCCCAGTGAGGGTTGTGCACTTTAATTCGTACGAATTATCCAACTAGTAAAAGTTCTTGATTAGTTATGTAAAACTCTGAAGTTAGCGGACTGATTTAGGTCAAAGCTTTAACAATGATTGTCAATGTATACAAGCCTTAAAATTATAGGGTATACACTCTTAGTTTTAGATACATACGTGAAATATATAGCTTTTGAATGGATGGTTATCAGCTTTGTCGGAAAAGTTTACTTATTAATTTGAAGTTAGTTAATTAATTAAAATGAACACTTCATCAATAATATTTGGGATGTATACACTAAGAGAAAAATGACGATCTGATTTCAAGAAAAAAAATCTACAATATAAGATTGCGAAATCTTGAATTTTCAATCTTGAAAATATAGCCAGTAAGATTTATATTCTTAAATTTAAGAATAAATTCTTAGTTATGAGAATACAATCTAAAAATAAACATGTAATTTGTTTGCTTTTAAGATTTTAATCTTATTATAAGATTTTAAATCTTAATTTTAGATCGTATTCTTTATTTCAAGATTGTGATCTTGATTTCAAGATTTTATTCTTATTTTGAAGATTTTAAGTTCTAATCTTAAGATCGTATTCTTGATTTTGTAGATTTGTGTGCTTGTTTAAGGGAAATTTCTCAGTATTTTGTCATAAATTGTAATCCGCCGACCAAAGTAGTTGCGAAAAAGTGAAAAACTAATTTTTTGATAAAAAAAAAATATAAATTTAATAAGAAATATAAATGGAAAACCTTAATCCGGATGAAGTGATCCTTTTAAATATTCCAATAGAAGGCAATTTAGTTCCGGTATGTGATGGGGAGTATGAATTGAACTGCCCTTTACAAGAAATTTCATCAGATTTCTCGGACGATGACGTGTTGCTGAAAATTTTTTTGAAAGAATTCGATCTGGAATGCGTTTTTCCGTACCTGCAGCGTAAGTTTTTCCTCATATTTATAAATACATAAGTAAATTTCTTTACAAAAAATTATATTGATTTAATTTGTTTCAGGCTCAAATGTAACTTTTAGAAGTCTGCAGTATATGAAAGCAGATGATGTAAAGGAAGCCATTCCACCCTTAGGACTTCGAATGGAGTTTCGTGAAAAATTATTTGTCTGGAAAAAGAAACAGGTTTTAATATTTTATTTAGAAAGTAAATTAAAACACTAATAGTTTTGTCCTTTAGTTTGAAATTGATGAAGAGTCACTTTCGATGCCGTCGAAGGTAGGTCAGTGGCTACAAAAATGTCCGGATGTAACTTCCACTCCATCGTCTTCTGTAAATGTGGAAGTTAACAAAAAAGTGTTTGACAAGGTAAAAGTATTAGATAATTACTTAATACATTAAAATGTGTACAAAACATAAAATATTTTCGTTTATTTATATAGGATTTAGCTTCATTATTGAATGAATCAGTCAGTGGCAAAAACATCCTAGAATTTTATGCTTCACACAAAGATTTAAACAATAACTATCGTGATGAGCTGATCCAGATTATAGTACATCACATTCTAAAAAAGGATCTCGCACTTCATCCTCACGATTTCCAAGATATATTGACAGAAATATGCACACTTTTTCCAACGGATATTTTTAGGATAAAATTTTTTACTAACTACCTATAATCTAAAATAAATTTTAAAATATAGGAATACTATTACATTCCTCGAAAGGGGAAAAAAATAATAAAAGATGTGTTTTATTTTATCTTTAAATACGAATATTATAATAAGAAAAAAACGTGCTGATAATAAGATTTTCTGCTTGAAATCGAAACTTTTTCTGCTTGAAAGTAGAGTAAATGCGAAAGATCTTATTTTAAGAATAAAATCTTATTTTTCAAGATTGTTTGTAACATCGCAATCTTGAAAAAGTTCTAAGAACAAGATCGATAATTAAGAATGCGTTCTTATTATTTAAGATTATGTTCTTATTAATTAAGAGTGCATTCTTAAAAATTAAGAATTTAATCTTAATTAATAAGAACACATTCTTAGTTATCGATCCTGTGCTTAGATTTTTTTAAGATTGCGATCTTACAAAGAATCTTAAAAAATTATGATTTTATTCTCAAAATAAGATTTTTCGTATTTACTCTACTTTCAAGCAGAAAAAGTTTCGATTTCAAGCAGAAAATCTTATTATCAGCACGTTTTTTCCCTGAGTGTAGTTCTTTCGATCTGTCCGATGGATGTTTGGAAAGTTTTGCTCTAGTTCTTTGTGCAATTTTAATGTGATTTAATTTATCAGCATTAAATCGATTCCCGGTCGGGTTTATATGGGAGATTTCACTAAATGTGAATAGAGCTCGCCCATTTTCAATATCGAACTTTTCAAGAGATCAGAAATACTTTTGTCAAATGTTGTCTCTCTAGAAAGTTTATTTTAGGCGCTATTGTCCTGAATATCAATATTGTACAACGTCTTTTTACTAAATGTCATCATCGTATCTATTATAATTTGTCATTTATTAGCTACTAAGAGATTGCCTTAGGCGAAGTTATACGGGATCAATTGTCAAACGTGAAGGGATTTCTCCCAATTGCAATTAAAAAATTTAAATTTTTGTTGATATGTGAGATACTTACATACATATGTAGGTTTTGAACGGATAGCATTTTTGTACTTCCTAGGAAGATTACCTATAATTTGATATATAATACATTCTCAAATGTTATCATAATGTTCAAAAGTCAGACACAAAATTAAGATAAATGCAGTGTGTCTGTCTGCTAAAACCAGATTTGTGGAGCTCCTGAATTGTCCCACCCTGAATTTCAACATTGTCGATCAAAACACCATCGCTTAAACGCTAAATTATATCTACCACAAATTACAGAATGCATCAGGATTTAGATAATCCCCTGCGAAGGATTATCTAACATCTGAGATATCGACAAAACAGGAGCTCCAAAAACTTGACTACAACAGAAAAAAGGACAGACAGGTAGACGGACGGACATGTAGACGGACGGATAAACAAACAGACGGACGGACGGGCAAACAAACAGACGGACGGACGGAGGTCGCGAAATCGATTCTTGTGCCGATTCTGAGTTGATCGGTACAATTTGAATGGTATTCATAATCAGATTTGTGGAGTATATATATCAGATTTTAGAAAATCTTCCCATAAAGAACGATGTCAAATTTCATCACAATCGGTCCATAAACACCTGAGATATCGCTGAAACAATACTTACAAAATGTAAACAAAATTTCTTAGACACGTACTTTGGGCAATTTGCTGTACATCAAATGTAGTGTTATGGCGATATCTCAATTGTTTATAGACCGCTTTTGATAAAATTTAATAACGTGCTTGGTGGGGGAATTTCCTAAAATCTGATATAAAATTTATGTAGGTCCGTACTAAAGGAGGATAGTTTTTCCTATTTCTGCATTTAATTTTTTCAACAAACATTCTCTAATGTGTACTTTGGGCAATTTGCGATACATCAAATTCAGTGTTTTGGCGATATCTCAGTTGTTTATGGACCAATTTTGATAAAATTTTACAGAGTGCTTTGGGAATATATCCTACAATCTGATATATAACATATTATCACATGTACACCAGGAGTATCTTTTTTCTCTTGTTATTTAAAAGTGTGTTTCAATCAAAAATTTTCAAATTTTCGTCTAATTTTTGGTATTTTTTCGATATTTTCGGTGTTTATAAACCGATTTTAATGAAATTTAATAGCGTTCATTGCGGGAGAATTTCCTAAAATCTGATATATAATTTATGTAAGTCCATCCTCCAGGGGCTTCAGAAACTTGATTTCAACAGACAGACAGACAGACGGACGGACAGACAGACAGACGGACATCGCTTAATCGATTCTCCTCCCGATTCTGAGTCGATCGGTATAATTTTTATGGGGTCTACGATCACTAATAAAAAAATTACAAACGGAATCACAAACTTATAATACCCTTTCACCTATTGGTGAAGGGTATAAAAATAATAAAATAAATAGATATTTTTTACATCTAATTAGTTATAAATGAGTTAATTTTTTCTTAGATTTATCCAAAACTAAAATAAAACCATTTTTTTAATAAAAAAATAATAATAAAATAAATTATTGTTATGTATTATTTTTTGCGTCTAGTTGGTCACCAACGGGTTAATCTTTTTCTAGATTTATCCAAAAATGCCTGTTTCTACCACGCCCTTCAATTTTTCTCCAAAAAGTTTAATATTTTAAAAGTTATTAATTTCGCACGGAAAAAGTAGGTGTTTGAAACAAAGTGCATAGGTCCCACTTCCCGGAATTGATATTTCGGCCACAATAACTGTATTTTTTAACTTAAAACTAGCACTGCTTATGTAAACAGAAATCATTGTAATGAAATTCGTTGAAATCTGTCCATTAGGGTGACAATTTTTTGTATGAAGAAAAATGATTTTTCGAATTTAATAACTTTTTCTACGGAATATTGTGACGCTAGGTCTAAAAGTTAAGGACTGAAAATTTGAGCCAAATCGGACTACGTTCTATGGGCGCTCATCGGGTCCAAAGTTTAAGAGCCCATTTGTATGGGGAAAATTGGTTATTTTTTTGTTTTTGCGAAATTTAGAACAAAAATAAGTCATTTTTGCAAGAAAAAATAATAGAGTATTAAAGACAAGTAACACAGCTTTATTTTAAATCGTGAAAGACGAAAATCCATGAAGTAGTTTAAAAGTTATTGCAGTTTTCCCCCGAATATTTATGTCCTTGAAAACGCGCCTAAGGATATGCACCAAAAATTGTATGTTGTAAATAAAGAAATTCCAAAGTTAGACATGATTTATCATTAAATGGCTTGTTACTAGCAAATAGTTCAGTTCTGTTTAAATATAATCAAATTTACTTAGTTTTTTCAAGTTGGAATGTGGTACATTTTTCTCAGGTCAGTTTCAAAAATCATTTTTTAATTTATTGAAAATTTTGTTCAACAAATATTACAAATTTAGAATTTGCTCTATAGACAAAAGGGAGAATAAAATCAAAAAAAAAAAATTAGATCGTTATCTTGAACCGTTTCGCCGTACCTGCAATTTCAAATTGAAGAATTTCGCGAAAATGTAAATTTGTGAGCCAAATTATTTACTAGAATTTGGTAAATTTTACTTCTATTCAATTTTAACAAAAAAGATAATTAATATTATTGCTTCGTTTATATAAAAGCTATGCTGAAGGGTTTTTTAATATTGAACGAGATTAACCCTTTCTTCGCCGCGTTCAAATGTCAAGATTTGGATTTTCTGAAAATTTTCAAAGGGGTTTTATTCTCCCATTTGTCTGTTTTAACACACTGGAGAGTAAAGTCTAAATTTGTAATATTTGTTGAACAAAATTTTCAAAAAATTATAAAATTATTTTTGAAACCGACCTGAGAAAAATGTACCATTTCCAACATGAAAAAAACTAAGTAAACTTGATTATATTTAAACAAACCTGAACTATTTACTAGTAACAAGCCATTAAATGATAAATCATGTCTAACTTTGGATTTTCTTTATTTACAACATACAATTTTTGGTGCATATCCTTAGGCGCGTTTTCAAAGACATGAATTTTCGGGGAAAAACTGCAATAACTTTTAAACTACCTCATGGATTTTCGTCTTTCATGATTTGAAATAAAGCTGTATTAGTTCTCTTTAATATTCTATTATTCTTGTAAAAATTATTTATTTTTGGTCTAAATTTCGCAAAAAACAAGAAAATAACCAATTTTACCCCATATAAATGGGCTCTTAAAATTTGCGGAGTTTTTTTCACTATTTCTCCCATCGGACGCCTCCCCAGGTGGTGGATAGGGGAATGCTCATCAGATATGATGGGTATCGCAGAAATAAAATATGCGGGGCGAACCAAAAAATAGTTTCGTAGCGTCTGTTCGAGATTCGACGGCTACAAACAGCGTCTGCTTGCATCAAGCGGCTGAATCTTTTGCGGCATGTTCGGAGGCCAAGTAATACGTAAGGTAGCAGCCCTACCACCGGACTAGGTAGTCAAAAAGAGTAATCCTCTATGTACTGCTGAAACTAACTAGATTCGAGACTTCACAAAGAAAATAACTAAAAATAACGGAAATATGTTGACGACCCCTGGCAAACGGAAAAGGATAAGATTTGGACACTGGAATGTTAGAACATTGTTTCAAAGTAGCAAATTTGCCCAACTTACAGATGAATGCGCTAGATTAAAACTGGATTTGGTCGGTTTAAGCGAGGTTCGGTGGAACGGAAACGGTGAAACGCAGAGCGGAAATGGTGGTCTGCTCCTGTACTCGGGAATGCCTAGTGAATCAGACCCACATATAAGAGGAGTCGGGATTTATCTCTCCAAAAATGCAAAGAATGCTTTACTCTCATGGAAGCCTGTTTCAGAGAGGATTATTACTGCTAGACTGGAAGCCAAATGTAGAAAAATAACAGTAGTCCAAGTATATGCGCCTACAGAAGAAAGCGATCTGTATTTAAAAGAAGCTCTATATAGCGAGTTGGATAAAACACTTTCAGAGGTATCAAAAAGTGATATTATCATCTTAATGGGCGACTTCAACGCCCAAATAGGCAGTGACAACAACGGTTATGAAAATATAATGGGAAAACATGCTCTTGGCACATGTAACGTTAATGGGGAACTCCTATTAGAAACATGCAATAATCATGACCTGAAGGTGGCCGGTTCCGTATTCCCTCATAAAACAATACATAAAGTAACATGGAAATCACCCACAGGGACATTTGAGTCCCAAATTGACCACATTTGCATTTCGCGCGAATGGTTCAATATTTGCTGTGATGTACGCAACAGAAGGAGTGCGGAAATTGGAAGCGATCACTATTTAGTGGTGAGTGAACTTCGCTTAAACATAGTGCCCAAAAAACGTAGCATTGGTGGAGGTAGAAGAAGGTTTGATACGGATAAACTTCAGAACGTCGTCGTGAGAAATGAACTTCGAGAAAAACTAGATGAAATAAATGTTAGCTATGACGGTACAAATAATGATATATGGCAAAGCATAAGGAATGATCTAAGAAATGCTTGCGAATCCACCCTTGGATATTTGAAGACTGAGCGGAAAGAATGGATGACTACTGAGTGCTGGAACCTGATAGAATCTCGTCGAGATATAAAACGGAGGATGCTAGCTACCGGTGAAGCTAATGTGAATAGATACGCATCTCTTAAAAATGAATTGCAAAGGCTTAATAAACTTATTAAACGGCAAGCCAAAGCTGACAAAAATAAGTTTATGGACGATCTCGGAAAAGCGGCGGAAGATGCGGCCGAAAAAGGAAACACCAAAGAGCTTTTTAAAATTACCAGGCAATTAAGTGGAACCAAAACAAAAAATATAACTGCGATTACAGACGACGGCGGTAATTTATTGACCGACAAGCATGAACAGATGATTGCTTGGAAACAACACTTCGAACGTACATTAAATGTTATACACGGCGAAACTGAAGAAGAACCGCATATATTCAATCCCATTAGCCCAAATCCTGATATTTCTACCGAACCTCCAACATTTAATGAAATTGTAGACGCTATTGTGTCCGTAAAAGCAGGCAAAGCTCCTGGAAGTGACTCATTGCCTACAGAATGCTTTAAAGTCAATCCCCAAAGGGTGGCAACTCTGTTTCTTCCTCTCTTCCAAAAGATATGGATTGAGGAAAATATACCCAAAGAATGGAAAGAATCCATCATAATAAAAATACCTAAAAAGGGGGATCTAAAAAACAGGAACAATTGGAGAGGTATATCTATTATTCCATCAATCACTAAAATATTCAACAAAATAATTTTAAACAGAATATGCGAGACACTTAACAATAAATTAGCGAACACACAAGCAGGTTTTCGGCCTAATAGAAGTTGCACAGACCATATTAACACAATTCGCATACTGATAGAACAGTCCGTTGAACTCAATGCAAGTTTGTACCTAACTTTTATTGATTTTGAAAAAGCATTTGACGCTCTTAAAAGAAATTGTATATGGAGAGCCTTAGAAACGAGAGGAATTCCCGAGAAGATTGTTAACATAATAAAAAATAGCTATGAGGGAGGGATATGTAGAGTTGTGCATGACGGACAGTTGAGCGATCCATTTCCTACTCTTAGCGGTGTAAAACAAGGATGCGCATTATCACCCCTTTTATTTATAACGACGTTGGACCTTATTTTACAAGTTGTTAACCAGGCAAATATGGGCATTAGGTGGGGATTGAATGGGAAGGTATGCGAGCTAGCATACGCTGACGACATTGTTTTACTGTCCAACAGATGTCAAGATATGCAATCGCAAATTGATGTGCTTGCGCAGGAGGCTATTAAAGTAGGGCTAAAAGTCAACTGCAATAAAACGAAGAGCATGCGTATTAATGCAAACAACAACAACACGCTGGTTATTAACAACTACCAGATCGAAGAAGTCCGTAGATTCGAATACCTAGGAAGTGTAGTAGATAATATTGGAGGTACATTGACCGATATCGAAAATCGACTGCGAAAAGCTAAATTTTCCTTTGCCTGCTTGAATCGCATATGGAGCTGCAAAAATATCCGACAGTCTACCAAATTAAGAATTTTCAATGCCTGTGTAAAATCTGTTGTATTATATGGTAGTGAAACTTGGTACGTGACAAAGGCAATAACACAGAAGCTTCAATCGTTCGTTAACAGATGTCTGCGAAAAATTTTGAGAATATGGTGGCCAAGAACAATCAGCAGTGCACGTCTGTTGGAAATTACAAGCCAAGAAGAAATTAAAAGTGAAATAAGGCGCAGAAAGTACAGATGGCTTGGACACACGTTGCGTAAAGATGTAAACGACGTAACCCATGCAGCTCTGGAGTGGAATCCCCAGGGTCAAAGAAGACCGGGTCGACCTAAATCATCATGGCGCAGATCAATAATGAATGAAACCTCTAAATCTTTTAGCGAACTTAGAACAATAGCTCGAGACAGAAACCAGTGGAAATTATATACAAGAACTCTTTGTGAATAGGCTAAGTTTTAATACAAATTGTACATAAACATGCCATAAATAAAAAAAAAAAATAAAAAAATTTGGACCCGATGCGCGCCCGTAGAACGTTGTCCGATTTGGATCAAATTTTCAGATCTAAACTTTTAGACCTAGTATCACAATATTCTGTAGAAAAACATTTGAAATCAAAGAAAAAAAATTTTCTGTCACCCTACTCTCCATATTTGACCGTAGCTCCCATACGAACTTTTTAGTCAGAACTTGCTATCTGATACGAAAATCACTTAAATGCTCTTAAATCCGAAGATAATGACAATTTTATGTTCATTTTTTGTATACATAATTTTTGTAAAAACTGTAATAAAATTGCTGATTTTCTAGACAATCGGTCCATATTTGTCTCCAGCTCCTTTGTAGGTCAAAATGATGTAAATAGCATAAATATATATGTTTTGGGAAAACATTTGTTTGAAGACAAAATTTAGAAAATATTTATGTATGTTTATTCACGAAAAAAAAGTAATTTGACCTCAGTGGTGAAGGGTATCAAATGGTCAACCTTGACCGACTATAGCACTTTCTTACTTGTTTTTTCTAGGAGTAAGTTACTAACATGATGCCCTAACACTGATTTGTATCGCTTATTTGAGAGCTTGCGGCACATGTTTGCCCACTTCCTTAACGGGTTTTAATGTAGTTTTCCAGGAGATACTACGAGGAGGTCAGTATCTACAGTTGAGATATTTAAAAAAAACAAGATAAAA
This sequence comes from Stomorhina lunata, assembly GCA_933228675.1. Classification (NCBI taxonomy): domain Eukaryota; kingdom Metazoa; phylum Arthropoda; class Insecta; order Diptera; family Rhiniidae; genus Stomorhina; species Stomorhina lunata. Next base: position 85,435,438 of record OW121741.1, on the reverse strand, counting down.
CATCCACTACATTACCCTTATTTACGATATACTTACAGAAATAACCCTTAAGGAAAATGGTCCTTTATCAATTGTGAAATTATTTAAGGAAATGGAAAATATTTAACTTTCATATCGATTATGTTTTTTTTCGTTAAGTTTGTGCAGTTAAGTTTTACGAAATTTTCTTTGTCAAAGTCAAGAAAATTCAAGGATTCGTTTATATTTATTTTCACCGCCCTAAAGACTGTTGAATCGAATGCATGTAATTTGGTTTGTTTTTCTATTGGATTTTTTTTTGTTTCTTTTTTTATTGATATCATGTCTAGGTTGGTGTCTACAAACTTTTTTCACAGTTTTTTTTTTCATTCGTCTGCTCGGCTACCATTTGTCTGCCAAATGTATTTTCCATTTTCATTGATATTTTTACCAACAAAAAACAAAAACAGCTAAAATTATGGTTAATATTTCAGGGAAAAGAGTGAAATGTGCAGCAGAGTATGGGCATGATTTTCCAACAAGAACAACAATAATAAATGTAAAAGCGTCACGCTACCGGTGTTCTTTTTTGTCGGTTTTATTTTTGTTATTTCGACTTTTTACCACTTCCACTTGATTTCCCACTCCAATGAGTCGTTAATAGTTTTTCCTTTAAACAAAAAAAAGAAAAAATGCTTTAAAACAAAAATACAATTATAATGTCTGCTTTCACCTACATGTTAAGACAGCTAACATTTTTTTCTTCCTCCCCAAAACAAGGACCCTTTTATGATGTACTATACCTTGTATTGTCGTACGTAATGTAACACCTTATATTTGGGTTGTAAACATTTTTAGGTTAATTTTTATAATTTCCTTGTTTTATCAGCATTTAAAAAACATTTCCTTCAGTTTTATCATTAATTTCTGATTATTTTGTTAATAAAACGTTTTTAGAATTTAAGAAATTGGGTCGTGAAAAATTAAGGATTGTACAAAAGGTTACATGTTAAAAATATAAAAATCAAACGAGAATGTAATTGAGATGTTCCCACAATATAAACTTGTATGACATATAAACTTTTAGCTAAAAGCTAACGTTTAACTATTATAATTATTTCGATATTAAATAAAAACAAGTAAGAAAGCGCTATAGTCGGTCAAGCCGACCATACGATACCCTTCACCACTAAGGTCAAATGTGTTATTTTTCCTGTGTAAAGACAAATATTTGCTAAATTTTGCCATCATCAAACATTTTCTCAAAACTTATATATTCAACCTGTTTCCGTCATTTGGACTTATATGAGAGCTAGGGTCAAATGTGGACCGATTATCTCGAAATTTGGCAGATTGATTACAGTTGTTACAAAAATTATGTATGCAAAAAATAGACTCAAAATTTCCATTATCTTTAGATTTACGAGCGTTTTAGTGATTTTTTGTCTCATTTAGTGCGTTTTTAAAGAAGAATTTGTATGGGAGCTATGGTCAAATGTGGAACGATTTCAACGAAATTTGGTACAATGATTTTATTTGACAGAAGCAGTATTTGTTTTAAATTTCAAGAAAAAATATTGATATTTGTGGCCAATATAGCAATTCCGGGAAGTGGGACCTATGGGAGGTACCATAAATAATGGACCGATTTTGACCAATTTCAATAGCCATGGTCCCATTATCAAAAAAATGATCTGTGCCAAATTTCATCAAATTATCTTTAGAATTGCGACCTGTAGTTTGATTACAAGGTTTAATGGGGGTCCAGCCAGCCAGACGGACGGACGGACGGACATCGCTAAATCGACTCAGAAAGTGATTCTAAGCCTATTGGTATTCTAAAAGGTGGGTCTAAGACAAATATTTCTATGCGTTACAAACATCAGCACAAACTTATAATACCCTTTCCACCTATGGTGGTGAAGGGTATAACAAGTAAGAGTGTTATATTCGGCTGTGCCGAATCTTAAATACCCACCATCAAGTTGTGTTAAATTTAGAAACATATCTGATATATCTACTAGGGTGCCGCTAATTCAAAATGCGGACCAAATTCGAAAAAGTTGTTACGATAGTTGGTATTGTTAGTAAAATATTTGGACTAAATTCGGTTGCAGGAACTTTATAGTTCAACATTTAAAAGTATGTAAGTGTAAGTGGTTTCCCTAGTATTTACTTTGCACAAAATTTAATCTTATTACCTGTTTGGCATTAAAAGTCTGTTAAATACTTTTCGTTTAGCTTAATATTTAGTTAGGATAAACATGTTGATAGTAATGCGACAGGTCCATATATTTTGTTGGGAGTTCCTAATACCGTATATAAAGTCTGGACATTGGTGCAATTTTAATACGCTGCTTGTACCTCCGAATCTTTTTGATTGTAGATATAAAAAGGGGATGTATATACAGTGGTGGTCACGCATTTAGCACAAATGGTACCTGTTATCTCTTATAGGAAATATTAAGTCCTAATTCAATTTTTTGCACTAATTTTTTTTTTGTAATGTATTACACGTGATGCGAAGATCCTGTTATCTCTTATAGGAAATATTAAGTCCTAATTCAATTTTTTGCACTAATTTTTGTTTTGTAATGTATTACACGTGATGCGAAGATCAAGTCGTATTCCTTTTATACACATATTTTTTTTAAAATTATATTTATTTTTGCAATTATTTAAAACTAACACATAAAAAATACTGGACATATTTTTAGCACAAATTAGAAACAATATTTATTAAAAATCAAAAACAAGTTATTAATTAAAATTTCTTGAAAAAAACCTAATATTTTGTAGGATATCCTTTATTTTGTATAACTACCGCACATCTTTTAGGCACACTGTTCACAAGAGCCAGGTATCGCTCATTTGGGATAGCGTGCCATATATTTTGGATTTCCGTCCATAAATCATTTAAGTTGTTAGGTCTTACGCTTGTTATATGCTTCTCTATATCATTCCAAAGACTCTCAATAGGATTGAGATCCGGAGATTGAGCTGGCCATTTCAAAACATCTATTTGACTCTCCTCCAAGCAACACTTCACAGTACGTAAAGTGTGTTTAGGGTCATCGTCATGCATGAAGCGCCAGCTAGGTGGCATCTTTGCCTCTGCTTATGGTATAATGATATCGGCTAGAATATTTTTATAAACGTGTTGATCCATACGTGTGTTAATTTTGTGTATTGGACCAATTCCATGCCCTGAGAAAGCAAGCCACACCTAACATTTCCACCACCATGTTTTACAGTCTTTAACGTATACTTTGGGTTGTGCTGCATGTTCGGAAGATACCATACATATCTCTTTCCATCAGATCCAAATCTGCAAAACTTTGATTCGTCGCTCCAAAGTATGTTTTTCCAAAAATCTAATGGCTTTTCCAAATACTATCGGGCGAAAGAAATTCGTGATTTCCAATTCACATGTGGCTTGTGTTGCACAATACTTTGTATCGTTCTGTCGGAGACATCAATACCGTATTTTGATGACACTTCACTTTTTATTTCACTGGAGCTCTAAAAAGGGGCGGTCACTGACATTCTATGTATTAAATAATCCTCTTTTGTTATCGTTTTTCTTGGTCTATTTGCCCGTGAACCCTTTTTAATTGTTCCGTGTGCTTTTATATGGCTCAAAGCATACCATCTTTCTCGAGCAATTTAAAATACTTGCTATTTCACTTACAGGACATCCTCTCAAATTTATTTCACTAATCACCTGTCGTTGCGTATCTGTGCACCATTTATTTTTGGCCATGTCTAATAAATATTTTATTTCTGAAAAACCTTCAACTGTACACAATATGATGAAAATCTTACCAAAAATTTATTCAAAATTCAAAAAAATAACAGATTGTAACAACATTTTACACACTGGCTGGTATTTATATAAAGCTTGTTTTTGCAAAATTTAGTGGCCATAGCTGTCATAGTTTCTAATTTAATAGCTTTTAACTGGCCTTTGCTACATTTTTTTTTGTTGGTTTCCGGGAGTGTTTTTTATATGAAAGCTATAGTCAAATATGGACCGATTTCTATAAAATTTGATATACTGACCAATAGTTGCATAAAACTTCCCTATTCTAAATTTAGTCGTCATAGCTATTACAATTGTATTCAATTTATTAGCATAAATGTGATTCCCGGGGCGGGGTTATATGGGAGCTCTAACTAAATGTGAACCGATTTCATCCATTTTCAATACACAACTTTTTCAAGATATCAAAAGTACTTTTATAAAATTTTGTCGCTGTACCCTTTTTCGTTAAGGCGCTATCGCGCTTTTATCTGACGGACATAAACCCCTTTTCTTTTTGTATTTTTGTGTTTCCGTAAGTTTTTTATATGGGATCTATGGTCAAATGTTAACCGATTATACACTGGATGGCATTGACATAAGACTTCCTTGTGCTAAATTTAGTGACCAAAGCTTTTACAGTTTATCATTTTTGGCATTATCGTACACTTTTCTTGCCGGAGTATTTTCATCCATTCGCACAACATGTTCTAGCCAAGGCAGTAGCTGTTGCTTAATGCGTTTTACTATGTTTATGTCTGCGTATAACTCGTACAGCTCATGGTTCATTCGATGTTCATTGTCAGAGTATGTCCCAATTACTTCGTTAATTTTGGGGTTAAGCCTTTCATACAGTATGGTCGATAGAATCTCATATGCAATTGAGAGGAGGCTTATCCCTATATAATTTGCACATACAGTGGCAAACCATCGGCACCCGCAATTCTAACCTAATTTTGGTTTAGTGGTGGACATAAATATAACGCCATCATCATTGTTTTGCTCAGGTGTGTTATCTTAGTTGCAACAATTTACAATAGTGCTTCTTCAATAATGTCACGAATTTTTAAGTTGTCCGCCCCATTGTGCAATGTTCACTACTTATAATTCTTTCCCTAGATTTCTAGAATGTTTCTGTTGGTGTAGTTGTTGTTCTGTTTGTGTCTTTAAGCCAGGCGCGACCACCGCGAAGCAAGTGCTTGCCAGAAGTTTTCTTATTCTCATTTATTTAGTCGTCATTCAACCTTTGACGGATGCACACGAGTGGAGGCTGTTATAAGTTTTGTTAATTTTTTTGTATTTTTTGTTATTGTTTTTTTCAGATACACTGTGAGATTGAATGTTAGAATAATTATTTTTACGCTAAACATTCAATCGTTTCAATATTTAATTTTTTTTAGTAAAAAATACGTTTATATTTTCTTTATAGAAAAATAAACTTAAATTTTTTTCTATGTAAAAGTATGTTTTTAAAAGAAAAAAAAAACGTTTTCTAAATAAAAAATACATATTCTAAAGAAAACAAACTTTTTCTTTAGTAATAAAAACATGATAAACCTTCTTAAAGACATGTTTTTTATAGAAAAAATAAGTTTTTCTATAGAAAAAGTAAGTTTTTCTATAGAAAAAGTAAGTTTTTCTATAGAAAAAGTAAGTTTTTCTATAGAAAAAGTAAGTTTTTCTATAGAAAAAGTAAGTTTTTCTATAGAAAAAGTAAGTTTTTCTATAGAAAAAGTAAGTTTTTCTATAGAAAAAGTAAGTTTTTCTATAGAAAAAGTAAGTTTTTCTATAGAAAAAGTAAGTTTTTCTATAGAAAAAGTAAGTTTTTCTATAGAAAAAGTAAGTTTTTCTATAGAAAAAGTAAGTTTTTCTATAGAAAAAGTAAGTTTTTCTATAGAAAAAGTAAGTTTTTCTATAGAAAAAGTAAGTTTTTCTATAGAAAAAGTAAGTTTTTCTATAGAAAAAGTAAGTTTTTCTATAGAAAAAGTAAGTTTTTTCTATAGAAAAAGTAAGTTTTTCCATAGAAAAAGTAAGTTTTTCTATAGAAAAAGTAAGTTTTTCTATAGAAAAAGTAAGTTTTTCTATAGAAAAAGTAAGTTTTTCTTTAGAAAAAGTAAGTTTTTCTTTAGAAAAAGTAAGTTTTTCTATAGAAAAAGTAAGTTTTTCTATAGAAAAAGTAAGTTTTTCTATAGAAAAAGTAAGTTTTTCTATAGAAAAAGTAAGTTTTTCTATAGAAAAAAGTAAGTTTTTCTATAGAAAAAGTAAGTTTTTCTATAGAAAAAGTAAGTTTTTCTATAGAAAAAGTAAGTTTTTCTATAGAAAAAGTAAGTTTTTCTATAGAAAAAGTAAGTTTTTCTATAGAAAAAGTAAGTTTTTCTATAGAAAAAGTAAGTTTTTCTATAGAAAAAGTAAGTTTTTCTATAGAAAAAGTAAGTTTTTCTATAGAAAAAGTAAGTTTTCTATAGAAAAAGTAAGTTTTTCTATAGAAAAAGTAAGTTTTTCTATAGAAAAAGTAAGTTTTTCTATAGAAAAAGTAAGTTTTTCTATAGAAAAAGTAAGTTTTTCTATAGAAAAAGTAAGTTTTTCTATAGAAAAAGTAAGTTTTTCTACAGAAAAAGTAAGTTTTTCTATAGAAAAAGTAAGTTTTTCTATAGAAAAAGTAAGTTTTTCTATAGAAAAAGTAAGTTTTTCTATAGAAAAAGTAAGTTTTTCTATAGAAAAAGTAAGTTTTTCTATAGAAAAAGTAAGTTTTTCTATAGAAAAAGTAAGTTTTTCTATAGAAAAAGTAAGTTTTTCTATAGAAAAAGTAAGTTTTTCTATAGAAAAAGTAAGTTTTTCTATAGAAAAAGTAAGTTTTTCTATAGAAAAAGTAAGTTTTTCTATAGAAAAAGTAAGTTTTTCTATAGAAAAAGTAAGTTTTTCTATAGAAAAAGTAAGTTTTTCTATAGAAAAAGTAAGTTTTTCTATAGAAAAAGTAAGTTTTTCTATAGAAAAAGTAAGTTTTTCTATAGAAAAAGTAAGTTTTTCTATAGAAAAAGTAAGTTTTTCTATAGAAAAAGTAAGTTTTTCTATAGAAAAAGTAAGTTTTTCCATAGAAAAAGTAAGTTTTTCTATAGAAAAAGTAAGTTTTTCTATAGAAAAAGTAAGTTTTTCTATAGAAAAAGTAAGTTTTTCTATAGAAAAAGTAAGTTTTTCTATAGAAAAAGTAAGTTTTTCTTTAGAAAAAGTAAGTTTTTCTTTAGAAAAAGTAAGTTTTTCTTTAGAAAAAGTAAGTTTTTCTATAGAAAAAGTAAGTTTTTCTATAGAAAAAGTAAGTTTTTCTATAGAAAAAGTAAGTTTTTCTATAGAAAAAGTAAGTTTTTCTATAGAAAAAGTAAGTTTTTCTATAGAAAAAGTAAGTTTTTCTATAGAAAAAGTAAGTTTTTCTATAGAAAAAGTAAGTTTTTCTATAGAAAAAGTAAGTTTTTCTATAGAAAAAGTAAGTTTTTCTATAGAAAAAGTAAGTTTTTCTATAGAAAAAGTAAGTTTTTCTATAGAAAAAGTAAGTTTTCTATAGAAAAAGTAAGTTTTTCTATAGAAAAAGTAAGTTTTTCTATAGAAAAAGTAAGTTTTTCTATAGAAAAAGAAAGTTTTTCTATAGAAAAAGTAAGTTTTTCTATAGAAAAAGTAAGTTTTTCTATAGAAAAAGTAAGTTTTTCTATAGAAAAAGTAAGTTTTTCTATAGAAAAAGTAAGTTTTTCTATAGAAAAAGTAAGTTTTTCTATAGAAAAAGTAAGTTTTTCTATAGAAAAAGTAAGTTTTTCTATAGAAAAAGTAAGTTTTTCTATAGAAAAAGTAAGTTTTTCTATAGAAAAAGTAAGTTTTTCTATAGAAAAAGTAAGTTTTTCTATAGAAAAAGTAAGTTTTTCTATAGATAAAGTAAGTTTTTCTATAGAAAAAGTAAGTTAAGATAAAAAGACGAAGGTCAATTCAATTGTTATTGTTTATTCTTTTTGCTTCTGAGATATTTGTAACAAGTAATTTTAATTATCTAAATTTATCACTTTACCGAATAGTTTATTATTAAATTTTTAATTATTTTTTTTTTTTTTTTTTTTTTTGGAAAATACCCATAAGTGTTTAACAATAATTTAATAACCGTTAAACCTTAAATGGCGACAAGTCTACTCTTAACCGTTACAAAATCACGATTCTAACTGAACTGAATGATTTGAATAAAAATGATAATGAAAAATTACAAAACATGTAAAGTTGACATACTCATCACTAATTCATTCATTCTCACATTTGCTGGCAGTTATTACTCATATGTTCTTGGTAAAAGAGAAGAGAGTTGAAAGAATAGTTCTCTAAAATTTAGAGTCTAAATCAGGGATGACCAAAGAGAGGAATGTGATTGTATTCAGCGTTACCGCTGACAAATTTGAAAAAGTCGCAGAAAAAGTCGCTTTTTACAAAAAAAGTCGCACAAAAAGTCACTTTCAATAAAAAAAAGCCGCACACTTTTTTATAACATTTTTTTAACATTTTTTTTAAAGATATTATATATAGGCAAAAATCAAACAGTTCTAATTCCTATAAAACCGACTTTCAACTCGAATAACTTTTGTACTCTTAGGTGTTCGGAAAATCTAATTACAGATTTGAACTCCTAAATCTACAGGTATATTGAACGCAAAATCTTAGTAGCGCAAATTTTCACTTCTTAGAGTAATTGGCATGCAAATTTCAAAAACGTAAAAAAATCGAATGAAGCATTTACGTTTTTTTCATATTTCGTCTTCTTTTTTCGTTTCATTTGGACCCAGTCGTTATTTTATGAAATAGACACCATACTTGGGGGATGAATTCATTGCACTCTAAGTTTTAATTTCGTCATTCAAATACTACTTAATGGCTGCCAAAATTTAATCACGTTTTCGCCACTTTTAAATTTTTTTCGCATATTTTTCGGCCCCCTCAATGAATTCCTAAAAAATGGATAAGGATTGGTTGATCTTTCAGTTGTGCATCGTTTGATATATATCTCATTTATGTGCTGCATGTTGATATAACATACGACAAATATGTAAAAAAAATTCCAAACTACCTCGTAAACTGAGTTTTTGCCATTTAACACCTAAAAGCAAAAGCGCTCCAAAAAATCATTTTTTGCTAAAATTGTATGAAGATTTTGAAAATCGTGCAAAATATTAAATATTGCTTTTAATGGTTTTAGATAGCAAACTGAGACCAAAGTGATGGCATTTATACTTAAGTTACAATAATTTTTGGGAATTTTAGTTGAGATATTGAATATGGGCTAAAAATAAAAATTTTAAATAATTTTCTAAAAAGGTGTCAAAAGTCGCACAAAATTCGAAAAAGTGGCAAAAAAGGGCCATGGAAGAAAAGTCGCAGGTTGCGTCGCAGGCCACCTAAAAAGTCGCAAATTGCGACTTTAGTCGCATAACGGTAACGCTGATTGTATTTGTGAGCGAAAGAGAGGATACACAGGCAGAAGCAAGAATTGACATAAATTTGGTTGTTTATTTCTATTTTATTTTAGTTACCGCTGAACCAGCGTGAAATGAACATGCGGAGGAGTATTGATCTTTTTTTTTTGTTTTTATGTAAACAAAAATTATTTTCTTTTGTTTCTATGCAGAAAACATTACTTTTTAGAAATGTATATTCAGCATAGTATATTTTTTTATAAATACAATTTAAAAAACTTACTTTTTCTTTAGAAAAACTTACTTTTTCTATAGAAAAACTTACTTTTTCTATAGAAAAACTTACTTTTTCTATAGAAAAACTTACTTTTTCTATAGAAAAACTTACTTTTTCTATAGAAAAACTTACTTTTTCTATAGAAAAACTTACTTTTTCTATAGAAAAACTTACTTTTTCTATAGAAAAACTTACTTTTTCTATAGAAAAACTTACTTTTTCTATAGAAAAACTTACTTTTTCTATAGAAAAACTTACTTTTTCTATAGAAAAACTTACTTTTTCTATAGAAAAACTTACTTTTTCTATAGAAAAACTTACTTTTTCTATAGAAAAACTTACTTTTTCTATAGAAAAACTTACTTTTTCTATAGAAAAACTTACTTTTTCTACTTATTTTTTCTATAAAAAACATGTCTTTAAGAAGGTTTATCATGTTTTTATTACTAAAGAAAAAGTTTGTTTTCTTTAGAATATGTATTTTTTATTTAGAAAACGTTTTTTTTTTTCTTTTAAAAACATGCTTTTACATAGAAAAAAATTTAAGTTTATTTTTCTATAAAGAAAATATAAACGTATTTTTTACTAAAAATAATTAAATATTTTCTATAAAAACGATTGAATGTTTAGCGTAAAAATAATTATTCTAACATTCAATCTCACAGTGTATCTGAAAAAAACAATAACAAAAAATACAAAAAAATTAACAAAACTTATAACAGCCTCCACTCGTGTGCATCCGTCAAAGGTTGAATGACCACTAAATAAATGAGAATAAGAAAACTTCTGGCAAGCACTTGCTTCGCGGTGGTCGCGCCTGGTCTAAATCAGGGATGACCAAAGAGAGGAATGTGACTGTATTTGTGAGCGAAAGAGAGGATACACAGGCAGAAGCAAGAATTGACATAAATTTGGTTGTTTATTTCTATTTTATTTCAGTTACCGCTGAACCAGCGTGAAATGAACATGCGGAGGAGTATTGATTTTTTTTGTTGTTTTTATGTAAACAAAAATTATTTTCTTTTGTTTTTATAAAGAAAACATTACTTTTTAGAAATGTATAAAAGTATATAGTATATTTTTTTATAAATACAATTTAAAAAATTTACTTTTTCTATAGAAAAACTTACTTTTTCTATAGAAAAACTTACTTTTTCTATAGAAAAACTTACTTTTTCTATAGAAAAACTTACTTTTTCTATAGAAAAACTTACTTTTTCTATAGAAAAACTTACTTTTTCTATAGAAAAACTTACTTTTTCTATAGAAAAACTTACTTTTTCTATAGAAAAACTTACTTTTTCTATAGAAAAACTTACTTTTTCTATAGAAAAACTTACTTTTTCTATAGAAAAACTTACTTTTTCTATAGAAAAACTTACTTTTTCTATAGAAAAACTTACTTTTTCTATAGAAAAACTTACTTTTTCTATAGAAAAACTTACTTTTTCTATAGAAAAACTTACTTTTTCTATAGAAAAACTTACTTTTTCTATAGAAAAACTTACTTTTTCTATAGAAAAACTTACTTTTTCTATAGAAAAACTTACTTTTTCTATAGAAAAACTTACTTTTTCTATAGAAAAACTTACTTTTTCTATAGAAAAACTTACTTTTTCTATAGAAAAACTTACTTTTTCTATAGAAAAACTTACTTTTTCTATAGAAAAACTTACTTTTTCTATAGAAAAACTTACTTTTTCTATAGAAAAACTTACTTTTTCTATAGAAAAACTTACTTTTTCTATAGAAAAACTTACTTTTTCTATAGAAAAACTTACTTTTTCTATAGAAAAACTTACTTTTTCTATAGAAAAACTTACTTTTTCTATAGAAAAACTTACTTTTTCTATAGAAAAACTTACTTTTTCTATAGAAAAACTTACTTTTTCTATAGAAAAACTTACTTTTTCTATAGAAAAACTTACTTTTTCTATAGAAAAACTTACTTTTTCTATAGAAAAACTTACTTTTTCTATAGAAAAACTTACTTTTTCTATAGAAAAACTTACTTATTCTATAGAAAAACTTATTTTAAGAAGGTTTATAATGTTTTTATTTTTAAAGAAAAAGTTTGTTTTCCTTAGAATATGTATTTTTTATTTAGAAAACGTTTTTTTTTTCTTTAAAAAACGTGCTTTTACATAGAAAAAAATTTAAGTTTATTTTTCTATAAAGAAAATATAAACGTATTTTTTACTAAAAAAAATCAAATATTTTCTATAAAAAGATTTAATGTTTAGCGTAAAAATAATTATTCTAACATTCAATCTCACAGTGTATCTGAAAAAAAACAATAACAAAAAATACAAAAAAATTAACAAAACTTCTAACAGCCTCCACGCGTGTGCATCCGTCAAAGGTTGAATGACAACTAAATAAATGAGAATAAGAAAACTTCTGGCAAGCACTTGCTTCGCGGTGGTCGCGCCTGCTTTAAGCATAACATAATTTTTCTCTTAATGTTTTGCTGTATAAGTAGAGCAACATTTTTCTCTTTATCTACACTCTCTCTCTCTGTTGCTGTTAACTTCAGATAATCCATTTGTACAACGCACAGTGGAATGGTTTAAAAATAGAATGGAAATAATTCTGTAACTTCTAAACCGTTGGGCGGACTTTAACAAAGTTTTATGTGGATACAGCAGAAGTGTTGGAGAGTTTAAGTTTTGAACCTAGCTTTGTACTGGGACGGCACAATCGGCCCCCAAAGTATGGCACATCGGACTCATAAATCACTTTAAACGATATATAATTGTTATTTCCCAACCGATTTGAAAAATCATACTATATAACAAATATAAAGGTCAAGATCTACAAAACATCGCTACATACCTATGCTATCTCTTACGGTTTCGAATATCTTGACTTCAAAAAATAAAATTTCAATTTTTGTCTCATACTGTACCGATTTTTTACTTATATCTAGTCTATATATAAACAGATTTTCTAGATTTAAAGTTTTCCAAAAAAAGAACAAAATTTTAAATATTATACGAACAAGAAGTGTATTAAAAGCTTTACTATGTAAAAAGTAATAAGTGCTTAAATTTAATATTTAAATAAAAACTTTTTCCCCGTTTTTTTTTTTTTTTTTTTTTTTGTAAAAAATATTTTTTGAGTTTTTTAGTTATTTAAAAAATTTCCTAAGGAACATATTTATAATTTTCTGAAAGAAAACTTCACAAAGTTTATAATTAAGTTAAAAAATAACTTAACTTTGGATTTCTGGGATTTGTGTTACCAAAAATATTTTTTTTTAATTTTGTATTTTTTTCCTTAAATCTTTTTTTTTAATTGAAACTAAAATATGGAAATTTTAGGATATGGCATAAGTATTTTGAGTCAAAATTTTTGACATATTTTTACAGAGCGTATTTAAAAAAAATTGCAACTTCAAGGCCAATAAAAATTAATAATAATTGTTTAAATTAATCAAAAATATATTCTCATTTAGCATTTAAAACGATTTGGTGGAGGTTCGGAACAGAATCCACTAAGAACTGCAGAAACTCAATTGAAATCTCTTTCCAGGCATTTACGACCTCAATAACCATTTTATCATTTGTTATTGTCAAATCCGCAGATCTGTTTTGCTTTCTGTATGACTACACATTTTCTATTACATAAAAAACTGATCTTTGGGGAAGCCAATCCAGAGTTTTGTACACCAACCAACAATTTTTGTGATCATCTTGCTCTTATGACATGGAGCGTTATCCTGTTGGAAAATTAATGCTTCTCCGATCAATTTATCGCTGGAGGGAAATGCATATTCATTCAATACTCTTAAATATTGATGATGGCTTATGGAACCGGCAACAGGAACCATGTTCCCTACTTGCTTAGAAAGAGATTTTAATGGAGTTTCTGCAGTTCTTGGTGGATTCTGTTCCGAACCTCCACCAAATCGTTTTAAATGCTAAAGAAGAATATATTTTTGATTAATTTAAATAATTATTATTAATTTTTGTTGACCTTGAAGCTCCCAATTTTTCAAAATACGCTCTGTAAAAATATGTCAAAATACTTATGCCACATCCTAAAATTTCCTTTTTTAGTCTCAATTAAAAAAAATTATACAAAACTTTTATAATATGAAAGGTCTTTTGTTTTCTAATAAATTACAATATTTTTTACTATTTTCAATATTTTTAATTTATTTTTTTAATTGCATAGGACCGGAAATAAAAAAAAAAGAAGAAAACCAACTGGTTTGTCAAAATAATTCTGCCGACTAGTGTAGTTTTATTTAATGTACCAAATTGTTATAAGCAATTAAAATAAATACATACCATACATATGTTCCTTTAATACATATGTCAGTCTGTTTTAATAATTATTGTATAATGTAATAAACATTTTAATATAATTTACATAAAAACGAAAACATTTTATTAAATTTTCTAAATGTGTAGAAAATTTAATTACTTAAATGTTGTGTAAATAATTTAATTATTGTAAAGAAATTCCTTTGAGAAATGAATTTAGCCCAGTTAATAATTAAGTTCAAAGAAACATATGTACATATATAAATATGTTTGTGTGTACGTAATTAAACCATAAACATTTAAATAATTATATACATTCAAGCACTTGTTTTTAATACACACACATGTCAATATATCTACATACAAATGTACAAGTATTAGATTCCCCAAGTGAATTTATGTAAATAAAAATGACCTTGTGCTGAGTGTTTACACTAAAGTGGATGGTCAATGTAGCAAAGACAACAGAAACCGAATACCTGTTCAGGGAATAAAAGAACTCCTTAAGGTCTTAACAGCCTTTTTTTGTATAATCCTAGAATTTGTTAAGTTTTTAATTATAACAATGTCTTAGACAATTTATTAAAAGTCGTGCGGTTGTATGTTAACCTACTTTTTGATTAAGTATTTAAATAAACCATAATAATTTTGTACAATAATACCTTTATTATTTTAGAACGACACTATTGGTGAGAAAATCATTTTTGTGGACAAGGATTCAATGGAAACGAATGCACATCAAACGTATAAAATTCTAAATGATACAAATGATTTGATACGGCCACTATGCAACGCCTATGAAGCCGATCATACCGGAAAAAGGAATTCTATAATCAGTTGTCGTAAGTAATGTACTGTTTTATTTTTTTTACTAATTTTAAGAGTATATTTTTTCCTAAAAATCCCTAGTAATGTCAGCACTGCTTGTATTTTATGATTTAGCCCCGTTTCACACGAACAGGTTTACCTGATCAGTTTTTCTTTAAATTTCTTTTGAACCTGCATTCACGTTCACACACAAACATTTTCTTTGTCAGTTTTCATTTTATTTTCCTTAAATTTCATACAAATTTTCAAAATTTTTTTAAACTTGATAGTACGGTCAGGGCCCTATTCCACGAAACAACTTATCAGCTTTTCACTTTGCACTTATCCAATTGTATTTTTTGGCAAAGTGATAACAATAAAGATTTTGCTCTCTTTGAAAAGTCTTTTTTCCGCGCTCTTGCAAAGTTTTTTGCGCTCTCTTGAAAAGTGAATGTGAAAAGTGCTCCACAAAGCATTTCACCTACTTTGCATTTGCGTGTTATCACTTTTCACTTTGCGTTAAAGATTATTTAAAATGATCCGCAAGATAAAAATTGAAAAAAAAAACTTGCAGTGCTACACTGTATTAAAGAAAAATGGGATATTTGCTAGTTTTCAAAACAATAAAGTAAGTACTATTTTGAATAAAATTATTGCAGGAGAGAAGTAAGCCTTTCCATTCCTCTCGCATGATCCATATTAATAAGGGTATCGTTCCCTTCTTCAGCATTTTCTAGATCTTATTCATCGATTTCACCGTCAGTGTCTTCAGTGGACGGCATGTTTTCACTACTTCTTCCAACGCTACAGGCAATACTGTGTAAGATGGCACAAACAATAACTACCTTTCCTGCAAACTCAGGCCTTAGTCGCAGGTAATTTAGACACGGAAATCTTTCTTTAAGAATGCCAAAACTATTTTCAATTATGCGCCGTGTTTTTTTTGTGGCAACGGTTGAAAGCCTCTTCAGCAGAGTTATCAGGATCCCGTCTCTATAATTTCTTCTTATAACCACTTCTTCACGATCGTGGACCAAAAACCCACGTCTTCACTAGTTATAACAATATGAACTTGCAAAGAGATCGTTTACCTTGAAAATCTTTGATAAACTTATCGAAATTTGCTTTGCAAAAATAGAATTTACAGCATGATTATTTGCAAATTACACTTTTCAATTTTAGCTTTGCACTTTGCAAAAGAGAACGTACATGAAACAGAAATTGCAAAGAGAGTAAAAAAATTGCGAAGAGTTTGAAAATTATACTAATCAGTTTTAACTTAAACATAAAGTTTTGCTAATTGTTGAAAAATTTGATAAGTGCAAAATAAAAAGTTGATAAGTTGTTTCGTGGAATAGGGCCCAGGTTTGCTCAATTTTAATTCTGTCAGTTTTTTTCTCATACAAATTCAAGACTTGATAAGCCAAACCTGACTAATTTAAAAGTAGACTTAGCAATGACAGATCGTTGCATCTTAGAATATAAACTTTTGCAACATAATTTCTTCTGTTTACGCACAGATTTGTCTCCATTTTGTTTTCTTATAGGAAACCTAGATACGAGGGCAGGTAATTAAGTCTTATCCTTTTCAATATAGTCTTTTTTTTAGTCTAACGCGTCTCGATTTTTTTTTATAAAAAACGTAGTTCTTCATATTTTTCCATGTCCAACACAATTTTATCTCGGGAGAGCTGATTGTTGCAAAAAAATGCAGTTATCGCCCTACCGCTCTTCATTATTGTATTTTCCATGTGGAAAATAACTTTTTTCTTGTAATTTCAGTCGCTATTTCGGTAGTTTTTTCTTAATTTCTAATTGAATGGACGCAATAAGTTTGTATAATATTCGCACATTGATTATTTTCTCCTCTTGAAGGTAGTCAGTGTGGATTATACCCCGTGCATCCCGAAAATAGGTCGCTTTGGCTTTATAATCTAAAAAAAACCCCACATATTTCTTCTTTAGTGCCGATTAATCAGAAAAAAGTCACTGTTTATATCCCGTCGTCTTGGCATGAATTCTCTTTGAATCAGCGGTTACAAAGCGGTGTAAGAACTCGTTCGCCTTTATTTTAATAAACTGGTTATACATTTATGATTCATCGCAGCGCAGCGTACGAATCCCGTGTTAAAAAAACTAGTCATATTTTGAAAAGATCCACAAATCGATCTAATTTTTACCTTTTCATAAGATCGGTAGTGCTGGTCAGCCAGGCAGTGTGGGGTAGGACTTCACATTTCAATGTTTTCGAGTATATCTTGATCACTTTTGCAACATTCGGACGAGCATTGTCATGCTCGGCTCAAACGTTTTAGTCGGCAGATATCAATATCAGCCAGATCGTCTAGGTCGCTTAAGAAAGTTGAACCCAAAATTAATCCCCTACTGCTCCCTAGGGCAAGTGTATAGAAGATGTTTTATCGATTCAGTCTCCTCCTTGTCTTCACACCTTCCTCAAAGGTCATTAGTGGTAACCTTCAGCCTAATTGCATATGATCCTTGACATGACCTTGGAACCGTAAATATGTAGTTATCCAAAATATCACAATGCAATGCTGAAATCCCTTCCGTTTTTACCCTGCAAGTAGCTGTTCACAAGCCGTTCAGCATATTTCGGATTCAACTCATACGAAAATTGTGTTCCTTGTTTCTCAACCATTCCCGTTTTTCAGCCTTCTTGAAATAGCTTGTTGCGTCACTCTTAATAATCCTGCCAATTCTTGTTGAGTTTGACACGAATCTTGATCAAGTAATTTCTCCAATTGAGTTTGACACGAGTCTTGATCAAATAATTTCTCCAATTCTGCATCTTTAAAATGTTCTCTCTTCCATCGTCATGCCAGTCTTCGACGTCAAAATCACCTTTCTTTCACTAATAGCGGTCTTACCATAGGTGTTAGAGAAGAAACTTAAAACCTTCCACAAAATTACAAAAATTGGCTCGTACTTAAGCTGACATGTTAAATCAAGAATGAGTTTATAATACAGGCGCAAATCGACTAATTTTTCGATGGCGTTATTTGTACAAATACCTAAGCTAATTGTATGATATCTACGATCCATCTATTTCGATAACCACTTACCGCTACAGCCATCAAATGCAAAATGGTAAAATCATGATTGTAAACCTAATATCTTGTACGATAATGCTTCTTAGATTTCAATCTAAAACTTTTTTTCTGGATAGCAATCTCAATGCCTCGGCGGATAAACTGGCGTAATATCAGAAACTGTCGCAATATTCAAAATCCAGTTACTGCAAATTATACAGCCCAGATGCAACTTGTGTCAAGATATTAAGACGTGAAAAAGCTAGTTCGATCGGCGACTTCATATTAAAGTTCTTGCTGCTTCTAGGGGCAAAAAGGGTTTTAGTCATCTCTTGTAAAGGATGGCCAAACATTCACAGAACAGCTAACCTTTTTGATTACTTATTTGCAAGTAATATTCCTTTTACCGGAAAGAAATTAACCTTTTCCTGAACTTTAGTATCCGTAACAATGGCAACAATATTCTTGTGCGATTAACATAATCGAGCCCCTAAAGCCGGGTGATCTTAAAACAGTGCTGTTTGACACAAGCTTCACCCGATTTATATCAAGCTTTCTCTGAGGTCTCGAAATAGGGTCGAGAGAATAAAGTCAAATTTAGTGCATAAAAGGCCAAAAATTACATGGAACTCTCATGTATAGTGCAGTAATCAAAGTCTTTTTTGAAGCTTCTCCACCTCGAGCAGATGAGGCCGAAAGTGCTTATCGATGAAATAAGGGTATCCAACTCTATTAATCCACTGGAGGACTGTCGTAATACTGGTTGTATCATTACTAATTTTGAATGTGCTGTAATGAAATCAAGAAACTCGTTCCCAAATTTGTTGATTTCATGTCAAATGTTCACAAACCTCCTTAGTATCACCTATTTTCCTAAGTCTAGTGAACTGCATTGCATATGAAGTCAAAATCCCCTGAATGCTGGGTTTTTAATAAAAATGTACATATATAGTTTAGATCCCTATCGGATTCGTTTAAGGAATTTAAGGAATGTAGCTATAGTCTGATATCATTTGTTCAATTTCATTTTAGAAATCGTGTTTTCACGAAATGGAATTCTCAGCCAACCTTCGTATTGTTTTGTACTAGAGGCCACCGACAAAACAACTGATGTCCATGTCTCAAATACAGTAAGTTTACATAAAATAATATACATAAGTGCCAATAATACCCATTAATTTAAATTTCCTACCTTAGGCTAAGGCCCACATATGCATAAAATCCGATCCCAATAAAATACACGAAGCTGATCGTCCAAGAGCTTTAGCTTTACGATCGCGACAACATCGCAAATCAAATGTTATAAGTTCTGAGGAGTCAATTCTCAATTCAGAGGGATTTGGTCGAGCCATAACACGCAGTATATTGAGCTCATATCCCAAGGATGCCTATGTATATCGTACAGCTCAAAATATGTATCGCGTGACGCAACCCAAAGACTATTTGGAATTAATGAAAATGCCTGAACTAAGACATACTATAGCAGAAGATAGTAGTAAAGCCTTTGCCATAACACCAACGGCTGGTATTATTTATGTGAAGAATGCTACAGCTTTGGAAAATGCTCCCGAAACAGTGTATTTGTAAGTATTTATTTAGAATGTTAATATATCAAAAAAATCTATATTTATAAACTTAACTCTTGATATCTTATAGTCTTAACATTTCCTGGCACGATACACACCAACGTTTCTTCATAATAAATGTTCATTTGGTAAATGGACGTCCCGACAATGCCACTTGCGATCACAAAGTTAAATCTCGTTCCCAAACCTGTGCTCAAATTAAATATGCCACCCAGTGTGCTAAATTTTGTGGGCTGGCTACTAGTGGCGGTAGCTGTGTTTGGCGTGGTTCCAGTGCGGGATTTTTTGGTCGTGACTATAAATCCTGTGTACCAAATCCAGAATTCTGTCCCGATAATATCTGCGATCCTTTGGAAGAACTAAATACTGCAGCTTGTCCACAAGATTGCACACCCAGCAATAAGATAATGGGTCCCCATTCCACAAATGAAAACCGCCGTGGTATACTTTCTGCCTCGGGTACCTGCACCTGTGAAGACAATGGTAAATGTTCGTGTGCTCCTTTGGATGATGAAGAGCCCAAGCCAAAGCGCAAACGTAAAAATGATACTCGAACGGAAAATACCGATAAACTTGAGCTTAACATCTCCAATTTAGATGCACAAAAAGGTTCTAAAGAGGAAGTACTCAATTTAGCAGGCTTTGAGTGCGATACTACATGTGTGATTGTTGGCATCACTTGTCCCATGATATTCACCATTTTAATTGTATGTTTGATTCTGACGAAAAGAAGTTTCAACAAACCCTCGTTCAGTAAAGAGAGTTCTTCGTCTAAGAAAAAGGAACACTTGTCCGATTGCGATGTTAAAAATGGTGACTTACCTTTAATGCAATTGGAAAACAGTTTCAAATTCGATAATTCCATAGCCGATAGCAAATGGGAATTTCCCCTTGAATCCTTGGTTTTGGACTGCGTTTTGGGTGAAGGTGAATTTGGCAAAGTTATGAAAGGATTTGCCACCGATATTGCTCAACGTCCGGGTGTTACAACTGTGGCTGTAAAGATGCTTAAAAAGGGTGCTAACTCGGTGGAATATATGGCTTTGGTTTCAGAATTTCAGCTGCTACAAGAAGTTTCCCATCCAAATGTTATCAAATTATTAGGAGCTTGCACCAAAGGTGATGCACCCATGATTATCATAGAATATGCTCGTTATGGTTCGTTGCGCAGTTATTTGCGTTTGAGCCGTAAAATCGAATCTGCCGGCTGTGAGTTTGCCGACGGCGTTGAACCGGTAACAGTGCGTAACATTTTGTCATTCGCTTTGCAAATCTGTAAGGGAATGACATATTTGACCGAAATTAAGGTGAGTTGATATAGAATGGGAGATTGTATTATTATTATAAGCAAGAGTTTTGCTACTAGAAATGTTGTAAATATATCTAGACTTAGGGATCCATTGTAGTTTCATTTATTTGAAGTTATCCACGTTTTGTTAAGTCTTAATGGTGTGGTACAGGTCCTTAAAAATGTACCATCCGAATGTTTAAGTTGGATATTTTCCTATTTTCAGCACCTTATACCATGGTGGTAAATTTCCTCGGTGTTGGAAGGTTGCTAACGTTACGCCAATCCCTAAAAACAGAGCGGATGATAACTCTGAAAATTACCGTTTAATAGCAATTTGTTCTGCACTTTCAAGGTTTTGGAGAGTATGGTGAATCACCATCTTGTAAAATATCTGGAATCTAACAACCTACTAAGCGACCACAAGTGCAGATTTCGTAGGGGACGCTCTACAGAAGTCCTGCTAGCCTTTCTATCGAAAAAATTGTGTTGTTTAATCCACCATTTTGGCGAAAGTAAAGTTGTGGTTCTTGATATTTCTAACGAGTTCTATAGAGTGTGGAATAGTGTACTTTTATCAAAACTTGTTGCTTTTGGTGTCGGTAATAACTTCTCTCCATTTATATCGAGCTTCCTCAGAGATCGCACTATAAGAGTTGTCGTAGATGAGATCTCATCAAACGAGTTTAAGATTAATTCAGGGATGCCGCAAGGCTCCGTTTTTTCTCCTACACTATTTCCTATATTCAATAACGACCTTCCATGTCAATCTTCCAATCCTATATACTCTTTTGCAGATGATAGTAACATTTGCCATTTTGCAGATGATAGTAACATTTGCCGCGATTTATATTCAATATCAGAACACACGGCTTAATCTGTTTTCATGATTCGTGTAAATATTAAAAATCAGAAGCTCTTGATGTTCTGGGCATGAGAATGTTTGTGAGACTAACCACATTTTTCAAATGTCGAAAGAAGCATTCAAGTGCCTCGGTTTTCCTATATCCGATCGAAATACAACTCTCATATATGGGTCGGTGCTTCAAAGTCACTTTTGGAGCTTCTCGACCAAGTACAGGAATGGACGAAGCTGCTTATTGGTGACAGAAGGGTATCCAACTCTATTGACTCGCGTGAACACTGTTTCACTGTTCTATCGTTACTACTTTGGAACGAAATCAGGGAACTCGTTCCCGAAACTCGAACTTTCATAAGCAACACACGTTCATCTGTAAGAGCTCATCCCTTCGTTGTCGATTGGCCAGTAGACCGAACAACACATTACAGAGAAAATTCATTCTTTAGCCACACTGTTCGTATGTGGAATTTACTTCCCGCAGAAGTTTTCCCTTCCAGAAGAAGTTTTGATTCAAATCAAATGTCCACAAACACTATTTTTTCTATACCCTTTTCCATAACCTATTTTCCTAGTTCCAACACAATGCGTTGCGTTAGCAGGGGTCATCCACGAGTGCTGGGGACGGCCCATACTCACAAAAGGTGACGGCCCATACTCACAAAATGCATTGTGCTTAAACTAGGGAAATAGATTAAGGGCTGAAGGATAAAGAGAGTAGTAAGGTGCAGGAAGACAATTCCATATCCGAACTGTACGACTTAAGAACGAACTTTCCCTAGTATATAGGTCACTAAGGCATGAGCTCTGGGAAAAAATCACGTGTGTATAGAAAAATTTTAAATTTCTGACCCTATCCATAAACCAATGTTGTTAACAGAGCTCTGCTATGTAGTTAATATAGTTCTATTAAATACAAAATATAAAGCAAATACACCAATTCCCGGTGAACCATTCAACGTGGGAGAAATAATAAGGTATCTGGTTGTGGCTTAATAAGTTTTCTATGGGGATTCATAGTCAGAACCTTCCATAAAGCGAATTGGTAGGAGTTATTCAGATTTTTCTAAAATTTCACAAGGCAACATGGGTAGACAAAAAAGATATCACGTTGTAGCTGATGATTTTTTATAGGGCCCCATTGACAGAACCTTTTACAGAGGATTATTCTTTCAGATTCTCAAGAAACAATGCAACGTGGGCGGATAAATAAGTAATCGGGTTGTAGCTGTGGACCTTTAACAGAGCGAGTCTTTTGGAGGGTAGGATTATGCTAGGGGACTACTCCAGATTCCCAAAAAACAAATATAGTAAGCCGAGAAATGAGGTATCAGGTTGTAGCTGAGTACCTTTTCTGTGGGGATTCATGGTCAGACCCTTTAACAAAGCCAGTTGGAGGGTGTTATTAAGATTTTTCTAAAAATTCATATGTGTGATTATGCCAAAAGAGGACTTCAGATTCTTAAGAAAAAGGCAACGTGGACGGATAAATGAGGTATCGGGTTGTAGATGTGGATGTTTTTAATAGCGATCCATAGTCAAAACTTTTAACAGAGCTAGTCTTTCGGAGCGTATTGAGATTTTCTAAAATTTCATATGTAGGACTATGCTAAGGGATACTCTAGATTCCCAAGAAACAAATATTATGAGCGGACAACTGAGGTACTAGGTTGTAGCTGAGTACGTTTTCTATAGGGATTTATGGTCATACCCTTAAACAGAGCCTGTTGGAGGGTGTTATATTTTTTCTAAAATTTCATATGTGGGATTATGCCAAAATATGACTCCAGATTCTCAAGAAAAAGGCAACGTGGGCGGATAAATGAGGTATCGGGTTGTAGCTGACGATGTTAGGGTCCATGGGCAGAAAGTTAGACAAAGGAAGTACTGAAATAATAAAATAAATAGTGTATGAGAAAGAACTTACAACGGTATTCCTTAATTAATCTTGAACTTTGTTAAGAACTTACTTGTAACAAATCGTATATAATACGATTCCTAAAGAAACTCGCTACAAATTAAAGAAGATATTAACGACCCCAAAAGCAATAAATTTTGATAAGATATTCATAGCCTTGAAGACATTCATAGCCATCAAAACTGTGTATGGAACTACATCTTTTTTTGATAGGAGCGTCAAAGTAGCCCTTTTCTTTTCAACTTTAATATATTATTAGGCCCTGCATATTAGGATCTTAAAGGAATATACTAAATCTTAGAACTATTTAAAAGACGATAATTTTTAATAATACACAACTTATTTTTTAACATTTTAAATTCAATTCCGACGAAAATTGGAAATACCCTGAATAATTTTTATTTCCTTAATTTCTTCAGTTGGTTCATCGCGATTTGGCCGCTCGCAATGTTCTCTTGGCCGAAGGTAAGATCTGTAAAGTCTCCGACTTTGGCTTGACACGTGACGTTTACGAAGATGATGCGTATTTAAAAAGATCCCGAGATCGTGTACCCGTAAAATGGATGGCACCTGAGTCATTGGCGGATCATGTTTACACAACCAAATCAGATGTTTGGGCCTTTGGGGTACTTTGCTGGGAATTAATCACTTTGGGAGCATCACCTTATCCCGGTATACCGCCACAAAATCTTTATCATTTATTGAAAAATGGTTATCGCATGGAAAAACCAGAAAATTGTTCCGATGAAATGTAAGTAGGCTTTCAAGGATTTTACAACAAACTTAATTAAAATAATATTTTTTCTTAGTTACAAACTGGTGAAATCCTGTTGGACTGATGAACCCAACGCCAGGCCCTCCTTCAAATACTTGGCCTCTGAGTTTGAGAAACTCTTGGGCAATAATGCCAAATATCTGGAACTAGAGACAAATTCTTTCTCCAATCCCAACTATTGTCTTGAAGAGGATGTAACAAAGGAAGCTTGTAATATAGAAGAAACTGATTTAAGCAAACCCTCCAATCTAGAATTGGGTGAACTGGATCCTTTGGATCATCTCTGGAGGCCACCAAAAATTAGCTATGATCCACAAGATTGTTGCAATAGTCGTGATACTACAACATTCTCCAGTTTTCAGGCACCTCCCGGCTACGATATGCCAAGACCTTTACTAGAGACGGATACAACCGAACAGAGATTACGTTATGAAAACGATCTAAGATTTCCTCTCAATATACGGAAATCTTCTATGGCAGAGCCCATGAATAATATTAAAGCTTCATATACTTTGCCTGTTAAGCGTGGACGTTCCTATATGGATATGACCAATAAAACTTTGCTATGCGATAATTTAGATAACGATGATTTCGAAAAGCACATTTCAAAGACAATATCTTTTAGGTTTTCGAGTCTTTTAAATTTAACAGAACAGGAGGATAGTATAGCTTAAGTTTGTTGGCTATTCAAAACTTTTTGTTTTGGGTTATTTTAGAGGGTTATCTGAAGATATGTAACATATATTAATGAGTTAAAAAGGTTAAAAGTCATTCACCATTTCTATGTATATCGTGTTGAAGAACTGTTTCTTTAATCTGTGGTATCTTAGAATTCCACCAACGTTTTAGAAGTTCTTATTGCATTTTGGAAATTTCTTATTAGCGAATTTTCAGACTGTTCCAAATTAGATTAGAGGACCTCATATGAAACTGTAAGATTTTGCACAAGACCATAATGGTTGACCCATTTGAAGATTAAAGTTCAGCAGGTAACTTAATTAAGCTTCATCCAAGTTTAAAAAATGAACATATTATTAAAAAGTTTTATACAAGTGTGAGTATTGCACTAGGATCCCAATTTATTCCAAATATTTATTATTGTAATCAACAGTTTTTTTATAAAATAAACAAATTTTGATAGGAATGGTTGGTTAGGCCGTTATCTTCAAGGTCATCCTTTTTTGGTACTTTGACTAGTATACCTTCATTCCAGGAGGTAGGCAGAGCTTCTACTCCTCATATTTTACGCACAAATGGGTGCCACAATCTCGATGATCTTTCAACATCACATAAAAGCATTCTCGCTGAGATATTGTCATTGCCCGGCGCCTTGTTGCGTTTAAGGCTTTTACTAGCCTTCTTTACTTCTTGTATTGTTGGCGGGCTGTCAGAAATTCCATTGAATGTACTGTCATGGTTGGTTTCATTATGCACTTCAGCCAGTGGTGTTAATCCGATAGGGTTGCTAAGTGTTGACTTGAAGTGTTCCATCCAGCGTATTAGATGTTCATCCGGAGTAGGCAGAAGTGTACCACTACTACTCCAGATGGGACTGTTAGTGTAAATAGGTTTGGCACACAACTCGCTTGATATATTACACAGTACGACAAAATCAAATTTTTTTGAGTACACATGAGTCAAGTTAACAGAATATGAAAATAGGACCGTAGAGGTTCACTTGTAACGTAATACTATTATAAAAAGTTCTATAAAAATAGAATGGGTGAAACGATTTAAATGCCTAAATGCCAGTTTTGAAAAGGGAATTCAATTTGGATTTGTTGTTTAAAAAAAAAACAATTTTGTTTCCGCTAGAGGACGCTTTAATTTTTATGTAAAATTAAAAAATATCCAAAAAATGTACGAAATTCAATGTAATGTAAATGTAATGTAAAAATACAAAAATTAATATGATATCTTAACTATAATTTTGTTTCAACAATTTTATTTTTAATGAATTTCGTACATTTTTTGGATATTTTTTAATTTTGCATGAAAATTAAAGCGCCCTCCAGCGGAAACAAAATTGTTTTTTTAAAAAATCAAATCCAAATTTAATTCACTTTTCAAAACTGGCTCAAACATTTACATCGGTTCACCCATTCTATTTTTATAGAACTTTTTCTAATAGTATTACGTTACAAGTGAACCTCCACGGTCCTTCGAATCTTTATAATCGATTTTCTTAAAATTCTGATGTGCTATAGCAAAACACCGAGACACGTATTTCTTTATTTTAAACCTATTTTCATATTCTGTTAACATGACTCATGTGTACTCAAAAAAAATTGATTTTGTCGTACTGTGTAATATATCAAGCGAGTTGTGTGGCAAACCTATTTACACTAACAGTCCCATCTGGAGTAGCACAGAGGACCTCATCATCTCCGTTTTCATTTAACATTGTATTTTTTAAGGTTCTGTGTTGTTCTACCAAGTCCATGTTGCCTGTGTTATCCAAATTTTCTTTTTGTGATCTTTAAATCTTAGGTTTTGTTGACCAACTTCATTGTACGTTAGTGTGACACACCTAGAAATTCCATTAATGCAATCGCGGTTGTTGTTTATTACATCTGGAAGCCGATTCCTTATGGAAGTAATAGAGGCATTCCAGTTTCCCAACATCTATTTTCCGATCCGCTTTCGCCGTATCAGACCTCAGAGCCGCAACCTTTAGTCGAATTTTGCACATTAATAAATGATGGTCGCTATTTATACCTCAAAACAGCAAAAAATGGACATTGGCCCTTTTAGCACCAACCCACAGATACAAATGGAACAATATAATTACATACAAATTTCCCAAATACAATTAAAAATTGTGTAGTTAATTACATAATAATTAGAAGAATGCCTTAATTTTTTTCAAAAAAGAAATCTGTTAACTTTAAATCTCGCTAATTTCAAAATCTAGCAAAATTTAAATTTATATTTTAAAAAAAGACTGTTTTAATTTATTAGGTTTTAATTTATTTTAGTTAAAATTACTTTTATTTCCTAAGCATTTATCTAATAGCTATGTTTAATTTAAACTGTTGATTAGTGTTAGTTTATTGTTATTTGTTTAAACTTAATTTCTTAAAATTAACCAAATTTGAATACTCTTTTTTTATAAAAAAAAATACTAAATAATGCCAAGTATGAAAAATATAAAATGCCAAAAATTGCATTCCATTAAAAATGCTAAAAGCCTAAAAGTTATTTAATAAAATTGATGTAAATTAAACTTTTTTTTATAAATAAATGGTAAATATTTAAAAATTAGTCTAACATATTTTGTATACTTTTATATTTCAATTTTAAAGCAAAAAGATTTAAATATCTTTTGCCCATTCCAGCTTGCCAAAAACATATTTTTTTGTAGATTTAAGTCAAACTTTGTAAATATATTTATTATTAATAGATTTAATCAAATATACATACATAAATAATTATTAAATACATATTTATGCTTAAATAAAAAACTTAAATACATATGTATGTACAGAAACTATTATTTTTTAATTAAAATGGAATACTAAAGAGGCTGGTCAACTTTGAGGTTAGGAAGTAAATTGGCTTAAAAACACTAAAATACGGCAAAAACTCTTTAAATTCGTCAATTCGTAACATTTTTTCTAAAAATTTTCTGTACAGATAAATAGAAATAATACAGGTTAATGCTAGTTCTTCAGTTTCGACCCTTTTAAACAATGATCAAATATTTAGGTACTGACCTGATTGATAAACCTAACCTCCAAGCTGAACAACTTGCCGGAAAGCAATCAATAACTGGCCAAACTTGAAAATTTATAAGTAACTACATAGGTTAGGTTAGGCAGGCAGCCGATGTAGGTCAGCGTCACTTGGGTCCAAAAAGTGGTCCCTTTGTGTTACCTGCAAGGGATAGACTGGAAGAAAAGAACAAAGGCAATTACTCCAGGCTATCAGTGAGAGGCTGATCAAGCCATCCTGAAGCCCTGATAAATGAGTCTATTTTACGAATGTCAATACTCGCTATATCCGATAAATCATGCAGAAAAGGTGCCCCCAAGTTGAGAGCCCTAGGGGTCGAGAGGGCGGGGCAGTCACAGAGAAGATGAGTCACTGTCTCCTCTTCTTCTATGTTGTGACAGCTGCGACAGTAGTCGTAAAATTGAAGATTAAGTCTCCAAAAACGCAGTGCCCTGTTAGGGTCGAGATAAGATTGCGAAGTCTATGACGGGGTAGAGTTACCAAGATATTTGAACGTTTAGTGTTGTAGGTGGGCCATGTTTGCCTAGATATGGAGCAGTTCGTTACCGAAGACCACTCGTTCTGCGCTGACGCATAAAGTGATTGCCTAATTATTGATTTGCAGGCGGATAGCGGTAAGCCCGTAAATTGGTCGATGCTATCCTGACTCAGGAGAGCACCGGATTTAGTAAGTTTGTCCGCGGTGGAGTTACCAGGTATGTTGTTGTGCCCGGGTACCCATAAGAGTTCGATTTTGCAATGTCTCGCCATCTCGTTAAGAGATGCCCGGCATTCGCCGGTAAGAACAGATGTCGTATGGACATTAGATAGGGATTTTATTGCAGCCTGACTGTCGATACAAAAGCGAATATCCCTGTCGTATACTCTGTAGTATCTCAACCATTTGACTGTTTTGTGGATAGCCGATATCTCGGATTGTAGGACACTGCATTGATCAGGGAGCCAAAAGCAGATTTCCTTCCCAAGCAATGGGATGAAGAAGCCCCCCCCCCCCCCTACGCCTATCTTTGACTTCGATCCATCAGTGTAAACCTCTAGACAGCCATCATCTAAGGATGGGGGTTCTCCAGAGATAGTCACAGTGAAGGATTTGTCGAAGATAGGAGTGGATATGCAGTAGTCTGTATGGTCAGGGATGTTAGTGATTTTGTCCAGGATGGTGGGACCAGGTTCCAATTGTGCTGAGACGGACAGCCGAGTTAAGAGCAATTTACATTGCCATTAGTTCAGCTGGGAGCCAGTTTAGCATGGTGAAGAGTGCCTACATAAGTAACTACATATGTATGTCTTAAATATCATTTCGGGGTTTTATTTAACGGACCTCAACATAAATAAGTCTTCTGATTATCCAGAGTTGAACACACTGTTTAAAACGGAGCTGGTTTCTAGACGAATATTTTCCTTGAACCCCACATGAGATTGGGGATTGTCATTATAAACCCACTCTTAGAGGTAGCCGCATAAATCTATATGAGTTAGATCGGATGACCTCAGTGGCCATGAGATGTCCCCAAAGCGGCTGATCAGTTTTTGCGCGAAATTTTCCCGAAGCGAATTCATCGAAAGTCTGGCTGTGAGTGCAGTCGCCCCATCCTGTTGAAACCACGTGTGTGAAGAGTACGTTGGATAAGCTCGCAGGTTTTGCAAAAAGAATTCCGATAATTTTTACCGTTGACATTCGTCGCATACCAAACAGTTACCCTGGGGTAATACAATAGTTTTTGACAATTCAACCCAATGTTGCGGGTTCCAGTAACGCGGGTTAATTATAGATCAACCAAAACAAGGATCAGGCAATACAAACGATGGCAATACCGCAAGAAGATTCTTTTTGGATCCCGAAACTACATCTGATATAACAGGTGTTGATATAGATCTTATTTCAAGATTTAAAACAATTACTGAAGTACTTGCGTGCAATGAACAAATTAATGCTAAAAAATTTGGTGATTATGCCAAGGAAACTGTTGCTATATATACATCCAAATACAATTATAGAAATATGTCAGCAACAGTGCACAAAGTTCTTTATCATGGAGAAGATGTCATTAAGCACCATTTATTACCAATTGGAAATTTATCAGAGGAAGCCCAGGAAAAAAGAAATAAGGATTACAGATTTTACAGAGAACATAATACCAGAAAAACGTCACGAAGTTCTACAAATGAAGACTTATTTCACATGCTATTAGCAACGTCAGATCCATTTATCTCTAGCATTCGAAGTCAATGGAAAGTAAATCCTTCGGGCCTAAGTGCCGAAGTTAAAGCACTGCAGTAATACAGAGCAGAATATAAAATATTTACAAGAAATATTCCAGCCAAATAAACAATAATTATAATTTGCATTTAACATTTGAGTGCAATAAAGTATGCAAATATTAATATTAAATATTATTTTATTTATCTACAATCTATTTATGACTACAAATAAATATGTATTTAAAGAAAAATTAAGTTACACTCTTTTATTTAAAAAAGAAAACTAGGTAATATGTAAGTATTATTAAGCATAAATTAAATTTGGGCCACCCTAATAAAAATACTGTAAATACCTCAACGAGAAAGGGGCACCCTAAGGATAACAAAATATTAAATTGCTATCCAAGATCGACTAGTGGTCCAAATTTGAGCCAAATCGGTTAAGAAGAAGTGGGTCAAAAATGAGTTGGCATTTCAAGCTTAAATTTCTTAAGAACCACTGTACCGATCTTAATAAAACCTATACTCGAAAAAGCTACAGATGTTATCTATTGATTAAAAAAAGAGCTACTAAAAAATCTTTAATAGTTAAAAAGTTACAGAGTTTTGGCCAATGAAAAACGATTCTGAACCACTGTGTAACGGTAGTTTTGATTGTTAACGTTGCCATTTAATTATAAAATAGTCTTGTCGCTCCTAAAAATGGAATTAACAGTGCGAAAATGCTCCAACAGCGTTAATTAAAGTCACTTTGTTTCAGTTCCAAAATGATTTAAATTTAAAAGGATAAAACTTTAGTTCCTTTATTTTAATTTCGTGAATAATCGGTCTTAGAAGTTCCAGTAAGGCTGCTCTTTTTCGCATTGAATATAGCGAATTTTCACATAAACTGCTTTCAACCTCTGCGGTGGAAGGTTAAGGGAGATGCTAATGGTAAACTACCGTCTTGAAAATTATATAGAGTCTAACAACCTACTAAGCGACCGTTAAATACGGATTTCGTATAGGGCGCACAACGGGAGCCTTGTCAGAAAAATGTTGAACCGTTTTGGCGAAAGTAAAAAAACTTATTGTTTTTGTTGTAGGCAATCACTTCTCACAATTTATATCGAGCTTCCTCAGGGATCGCACTATACGTATTGTAGTAGGTGTGATTATAACAAACGTGTGCAAGGCTCCATTTTTTCTCCTACTCTTTTTCTTACTTTCCTAAATGACTTTCTACGTAAAACGTTCAACCCTAACTACTCCTTTGCAGATGACATCAACATTTACCATTCATATTGAGGTTGAGGCCATGAGGCAATATATGAATGAAACACAAGGCCGGGATCTAAATGCAATCAAAGAATGGTACCGTGCGAAAAACATACTTAACACTAAAATGTTACGATTTGGAGTAACATTTATAAGCCAGCTGAATCCAACTGCGAAGGCCATAACGTCGTCTAGTGCTACCTTGAATAAAAAGTCTCTGATTTGGAAGCATACAGCAATGACAGAGAATGTGTTTAACTGATTCGGACGTGTCCATATCTGCACATAACATTAGTTCGAAAACTGTTTATTCTAGTGGGTAGAATGGAGGTCTTCGTAGTTTCTTCAATAATCCAGGATCTAATTTCCATATATAGGTGTCACATAGGGGGATTTGCATATGTATTTATATCTGCGACCATATTGTTCAGGCAATTTTGTTACCATTGAGGTCTCAACAAAGTCTTACCATTAAATGCGTATCTCGATTCGAAAGAAAAACTGTTCGAATTTGTATGCTTAAAGCATTGTGTTTCGAAAACATTTTCTTTCAATCGAAATACGCAGTAACCCCCCTGCATTTAATCGATAAGACTTTAGATCTAACCTACATTTTTTAACTAGCTATGATGTGGTGAAATAGGTACCTCACTTATTATAGTTATGCTATTTAAAATTAACTCAATTGGCTTCTGTTCTTTTGACCATCTGTGAAAATCGAGCTGCTCTTAAAGAGCGATGTACGACTATCCTACTTGCTCCACACAAGAATTACGACGGTTCTCAAGTAAACTTTATTTTCTTTACAAATTAATTAACCAAAACTTTGTTGATTTAGAGCCACTTTTTGAGTTTGAGATCAAAATTAAATTTATTCTCTAATTAACTAATCTAAAAGTGCATATTATTTACATTTGATTTTTTTGAGTGATGGTTTAAACTTCATTGTATTGCCATATCGATCAACAAGAAATGGTAACCTTTTTTTGCAAATGTCAAATGTGTTGTCAAAATGACATAACTTTTTTTGTAGAAGAAGACATTGCGAGAATTTCATAGTTATTATACAAATAAAAATGATTTGGCCGTGTTCTAATAGTTCTTAACTTTCTTATAATTGTTTTATTTAAATTTTCATAAATTTCGGAGCCGCTAAAATCTTCATCTGCACTTCCAAAAAAAAAAAATACCCAAAAATTTTACGTATTTTTAACAGCTGTTTATTATGCATGTGTGTTGTGACAGTTCTCACTGAACATTAAACCACCAACATTGACCGCTTAAACTAGAGAACATAATAAGATAATCGACCACTCAAAAACAAAATTTGGCGATTAACATTAATTTAATCTCCGATCTCGAACTCAAAAAGTGGCTCTTAGTGAACTACTTTGTAGGAATGTTCTGCAAATCACTTTCACGTAATTTTGAAATCACATTCATTTTCGAATTCTCCAGTCGAATTATCCATTGTTCACAAATTACTTTGAAAATTGTATCATTTTATAGTGCATTTAAGATAAAAAAGGTCTATAAACTTATTGATAAATGCTCTGAAAATGTTAATAATTATGGAAATTATAGCCTTTTTGAACTTCATGTTTTCACAATCACGTGAAAGTGATTTGCAGAACATACCCGAATATTAAGGGTTCATTGTGAAGTGATTTTAAAGGCTGGACATTGTTCGCCGCTTCCCAGCCTACTGAAGAATCATACGTAAGAACTGGTCTGACTAAAGTTGAAAAACTAAAGTAGAAATTTTGGTAATTTTGAATCATCTACTTTAAACCTTCTGATGAATAGTTCATTATCTGTTTTGTCGGTATTTATGCCGTCTTTTATTACTAGCCCAGGAAAAAAATCCATTCTACCCAGTTGCTCAAATCTATTTAGGCATGACATTGACCGCCAGTAATAATTGAAGCGATTTGTATTAGGATTTAACACACAGAGCCAAAAGCAGAACTTCATTATCAAATTTAAATGTGTGTATTGCTTAACTTTTTATTAGTTTCCATATTGGGATTAAAGTAAGTCTATATAAATCATGTAAAATGTAAATAAAAAATAAAATAGTTATTCGAACGAAACAAATAAGAACTAGAAAAAAATTGTCTTAATAAAGTTTAAAAATAACTAGAATTGGCTATTCATCAGGAACAACTAAATTTAAATTAGCTTTCCCGGAAATGGTACCAACAAATGTTTCTTCGTCACCACGCAAAGATAAACCATGACTGCCATCGCATACTTTGCGTTCCCTTATCATAGCACATCGTTCCCAACGAGATCCTTGGCAATTTTTGCAACTTTCTTTAGGGAGTTTGAATACTGAAACCGTCCGATTTTTACAATCTTTACACTGGAAGAAACGTTTCTCCGCATCAATTACCTTCAAAGGATGACGTTCTTCCTTACAACGTTCCGCCGCAGAGAAGGCAGTGTATTTGCAGATTTTGCATATAACCGCTTTGCAGGGCATTTTGAAGGTATTTAACATCTTTTCCTCTAAGGCTTCCTTTTTCTCTAGTTTGCTGAAGTATTTATCCATATCCTCTTGCTCACGCATATCAACCAAGTTAGTGTGTGAAGAAGAGGCATCCATAATGCGTTGAATACGTGTTTTACGATCCTGTTCCCTTTGTTCCTCCTCCAGTTTTTGCTTCTTCGATTCGTTGGACATAAATTTGTCATTAAGTTCATCGATGGCGCGTCGTTTGCCATCTCTTGAGCCTCTGGTAGAATTGGGATTGGCTTTTTCGATGGGTTTTTTCTTGAGAACTTCCATAGCTTTCATTTTAGCCATTTGAGCTTGACGATTTCCAATATTAACTTCTATACAAAAATTATCTTTTGATAATTGCGGCGATTTAGAGGAAGAAAATGAAAATTCACGATTTTTAAATTTATCTGGTATGGCTGAAAGAGTAGATGATGGTGACGAAATGGAGGAAATGGACTGTTTTGAACTTGAGCAGGGTGTAGATGTTTGGGATTTAGCAAATAAAGAATCTCTAGTTTTTTGTGACTGAGGAGTGATGGGCGTGCTGATTGCTGTTGTACTTTGAGAATGTTTTTCAGATTCTGCCTGCAGAATCTTTAATCTCTCTATATCTTTTACCCGTTGTTTGGTGGATGCTTCTACATTCCCAGCTATTTTAGAAATGGGACCCAGTCGTGCTGCATATGGCACACTTGAAGCTTCTTTTGGTTTTGAAGTATGATTTATACTGCTAGCAAATGGAGATACTGCATATTCTGATAATGAACTTATTCTGGAATTGTCCTTTTGAGTGAGTTTAACACTTTTCTTAGCTGGTACGGCCGAAAAAGATTGACCACCATAAAATACCTCACTCTTTCCCAAAACCTTATTGCGTAAATCGTTTAAGCCTCTTCCCGCATTGGCCGATTGCAGTTCTGAACGTTTGGACATTTTACCAAACTCTTGTTTCATATGAAATATGCAACAGTCACATTCGTTAAGATTCACTAAGGCATTACATACTTCGCCGTTGCGTTTTAAAGCCTTGCAGTTACCCATATCTTTAGATTGACCCAAAACCATAACTTTTTGTGCTGTGTCTATTGAAAGACAGGCAAGATCTTTACTCTCAGCCCGTTTTTCAAATACAGTAGGATTTAGTACCGCTATACAAAAACCCGTTGCAGTTTTCCACAGTTCCTTATGAGCTCCACCAAAAAGAAACAATGAAATGGTCTTGATTTCACCTTTTAAGTC
Source organism: Stomorhina lunata (assembly GCA_933228675.1). Classification (NCBI taxonomy): domain Eukaryota; kingdom Metazoa; phylum Arthropoda; class Insecta; order Diptera; family Rhiniidae; genus Stomorhina; species Stomorhina lunata. Next base: position 85,400,473 of record OW121741.1, on the reverse strand, counting down.
AGATAAACGCCAAATTGAATAGGCTTGTCCCTTTTTGCTGTTTTGAACAGGACTTTTGTGCACCACTACACCTGCAATAACCCAATCTTTGGTGAGATCTCCCCTTTCAATATGAAAGGGAATTGCGGAGAAAGCTACCGCCTTGCGACCATTCATACGTTCCGAAATCAAAGTACTTGAAATCAAAGGATTTATAAAACGTAAACCAAATACTGGATCAGTGTAGACCGAACTGGAGGCTCCAATAGCTGGCAAAGACTTTCTTTCCGATTTATCACTTATGGTCTTGCTATCTGTCAGTTTCCTAAAAGAATCACTTATGAGTGATTGTCTTTTGGTAGGATTGTGTGGATTCTTAATATGCATGGACAAAGCTGTGGAATCTTCTGAGGTGGCTTTATTTTTATCATCCTTGAGGAACTTATTAATTTCTCGGTCAGCCTTTGATTCCTTGACAGCCTGTTTTTGTTGCTTAAGCTTTTTATTTATATCACATCCATATTCGTTGTATTTACGTTCCAAGAAATTTTTAATTTCTTCATCGTCCGAAGAATCTAGCTCTTCAGTGTTGCTAGCCACTTGCTTTTCAATTTCTTTTGCCAGTTTATTGTCCACTTGATATCCAAAGGCTTCTGCAAATGTACTGTCTTCCTTTAGTTGAGGTCTAGCCTTTTCTTTCTCCTTTTCAGGCACGGATTTTTCCTGTCCGGCTTTATTTTCCTCCTCTTCTGCTTCGGCCAGGATTTTTTCTAAAGCCATTATCTCAGCATCATCATCAATTGATTCGTCAGCTTTACTTTTCTCTTGAGGAGTCATTTTTAACAATTTTAATTTAATATTTCATAAAAAATTGTATGTATTGAACGAAGAAACGATGTCAACAAAATAAAACTGATTTAGAGAGGATAAAAACTTTGCCGCTCTTTTTTATTAATGATGACATTTGAGCGATAATTCTCAAGTGTAAAAAACTTATCGATTAACTGTTGCATTAGTGTGTAGAGTTGCATTTTATAGCAAAGAGTATTAATATAATGAAATTTTTGTATAAAAAAGTACTATTTAACGGAAATAACAGATTTAAATTGATATAAAAAATATATATACATAATTGTAGAAACATAGAATTTAGGCACACATATGCAGAGAATTATTAAACCTAGAAATACGTACATTATCTTTTCCATGCCAATTATGTGAAATTTCATGCAGAACACTACTCTAATATAATAAAAAAAATGGTTTGTGCACAAAATATAGACGTTTTGGATTGGCCAGTCTAGTGCCTTGACTTAAATATTTTAGAGAACCTTTGGAATGAAGGCAAGGTTAAAATCGTAAACCAAAATTATTATGGTTATGGGTTACAGTTGCGAAGACGTAATTCGAAATACAGGCTATACCACCAATATTCAATATCAATATAAATTTTTTTTTCTTTATGAATGAATTTCAATTTTAGTTTATATTAATGTTCAAAATACCTAATTAATCTTAACAAAAAACCAAAAATTTTAGCTTGTTAAAAATGTTCACAATATTGTAGCAGAAGAAAGAATTCTTAGGAGCTGTTCACATATTTCGTAACGCTCTTATGTGGGAGGGGGTTATGACTTTTGTTACGGTAGAGGTATTCTGTGTAAGTATTTTTATTAAAAAGTATTACACAGGGGGGAAGGGTTTTAAAAATCTGCGAAAATAGTTACGTAATATATGAACAACCCCTTATAGCCCACTCACACTATAAGTTTTTAGGTGTTTTTTGGGAAATTTGACATTTAATGAGTTTTTAGGAAAATTTTTTTATTAGTCGCAATTAATTTTAAAAACCGAACATCAAATATTTTCGAACTATTAAATTATAACCCATTCACACTATAAGTTTTTAGGTGTTTTCGGAAATGAAAATACCATCGAAAAATTTACCATTTACATTATGAAAATTTGACATTTCATAAGTTTTCGGAAGATACACGAAATGCTTCCCGCTTATTAGATTTAAAAAAAAATAAAATAATAACTTTTTCATCACTTTTATAATGTTTTTTCAGAAATTTTTAAAATTAAAATTATTGTTTTTTTATATTTTATTTTACACTGACATTTATTTATGATATCTTCCCATTTTTCTAATATTGAGCTGTAATAAATGGTATGAACTCAGTGTTGTATCGGTATTTTAATAGTTTTCAAATAAGTTTTCGTTGAAAACTCAAACAGATGGAGTTTTCATTTTGTATGTGAAAACTTAACTTTCCAATATTGTTTTAAGCTGAAAACTACTTAAATGAGTTTTCGAGCTTAATGTGAATGAGCTATTAATGATATTATAAAATTTTCTAAACAATATATTTGGCTTTGTTTAAAATAAACCTAAAGGTAGAAACCAGTGTGGCCATTTTGGCATTTTTGCGGCTAGATTTAGCATTTTTATTTTTAGCATTTTTCAATTATATATTTAGCATTCTTTTTTATACTGAAAATATTTATATTTGAATAAATAAATATTTTGTAATCTTAATTTCAAAACCCATGCAATTTTTTGTTGATTACACATTTAAATATGTAACCCCGGCAATAAAGTGAATGGAAATGGCATCACATTGTTTATGTTTTAAGAAAAAAATTAACTTGCTACAACTGTCGAAGAGTACAAAGGCTTTAAAAATTCGTCTTGTAAATTCGTCCATCGAACACATTTGGGACGAATAAACGTTGTTGACACCATTTTTGTTGATTCTTTGTTTGCACAAATTACTTACACTTTCGGACATATCACGCACTCACAACATTTGCAAATTTTTTTATTCTATTCTTTTATTGTCTCACAAGATTATTGTATTTAAATAATTTTATTTAAAATAAATAATTTTTTGTTTACATTCGCTAAGGTGACCATATTTAACAAGAACACATATAAATAAGCAATTTATTCGTCGTTCGTCTGCGTATGAAATAGAAATAAACCTATCGCACTGTACGATACGCACGACGAATTTCGTCGTACGCATCAATTGTGAGCAGACTCATATAAAGCCATATGTTCTATATCTAACGACGAAAATTCGTTCCGAAAAATTGGTAGTTCGTTCCAATTGTGTTTCATACTTTAATCAGTTTTCAATTTACCTTTGATCCAGACGGATCATTTACTCCCTTTCCTTGACATAAACTTTCCTTCAAAAGACTTTTTTTAATCGGTTACATCCTTTTTGGCTATAAATCATCATGTTCTTATCCTATTCTTTACTATTGCGGCTCTTTAAAAACTGTGTCATTGTAAAATGGCTTTTATTAACCTCATACGTGCCCACCCCTGGTATATATAGTTATAACAATATAAAAATGTAAACCACACAATTTAAAATATCAAAAATGTTAAACATTATGCTTGTTGGGTATTGTAATTAGTTGCCCTTTAATACAACTCTGCTTTAAAGTTTGACAATCACATTTTGAGCGCCATTTGAAGCTAGTATAGCTGTACTCTTCTAACTCATGCTATTAAACGAAGATTAAATTTGATTGTCGCTTTTTTAATGTGTTCGCATTTTTTATCAAAATTTCTCTTATCCACTGCAATTCATCGGCATTTTCTCTTGCAAATATTTTTTTCCATCAATTGCCGATTTTATTTTGTGATTTGTAGGCAACTATTTTCCGATATGTCAGTTTGTGTGGACGCAAAAAAATCGGGAAATATTTTACTAAAGTAATTTAAAAGAAAAAAAAAAACACATTGTGTTAAAAAGTAAAAATCTAATACCACATTTTAATAATAATTCTACAAAACAGAAAAAGTGTGTTTGCAACACAATTTAGCGAAAAAGAAAACCTGCAGACAAATTTACAAAGAAAGAAGGAAAAAATACAAGAGCACAAAAGAAATTTGTTGCAAATTTTTTAGTGGACTCCATTACATAGAAAGTGTGAAATAAAGAAAAAACATTGCCAATAGCAAGAACTCCAGGAAAAAAGGTAAAAATTTGTCTAAATCTAAATAAATGCAATTGTTAAGCAATATTTCGTTAAACATTTCTGTGTATAAATTAAAAGTTTTAATGTAGGAAAATGCAATCCTTTAAGTACCCGAATTACTCTCAAGGTCATCTTTATGGTTTTGAAAAATAGAAGTTATTCATAATTTTTGTAGAACTCATCTCTGTAACCATCTATTTATGCATCAAAGACTGGATTTTGTAAAAAATGTGTTCTATTGACGGCAGACTCAATGTTACACGTGTTTTTGTTAAACATTGAGCTATTTGCCCTTGATATTTGTTAATAACAATTTGCCTACACATGGTCAAGAAATATTCGGCATTTCGTTCTTTAGGTGATTAGGAGGTTATCTCTACATCTTAAAAAGGTGCATATTTAATTTTAGAATGATATTAATAATTATCCAAATGTTTGTAAATATAAGAATAAAATCTGTTTTTTTAGTGATAGACGATGGATAAATTCTTCTACATTAATCATTCTTCTTTTTATCATATTATATGTACAAATATATAATTACCTTTAAAATAAAGAACTATCGCATTATCCTCAAATTGGCATTTATCTAGCAGGAGTGCTGCCACAATTAGTAGTTAGTTTTTGTCTGCTGATAGTGGGAGTGGTTTTGTGTATTACGTTGTGTTGTCTTAATACTTCTTTTATCCTTGACTCCCAGTGGAGCATAGGGCCTCAACCATACTTTTATATCGGACTCTATTGCGAGATGTTAGGCATACATCATTCCATAAATAGTTCTCTTAGTTAGCCACATTCTAAACAAAATAAATAAAAAAAATGCTATAGTCGGTCATGCCCTACTATTCGACACTAGTTCCCACGGCAGTCGGAACAACTCGAAAATCTTAGGATTCCGACCAAGGACTGCTACTTCTGCGATATTAACAATAATATCGCTTACTTACAATATCGGTACAACAATAACATACCTACTACCTACATACTACTAATACATACTACTTACTACTAATACATACCTACTAATATATGGACCAACAACTATAAAAGTATTTCTAGAGTCTTGAAGATATACTTAGATACATACAACGTAGGCATACGTGCTATTTATACCTTCACTACCATAGGTGGAATGGGTATTATAAGTTTGTACTGATGTATGTAACGCATAGAAATATTTGTCTCAGACCCACCTTGTAGTATACCAATAGGTTTAGAATCATTTTCTGAGTCGATTTAGCGATGTCAGTCCGTCCGTCCATCCGAACGGCTGGCTGGAGCCCATGTAGACCATGTAATCAAAGTACAGGTCGCAATTCTAAAGATAATTTGATGAAATTTGGCGCAGATAATTTTTTTGACAGTGGGACCATTAAAATTGAAATTCGCCAAGATCGGTCCATTATATATCGTTAGCTGAAAGGAAAAAAAAACGTAACTAACAATTTTTTGGAAATAGCTTTTTTTACTTATTATCATGTAAATCTGCAAGACCACCGACTCTTGGGGCCATAAGATTTAAATTTACGATTTTGTAATAAAAATCAAAATAACGTAATTACAAGCATATTTTTTTTTCTGCAACAAAAAAACGTAACTACATGTTAAATAATTAATTAATTTGTTTGAGAAACGTAGGCTATGATTTTTCATTACATTCAGTTATTTTTAATCCGACGTGTCTTACTATTTATGTGAAAAAATTAAATAAAAACTATAATATGGTTAGTGATAGTGCAAACTATCACTAGTATGAAAATTAAAAGATTGCCATTCTTTTTATAACAACATCCCATTTAAAACTACTTGTTAATATATTTATAGTAATTTAACGTTCTATGACTTGTTGTTTTTATTTTCCCCCTCTAACTTCATAAAATATATTTACTTGAATTTTTAAAATAATAAAAATTCATGTGTTTTAGCATCAGAAAACGTATTTATTCTTTTTTTGTAAATCAGATTATTCAGGAGTCAGAAATCAACAAAATATTCACCGTAGTTACATCTTTTTGTTTCAGGAAAAACAATTAAAAAAAATAAACTAACATAACTTTCTAAAAAATAAATATATATATACTTTTGATGAAGAAATAGATAAAGCGATGTACTGTGAGCTTAATTGCCAAATTTAGTTTCAAACTTGCTATTATTATTCAACTTGTTAAGTTTTTTGCTTCTACTGTAAAAAAACAAAAATGTTAGTTACGTTTTTTTGCATTTTAGCTAACGATATGGTACCTCCCATAGGTCCCAATTCCCGGAATTGATATTTTGGCTACAAAAATATCAATAGTTTTTCATGAAATTTGAAACAAATACTGCTTATGTAAACCAAAATCACTGTAACAGATTTCGTTGAAATCGGTCAACATTTGACCATAGCTCCCATACAAACTATTTTCTCAAAATGCACTAAATGAGACAAAAATCACAAAAACAATCTGAAGATAATGAGAATTTTGAGTTTATTTTTTTGCACATATAATTTTTGTAAAAACTGTAATCAATTTGCCAAATTTCGAGATAATCAATTCACATTTGACCCTAACTCTCATGGCGGAAACAGCTTAAATATATATGCTTTGAGAAAATGTTTTTATGATGGCAAAATTTAGCAATTATTTGTCCTTTTACAGAAAATAGAACACCTTAGACCTTAGTGGTGAAGGGTATCGTAAGGTCGGTCTTGACCGACTATAGCACTTTCTTACTTGTTTTTTAAATAAATCAATTTTTTAAAGTTTGAAAAAAATTAATGTTTGATATCAAATTTATATAACACCATTTTTCAAATCATTCTCAAATCATCGTAGGGTTTGAAGCTGATTTGAGAATAACCTTTATTATCAATTTGAGAAACAATGATTTTTCAAATGTTTATTCCCAAATGAACCTTCAATTGAAAATAAATGTGAATCTCAGATCTGCTCAGGTTTCAAAAAAGTATAAAAAACGTTTGATATCTAATGTAAAAGTCATTTTATTTCTTTGACACTTATTACTGGGTATATACACGAAAAAGAACACCTTTGGTAAGGGTACGGTCGGGTTTGATCACTATAGAACTTTCTTACTTGTTTTATTTTAATTTCGATGTTTAAGTACATTTATGACATTTTGGCAAAGAGTCTAATATAGGACCTAGGATTAATTCTCGATCGATTGTTAAAATTTGTCAAATATGGTCCGATTCCAGAAATTATATTAGTTACCATAAGAAAGATGCTGAATATTACTAAAACACAAATAAATTTATAGCTGCAAAGGCCAAAAACTCTATTCCAGGAAGGCAGCCCTATGGGAGGTACCCGAAATAACAATCCGATTTTGTCCAAAAAAGTATAGGAATCATCATATACCTATGGGAGATATGGTAAAATGTGGATCGCTGTACCTGTGAATTATAAACAGAAACTTGTGGTTGTGATTAGTGGATCCATTTTATTGCCGCTTCAATTAAAAATTCTGATTTTGACATTTCTTGGCAGTGTTGTCAGTTGAGTTCGAGACGTTCGCCAAAACACATTAAACACCATTTTTCAAATCATTCTCAAATCATCTTAGAGTTTGATACTGATTTGAAAATAACCTTTATTATCAATTTGAGAAACTATACTTTTTCAAATGTTTATTCCCAAATGAACCTTCATTTGAAAATAAATGTGAATCTCAAACATCTGCTCAGGTTTCAAAAAAGTTTGAAAAAACGTTTGATATCAAATGTAAAGTCATTATATTTCAAACGTTTGACACTGTTCTTACTGGGTTTATACACGAAAAAGAACAGCTTTGACCTTAGTGGTAAGGGTATCGTATGGTCGGGCTTGACCGACTATAATACTTTCATTCCTGTTTTATTTTAATTTCGATATTTAAGTACATTTATGTCATTTCGGCAAAGTATCTAATATGGGAGCTAGATTAATTCTTCATTGATGTTTGAATTAAAATTCTGATTTTGACATTTCTTGGCAGTGTTGAAAGTTGAGTTCGAGACGCTCGCCAATCTTCCAAATGTTTACTTAGTCGACTTGAGTTGGTTATAATACTTCCTAAGTAACAAAAGTGATCTACGTCTTCATTGATTTTCAAGTCGTTTTGTCACATTAATTTTAAGTACTTTGGTAGTACTTAATGGCCAAAGGGGACATTAGGCACCCTAGTCTCAAAACTTTGATTTCAGGGATTCTGCGGCATAGTTGGTTTATACGTTGGATTCGATTTCTTGCATCCTTATAATAGATTATAGATCTTTTATGGAGTGACTATCTTGTCAGGAACGCCTTTACATGCCAGTGTTGCCTATATACATAACTTCAAGCCAGAACGTATTAAACGCTTTTTAAAATCTATAAAAATGAAATACAAAAGGATTCGTTGACAGCAGTAATGACAGCCCAATACAAGTTAAATTAAAATGCTCATCATTAAATAATCTCAGGAAAATTTTCTGATTTGGTTTCCAAGACAATATTTCAATGCGTTAGTAGATAGTATTTCCGAAATTGAAAAGTCACAGTGCCACATCGAAATTCATAATAACTTTTTTACCATAGAAGTGAACGGTGCAGTGGCTGCGGTTTGGCTAAAATGTCTCAATCTTAAGGTTTTCAGAACTCAATTTAATTTTTGTTTGAATAAAGCGTTTATTGCAAATGAATTTGCTGAAAATTGGTTCATTATTTCGAGTGCCTTTCATTTGACTTCCGAAATTCATATTTTGGACCGTAATAATATGTATATCTAATTATAAGTATACACACATAAATCAGTACCGTAACAATTTAAAATGAGCTCACAATAAATAAAGTCAAAAATTAAAAGATTGTAGTCGTTATAATGCTTGCGATCAAAGGAGGAAACTCAAATGTTAAAACAAAAAAAAAAAAATGGCGTGAAAAAAATTTTAGGAGTATATTAATTCAATACAAATTTAACAACTTATTTTAAGTTCTTACAATAATACAATACGTGAATGCAAGTTCAAAAGAAATTTAAGAAAAAACTGACCAAGTAAAAGGCATTAATCCCTTCCAATAACCTATAAATCTTCGACTATTCGAATAAACTTATTATATTTTAGCATAATCGTTCTTTATGCTAAAATTAAAAAACTGTTTTTAATACTCCTAAAATTTTCTATTATCAAATGTAGACCGACTATTTGAAAATTTGTCATGTATTTATATATGTTAATCTGATGTTTGTTAAACGGCACTAATTGTTTTCGATTACCTGTGAATATTCGTCGATTCGAATAAGTTTTTTAGTTTTACCATACAAAGCGAAAACTCAAAAATAAAAAGAAATTATTATTAAAAATATTTTTCAAAAGTCTTAAAATATGTTAACTATCCGGAAAGTATTGTTTTTGACCCTAAAAGGAAATCGCTATTACGTAATCTTAATGAAAATCAAAAAATTTAAAAACGAACGGTTTTCTATTAGATTTCTTTATAATTATTTTACGGTTTTCATGCTCGATTTCTTTTGGATTTTTTACATGGACCGATAAGATATTTTAAGCTACTCTTAATATGTACATTTGAACATATAATTGTTCAAGGTTATATGCTTATATCATTGTATTTCATCATAGATATATATAATGGCGAGAAATCGTTTTTATGAAATGAAAAATATTTGTCCCCCTAGCTCCATTTGTTCAGTCCCAATCGTGTTTTTAACAGACGGACATCGCTTATGGTTGGGTTTTATGTTATTTTAAAAATTACATACGGTGTAATATTTTTAGGCAACATCGAGTTAAGCGAACGACTAACTTTTCGGAATGAAAATTCGTCATCAGAAATATAATACATATATGGGTTTATATGAATAGTGGACGAATGTACATTACGAATTTTAAAAGTCGAATTCATCGCGTTGGACAGTCGTTTTACCCAACTGTATTTATACCTTTAATGTTGTTGTAACATATCTATCATTTACAATTTGGTGTTTATGGGGTTTCTGTTTGGAGATCTAGGTAAAAAAATTATGCTACTTCCACTGGTAGAGTTCAAAAATCTTCAGGACTAAGTGAAATTGGGTTGGCTATACGGTTAAAAAATGTAGCTTTATCATGATACCGCCAAACCATATGCTGGGTATACGTTGAGGACTTCGTGGTCCATGAGGGACTTTCCACTGTGTGATGTTAAAGTTTGGATGCGTTCCCACGGCAGTCGGGTTTTCGTACCGGAGCGACTACTAAATGTTAGGATTCCGATCAAGGACTGTCACTTTTGCGATATTACCACTAATATCGCAGTTACAACAACAACAATAAAGTTTGGATGATATCTCTGATGATATCCCAAAATGAAGTGTGCTCCTTAACTTTTTAACCTTTGTTTCCTCATGAAGATGATGTGGTGAGTTAATTTGCAGGCAGACTGTGTTCATATTTAAAACTTTGTGTTGTAAAATCTCTAACATTTACAATTTTAAATTTTGTTTTTATGGGGGTTCTGTTAGGAGATCAAAGCCAAGAAATTGTGCTACATCTACTGGATGAGTCCACAAATCCTCAGGACTAAGTGAAGTAGGGTTGGCGGTAACACTTTATCATTGTAACCGGACACTGAACCCTACATTCTAGTAGCAATTCTAGTGATCAGACAAGAATTCGTGCAAATAGGTTGAGCACATTCTCTGTAACTGTAACAGAGACTTTAATTTTTAAGTAGCAGATTACCAATGTTGTAGGTTTTATAATAGGCCTCAGATAGGTCTCTACTTTTTTTTTCGTAATACATTATTACCTCTACTTCTGCTTCTACTACTACTATTATATATTTCCTTACTTATTCTTTAAGCGTCTATCTCTCTATCCTATCTTCTATATTCAGGAAGGATCACAAGAGAACCAAGGGTCTTCTTGTGTTGTCATTTTTTATTTTGACAACGCTTTTCAAACCTAATCTAACATTTTATCATCCAAGTTAATCGAGGCCTTCGCCGTATATTCACGAACTTGACTTATTTCTATACGTTTCTCAAAATGTATGTACCCTAATCGAAATGGTAAAAATCTTTATAAATAAACCCATACGTGGGAAGTATGGAAAAATGGGAATATGTTTGGAAAAAATAAAGAAATCTTAAATGATAAATGTTTAATTATTTTCAAAAATCTCTTAAACATATAAGGCAACACTCGTAATTAATATAAAATAATTTGAACTTCTTATTGTTTGTTGTGCTATTCTATGACTTGTCTTCTCGTTTTGTTTATTTTCAGCTTCTAACTCTTGTTTTCCTTTGCTTTTGGCATTTCTTGGCAATTTTTGACAATTTTCCACTTTTTGCAATAATTTTAATTTTACGCTCTCATTGTTTATATTGTTCAATTGTGATTCCATACATCTCACGTCATTTCTCTAGTTATTTTTGTCAAGCTCTTCTACTGCTACTGCAGCTGTTTCAGCTGCTACTAATGCGAGTAGTACTATATCTACTACATTGCATCTACATTTATTATAGTACGGATTTTCAGTTGCTTTCTCTGCCCGTATTTATGTATGTCTGTTTGATGTTTGTCTGTCTGTTTGCTGCTGTTGTTTCCTAAGTTGACCCACTCATATGATTTGTATGAATTTTCTTTATATTTTCATTTATTATTACGGTTGAAAGTCGAACGCAATAAACTAAAAATAACAACAAAAAGACAAGAATACAAAAGACAACTGCGAAAAAAGCATAAAAAGCTATTCCAATTTTCCTTTTTTCCTCAAACACACAGAGATTGATTATATCTACTGATGACAATTATTTTTTATTTTCCTTTAAAAGTGAAAAATTTTATTTCCACAATTTCTCAAAAACTGCAGGAAAATACGATTTGGAAAAATTGCCAATTCAAAAACGAAAAAAAGAAGGAAAAAAAAACTGGAATTCATAAAATTATTCAACTGCATTAAAATGCATATTTTTATGCATTAAAATTATAATCGAGTTATAAAGTGAAAAATTTATAAATAAAAGCTAATAAAGTTTAATTATATGTGGGCGTAGTTCTACAAATTAAAATATTAATGCATTATTCTAGTTCTATTTATTAACTTTAATTAAGTTTTGTTAAAAACGAAGTTGTGATTGTGGCCAAGTGAAGTTGCGAGTGTTTAATTTCGATGTTAGCAAACGAAATTGACTTTTCTAATGTTTTATAATTATTGACTTGTGACCCTATTTGAATGCTTTTAATTTGCTGTTTGTATGTTGAATGTTCCTTAGAGTCTTCCTCAAAGTATTGCCGGTTGGTATACCTTATCCATTTTTTACTTATAATATGTGGGATATATTAAATTATTTATTTTCTGTATAAATATTTTCCAAATATAACAGAAAAATTCTATTGATTTTATTATTTACAAATGTTTACCTATTACTACACAATTATGTATAACTTAATAAACATTTCATTCATTTACAAAGTGTCTGAACTAAAAGTTCCCAAGCTTTGAACCAAGATCGAAAAAACTTTGACGTCTTTTAATCTTTAATTTTTAAAAATCAAGTTTAAAAAATTGTTTGCAAGAAAACTAATACTAATTGACTGAAAGATTCGTCAAATCCATATGATTTGTACCTGTATAAATTTGATAGAAGTTCGGACACAAATATCAATATTTTTTCATGAAATTTAAAGCAAATGTAATGTAATCTTAAATCACTGTATCAAATTTCGTTGAAATCGGTTTACATTTGACCATAGCTCCCATACAAACTCTTCTGTCAAAATGCACTTAAATGAGACAAAAATCACTAAAACGCTCGTAAATCTAAAGATAATGTAAAATTTTAGTTTTTTTGCATACATATTTTTTGTTTAATTTCAAGATAATCGATCCATATTTGACCAAAGCTCTCATATAAGTCCAAATGACGAAAACATCTTAAATATGAGAAAATGTTTGTATGATAGTAAAATTTAGCAAATATTTGTCTTTATACAGAAAAAAGAACACCTTAGAGGAGAAGGGTATCTTATGGTCGACTATAGCACTTTCTTACTTTTAGAATTAGAGTTGATCTATTAGAGCAGCGAAGGGCACTATTTCTGTTTTTGGATTCCGCAAAATGCACGGCACTACGACAGCTTAAACATCCATTACCACTCAGATCGCACAGGGCTTTAACAGCAGAAGCCTTGTGAAAGAACGGTCTTTGTGGCGCTTGACATGTCAGAAGACTTTGACACGGTAAGCCATGCCACCCTCTTCCAGAACAACCTGCAGTTCACAATACTAACAAATTTTAAGAACATTTCGGAGATTGGCCGTAATGTTGAAGACCTATGCGGTTAGGTTCACTTAACGTAACCTAAATTCAGCGACGCTATTTACCACCTGGACAAAAGAAGTAAGCATACAGCTTGGCGTCAAGATAGGTGGTGTACCTAAATCCCTGCAGTAAAGAAACACAACATTATGCTATCTCAGCAGTTTCTTTTGGGATGTCATCTGATAAATCATCCAAACTTTAACATCACACAGTTGACATCTTCCCAGAGGCTATCGCATTAATGTTGTATAAGTCGTCCACCGCCCATTATTTGTCATTGTACTGCCCATTACACCTTTAGAGGATCAAGTGTAAAATAGAAATAACAAGCAATCAATCAGGATAGAGATATTTGCAACAAAGCAAGCGGTTCTACATTCCGGAATAATGCAAGTTACAACAACGACGGGACAAAAACATAGATTATTTCTATCATATATAATGTATGTATTTCATCTTATGTGAGTGGCAGACAACAGGGACATATTAGACTTGGGGCTGCCATAAAATTTCAGTTGAACTCATTTCTGTTTGCATGCCTGTAGACAACTGCATGCTCCTATTGCGTGGGTATGTCCGAGGATGTATTTATTCTATATACATATATGTGACCACGATTAATAGAAAAGTTTTTAAAGATTACTGGCACTATCAAGAACCGTATAACTTTCTTTGTGTACGTCATGATGAAAAGCACTCGGTTAGGCTGAAGTGAAGAAACTTTTGCCTTTCCAGTCGAACGAAACGGACTAATTCCGGGCTTCTATTTATTGAAGGCGTATACAATATAGGTGAAGTAGATATTGGTCTACTTAAGAGCTGTCGTAGTAACGCAATGTATGTACTTCATAGCCTTAGTAAGTCTGTTTACCAGACACTAACCTAACCTAGATGTACATATATGTATATTGGAAAAGATCATGCTTAACTCTCGACTTCTGTTCTTTGAAGGCGTATACAATCTGGCTGAAGTATATATTGGCCTACTTAAGATATTTTAAAAGCTAGTTAGCTTACGTAGTAAAACAATGGACTTCATAGTCCAAGTGAGTCTCTTTACCAGACCGCCACTCTAACCTTACCTAGAAGTATATATTAGAAAATATACCTTGAAACTAATTATCGTAACCTGAAATGCGAAAGGGATAAGTGACATAAAAATAAGCATTATTTTTTACTTTGTTCATTGCGATGTTGATGTTTCATATCACTTACGTCCCTTTTCATTTTTTGATTTGATTTATCTTATTAAAGTTATTTTAAAAACATTTTACTATTATTATATTTTTAGTGCTGCAACAATAAAGACATGAGTGCATCATCAAATAAGTTTCTATCTACGGAAAATGGTTTGCGCCATGATAAAGTTGTAATTCTAGATGCCGGATCACAATATGGAAAGGTATTTTTCTTCTTTTATACTTTTATTTAATTTTCTAATTCAAAAGTGATCTTTATTTAAGGTTATTGATCGCAAAGTGCGTGAACTGTTGGTAGAATCAGAAATTATGCCACTCGAAACATCAGCTGCATGTATACGTTCATCTGGTTATCGTGGTATTATCATTTCCGGTGGACCCAGTTCCGTTTATGCCCCAGATGCTCCCAAATATGATCCAGATATTTTAAAATTAAAAATACCCGTATTTGGTATTTGTTATGGTCTGCAAATAATAAATAAGGAATTTGGCGGTACTGTTGTAAAGAAAAATGTACGTGAAGATGGACAGACAGTTGTAGAGGTTGATACATCGTGTCCTTTGTTTAAGTAAGTAATAGAGGATTTATGTCTTTGATTGCGTATTGAGCAATCGAATACCTAGCTTTTGAAGGAAAAGAAAGCGTTTATTTTATTAGTTCAAATAAATGCCGATACAATCCTTCTATATTAACAACAAAACTATGAACATTCCAATCTTGTTAAGTTTCTCAAATTGGACTACACGTGGTTTGACAATTCCTAACTCAGGATATTAAATTATTTGTTAAGTTTTCATTGTTATTAAACATTTTTTGTTTAAACTTTTAGTTGTTTAGATCGTCAACAAAATGTGCTACTAACACATGGTGACAGTGTAGATCGTGTTGGAGATAAACTGAAAGTTTGTGGACGTTCTTCTAGCAATATTATTACTGCCGTTTATAATGAGAGCTTGAGGATTTATGGTGTACAATTTCATCCAGAGGTTGATCTAACCGAATGCGGCAAACAAATGTTTAAAAATTTCCTCTACGATATTTGTGGTATTTCACCAAATTTCACAATGGGCAGTCGCAAAGAGGAATGTGTTAAATATATAAAGGATAAAGTTGGCAACAATAAAGTTTTGGTAAGTTAAACGACGCTAACGAATATATTTTATAAATCGTTATTAAATACATTTTGCTTTTAAAGTTACTTGTTAGTGGTGGCGTTGATTCTAGTGTATGTGCTGCCTTATTGTGTCATGCTTTACATCCCAGTCAAATCATAGCCGTACACGTTGACAACGGTTTCATGCGTAAAGATGAAAGTGAAAAAGTCGAAAAATCTTTGCGCGACATTGGTATTGATTTAATTGTACGCAAAGAAGCTTTTACGTTCCTAAAAGGCACAACACAAATCAAAAGACCTGGTCAATTTTCTATTGTTGAAACTCCCATGCTTTGTCAGACTATAAACCCAGAAGAAAAACGTAAAATTATTGGTGATATTTTCGTAAAGATTACAAACGACATTGTCGCTGAATTGAAACTTAAACCAGAAGAAGTATTGTTGGCCCAGGGTACTTTAAGGCCAGATTTAATTGAGTCTGCCTCCACTTCGGTCAGCAAGAATGCTGATAAAATTAAAACACATCACAATGATACAGATTTAATAAGGTAAGTAACATAATTTAATTTTATAGTTGATAAATATTAATTTAGTTTGCTATAATTAAATAAATTACAATAGAGAACTTCGTAATGCTGGTCGTGTTGTAGAACCTTTAAGTGATTTCCACAAGGATGAAGTTAGAGAACTAGGCAATGATTTGGGCTTACCAGCTGAATTGGTAGAAAGACAGCCATTCCCTGGTCCAGGTCTAGCCATACGTATTTTATGTGCTGAAGAATCATTTATTGAAAAGGATTATTCTGAAACACAAGTAAGAGTTCTTGATTGATTTTATTTTGCGTATACGATGGCTAAAATTTAAAATGCTTTTATCAGGTTATTGCCCGTGTTATAGTCGATTATAAGAACAAATTGGAAAAGAATCATGCTTTAATTAATCGTGTAACTGGCGCCACAACAGAAGCTGAACAATGGGAACTAAAACGAATTTCTTCAAATTCTCAAATTCAAGCCACAGTGTTGCCCATACGTTCTGTTGGTGTTCAGGGTAAGTTTTATACTCTCACTGGTTTTAGTTCTGTAAAAATTTATATTTTTTTATTCTCTTTGTTTTTAGGTGATGGCCGTACCTATAGTTATGTTGTTGGTCTATCTAGTAGTCATGAACCCAATTGGGATGACATGATATTTTTAGCCAAATTAATACCTCGTATTTTGCATAACGTCAATCGTATTTGTTATGTCTTTGGCGAACCGGTTCAATATCAAATCACAGATATTACACACACTACACTCAATAATTATGTTATCCAACAACTGAGAGAGGCTGATGCTATAGCTAATGATGTAAGTAGTTGTAATAATGTATTTGTAAATCATATATTTAATTAAGATTACATGGATCAAGATAAATTTCACATACGCAATTTAATCTATTGACTAGCACTATGATCTATTAACACTATAAAGCCTTTGAGAATTTAAGGAGGATGAATTGGCGACGACGTTAACACAGTTGCTAGTAAATCTTTATTATAGGTTATATTGTTAAAAAGAAAGGCTTAATGTTCTAATTCATTCGAACAATTCACATAAATTGTCCTAAATATTTATAACATCAAAAATTATAATTTTTGATTTATTTTTTTAATTTGTTGGTATTGTTGAATTTTAGAGGATAATTTAATAACTTATCAAGTGTGTACATTTCCTTACAGAATATCGGGATATATTGTCAAGATTTTCGAATTATCTCAAATGTTTGTGCTCACATTTGTTTGAAATGAGGCTGCCTAAGTAACAAAATGAGTCCACATTATCTATTGGACTTAACATTAACATCGTTCAACATACCTTATAAGTCTGTCTGCTTGTGAGTAAGGAGGTAGATGTCATTGGCATATTCTAGATCCCCAATATTATCTTGTAGTCCCCATCTTTTAATATAGTACGGCACCAAGTACTTTTAATCAAGTACTATTTTTAAAAAGTAATGGGGATAGGTCGCATCCCTGGCGAACACAGGGATTCGGTCACTTAGTATTTTTTCGTGCCGAATTCGGCAGGTGGCACTGTTTTTGGTTAAACGAACAATTGATTGTCCTTCTGGTGCTGAAGGCAATTACATATACCTCCTGTCGGCTCTTCCGATTGTGTAATATTGTTCAAATAACTTGTTTGTCTTTTGACGTGGTCAGTTCTTCGTAACAAATTTGAATTTTTTTTTTGTAGAAAATGTGGAGTCCGTTAACTGACGTACTGATCGGAAGAGATCTCGAATGCGATGGGTATCTGCAGCTGCTTGAGCTTTAGTTGAAGTGTGTTTGCCCCATTCCATCTTGTCGACCCTTGAACTTTTTTTCACCATTTTGTCCAATTGGGTGTATTCACATTGGGTTAAAGCCTTAGCTGTCCTTGTCTTGGCACAATTAACTCCTTTATTTAGCTTCGCGCGCTGATTTATAAGACCCCATGTAATGGATATGGTCTTGTTGCCTTAGTGTTTTTCTGCTGTATTGGTATTTTTGGTGCGAACCCATCTGTCACCCTCACTAACTTGTTCTTCATGGAGGGAGTACCTGATGTCGTTGGTGAAGCATCTTCTAACCTGTCGATGTTAAAATTCTTCTGGCAAATGGCGGACAGTAGCAATTAAGAGATGGTGATCACTCAAAATATCTGCACCACGTTTGTTATGCACGTCCAGGGTATCGCTCGATCGTCCAGGGTATCGCCCGATCGTCACTTTGTGAATACGTTTATGCGGAAAAAGAGTGCTTCCAATGACAAGGCTGTGATTAAGACGCAGACCGGATAGGAGTTCGCCATTCTCGGTAATGGATCCAGTTCCACGGCGTCCCATTATGCTTGTTAAAGTCACCAAGAAGTAAGGCAACAATTTGGTGAGACTATTATAAAATGCCTATTTCTCATATATCGGTTACGTACCTCGCACGTGTTCGTGTATAATATGGTCAGTGTGGCTTTCAGTATTTTAGGGCATCATACGTTTCCTTCGATAGAAGAAGTCCAACGCCGCTCTCTTCTTTGGTCTGCTTGTTTTCCCGAGAAAAGAAATTTTTATGTATAAAATGTAAAAAAAGTACACAAAATTTATATTAAAATTGATACTCATTAAAAATATCTGTAGTTTTTGAAAATTTTAACATTGAAAGGATAAAAAAGGCATAATGTTTATGCTTTTTTAACAGTCAGGTATGTTCATGTGATTTTGAAATCACATTAATTTTAATTCAGTGCATAAAAGATGAAGAAGGTCTAAAATCTTATTGATAAATGTTCTAAAAATTTCAACAATCAGGCCTGTTCTGAAAATCATGTGATTTGAAATCACATTCCGTTTTGAAATCACAAATGTGATTTGTACCTGTTCTGTAAATCACAATTTTTTACGTTTTTTTGTGTGATTTAAATTTCTCAAAACACAAGGAAATTTGTATAAACTAGTGCAAATGCACTATTTTTAATAATTTTTAGCATCATAAATAAAATTTGATTGATTTTATTAGTATTTTTGCAAAAACTTAACACTTTTAACGTTGAAAAAGTAAATTTTTCTACTTGGTTGGCTTTAAGAAAAATCACAAAAAGTTTAGCTTAAAATGAGTGTTTCCGTTTTTTCATATTTTTCAATGAACTTTTAAGTAAAATTGCAAATTTTATTACACAAAATTATAAAAATCATATTAGGCTTTTAATCTATTCAATTAGTAATAGAAATAAAAATAAAATTACATGTAAAACAGACAAGTGGTTTCAAATCGATAGTGTCTTAGCTGACCGATTTGAAATCACAAAACTTTTGTGATTTTTGTTTGCAGAACACCTTTTATGTGATTTTAAATAACTTTCACAAAATGTGATTTTCAGAACAGGCCTGAATTATAGAATTTACAGCCTTTTTGAATTTCATGTGATTTTTAAATCACGTGAAAGTGATTTTCAGAACATATTTGATTATGTGTGAAACGGTTTCTTATAGTATATAAATTAGAAATTGATATTAACCAATTTTTTTCGGACTCCTTTTTTTGAAAATTGGTAAAAAATAATTCTTATTTGTCGTTGTGTATCTTCCAAACCGATAAATAGAGAAAAATAATCAATATTGAATTGATATACTACAAGCAAATATCGAATACGTAGCCGGTGGATTAGAATAAGTCAGTTTCCAATAAAACTCTAAACAGAAACATTTCTAATATAACGTTTTGGTAATTTTTTTTAATAAAGTTTAATTTAATTTCTATTCCATTACAGGTTATTATGCAAGCTGGACTTTATCGCAAAATATCACAGATGCCTGTTGTTCTAATACCTGTACACTTTGATAGAGATCCTACAAATCGTACACCCTCTTGTAGTCGATCAATTGTCTTGAGACCATTCTTAACTAATGACTTTATGACTGGAGTGCCGGTTATTCCAGGATCTGAAAATTTGCCCTTATCTGTAAGATTTATTTAATATTTCTATTATGGTTTACAACTTAACTCAGTTGAGTTGAAATTAAAACAAATCAACTATCATCTTTCGGTATTACGGCTTGCAACTTATTCTAGTTGTAATTGCATTCACATTGCCGACCTAAAATGTAAAATTTTGCAGATTATTAAACCGCTGATGCATTGTTTCAAGCAATTTGAATTTGAAATAGTGATAAGGGGCTGTTTACATATTACTTAACGTTATTTTCGCAGGGCGGGACACACTAGAATACTGAGCTTAATAGGCTCTTTAGGCTTGAAAACAGGCTTACCACAGTCTGACTATTTAGTCAAGGATATAACCGTATGGGTAGATCGTATATCGTAGTTTCAAGGGAATTCGATCTTCACAGATTGCTCTAAAATGGATTGCGGCACTGGATCAGGTGTGTTTCTGATGGAACAAAACATCAGGAATTCTTACAGACTTGGGGAAGAGTATAGTGTCTTCGAGACAGAGATATTTGCCATTTGGAATGCCGCAGAACCTATCCCCAATACCATAATTGAAAACAGTGAGGTGATGATTTATGTTGACAGCCTGACTGCCCTCAACGCACTCAAAACTTATCAAAAAATGTAGATTGGTCCTATTAAATCTATCACTCAGTTATACGATTAGATTGTGCTGGGTTCCGGGTCATTGCGACAGCATTGGCAACTAAATATGATGACCAAGCCGCTAGATAGGGCTCGAGCCAAGACCTTGAGTCAAAGAGTCCCTATCTGCCATTTCTATTTGTGTATTAAGTCATGGATCAGCAAGGAAACCTAAAGGACATGGGGTAAAATAGTTACCTGCAGAACATCTAGGACCTTATGGCCTTAACCGGACATTAGCGGAAGAAAAACTTTAAAACGATGTATATTAATTTTGACGAGACACTGCCTTAAACTCTAGGATAAATAGAAATATTCAATTGAAATTGAGAAATTTTCAATTGAAATTGAGAATTTTCAATTGAAAATTAAAAATTTTTAATTGAAATTGAGAATTTTCATTGGTGAACGAGAAATTTTCAATTAAAATTAAGAAAAAATATTTCTCATTTCCAATTTACAAATTCTCATTTTCAATTGAAAAATTCTCAATTTCAATTGAAAATTTCTCAATTTCAATTGAAAATTTCTCATTTTCAACTGAAAATTTCTCATTTTCAACTGAAAATTCTCAATTTTAATTGAATATTTCTGATTTTCAATTGAAAATTCTCAATTTCAATTTAAAATTTCTCAATTCAATTTGAAAATTTCTTAATTAAAATTGAAAATGGTGTAGATGAGGACTCGTTCGAATCGGTAGACCACATTCTCTGTCGCTGCCAAATGCTCCAAAATCAGAGGCTCAAAAATCTAGGTAATAGATTTCATGATGAACTTCAGGATCTGCAGCAATACAAACCGATTGATCTTGTAGGGTTTTTATAACTGGACTCAGGTGGCTTAAATGAGCCTTTTCCTACTATTCTACTACTATTACATCTTAAAACCTATTCTTTTAAGTCAATCGCTTCTTAAAATTTTAGCCTCCATTTGCTTTCTCTTCATCTTTGAAGGATCACAATGGATCCCAGGGGTCTCCGAGTGAGGGTGTCATTTTTGATACCGCCTTTCAAACTAAACCTAACCTAACAGTTTTTTAATAAAACCGAAAAATGTTGGAGGAGACAACCTTTTTTTTATCTATAATATGAAATAGAAATATTTCAACTGAAGTAGAGTTGTAAACAATAATAGCGGCGTAAAACAAAGACTAAACATTAAATTTATTTTCTTTAGGTGCTACGCAATATGGTGCAACAAATTTCGAAATTAGATGGAATCTCTAGAGTTCTTTACGATTTAACCTCAAAGCCACCGGGTACAACAGAATGGGAATGATTAAATCATATGAGAATGCTCTATACCCTCGCTGCAGCTACAGCCGTTGCCGCTACCACCGCCACAACAATTTCAACAATACATCAACAACAAAAACATCCACGTCAAACTCAACATCAAATGTTGACAACTTAAATACAACAAATACGAGTAATGCAACACAAACAGAATACAATCTAATTCCAAAAAAAAGAAGAAATAAGTGTTGAAAAATGTTGTAGAAAGAAAATAGAATTACCAAACAAAACAATTTATTAAAAAAAAGTAAAACAAATGTTTTTTTTTAACCATTTGCTAATAAAACAAACAGCCATTAATAATATTATACTACATTCAATAACTCATTTTGCATACAAATATTTTCCTTTTTTTTATTATTTACTAATTTATCCATAAACCAATGGAGTAAAGTAAAAGGGTTTTATGATGTTGAACCAAATAAGATTTGAAAACAAATTTGTTTTCTTACACATTTTAAGATACTCCTACTCTTCTTCCTTGTTTTAAATAAATTACAAACTATTTTTTTGTTTCTATTAAAAACCCTGTTAATACTTTCAAAATTAATAAACGAAAAGAAAACCTTACATACGTCCTTTTGCAATTGTAACAAAACCTACATATTTTTCTTGTTTGTGTAATTGTAGTTATTCCTTAATTTACTGGCAATTCAGTTTTTTTATATATAAAAACCTTTTTGTAAAATAAAATTTATTAAAATAATAACTAAATAAAAAAAGTCTGCAAAAAAAAAATAATAAAATTATTATATTATCCTCTATTAAACTTAAAAAAAAACACAATTCAAATGAAGTGAAAATTACATTTTAAATAAAATACAACACGAAAGAAAAAAGGAAATTCATAATTTAGAATCGCTATTATTTAAATGTAAAATTAACAAATTGAAATTGTTATAAAACTTCATAAAGTTTATTATTATATAAATATAAATAATAAAATTATATAAAAAGTAATAAATATCTTTACAATATATACATACTTATATATTTAAAATATATATAGTACATAGATATATTATACAAATAAAAAAACATACTTACAAACAATTAAAAAATTTAAATAACAAATGAAACATAAGATTACAATGATGATGAAGCTGAGGCATACAAATAATAATCATGATATAAAGAGTATGATAGATGTGCTGCATTTTTAAAAGAAAATTAAATATAAAAATATATTTAAAGCCTAAAACAAAACATATTTTTAAAAATAATTAATAAAAAAAAACTAATAAACGGAACACATCCATTAAATAATATTTCGTTTTTATAATATTCTTCATTAATTTTTATACCAACACTCTGGGTATTCATGCTACTCTTCTGTCATCCTTGACTCCCAGTGGAGCATAGGGCCCCAACCATCCTTTTATATCGAACTCTATTGCGAGATGTTAGGCATACGACATTCCATGAATAGTTTACTGCTTGCAACTCCGCATCTATTGACCTTCTTCACGTTCTAGCAGGTGCTACCTGTGTATTCCAACAAAACGCTTGTCGAGCAATGTTGGTATATTTGGCCTTCTAAGCGTGTGTCCTATTCACGGCCATTTCCTTTGACATACCACACAGATGTAGGAATTTGGTTTGTCGCGTTTAGTAGATCTTCATTTCTTATGCGATTCGGCCACCATATATTAAGAAATTGCCGCAAGCATTTATTTGCAAAGATTTGTAGGCGCTTATCGATGACATTTGTATGTTTCCAAGTTTCGCAACCGTAATACAAGATGTATATTCGTAACTAAGTTGTTGTTGATATTTGCCGAGATTTCCAAATAGCTCGAAGAATGCCGAATTAATACGAGATTCAATATCCTCGTCGGCTCCACCTTTTGTATATTCCAAACTACCAAGATAATTAAAGGTACCTACACATCCAATAACCTCTATATCCACATTGATGTGTGTCGATGGATTTGCGCCATAGCCTCCAGGCATAATCTTTGTTTTAGAAATATTGATTTCCAGCCCAGTTGCCCGAGATTCGATAGTGATAGCATTAGGGTTATCTTGAAAGTGACCTGAGCTTTGGCTTAGAAGACATACGTCATCAGCGTATTCCAAGTCCTCATGTCGTTTGAAGGGTGTCCATTGGATACCGTGTCATTATATTGTCGATGCGATGATAAAAAGTATAGGTGACCAGATACATCCTTGTTTTACTGCAGTAGTAACTTTAAATGGATTTGACAATTTGCCTTTGTGTAGGACCCGACACTTAAAATCCACGTACATTGCCCAAATTAAGTTCAGAATTTTCAATGGCATGTTAGGTAGCTCCTATTGACACTGTCGAAGGTCTTCATAAAGTCGATAAACGCTGCATGCTACTCATGTAAAACATTTTATTTGAACTGGGAAAATAACATATGGGCTGAAAAGTTCTGGGTTTAGGCGTAAACAGTGAAAATGGGGGTCCAAGGCAGCTACCCAATGAGCCAACCGATTTCAACCAAAATTATTAGACCTTTTTTTTAAATCAACTATTAGACGTGTGCCGAATTTCATCAAATTCTGTTGATACTTGCAGATTCTACATTATGAAGAAAAATAGGTGAGAATTTAGATACCAAGACAGGCACCCCAAGGAGTCGACGAATTTCAACAAAAATTAGTGGATCTCTTTTTTAATTAATTAATAGACGTGTGCTGAATTTCATAAAATTCATTGTACACTGGGAAGAAAACTAGGTAAAAAATGAGGGTACAAGGCAGGTACCCAAAGAGTCGACGGATTACGCACTTTGTTGTATGAAGATACAACAAATGTGTATCGTGGGGCTTTGAAGACAGGCTGGGCAACGGTTTATGGAAATAGTATGTCTTGGCCGTTCACTAACCGAAATTGCATCGGTAGCCGTTAACGGCATCAGTGACCGTTAATTGATGCAATGTTTTCTGCGCATTCGTTATGAAGAATCGGTCAACGTCCTATAGAATGACGTTTTGGATGTTTGCACGATAGCGTCTAAAGTCCATCCGGATGTACCGAGAAAGCGGATCTTTCATCAGTATCTGATGGTTAGAAGGATGATTAGGCTGGTGACATGCCATCAGAAACTGTCTAGTAAGCAACACATTATGTTGTCTCACCGACAGTAAACTGATTTCCTCATGTAAATTATCCACATTCGTCATTTTTACAGATCTGGTTCAAATCCGGAATGCATTATTAAGGAATGTTTTCAATTTTCGTCATTGGGTGTCGGGACTTTACCTTTTGGTTGATGTAGATTTTTGGGTTAGTTCGTCGACTACTAAGCATCCGGTCATCAATTTAAGACCAGATACTGTGTCAGACAGCTCAAAATCTCGACGTCATTATTTTGAAACTAACCGACGTTATGGTTGGTATATTAGTATAATAATTCCATTATTCTGCACTATAAAAGGAAAATCATCCCCCAATACCAATAAATTTCCTTCACCATATTTAATGTATACTTTGGGAGGATTAAAAAATTTACATAAGTTTCGTTTAACCATAAAATATTTGGCTCCATAGGCCATTCATTTTTGGAGAGTAGATTTATCTATTTCTTAGAACAACACTGTATTTGTTGAGTTTGTTTTGACAGCCCTTGCACGAGATACATTTCATTTCGGGAAGAAGAGCCGGCTGTATCAGTTATTTCAGTTGATTAAACCCTTAAGGCCCTATGCTCCACTGGGAGTCAAGAAGAAAAACCCTTAAGGTACAACCTGAACAAAAGAGCCGGCGGTACTTGAGGAATAGAGAAAGGAACCTTGCTGTCTGCTTATAAAACGATTAATCGGCCAGTGGAAAATTATGCTGCTCCATTGTGGTTGCTTTGTCGAGTGATACTCAGACTTCCTGAAAATTTTCTTTAAGAATGTCATCCGAGAGATCATTCAAACTTTAACATCAAACAGTTGGAGACCTCCCAAGTCATGATCCTTTAGATTAGGGTTTGCAGTTCGGTTTTAACCGAAACCGAAATCTCGGTTTTTTATGCCTCAAAACCGAAACCGAAA
Organism: Stomorhina lunata; assembly: GCA_933228675.1. Lineage (NCBI taxonomy): Eukaryota > Metazoa > Arthropoda > Insecta > Diptera > Rhiniidae > Stomorhina > Stomorhina lunata. The sequence goes on along the minus strand of OW121741.1, from coordinate 85,374,470 downwards.
ACCATTGAAAACCCGCTATTTTAACTATTTATTTTTCATATTTTTTTGTTGGTATTATTCAGAAATAACATTAGTTTATCATAAATTTGCACATAATTTGTCTATGAAATAAAGCAAAAGAATAAAAAACGACAAAAGGTGATTGTAAGGCACCTTTTTTCGAATGAAATTTTATAACCTACAAGCAAACGCAAGAAACCATTACACAAAAGCTATTGGAGTTTAATATTTCACTTGATGCATACACACATCGTAGCATTTACTATAGATGGAGCAGCAGTCAGTATCAAATTTGGATCTGAAAATCAAACACTGCTTTATTTATGGTTGGCACACGGAATTCATCTTGCAGTCATTGATGTTTTTAATGAAAAATTTGTTATAAATCCAGATGTGAAAGAATTTGAAACCGACGAAAGCGAAGACAATTTTAAAGAAGGCGGCGATGAAACTTTGAATCATTTAAAACCGATTGCCTATATAAATTTTAACATACAGGCTGTAAAAAAACTGTTTGGTATTTCAAAAATTCGTCAGTGTGTCATAATATTTTACAAACAAGCGTTAAAAAGCATTATACAGGCATGTCACAAATTCCGTTCGGAATTGAAACCATTCCGTAGTTGAATTTCGATAAAAATGGTTTTAGGTTCTATAGATTCCGAAAAATTATAAATGTCCAAAATCATTATAAAACACGATTTTTTCAATTGAAATCAGTTACTCTGTCATTGTTTCAACAAACAACACTGAATTATTGATGAAATTATTTAAATATCAAATAAACAAAGAAAAACATACAAATTCAATTTCACTTAAAAAAACGAAAGTGGTTTCATTCCGAAAAATTTTTCGTTTTACTTTTTCTATAGAAGCAAAACACGGAATTCATTCCACTTCCGAACGGAATTGAGTTCTGTGACATGCCTGATAATTGTAAATTAAGTTTTCTCTTAGATTTTTGCTTCTAAAAGAAAGTATTCATGAAAGTTTAGAAAATCTGTCGTTCTTAGATTTGCTTCATTCTATCGACTTTTAAATTGTAAATTCTTTTAAAGATTCGTTGCTATTCGTAAAAATTACTGTTGAAGCAATTTGTCGCACGGATTCAAATATTATACAAGCTAAAGGTGCTCTGCAGTGTTTCTAAAATCAACAAGACTTATTAAAGAAATCCCTCATATTAAAAAACCTGAATTAATTTTCTGATTTTTAGTATTAAATTATAAATATGAGCTTTTATAAATATACTTTATATTTTGTTTTAATAAAATAATCTAAATTTCACTACAAATTTAAATCAAAATAGTTTTATTTAAAAAACCGAAACCCGAACCGAAACCGGCCGGTTTTGGGTGTTTTAAAACCGAAACCGCGGTTTCTCATTTTCACGGTTTTTTGCAAACTCTACTTTAGATCGAGCCTCGGATTTGGGAGCATTAAAAAACATTTATAGGGACGCCACCAATTTCTCAATTTCAGGTCAGCGCATGAATGTTGTATTTTGACCCAAAGCAGAATTTGCCGCGGAAACTAACACATTTGAGATATAAACCGAAATTAACCACTTACTGAGCGAGAGTCAGGGCAAGTGCAGAGAAGATGTTTTATGGACTTATTCTCCTCGTTATCTCATAGCTTCTGCAAAGGTCACTATGATGCGATCGTCACGGGTATAAATAGTGACAGTAATATATGAGAATATTTCGGTCACATATGCTATGCCTAATCCTAGGATTCAGAGAGACTTTGGACTAGAGGCATGCCGAAAGATTCTGGTTCATGTGGAATTTGTAAGGATTTTTCAAGTCTTGCTCTTCAGTTTTCTGGTATGTCCCTGCCATCTGGAACCCACATAAGATAAACACTGAATTTAGTGTTTACCTAACAATAGATCCATTTAAGCCCTATTGCGCATCTCTTCCTATTATTAACGTCTTAAAACTACTAAGGGAGTTAAAAAATTAATTTTAGATTGTATCTCGCCGCAGAATTTCTTTCTGACGTTTCTTTGTTGATTTCAAAAGTAGTTAGTACTACTAACTTAGTAGGTATTGGTTAATTAAATAATTAAATAAAGATTAACACGTTCACGCCGGCACTGCAATTCATGTTTCGCGCCCATAGGCGGTTGCGCTGAAAGCTTTTTGTTCCTTCGGACGGGGCCGAACTAAATGTTTCAACGAAAGATTATCGCACGGAAAAACGGTCTCCATGGGTCTGTATTTTTCTTTCGATGCTATTGTGGTTATGTTATTTGGTGATGCACACTGATTGGTAGTACAATCATATGCGAGCCACCGGTCGTACGCGCCGCCCGATGAGACAATTCTGTGCGAGCCACCGGTGGTACGCGCCGCCCGATCTGGCAGACATGTGCGAGCCACCGGTGGTACACGCCGGCGTGAACGTGTTAAACATGCCGATATATACCGTTATAAATATGTATATTAAATAGGCCCTTTAATAACACACATAAAAACTGAATCGTTTACTTAAACAGTGGCATAACTCAAAAACATTGTTTTAAATAAAATGACTATCAGTTTTACAATTTTTTTTTTCGAATAATTGCATTATGTATTAATTTTGAATATTTTATAGATCACTTGTAACTGTGTTTACCTCAAGAACTTTAAGCAACAAAATAAATTGAAGGAATCTGATACTAATTGCTAGTATACAGGCCTGCTAGTATACAGGCCTGATCTGAAAATCATTTTTATGTAAAATTGAAATCGAACAAACTTTCAAAAGTTTAATTATTCCTAAAAATCAAGGCAACGACTAATAAAGACTTCGAACATTTTAGTTGATTTCATATAAAAGTCCGGTATGTGATAGAAATCGATTGTTGTCAGATATATTTTTGAGATAATTTCTCATTATCAAAACAAGTAAGAAAGGGCTATAGTCGGTCAAGCCGACCATACGATACCCTTCACCACTAAGGTCAAAGGTGTTCTTCTTCCGTATAAAGACAAATATTTGCTAAATTTTGTCATCATACAAACATTTTCTCAAAACTTATATATTTAAGCTGTTTCCGCCATTTATATGAGAGCTAAGGTCAAATGTGGACCGATTATCTCGAAATTTATCAGATGGTTAACAGTTGTTACAAAAATTATGTTTGCAAAAAATAAACTTTAAATTCTCATTATTTTCAGATTTACGAGTGATTTTTGTCTCATTTAGTGCGTTTTGACAGAAGAGTTTGTATGGGAGCTATGGTCAAATGTGAACCGATTTCAACGAAATTTGGTACAGTGATTTACGTTTACATAAGCATTATTTGTTGTAAATTTCATGAAAAAATATTGATATTTGTGGCCAATATATCGATTCCGGGAAGTGGGACCTATGGGAGGTACCATAAATAATGGGCCGATTTTGAAGAATTTCAATAGTCATGGTCCCATTATCAAAAAATGATCTGTGCCAAATTTCATCAAAATATCTTTAGAATTGCGACCTGTAGTTTGATTACAAAGTTTACATGGGGGTCCAACCAGCCAGACGGACGGACGGACTGACATCGCTTAATCGACTCAGAAAGTAATTCTAAGCCAATAGGTATATTGAAAGGTGGGTCTAAGACAAATATTTCTATGCGTTACATACATCAGCACAAACTTATAATACCCTTTCCACCTATGGTGGTAAAGGGTATAAATATGTCAGAAAACGATCGATTTCCATTACATATCGGAGTATCTTTAAAAGTCGCAATATGCATGTACATTTATTGAATTAAGATTTCTCAGACAGCCTTAACTTGAAAGTAACAAGAACTTTGGTGAATCATATTTTGCGAATTTCTTTGTCTGAAATTTGCAAATTTATTCTTATGCCGGTATTGATATAAATAAGCCATATACAGCCATGGCGATAGAATTAGGTTATATGTATGTGATAAGGTTCAGTTTTTTAAACGAAAACTGAATTTATAATTTTTATTTCAAACTTTAAATGTGTCATATGTATCAGTGCATAGAGTATCGCATAGAGTGCGATCATATGTTTTACTAAGCACAAAAAAAAATAGAAAAAATAGAAAAAAAATGTATAATGACATTTTTTATATGAAGATGACGTCTTTTAAATGTACTTTTGACGTCTCTTAAATGTACTTGACAGTTTCGTCCTCCGTCTAGTTGTGGTTTATGTATCAGTGGTTCATTATTCAATAAATATGGGAAAAGAAAAAATCCATTTGTGGGTGCTATGGCTTAATTGGTTAGCACCTCGACTACTAGGCATAACATATCATATTCAGCCTGGGTTCGATTCCCGGTCCCGGCAACATCAATTCCTGTAATTATTAAATTCTATTTAAATTATTAATTACCACAGCATCATTCGTCGGCGGTAAGCCTTCAGCAATAACACGCCGTCGATGAAAAATAATAAAAAAAGCTTAAATAATGGTTTCTAAAAATAGATATGACGTGCAATTACACCACCTTTTGCCTCATAACTATCCCCTTTCCAAAGAAGGTAACCCAATTCGTATATAAAGTAGTATTCTGCACCAATAACCGGTGTGGAAAATTTGCGTCGACTAATTATTATATTAAAATTTAAAATACACCAAATTAAAGAAAAATAAATTTTAACCATTTTTATATTTAGAAGACAATCCGGTATGTGATGGAAATCGATCGTTTTCAAAACGATCGATTTTTCTGATATATTTTGAGACCATTTTCGGTTATTTCCTCAAAAACATGAAAATTTGACCGATGTTTCTTATTTTTCATTTGGTTTGAATTTTTTGTGGAAAATGGGTAAAATTATCTAAAAAAGAAATCTGAAATCGATCGATTTGAAAACGATCGATTTCTATCACATGCCGATATAATAAATAACAAAATATTTTTTATTTTAAATTAAATGTAACGCAAAAGTTTTGTCAACTAGTGTAATTAAACTTTATCACATACATCTGTCCTTTTTCGATGGCCATGGCTGTAAGTGATATACGAATACAAATAGGAAGATAATTGGTACATACTTATTTTAGTAATAATATGTACTGGAAATTTTGCTAAATTATAACATTTTTCTAAATATCTACATAACTCTTATTATTTTTTTTTAATAATATTTAGATAATATTGTGTAGTATTTGATGATTTCAACAAAATGGATTTGGGTCATCCGTCATTAAAACCTATTAAAGTTTTGGGAGCGGGCTCCTTTGGACGTGTATTTCTTTGCAAGCAGCGAAACAACCAAATGGTTTGCGTAAAACGCATAATTGTTCAAAATCCCAAGCAAGATATGAAAATGGTCATGGAAGAGGTAAGTCATTGCTTTGGCAATCTTTTGGAAGCATTAAAATTTAAGTTTATCTCCATAGATCTATATAATATCACAGCTACGTCATCCGAATATCATACAGTTCATTGATTCCTTTGTTCATGCCGGAACAGTTAATATCATTATGGAATATGCACCGAATGGCACTTTGGCCAGTATGATACAACAAATGGGTCCGATTGGATTTTCAACTGTCAATGTTTTAAGTTATTTCTGTGACATTTTAATGGGTTTGGAATACTTGCACATACGTCAAGTTTTTCATCGCGATCTCAAGCCAGCCAATCTCCTGATCGATATGAACAATCACATCAAAATTGCCGACTTTGGAATATCTCTTATAAATAACTCAAATAAGGCGACTGCAGCTGCAGCTGGTACTTTACTTTATATGGCTCCCGAGATATTGAGAGGTGAAAAATATGATTTCAAATCGGATATATGGTCTTTGGGTTGTATACTTTATGAGATGTGTATGGGCCACAGTCCATTTGCACAAGCCCAAAACAAAGATCATTTAGTCTATTTAATAAAAGTGCTCACACGTCCAAAACTAAACTGTAGCATAATACGAAACAAATATGGATCATTGTGGGCGAATCTGTGTGAACATATGATCATATTTAATTTGCAGCAACGCATTTCCCTACCCGATATCTTATCTATGGATCCGTCATTAACTTTAACCTATTATAATAAGTATTTTGATTATAAGTATTATTTGTCTTAAAATTTGTGTAATTTTATGTTAAATTTTAATTTTATGTTAAACAAAGTAATAATATTTTCAATGTTGTGATCTAAATGTTTCAATAAACTTAAAGCATATTTAAAATAAGAAAACTATAGAAATTGTAAAACCTATTATATATTTATATTGGCCCAGTTCACAATCCGTTGCAAATAGTCTAGCATCGTAGCATTTTGCAAATCAGTATGACAAATAAAAAATTGTCCATATTATTTCCATAAAAATTGTTTCATTTGCTACAACATTTTGAACGATGCTAGACTATTTTTAACAGATTGTGAACTGGGATATTATGTTTGTTCCTGTACTTTAACGAAACAATCCAAACTTACACAATAGTGTTTCCGTACGCATATTGTCGTTTTTTGAGTTATTTCGAATTTAAAAAATGTTGAAATTATTGCCAAATATATTGTGTTTTTTTTTTTCTTAAAAAAATTTATTATCTCAACTGCAATATTTTTGCACCATTTCATAACCGTGTACAAAACATAAATTCACCACAACACACCGGAGTCCAAACAGCGTGTTTTCCGGATGAAAGTACCGTTTTTTGGGATTCACGGGGTATAAATCGCTTTTACGATTGAAACATGTTTCATAGCAGCCGATATCTCTAAAAATTTTAGTTCTAGTTTTATTAATAGAACAAATATTAAAAACACATTTCCAAATCTTAAAATTGTATCTCTAAAAATTTTAGTTCTAGTTTTATTAATAGAACAAATATTAAAAACACACTTCCAAATCTTAAAATTTTTCCAGTTTTCACCCTTAAATTGAAACAGTACTAAAGGTGTGTTTGATATTATTTAGTGTTTACCTGTTGCGGTATTGGTTCAAGAAAATACCAAATATAAGTTAACCTTTTTCACTATTTTAAAAGTTGATCCAAACCCAATTTTTTCTATCAATTTTAGTTTGAGAGATATAACGTTACTAATTTTTAACCTTTTCGATCCCTAAACTTTTACTATGCTAAACTGGCTTCCGACTGAGCTATTGGCTCAAAACGTAGCCCTCAGCTATTAGGTTAAGTACTACTCTAGAAACTATAGGTTACACACAATTTTGGATGAACTTAGAACTATCTCTTGACTCTAGATTTGAGACCCTGGAGATATACACGGATGGATCTAAATCGAAAAATGGAGTAGGTGGGTGTGTTTTTTCCCATTGTTAGTTACGAAAATCTTTTTCAAGCTCCCAAAACTCTGTAGTATTCTACAGGCTGAAATTTCAGCCATCTATAGGGCGGGCAAATGGCTAAGGTACCATCGAATATACTACAGAGAAATTCACTTTTGTACATAAACCTTTCTGTCATAATCTAGCCAAACTTGGTGCTCTCCTCAGTCAGGAGGCCATTGACCATATACATAGGTATACCGCTCATTAAGCAGTTTCTATTTAGGTCCACGCAGACCAACTGGTCCACAGAAACAACCTGCCCAGTAAGCGATCTGCAGTCTTAGGTTAGGTTAGGCAGGCAGCCGATGTAGGTCAGCGTCACTTGGGTCCTAAAAAGCGGTCCCTTAGTGTTACATGCAAGGGATAGGCTGGAAGAAAAGAACAAAAATAATTACTCCAGGCTATCAATGAGAGGGTAATCAAGCCATCCTGTAGCCCTGATAAATGAGTCGATTTTACGAATGTTAATACTCGCTAGATCCGGCAAATGATGCAGAAATAGTGCCCCCAGATTGAGAGCCCTTGAAGTCGAGAGGGCGGGGCCGTGACATAGAAGATGAGTCACTGTCTCCTCCTCTTCTATGTTATGAAAACTACGACAGTAGTCATAGAATTGAAGATTAAGTCTTCTGGTATCTATGCCAAAAACGCAATGACCTGTTAGGGTTGAGATAAGGTTGCGGAGTCTGTGACGGGGTAATGTTACCAAGATTTTTGATCGTTGAGTGTTGTAGGTGGGCCATGTTTGCCTAGATATGGAGCAAGTGGTTTCCGAAGACCACTCGCTCTGCGCTGACGCGAAATGTAATTGCTTAACTTAACCCCTTAACGGACGTTAACAAATTTCGATGCGGCCAATCGGCTGGACTATTTTGTGAGATAACACGTTCTTCACACTCAGTTTTCAATAAATTGATTGTGACATTCGCTGTGTGACTTGTGGGGTCGTCATGTTGGAACCACATGTCCTCCAAGTACATATCATCCAACTGGGTTATCATTGAACGGTAGCTATTCCCATTCATAGTAACGATGCCGCCGACCCATAAACCGCACCCAACCGTATTTTTTTCGGATGCAATGATGCCTCATGGAGTACGTGTGGATTGCTGCCTGACCAATAACGCATATTATGTTTATTGGCAAAGCCAGAAATAAGTCTCATCGCTGAAGATGATTATCGCTCCTAACGTTGAGGCCATTGACTCCGAATTTCGGTAGTAAGTTTTAATAATTTTGATTCGTTGTTGGCTCGTATATATTTCCATCATGAAATGGCAAACCTTACTGAAGAGAAATGTCAAAAGAGCAGCAAGAAATATGTCGCTGTACTTTTGTACCCCCTACACTACACTTGTTTATTAAAACCCAAAAAGCGTTTGGCGCTGATAGGTGGAACTTTGGAGTTATCGCTTTTTGAAAGTTGCAATTTTCTGCGTAGGAGTCAAATCAAAAATTTTCGAAAAATTATTGAACCACACCATCTCCGATTTTAATAAAATTTTGTATTTACATTCTCCTAGCTCATACAATTTTTAAGGGGTTTCGCTTTAGTTAAGATTTTATGGCGGTCCAAAGTTAATTTTTCAAGATTTTTTTCAAAACATGCCCATAACTTTTGATACGCATATCAGATTTTAAAAAAACTTTGATCATAAATATTTCAGGTTTTACATATACATTAAAAAATTGCATCATATCGAGCCAAAGAGCCAAAAGTATGCTAAAAATTTCATGGGAAAAGAGCGAACTTTTTATTCATAATACAGACATCGAAAAGGACTATAATCCGCCCTGTTACATATATCATTTTGTTGCCGTCCAAACTAATCGTCTCACACTTATACCTACTTACACTAAAAACCGAATGCGTGAAATTAAGAACACCAATAGAATTTGTTAAATATTTTAAATCGTTTTAATATTCAATCACATCATCCGAACTATTTATATAATAAATATATGTACATAATATGCGTGTGTATTAAGTGTTTTTTTCAATCGTAATCGTAACTTGTGAACGAACAAACATATTTAAACGAAATTTTTCTTAGTTTTGTTTCACTCGTTTATGTTATCTGGGCAACTTTTTAAACTTTTAGTAAAGATGTAATTAAATTGAGATTTTTGGTGTTTATTTGATTTTTTTTATATTTTTTTCACTGAATTAAATTCATGTTTTTTTTTATTAAATACAAATTTTAGTTAAGTATTTTTATTGTATATCGTGTAATGAGTTTTTCGCAATAACTTTTTTTCTCTTAATTTTTGCATTTTAAAATAATTAAATTTAAATGAATTGGAAGGTATATTATTAAAAAGAAAAAAATACAATATCGTTATATATATTTATGTAATATTATGGTATATCATGGGTATTCGTTTAAACTGCTAAAAACCATTTTGTGTGAAAATTTAAGAATTATAAGAGGCATTTAGAAGACTAATCGAGTACCCAGAATCGAATTAAACATTAATTGAAACAACAATATTACAAAATCCAATCATGACTAAATTATTTATAGACCTAAAAATTAAAAAGCATACAAAACAAATTGTGAAACTGGCGGAAGAAAGCGAGGGATATATAAATCAAAAAATTATATAAATTAGAATAAAAGAAATTAAATCAGACATGCAGTAGAATATTTGATTTAGTTTCCAGCCACTTCCTTCATGCGGTTGAGGGCACTGCCAGCTCTGAACCATTCAATTTGTTGTTCGTTCAAGGTGTGATTCAATTTGATTTTGTCAACTTTGCTGCCATTCTTGATTTCACAATCGACTGGTTTGCCGGGAGCCAAATTGGCAAGACCCAACAAAGAGATTTTGCTAGTGGGTTGAACCTGAAACAATAACGATTACACGTGTTAACATTTGTTTTTTTAATTGGCAAGTGTTAATGTTTTTGTATTTACCTTATCGTAATCGGCAGGGTTGGCAAAAGTCAAGGGCAAAAGACCTTGCTTCTTCAAGTTGGTTTCGTGGATACGGGCAAAGGACTTGACAATGATGGCACGACCACCCAAGTGACGGGGTTCCAAAGCGGCATGTTCGCGAGATGAACCCTCACCGTAGTTTTCGTCACCAACGGCAACCCATCTGATGTTGTTGGCCTTGTAGTCACGGGCAACGTCGGGTACACCACCCCATTGTCCAGTACGTTGGTTCTTAATATTGTTCATTTCATTGTTTTCGTAATTGGTGGCACCAATGAACATGTTGTTGGAGATGTTGTCCAAATGACCACGGTATTTCAACCAGGGACCAGCGGCGGAAATGTGATCAGTGGTACACTTACCCTTGACTTTAATGAGAACAGTCAAATCGACATAGTCTTTGCCGTCCCACTTGTCGAAGGGAGCCAACAATTGCAAACGTTGACTCTTGGGATCTACATCAACTTTTACACTGTCGCCGCTCTATAAGTGAAAGAAGTTTAATATATTGGAGCAACATAAATCATGAAAATAACAAATATATGTATTCTTACAGCAGGGGGAGCATCGTAGGTGTCCATGCCGGGGTCGAAGCCCTTGGAAGGCAATTCATCGCCATATGGAAAATCCAATTTGAATTTCTTACCATCAGTACCGGTCAATTCGTCGGTGAGAGGGTTGAAATCCAAGCGACCAGCAATAGAAAGAGCTGTTACCAATTCAGGGCTGTAAAAAAATTTTAGTATTGAAGTTTGGATAAATTATTATGTAAAATGTTAAAAAAGTAGTATGTGTGTTTCTTAACTTTAACGAAACAACCCAAACTTACTCAAACGTGTTTTCGTACAAAATTTTCAATACAATATTTCGGACTTTGGGAAGTTTCTACCATAGTGTAATTATAACAAGTGACTGCAACTCGTCAGCTGTTTTTCAAAATTTGTTCTAGTTCAAAATTTGTTTAAGTTTTCTAATGTCAAATTATTGTTGTTATTCTGAATTGTCGAATTGTTGTTTTAAATTTTGGTATTAAAAAACTTATTATCCAACAACAAAATCTATGTTGTTTTTGGCTTGTTGTATTTGTTGTAGCCATGCGTTAACCTGTATATATGAGCCTTGGTTTCTACTACACGGAAACGAAATGTCTGAATAACTTAATTTTTGTTTCTAATGATTTAAAGACTTTTTGTATTAAAATTTGTCAAATTCAAACTTATTTTCGAATAATTTAGGGTCAACCTATGACAGAACTGACTGACGTTGTAGGTTTTATACTGGGACTCAGATGGCTTAGATAGACAGGTCTCTTTTCCTAGGACAACACTTCTCTCCTCTACGACTCCCTTTCTCTATCTCTAACGCTATTTAGAAACTTCTCCCTTTACTCTTCTCTTTCTTTCTCTTTCCGCTATCGTTATTTACTTTCAGAAAGGATCACAATGGACCCGAAGGTCTCCCTGGCATTACCTTTTCAACCTAACCTATGACGGAAATAATAGAAACGCTTGATATCACTTTGATTTTTTGGAAATAGTTCTTAAACAAAAGCTGGTTTTGACGTTTCGTTCTCATGTTATTGAAATAAGAGTAAAAATGTGGTTTCGATTCTATTATTTTAACTACCAATATTATTTAAATTCAAAATAAATATTTCTTTATTCTCACCTGGTGACGAAGGCATGAGTGGCAGGGTTGGCATCATTACGACCAGTGAAATTACGGTTGTATGAGGTGACAATGGTGTTCTTGTCGCCCTTCTTAATATCCTTACGATCCCATTGACCAATGCAGGGACCACAGGCATTAGCCAAAACGGTACCGCCAAACTCGTTGAAAACCTCAGAGATACCATCACGTTCAATGGTGGCACGAATTTGTTCAGAGCCGGGGGTTACGTTGAAGGGAATCTTAGACTTAAGACCATGTTTCATGGCGTTCTTAGCAATGCTGGCACAACGACCCATATCCTCGTAGGAGGAGTTGGTGCAGGAACCGATCAAACCGACCTTGATGTCAAGAGGATAACCATTCTTCTTGGAGTTTTCACCCAACTTGCTGATGGGATGGGCCAAATCGGGAGTAAAGGGACCGTTAACATGGGGTTCCAGTTTGTCCAAGTCAATATTGATGACTTCATCGTATTGGCAGTTGCTGTCAGGAGACAAGATCTTAGATTGGAATTTCTTGGCTTCACCAGCAATGCCAGCGCGACCAGTGGATTTCAAGTAAGCACCCATACGATCATTGAAGGGGAATACAGAGGTGGTAGCACCAATTTCAGCACCCATGTTGCAAATGGTGGCCATACCAGTGCAAGAAATGGAATCAACACCATTGCCGTGGTATTCAATGATAGCACCAGTACCACCCTTGACAGTCAAGATATCAGCTACCTTCAAGATGACATCCTTGGGAGAAGTCCAGCCACTAATCTTACCAGTCAAATTGACACCAATAACCTTGGGACACTTCAATTCCCATGGAATGTTGGCCATTACATCGACGGCATCAGCACCACCGACACCAATGCACAAACCACCAAGACCACCACCGTTGGGTGTGTGGGAATCAGTACCGATCATCAACAAACCGGGGAAGGCGTAATTTTCCAAAATAATTTGATGGATAATACCACTGCCAGGCTTCCAGAAACCCAAACCGTACTTGGCGCAAGCAGTAGCCAAGAAATTGTATACTTCCTTGTTCAAATCCTTAGCACGAGCCAAATCCTGAGCACCACCGATTTGAGCTTCAATCAAGTGATCACAATGTACGGTAGAGGGTACAGCGACCTTCTTCAAGCCAGAAGAAATGAACTGCAAAAGAGCCATTTGAGCGGTGGCGTCTTGCATAGCAACACGATCGGGGCGCAAACGCAAGTACGAGGTGCCACGAACGATGTCTTGATTCTTAGGATCATCCAAGTGAGAGTACAAAATCTTCTCAGACAAGGTCAAGGGACGATTCAAGCGACTCTTAACAACATCCAAGTTCTTAGCCAACTTCTCATAGGGCATAAATACATCGCTATCGAATTTCGACAAAGCTACCTTGGAAGCGGTATAACAGGAAGCATGGAATTGACGTGCTTGTACGTCAAAACCATATTGACCGGCTTTACGGACCTAAGAGTATATTAAAGAAGATTTTTAGATAAAAAATTTAAATATAACAAAATTTAAAAATAATATTGTGACAATTTTGTATTAAAGAGAATAAGATTTCGGTTAATGTACAAAATTTTAGCGTATTTCTTATCAGTTGACAAAAACCATAAATATATGTTTATTAACAAAAAAAATACAAACAAATGCTTAAGGTAAATATTTATTTGATATATTAAAATACGTATTATTAAGTCACATGGTCAACCCAACGTCTGGCTGACTATCAATGTCTGGTAATGCCGGTTGTTTTTGTTTTAATTTTCAAATATGAATTTTTTAATATGTTAATGTATATATCAGTGAATTAGTTAAACTTATACTTTAATATGTACTTATTAAATCAATTCTTTAAAGTATTCAAACTATGTGGCATTCTACAAAATATTAAAGTTGTACAGTAGAGCGGTTCGCCATCAATACAAAAAAAAAAAAAAAACGTTGTGTCAGTCACCCCCTAGGATCAAAGATAATGTTAAAAAATTCTAAATTTTTTTTATCTTTCTCCACGTAGGCATGGTAAAAACATTTTTTTAGAATTATTTTTATATCATCTTTAATCCTAGGGGGTGACTGACTCGACTTTTTTTCAAACCACTCTATTGTACAGCTCTTATTTTTAATGATAATTTAATATAATTTGGTATAGACCTTTTTTTTATCATCCCTATACATTTTGGACATCGGATCATTGTTTCGGGTACATTCCATAGCACTGACACTTCGGAATAGAAATGTTATTTTACAGTCACATATAGGATTAGTGGAATAGGCTGGAAATTCGATTTAATGTGTATGTAGCAATTTTTTAATTGACAAGTAAGAAAATGCTTTAGTCGGTCAAACCCGACCATAAGATACCCTTCAGGTCAAAAGTGTTCTTTTTCGTGTATAGACAAATATTTGCTAAATTTTGTCATAAAAAAGTAATTTCCCAAGATTATATCGTCGTGCGGGAGTTTATGTGCTCTATCCGCCATTTAACACATTTTGAGTTAATGATGCCACTTTAGGTTTTCGACCCTAAATTTTTTAAATCTGCAATTCGTTTTCGGCTATCTCGTCTAGTTCCTGTGATAAATAGAGTCTGTTTTGTTTTATATACTTCAAAACAGATTTTTTGTGCTGTTTTGCTCTATACGCCAAATATATGGTGTAAAAGTCTCAAAATTCGATCATATAGTTTTTTTTTAGAAAAATTAAGTTAAAACTTCAAAATCGATTTTCTCAAAATGCATTTTCGTCGTATAGAGCATATAAACTCCCGCATGACTATATGTTTAAACTGTTTCCGTTACTTGTGGACCGATTATCTCGAAATTTAGTAGATTGATTAGTTTTTATAAAAATTATGTATGTAAAAACTAAACTTAAAGTTGTCATTATCTTCAGATTTACTAGCGTTACAGTGATTTTGGTTTACATAAGCAGTATTTGTTTACAAATTCATGAATAAATATTGATTGTTGTGGCCAAAATATCTATTCCCGGAAGTGGGACCTATGTGAGGTACCGTAAATAATGGACCGATTTGGCGAATTTCAATAGCCATGGCCCCACTATCAAAAAAATTATCTGTGACAAATTTCATCAAATTATCAGCCAGACGAACGGACAACGTTAAATCGACTCAGGAAGTGAGTCTATATTGGTATACTTATGGGAGGGTCTAAGACCAATGTTTCTATGCGTTACATATGTACATCAGCACCTATGGTTTTAAAGGGTATAAATAATATATACAGTTAACTCTAGTGCAGCTATTATGGTATACTTTGAGTTTCTAGAGAAAATGTTGAGCTTTTTTAATTTACTTGAACACTTTTTTTCACCTTAAAAATTGGTACACTATAACACATTACTAACATGTGGTGTACACAATACCTTAACATTTTTTAAATCGCTTTAAATTAAATTTTAAATATTTTCTTAAATATGTCTGAAAATGTATAGGGTTAATCACATTTTAATAGGATAAAAACTAAAATTTGTCAATCTAAAAACAAATGCGTATACCACATTAGCAGCACTTTCACTTATTCTATTCTAAAACTTGTAGTTTTGAAGGGAATCTAATAGTCGAGCCGACTATAGCACTTTCTTAGTAGTTTTAATTTGCATTTGTTTTTAATACTTTGGATAGGTCTCATCTTTGTATTCAGATAACTGGAGGAACTAAAAAGAAGTTTTATAAACGCTACGAGCGTAAAACTGTGAATTGTGCTACTTAGAGAAGGAAAAGTGGCATCGTAATAATCAATGAACCGTCAAAAGAATCCTAACGCTTTTGATCCGACATTCGAAGTTAGAAATAAGGTTTCATCAAAACAAAATAGTTTTGACTTTAAATTGTACACATACCACCTAGATTATTAAGTAGCCAAAAAAGGCCAAACTTAAATTTACACGCCAAATTTCCAAACCAAATGAAGAATTATATTATAGACTGATGCTAATTGAGCTGTTTAAATTTAATTAACAATTAAAGAGACTTCCAAGAGGTCCCGCAGTATTAGTAAATGTGGTACTTTCATGAATACTTTCTGTTTTCGGGTAGGTCATAGTACTTAAGTGCTTCCAACTCTGACATTTGCAAAGCGATTTTAAAATTTTAAACAGTTTTGGAAAGTCAAAGGCTTTTACAAGCTGTATGCATGGGGCTTATATTGAAGAAATTATGTAAGCATTTACCAAAAGTTTCGCTTTTTTACATTTTTTCGTAATCTTAAAATTCAAAAACAATTATTTCAAACTTTTTTCTATAAAAACCTATTTTGATTTATAATCTTTTAAAGCTAGTTCTACATAAAAAACGAGATAATCCGGTATATGATAGAAATAGATCGTTTTCAAATCAATCGATATATTTTTTAGATAATTTTCGGTTATTTTTCAAAAAAATTTAAGCTTGGGATTTAATCCTTTCTTATCTTTCATTTGCCTTAAATTTTTTAGCGGAAATGGGGAAAACTATCTTCATAATATATCTGGAATCGATTGATTTGAAAACGATTGATTTCCATTACATACCGGATTACTTATTGATATCAGTTTACCACGTTAGTACGTAGTACATGACATCGTCGGCTTATCAAAAGCTTAGTAACTTTTTGGTTTTTCGTCTGATTTTAAAAGTTAAAACCAAGTTTTATTATAAACTAAATTCATTTGTTATATTGATATAATCTTATGAGCTTTCATATAAGAATAAGCAATAAGAACCTGCTAAAGTCTATAAGTGAACAAATTTATTTTTTTTTAGATATTCTTAACAAAATAACACTTTTTTTACAAATGTTTCAAAATGATATGCTATTTTAAAGCGCAATCTGTTTTCATTTATTTGCTATTATAAAAATAAAATCGGATACAAACTGGCTGAGCTATGGGTCGATAAGTTGATGAGCCTCGTTAAAATCGTTTTTTGTGTATAGCTCCTATATTAGAACGTATTTATTTTTTTGCACGATTTGTCATGTACTCAATAAGGCCTACAACCAAATCTAGTAAGTTTCCCGAGTTTTTTTAGTGCATTAGAGTGTTATTCAGAACCTAAAATCATTTCGATCGGAATTCAACTACGGAATGGTTTCAATTCCAAACGGAATTTGTGACTTGCATGATAGTGTGTTATTTACATTTAACATATAAAATTTCCTAAAATATTGGCGGTATTGTTTTGCAAACCCTCTTAACTCACTAATGTAGAGTACTTTATAATTCGTAGCCGTCTATAATTAATAACTTACTTTACTAAACAAACTATTACAAACGAAAGCCATTAAATTTAGGTCATCACTTAATTGGCAAGCGGTTAAATTAGGACAAAAATAAAGACAATGTAATATTCATATGTTATGTATATAAATACAGTGGTCGGAATATTTATTTTGACATAGTAGTTATTTTTCTTCTGGTACAATGTAATTAAAAAAATAAGTTAAAAAAGTTAAAATTGCAACAAATATTGTAATTTATTAGAACACAAACACTTTTCACAACATGTTGCTATTGAACCTATTTTTAATTGCATTGGACCAGAATTAAAAAAAACGTTAATATGTCAAAATAAATATGCCGACCACTGTAAGTAAATAAAGAAACCATAGCTGTACATTTCGATTATTTTTATATAAAATTTTGAAAAAAATTTAATTATTTTGTTATTTAGTTCACTTACAAGGAATATAATCAAGTTAGAATTATTTAAGATTGTTAAAAATAAAATAACAATTTGCATGTGGTTTTTTGGATTTATTATGTTAAGTTATTATTTAAAATTATTACATTTCAAATACAAATTTTGAAATGAAATCAATATTTTTTTGTAAAAATTGAAATAATTTAAATTTGTATTCCTTTCAAAGAAATAAAATATTTCTTTATTTAATTTTATTGCTTGTAAATAAAATTAAAATTTCTTCAAAACTCCCAAAATTTTTTTATTTAAGAAAATTTAGCTTGAATAATTTTATTCACAACAAAATTTTTGGAATAATTTTAATTCAAACTAATTTTTTTTGATTATTTCAAAATTTTCTGTGAACAGTAAAAATAAAATATTTGGAGAATTTATTTCAAACAAGATTTTTTGACTATTGAAAATCGTTTACAGATTTTTTACAATAAAAAAAAGATTAAAAAATTAGTGAAGACGATGGTTTTTAGTGTAATGATTATAATCATAATAATGTAAACGATCTAGTGTTTGAAGTGGGTAAGAAGATCGGACATAAATTTTAATTTACAAATATTTTAATCTTAGTATAGAAATAATTTTATCCTTCGTCACCATGGGTGGAAAGGGTATATTGGGTTTGTGCTGCATTTCTAATGCAATATAATATAAGTCTTACATCCATCTTTAAGTACACCAATCAACTCAGAATCACATTCTAGGTGAATTTAACGATGTTCGTCCAGCCTGCTGACTGAATATCCAAGTAAATTTATTATAGTTATGATGACCATATTTTCCAACGACCAACAAAACACATTTAAATTTATGGCCACCTTATTTTCCATAAGGATTTTGGCTTGCGCCATGTTTTCAGCCTTTAATAAAGTCTGGAAAGCAATACATATTTGAAAACAAAATAAAATATAATAAATACATTATTTAGTCGTAGGTACTTACGATATCTTCAATCATTTGTTTCTCGAATTTAATAACATTTTTATTGATTGTCAACAATCCATTACTTAATGACTGCTGGTTATGAGTAACGATGTTGACTGCCCCCTCCAGCTTATCCAATCTATTTTGGATGGATTTTTGGCCCTCCAATATCTGGTTCTGGATGGATTTTTGGCCATCCAATATTTTATTTAAGAGAGTCACAATTCCTAAAATAAAAATGTTATTACAAGATTTTAGAAAATATTATTTAAATTACTTACCAGCATTGACAGGAGAATCAGTCTGCCCTTCAATATTATAGGTAGTCCTCGGCAATACTGACTGCTCTGCTTCGTAATTTTCTTCGAAAATATTTCCTGAAATATCCATGTAACTTTTTTTATTAGTACTGATTATTATTATTATTATTATTACCTAATTATATCTTTATGGAAAATTAATTTTAAAAAATTAGGAAGAAAATGAATGGAAAAGGTGGTGTAAGAGGGGTATAAGAAGAAACTTATCATGAAGAGGAATACAAAAATATTTATAGTTTATATCATCCCTTTTAACTTTTGTGGTTTCATTTCCTTCGTCGCTTGCAACAACTATGCCAAGATCTCTAAAAGATTGAAATGGTTGCTCAAAAAAATTTTCTGTTTTTCGGAAAACTTTACATATAAATTCTTCTGATATATTTTCCTTGCTAATTACTTTCATGGGTCCAAACTTGTTACTGAAGCAAAAGCTATCTTTCCCTTTTTTGCAATTAATAGAAAAACTTCCCAAATTAGAAACGTTACTCGATTTCAGACTTTGAATTTCTTTGAGCCTACGAGCTATTTGCTGTAAAATTTCATTAGGCTTTTTCACAATTTTTTTAATAAATTGCATATAGTTTTCAAATTTATATGCTGAAAAAGAGTCAAGCTGCCCAAATTCTTTAACAGAATCTGCTAAGTGTAGTAAACCATGGACATTAAAACTGACTAGCTCATCACCATATAACATACCGAAAAAGTTTACAAAATCTTCCAATAGGTTTTGGGAAACATCTGCCTGGGTTCTATGCGACTTTTCACTGGACAGCAATCTTATAGCGCAGTGTAATAACAAAAAGTGGTAATATTGGTCACTACTTATACAATCTTTTAGTACAAAAATACCTGTATAGAGCAAAAACTGCCTAAATTCAGTTGATTTCCAATTACTCAGTTCATCTAAGCTCCTAGGTGTACGACAAAATTCCGAAGGTACATATTTTGCGATACAACTAATTTTTTCATTCATTTTTCCTATATTAGATTTAGAAATCAAAAGTCTCATCAATTTTTTAGTGACCCCTAAATCAACTAAATGCATGCTGTCTAAAGGAAATTGAGAAACCATACGGAAACCTGAATCTTCCAAAACACTTCTTCTTTCTTTAAATTCTTCCCTGTGGTGAGATGGACTCGACCTCGACTGAAATGTTTCATCTGTTCTTGGAACACCAACTTTTTTCGAAAAGCAGACCCTTCTCTCCTTGTATGATCCTTCCTGACAACACTTGGAGCAACTATTCTTTCCATTATGAGAAACCACACCTGTAACAAATGCCCTAGCTGGAGAATCACAAACAAACAATCGAACATTGAAGCGTATAATCCTTTCATTCAAACCTACTTTAACACCATTTTCTTTAAGCACCTTCACTTCAGAGCAAAAATCTGTCATAAAAGCATCTAAACTTTTTGGCTTCGAAAAACCAGAAAAACAGCCGATCATAAAAGGACAGACGTTCGGAAAGCCTACTATTGATCCAAGAATTGGCCACAACACTCTGTTCGAGCTTTTGAATAATTTTAAACCGTCAATTCCTACATCTAATAAAATTTCCTCTATTGAATCTAAATAGTCAAATGAATCTGAAAGAAAATGTTCCTGTATGCCTAGATATAAAAATTCTCCGTCAGGAATTCTGGAAATACAAACATTTTGCCTACTTGTACCTAAAAGAGTTTTGGCAGAAAGCGGCAAATCTTTCACACCTATCCTTTTTAAAGTGTGCAACAAATCATCTACAGCACTTTGAGAAATTTTGTTCCTAAGAGCCCACGATTTTATTTCATCGCATTTTGTTTTATCATCGCTATCCAGTTTTGTAGAAACAGTTTTAACTTCTACAAAAGTGGATGAGTTACTACCTGGCTCGCTATCAGTTAAAAAAATACCTGCAGATGTGGATGCTTCAACCTGGTCAAATATAATGGGTACCACTTCCTTATTGGGACATTCCTCACTCACCTTTTCCATTAATTTTTTATATTTTTTAACATTGGACTCATATGTCCTTTTTTCTTTTGAGAGGCAGTTTTCAATATGCCTTTTGCTCATTTTTAAAACACAATATTTTTAATAATTTATTTTAAAATTAATTTTTTTAAAACCACAATTTAATTTATTTGTATATTATACTTATCTTTTTGCAATTTTTTTAATTTCGTTTTAAAAACACTTTTTTTTTAGTTTTTTAGTTTTTAGTTATTTGTATTTTTTTTATTTATTTGTAAAATTTATTTTAATTTTTCGTAAATTTGTTATTCACATTTCCAAATGCACGCCA
Source organism: Stomorhina lunata (assembly GCA_933228675.1). Taxonomy (NCBI): domain Eukaryota; kingdom Metazoa; phylum Arthropoda; class Insecta; order Diptera; family Rhiniidae; genus Stomorhina; species Stomorhina lunata. Next base: position 85,353,370 of record OW121741.1, on the reverse strand, counting down.
CGATAAAAAATATTTTTCTGGGAATCACCAAATAACGTCACAAAATGTCAAAAATGCAACATTGCAAAAATGACGTTTCAACGATGATAGAAACTTCTCCACGAGTGACAGTCATATGTTTTGTCAAGTTTAAATGTGTTAGTAAATATTTTGTGTGTGTATTAGTTTCGGTCATTCATTTCTTGTAGGGTTTTTATTATATTATATAACATTATATAATTTTGAATAGAGAGTGTATCTTTAGTATTGCATTTTATGGTGCCAACATTTGTGGTCTTAGGTATGAGCCTTAATTTTGATTCAATTTAAATTGAGGTTCGTAGCTAATCACATTTTTTTGATAAAACAAGTAAAAACAACAAGTGCCGGTCAAGACCGACCATATGATACCTTACACTAAGGTGAAATAAGATCCAAGTAAACAAACTTGTATGAACTTTTTTTATATTTTTTATTGCGCAATTGGTCAACCGGTCGATCACCGATTGCAACGAAATTTGGTGCAATGATTTTTATTTGTATAATAAATATTTCTTCGAAATTAAATACAAAATACACAAATTTGTGGTCAAAATTTCTATTCCGAGAATTCAGACCAATGTGAGTTCTAAGAAATAATAGATCGATTTCAGCCAATTTTAAATTTTTTTGCGACCTATATTTTGATTGCGAAAATTACGGAAGATCCCAATACTTTTTGGACAAAATCGTAATGTATTCCTTAATGTGAAATTAAAAAAAAACTACTTCATTTTGATACCCTTTACTACTAAGGTTGAATATGGATCAAAAGCTTTACAGATTTTTCTTAAAGCTTAAATACATACATATCACCCACCTAGATGGAGTGTTAAATCGACTCGAGATGATGAAAAATATAAAAATTAGCACAGATATGTATCTTCGAATTATTAAAATTTGTAACGTTATTGGTCCATATCATATAACCATAGATGTGACTATAGAATTATATTACTAATAGGATTATCTTACTCGCTTATACATAAGTTTGTAATGCATAGAAATATGTGTACATTGTAATCACGATATATTGACTAAAGTTTGCATGGATCTTTGTTTTGGAACTAGGATTATCTATCGGATATAAGTTGTATCGGCCAATTGAACACAACACCATGGTTTAACGAAATCAAGTTTTATACTAATGTATACCTAAGAAAAAAGTATCTTAGGATGTGGAACGTAGTTTTTTAATACGGAAACCAATTTTAGCTTGTATGAAGTTTTGCTTTACGCTCATGTGTATTGAGAGTAGTTTAGTTTTTGTTATTATTATTTTTTGTTTTATTTTTCAAATCTCAAAATAAATAAATTTATTTATATTAAATGTTTGAAGATTCAAAAAATTCTATAATATTGTATGAAATAAATTTTATTCTTCATTTTTTGGTTTGAATAAAATTAATCAAGAAAAAAAGTTTGAAATAAATAAAAAAAATTTAATATTTTAAAAATTTTGTTTGAAATAAAATTGTTGGAAAAATATGAAATTTTTCAATATTTGAATAAAAAAATATCGAATATTATTCTTGCTAGTATTATTCAAATATATTAAATTTTGATATTTTTGTTTAGAATGAAGAATATTGAATTCAAAAATTTTCAAATAATTTTCTTAAAAATTTATTTCTATTAAGAATAATAATTTATACTTTAATTTAATTTCTTTTAGAAGGAATAAATCAAGCAAATAATTTAATTTTAAATTCATGAAATAGAATAACAATTATTCATATTAAGTAACAAATAATTGAAATAATTCAAAAAGTAGTTTTATTTTTTATTTTAATCACACTATACAGCTATGAAAGAAACACTTCTTAAGAAAACATCCAGCAACAAAAGCGATATGTAAAAATTAAAGGGTTTATAATCTGATCACTAAAACAAATAAAAGCAATTAGATATCGTATATATGTGTATTTTTGGAGCCACAGCGTTGAAACACAAATATTATATTTGTTTTTTGTTTATGAAGCAGTTTTAATACTTGATGTTTTAAGTAATAACAATTTAAATAAGATCTTCATTATAAACCTATGTATAGGAACAATATGAAAATTCAACAAAACCCTCTTTTTTAGTGAATATTGAAAACTAAATTCATATTAAGCGCATTTTTTTAATAAAGAAACACACTCTTGATAAGCCAATAAAAAAATAATCGCTTTTCACGTAAACTTATCTTAAATTCTTAAATTCAAGTTTACCCTTCAAATATTCTTTTAGATAATAAATTTCACGTATAATACAAAAATCCCAATGCGATAACAAAAAAGATAGGAGTGAATATGAATGAATTTGAAATTTTATATACGTAATAGATTGGATCTTACAGGTCCCACTAATTCAAAGCTAGTGCTTAAGTTGTAAATAAATTTGCTATACAAATTTATGTCACATATGAATACAATAAAGTTATCTTCCAATATAACAACATTGATAAATTACATAACAACTTTAGATGATTTTTATTTTATGATATTTCTTGTATTAAAGTTTGTAAAAAAAATTATAGAACCTATAGATGAATTAAAGATTTAAAATCAATACAAATTTCCTACTATTAAGTTTTGTTAATTTTATTATTCGTTTATTAATTAGGGGTTAAATGAGCAGTAGTATTCAAATGAAATTGAGCAAAAATGTAACAATGAAGTATTGCTCCTTAATTTTGTAGTAACAATAAATTTTATATATAACATGATTAAATTTTATTCATAAGCTGACAATTTGTTATAGTAAAACTCTTGAGTGTATAAATTTCCAGTAACACGCTTTCAACTGCGAATAATAAAACGCTCCTCTCATATCAATTGATAACAAACTTATCACATGCTTTCATTTTTACGTTTTAATTTTTGTGTATGTGCCATTTTTTTGCAACCCATTCCAATTGCTCCAATTATAAATTTGTATGGAAATAAACAAACAATTCAACACTTTTTTTCTTGGCCTTTGCATTTAAATATTTTTTGTAATACAATTCTACACTATTTTTAATTTGCAATTTAGAAATTGAAAAAAGTTGAATTGAAAAAGAGAATTTACAATTTTTATTTCAAGTAAAGATACGAGAAAGTAAAGTTAAAAAGATACGAGATGTAAAATGTGTTTAATTATCCAAAAAGTTTCTATGATAAATATTGTATTATACATCCATGTCACGGAACTAAATTCCGTTCGGAAGTGGAATGAATTCCTCTGTAATTTGCTTTTATAGAAAAAGTAAAACGATTTTTTTTGGAAATGAAACTGCTTTCGATTTTTAAAGTGGAATTGAATTAAAATGTTTTAATTCAATTAATAAGTGTTATTTGTTGAAACAAAGATAGAGTTGCTGATTTCATTTGCAAAATTCGTGTTGTGCAATGTTTTACAGCATTTATAATATATTGGAATCAGTCATGTCACAGAACTCAATTCCGTTCGGAAGTGGAATGAATTTTGCTTCTGCAGAAAAATAAAACCAAAAAAAAATTTCGGAATTAAACCATATTCTTTTTTTTTAAGTGGAATTGAACTTTTATGTTTTTGTTTGTTTATTCAATATTTGAACAATTTCTTCAATAATTCAGTGTTATTTGTTGAAACAATGACAATGGGTGACACTGTTAAGTCTGATTTTTGATTTTCGGTCTGCAGGCGGAGAGGCGTGGCAAAATCCAATTTTCATATTCCATGGATTTTTATTTAAAGGCCGTAAATTTCGTTAAAAGCTCAATTTAAGTTGTGTGGTAATAAAACACTATGGTTCCTTAGGGCCTGCAACGAGGACCGGGTCAGCCAGTTTTCTAAAAAAATATATATTCTAAGACAAGTCCTTTTAAATAATAAAGGATTCATGACTTTGTGTCATAATCAGTAAATCAAATTTGAATAATATTATAAACTAAGTAAAGTTCATTACAATATTGTAGTGACATAATATTATTATTCTTACTTGTTTATATACTTGTTCAAGTTTTTATATTTTAAAAATGAAGTAAACGTTGTTTTATAATTTTCTTGTGTTAAAAATTTTTTATATTTATGTTTATTAATTAAATTAATTTCAAATAAATAACTTCAAAAACTAATAATAATTTATATAAAAATAAATGGACTACATTGGCGATCCTGCTTATTCAAATAATTTATAAAGAATTATAATTTTTTTATTAACAAAAGGACCCTAATATAATTTCTACAAATCCTTAAAAGCAAATCAAATTATTATAGATAGCAATTCGATTATGAATTAAATACAAATTTTAATATTCGCAATTACCAAAAATAATGTAACTCCAAAAATAAGAAAACACAAACCATCAAATTTCTTCATTTGCAATATCAAGAGCCAATATATTATTAAATCAAGATCTTTTATTTAATTTGATCAAGAGCCTATATTAAATTATTGAAGAATCAATATCCCAATTCATCAAAAACCATCTTTTATCAATTACCAATTTTATCAAGAACCAATATCGGACAATTTAAACAAGATTCTATGAGATTTTCAAAGTAATATATGTGGAACCCTACATGAAAATCAATCATTTTCACGTTCAAAGATAAGTTATAGATATTATATTTATATATTCAATTAAGCTAGTTTATTTTCCTATTGTTTTGTTTTATAAATATATATAAAATATTTAGTTAATTAATTAAACATTCTTTGTAAACGTCACTACAAAAATCATGATTAGATCTCCAACACGAACCACTAGGGACGAGACCCAAGAACCTACTAATAACACAAATAACGAAAATAATACAACTAACAATTTAAGACATATTGTTGAATCAGAAATATGCGCTACATCTGTCAAATTGCCATCTTTCTGGAACGAACATCCAGAAGCATGGTTTATTCATGTAGAAACAATGTTTAGAAGTAAACGTATTCAGAATGACAATTCTAAATATGAACATATTATCATATCACTTCCACAAGAAGTTATAATGTCAGTGATAGATATAGTTCAGAATCCACCATCAGAAAACCGTTATATGATTTTGAAAAATAAACTCTTAGAACGTCACTCTTTAAGTGAACAGAGAAAACTTGATAGACTTCTTTCTGATTCAGTGATTGGTGACCGCAAACCTTCCGAATTTTATAGGAATCTTTTACAATTAGCCGGTCGAAATATAGATCCCGAATTTCTAAAAAATTTTTGGCTTCGAAAACTTCCTAAAACTCTTAACATAGCTCTTGTTGGTTCCAATGTTGTTAATACCGAAGATTTATTGAAATTAGCTGATAATATATGGGAAGTATCAAACAAAACTGAAATTTTTAACATTGAACCAGATCATACAAGTTGTTCTCAATCCAATTTGAATATAGTTATTGATAATTTAGTGAAGGTCACTTCAACTATGTGCGAAAATTTTAGTAAATTATCATTAGAAATTTCGGAAATTAAAAAAAATTCTGTAGAAAATTTTCAACCAAGATTTTTTAATCGAAACAGAAGTAGATCTAGAAGTCGTCAAACAAAAAGAGATTGGTTGTGTTATTTCCATTATCGTTTTGGAAGTAAAGCTAGGAAATGTGTGCAACCGTGCTCATTCTCATCAAACAATCAGGAAAACTAAGTAATTCTATTGTTATGACGACTGACAATAGAAATAAAAATTCTACACGTCGTCTTTTTGCTTATGATACTGAAAACAAATTGCAATTTTGATTGACAGTGGAGCTGAGATTTCAGTAATACCAACTTCAAGATTTAAAAAATTTGCCCATTCATCAGACATTATTTTGACAGCAGCAAATGGAAGTAGCATTAAAACATTCGGTACCAAAATGTTGAACATAAATTTAGGATTAAGGAGAGATTTTACATTTTTATTTACTATTGCAAATATTACAAAACCAATTATAGGAGCAGATTTTTTGACAAAATTTGGACTTTTAATTGATTTAAAAAATAAGAAATTAATTGACCCTGTAACTAATTTATCAATTAACACTATAGAAGCTTACAGCAAAATATCTCTTCCAAAATTATTTGTAGTAGACAATAAATATATTGACATTTTAAAACAATATCCATCTATTACTGCAACTCCAGACTACAATAAGGAAGTTAAACACAATACTGTACATAAAATAGACACATGTGGTCCACTTCCATTCTCGAAACCAAGACGTCTTGATACAATTAAATATAAAATAGCAAGAAATGAATTTGAAATGTTAGTCAAATCGGGAATATGTCGACCATCAAATTCACATGTAGCATCACCACTGCACCTCGTGCCAAAAAAAGAGCTAAATGACTGGAGGCCTTGTGGAGATTACCGAAGATTAAACGTAGTAACTATTCCAGATAGATATCCACTACCTCAGATTCAAGATATAAATATAGATTTAAGAGATAAAACTATATTTTCAAAATTAGATCTAGTTCGTGCATATCACCAAATACCAGTCTCGGAGTCTGATATACCAAAAACAGCAATTACAACTCCTTTTGGATTATTTGAATTTGTAAGAATGCCTTTTGGTCTCAGAAATGCAGCTCAAACATTTCAACGTTTTATTAATGAAGTGTTATCAGGTTTAGACTTCGTTTTCGTTTACTTAGATGATGTTCTTATAGCTAGCAAAAATGAGGAAGAACATTGTAATCATTTGAAATCTGTATTTGAAAGATTATCTAATTATGGTTTAAATATTAAAACTTAAGTGTGTTTTTGGAGCATCAGATATAGATTTTTTGGGATACAATATTTCTTTAGAAGGAATAAAACCGTCAAATATTAAAATTCAGGCAATTCAAGGTTATGATAAGCCTAAGTGTGTAAAACAATTACAAAAATTTATTGGTATGATTAATTATTACCATAGATATATACCTAAGATAGCTGAACTACTGAGTCCAATTCATGAGATATTAAATAATGCAATCAAAAATAAGGTCAAAACATTGAGCTGGTCTAAAAATGCAGAAGATGCTTTCAAGAAAATTAAAGATAATTTTTCATCCAAAATTTTACTTAATCATTTTCATAAAGATGCATCATTATCCTTAATGGTAGATGCTTCAAATGTAGCAATAGGTGGTGTTTTGCAACAAAAAATTAGAGATATAACTGAACCACTGGCATTCTATTCAAAAAAACTTTCCACTGCTGAAAAGAAATATAGCTCTTTTGACAGGGAATTATTAGCAATATATTTGAGTATAAAACAATTTAGACATATATTAGAAGGAAGAGAGTTTACAGTATACACAGATCACAAACCATTAACACAAGTAATAAACTCCCAAGTTGAACGTAGTCCACGACAGACACGACATTTAGAATATATTGCTCAATTTACAAATGATATTAGATATATTAAAGGAAATGATAACATAGTCGCGGATACACTTTCAAGATTTCTCGAAATAGAGACTATTGAAACAGATCATTTAAGTATCATTAAATTGTCAATAGAACAAGAAAAAGACGAATTTTTAAAAAAAGCTATAAGTAATACTGACAATCAATATAAATTTAAAAGAGTTCTTATACCAAATCATAATATTTTTATTTGGTGCGAACAGTCAAATGATAAATTAAGACCATACATTCCTGAAAATTTGAGAAAGGTTGTGTTTAATAAATTTCATAAAATGGCTCATCCGGGAACAAGAGCTTCGAGGAAATTAATTACGTCTAAATATTTTTGGCCATCTATGAATTCAAATATAAATCAATGGGTTTCTAATTGTTTAGATTGTCAAAAAGCTAAGGTACATAGACATGTTAAATCAAAAATTGAAAAAATTAAAATTCCAGAAGGAAGATTTACTCATATACATATGGATATTGTTGGTCCATTACCAGTTTCAAACGGTAATAGATATATATTGACAATAATTGACAGAACAACTCGTTGGCCAGAAGCTTATCCACTAAAAGATATCACCGCAAAGAATATAGCTAGTAAATTTCTAAATGAGTACGTTTCTAGATTTGGAGTTCCTAAGAAAATTACTACTGACCAAGGTTCACAATTCACTTCTTCTATATTTAATGAAATTACCAGTACATTAGGTATTGACAAAATTGTAACCACTGCTTATCACCCACAGTCAAATGGAATGGTTGAACGTTTTCATCGTCAATTAAAATCTTCAATTCTTGCACGCGGAAATTCTATCGATTGGTCTTTAGAATTACCTATGATATTGTTAGGTTTGCGATCTACAGTCAAAGAAGATTTGACAACTTCTTCTGCTGAGATGGTTTACGGGCAATGTTTGAGATTGCCTGGTGAATTGGTGGTTGATTCTGAATTAAGTTTTAATAACTCAGACTTTTTAAACAAAATAAAAAAATACTTTTCTAATATTCGTTGCGATATCTCTCATCACAGAAATACTATGCAAACTTATGTACCCAAACAACTGGAGGATTGTAAATATGTTTTCGTAAGAAATGATTCAAATAAGTTAGGTTTATCTTATCCATATGAAGGACCTTTTGAAGTATTAAACAAAACTTCAAAGTTTTTTAAACTTAAAATGAATTTGTTGACAAAAAATGTTTCAATAGATAGATTAAAACCTGCAATTATTGAAGAAAAGACCTGGACAAGAGACGACAAAAAGAAAACTGTAACTTTTGCTTTAGATGCAATTCTTCCGAAAAGGGGGGTAATGTAGTGACATAATATTATTATTCTTACTTGTTTATATACTTGTTCAAGTTTTTATATTTTAAAAATGAAGTAAACGTTGTTTTATAATTTTCTTGTGTTAAAAATTTTTTATAATTATGTTTATTAATTAAATTAATTTCAAATAAATAACTTCAAAAACTAATAATAATTTATATAAAAATAAATGGACTACAATATAAAGTCGGACTTCCATAACTCGAACTTCCCTAACTCGAATTTTCTCTAACTCGAACAAATTTGTTGGCAATAGCGTCATGAGAGTAAATTGCATACATTTCGTATTCCGTAACTCGAACTTCCATAACTCCAAGTTCTCCATAACTCGAACTAAAATGTTTGAGAAAACTTAAAATTCTCTTGATTAGAACAAATTTTAAGAATCAGTGCTTTCGCGGTGCACATCCAAAAGATATACAAAGTAAACTAAAAGCCATTAAATTAGCTTTTTCCCCGCCGGTTCTTGCTGTCCTAATTCAGGAGACTTAATCCTAATCGCTAAAACATTAAATTTATATTAGCAGACCATATTAATACAACTGATGAACACTATGACGCTTTGAAAAACTTAGTAAATAATAAAAAAGTAAATTTTCAGACACTGATTTCAGAAATTTCTATTACATATATTGTTATATAACAGCTTCTTATGTACTTATAACTGTTTTTTGGGATAATGGTGATTCGAGTTATGGAAGTTTGAAGTATCAATAAAGGGTTATTCATTTCGTCGTTTCAAAAGGATAGGACTGGAATTCGACATCTATCAAACTAAGTTGTTAAACAATTTTTTTTCCTTTTCAGTTGAAAGTCTGACATTGACGAAAATGGATCGCTTAAGTAAAAAGCGATCCAAGCGAGAATCCTCAAGTAATTGAAAAGAGGCCATTATATTCAGAAAAAGTCGCTGTTTGGTGCGCTCTTTGGTCCGAAGGAGTGATTGGATTTTACTTTTTCGAAAACGACGATGGAACGATGGTCACCGTGAATTCGGAGCGTTATAGTCATATGATTGCCTGCTATTGAAAAATACGTCTTAGAGAATACGTGGTTTCAACAAGACGGTGCCACATGCCACACAACTCGATCGAATATGACTTTATTGCAAGAGACATTCCCTGGCCCCGTAATTAATCGTCGTGGCGATATCAACTGGCCACTAAGATCATGCGATTTGACACCATTATATATGTTTGTGGGGCTACGCGAAAGATCGTGTTTATGCAGACAAACCGTTAACTCTTGAGCACTTAAAAACCAACATTCGTCAAGTTTTGGCTGAAATAAGGCCTAATATGTGTCAAAAAGTGAATCAATGCTTGCAACATTTCGCGTGGTGGTCATTTAAATGATGTAGTCTTTCACACATAATGTATTTATTTACGTATTTCCTATTGTTGGTTTAAACAAATTTAAAAATTAAACAACTAATGGTAAATTGGAATACATTTCGATTGGAATCTCTAACATTCCTAATATTTTATCAACTAATCTTTTAATTACTCTCAGTGTAGCCCCATTACGAAAGTATCAACCATGTTTATTAAACTACTTAAAATTACAACCAATTGAGAAGATAATTATCATTTCTAAACACTTCATTATGATCTTAGATATCAATTAACAAATCAATAAACATAAATAAACAATTTCATTTATTATTGCCGGTTAATATTTTGTTTACAATTTAGAAATGCATTTTTTAAATTTATGGAAGTTGCCAAGTTAAATTTTTAGGAAATTTCTAAAAATATTCTAGTCAAAACGAAACACTTTCATTTAAAAGAAAATTTAAAAATATATTTGGCACCTAACGACACAACAATTGCATTTAGAAAAGTAAAAGCAAATATTTTAAAACCAAAATATCTTAAAAGGTGTTACATATTTGCAAAGGCAGAAAGATTTACTACTTTGTTGTTCTCGAAAGATTTGGAAAAGGGTAGTAAAGTTTTGATTTATAGCTTTATTAGCCAAATATATTAGATTTTTCTCAAAATACATTTGATGAATGCATGATAACAATATCTTAATAAGTTTTCTTTATTAAAATGCATTTAATTAACACAAGATAATTAAGACTTTTTAATAAACTTTGATCCTACACCCCCGCAAAGTCCGTAGATGTGAAAGTATCAGCATAAATTTGTAAAAGGCAAAAACAATAAGAAAAGTTGTCGTCTTATTGTTTTTGCAAAAATGGACGACCGAATATGTATTTGGTTAGGTAACAGTCTTTTGAGGTTAGAATCGTTCTTTATGCAAACGTAATTTTTCCTTTGGCCAATATTTTATTGCACAACCGAAATAAAAATCCAGAATCCAAACAAAAACAATTCTAACATTTTGTTGACAAACTTATATTGTTATTAGGCGAAACTATGGATTTTATGATGGAACAAAAATATTCAATAGCACATAATCACCACCGAACACTTGGTACAACGAAAATTTGGAAATTCTTGATATGCGTTTTTTTTCTTCTATTGTCAAATGTATGGAAAAAACCCGGCCAACTTACCTGCGATTGCAATAATCTGACGGATGCCATTATGTTATTCCAAGAATACAAACACTAAGAAAATTTTTTAAATTTTATTTAATTTTTAATATAAACCGACTGGTGCACAAAGAATCTTCAGCCTTCTCAGCTGGAAGATTTCAATTCTGACTGACGACTAACGAGAAGAGAATCTGTTCTCAAGGAAAAAATGTTTTGTGACATTTGGTTTTTTTGTGTGTCTTCTTTCTTCTGACATTTGCTTTGTTTTGGATTCGTGTGTGTCCAATAGTGTGGCCAGATGTTTGTTGTACTTGTATATATTAATTTATTAGGCTGGTTCGGGTATCTGATATAAACTTATAATTTTTTTCGATCTATATATATTATAGCGAATGTAAGTTTGTAAATTTGCTTTTGATTAAATTTTGAGTGTAAATAGACAGTTAAAATATTAAACTTTAAACACTGCTCTATATATAATATTTACACTGTGCTAGTTGAAACAAGTAAGAGTGCTATATTCGGCTATGTCGAATCTTAAATACCCTTCACCAATGGTGTAACAAAAGTAAAGTACAGAAATGAAAGAGTTTTTGGTCAATTACTGGTATGTATGTTTCTGAAGACTTATTTAAGTGAGTCATACAAAAATAATATTATATATATATTGATTTTCTGATCTGAGAAAGTTTCAAATCTCGATAATTAATACGGCTTTTAAATGTATGTATGTCCTCATATATTTAATGTTTGGGCGATATATGAATAATACTTTAATTAGTGAATAACCTTATTTTATATTGGGTCGAAAACATTTTTTGGGTACATTGAAATGCAAACAATTTCAGAAATTACACAACATTGTAACATTTCGCACGATATTATATATGATCAAAATTGGTACATTACAATCTGAGATATTGCCAAAACTCTAAATTCGTTGTCCCGAAAATTACCGAATTATTTTTTTTTTAAACTGTGTATTAAGAAAACCTTTTTGAACTGTATATCAAATTTAAGAAAATCACTTAATGCAACACACTATTGAATTTCATCAAAATCGGTAGATCAATCACTGAGATGTCGCCAAAGCAAAAGATACAAAGATGTACGCAAATTGGCAAATTTTAGAATTTTTTTTAAACAATTTATAAACTAAAAAAAAAAATCAAAATATATATCAGATTTAAGCAAATACTCCAAAGCAGCATGCTATTAATCAAAATCGGTCTATAAACACCAGAGATATCGCCAAAATTCAAAATTTGATGAGAATTTAATTTTTTTTTTCTTAATTAATTTAAAAAAATTTTTGTTAAAAACTTTCGTCAAAAACTGTGTTTAAAAAAAAACAATTTTGAACTGTATATCAAATTTTAGGAAATCATTCAACAAAATCGGTAGATCAATAACCGAGATATCGTTAGAGCAAAAGATATCGATGTATGTAAACTGACAAATTAAAAAAAAAAAAAAAATAAAAAACATTATATTTTAAAAAAAAATTTCGAAATATATATTAGATTTTAGAAAATACTCCAACGCATCATGGTATTAACTTTAATCAAAATCGGCCTATAAACACCAGAGATATCGCCAAAATTCAAAATTCGATGAGAATTTAAAAAACTGTGTTTTTCTAAAAAAAAAAATTTAAATTTCTTCAAAAAACTGTGTTTTTTTAAAAAAAGTTTTTTGAACTGTATATCAAATTTTCGAAAATCATTCAACGCAGCTCACTATTGAATTTCATCAAAATCGGTAGATCAATAACCGAGATATCGCCAAAGCAAAGAATATCGATGTATACAAATTGACAAATTAAAAAAAAAAAACATTTTTAAAAACAGTATTTAAAAAAAAAAACGCAACATGCTATTAAGTTTTAACAAAAACGGCCTATAAACATCAGAGATATCGCAAAAATTCAAAATCCGATGAGAATTAATTTTTTTTAAACTGCATTTTTTAAAAAAAATTTTTAAAATTTGTCATCGAAGTTTAGTATTTTAGCGATATCTAGGGTGTTTATGGACCGATTTTAATGAAATTCAATAGAGTGCTGCGTAGGGAAGTTTCCTAAAATCTAATGTATAACTCGTCTGTTTACCCCCACCAGGAACTCGCTCCACAAACTTGATTTCAACAGACAGACGAACATGGCTCTCCTGGTGATTCTGGCCCGATCGTTATAATTTTTATAGGGTCTAAGATGAATAATGAAAAAATTACAAACTGAATGACAAACTTATAATATCCTTTCACCTATTGATGAAGGGTATACAAATTGACAACAGGGAGACCTAGTGGGTAAAGATAAGTCGACGCTGAATTCAATGGTGCTAACCATTTTTAGGTTACCTCTAGTTTTCGAGATATAGCGTTATACAAAAATAAATATTCATGTAACTCGAAAACTGTTTATCTTCTTGAACTAAATAAAAAAATCGAAATTATTTTTCAGAAATAAATTAAAAAAAAAATATTTTTTTTTGGAAAAACCACAAAAAATTTGCATATTCAAAAATGCATTGTGTTGCTGAATCATGTTCACTTGCACAAGCAGATGAAGCTATTCTTGGAATTTTTGAGAGGTAAATTCTACGAAAAATAAATGGACCAATTAGCGTCAACAGTGGCTATCGACACCGATTTGATCATGAGCTGTATGAGTTATACGCTGACATTGACATAGTAAAATGCACTAAACAACTGCGATTGCGTTAGCTAGGACATGTTGTGCGAATGGATGAAAATACTCCATGAAAAGTGTTCGAAAATGATCCCGAGGGAACTCATAGAAGATGACGACCGAAACTTTAATGAAAGGGCCAAGTAGAAGAATATCTATCAAAGCTTGGTCTAAGAATATGCGCACAAATCGAAGCATATGGAATACCTTGGATTTAAATAATCGTAAGCGACATTCCGTTAAATATCTCTTAAACTACTAGAGCTTATTTTTCATTCTTTCTTAAGAAGTTTTTGAATGTATAAAAATCTTTTCGATAGGTTTATATTTACGAAAGTTATATGGACTAATGTATTTTACATACAATGGTGCTCAACTTTGGCTCAGTGTAGAGGCCACTGTGCTAAAAATAGACATGTTTATAAAAATTGGTCTAAAACTCTAACTACCCATTGGGCAATTTCTGCATATTGTGCCACAATCCGCCCACTAGCTTAAAAGTAATTAAAGTAAATCTAAAAAGCTTCACATACAATACTTTGCACCATAACTTCTAAACCATTTGGAAAAAATTAATTAGTTTGTCGAAAGTAGCAAACTAACAAAGAACAAAAATGTTGTGCACCAAAATATTCTCCGTTTTTGTTTAATTAAGATTTTTTGTCGCTTACGATCAATATTTTTCCTGTCGCTTGAGATCATTTTAACCTAAGGGTTCGATATGCTCGGCGATAGTGTTTGTGGACATTAGATTTGAATTTTCCTATATTGCAACTGTCAGGAAAAACTTCTGCGGGAAGTGAGTTCCACATGAGAGTTGTATTCCATTTTTGGTCGGATATAGATGGTGTAAATTTTAAGGAGATCAGTTGGAGTAAAGAATCTCTTACACCGTTTTATAAAACCTAGGCACTTGAATGCTTCTTTCGACACTTGAAAGATGTGCTTAGTCCAACGGACATCACATTGAATTCTCATGCCCAAAACATCAAGAGCATCTGAAGTTGTGAAGTAAATTTGGCTTAAAACGATGACAGACGTCCGCTCCTTCCACAAAATTTTTTATAACATTTTGCAACAAATCTGGAAGCTTAAAAGAAATGTTCTTTCCAAGTTGCAGGAGGAACAAGACACATACACTCTCCTCTTCGATTATCCGTGTATGTAACTCAAGAAGTCCATCCTGTAAAGGATCGGTCAAAGAGAGGGTTGGGGTGGGCATTAACCAATGTTGTTGGGGATAGCCTATTTTTAAGGAAGACTAAGTTCTTTGTGTTGTTCCATTATCTTAGCCGGGAGACTGTTAAGCATGATAAAAATTGACTTGGAAGGCTAAGTCTTAATGGCACCAATCATCATTAAAGCGGTGGATCTAAGGATTTTAGCAAAAGGACCCCGGTCTCTTAGAGTGCGGGCAAGAGAATCAAACATTCTTAAGAATAGGCTGGCTACAATGAAATTAATGTACTGGAAACTAGTGGATGTATTAGTACCAAAATACCTCTAACTAGCCGATGACTTCATGAAATTTTGAAAATTTTGAAATTTTAAATAAAACACAGATATTTAAAAAAATCGTAAAACTTTATTATATCGTAAAGTAGACAGAATGAGGTTATGTATGGAACAAGATATCGTGCAGATGGCCGCCGCGGCTTTGCTGGTACACAAACCATCGACTTCAAAAAAACCCAAAGAAAAAAATTTAAAGATGTTAAATCGCACGATCTAGGCGGCCAATTCTGCTCTCCAAAACGCGAAATAACACGACCCGAAAAAGACTGATGTAGCAATTCAATTGTTTCTGTATGACATCTGGCTGTATGATACCGAATTTGACCTGCCTCATTTTCATAAAAAGAAGGTCCAATGATACCTCCAGCCCAAAAACCACATCACACAGTGACACGTTGAGGATGAATTTGCTTCTCGTGAATCACTCGAGGATTTTTCTCACCCAAAATGGGACAATTCTGCCTACTGACGAAGCCATCAAGATGGAAATGGGCCTCGTCACTGAAGATGATTTTATCGGCAAAATCAGCATTTCCATGCTGTCTATCCAATACCCAATTAACAAACTCCCTTCGCTGTCCATGGTCATCATGACTCAGTTCCTGAGCCAATTGAACTTTGTATGCATGAAGATGCAAATCTTTCGTCAAAATTCGCTGCATAGTGGATTTGGAGACATCAATTTGCTGAGCTCGGTGCAAATTGAGGTGAATGGAGTTTGAGCGACATCATCACGTACAGCTGCGACATTTTCGGTGGATCGACCTGGTCGAAGGCGCCTTGTAGTCTTTACATCACTAACATACCCAGTTTTGGCAAATTTATCCATTAATCTCTATACAGTTAACTCTTTTGGAGCATTATTGTGACCCCAAATTGATCGCAATTTGCGAACTGTAGCCGCAAAACTTTCACCATTTTGGTAAAACAATTTCACAATGAGAATGCGTTGTTCATTCGTGTAGCGCTCCTATGGTACTATCGTTGTTGTGCCTTTTCTTTTGACCAGTTCCGATAGAATATTTCGAATTGCCTGGTCATTGATTGTTTGTCCAGTTTCCAAGTGTTCATAATTAACGATTCTCTTCCAATCCCCATGCATAAGCTTAATGGCCGTTAATCCCGGATTGGTCGTCATTCGACGAAGGGCACCACCAAAAAAGATTTCACTATTCAAACAACTCTGGAGTATCTTCGAAATGGAATCAGAGGAAAATTTGAGGTAATTTGCATTTTCGCGTTAGGTCTTCTGTTTTGAAACTCAAATTGCCAAAGATATGACCTGATTCTAAGTTTATCACAGGGACAGCTAAATTATAATGAAATTAATTTTCGTTACTAACGAAATTATCTTAATTTTGCTCCAAACTACTTTTTGTTGAATTTTGACGATATTGCAACAAATGAGCAATATTTCTATATTTACTATTTATATCCAGAAAATCAGACTGCGGTTTTTAACATTTGAGGTTACAATTAAAGTACCTTTTAGTACTTTGTTTATATTTATCGTTGAAATAATTTCAAAATTCAGTTTTATTTAAACATTCCGTTGAGCAAACATGAAAATAAGTTCTAAATCAATTTGTATTACTACAGTGATACTATTTCCAATTATTTTTAAAGTTTCTGGTAAGAAATTGAAAAATGATATTAAAATACTCCTGATTATGATTCATTATACATACCTATTTTTAGCTAATAATTTCCATCATTGTTTCGAAGTGCTAAACAACACCAATAAGGCTGAAATCGAACATATTTACGAATTCAAAGTTGAAAATGTGGCAAATACAAAACCAGCTACTGAAATATTTGAGTGTTACTTAAAGGAAACTCGACCTAATGGCCTTAAATCGGACACCGAAAAGCATTTCGATGTTTATAAAAAATGCAACGAATATCAAAAGCAATTCCATGTCTTGGACACGAGTCACATTGACGAGTTGGAAAATTTGGGTTTACCCACCTATTTGGAGAATCATGTACGTGTAATGTTAAGAAACGGACCTTTTGACGCTAAAAAGATTTCAACCTTAATACAGAAGGAATTGAATGAAAAGATCGAGATGAGTAAGGAATATTTACAATATAGAGAATTGGTTCATTCTAAACTAATTCAGGCTGAAAGTAGATCAGGTCAAAAATCGGTGAATAATTCGGCATTGACAGAATTCTCGGTTATATTTGTCTTTATAATAATTTTTAAAAGTGTATTCATTTACTATTCTCTTAATATTAGTAAGTAATAAGAGAATAAAATTACAATTTCCAACCAAAAAAACACGTAATTATTTTTTTTATTGTTTAGGACCAGCACTTAAGGGATGACCCCTACTTATGCTATGCATTATATTAAATCAAGAAAAATAGGTTGTGGGAAGGAGATGGGGAGAATAGTATAGTATTAGCTAAATTGTTATTTTAAGTTAAAACTTGGAAGGAAAAACTGTTCCGCTAAAGAATGCATTTTATATGAAGGGGTGAGAAGCAAAACTCGCTCGTTCCATGTTTGCAAAATTTTGGTAAAATGCAAAAAACTTCCTACAGCTTAATAAATGATCCAAATGAGTTGAAAGCTACTAATTCTAAAACATTATGATATTTCTTTATAAAGGCATATAGTTTACAAAATCAAAACTCCTTAAGTAAGGAAAAATAAAGTTTTGAAGTTTGGAACGAACGAGTTTTGCTACCAATTTTCGAAAGGAAACAGTTTTGCTACATTTCATATTGGAACGAACGAGTTTTGCAACTCACAGTAACCCATCAGTAAAACAAATAATTTAACTTCACTATATTTTTAAAGGTAAATTAATTTATTAAAATTAAGGAAACTTGTTAAAAGTGAAAATGAAAATTATTGAGTTCTTAAACGGACAAAGAAAATGCTTCAATCTCATCGTACTCCTCGTTATTTGCCTCCACGTCGTGATCATCATTGTTGTCATCTAAAATCGAAACATAAAAATCTAAGATTTTACTTTGTCTCCAATTTTCTCCAAAGTGGTTGGACAAAAGGGTTCCAATATCTTTTTTCTTTTCAGGTTTTATCCCTACATTTATGGGAAGTAGTTTTGGAATGATTTCTTTAATTTTCTTTCCATGTTTCAAGAATGTTTTAGGATCACACGAATTCACTTTATAATTAATCTCCCCTTGCAAAGTTAGTAAATTTCTTTTCTTTTCTATGATTATTCGCTTTGATGGTTTAAATTGAAAATGCAGCTGACCTGGTGCTTTCACTACAGAAGCTACAGCTGTTTTCCAGTCATATATAGGAACCTCGCTGCCAACTTTTCGTACCGTACAGAATTCACTAAAGATATCCCGGTATTCATTTGGCGTTATTATCGTGTCTTTTCTTCTGATTTTTTTTTTCAATCCTACCAAAAACCCTATCTGGAGGAATAAATGAGTGCCCTACTACAGGATAAGTTAATGTAATTTTTTTGCATCTTCGTGATTCAGACAAAAATTTGGAGAGCATTCCTATAATAGTGATGTTTTTATTTTGGCCTGGGCAGCCATCACAAAAGAGTTGTATTTCCTCAATAGCTGACAAGACAGTTTTGGAAATAAATAATAAATGGAACGAACGAGTTTTGCTACGAACTGCAATTTTAGGACATACAAAAACATAGAAAAGGATATGACTTAATGCAGTCTGTATATGTATCCTTATAAAGAACCAAAAGAACTATCAGAATCTATTGTTATCTCATTTTTTTTTAATTCTGGAACGAGCGAGTTTTGGAACTCACACCCACATATATAAGGTCGTTTTCAAAACTGACTTTTTAAGTTTTTGGAAATTTTGCTAAACAAATGTTATATTAAAATGGGATAATAAAATTCAAAAAAGTTTATCTTATACGATTTTACCGTACCTTTGATTTGAATTTGTCGTATTTCGCGAAAAAACAAAATTTTGGACATATATTAAGTAGATATATGGTGGGATGCAAATAGGATGCTGTTGTTGCCTGGGTTTCTGCTAACAGGCAATAACTGTATTCAATTCCTACTCGGACCTCCTCGTGTACATCCTAGAAACCTGAGCAACCTAGTTGAAGATGCGGTAAACAACCCGAGTGGGATTCTAGGTCAGGGTTAACGTGAGAGGGAGTTAACTTGGAGCCATTCCGACGTATTTGGTCTAAGGGTTTAAGATAATTGTACTTGGTAAAGTACGAAACTGTAGCATCTGTTCAACTTGTTAGTTGCGGCTTCAAGCGGGCGTTGTAATGAATGAAATCATGAGGCCCTATGCTCCACTGGGAGTCAAGGATAGCAAAAGAATGATAAATTTTACTTGACTTTAGTTTTAGTAAAACTAATGCTGAATATTATTGATCTTTTTTTTGAAATTGACCTTTGACCCCTTTTTCATCGGGGTCAAAGGTCAAAATTTCGATTTTCATGTAAAATACTCAAAATATTTGATCAAAAGTGCCGAATAAATTGTGTTTGTGGTAATTATCAGGGTTGTTGGCCTCTCCGTTTTCGAGGAGTAACCTAATATAGGCAACCTTCTTACACATAAGAAATTCACTGATGACGTTCTACAGATCAGGATCCAAGAGACAAAATTTTACGTTTTTTAAATACAGGTTATTATTAAAATGAAGGAATTTGGTTCATAAAACTTTCTTTTAAATTTTAAACAGATAAAAAAACTAAATTGAGATATTAAAAGTTTTCTAAAAAAAAGCTTTCGATATTGAAGTTTAACTTGGAATGTTTTCTATATGAAATCTTTCGATATTGAAAGTTTTATGAAGAAAATCAAAAGTTTTTTATAGAAAATCTTTCCATATCGAAAGTTTATTATTAGGAAGCATTTCGAAGAAGAAAGTTTTACATAGCTAAAGTTTTCTATAGGTAAGCTTTCGGTAGTGATTGCTTTCTAGAAGAAATCTTTCGATATTAAAAGTTTTCTATAGGAAAGCTTTCGATATTGTTTCAATAGAAAAGCTTTCGATATTGAAGTTTGAATTGAAATGTTTTATATATGAAATCTTTCGATATTGAAAGTTTTATGAAGGAAATTAAAAGTTTTCTATAGAAAATCTTTCCATATCGAAAGTTTATTAATATGAGTTATTTCGAAATCGAAAGATTTATTTAGGAAATCTTTAGATATTGGCATTTTTATATTGGAAAGCTCTTGATATGAAATGTTTTAAGTAGAAAGCTTTGGACAATAAAAGTAATCTTTAGGAAATCTGATTATATACAAGTTATATTGAAAGTTTTATGAAGAAAATCAAAAGTTTTTTATAGAAAATCTTTCCATATCAAAAGTTTATTATTAGGAAGCATTTCGAAGAGGAAAGCTTTACATAGCGAAAGTTTTCTATAGGTAAGCTTTCGATAGTGATTTCTTTCTACAAGAAATCTTTCGATATTAAAAGTTTTCTATAGGAAAGCTTTCGATATTGTTTTAATAGAAAAGCTTTCGATATTGAAGTTTGACTTGAAATGTTTTATATATGAAATCTTTCGATATTGAAAGCTTTATGAAGGAAATTAAAAGTTTTCTATAGAAAATCTTTCCATATCGAAAGTTTATTAATATGAGTTATTTCGAAATCGAAAGATTTATTTAGGAAATCTTTAGATATTGGCATTTTTATATTGGAAAGCTCTTGATATTTAATGTTTTAAGTAGAAAGCTTTGGATATTAAAAGTGTTCTTTAGGTAATCTGTTCATATAAAAGTTTTGCAATCCGAAATATTTTGATAACAAAAGTTTTATATAATAGATCTTTTGATATAGAAAGTTTTCTATAGAATATATTTCAATATCAAAAGTTTATTGTAGGGAACCTTTCGATATCGAAAGTTTTATATAGAAAATATTTTCTGTTTCGTTAAAAGCTTTTTATATCAAAAGTTAGCTATAGGAAAGCTTTGATATTGAAAATTTTTTTATAGAAAAGTTTTATATAAGAAATTTTTCGATATCGAATGTTTATTATAGAAATAATTCCGATATCGAAAGTTTTATGTATTAATTTTTAATATAAACAGTTTTTTAGAAAGCTGTAGATATAAAAGATATCTGTAGGAAAAGTTTCATATTGAAATTTTTCTATAGAAAAGTTTTATATAAAAAGTTTTCTATCTGAAATATTTTGACTACAAATGTTTTATATAAGAAATCTTTAGATATCGAAAGTTTATTATAGAAAACCTTTCGACCTCGAAAGTTTTATATAAGAAAACTTTAGATAAATAGTGAGTTTTTTATTGGAAATCTTTTGATGTGGAATGTTTTTAGTAGAAAAACTTAAAAAAGTTTTTTATCCGAAAAACGTTGTTTTATGATTTGGCGAGATAGGCCTTTTAAAAAATATATATTTTTAGGAGATTACTTAAATGAACGCTAATTTTGATGAAATTGCCTTAAATTATTATATTGTGAGGAGTTGTATTTGCGTTTAACGCATTGGAATCACAAAAAAAAATTGAGTTTGAAAAAAGTGTGAGTTAGGGCCTTTCTACATGAGACCAATAAAAATAAAACCCCATTCCCCTGAAGCTCACGCTGGATCGAACATATGGTCTTGTAAAATCTCCCACAATCCTGTGGAATTCTCTTTGAAATGTAATCTAATCTACCCTCTATTATACCATATTTGTTATTATAGACACAAACCATATGTGACAGTTATGACATATGTTGTCCAAATCTACATTAATACAATTGGAAACGGTGTAGAAATCCATGAGTATCTCTGATTTGGAAATAGTCTTTAAGAATTATTTTAAAGATAAAAATAATTTGGAATGTATATACATAAGAATTTCTATATTTACTATATCCACAAAATCAAATCAAGGTTTGATTACTCATAATTTTGAGGTTACAATTAAATTTCTTTTCTGTAGTTAGTTGTAATTTTTTTAAGTACTAATATCAAAATTTAGTTTTAATTAGGACTTTCACAAGAGCAAACATGAAACTAATTTCGAAATCAGTTTGTATTACTTTGGTGTTATTAGTTTCAATTATTTTTGAAGCTTCTGGTAAGAAATTTTGTAATCCTTTTTTCGAAACTGAAGAAAGTTTTCTCCTGTTTAAAATCATAATTTTCTAACTATTTTATAGCCAATAACTTCAAATATTGCTTCGATCAACTGGACCATTTCAATACGGCCCAAATTGAACGTATTTATCAATTTAAAGTAGAAAGTGTGGCAAATACTCAACCAGCTACGGACATATTTGAATGCTACCTACGGGAAACTCGCCCGAAAGGTCTTAAATCGGATACCGAAAAATATTTTGATGTTTATAGAAAATGCAATGAATATCGAAAAAAGTTGCTTTATGTGGATATGAGTCATATTGATCAGCTCGAAAGTTTAGGTTTACCCAAATATCTGGAGGAACATGTACGTGAGGGTATTAGAAGCGGCCCTTCGGATGCGAATGATATTCTAACATTTATACAAAAAGAGTTAAATGAAAAGATTGAGTTGAGTCCGGAATATTCAAAATATAGAGAATTGGTTTATGCTAAAAAGCTCCAGACTCTTAGGAAATCAGGTCAAAAGTCGGTTTATAATACGGGATTAACACAATTTTTGATTGTATTTGCTTTAATATTTTTGTTTAGATATTAACCAATGGCGTTGATTTTACCCAATGTTTAATTGTATTTCAGAATATTGTAAATGTGTTTCAGAAGTGACCTAACCTCAAATTTTTTTTAGAACTTAAAGTGCGTTTCACAGTTTTTTTTTGTATTTTAAAATTTAAAGGCTTAATTGCTTGTATTTAATTTCTTTTTTTCAGAATTATTATTCATTAATTTATCATAACTATAAAAATTAGTAAAAATAATTTGTATCTATAAAGTAAACAAATAAAAACTTGGTACTTTTCTCTTATTAAATAATCACTTTTTTACCCCGGGCTTCTCAACCCAATACACTTTATCGATAATCTTGAAACCGAGTTTTTCGAACATGGAGCGTGAAGCCACATTCCCAAAAACCACCGGAGCTGTAACCTCAATATCTTTTTCAGCCAATAATTTCGAGATATAACGCACTGCCAAGCTGCCATAGCCTTTACGCTTATGCGTATCCAGAACTTGCAAAAGACCTAGAGAGCCCAAAGGGAGTCTGAAAATAAAAAACAAGAAGCTTATAAAAGTGTTTTTTCACATAAGTCCCAAACACTTACATTAAACACCATGTGACCAATTCGTTGTCTTCAAAGATGCCCACAGAGTCATTTTGTTTTATTAGAAATTTGACAAACTCGAGAGTACCGGGCTGGCGATGGGGCCAAATACTGTTTACTTTTTCGGCATGACATTCTTCCAAGGGTTTAAACTGTACATTCTTCGGGGCGCTAGAGAATAAAAAAATATTTTTCTGATTTAATTTATTTATTTCCCAGGTAAGGTAATAATTTACCGAGTTCCTTTGGAACTACGGATCAATTTAAGCTACAAACATTTCTTAATGACAGGGTATTATCGGGATATTAATTGATAACGTATCTTAAGCGGTAACTAAGTACAAGATATCGGCTAACTCCGGGCTTTTAAAAAATAATGATTCCATTACTACAAGCCTATCATCCGACAGATCTTCAATCGGACGACATAAATGCTTCAGTTCCTTTAAACTACAGGTAAAGCCATAATTCGATGGTATAAAACCTTCGGCTCTCGGTCGGCTAAACACGGTTATACAATAATAATTCTATAGAAAATATTCTATAGAAAATATCCTCCAGAAAATATTCTATAGAAACATATCTATAGAAAAAATATTCGTAGAAAAATTTCTATAAAAAAATTCTATAGAAAAATTTCAATAGAAAAATTTCTATAGAAAAATTTCTATAGAAAAATTTCTATAGAAAAATTTCTATAGAAAAATTTCTATAGAAAAATTTCTATAGAAAAATTTCTATAGAAAAGTTTCTATAGAAAAGTTTCTATAGAAAAATTTCTATAGAAAAATTTCTATAGAAAAATTTCTATAGAAAAATTTCTATAGAAAAATTTCTATAGAAAAATTTCTATAGAAAAATTTCTATAGAAAAATTTCTATAGAAAAATTTCTATAGAAAAATTTCTATAGAAAAATTTCTATAGAAAAATTTCTATAGAAAAATTTCTATAGAAAAATTTCTATAGAAAAATTTCTATAGAAAAATTTCTATAGAAAAATTTCTATAGAAAAATTTCTATAGAAAAATTTCTATAGAAAAATTTCTATAGAAAAATTTCAATAGAAAAATTTCTATTGAAAAATTTCTATAGAAAAATTTCTATAGAAAAATTTCTATAGAAAAATTTCTATAGAAAAATTTCTATAGAAAAATTTCTATAGAAAAATTTCTATAGAAAAATTTCTATAGAAAAATTTCTATAGAAAAATTTCTATAGAAAAATTTCTATAGAAAAATTTCTATAGAAAAATTTCTATAGAAAAATTTCTATAGAAAAATTTTTATAGAAAAATTTCTATAGAAAAATTTCTATAGAAAAATTTCTATAGAAAAATTTCTATAGAAAAATTTCTATAGAAACATTTCTATAGAAAAATTTCTATAGAAACATTTCTATAGAAAAATTTCTATAGAAAAATTTCTATAGAAAAATTTCTATAGAAAAATTTCTATAGAAAAATTTCTATAAAAAAATTTCTATAGAGAAATTTCTATAGAAAAATTTCTATAGAAAAATTTCTATAGAAAAATTTTTATAGAAAAATTTCTATAGAAAAATTTCTATAGAAAAATTTTTATAGAAATATTTCTATAGAAAAATTTCTATAGAAAAATTTTTATAGAAAAATTTCTATAGAAAAATTTCTATAGAAAAATTTCTATAGAAAAATTTTTATAGAAAAATTTCTATTGAAAAATTTCTATAGAAAAATTTTTATAGAAATATTTCTATAGAAAAATTTCTATAGAAAAATTTTTATAGAAAAATTTTTATAGAAAAATTTCTATAGAAAAATTTCTATAGAAAAATTTCTATAGAAAAATTTTAATAGAAAAATTTCTATAGAAAAATTTCTATAGAAAAATTTCTATAGAAAAATTTCTATAGAAAAATTTCTATAGAAAAATTTCTATAGAAAAATTTCTATAAAAAAATTTCTATAGAAAAATTTCTATAGAAAAATTTCTATAGAAAAATTTCTATAGAAAAATTTCTATAGAAAAATTTCTATAGAAAAATTTCTATAGAAAAATTTCTATAGAAAAATTTCTATAGAAAAATTTCTATAGAAAAATTTCTATAGAAAAATTTCTATAGAAATATTTCTATAGAAAAAATTCTATAGAAAAATTTCTAGAGAAAAATTTCTATAGAAAAATTTCTATAGAAAAATTTCTATAGAAAAATTTCTATAGAAAAATTTCTATAGAAAAATTTCTATAAAAAAATTTCTATAGAAAAATTTCTATAGAAAAATTTCTATAGAAAAATTTCTATAGAAAAATTTCTATAGAAAAATTTCTATAGAAAAATTTCTATAGAAAAATTTCTATAGAAAAATTTCTATAGAAAAATTTCTATAGAAAAATTTCTATAGAAAAATTTCTATAGAAAAATTTCTATAGAAAAATTTCTATAAAAAAATTTCTATAGAAAAATTTCTATAGAAAAATTTCTATAGAAAAATTTCTATTGAAAAATTTCTATAGAAAAATTTCTATAGAAAAATTTCTATAGAAAAATTTCTATAGAAAAATTTCTATAGAAAAATTTCTATAGAAAAATTTCTATAGAAAAATTTCTATAGAAAAATTTCTATAGAAAAATTTCTATAGAAAAATTTCTATAGAAAAATTTCTATAGAAAAATTTCTATAGAAAAATTTCTATAGAAAAATTTCTATAGAAAAATTTCTATAGAAAAATTTCTATAGAAAGATTTCTATAGAAAAATTTCTATAGAAAAATTTCTTTAGAAAAATTTCTATAGAAAAATTTCTAAAGAAAAATTTCTATAGAAAAATTTCTATAGAAAAATTTCTATAGAAAAATTTCTAAAGAAAAATTTCTATAGAAAAATTTCTATAGAAAAATTTCTATAGAAAAATTTCGATAGAAAAATTTCTATAGAAAAATTTCTATAGAAAAATTTCTATAGAAAAATTTCTATAGAAAAATTTCTATAGAAAAATTTTTATAGAAAAATTTCTATAGAAAAATTTCGATAGAAAATTTCTATAGAAAATTTTCTATAGAAAAATTTCTATAGAAAAATTTCTATAGAAAAATTTCTATAGAAAAATTTCTATAGAAAAATTTCTATAGAAAAATTTCTATAGAAAAATTTCTATAGAAAAATTTCTATAGAAAAATTTCTATAGAAAAATTTCTATAGAAAAATTTCTATAGAAAAATTTCTATAGAAAAATTCCTATAGAAAAATTTCTAAAGAAAAATTTTTATAGAAAAAGTTTTATTGAAAAATTTCTAGAGAAAAATTTCTATAGAAAAATTTCTATAGAAAAATTTCTATAGAAAAATTTCTATAGAAAAATTTCTATAGAAAAATTTCTATAGAAAAATTTCTATAGAAAAATTTCTATAGAAACATTTCTATAGAAAAATTTCTATAGAAAAATTTCTATAGAAAAATTTCTATAGAAAAATTTCTATAGAAAAATTTTTATAGAAATATTTCTATAGAAAAATTTCTATAGAAAAATTTTTATAGAAAAATTTCTATAGAAAAATTTCTATAGAAAAATTTCTATAGAAAAATTTCTATAGAAAAATTTTTATAGAAAAATTTCTATAGAAAAATTTCTATAGAAAAATTTCTATAGAAAAATTTTTATAGAAAAATTTCTATAGAAAAATTTCTATAGAAAAATTTCTATAGAAAGATTTCTATAGAAAAATTTCTATAGAAAAATTTCTTTAGAAAAATTTCTATAGAAAAATTTCTAAAGAAAAATTTCTATAGAAAAATTTCTATAGAAAAATTTCTATAGAAAAATTTCTAAAGAAAAATTTCTATAGAAAAATTTCTATAGAAAAATTTCTATAGAAAAATTTCGATAGAAAAATTTCTATAGAAAAATTTCTATAGAAAAATTTCTATAGAAAAATTTCTATAGAAAAATTTCTATAGAAAAATTTTTATAGAAAAATTTCTATAGAAAAATTTCGATAGAAAATTTCTATAGAAAATTTTCTATAGAAAAATTTCTATAGAAAAATTTTTATAGAAAAATTTCTATAGAAAAATTTTTATAGAAAAATTATTATAGAAAAATTTATAGAAAAATTTCGATAGAAAAATTTCTATAGAAAAATTTCTATAGAAAAATTTCTATAGAAAAATTTCTATAAAAAAATTTCTATAGAAAAATTTCTATAGAAGAATTTCTATAGAAAAATTTCTATAGAAAAATTTTTATAGAAAAATTTCTATAGAAAAATTTTTATAGAAAAATTATTATAGAAAAATTTATAGAAAAATTTCGATAGAAAAATTTCTATAGAAAAATTTTTATAGAAAAATTTCTATAGAAAAATTTCTATAGAAAAATTTCTATAGAAAAATTTCTATAGAAAAATTTCTATAGAAAAATTTCTATAGAAAAATTTCTATAGAAAATTTTCTATAGAAAAATTTCTATAGAAAAATTTCTATAGAAAAATTTCTATAGAAAAATTTCTATAGAAAAATTTCTATAGAAAAATTTCTATAGAAAAATTTCTATAGAAAAATTTCTATAGAAAAATTTCTATAGAAAAATTTCTATAGAAAAATTTCTATAGAAAAATTCCTATAGAAAAATTTCTAAAGAAAAATTTTTATAAAAAAAGTTTTATTGAAAAATTTCTAGGGAAAACTTTCTATAGAAAAATTTCTATAGAAAAATTTCTATAGAAAAATTTCTATAGAAAAATTTCTATAGAAAAATTTCTATAGAAAAATTTCTATAGAAAAATTTCTATAGAAAAATTTCTATAGAAAAATTTCTATAGAAAAATTTTTATAGAAATATTTCTATAGAAAAATTTTTATAGAAAAATTTCTATAGAAAAATTTCTATAGAAAAATTTCTATAGAAAAATTTCTATAGAAAAATTTTTATAGAAAAATTTCTATAGAAAAATTTCTATAGAAAAATTTCTATAGAAAAATTTTTATAGAAAAATTTCTATAGAAAAATTTCTATAGAAAAATTTCTATAGAAAGATTTCTATAGAAAAATTTCTATAGAAAAATTTCTTTAGAAAAATTTCTATAGAAAAATTTCTAAAGAAAAATTTCTATAGAAAAATTTCTATAGAAAAATTTCTATAGAAAAATTTCTAAAGAAAAATTTCTATAGAAAAATTTCTATAGAAAAATTTCTATAGAAAAATTTCGATAGAAAAATTTCTATAGAAAAATTTCTATAGAAAAATTTCTATAGAAAAATTTCTATAGAAAAATTTCTATAGAAAAATTTCGATAGAAAATTTCTATAGAAAATTTTCTATAGAAAAATTTCTATAGAAAAATTTCTATAGAAAAATTTCTATAGAAAAATTTCTATAGAAAAATTTCTATAGAAAAATTTCTATAGAAAAATTTCTATAGAAAAATTTCTATAGAAAAATTTCTATAGAAAAATTTCTATAGAAAAATTTCTACAGAAAAATTTCTATAGAAAAATTTCGATAGAAAATTTCTATAGAAAATTTTCTATAGAAAAATTTCTATAGAAAAATTTCTATAGAAAAATTTCTATAGAAAATTTTCTATAAAAAAATTTCTATAGAAAAATTTCTATAGAAAAATTTCTATAGAAAAATTTCTATAGAAAAATTTCTATAGAAAAATTTCTATAGAAAAATTTCTATAGAAAAATTTCTATAGAAAAATTTCTATAGAAAAATTTCTATAGAAAAATTTCGATAGAAAATTTCTATAGAAAATTTTCTATAGAAAAATTTCTATAGAAAAATTTCTATAGAAAAATTTCTATAGAAAAATTTCTATAGAAAAACTTCTATAGAAAAATTTCTATAGAAAAATTTCTATAGAAAAATTTCTATAGAAAAATTTCTATAGAAAAATTTCTATAGAAAAATTTCTATAGAAAAATTTTTATAGAAAAATTTATAGAAAAATTTCGATAGAAAAATTTCTATAGAAAAATTTCTATAAAAAAATTTCTATAGAAAAATTTCTATAGAAAAATTTTTATAGAAAAATTTCTATAGAAAAATTTCTATAGAAAAATTTTTATAGAAAAATTTCTATAGAAAAATTTCTATAGAAAAAATGTTTATAGAAAAATTTCTATAGAAATATTTCCAAAGAAAAATTTCTATAGAAAAATTTCTAAAAAAAATTTCTATAGAAAAATTTCTATAGAAAAATTTCTATAGAAAAAATTCAAATAGAAAAATTTTTATAGAAAAATTTCTATAGAAAAATTTCCAAAGAAAAATTTCTATAGAAAAATTTCTAAAAAAAATTTCTATAGAAAAATGTCTATAGAAAAATTTCTATAGAAAAATTTCTATAGAAAAATTTCTATAGAAAAATTTCTATAGAAAAATTTCTATAGAAAAATTTCTATAGAAAAATTTCTATAGAAAAATTTCTATAGAAAAATTTCTATAGAAAAATTTCTACAGAAAAATTTCTATAGCAAAATTTCTATAGAAAAATTTCTATAGAAAAATTTCTATAGAAAAATTTCTATAGAAAGATTTCTATAGAAAAATTTCTATAGAAAAATTTCTTTAGAAAAATTTTTATAGAAAAATTTCTATAGAAAAATTTCTATAGAAAAATTTCTATAGAAAAATTTTTATAGAAAAATTTCTATAGAAAAATTTCTATAGAAAAATTTCTATAGAAAGATTTCTATAGAAAAATTTCTATAGAAAAATTTCTTTAGAAAAATTTCTATAGAAAAATTTCTAAAGAAAAATTTCTATAGAAAAATTTCTATAGAAAAATTTCTATAGAAAAATTTCTAAAGAAAAATTTCTATAGAAAAATTTCTATAGAAAAATTTCTATAGAAAAATTTCTATAGAAAAATTTCTATAGAAAAATTTCTATAGAAAAATTTCTATAGAAAAATTTCTATAGAAAAATTTCTATAGAAAAATTTCTATAGAAAAATTTCTATAAAAAATTTCTATAGAAAAATTTCTATAGAAAAATTTCTATAGAAAAATTTCTATAGAAAAATTTCTATAGAAAAATTTCTATAGAAAAATTTCTATAGAAAAATTTCTATAGAAAAATTTCTATAGAAAAATTTCTATAGAAAAATTCCTATAGAAAAATTTCTAAAGAAAAATTTTTATAGAAAAAGTTTTATTGAAAAATTTCTAGAGAAAAATTTCTATAGAAAAATTTCTATAGAAAAATTTCTATAGAAAAATTTCTATAGAAAAATTTCTATAGAAAAATTTCTATAGAAAAATTTCTATAGAAACATTTCTATAGAAAAATTTCTATAGAAAAATTTCTATAGAAAAATTTCTATAGGAAATTTTCTATAGAAAAATTTTTATAGAAATATTTCTATAGAAAAATTTCTATAGAAAAATTTTTATAGAAAAATTTCTATAGAAAAATTTCTATAGAAAAATTTCTATAGAAAAATTTCTATAGAAAAATTTTTATAGAAAAATTTCTATAGAAAAATTTCTATAGAAAAATTTCTATAGAAAAATTTTTATAGAAAAATTTCTATAGAAAAATTTCTATAGAAAAATTTCTATAGAAAGATTTCTATAGAAAAATTTCTATAGAAAAATTTCTTTAGAAAAATTTCTATAGAAAAATTTCTAAAGAAAAATTTCTATAGAAAAATTTCTATAGAAAAATTTCTATAGAAAAATTTCTAAAGAAAAATTTCTATAGAAAAATTTCTATAGAAAAATTTCTATAGAAAAATTTCTATAGAAAAATTTCTATAGAAAAATTTCTATAGAAAAATTTCTATAGAAAAATTTCTATAGAAAAATTTTTATAGAAAAATTTCTATAGAAAAATTTCGATAGAAAATTTCTATAGAAAATTTTCTATAGAAAAATTTCTATAGAAAAATTTCTATAGAAAAATTTCTATAGAAAAATTTCTATAGAAAAATTTCTATAGAAAAATTTCTATAGAAAAATTTCTATAGAAAAATTTCTATAGAAAAATTTCTATAGAAAAATTTCTATAGAAAAATTTCTATAGAAAAATTTCTATAGAAAAATTTCTATAGAAAAATTTCGATAGAAAATTTCTATAGAAAATTTTCTATAGAAAAATTTCTATAGAAAAATTTCTATAGAAAAATTTCTATAGAAAATTTTCTATAAAAAAATTTCTATAGAAAAATTTCTATAGAAAAATTTCTATAGAAAAATTTCTATAGTAAAATTTCTATAGAAAAATTTCTATAGAAAAATTTCTATAGAAAAATTTCTATAGAAAAATTTCTATAGAAAAATTTCGATAGAAAATTTCTATAGAAAATTTTCTATAGAAAAATTTCTATAGAAAAATTTCTATAGAAAAATTTCTATAGAAAAATTTCTATAGAAAAATTTCTATAGAAAAATTTCTATAGAAAAATTTCTATAGAAAAATTTCTATAGAAAAATTTCTATAGAAAAATTTCTATAGAAAAATTTCTATAGAAAAATTTCTATAGAAAAATTTCTATAGAAAAATTTCTATAGAAAAATTTTTATAGAAAAATTTCTATAGAAAAATTTTTATAGAAAAATTATTATAGAAAAATTTATAGAAAAATTTCGATAGAAAAATTTCTATAGAAAAATTTCTATAGAAAAATTTCTATAGAAAAATTTCTATAGAAAAATTTCTATAGAAAAATTTCTATAGAAAAATTTCTATAGAAAAATTTCTATAGAAAAACTTCTATAGAAAATTTTCTATAGAAAAATTTCTATAGAAAAATTTCTATAGAAAAATTTCTATAGAAAAATTTCTATAGAAAAATTTCTATAGAAAAATTTCTATAGAAAAATTTCTATAGAAAAATTTCTATAGAAAAATTTCTATAGAAAAATTCCTATAGAAAAATTTCTAAAGAAAAATTTTTATAAAAAAAGTTTTATTGAAAAATTTCTAGGGAAAACTTTCTATAGAAAAATTTCTATAGAAAAATTTCTATAGAAAAATTTCTATAGAAAAATTTCTATAGAAAAATTTCTATAGAAAAATTTCTATAGAAAAATTTCTATAGAAAAATTTCTATAGAAAAATTTCTATAGAAAAATTTTTATAGAAATATTTCTATAGAAAAATTTCTATAGAAAAATTTTTATAGAAAAATTTCTATAGAAAAATTTCTATAGAAAAATTTCTATAGAAAAATTTCTATAGAAAAATTTTTATAGAAAAATTTCTATAGAAAAATTTCTATAGAAAAATTTCTATAGAAAAATTTTTATAGAAAAATTTCTATAGAAAAATTTCTATAGAAAAATTTCTATAGAAAGATTTCTATAGAAAAATTTCTATAGAAAAATTTCTTTAGAAAAATTTCTATAGAAAAATTTCTAAAGAAAAATTTCTATAGAAAAATTTCTATAGAAAAATTTCTATAGAAAA
This sequence comes from Stomorhina lunata, assembly GCA_933228675.1. Taxonomy (NCBI): domain Eukaryota; kingdom Metazoa; phylum Arthropoda; class Insecta; order Diptera; family Rhiniidae; genus Stomorhina; species Stomorhina lunata. Next base: position 85,320,374 of record OW121741.1, on the reverse strand, counting down.
ATTTCTAAAGAAAAATTTCTATAGAAAAATTTCTATAGAAAAATTTCTATAGAAAAATTTCGATAGAAAAATTTCTATAGAAAAATTTCTATAGAAAAATTTCTATAGAAAAATTTCTATAGAAAAATTTCTATAGAAAAATTTCGATAGAAAATTTCTATAGAAAATTTTCTATAGAAAAATTTCTATAGAAAAATTTCTATAGAAAAATTTCTATAGAAAAATTTCTATAGAAAAATTTCTATAGAAAAATTTCTATAGAAAAATTTCTATAGAAAAATTTCTATAGAAAAATTTCTATAGAAAAATTTCTATAGAAAAATTTCTATAGAAAAATTTCTATAGAAAATTTTCTATAGAAAAATTTCTATAGAAAAATTTCTATAGAAAAATTTCTATAGAAAATTTTCTATAAAAAAATTTCTATAGAAAAATTTCTATAGAAAAATTTCTATAGAAAAATTTCTATAGAAAAATTTCTATAGAAAAATTTCTATAGAAAAATTTCTATCGAAAAATTTCTATAGAAAAATTTCTATAGAAAAATTTCTATAGAAAAATTTCTATAGAAAAATTTCGATAGAAAATTTCTATAGAAAATTTTCTATAGAAAAATTTCTATAGAAAAATTTCTATAGAAAAATTTCTATAGAAAAATTTCTATAGAAAAACTTCTATAGAAAAATTTCTATAGAAAAATTTCTATAGAAAAATTTCTATAGAAAAATTTCTATAGAAAAATTTCTATAGAAAAATTTCTATAGAAAAATTTTTATAGAAAAATTTATAGAAAAAGTTCGATAGAAAAATTTCTATAGAAAAATTTCTATAGAAAAATTTCTATAGAAAAATTTCTATAGAAAAATTTTTATAGAAAAATTTCTATAGAAAAATTTCTATAGAAAAATTTTTATAGAAAAATTTCTATAGAAAAATTTCTATAGAAAAAATGTTTATAGAAAAATTTCTATAGAAAAATTTCTATAGAAATATTTCCAAAGAAAAATTTCTATAGAAAAATTTCTATAGAAAAATTTCTAAAAAAAATTTCTATAGAAAAATTTCTATAGAAAAAATTCAAATAGAAAAATTTTTATAGAAAAATTTCTATAGAAAAATTTCCAAAGAAAAATTTCTATAGAAAAATTTTTAAAAAAAATTTCTATAGAAAAATGTCTATAGAAAAATTTCTATAGAAAAATTTCTATAGAAAAATTTCTATAGAAAAATTTCCATAGAAAAATTTCTATAGAAAAATTTCTATAGAAAAATTTCTATAGAAAAATTTCTATAGAAAAATTTCTATAGAAAAATTTCTATAGAAAAATTTCTATAGCAAAATTTCTATAGAAAAATTTCTACAGAAAAATTTCTATAGCAAAATTTCTATAGAAAAATTTATATAGAAAAATTGTATAGAAAATTTCTATAGAAAAATTTCTATAGAAAATTTCTATAGAAAAATTTCGAAAGAAAAATTTGTATAGAAAAATTTCTAACGAAAAATTTCTATAGAAAAATTTCTATATATACAAATTTCTATAAAAAATCTTTAAAGAAAAATTTCTATAGAAAAATTTCTAAAGAAAAATTTCTATAGAAAAATTTCTAAAGAAAAATTTCTATAGAAAAATTTCTAAAGAAAAATTTCTATAGAAAAATTTCTATAGAAAAATTTCTATAGAAAAATTTCTATAGAAAAATTTCTATGGAAAAATTTCTATAGAGAAATTTCTAAAGAAAAATTTTTGTTTTTTGTTCAGTCGATAATCTACGCTTTTACTTTTGGTTTATGAACATAATTCTTAATAGTTATGTTTGTAAATTTAGTAATAATGCGAGGTTTTCGATCCGTCTAAATTGGGGATAATCCTCCTGAAGAGATGGCTTAACCAACCATCGAAACGCGTCGAGGAATTTGGTTTCTCCGCAAACATTTTTTGGCTTTTTATCAATAAATTGATCTGTTACATTAATAAATAAATGTGAAAGGTTTGGGATCAAATGGAAATACTCTTCTTTTTGAAGAAAAATTTTTTATAGAAAAATTTCTATAGAAAAATTTCTATAGAAAAATTTCTATAAAAAAATTGCTATAGAAAAATTTCTATAAAAAAATTTTTGTAGAGAAATTTCTTTAGAAAAATCTGTGTAGAAAAATTTCTATAGAAAAATTTCTATGGATAAAAAGTTCTATAGAAAAATTTCTATGGATAAAAATTTCTATAGAAAAATTTTTATAGAAAAATTTCTATAGAAAAATTTCTATAGCAAACTTTTGTTTAATTTAGCTCATAATTTCAGTATTATACATACTCTATCGTAAATTGTTTAGCCTGCTCGTTGGGCACATGATACCAAAAAGTACCACCATCCTTAAGCACCAGTTCCTTATCTAACCCAGAGTCAACAAAGTGTTGTTCCAAAGCTGGTGCCACACATTCTTGATAGCCATAAAACAAGATTTTATTTTCCGATTGTTCCAAACAATTTAAAGCCGCCGATAAACGTTCTTGATTATCTCCGCAAGTGTTAAAATATACGTGATATAAAAACTGAATATTTATGAGGATAAGAAGTACATACAAATATGAGTCTGCATAATTTTTTGATATGGATAGATTAAAAATTTTATACAATAGCTACAATATTTACCTTCGCAACAAATGTGCCATCCGACTCCCAGTCGTCATTAAGAGAATCTTATATTCTTAAACGAGCAATAATTGTATATATATATATATATATATATATAGAATGGCTATCTCGAAAACGGCTCTAACGATTTTGATAAAATTTGGACAGTGGGTATCTTTTTTGATGTATAGGTCGAAGAAGAAGGGACTTTTGGAACTTTTGCCTCCAAGAGGGTAAAAACGGTTAAAAAGGGGAAAAAATCGAAAACGCTATATCTCCTTAAGTAATAGGTATAGAAACAAAATTAAAATTACGTTTTAAACAACTATGAAAATAAGTGGACAGGTGTTTGGTACTTTTTTGAAACCATGTTCGATAGGGGTAAAAAGGGTGAAAATAGTTTTTTTGGTACCTTTTTAACCCACTCTTATATTTTAAACTAAAGAATATAGAAATAAACTTTGTACTGCAATCAATAGATGTAAACAAAACATGAAACACGTATTTGGTACTTTTTTGATTTTGGAGCCGAAATGGGTAAAAAAGGGATAAAATGATAACTTAACATCTCCAAAGTAATATGAATAGGAACATTATACATTATATTAACTGCGTTTTAATAAAATGTACCGAACTCAATTGGCACCAAAAAAGTACCAAAGTGCATATGGAACTTTTAGAAATTAGGGAATAAAAAGGGGGAAAAATTAGTATTATTTTAAACAAATGAATGTTTGTCTGTATGTATGTTCTTTATAGAATAGTAAACTGTGAATTTGATCATTTTATGCTCTTTAGCGAAGATGTTGCGCATAACCCGGCGAAGGTTTTTAAGTTGATAAGACTAATTTCCGACAGATGGCGCCACTGAAAATTATTAAAAATTAATAAAATCGTAAACTGTACATTTGATCATGCTATGATCTTTAGCAAAGTTGTAGCGCATGAGCCGGCGAAGGCTTTTTAGGTGGTATGAATAATTTCCGACAGTTGGCGCTACAGAAACTTACTCAAAGTCAATTTAATCGTAATCTGTACATTTAATCATGCTACAATCTTTAGCAAAGTTGTTGCACATGATCCGACGAAGGTTCCTTAGTTGGTATGAAGAAATTTCGACAACTCAAAGTCAATTTAATCGTAAGCTGTACATTTAATCATGCTATAATCTTCAGCAAAGTTGTTACGGAGAAGACGAAGAAGGTTTACGAATTGGAATGAGCAAAGTCCGACAGGTGGCACTCAAAGTGATCATGTTATAATCATAAGCAAAGTTGTTACGAATAAGCAGACAAAGGTTTCTTATATGGTATGAACAACTTCAGGTGGCGCCACTTAAAACTACTCAAAATGAATTAAATCGTAAACTGTGCATTTGATCAGACTATAGTCTTTAGCAAAGTTGTTGCGCATGAGTCGACGGAGTTTTCTGTTGGTATGAATAATTTCCAAAATTATTAAAATGAGTTAAACTGTAAACTATGCGAACTATGTGTTGGTCGGACAAAATAAACTTTATAAAAAAAAATATATAAAAACTTTAAAATTTGCCTCAAAATGCTTATCATAAAGCTCCGAGCAAGGCTCGGTCAACCAGGTACTAAATATTTATGGGTAATTCTGGTTCATTCTTTTTCCAATTGATAAAGATTTGCAAAAGATTGTAAGAGGAAGACATTGCTTTACGTTTTGTATACAAATCTCGCAATGCCGGCCACTTGTGAACGGGTATTTCCATTAATTTGTTTGTCATTTTAAGGCACGCGAGACCTGATGTCCAATTCGTATTGAGACCCTAGTCGGACTGATTTTAAATTTCTCTTTTGTGCAAATGTTGTTGGGGCAGATGTTTTATTGTTAATTGGGGACAGTGAAGGGCTTTTATACTATGGGGTACGGTACTTTTTGAAAAATTTTGTATTAGTAAACTATTTTTAGTTGTTAGATAAATTAAAATTTTGAGTTTTAAATTGTATAATAAAAAATTATTTAAAAAAAAAATATAAACTTTGTTTCCTTTGTCCAAATTGGTAATAAGTACTCAACATTGGTTTAGATGAAACATTGATTTTAAAAAAGCATCAAACTATAATTCTTAGCCAGTTATATGGACATATGCATAAAAGTCCGATTTAAAATAGTACCTTGTTCCAATCCCCATATTAATGTTGGGATCATTTTCCCCTTAAATGGCCTAATTTCTAAAATTCTTTCATAGTACATTACAAAAGGTAACAGTTGGGGTGAAAAGTTTGCAATATCGCAAAACAAATTCTTGATGAAATTTGATTTTTTATTTAATCGAAGACCATTTCGAAATTCAATTATCTCTCCATCGTCGCTAAATTTCCTTCCAACAAGCATTTTTTTAAAGTCTGGGGCCAGGTCTGAAGAATATTGTGAATGCGAAAGCAATTCGAAGCTTAAAATTCGCTATCATTTTAATTGATTTATGTTTTTTAGGAACTTTTTTGGTAGTTCACATGTTTTCGTGGAACATTTTAATGTCAAACATATTCAGTTTGGTTTACAATTTACCCAAAAATCGACTTATACATGAACAACACTTGCTGATTATTGAATTTTTTGTATTAAAATTCATTCTTTTTATACCCTTCACCAATAGGTGAAAAAATTATACCGATCGACTCAGAATCGCCAGAGGAGTCGATTTAGCCATGTCCTTCCGTCTGTCTGGTGGGTGTACCCAGACGAGTTATACACCAGATTTTATTTTTTCTACGCAGCACGCTATTTAATTTCATTAAAATCGGCCCATAAACACCCGAGATATCGCTAATATACTAAACTTCGATGACGAATTAAATTTTTTTTTAAATTCAGTTTTTTAATTTCTTTTAATTGTCATCGAATTTTGAATTTTGGCGATATCTCTGGTGTTTTTAGGCCGATTTTGATAAAATTTAGTAGCATGTTGCGCTGGAGTATTTTCTAAAATCTAATATATAATTCAATTTTTTTTTTAAATACTGTTTTTTAATTTTTTTTTTAAATTTGTCAATTTGCATACATGGATATCTTTTGCTTTGGCGATATCTCTGTTATTGATATACCGATTTTGATGAAATTCAATAATGTGCTGCGTTGAATGACATCCTAAAATTTGATACACAGTTCAAAAAACTTAAAAAAAAACACAGTTTTTTGTCGAAATTATTATTTTTTTTTTCAAAAATACAGTTTAAAAAAAATTAATTCTCATCGAATTTTTAATTTTGGCTATATCTTTGGTGTTTATTGACCGATTTTGATAAAATTTAATAGCATGTTACGCTGGAGTATTTTCTAAAATCTGGTGTATAATTCGAATTAAAAAATATTGTTTTTTAAAGAATTTTTTCTAAAATTTGCAAATTGGCGTATATCGATATTTTTACTTTGGCGATATCTCAGTTATTGATCTACCGATTTTGATGAAATTCAGTAGTGCGTTGCGTTGAATGATTTCCTTAAATTTGATATACAGTTAAATACACAGTTAAAAAAAATAAATTCCATAATTTTCAGGACATCGAATTTAGAGTTTTGGCAATATCTCAGATTATAATGTACCTATTTTGATCATATATAATATCGTTTTGCTTTGGAGGTTTTTCTAAGATCTGATATATAATTCATGTCGGTATAATATCTGCAAATTGTGGAATTTTAAACAAAAAGACGGTTTTTATACAAATTAAAAAAAATAAAAATACAATTTAAAAGAAAATAAAAAAAATTTAATTTAGCATCGAATTCCGAGTTTTGACTATATCTTAGTTGTAAGTAGAACTATATGTTGCAATTTATTAGTGTACTTCGTAGAACACTATTAACATCTAATACCTATACATATAAGTTATGTCGTTATGTCATCTAGAAGATCATTAAACTTGATTTCAGCATACCGAAATATGTCTTAAAAAAGTGACTTTTGAACATTATGATAGCCTTTATTCATATCTAACGTAAGTGCTGTTGCCAAAAGTCTTATCTAAATAGGTATTCTCATTAAAGCAACCATTTATTCGGTCCTCTAACTTAAAAGATATATGCATTTAAATACGAGCTCTCTCAAGGTGCGAAATGTTACAATGTTGTGTAATTTCTGAGACCCACCTTTTAGTATACCGATCGACTCAGATGTCCGTTCGGCTGGCAGGCTGGCTGGATATCCATGTAAGCTCATTATCAAAGTACAGGTCGCAACCTCAAAGATAAGTTGATGAAATTTGGAAAAGACTTATATTTTGCCCTATACCTTTTGGGCAAAATCGAACTACTATTTTGGGCACCTCCCAAAAGGATGCCTTTCCGGAATAGAGTTTTTGGTACATTAAAGCCACAAATTTAATTGTATTTTAATAATATTCGATATAAGTATTGCTTATGGTGTTCAGTGTACCTAATTTTGTATGAATCGGCCCAAATTTGACCATACCTCCCATACAAGACACATTCTCAAAAGTCTTAAATACTCAGAAAATCAAAAAACCCTTATAAATCCAAAGATAATTGTATTTCATTGCTAAAACTTTACACATGTAAATATTTTGTAAATATAAACTGTTAACGGAAATTTGGTTATAATCGATCGACAATTGTCCCTAGCTCCCATATAAGACCCACAGCCGAAATGACATTAATCTACTTAAATCTTGAATACTTATCTCTCTATGACTTTAGGAAAACTTGTTAAATTGTTGGTCCATATTTTACCTTAGTAGTGAAAGGTATCATACAGACGAGTTTGACCGACTATAGCTCTTCTTACTTGTTTTTTATTGTGTAATGGGGGACCTATGCACAATATCTCCGGAAATTAAATTTTTTTTAATTATGTCTAAAATTTTGGATTTTTGAACAGGCTGTCCCAGTTATATTACCATATCTTAGAAAAAAGTTGTTCAATTTTATTAAAAGACACATCAATGGCTTAAGAACAATATTGACCTGACATAAGCTAAAGATTTTTGTGTGATTAACTGTTTTGGAGTTATTTAGATCGAAATTTAAAAAATACTTATTTGTAAATGAAAATAATATTTAAAATTTCGAAAAAATTGAAAATGACAAAAAACTGACACCGTTATTCGACGATTGTAAATCTTTATGAATATCTATCGATTAGTAGTGATTTTTATAAGTAAGAAAGTGCTATAGTCGGTCAAGCCCGACCATACGATACCCTTCACCACTAAGGTCAAAGGTGTTCTTTTTCCTTTATAAAGACAAATATTTGCTAAATTTTGTCAAAATACAAACATTTTCTCAAAATTTATATATTAAATCTGTTTCCGTCATTTGGACTAATATGAGAGCCAGGGTCAAATATGGACCGATTATCTCGAAATTTGGCAAATTATTTACAAAAACTATGTACGTAAAAAATAAACTCTCATTATCTTCAGATTTACGAGCGTTTTAGCGATTTTCGTCTCATTTAGTGCGTTTTGACAGAAGAGTTTGTATGGGAGCTATGGTCAAATGTGGGTCGATTTATACAAATATTGATATTTGTGGCCAATATATCAATTCCGGAAAGTGGGGCCTCTGGGAGGTATCATAAATAATGGACCGATTTTGACGAATTTCAACAGTCGTGGTTCCTCTATCAAAAAAATTATCTGTGAGAAATTTCATCAAATTATCTCAAGAATTTTGACCTGCACTTTGATTACATAGTTTGCATGGGTTTGCACGGACTGACATTGCTTAATCTACTCAAAAACCTATTAGTATGCTAAAAGGTGGGTCTAGGACAAGACGTTACATACATCAGCTCAAACTTAAAATATCCTTTCCACTTATGGTGGTGAAGGGTATAAATAATATTCCACAATTTTCAAAACACTTTCATGAAACTTATCATCAAATATTGTTTTACGACAAGAATAGTCTGAAAAATGAACAAATTCGTTAAACATTTTTAGGTACCTTTTAAAATTGTCTTCCCTGAATATTGTTTTACGTTTCTTTAAGCCACAAATTTGCTTTTATAAAAGTTAACGATAACATTTTTCTTAAAGTAAGATCATTTCTATTTAAATTGGAAAATATCGGTCCATTATATCGGGTTACCTTCCATAGGTCTCACTTCCCTGAAATTTGGACCAAAAATTTAAGTATATTTTTATGAAATTCAAAAGAAATATGTTTTATATAAAAAAGTACTTTTTTACTTGAAAGTGCAAATAACTCCGAATTCGTTCAGAATATACAAAAAAGGGACATAAAGATATTTTATTTGTAATTATATTCTGTAACTTTCAAAAAAAAAAAAAATCGAACAACTTGATCCAAAGCAAATTCTCTTGATTTTATGACATCTTTGAATAATAATGGCAAATTATATAAAATAGTGTTTATGTATATAAATATGTATGTAGGAGCCATGGCTAAATGTGGTCCGAGTTCTTAATTCAGTGACGGGTAAACTTTATATGCACTTCAGTATTCAATTCAACTTCAGTCCTAATATAATGTTTTAATTCGTAAGTTTTTCATGAAAAAAAGTAAGAAAAAAATCATAAAATTTTGTGAGGTGGCCTTATACATATTATAGTACTTTTTTTTACCAATTGTATACAAGTAAGTACTTGCAAATTCCATCACCATTGTGGATATTGTAATATGTGCCAATTGCTCTTTTTATAGTACTTAAAGAGAGTTAAAGAGAATTTGAATAAAGAGAATTAGCAAGAAATTCAACAGAAATACAATTTCGAATACGAGTAGACATACATATTTAGTTGGGTATTAACGCCCTGCCCCACACTCTAAAAAAGTATAATATTACTTCATACAATATTTTTATTTTGCAACATTAAAAAAATGTATCTTATATAAAAATTAGCTTAATAAATTACAATTTAATTTCCAATTAATCTTGACAACAACAAAATGTTAAATATGATATTTATGTGCTTACCAACATAGCCCGTCCCGCATTTTAGGACACAATTATGTTTTCATATATAAATGATCAATACACATACTATCAGCTTATTATTGGGGGCTAAGTTATATCGCAGTAATGGTTAAATGTAAACCAATTCCGGTAAAATTTTTTTATCTCACTTATAGTAATATAAAACATATTTGTCGTATACTTTATGGCCATAGCTATTATAATTTAATATGTAACTAAATAATAGCATTAATGTGGTTGCCGGGAGCGGGGTTATATAAAAGCAATGATCATATGTGGAATGATTTTGTTGCTCTAGCTCCTTTCTTTCTGACCCTATCGTGTTTTTAACATGCAGATGGACAGACACAAATACAAACGGTTATATCTCGATAGTTGTAGAATTTCATTAAGGTCCATTATATACAGTGGTGGTCACGTATTTAGCACAAATGGTACCTGTTATCTCTTATAGGAAATATTAAGTCCTAATTCAATTTTTTCACTACTTTTTTTTTTGTAATGTATTACACGTGATGCGAAGATGAAGTCGTATTCCTTTTATATACATATTTTTTAAAAATTATATTTATTTTTGCAATTATTTAAAACTAACCCATAAAAAATACTGGACATATTTTTAGCACAAATCAAAAACGATATTTATTAAAATCAAAAACAAGTTATTAATTAAAATTTCTTGAAAAAAAACCTAATATTTTGTAGGATATCCTTTATTTTGTATAACTGCAGCACAACTTTTAGACACACTCTTCACAAGAGCCAGGTATCGCTCATTTGGAATAGCGTGCCATATTTTTTGGATTTCCGTCCATAAATCATTTAAGTTGTTAGGTTTTACGCTTGTTATATGCTTCTCTATATCATTCCAAAGATTCTCAATAGGATTGAGATCCGGAGATTGAGCTGGCCATTTCAAAACATCTATTTGACTCTAATCCAAGCAACACTTCACAGTACGTAAAGTGTGTTTAGGACAGTGGTGTCAATTATGATTGTGTTGGTGAGATTACTCTTGACTCTTACATTCCTAGCGGGAAAAATGTGCGGTTGCGAGGCCTTGAGATTAGTACTGCTAAAAAAATGCAGAAAAATACAAAGGCAAGTATTTTTTATTTATCAATGCGGATTTTGATAAATAAAAAAAAGATGAGGTTAATTTTATTTTTTTTAATGTAGAAACATCGTAGTCTTTGCGATTATTAAATAAGTTTTACAATGCAATAGGCAAATAAAGTTAACATACATAAGTACATTGGTTCACAGGCTAATTTTATGCAGAAAAAAGATATTTAGTTTAAAAATATTTCTCCAGTTTTTACCTGAACATTTGGATAGTTTAAATACAAAAAGAAACAATTTTTTGCAAAAAGCCTTCATTAAGAAATTTTCGAAAAGACGTACCTACTACATACAAGGGTTCCAGCTTATTTCAACCAGCCTTTTTATATTTATTGTATATTTATCGATAAAAATATATTATTTCAATTTAGAGGCCTCAAAACAGGCGATATTACCCGCTGAATAAGAGTATTTCTCAGTAAAAAATCATATTTTACGCTCGCAAAATAAAAGAGCGTGAGTGTACATGTGAGTTTGATTTACACAATTGTGTATGACGCTGACATCTCTGGTTTAGGATCATTGTCATGCATGAAGCGCCAGCTAGGTGGCATCTTTGCCTCTGCTTATGGTATAATGATATCGGCTAGAATATTTTTATAAACATGTTGATCCATACGTGTGTCAATTTTGTGTATTGGACCAACTCCATGCCCTGAGAATGCAAGCCACACCATCACATTTCCTCCACCATGTTTTACAGTCTTTGGCGTATACTTTGGGTTGTGCTGCATGTTCGGAAAATACCATACATATCTCTTTCCATCAGATCCAAATCTGCAAAACTTTGATTCGTCGCTTCAAAGTATGTTTTTTCCAAAAATCTAATGGCTTTTCCAAATGCTATCGGGTGAAAGAAATTCGTGATTTCCAATTCTTTTTTGACACATGTGGCTTGTGTTGCACAATACAGCCACGCGAATTTTTTTCATTAAGGCGTCTTTGTATCGTTCTGTCGGAGACATCAATACTGTATTTTGATGACACTTCACTATTTATTTCACTGGAGCTCTAAAAAGGGTCGGCCACTGACATTCTATGTATTAAATAATCCTCTTTTGTTATCGTTTTTCTTGGTCCAGGTGCCCGTGAACCCTTTTTAATTGTTCCGTGTGCTTTTATATGGCTTAAAGCAATTAGGTATTACCAACAAATAAATTATATATGAAGCAATTGAAGAAAGGGAATAACAAAAAGGGTAACGGGACTTGTCGATCACACCAAAAGCTACACATCGTGGCAAAAAAAAAAGAAAATTATTACTCCAACAGAAAAATATATGGTTTTGAAAAAAAAACGCATAACTAGTGTGCTAAATATGTGACCACCACTGTATGTACATTAGGGTGACAGGAAATTTTTTTCTTTGATTTCAAATGTTTTTCAACGGAATATTGTGACACTAGGTCTTAAAGTTTAGATCTGAAAATTTGAGCCAAATCAGACAACATTCTAGGGGCGCGCATCGAGTCCAAAGTTTAAGAGCCTATTTGTATGGGGAAAAATTTGTTTTTGCGAAATTTAGATCAAAAATTATAAATTTTTACAAGAAGAAATAATATAATATTAAAGAGAACTAACACAGCTTTATTTCAGATCATGAAAGACGAAAATCCATGTGGTAGTTTAAAAGTTATTGCAGTTTTCCCCCGAAAATTCATGTCCTTGAAAACGCGCCTAAGGATATGCACCAAAAATTGTATGTTGTAAATAAAGAAATTCCAAAGTTAGACATGATTTATCATTTAATGGCTTGTTACTAGTAAATAGTTTATTTTTGTTTAAAAATAATCAAATTTACTTAGTTTATTTCATGTTGGAAAATGGTACATTTTTCTCAGGTCGGTTTCAAAAATAATTTTTTAATTTTTGGAAAATTTTGTTCAACAAATATTACAATTGTTAAAACAGGCAAATGGGAGAATAAAACCCAAAAAAAATAGGTAGATCTTGAACCGTTTCGCCGTACCTGCGATTTCACATTGACGAATTTCGCGAAAATGTAAATTTTTGGGCTAAATTCGAGTAAATGCTCGGTAAATTTTACTTGTATTCAATTTTAACAAAAAAGATAATTAATATTATTGCTTCGTTTATGGAAAACCTATGCTAAAGCGTTTTTAAATATTGGACGAGATTAACCCTTTTTTCATCGCGGTCAAAATTTGAATTTCTGAAAATTTTCATAGCGAGATTACGGAATATTAAGTAATAATTGGAATTTTAATAAAAAAGCGTTTTCTTGTAAAAATTTCTTGTAAAAATTATTCATTTTTGGTCTAAATTTCGCAAAAACAAAAAATAACCCATTTTTCCCCATACAAATGGACTCTTAAACTTTGGACTCGATGCGCGCCCATAGAACGTTGTCCAATTTGGCTCAAATTTTCAGATCTACGCTTTTAGACCTAGTGTCACAATATTCCGTAGAAAAAGTTATAAGATTCGAAAAATAATTTTTCTTCATACAAAAAATTGTCACCCTAATATACATACATACATATAAAATTGGGAATTACAAACTGAATGAGAATCTCAATATTTCTTCTATTCTTTTTGTTGGTGAGTTAAAAAAAAACCTATTTCAATTAAAAATATATTAAAAACTACATCTTTAATTTTTGTTTGTTTTGGTATTAGAAACAAATATAAAGTCTAAAAATAGCCAAATTTTTAAGTGGAGACTGCATGAGGTCTCAAAATATTTATGTTTTTCTATGACAATAGTTGTTAATGGAAATATCAGAATAAAAATTTGTGTGTTTGTAATATCTTATACTTTCGTATGATAAAAATATAATTTCATATGGATATACTTAAGGACCTCATACAAAGACATACATATATCATATGATATCATAGGAATACGTTATAGGGAACAAATAGTTTTAATACCATAAGGAAACAAAGAAAAGAAGAAAATTATTGATGTAGGTATAGCCGTCACAACCAAATGTTTTTTTAAGGAAAAAAGAAAACAAAAAAAAAAAACTTGGTATTAAATTTATGTACTCAATATATCCGGTGATCAAACAGTTCATACGCTGGGTAGAATTTTGGCATACTCTCTCCAATATATCGGCACGTATATATAATATTGCGGACTTGTCCACATAGAACCTTAACATAACCCTACAAAAATAGTCTGAAGGCGTTTAATCTTTCGATATAGGAGGTCAATTTTTCAAGGTGCCTTTTCAGTTTTTCATTCTATCAGAAATGAGGTTCGTCGCTGAACACAGTTATCTAATAAAAAAAGTAAGAAAACTTTGTAGCAGGGCAAGTCCAATAGATTACAAAGTTTTTTTAATGCATAGATTTAGGTATATATAAGTTTAAGAAACATTTTATGGATGTTTATATATTTATGTCACTTCTGAATTGTAGATCGGTCAAATATGGACCGATGGCAGGTCTCTGAAAGAATGTATATATTTTCAACAAATTCAATTGTGATACTCGCAAAGAAAATATTTGTATCAAATTTCATTGAATTATCTTGCGACCTGTTCTTTGATCACAAATAGACGGACATTGTTGGCTATAGCCAGGAAGTGTTTCTGAGCCGATCGGTATACTTAAAGGTGAGTTTCAGACCAATATTTTTATAGTGGTGCATAAACAAAGCATTATTCTACATAGAAACTACATATACAGTGTAACCAAGTAGTTAAGGTTTTGTTAATTTTGTATTAACAAAACCTTCGTACTGATGTTTGTAACACAAACCGGTTAAATGGATCTTTGGGCACTTGTCGATGTACCAGACACACAAAAAGAGGAGATATATCCACATACAAATCGACGCTATCTGAAATCGAGAATGCGATTAAAATTCTGAAAAACGTCGGGAATTAATAATATATCAACGTCAGGAATTGATAATATATCAACTGATACATCCTATTACAGATGAATTTTGGATCTCAAACAATCTCTGCGATGAATTATCCAGGAATAAGGACTGGAGAGGCATGGCTATCCTAAGCATGGTAAATAAAATGATTAAAAGACTTCGAAAACCGTATCACTAGTAGAACATATCAATTTGAATAAAACTGAACATTTTTACTAGCTGTCAAGTCAGCTTTAAATCGTTTAACTCTGCCTGTTATGACCTTAAAACAATTTAAGTTTTTATCATAAACGCTCAAACCGGTCAGACAGTTGGACATAGAAGCGACAAAAATAAACAAAACATGGAACTAATTGAACCCTATTGCAGCAGACAAAATTGACTTTAAAGCAATAGTAAGGGCCTTATGATCCTAATAGAAACAAATGGAATTAATATATACATATATCGCCACCCGAAATGCAAAAGAGCGTAACTAACACAGCAATTACAATTGATTTTTTGGTTGATTATGACACAGCAACCCAAAAGACATCTAGCTACCAGGGTAAGAAAATATTCACGAGTGTGAAGCTCATTTGTCTAAATTCAGCACTTTCTCAAGAGTTGTGAGTAATGTTTTTTTGTTTTGTTACACACAATTATGACTAAAGATTAACTTATACAACTCTCGAGCGTGAAGAGTGAATAAAATTTAAAAATCATTTCCTCATGCGCACGACTAAACTAAACTTCAACATAAGCAGGCGCATGAGCATCCACATTTGTCATTCATTCATTTTTAATTTAGTTAATTATCATTATTAGTTAATTACAATTGAGTCTTTTACATTTTCAGCAGGACAAATCTACGGTTACGAGGCCTAGAGATTTGTACTGTGAAAAAATTGCAGAAAAATAAATAATGTAATATTTTTTATTTATCAATGCGGTTTTTGATAAATAAAAAACAGATTGAATCATTTTTTTCAAAATATCAAAAACAAAACATCAAAATATTAAAAATACCTATGTATATGTATTTCTATGCACTTTTGTTTAAAGGCCTTGCGATATTTCCCGCTGTGTTTCTAAAACCTAACACAGCCGAAAACTTGTTTGTTTTGTTCTTGTATTTTTTGTTTTTGTCTTTTCTTTAACAAAGCAGAAATTTAGTTAATATTTCTTCTAATGTGCCACTCACGGGCAAGTCGTGCGCTAGTCGTGTAAAATATTTTTTGTGAGTGGCACACAAAATGTGGTTTTCATTTTTTAGTTGATCGTGACTTGTGTAGAAAAAGTTTACTCTTGTCAACACGAGTAAGAGATGAATGTACAAGAAAAATTTGTTAATACCCATGACTGTGTGCGAGATTTTTATAAAAAGGAATTTTTGCACATGAGTAAATGTGTGAAATGAGTGTTGAAATCCTTACCCTGCTAGCTACACAATTTTCTATGCTTACGGTCAAAAACAACGATTTTATTCACTAAAAACCAAAGTTTTAAAATGTTGCTCAAAATTTGTATTTTGATTTTAGAAAATATTAAAAAAAAAAAAAAATATGATTGAAGTTAGCCATTTTGTTTTTTCGCAATTGCTTAGAAACTTAACGTTTTCTACCATTTTAGTTTTAGAGTTTTTTTTGCAGATGGCTTGTTGACCCAATTCCAAAATTTGGATTTAATGTTCCTTGTAGTTTGAGACCCTATGTTCCACTGGGAGTCAAGGATAACAGAAGAAGAAGTTCTTTGTAGTTTAGTTATAACGTTTTTTGATTCTCCTACAAAAAAAACTTGAAGTGTAGTTACGCCCTTTTGCATTTTAGATGACGATATATTTAATTTAATTTTTAATTCAATGTCGGTGCTCCACAAACCTGACGGATAGACAGGAGAACACGGCTAAATCGACTTTCCCGTGAATTCTGAGTCGATCAATAAATTTGTTTTGATCAACATTAAAAAAATAACCTAAACGATTTTGGTACTTTTTGATTGAAAAAAATAGGCAAATTTTCAAAATTAAAATGTCAAGGTATCATTTTTTATACCCACCTTTAAAAAGAATGAGGGGTATATTGAGATTTTCATTCCGTTTGTAATTTCCCTAATATTGGCTCAAAAACAGAAAGGGATTAATATTCTGTATCCTTATGAAATACTTATGAGACGATTAAGCGATGTCCGCATGTCTGTCTGTTGAAAGCACGATAGCGCGTAAATATGTTATGTCTGTGAATACCAGCCAGTATGTCAAATTAAGGAGCTAGAGGGACAAAATTTTACAAAAGTATTTTCGATATATTGTTGTGTACTGAAAATGGGCGAAATCGATTTACATTTAGTTAGAGCTCCCATATAACCCAGCCCCGGGAATCACATTAATGCTGATAAACTAAATTTAAAATAGAGAAGTTTTATGTAACTATTGGTCAGTATTTGACCATAGCTTTCATATAAAAACCACTCCCGGAAACCACTAAAATGCCACAAACGCCAGTTAAAGCTATAAAATTATAAACTATGTCAGCTTTGGCCACTAAATTTTGCATAATAAGCTTTATATAAATACCAGCCAGTATATAACATTTTGTGACAATCGGTCAACATTTAACTATAGTTTTTATATATAAAATCTCCTTTTTATATCTACAATCAAAAAGATTTGGAGAGACATTCAGTATTTTAAGAATGCACCTACGAAATTAGATAGCCATCAATCAACGTTCAGCCCAGACTTTATATGTATACGGTGGATGCATTACGAACCCCTAACAAAATATATGGACTTGCCGTATTACTATAAACCCATTCAGCATTTAGAAGTTTATTTTTTTGAAAAATCACCAAAATGAGTCTTTTTTGACCAGTCTGGAAGACCAAAAACGATTTGTCGTCTGCGCGATTAAAAAACTAGTCGAAGGAGATTCGCTTATGCTTTAAACATAACTACGGCAACCGAATTTATTCCAAAGATTTTACCAATAATACCAATTAGCTTAACAAATCTTTTTAAAATTTGGTACCTATTTTGAATAAGCTCGTAGATATATGAGATATGTTTCTTAATTTACACAACGTGATGGTGGGTTTATAAGATTCGGCACAGCCGAATATAACACTCTTAGTTGTTATTTATGAAAAAATAAAAGGTATTTAAATTTGTATTTCTCAGCGGATATGAAAGAATTTATATAGAAAGAATCAA
Organism: Stomorhina lunata; assembly: GCA_933228675.1. Lineage (NCBI taxonomy): Eukaryota > Metazoa > Arthropoda > Insecta > Diptera > Rhiniidae > Stomorhina > Stomorhina lunata. The sequence goes on along the minus strand of OW121741.1, from coordinate 85,302,638 downwards.
GAAAGTAAGCAATTTACAGAGTGATATAGTCTAGTCAAGCCTACCTTTTTCAATAAATTTATTATTTATTCTTAGCTCTGTCAGATATACATACGTCTTGTATCTAAGCTTAATTTTATTTATCACAGCAACAGTTTCTTGAGATTTATATATATATTTAGCGACAGTTAATCTGTAGGTCGTTTCTGTAACTCAAAGTGATAAGTTTTCACAGCGAAAAGTATGAAACAAAAAATTCCACCGTTTCTCGACCTGGAAGAAAAAAGTGTTTCTGTAACACAAAGTGAGTACTAGCAACACTGATTACGTTTTTAATGGAAATTTCCAATACATCTGTCAAAAAGTAAACAGCTGGTAGAAAAAGTAAAAATTTATCATCAAGAAAATTAAAAAATTAATTTAAAATAAGAAAAAATAGATATATATATAGACATATATATTTATATATTATTTTAAATGTTTAGTGTGGTGTTGTTAGTTGCCGAACAAAACGATCGCCGAAATATTTTTGATATTCTTTAAATTTTCTGAAATTAATTAAAATGGAAAATATTTGAATAAATAAAATGAAGCGATTGATTACATTTTATTTAATTATATGTTTTAATTATGTATTTGTTTTACTTTTTAGTTCAAATGTTTCTTTTTCGACGCCTTTAATATGTGCGAATTGTTTTGACAGATAAAATGAAAAACTTTTCGCATCATTCGCTTACAGAAACAGTTTTACTCGCACATTTCCAATAAATTTGACGTAAGTTGCTGAATGACAGATAGTTCTCACAATAATAAATTACAGAAACACTTGGGTGAAAAAAATGACATTTTGTTTCAATTCAACTAGTTTCTTTTTCATTTTCATTGTTCCACTCGAATAATTTATCGATGCGAGAGTTACAGAAACTAGGCACTGATATGGGTTGAATACGGGTCGATTGTCACGACATTTCACTTATAAAATATTTTTTAGTGCGAAGTTTAGCAAAAAGACCTTAATTATCTTTAGACTTCTTAGTTTTTTTGTGTATTTTTTTTTTGTATTTAAGAGTTGGTATTGTCAGGAAGGTATCGTCAAATATCGAACGCTTCCAAGGAAATAGGTTAAACTGTTTTTAGCCACTATAAGCAATACTTACGAAACTTTGTACAAATAAGTCTGTGCAAAGTCTTAAAGAATCCCTCATTAGCTTTACATCTTTAAGCGTTTTTGTGATTTTTCGGATATTTGAGAGTCGGTCTTGTATATAAGGTATGGTCAAATATAGACCTATCCGTCTATGGTGCTAGAGGGTATACAAAGTTATGAAATTATTTAAGTATTAGTTGTTTGCGATTCCTTTGTTTGGCTTTACAAAAATCAGATTGAACTAATAATACCTTTCACTTTAAGGTAGGGTATTTACACTCAATTAATGCACATGTATATTAATATTGCAATTCATTGAAACGAGAACTAATTGCAAATTTTAGTTTCTATCTCTTATCTTATAAATACAATTTTTAAGGGATAAATAAAAATTATGTTGGGGAACTATTTCTTAAATTTAATACTAAAATAGTTTTTTGCAAAACCAATTTTAATAGCAATTTTAAAATTTATAAGAATACATACATACATATTATGTATCTGAACAAATTTGTTCGTTATATTCTCTTTAAAATTAGTCATTTTATTAAAACCGAATAAGAAAGTTCAATACGGCGGAAGATTTTCATTAATTTCATTTTGTAAAATATCGAAAAGCTCTAGTTAAAATGACCGATCTTTATGAACTAACCGATCTCAATGAATTACAAAACTTAAGGGATTTGTATCTTCAAGATTGGCCGCGACATTGCGTAGGCTATTACTGTTTGAATAATTTTCTAAAATGGAAAAAGAAAGATTCTAAATTGAAGAATTTAAAAATATTTTCCTCCACTAAGGAATTGGGTCTTTACGTGATCATCGATCGCTATCAATTGTTTGTGGGTTCTTTACGAAAAGATAATTGTGATAATTTAGAAAAAGCTTTAATGGAACTGGATTGGTCGCGATCATTTAAAGTGAGTTCATTTTTAGAGTGTCATAGACCGTCTGTATTGAAAACGGTGGAAAGTAAAAAACTAAACTTGGAATATGATAGTTTGACTTTAATGTATTATTTGCCAAAAGAAGAGGCTAAATTGTTGGATACAAGGTAACTACTATCTCAATGCCCAGAAAAACCCTTAATCTGAAGTTTATATCGGGTTATCCATTTTGCGGTTTCAAAAGTGAACGTAAATAAAATATTTTTTTCATGATATTTCTTTTTAATTATAAAGTTTGAACGTTGCACAGTGGCTAAGGGACGCTTTTTTTTGGAAATAATTCTGTAACTTTTTAACGACTGGAGATATTAAAATGAAATTCGGCACGATGGTAGTCAAGGAGCATTTTTGATTTACAAAAATACTGGTCCATGAGGGGTCGGAGGAGTGGAGGGGTGGAGGAGTGACCGTCAAAGTTGGCCACCTCGACTTTTTTAAAAATTCGCCAAAAATCCATTTATTTGAAAATAAATTTTCAAGTTGTCCCTGAGAATATCTACAAAAATTCACTTACATGTGTAGGTTATCTCCTTTGGCTTTCGAGATATTTGGGTCAAAAGGTATTTTGGGTTGACTTTTTACCTATTTTTTTAAGCTTTTGTTGGTCTAGTGGACGCATCTGAGGACCAAAAATTTATTTCTTAAATTCTTAATAAAAATCTGAATAATTTTGCGCGAGTTGACTATAGATCTTTTTTATCGTTTAAAAGTTAAAGATATTCAAAGTTGAAATATAAAAAAATATGGATATTTTTTGAGTTTTTCCCTAAATGATAACTACTTTTTTCTCTAATAAAAAAATATTTTCTTGAGAAACATAAAAAGATATTTAAAGTTTTTAAAAGAAAACATTATGAGAATGCGTATAAAACAAATTTCTTGTCACTTGAACTGTTGGTCCTCGCACATGGCCTCTCCAAAAAATGCGAATTTGTAAAAAAAAATTTTAGTTTAAATAAAAATTTCTCAAAAGGCAAAGCACCGATTTGAAAAAAATATAATGTTTATATTTTCTGACATATCTATTATTGATTAGAAAAGGTTTTTCTGAAACGCGCTGCAAATGGAGTCAGTGTTGCCATTTTTGTAAAAAAACCCATATTTTGAAATCCATTTTTTCCGAGTTGGGAATTGAGGAATTTTTCAGTTAAAATTGGAAATTTTTTTTAATCTATTGCTTTTAGATCTTATTGGTCTGCATAACTACAAAATTTCATTGTGATACCTTTCTATAGTCATTTCTATAGAATATCAAAGATTGAAATTATTTTCCTAAAAAAAGTAGAAAAATAATATTTTTTGTTTTACGGTACAAAGTGTGAAAAAATTAACGCACTTAAAAAAATTTTTACTTGGTCTTAATTTCCTGGTCTTTCCCGATCCAACGATATTAAACACGTATATCAAGCTTTAATACATAGTCTTTAAAAGCTCTGAAAACTTTGCCTCCCATAGCATGAATATTGGAGAGTAATGTGTATTGGAGTATTGGAGAGTAATGTGTCCATATAAAGTTAATAGTGCACAGTGGTACTAACTCAGCAATTTCAAAACTACTAGACGGATTTTGACAAAATTTGGAACGTTAATAGAAGAGGTGTTAGGTTTTTACGTCAGTGTTTAAGAACGTAGCTGTCTGTAGCACAGTGGGCTCTATAGTGAGCCAAAGTTGCTTACCTCGGGTATATAGAACCTTTGGGTCCGTATAACTTTTGCCAATTTGGTTCGATCTGAAAGATTTTTACATTTTCGAAAATATCTTTAAAAAATTGAGAACAAATATTATTACTGTACTACTTTATCTCTTATAGTTTAAGAGATATTTGAATCCAAAAAAATTTTAAATAATTTTTTAACATTACTTTGTAATTTTTCGCAAAAATCTCTAAAACTAAACAAGGTATTACGACTATTTTTGTACACAGTATGGACCCATATATAAAAAAATCAGAAATATAAATTTCTTGTTGAAATCACATATTCTCCGAGTCGTATTTTTTAATAATGTGCCGTAAGACAGTTCTAATTTTCCTGTGAACGACGAGGAATCGACACATTCGAGTCTTCGGCAACACTTTCAGCGGAACGAGCAAAGCTATGATGCACAGGCCTTACAATATTTGTAACATCTCCAGTCTCTTTAAATTTCTTTACAATTTTACCAATTGCTTGTGTAGTTGGACGACCATAGTCTCCTCTTAAAGCACGAATCACCATTTTTGTAGTATATTTTGATAATTTTTATGCGTTGTGTGATACTTAAGCGATTCATTCTCGTCAATATGAGACTTTCAACTGAAAAAAATTGGTTTAACAATTTAGTTTGACAGATTTCGAATTCCAGTCCTATACATTTGAAACCACGAAAAAGATAACCCTTTACTTCCCTTAAAAATTACCATTAAGATAAATCTTTTTATTTCCTAAATTTCCATTTCAAATATCAAAAGCTGCCCTCAGGGTTTTATTATGAAACCCCTTAATTCCGCCAAAGATGCTGAGCTTATTAACTCTTTATGGCCTAATCGCCATGTTGGATCTTTATTTGTAATTAAACGTCTAATTGACTGGAACGTAAATATGGGAATTTATGTTGAAGCTACCAATGAATTGGTGGCCTGGTGTTTAAGGTAAGTCAAATTTTAACTTTTTTCGCATTAAAATTAATACTAACATCTATTCTAGATTACAAGGTGGTTTTCTGGGAGCTTTACAGGTTAAAGATAGTCACAAACGATTGGGTTTGGGCTCAGCTGTAACAAAGGCCATCTCTCGTCGGATCGCAGAAGAGGGTGACGATGTTATGGCCTTGGTCAACAAGGATAATATACCCTCACGTGCTACTTTTGATAAGCTGAACTTTAAAATAACGGAACGTTGCTATTGGTTGAGAACGTATCCGACCATGGAAAATTACAGTTGGCCAGATAATGAATAAAACTATTTTTTTGAAAATTATTTAATATTTTATTTCTTATTGAACCGCCATGATATAGGAGGTTAGTCATCCGCCTAGAATACCAGAGGTCCCAAGTCCGATCCCTGGCCAGACCCACTTGAAAAAATTAAATTTTCAAAATAGCGGCGGTTCACCTCAAAACTCAGCTAGCCACTGAGTAATAGGCTATGTAAAACTTCTCTAACTAATATATTTGCTGTTCGGAGTCTGAGTTAAAACATAGGTCCCTTTCAATGAGGTTAAAAATATAATCAGTGTCTAAGAGAAGTAGGTATTGTCGGGGAATTATGTAAGTATCATATATATTGTAAGGAACATCAACCTATTTTGATTAAACAAATCTTATATTATATTAGACCGGGTCGAAGGGTACCATAGATGGAAAGAGTACTATAAGTTTGAGCCTTTTAGTATACCAATAGACACGAAATCATTAACTCGATTTAACGACATCAGTACGTCCATCTGGCTGAACGTCCATTTAAACTTGTTACTTAAGTACAGGTCGCACTTTTTAAGTTAATAATTAATTATCTTAAAAATCCATCCATTGTTTCAAGTACTACCCATAGATTTCATTTTCCGGAATTAAGGTTTTTGTCACATATTTCAATATCAATCTAAACCATCAATACGAATCTAAACCATTTGCAAATATTCTCTAAAATGTATTTTTGTCGAAGTCTTTTGGAGAAAAAAGGATTGTGTACCATTCAGATTTGACCGTTATACGTTTGACCAAGGTACGATTAAAACCGTTCGACAAAACAGGCGACCATTTTCTAGCCTAGAGCCCGAATAAAATTTTTTTACTTGACTTAGAATCAAATACTTCGTATTTTCAGTCTCAAACGTGTTGATTCGCGATTCATTAATGATTGATATATGTTCAGTTGTTTCATAAAAACTGGTGGCCAAATGCTGTTTTTTTCAGGATTTGGTCGTCACAGAGTCAGTTGCGGTGTACATCCAAGCTCAATTTTCGAAACAACTTTGACGAAATTCGCAACGTCGAACTCATGGTAAAAAACGGTATATTGATTTTTATATTGATGTCTCTCGACTTAACAATCAGATAGGCTTCGGGGTCTACTCTTAAGACATATGGCTAAATATACATATACAATATTACTGTAATGTTTTTAGACTAACTAACTTCCAGCATCTAATTACGTAGCTAATTTGCTGAAACGTTATGTCCTTACAATAGTGGAAATAAATGTCTTCTCTGCCAGAAAGTCTCTGGATTCTGTTTTCTAGAATTAAACATCAGCTCTGGAATCCAGCAGATTATTTAATGGCTTAGCAGTTCCGTATCCTACTTATGTGGTTGCCGGTCCACAGAGACTTATCAGGGAACTGTCGAGCAGATGATGATGGGTCTACCTTAAAAATTCGAGATGAACTATAATCTGTTTAAAAACATTTAGCCACTTTCAAACTCCAACTGCGAAAAAGGCACTTGAAAAGATTAAGCATAAGTGTAGAAGTCTATAAAACATCTTATCTCCACTTGCACTTTAGTGTTGATCTAACACATACAGTGAGGATAGTATTAGAGCAATCCGAGCTAGCAATTGGAAGATTGTTGATGATAATATCAGCAAATTTAGTCTTTTCGGATTTGTTTAGAAGATCAAAAACTGATTAATCAGCTTGGTGATCAAAAAAGTGCACAAAAAGACTCAAAGACGCGTAGCAAGCGGCTAGTTAAGAATAGCATAAACAATCTTGAAAAATGTGCGTAGTTATAATATAAAAAATCAGTTTGGGTTCCGAGAGAATAGATCTTGTGTTGATCTAATCAACACAGTAAGAATAGTACTGGAACAATGTAATGAATTCCGCACCTCCATTTACCTAGCGTTTATCGACTTTATGAAGGCCTTCGACAGTGTCAATAGGAGCTATCTATGGAGAATTTTATAAAACCGTAACATGCCAACGAAAATTCTGAACTTAATTCGGGCAATGTACGTGAACTTTAAATGTCGGGTTCTATATAAAGGTAAATTGTCTAATCCGTTCGAAGTTACTACTGGAGTAAGACAAGGATGTATCTTATCACCCATACTTTTTATCCTTGTCATCGACAATATAATGGACACCCTTTAAACAACTAGAGGACTTGGAATACGCCGATGACGTATGTCTTCTAAGCCAAAGCTTAGGTCACCTTCAAGAAAACACTAGCGCTATTACTATTGAATCTCGGGCAGCTGGGCTGGAAATCAATATTTCCAAGACAAAGATTATGCCTGCAGGCTATGGCGCAAACCCGTCGCCACACATCAATGTGGATAACGAGGGTATTGGATGTGTAGGTACCTTTAATTATCTTGGTAGTTTGGTATCTACAAAAGGTGGCGCCGACGAGGGTATTGAATCGCATATTAATAAGGCAAAATCTGCATTCGGCATTCTCCGAGCTATTTGAAAATCTCGGAAAATATCATAACAACTAAGTAACGAATATATAACTTGATTGTCAAGTCTATCCTGTATTACGGTTGCGAAACCTGGAAACCCACAAATGCCATCAAAATAAGGCTGGGAACCTTTGCAAACAAATGCCAAAGGCAAATCCTTAATATATGGTGGCCGAATTGCATACAAAATGAAAATCTACTAAACGCGACAAACCAAATCCCTTCATCAATAGAGTTATGTGAGCGGAAATGACGGTGGATAGGGCAAAAACCAACATTGCTCGACAAGCGCTTCGTTGTAATCCACTGGAAAGAGGCCTTCGTGTTAGTACACCTGCTAGAACGTGGAGAAGGTCAATTGATGCGGAGCTGCAATCAGCAAACTATTCATGGAATGAGCTATGCCTTACATCTAGCAATAGAATCCGATATATGTAAAAGGATGGTTGATAACGAGGATAACAGAAGAAAATGATAGAGTGATTTAAATGGTTCAACGGGGAAAGCCGGTAATATTCTTTTTGCTGGCTTTCGCGGTGATACCATATACTTCATAGTCTTTATGAGTCCAATAGCCAGACTGCTGCACTAACTTAACCTTACGAAATTCACCCTTAAGCGAATTAGAGCAACATTAAATTGACATCATTAAGTTTTTCTTGATTTAACATGTCAGCTTACGAGCTAACACGTTTAAGAAATCTGCGGCTGAGGCTAATCAAATGCTCTCAAATACTTATGGTGAGGCCGCTAAAGTGAAAGAACGTGTCGAGATTAGCCTCAACGCTTCAAGAACGGCGATTGACGACCGGCATTGCGCATATTCACGTTTCCAAGTATTTGGTGGGATCAGCTCGGCATAAACAATCACAGGCGATCATTATGCGTTTGAGCCAAGCATTGAAGGGAAAACGGCTGCAATACAACGAGAGAAATGATAAAGTGATTTTATAACATGATAACGCTCGACCCCATGTTGTGAAAGTGGTCAAGACATACTTGAAAACTTTCAAATAAGAAGTCCTATATATACACTACTCCCTCTATCCTCCTTCCCACAACCTTTTTTCCTAGTTCCATCAAAATGCATACGTAGGCGTCATCCCCTGAGTGTCCAATACAAAAAACAAAAACATGCAGCCGGTCTAGGAGGCCCAGTACCCACCTCAAATCTTTTGCAAACTTTGAATCAACAAAAAAGTTGGTAATGTTGTAGCAGGAGGGCAAATGCTACCAAATAATGTAGGAAAAGTCGGGCCACAAGGACAAGGTCCTCAAGGTATGCCCAACGCAACTGGATCTCACGGTATTAAATAAAAAATAATTTTTTAAAGATTGCTAAAAATAATTTTCTTCTCAAAATTCAAGATACTTTGAATCAAAATCCCAATATGGCTATGTTTTAGGGTCAACAAATGTTCAATCGTGGTGTTGTAGGACAACAACAATTCTTACGGCAAAGGGCTTCAACTTTCAAAGTATCCTTACCAGTTGGTGCTTTAAATGTTCAACAACAAATACAATTGCAGCAACAGATGGTCAATAATCAACAACAGCAACAATTAGAGCAAAGTAATCAAAGTCAGGTGCCTCAAACTATACCCAAACCTCAAAGTAAACCCAGTCCGGTTTAATGCAAAATCTAATCAAAGACAACAAATGCGGGAATCTTCAAGTGCTCCACTCAACAAACAACCCAAACGTACTCAAAAGTGTTCCCGTACAAAATTTTCAATACAAATTGTTGATTTTTTTTAGTTATATCTGACTATTTCGAACTGTTTTTTATATGTGTGTATTGTTTAATAAATTCTTGTGCAATTTAAATTGTTTAATAATATTATTTTACTACAAAAGTCGGCGGGTATATGTAGCAGGTTTTTTCGGTCATCTGTGACCGATATATACCCCAACACTAGCTAGTCACCTGTGACCGATAAATACATCACCTTTGATAAGAAAAAAGTATAAGAGTGAGCTGTTCAGATATACTTTTTTAGAGCCAGAAAAAAACATGTATAAGAAAGAGATGCAAAAACACATGTATACAAAAGTTTCGGTTAGCTTTTTTATATTTGCCTTAAAAAAGTGATAGAAACTTGTGACTGTTATATCAGTCATCAGTGCCAGTTAAATTACCGGTCATGTTCTTATAGGGTAGTTGATTATAATTAAGCCTAAATTAAGGGAGAAAAAACTGCTGAAGAAAAGTTTTAAACCTTATATATTTTGGTAAGGATGAAAAATTTAAGTATAGAAACTTGTAAATATTACTTTGTGCAAACATTTAAATTTCGGGAGAACATTCCTTGAAGAGATTCGAAATACTGGGTTGATCGGGTCAAATTTCATTAGGTTTTGTTCTTGCGCCAAAATATGGAGAAAAATATTTGGCTAGATTTTATAATTTTTATCTTAAACTTGTTATCGTCCTGTAAAAGTATTACAATTGGACTATTATGATTCTCAGTCGATCGCTATTAACGGATGTCAGTTCAATATTCCTATGCTTTAAAAAACTTTATGTAGGATATAAGTATGTTTTTCAAGCATGTATCTTTAAGTCGAACAAACTATAATTTTATTTCTATATAAAGGGAGGTCTAACCGCTCTAATGTAGATAAGTAATTTTTACGTCATTTTGTAAATAAAATTTCTCTTGATTCAGATTCTCTTGCTAAAATCATGTACATTTTTAATAATCAGGGCTGCCAGATTTGGGGTTTTGGCCCCAAAGTTGGGGATATTCAATATCCAAAAAGGCTAACAAATTTGGTTTGGAGCTTGGGAATTTTGTTGGGGATTCACTCAAATTTGTTGGGGATTTTTTTGGGAAATTTTAACTTGTAAATTTAAAACTTCATATTTTATTAAAGAAGAAAAATATTTTGTGATAAAGGATGATTCGGTTTTTGATATAAAAATGGCATCCAAACTGTAATCTGTCAAAAGTAAATGTAATGGCATTACGTTTACCAGATAACTTAAATATTTTCAAGCAACAAATACTTTGACATGCAAAAATGTATAAAACCAATATCTCAACTAAAATTCAGTGAATAAGAATACTCCCAATTGATGTCTACGAAACTCAATGGAATAAACTTTCTTTTACAAATTGGAATACCATATTCGAAAAAATTCCGTCAATCTTAATTGAATTTTGTCCAAAAGTTTATAAATTTGAAGATACTGCCGTATCGGCACTTTAAAGAACTTGGTCAAGCAGTTTTGAATATGTTAGCGGTTCCTACAAGCAATGCGTGTGTAGAGCGAGTATTTTCAATTATGAGTTTAATAAAAACAACAAAACATAATGATAACAAAATTTGTTGTTAAGAATTTCAACCGACAACTGAAATGTTAACAAATTCAATTCAAAAATGTTAGTGCTGTTCACACACATCAGATTCTCTTGATCTGTTTTTCTTTCACATATCTTTTGAATATGTATTCACGTTCACACACGAACATTTTCATCATCAGTTTCCATTTTATTTTCCTCAAATTTCATACAAATTTTTAAAATTTTCGTAAGCTTGTTATCAATTTTAATTCCGTCAACTTTTTCTGATACAAACTTATGCATTAAACACATAGACAACAGCAGGCTACAAGAACACCGACTACAAAAGTCGTTGGCTGCAATCGTCGCCTCGTAGTCAGCTACTTAATTATTTTGGGGACGACAGCTACGTTTAAGATGGCAGCTACATTTCGAAACACCTGTTTATGTGTGGTGCCAATATCGCGTTTATAAGATGGACAAAATAACAATTTTAATTTTGATAAAAACGACATAAATTCATTTTATTAATTAACCTCCGAAATCAACGGTTTTCCTGTACCTGATGGTATGTCTATATCAAAAAAAATTTATAGAAAGATTTTAGTGTGATCTCTAATAGTTTAAGAGTTATGGACTTTTTAAATTTCAGGAATAATACGGTATAACTTTAGAAGTTTATATCCGATATTAACTTTTTTGGTATCAAACGCTACTAAAAATATCTTTTATATTCTTATATATTCTATATAATATTCTTTAAATTGGATAACGAGCTAATATACTATAAACTTATTTCTGCAACCTACTTTTTTTATAAAAATCTTAAAACAATATAGATATAAGTATGCTCTTTTATACATATAATGAATTTTATAAAGGACATACTAGGCTTTTATATAACATGAACTACGTAGCTCTAATACACGTAGCGTGTGAGTTAGACAGTTTAAAAAATAACTTTTTAAAATTTTACTTCTATTGATTTAGAGTTATATAAATATAAATTTTTACATTAAATATATAAATATTTTATAAGTATCTAACTTGTTTACATAAATTCTCCCCATTGTATTTGTGGTAAATAAATTCAAATGGTTTAAATCGCTTATTTATTTCAATATTATATGGTGTTGACAGCACTAAATCTTTTATTGTCGCCAACAAAAATAGAAAATAGTTTAATTTTGGCTACAGCTACAACGGTGGTCGGTAGTCGTGTAGCCGTGTCGACTCTAAAAAATTTATTTCTATTTGAATGCATGTATTCTAATTTTGACAGGTTGTAGCCCGTAGCCTGCTGTTGTCTATGTGTTTAATGCATTAAGACTTCATGAGCCAAACTTGACTGGTGTGAAAGTAGGTCTACTTTGTATAGTTATTCTCATCTAATTTTCAAAAATTTGATGAAGTTTACGAAATATTAGATTTATAATATTTTATTACTTAAATTTGTAATGATTGCAAGCATACAAAACTATTTTTATGTTAATAAAATCGATCTCTTCATTTAATTGAATAAAAAATGTATGCAAATGCGCTTTGTTATGAATTGGGGATTTTTGGGACTAAAAATTTTAAAATTTGGGGATGGTGACCAATAAGTATCTGGCAGCCCTGTTAATAATAGTTTTTTTATGTTTATTCAAAAGTTGATAAAAAGGCATGTAAAAAATTGTTATGCTTTAGTTATTATTAAAGCGTTCACCTGATCAAAAGTATGGGTTTTAGTTCAAAATTACAAACTTTAAATGATCTCAATGATCTTAAACATTTACGTGATTTGTATCGTAAACAAATGCCCAAGACCAGTCACGGTTATTATACACTCAATAATTTTGTAAAATATTTTGAAATAAATCCTAATATCGATTATGTTAAAGTTTATGTACTTGAGAATTGGAAAGTAACTGGTTTCTTTATAATTTTGGTATGTTTATTTGTATTGTTGTAAAGTTTTTGTAAAATTTTAAGATTAATTGCTTTTTTTTTTAATTCGGTGAAAGGATCGCCATCAAATATTAATGAACACCTTAAGTTTGAATGTTGACGAAGTGTTGGGGGCTTTGAAGCTATGGGACTGGAGCTGTAAATATAAGATTTTTGCTTTGCCCGCTTGTTTATTTCCTCTGGTTGAAAGAACTTTGAAAGATCTGAATATGGGCATTAGAATGACTACTCTTAAGATCTTTGAAAGAGACTCAGCTCTGGCAAATGTTAAAGAGATTAAGTAAGTAGATATGAATTTATTTCTCTTTTATTAATTTTGAGATTATTAAGTTTATGTTATATTTAATTGAATATAATTGTAACGATACCCTACAAATTAAATTAGCTTCCCAATACGACCAAACAAATTTTACACATAATAAAATTCTATAATTTACTGACCTGAATACGAATATAATAGTAGAAATATTCCGTCCCAATTTGACAAAAGGGTCTTTGCGGTCCTAGCCCACTGAAATAAATAACACAGCAAGTTTAGCTTATTTTTGGGACACGAACTTTGGTAATAATTTTTTAATAAATTATGTCTGCTGAATCCGAAAAAGATTTTAGTTTTTTTTTTAGTTGGCTCTAGTTTTCGAGATATAAAATATTTTTTCGAAATAGAGGGCACGACATATTTGAAAAGGTTGCTTATGACTCAAAAACAATATTTCGAAAAATTAACTAAAAATTTCGAAAAATTATCTAATTTTTTGATATAAATTAAATTTAATATGTATTGGTTCTAAAGATACATATAGGTCAAAATAAGTACCTACCATCTACAGATGTCATTTTTAAAAAAAGTACTAAACACGCCCTTCTTATTTTTGTAGCTGATCCAATTTTGATTGCTAACCCAATTAAAATCTTGTTTTTGTCGCTTTTGATCTTGAATATATTACAAAAGTTTCCTTTTTTACCCCCAGTCGGCCAAATTTAAAAAATACCGAATACGTGTTCTGATATTTTTATTGCTGATCTTAACTTTATTTTTGTTAAAGAGGATCAATTTACCGATTTTTCTTTTTTTAATCCCTTAATTGAAAAGTACCAAATAACTGTCTTATATTTCTTCAATGTCAATCGAACAGCCCAATTATTATTATTTAACCATCATTGATTTAAACAATATTCATAGTTTAAAAAGAAAAAAACTATCTTTAAAATTTTGATCCGTTTTTTGTCCTATTCTACCCCATTAGACGAGAAAGTACCTAACACGTATTTGATACCTTTTTGATGTTTATCGATTGCGGTATAAATTTTGTTTCTATAATAATTATTATAATTGATTCAAAAGTTATGTATGGGTCTAAAAAGTACCAAAATTTCGTTTTTATCCTTTTTATCCCCTATTTTTACCTCATTTACGAAAAGTACTAAAAACGTGACTTTTTATTTTTCCAATCGATCTAAATCCAATTTAAATTTTGTTACTTTCGATGTTAGTTTCAGAGATATAACTTTACTAATTTTTCGATTTTCTACCCTAGTTTTACACCAAAACTGTTTAATTTGCAAAAAGTACTGGATACTTGTCCCTTAATTTTAAGTGCTGATCTTATACCATTTTAGTGTTTGTTTCTATCACTTTTGGTTTAGAAAATACAATATCATCGATTTTTCCCTTTTTTACCCCTTTAATTGAAAAAGTACCAAACACTTATTTTAATTTTCTTCAATTTGAATCGATACGTCTCTAAATTATACTTCTGACTTTATTAGCTTAAATGATATTCATATTTAAAAAAAAAAACAAAAAACCTACTTTTGAATATTTTCCCGTTTTCACCCTTTTGAACCCCATTTATCGTAAAAGTACCAAGCACATGTTTAATATTTTTTGAATAATTATTGATTGTGGCATAAAGTGTGTCTTTATGTTAATAAGTTCCAGAGATACGTATGGGTTAAAAAAAGTACCAAAATATACTTTTTACCCTTTTTCATCCTTATTAGTGCTATTTCCAAAAAATTACCGAAGAAATGTCCCCTCTTTTTCTAGCCGATCCAAATTTAACTTCAACTTTGATTTTATCTATGTTGTTTTCGGATATATGATGATACTAATTTATCCCTTTTCTAGCCTGTTTTACCCATAATCGGCCAAATTTAAAAAAAAAATACCGATCCCGTCTCCCTTAATTTTTAGTGCTGATCATAGACCAATTTAATTCTTGTTTCTATTACTTTAGATTTAGGAGATATTACGCTATCGATTCCTCCCCCCTTTTTTTACTCCAAAAATTAAAAAAAAGGAACCAAACGCGTGTCTTATAAAAACTTCTTCAATGTGAATAGACCCGTCTGTAAATAATACTTCTGGATTCATTTGTTTAAATGATATTCATAGTTAAAAAACAAAAACCCTTGAATATTTACCCGTTTTTAATTTTTTGTGCCCCATTTATCGTAAAAGTTCCAAGCACATTCTTAATGTTTTTTAGTACTTATCAATTGTGATCTAAATTGAGTCTCTATGTTTATTAGTTCAAAAGATACGTATAGGGTTACAAAAGTACCAAAATATAGTTTTTATCCTTTTTCTCACTTATTAGTTTCATTTCAAAAAAAAGTAACAAACACGTGTCCCCTTATTTTGCTTCAACTTTGTTTCTAACGATGTTAGTTTTGGAGATATGATGTTACTAATGTATCCATTTTTTACCCTGTTTTACCACAAAGCGACCGAATTTTAAAAAATTACCGAACCCGTGTCCCTTAATTTTTAGTGCTGATTCCAGCTAATTTAATTTTTGTCTTTCTCTTTCGGTTTAGAAGATTTTACGTTACCGATTTTTCCCTCTTTCACACTTTAAATTGAAAAAAGTACCAAATACGTGTTTTATATTTTGTACTTGGCTATCGACTTCCCTATAAATTTTGTTTCTAGCTTTATTGGTTCAAGTGATATACAAAGATAAGGAAGCATGAACTAATTATTATTTTTTCCCATTTTCCCCTTTTTTACCCGCCAAATCAAACAAGTACCAAACACGTGTTTAATATCTTTTTTTTTTGTTTACCGTCTCCGTTTTAAATTTTGTTTCTATGTTCATTGGTTTAAAAGTTACATATGGGTTAAAAAAGTACCAACAATTTATTTTTACCCTTTTTACGCCCTATTGTCCCATCTGCCAAAAAGTACCGAACATGTGTCTTTCTATTTTTGTAGCTGATCCCAAAGTTTAGTTTATGAGATAGAGCATTACTGATTCTTCCCATCCCCTTTTTACTTAGCGACCGTATGTCCAAAAATCCCTTCTTAGTAGATCTATACTTCGAAAAAGGTACCCGCTTTCACCTGCCTAGCTTTAGTCGTTTGGGCTGGGAGATGATGAGTCAGTCGGTCAGTCAGTCACGTTAGGGAAATTGTGACTTATGACTTAAAAACATATAGATTTTTTTTATGATTTTTTCAAAAACTAAGAATTTTTTAAAAGAAACATTTTATCGGCGTAAATTCTAAAACGACTAAGCGATAAAGAAAATTGTAAAGACGACTTTAAGATAAAACTGTTTTCGAATTTCGTTTTTTCTGATTAGCTCAATATAACCAGACATTTTGGAGTTATATTAACATTATTTGAAAAAAACATGTTTTTCGAAAAAAAAAAATATATCTCGAAAACTAGAGCCAACTCAGAAGAATCAATGCCACTTTCGGATTAAGCAGGCCAAAAACATATAGTTTTGTTCAACAAATCTCGTGCCGTAAAATTTTGTGTAATTTTATAAACTGAAATCTAGTTTATGGCATCATCAAATTTCTTCTATCGTACATTTTACCCAAACTTTACTCTATATATTTTAGTGTTCCTGATTCTTTGGTGTTACGGTCTTTATCCATCCAAGATGCAGAAATAATAAATGATCACTGGTATTCCCGACAGGATGGTTCTTTAGAGTTTATTCAATCGTTAATTCAATACAATATAAGTTTCGGTCTCTACACAAAGGACACACATCAATTGGTGGCTTGGTGTACAAGGTAAGTTGTATATTTTATTTATGTGTGTGCAGTAGGGTGCCAGTTATTTTTCAAAGTTGGAATTTGTATAAGGCCAACCCCCAGATTTGTTCGAAATGCTAAAAAATAGTTACTTACAATTCTGTGCCCTGTAAGTACTAAATCGCTGAGTTTGGTTCAAAATTATTTTGCTTTTTTTTCCTATTAGAAAATTTTACTTTTTTCTCATTTTTTTGTTTTTTTTTTTTTTTTGAAAATCTTGTTCAACAAATACACTCTAAATCTTATGATTAGAACCACTTAAATTTCAGGCCATATCTTTTTAAGCGATTTATCTTCAGCAAAAATTTTGTATCGTAGTAGAGATAGTTTTCCTGAGATTGCAGGAACCTATAGTACCTTTACTAGAATTTTCAACGACAGCGTAAAAATGACCAATTTTTAAAAAAAAATTCAGAAAAAGTTTTTTACCTTTTTCATATGATTAGTGAAATTTTTGGGCTTATTGAATGGATTTAGCAACAAGATAATGCCCCAATTCATAGTGCGAGGGTGGTAAAGGAATTTATTTTGAGCCAAAATGTTCGAATCCTTAACTGGCTCCCCTATTCTCCCGACCTAAACATAATTGAAAATGTTTGGGGTTGGCTGTCGCGAAAGTTCTATGAGGAAGGAAGACAATTCGATAATAAGGAATCATTAATTCAAGCTATTAAGGACTTCTGAAATGATATTTCTTTGGATTATTTAAAATCACTTAATGATTCAATAAAATATCGCATATTTGAAGTTATTGTAAATAAAGGTGGAAGCACTTACTACTAAAGGTAGAAACACAATTGGGACGACAAATTCGGCCTTAAAAATTCGTCTGGTAAATTCGTCGATTGAACATATTTGGGACGAATAAACGCTGTTGACGCCATTTTTGTTGATTTCTTATTTACTTACACTCTCGGACATATCGCGCACTCACAACATTTGCAATTTTTTTTATTTTATTCTTTTATAATTACACAAGATTATTACATTTAAATAATTTTATTTGAAATAAATACTTTTTTCATTAAAAAGTTTTACTGTAGTGTATTGCACTTGTTTACATTTTATAAGGTGACCATATTTAACAAGAACACATATAATTTCTAATATTTTACAATAGAAATAGAAATACATCCACTCTAATCCAGTTTAGTCGTTGTTCGTCTGCATATGAAATAGAAATAAACCTATCGCACCATTCGATACGCACGACGAATTTCGTCGTACGCACCAATTGTGCGCACACACATATAAGCCCATATTTTATATTTATAACGACGAATATTCGTTCCGAAAAATTTGTCGTTCGTTCCAATTGTGTTTTATACTTAACACATCTAATTTATTATCAATAAAATTATGATAAATGATAATTATTACCAAATAAAACAAGTAAGAGTGTTATATTCGGCTGTGCCGAATCTTATATACCCACCATCAAGTTGTGTTAAATTTAGAAACATATCTCATATATCTACAAGGGTGCAGCTAATTCAAAATCTGCACCAGAACTGGAAAAATCGCTAAGCTATTTGGTATTGTTGGTAAAACCTTTGGACTAAATTAGGTTTCCGTAGCTTTATTGTTCAACATTCAAAAATATTTTAGTGGTTTCCCCAGTATTTACTTTGATCAAAATTCGGTCTCATAACCAGGTATAGTTTTACATTAATAAGTTGTTAAATACTTTTCGTTGTGATTAATATGTAGTTAGGCTAAACACGTTAATAGTAATACGACAGGTCCATATATTTCGTTATGAGTTCCTAATGCATTCATCATATATAAAGTCTGGGCTGAACATTGATTGATGCCTATATAATTTCATAGGTGCAATCTTAATATAATGAATGTACCTCCAAATCTTTTTGGTTGTAGATATAAAAAGGGGATGTTATATATATAAGAATTATAGCCAAATATTGACCGATTATAACAAAATTTTACACACTGGGTGGTATATATAGAGAGCTTATTCTTGCAAAATTTAGAGAGATAGCTATCATAGTTTCTAATTTAATAGCTTTTAACTGGCCTTTGCTAAAATTTTTGGTTTCCGTGAGTGTTTTTCACATGAAAGCTAAAGTCAAATATGGACTGATTCCTATAAAATTTGATAAACTGATCAAAAATTGCATAAAACTTCCCTATTTTAAATTTAATCGTCATAGCTATTACAATTGTATTCAATTTATCAGCATTAATGTGTTTCCCGGGGCGGGGTTATATGGGAGCTCTAACTCTAAATTTGAACCGATTTTGTCCATTTTCAACACACATCTTTTTCAAGATATCCAAAATACTTTTGTAAAATTTTGTCCCTCTAGCTCTTTTCGTTAAGGCGCTATCGTGCTTTTATCTGACGGACAGACGGACATAAACAACCTTTTCTTTATGTATTTTTGTGTTTCCATAAGTTTTTTATATGGGAGCTATGGTCAAATGGTGACCGATTGTGACGAAATTTTGCACACTGGCTGGCATTGACATAAGACTTCCTTGTGCTTAATTTAGTCTTACTAGCTCTTATATTTAAGGAGCTATCATTTTATCTGACGGACAGACGGACATAAATCCCCTTTTCTTTTTGAATTTTTGTGTTTTCGTAAGTTTTTTATATGGGAGCTAGGTCAAATAGTGACCGATTGTGACAAAATTTTGCACACTGGCTGGCATTGATATAAGACTTTCTTGTGCCAAATTTAGTGGTTATATCTGTTATACTTTTAGATTTATTGGCATTTAAGTGTATTTTGGGTGAAATTTAGCCTGTTTTCGTAAGTTTTTTGTATGGGAGCTATGGCTAAATGTGAACCGATTTCGATGAAATTTTATATGCTGCCTAGTGCTTATCTAAAACTTCTAGATACCAAATTTTGTCATCATAACTGTCATAATTTGTCATTTATTAGCAAATAAGCGATTAGCCTTGACCAGGTTATACGGGAGCTATGGCCAAATGCTAACCGATTTTGCCCAATTTCAATACCAAAATTTTCTCATAAATAAAGAATGTTTTTGCTAAGTTTCAGTTAGCTAACTCTTTTCGTTTAGACGTTATCGTGATTTCAACAGACAGACAGACAGACAGACGGACAGACAGACGGACATAGCTCAATCGTCTTAGAATTTCATAAGGATTCAGAATATATATCGTTTTTGATTTTTGAACCAATATTAAGGAAATTACAAACGGAATGACAATCTCAATATACCCCCCATTCTTTTTGATGGTGGGTATAAATATAACGTATTTTTAATTAAGATTAGTTGAGTGGTTCTTATCATATGAAAGGTAATTAGTATGCTTTTTTCTGACTTTTTTTGGAACAAGACCATTTTTACACTATCACAGTGAAATTTAGTGAAAATGCTGTTAATTGCTGCAATCGTAGAAAAATTACCTTTGCTACGGTACTACAATCTTAGTTGTGGACAAAACGCTTGAAAAAATATGGCCTGCTAAAATCTGAAATTTAATTGGTTCTAATCATATGATTTAGAGTGTATTATAAATTATCCCTTCAGTTTCATAAAACAAATAAATAAGACAATAAAATTCAAAAAAGATGGTGTCGATATCTTATATAAATAAAATATTTCGGTCATACTTTGATTATATGCTTTCTAAATTGTATCTAAATTGTAATGTAAAAATGGGCCCGCTTTGCCCTTATCCGATTGATCTTAAAGTTTCAAACCTTTGCCTCATACAAATAATTTATATTTTTGTCAATGTCTATTTAAAAGCTAATCTTTTTTTGTAGATGTCAGTGTGGCTTCTTGGGTACTCTTCATGTTAAGGAGGAATATCGGGGCCAAGGATTAGCAACGCTACTGATTGAATCGTATTCCCGAAAGATTATTGAAATCGGTGAAGATATTCGTACAATGATCAACGACAAAAATTCAGTGTCATATCGACTTTTTAGTAAATTGGGTTTCAAAGAACAGGAGGATGTGATTATTATGTATAATTTGTAAGAAATTTAAATTAATAACATTCAAATTTTACTCTAAATTTATTTGTATAAGAATTTATTTTAGTATATGTGCTAAAAATTTTGCTTTGCTTGTGTGAAAACGATATTAAAGTTTTACGATAAAAATTAACAAATTTTTATAATGACTTGAGAGCCATCTATATGTCAATTGTAGTATAACATTAACATATGGTTTAAAGATTGGCTAAGTCTACAAGTATTAGAGATGCCACAACTACATTTTAGAGCTAAAACTGCCACACTTTAGAAATATATAATGGTACTTAATGTGACCAAAAGGTTTACACATAAAACTGCTCGATTAAAACGGTGGACTCATGTAACGCCAAAAATTATATTGGTTCTACAGCGTAGTCAATGTAATTGCTAGTATTGATAAATGAGAGAGGGGATTAAAAAAGATTTTTCCTATTTTAAAATAGGTTTATTCTTTTATATTTTCTAAATAAGACCCAATTACGGAAATGGCTTAAATAAAAAATTGCTGATTTCACTCCATAAAATAAGAAAATATGGCTTATTTTATTTAGAATATTCATAGTCGGTTCCTCCCTAATAAATTAATCAATATTGGCTTCCAGTGCGTAACAAAGCCATAAAAAATGTCCCCGCCTCCGTTAATTTTAGTACATTCCAATAAAGCTATCAGCCCTATACACCAAGTGGGGCAGGATACATTTGATATTATTGTGATACTTTCGGCTGCCCATCACACAAAATACGAAGATTTTAAGAATATTCTCAATTTTCCTATAAAATAGTAAAGATCCAACTTTGCCAAAACACTTTCACCAAAAGTTTGGCATTGTGGTAGCTCGCATGCTTGCCAGATTTTCCATAAAGTGGAGTCTCAATTGCTGCGTATGTCACCGAATTGATAATTCACGATCATTATCAATACTGGAACTCGACCCTATGTACAAAATTTAGTCTTAGAATCAATAAAAAACGCTAGTTAATATGTCTACAGCGTGGTCAATATAGTCACAATATTGATTGTCTAAAGAAGAGATAAAAGGCGATTCATTGTGGCAGTATGGGTCCAGTACTTTTCCTATTTCAAAATTAGATAGATTTATCTCTGTGTAACTGAATTACAAATTCAATATATACTCTCAAATTTCTTATCAAGGCAGAATGCTTAGAATTTACTAGCGTAATATAAAGAACCTTCGATCTATTTATAATTACAAAGGTTTGTACCGACAAGAAATGCGCGGAAGGAAGTCGGCTGAGGCTGCTTTGGAGTGTTGAAGATTAACTTGCGTTATGTTATAATTCTCGGTTATAGGCACGATTTCGATATTTAAGTCCTCCGGATACTTAACATTAAAATCTGAGTTCAGAAGAGCTTCATTAATTTCCTAGTCCACTTGCATGACCATATCCTCATCCACAGATTCAAGTGAGTCAAATATCACCTTGGATCAGTAGATGCACCAGAAGTTATATTAGACGCATCCGGATCTATTATTATTCCGCCCCACGTAAGACATGTAGGATAATTATTACAAAACCGTAGGAAGTTCTCCAGCGCATCTCCCAGCTTTTGCATAAATAAGCTTCTACCAGAAGTTATGTGCTTGGAGGCACGTGCAGAAAAAACCCGAAGACTGGTTCACAGTCCTTTTTCTACTTGGTAAAGAAATCAGCAGAGAGCAAGAATTTTTTGCAGTTCTTGAATACCCGTGGGAACTTCAGAAATAAAGCCCAAATGAACGTAAGCAGTTCCATTTTATGCAGATTTAACAGGGGTTTTTTATAAGAAACCGGGTGTTTGGCCAATACGGCTTAAGAAATAGTTACTTAGAGCAAAGTCCTCCCATTGTTTTCCTACCTTTTGCCGGTAGAATTTTTTTGGAGGTCCTGAACATGGCAGACTGTCCATGTAAAGCACGAGCGCCACTAACTTGCAGGATGTAGCAGCACATTTCCACCTAGACCGAGAGATTTGCATAGTGGGAGTAGTTTTTCAGGAGATTAAGAAGCCAAAATCACTAAAGAAGTTGGGTGATTACAAAGAAGTAGGGTGATTACAAAGCCTCCGACCGGATTCATGGAATGTGAATTTGCGCTAGACATTATGATGATTGGTTGATGTCGGGGATGTTGGATACCAAACAACGGTTCTGATTGGTCTTAACTTGGTAAGCCTAGACTTATCTCCATCTCAACTTTAGACACTGATCTCCTTGTGGCATCACCCGTAATGTAGTGAGCTAACATGTGCCGCAAGTTCTCCCATAAGAACTATTAATATAAGTTAGTACGTCGGGCTAGTAATCCACACATGAAATAAAAAAGCGCATGGACTTTTAAAATATGCTCGTCCTTTGGCCTTAATAGGTTGTAAATATAGGCCACTTAACTAACTTACTAACTATGATAATGATTGGTGCCATATCACTAAAGAAACTGCTGCCAATCTGGGAAACAGATGCAAACCACGGAGCCAGCAAATATGCGAAACAGATGCTTGGACCTATGTAACTGAGCTAGCAGCTGGAATCGAAGCACTATGGATCAACACACATGGTTTGGTGCATAATATAGTATGTCCCAACTAGAACGAATTTTTAAATTTGGCGCGATTCGAAGTGTCATTGTTTAACATTGGAACAATTGTTATTGTTTGCTAGTAGAAGGTACGAGGTTAGAAAAAATTGAGCGCTACACGAATGAACAACGCATTCTCATTGTGAAATTGTTTTACCAAAATGGTGAAAGTTTTGCGGCTACAGTTCGCAAATTGCGATCAATTTGGGGTCACAATAATGCTCCAAAATAGTCAACTTTAAAGAGATTAATGGATAAATTTGCCAAAACTGGGTCTGTTAGTGATGTAAAGACAACAACGCGCCTTCGACCCGGTCGATCGGCCGAAAATATCGCAGCTGTATGTGATGATGTCGCTCAAACTCCATCCACCTCAATTCGACACAGAGCTCGGCAAATTGGTGTCTTCAAATCCACTATGCAGTGAATTTTGACGAAAGATTTGCATCTTCATGCATATAAAGTTCAATTGACTCAGGAGTTGAAGCCAGATGACCATGGACAGCGAAGGGAGTTCGTTAATTGGGTATTGAAGAGACAACATGAAAATGCTGATTTTGCCGATAAAATCATCTTCAGTGAAGATGATTTGACGAAGCCATCTTTATGGCTTCGTCAAATCAGAATCAAGCCTTAAAAGAGGAAATTGGACGCTACATTAATGAAATACCGCAGCATTTAGGCAAAAAGGTCATTGGAAATTTCATAAAAAGATCGCCTGTGTGCCAGCAAAGTCGCGGCGGCCATCTGCACGATATCTTGTGTCATACATAACCTCATTCTGTCTACTTTAAGATATAATAAAGTTTCACGATTTTTTTTAATTCTTCTTCTTCTTCTGTTATCCTTGACTCCCAGTGGAGCATAAATCCTCAACCATCCTTCTATATCGAACTCTATTGCGAGATGTTAGGCATACATTATTCCATGAATAGTTTGCTGCTTGTAACTCCGCTTCAATTGACCTTCTCCACGTTCTAGCAGGTGCACCAACACGACGGCCGCTTTCTTGTGGATTCCAACGAAGCGCTTGTCGAGTAATGTTGGTATTTGGCCTTCGAAGTGTGTGGCCTATCCACCGCCATTTCCGTTGACATACCTCTATAGAAGAAGGGATTTGGTTTGTAGCGTTTAGTAGATCTTCATTTCTTATGCGATTTGGCCACCATATATTAAGGATTTGCCGCAAGCATTTGTTTGCAAAGGTTTGTAGGCGCTTATCGATGGCATTTGTGCGTTTCCAAGTTTCACAAGATGGACTTGACATTCGAGTTACATATATATTCGTAACTTAGTTGTTGTTGATATTTGCCGTAGAATACCGAATGCTGATTTAGCCTTATTTATACGTGATTCAATATCCTCGTCGGCGCCACCTTTTGTAGATACCAAACTACCAAGATAATTAAAGGTACCTACACATCCAATAACCTCGTTATCCACATTGATGTTTGGCGACGGGCTTGCGCCATAGCCTCCAGGCATAATCTTTGTCTTGGAGATATTGATTTCCAGCCCAGCTGCCCGAGATTCAACAGTAATAGCGCTAGTGTTTTCTTGAAGGTGACCTAGGCTTTGGCTTAGAAGGCATACGTCATCGGCGTATTCCAAGTCCTCAAGTTGTTTAAAGGGTGTCCATTGGATACCACGTCTACCATTCAGTGCCGTATATTGTCGATGACAAGGATAAAAAGTATGGGTGATAAGATACATCCTTATCTTACTCCAGTAGTAACTTCGAACGGATTTGACAATTTACCTTTATGTAAAACCCGGCATTTAAAGTCCTCGTACATTGCCCGAATTAAGTTCAGAATTTTCGTTGGCATGTTACGGTTTTCTAAAATTCTCCATAGATAGCTCCTGTTGACACTGTCGAAGGCCTTCGTTAAATCGATAAACGCTAGGTAAATGGGCGTGCGGAATTCAGTACTATTCTTACTGTGTTGATTAAATCAACACAAGATCTATTCTCTCGGAACCCAAACTGATTTTCGCGTAGTGTTTTAGAAACGGTTCATTGTACTAAGCTCCTCAACATCCACGTTTGAATTTAAAATTGTATTTTATTATGATGATTACGATGTTCAACCAGGTCCCATGTTGCTTGGGTGAGCCAGACTTTCCTTTTATGGTCTTTAAAACCTAACTTTTGCTGACCAACCTCATTGTATGTCTGAGTGATACACCTTGCAATTTCGTTTACACTAGCGTTGTTGTTGTTTACAACATCTGGAAGCCGATTCCTTATAGCTGTAATAAAGGCATTTCGATGTCGCTCTGATTCCAGTTTTCCAACATCAATTTTCCGATCGGCTTTTGCCGTTTCAGACCTCAGAGCCGCTACTTTCAGTCGAACTTGAGATATAACTAAGTGGTGGTCGCTGTTTATATCTGCTACGCGCCTCGAGCGTACATCAAGTATAGATGATCGCCACTTTGAGTTGATCAAAATGTGATCAATTTGATTCTTGGTGACACTTGACAGGAAAAATTGGTGAGGAAAAATTGTGCTACCTACAACCAGTTTCCTTTCACAGCATAGTTCGATTAATCTTTCTCCGTTGTCGTTTCTTACTCCGACACCGTGCTTACCAATGTAGTGTTCTAAACCGGTGTTGTTTGAGCCAACTTTGGCGTTAAAGTCGCCCATTATCATGGTAATGTCACAATTATGTACATTACTGTTCATCCAACTGCTTAATACATCGAAAAATTCGTCTTTGTCGTTTTCAGATTGTATTTTTTTAATATCAGTGTTTTATTTAAAACTAGTGTATCCTGCGGTCGACACAATCGACCGCCACCTAATTTATTGTGAATACAAATTCCACGTGAAATTTCGTTTTTGTTTTTAATTTTCATATATATATTGTTAAACCTATCAAAAATTATGGAATAAACTTTTGAACAGAATTTTTATTCACAATAGGGGCTACTATAAATATGTCTACGCAAAGTAAAATTTATTCTTGTAAAGTATAAAGAGTGCTCTAAATAAAATTTGTAGTTGGATTTTCTTAAATAAAAATCAAACCTTTTAATATAAAAACTCTACAAAATACGCAAATATAATGACATATTATACAAAATCATTTAGCATTAAAATGTTTACTTAGTACTCGGGTTTTGCAAAATTACCGACTTTTTTCGGAAACCCTCCCATTAAAGATTTTACAGTTGCTTCTGATACCTTTTTGGAGCATGTGTTCCACCTGCGCTTAAAATCGGACATGTTCTTGGAAATCTTTCCTGTGTTCTTCAATTCCTTTTTTACCAGAGCCCAATACCTTTCCACAGGCCGAAAATCTGGACAGTTAGATGGATTTGCCTCTCGTGGTACAAAAATGACATTATTCTTTGAGTACCACTCAAATGCCTTTTTTCCATAATGGCATGATGGCAAATCGGGCCAAAAAAATTTAGTCACTCTGTGTTCTCTTAAAAAGGGTAACAACCGTTTTTGTAGGCACTCCTTTATATAAATTTATGTGTTTATTGTGCCAGATGCCACAAATACTTTACTTCTTTTGCCACAACTGCAAATAGCTTGCCAAACGAGAAACTTCTTAGGGAATTTTGTTTGTTTTTTTTGTGCGAAACTCTTGCCGAACATTGCCCCGTTTATCAGCAACATAAAAATCTTGACCAGGTAGTTGAGAAAAGTCTGCCAGTACGTATGTTTCATCATCCATCACACAACAGGTGTATTTTTTTATAAAATCAGACTTCAATTTTTTCGCTCGTTTTTTTGCTTCTAAGTTCTTTATAGCATTGCGATCTGGAACCTTTTGGACTTTGTATGTCTTCAGTCCAGCATAAGCTTTGGCTCTATGTGCAAAACTCGTAGAACATTTTACCGTACGAGCTGCTTTTCTTAAAGAAGTGTTAGGCGCTCTTCGAAAGAGTCGCTCGACTTCTTTTGCCTTACCAATATCTGTAGGACCTTTTTTCCTCCCTGATCCAGGTTTTCTTTCAATGCTCAGGTTTTCCTTATACCGTCTTATGGCATTAGAAACCGTTCGCGGGTCAACTTTCAAATTTTTAGCTATTTTTTTTAAAAGTCCATGACGGATTTTTTGAAAAGTTTTAATTATATTTTCACGAACTTTTTTTTCGCAGTCCATTTTGATTGAAATAACTATTGAAAATTAATAATTTCTAAAATAATAGTATCTGACATATTTATAGAAACTAACTTGATCAAAAAATAAATTATTTCTTGCACTATGGATAAATTTTGTCTAAAATAGTAAATGCATATTTTTTTTAGAACACTCTTTAATTGTACTATTTAAATATGTATTTTGAATTCAAAGAAATTTTTTACGTATCCATTTATTCATGTGATTAAGAAGCATTATTGAAAATTTTATATTTTAGTTATTTTCTTAATTTTTGATTTGAGAAATAATAAAATTAGTAAGAAAAGTTTAATTTAAGGAAAAAAAAGTTCTTTGTAGAAAATATTATGCCACCGTGTGATAGAATTTCGGATTGTGTTGGCTTTCTACTATGGGATTGTTCACAAGTTATGTAGCCAGTCATGGAAACACGGCGAGGTATCATGTTCAAAGGATATCTATAATATTTATACGCAAGCACCCATTTTTAAAAACATCAAATTAACTCGAATTTTATTTATTTAATTTAACTAAAAGATATGTATATATATATTACATACCAATTTTATTTAAGACTACCACCAAAATATTATTATTTATTTAAATTTTAACACAATATTACAACGATGGGCAAATGCGGCTCTTTGTTGCGAAAACTGCGACTCATTGAAAATTTTATTCTTTTGATTTTTTTCACTAAATTCTAGTCTTAAGGCTGGAGTTTTTTGATAAAACTGCATGCATTCAGCTTACTTTTAAAATTGTTTTTAAAATTGTTTTTAAAACATCTTGATTAAATAAGGCTTGTCAAGAACAATGAATATAATAACTCATCCACTCAATTTAAAATTGTAAGAAACTTATATCTCATTAAAATCAGAGCTTTAAGGCAAAAATGACTCTTGCCTACCTTTAGTATAGCAATGTTTTGATACTGCTTGGACTAAACGGAGAAATTGACCACACTGATTTCTATGTGACTCCGTAAAACTGAGCGTCGAATTGGTCAAATCGACAAAACCATTATTAAAAATTGTGTATCTCTCGGAGTGTTTACTGATTCAGGATATTCCATAATTAACCATGTTTGCGTCTTCAGAAGTGAATGAGAAGAAACAAGTAAGAAAGCGCTATAGTCGGTCAAGCCCGACCATACGATACCCTTCACAACTAAGGTCAAAGGTGTTATTTTTCCTGTATAAAGACATATATTTGCTAAATTTTGCCATCATACAAACATTTTCTCAAACCTGTTTCCGTCGTTTGGACTTATATGAGAGCTAGGGTCAAATGTGGACCGATTATCTCGAAATTTAGCAAATTGATTACAGTTATTACAAAAATTATGTATGCAAAAAATATACTCAAAATTTTTATTATCTTTAGATTTACGAGCGTTTTAGTGATTTTTTGTTTCACTTAGTGCGTTTTTATACCCACCATCAAAAAGAATGGAGGGTATATTGAGATTGTCATTCCGTTTGTAATTTCCTTAATATTGGTTCAAAAATCAAAAACGATATATATTCTGAATCCTTATGAAATTCTAAGACGATTGAGCTATGTCCGTCTGTCTGTCCGTCTGTCTGTCCGTCTGTCTGTCCGTCTGTCCGTCTGTCTGTCCGTCTGTCTGTCCGTCTGTCTGTCTGTCTGTTGAAATCACGATAACGTCTAAACGAAAAGAGCTACCTAACTGAAACTTAGCAAAAACATTCTTTATCTATGAGAAAATTTTGGTATTGAAATTGGGCAAAATCGGTTAGCATTTGGCCATAGCTCCCGTATAACCTCGTCTAGGCTAATCGCTTATTTGCTAATAAATGACAAATTATGACAGTTATGATGACAAAATTTGGTATCTAGAAGTTTTAGATAAGCACTAGGCAGCATATAAAATTTCATCGAAATCGGTTCACATTTAGCCATAGCTCCCATACAAAAAACTTACGAAAACAGGCTAAATTTCACCCAAAATACACTTAAATGCCAATAAATCTAAAAGTATAACAGATATAACCACTAAATTTGGCACAAGAAAGTCTTATATCAATGCCAGCCAGTGTGCAAAATTTTGTCACAATCGGTCACTATTTGACCTAGCTCCCATATAAAAAACTTACGAAAACACAAAAATTCAAAAAGAAAAGGGGATTTATGTCCGTCTGTCCGTCAGATAAAATCGTGATAGCTCCTTAAATATAAGAGCTAGTAAGACTAAATTAAGCACAAGAAAGTCTTATGTCAATGCCAGCCAGTGTTCAAAATTTCGTCACAATCGGTCACCATTTGACCATAGCTCCCATATAAAAAACTTATGGAAACACAAAAATACATAAAGAAAAGGTTGTTTATGTCCGTCTGTCCGTCAGATAAAAGCACGATAGCGCCTTAACGAAAAGAGCTAGAGGGACAAAATTTTACAAAAGTATTTTGGATATCTTGAAAAAGATGTGTGTTGAAAATGGACAAAATCGGTTCAAATTTAGTTAGAGCTCCCATATAACCCCGCCCCGGGAAACACATTAATGCTGATAAATTGAATACAATTGTAATAGCTATGACGATTAAATTTAAAATAGGGAAGTTTTATGCAATTTTTGAGCAGTTTATCAAATTTTATAGGAATCAGTCCATATTTGACTTTAGCTTTCATGTGAAAAACACTCACGGAAACCAAAAATTTTAGCAAAGGCCAGTTAAAAGCTATTAAATTAGAAACTATGATAGCTATGGTCACTAAATTTTGCAAGAATAAGCTCTCTATATATACCAGCCAGTGTGTAAAATTTTGTTATAATCGGTCAACATTTGGCTATAATTCTTATATATAACATCCCCTTTTTATATCTACAATCAAAAAGATTTGGAGGTACATTCATTATATTAAGATTGCACCTATGAAATAATATAGGCATCAATCAATGTTCAGCCCAGACTTTATATATGATGAATGCATTAGGAACTCATAACGAAATATATGGACCTGTCGTATTACTATTAACGTGTTTAGCCTAACTACATATTAATCACAACGAAAAGTATTTAACAATTTATTAATGTAAAACTATACCTGGTTATGAGACCGAATTTTGATCAAAGTAAATACTGGGGAAACCACTAAAATATTTTTGAATGTTGAACTATAAAGCTACGGAAACCTAATTTAGTCCAAAGGTTTTACCAACAATACCAAATAGCTTAGCGATTTTTCCAGTTTTGGTGCAGATTTTGAATTAGCTGCACCCTTGTAGATATATGAGATATGTTTCTAAATTTAACACAACTTGATGGTGGGTATATAAGATTCGGCACAGCCGAATATAATACTCTTACTTGTTAAATAAAAGTTTGTATTGGAGCTATGGTCAAATGTGGACCGATTTTAACGAAATTTGGTACAATGATTTTAGTTTACGTAAGCAGTATTTGTTCTAAATTTCATGAAAAAATATTGATATTTGTGGCCAATATATCAATTCCGGGAAGTGGGACCTATGGGAGGTACCACAAATAATGGACCGATTTTGACCAATTTCAATAGCCATGGTCCCATTATCAAAAAAATGATCTGGGCCAAATTTCATCAAATTATCTTTAGAATTGCGACCTGTAGTTTGATTACAAGGTTTACATGGGGGTCCAGCCAGCCGTCCAGCCAGCCAGACGGACGGACGGACGGACGGACATCGCTAAATCGACTCAGAAAGTGATTCTAAGCCTATTGGTATACTAAAAGGTGGGTCTAAGACAACTATTTCTATGCGTTACATACATCAGCACAAACTTATAATACCCTTTCCACCTATGGTGGTGAAGGGTATAAAAAGTGTTAAACTTAGTAGCTCTTATCAAAACAACTTGCGGTATCGATGTCAAAACATCGTTCTGTGAAGTCATGAACAGGTAAACTTGTAAGCGTTGCTAACTCCTATCACAATGATGGGGGGAAATCAAGGTCTTATTGAACTTTTTAACAATGATCTTAATATTTCAAATTTTTTATCATTTTACTGCATAAATATCCGCTAGAATCACAGAACAAAGAACTTGGAACTGTAGAAGCTTACACTATCCTATCGGAATGTAATAACGGAATTAAAACCGTTTGGAATGCATGATTTGCCTTTTAATGTTCCTTACTGATATTATAGCATTTTCTAAACAATACATTTGACTTTGCAAAAAATAAACCTTAATCAGTTTTCAATTTGCATTTGATTCAGACCGATCATTAACTCCCTTTTCTTGATTATAATTTGTAATTATTATAAACATTCCTTCAAAAGGCTCTTTTTTAGTCGGTAACATCCTTTTTGGGCATTAGTCTTTATTGACCTCATGCGTACCCACCCCTGCAATATTATTTAATTTTAAACAAAATATTCATCACTCGAAGTAATAAATTCTATCCCAATAAATCAACCCAAAAAAAAATCATTAAACCAAATTCTAAAAATAAAAAACAGACAAACAAAATTCCATGAAAATGCATCTTGAAATAATTAAAAATTTAAAAGGTTTACATTTTTTTTTGTCATATCTTCCAAAATATTAATTTTGTCTTTCACTCCCTCACCACAAATAATAAAAACAATACCAATAATTGTTGTTGCTATTTTTTTACAAAACAAAAACATTTATTTAATTGTAATTAAATACTCTTTATTTTTGTCTTTGTCTACCACTATCTCCCCACAAATATTCTCTCTAATTTGCATCACCCTCTCACCAAAAATAATAAAAACAAAAGAAAACATGTTTGCATACAATTTCTTTTGTTTGATACTTAATGATGAATTTCCTATGCATGTGACTTTTCTTTAATGTATTAGTAAGATTTTTAAATCCTGAACCGATTCTTTCAAACTGAACTGATTTTAATATAATATAGATTCGTCTGATCTACGGAAAAATACCTTTCAAATGGTATAACATTTTCTAGAATAGACTGTATAATTTAAGCGTAAAAGGGGATAATAAATGGGTGCTTGCGTATTAATATTATAGATCTAAAAATTTCGTTCTAGTTGGGACACCCTTTAGTTTCCTGTGAAGCCCTCTTAACTAATCTAAAAGATTATATAGCGATACACTTATAGACGATGAAAGCAAACAAATTAAAAGTGCTTAAATTAATTCTCACCTACAAGATATTTTCAATGACACAAAAAAATGTATAATATGTACTTTTAAAACATCCCATTGTGCAAAAGTAAATCCATAAAAAAACTTTGTTTATATCAAAAAGTGCGCTGAATTTTTTGTTGCGATTAAAAGTTTATAATTTGGAATAGATAACAAATTTCTGTGCATTTAATTTCCTGGACTTAAGTAGAGATGGGAGCGTGAAGTCATTATTTTTCTGGTGAATTGTGTATAAACCTAAATCGTCAATTTGGACTAAACGCAATTCGTGATTCTAAGGGGTTTTACATAAATTTTTCCAATATTTGTGGTAAATTTATTGTAAGTTTAATTTTTTTTAACAAAAGTGATCGTGAATCAGCAACACTGTCACGCGCACATCTTTACTAATACCTAATTAAATAGTAAAATGTAATCGAGTACTCTTTTTACAATATATGTATGATAATAAAAGTATATTTTTTACAAAGTCGAGTGCGATAAATATTTATTTTTTTAGTAGTTTTCCACAGATCTAATAGCTAATAACTACTTTTGCTATGACAAATTGGACAAGTTTAACAGATCTTAAAGATCTTAAATATTTACAAGATTTATATCGCAAACATATACCCAAGACCAATCACGGCTTTTACACACTCAACAATTTTATAAAATATTTTGAGTTAAAACCAAATGTGGATCATGTCAAAATTTATGTACTTGAAAATTGGAAAGAATCCGGTTTCTTTGTCATTGCGGTAAATTTCCTAAACTAATATAAATTAATTTACTTAACTTATAATTAGTTTCATAACTTTATATTGATTTCATAAAGGATCGTTATCAGTTAATTATTAACACGTTAATATTGAATGCAGACGAATTGGTGAATGCTTTAAAGTCGTGGGATTGGAGTAAGAAATATAAACTATTTGCTTTACCGGCCTCTTTATTTCCTGTTATTGAACGAACTTTTAAGGAGTTGAATATAGATTTTAGAATGCGGACATATAAAATCTATCAAAAAGCATCAAGTCTTGTAAACGATAAAGTTGTGGAGTAAGGGAATATTTCGTTGTTTATCAATTTCAAATTTAACTTTATATATTATAGGATACCTGATTCCTTGGAACTGCGTTCGTTATCTATTAAAGATGCAAAGACTATCAATGATCATTGGCATTCCCCTCAGGATGGTTCTTTGGAGCATATTCGATCACTAATTGAGTACAATATAAGTTTTGGACTATATACTAAGGACACAAATGAATTGGTAGCATGGTGTACAAGGTAAGTCCAATATTTTTACTTTATATGAAATATGGTTGCTTTATGACACTTGCTTTGTACTGTTCATAAAGAATTTAAATTTATAAAAAATTCATCTTTTCTACTGCGAAGACAATGTTAGATGTTGATATTTCACTGACGAGAAGCTTTTTACACTGAAAGAAAAAAATAATAAGAGAATAGCTATAAAGCTTCATAAAAATATAAGCACAACTACAGAGCAATTAAATCCCGATTTGTATACTTTTTGATACCCTTCACCACCATAGGTGGAAAGGGTATTATAAGTTTGTGCTGATGTATGTAACGCATAGAAATATTTGTCTTAGACCTTTTAGTATACCAATAGGTAGAATCACTTTCTGAGTCGATTTAGCGATGTCAGTCCGTCCGTCCGTCTGGCTGGACGGCTGGCTGGATGGACCCCATGTAAACCTTGTAATCAAACTACAGCTCGCAATTCTTAAGATAATTTAATGAAATTTAACACAGATCTTTTTCTTCTTAATGGGACCATGGCTATTGAAATTCGTCAAAATTCATTATTTATGGTACCTCCCATCAGTGTTTGAATTCCTACTTTAGCTACTATTTTTTTAATTACCGCTACGGCTACAGCTCCAACTTTTTGTAGCTGCTGCTACTTTTCAAAAAACAAAAGCTGCAAGTAGAAGTAGCGGTAGACGCTGTATTATTCCGGAGCACTTATATTTTTAAGCTACTGCTATTTTTCAAAAAACAAAAGCGGCAAGTAGAAGTAGCTCTTTGCTACTTCAACTAAAAATATTGTTAGGGGTAGAAAACAGCAAACATATTCTATTTATTTTTTGCTTCAATTTGAAGAGTAGCCAAAATCGAAAATATTTTTCCTGGCTACTTTCTGGCTTTTCTGCAGCTACTTCTTGGCTATTTTGCAGCTATTTTCTGTTTTTTTTTTTTTTAAATAATTTATGCTTGGAGCTACGCAACACAAATATTTTCTTCTGGCTACTTATCGACAATAATAACAACGAAGAAAGATTGTGTGTTATTTTACTTCGTTTTTTTTTCTCTTTTGTAATTTGTTTCACACACTCGACAAAAAAAAAAAAAAAAAAGAAACAAAAAACGACATAAAATATCATACGTTCTTTCTTTGTTCTTCTTATTGTCGGTGTGTAGCCAGAAGTAAATATTTGTATTGCACAGCTCCAAGAATAAGTCATTCATGTAAAGTAGCTGCAAAATAGCCAGAAAGTAGCCACAAAAATATTTTCGATTTTGGCTACTCTTCAAATTGAAGAAAAAATTAAATAGAATATTTTTACTGTTTTCTACCCCTACCAATATTTTTAGTTGAAGTAGCAAAGAGCTACTTCTACTTGCCACTTTTGTTTTTTGAAAAATAGTAGTAGCTTAAAAATATAAATACTTCGGAATAATACAGCGTCTTCTGCTACTTCTACTTGAAAATGTTGGAGCTGTAGCCGTATGCAATGATTTGCTATTTATATATGAATGTAGCAGTAGAAGTAGATGGGTATTAGCTACTGTTTTTCAACAATTTTGTATCTTAAAAAGGAGGCTTTTTTTCGTCGCTACAGCTACTTTTATAGTAGCCGTACAAACACTGCCTCCCATATGTCCCACTTCCCGGAATTAATATATTGGCCACAAATATCAATATTTTTTCATGAAATTTAAAAAAATTACTGCTTATGTAAACTTAAATCACTATACCAAATTTTGTTGAAATCGGTTCACATTTGACCATAGCTCCCATACAAACTCTTCTTTAAAAACGCGCTAAATAAGACAAAAATCACTAAAACGCTCATAAATCAAAAGATAATGAGAATTTTAAGTTTATTTCTTCGAGATAATCGGTACACATTTGACCCTAGCTGTCATATGAGTCCATAAATATATAAGTCTTGAGAAAATGTTTGTATGATGGCAAAATTTAGCAAATATTTGTCTTTATACAGGAAAAAGAACACCTTTGACCTTAACGGTGAAGGGTATCGCATGGTCGGGCTTGACCGACTATAGCACTTTCTTAATTGTTTATATTATACATTTATATTGTTGTACTAATTTAATAATTTA
Organism: Stomorhina lunata; assembly: GCA_933228675.1. Lineage (NCBI taxonomy): Eukaryota > Metazoa > Arthropoda > Insecta > Diptera > Rhiniidae > Stomorhina > Stomorhina lunata. The sequence goes on along the minus strand of OW121741.1, from coordinate 85,266,694 downwards.
TCAATATATTTAATTTCTAGATGTCAATGCGGCTTCTTGGGCACTCTTCACGTCAAGGATGAATATCGTGGACGAGGCCTAGCCAAGCTATTGATTGAAATATTTTCCCGAAAAATCATTGAACTCGGCGAAGATATTCGCACAATAATCAGGGATGAGAATTTGATTTCGCAGGCACTTTTTCACAAATTGGGCTTTGAGCCACAAGAGGATGCAGTTGTTGTATTCAATTTGTAATAAAGTATATATAAGAACGGTTAAAATGTATGAGATGGGGTTGCATCCTTTATTAGAATATAATACTCAAGATCTTTTATTCAAAAGTTTTCCAAAGTCTTTGCCTTTGATCACAATTTTTTTCCACAACTATGAAAAATTAAAAAAAAATGAACTTTGACCCCGGAAAAAGTGTTTAACTTTTATAACATTACGTTTTAACTCCGGCTCTGAACGGCAAATGCATTAGTTAGAGAAGTTTTACATAGCCTAATACTCATAACCCAGTGGCTAGCTAAGTTATGAGATGAACCGCCGCTTTTTTGATAATTTATTTTTTTCAAGTGAGTCTGGACGGGGATTGAACTTGGGACCTATGGTATGCTAGGCGGAGGACTAACCTGCTATCGGCGGTTCACAAATATTTATTATTAGTTTTATTCAAATTGATCTTATGTACAATTTAACAATCATATACTCAAATTATGATATAGAAATTACATTTTCGCGAAATTCTAAGATTTAAAATGCGGGTATGGCGAATTGGTTTAAGATATCCACACCATTTTTACGAGTTTTGCTCTCCTATTTGTTTGTTTTATTAAACTGAAACGATAATTTATAATTTGTTATTTTTGTAGAACAAAATTTAAAAAAAAATCAAGATTTTTAAAACTGACCTGAGAAAAAAAGTATAATTTTCTAATATAAAAAAAAAAAATCAAGTAAATTTGATATTTTGACAAAACTCGGCTATTTAGAACATACAGGCCACAGAATTGTAAATTATGTCATAACTCATAAAATTTCTTTATTCTAAAGTATTAATGAAGTTATTGACAATCAAGGTAAAAAATCAGATATTTCGCAAATTCAGGGCGGGTCCTAGCCATGCTACAAATTCACGTCATTTATTTTGCTGTTGTGTAGACGCAGTATTTTTAAAGCTTTCTATTACACCGATATTTTCACTTCCATTCTTATTTTTGCTCCAGTGATTACAGTCGTTGAAGTTAATAATTCTAATAGACAATAACAATTACGGAAATTTATGTTGCCGTGACTAAGGTTCGAACCCAGGCACAATTTGTTATGTGATGCTTAGTAGTCGACATACCAATAACAGTTAAATATGTCACAGTAGCCCCAACAGCTTTTTAGACCTGCTGCTTCCTGCTATGTCCCGATACACACATTAGATACTCTACTGTTTTCCTAACTCGTTGAAAACTTAACGGCAATCAAGGTGTGACGTTGAATTAAGAAAGACATAATACAGAGATTAAAAGCAGCTTCACTATCAAAGCATATTTGATCTCTTACATTAGTGAGGACATTACATCTCCGGTTAGAACTCCGGCCTGATAAAAACTAAAAGGATCAATTAGCCTTCGTCAGTATAAAAGTATTACATAAATACTTAAATGGCCTATATTAACAATCGGTTAAGGTCAAAGGCTGAACATATTTTAGAATTCCATGCACTTTGATCTTGTGCGCAAATTTTCCAATTTCGTAGGCCAAGTTTTGAAATATTTTCTTCTACTTGTTCTTTTCGTCCTCTTCTAACATAAGGGGCCGTTTTTATTCCAATTAAAGCTTTTTTATAGTAATTGTTTTTCCAGGAGTGGATTACTAGCCCGACGTCCTACCCATATTTTTATGCCCACCATCAAAAAGAATAGGGGGTATATTGAGATTGTCATTCCGTTTGTAATTTCCTTAATATTGGCACAAAAACCAAAAACGATATATATTCTGTATTCCTATGAAATTCTAAGACGATTGAGCGATGTCCGTCTGTCTGTCTGTCTGTTGAAATCACGATAACGCCTAAATGAAAGGAGCTAGTTTACTGAAACTTAGTTAAAATATTCTTCATCTCTGAGAAAATTTTGGTATTGAAATTTGGCAAAATCGATTCACATTTGACCATAGCTCCCGTATAACCTCGTCTAGGCTAATCGCTTATTATTTAATAAATGACAAATTATAGCAGCTAAAATTTGGTATATATTTGGTATATATTAGTTTTACATTAGCCCTAGGCAGCGTATAAAATTTCATCAAAATCGGTTCACATTCAGCCATAGCTCCCATACAAAAACTTACAAAAACAGCCTAAATTTCACCTAAAATACACTTAAATGCCAATAAATCTAAAAGTATAACAGATATGGACAAAATCGGTTCAAATTTAGTTAGAGCTCCCATATAACCCCGTCCCGGGAAACACATAAATGTTGATAAATTGAATACAATTGTAATAGCTATGACGATTAAATTTAAAGTAGGGAAGTTTTATGCAATTTTTGATCAGTTTATCAAATTTTATAGGAATCAGTCCATATTTGACTTTATCTTTCATATAAAAAACACTCACGGAAACCAAAAATTTAAGCAAAGGTAAGTTAAAAGCTATTAAATTAGAAACCATGATAGCTATGGCCACTAAATTTTGCAAGAATAAGTTCTATATATATACCAGCCAGTGTGTTAAATTTTGTTACAATCGGTCAACATTTGGCTATAATTCTTATATCGGGTGTTTTTTATTGAGGTATAGAACTTTAAGTTGGCATCACTTTTTTAACTGGCGGCCATTTTGTCAGCTGTCAAGTGATTAATATTTAATTTGGTTTGCCATTATATCATGAACAGGTTGACAAAAGAACAACGCTTGCAAATCGTGCAAATTTATTTCGAAAATAATGGTTCAGTTCGCGAAGTTTACCGCAAGCTCCATCCATTTTATGGTAGACATAATCGTCCATCAGAGCAGTTAATTCGGTTAACCAAGGATCGTTTTCGCACTACGTTTACTCTATGTGATAATACGCATCCGCAGCGACGTCGAACAGTGCGCACCGAAGAAACAATTGCCGCTGTAGAGCAAAGTGTTGAAGAGGACCCGAATGAATCGATTCGCCACCGTGCACAGCAATTGGAGCTTTGTCCATCAACTTTATGGAAGATTTTGCGCAAAGATCTTGGCTTGCGACCTTACAAGATCCAGCTTGTGCAAGAATTAAAGCCGCGAGACCATGCAATGCGTAGTGATTTTGGTGTATGGGCAGAAAATGAGATTGATCTCGATGCTGATTTTCATCGCAAAATTTTGTTCAGTGATGAGGCTCATTTTTGGTTGAATGGCTACGTCAACAAGCAAAATTGCCGCATTTGGAGTGAAGAGAATCCACATGAGACCCTTGAGACGCCATTACATCCACAAAAACTGACTGTTTGGTGTGCTCTATGAGCTGGTGGAGTCATTGGGCCATACTTCTCCGAAATAATGCTGGAGAGTCAGTTACCATAAATGGAGACCGGTATAGAGCCATGATAACCGACTATTTTGTTCCCCAATTGGATGGCATGAATGTGGATGAGTTGTGGTTCCAACAAGACGGCGCTACATGCCACACAGCGCACGTCACAATTGATTTATTGAAGGAAACATTCGATGAGCGCATAATTTCGCGGAATGGACCTGTCAATTGGCCACCAAGATCGTGCGATTTGACACCACTGGATTATTTTCTTTGGGGATATGTGAAGTCGCTCGTCTACGCCAACAAACCAGAAACGTTAGGGGACTTGGAAGTTAACATTCGTGGCGTTATTGCCAACATACGGCCCCATATGCTCGAAAAAGTAGTTGAAAATTGGACCTGTAGAATTGGCTTTATTCGAGGCAGCCGCGGCGGCCACATGCCCGAAATCATATTTAAACATTAATGGCATAAAATTATCCTTCCAATAAAGCCAAATTGATGGACATTAAAACGATTTTCTTGTGTTTTATTTCAATTCGAAGTTCTATACCTCTAAAAAAAACACCCATTATATATAACATCACCTTTTTATATCTACAATAAAAAAGATTTGGAGGTACATTAATTATATTAAGATTGCACCTAAGAAATTAGATAGGCATCAATCAATGTTTAGCCCAGACTTTATATATGATCAATGCATTAGGAACTCCTAACGAAACATATGGACCTGCCGTATTACTATTAACGTGTTTAGCCTAACTACATATTAACGAAAAGTATTTAACAACTTATTAATGTATAACTATACCCGGTTATGAGACCGAATTTTGATCAAAGTAAATACTGGGGAAACCACTAAAATATTTTAAAATGTTGAACTATAAAGCTACGCCAACCGAATTTAGTCCAAAGGTTTTACCAACAATACCAATTAGCTTAGGGATTTTTTCAGTTTTGGTCCAGATTTTGAATTAGCTGAGATATGTTTCTAAATTTAACACAACTTGATGGTGGGTAAATAAGATTCGGCAGAGCCGAATATAACAATCTTACTTGTTATCGTTCTTATGGGGAACTCTCGGCATATGTTAACTCGCTACACTAACGGGTGTTAAAGTAGTTCCTCGGGTGATACCACGAGGAGGTCAGTGTCCACAGTTGAGATGAAGGATAACCAACATGAGTCTGGGATTAATATGTTAAGACCTACATCCCCACATCAGCTAATATAGAAGTATAGATATCAATATACTGTACTAGAAGTCCCGCGTAGACACAGCTCTTTAACTGGAATTAATATATGATGATTCCTGCCTGACAGTAGTACTGTCAGAAAGTAGTCAGTGGTGCCTGGTATGCAAATGTAACAATTGTTCGACCGTTTCTTTAGCTTAGCTAAAGCTTTCTTTGCTTAACAATCGCAGGTGCTAGTTATGTCCAGAGATACTAAATTTAAATTATCTTTCAATTTAGTTAACATTTGTAAGCTTCAGTTTAGAGCTTCTGCATAATAGCTGGTATAGTTGGTAACGCAATATTAAATTCTAACAAGAGCCATCTATGCGTCAACTTTTTTTTGTATTGGACCAACACTCAGAGGATGACCCCTACATATGCATTGTGATGGAACTAGGAAAAAAGGTTGTGGGAAGGAGGATAGAGGGAGTAGTGTTTGTGGATATTCGATTTGAACCTTTGGATATCATAATTAGAGGGGAAGACTGATGCAGGAAGTTTATTATACATTCGTGCTGTACGGCTAAAAAACGAGTTTTCTCTATAGTGCGTCGTGCGATACACTGGAAAATCGACTACAAATTGATGAGCCCTTGATAAATTGCGTGTGCTACGAAGAAATGTACGGGTTTCTGGAACGAGATCCCTAATTTTGTTTGAGCACATGTCATTGTAGTAGCGATAGAATAGTGAAACGCAACCCACATTACGACGATACTCCAATGAGGCAATAGAATTTTCTATCCTACTGTCACCGATAAGCACCTTCGCCCTCTCTTGTACACGGTCGAGAAGCTCCAAAATAGACTTTGAAGCACCGGTTCATACATGAGAGTTGTATTCCATTTTCGGTCAGATATAAGTGCTATAAATATTAAGGAGATCAGTTGGAGTGAAGTATGTCTTACACCGCTTAAGAAAGCAGAGACACTTGAAGGCTTACACTGGATTTTCATGCCTAGAACATGAAGAGTTTCTGATTCTTCAATATTTATACCACCCATAATAACAGATGATGCAACATTGTTCATAACACAATGTTGCATCATTAGAACGACCCCAATTGGATATTGTAGAAAGGTCAGAATTTAGCGTATCATTCATGGTTTGCCTCTTGGAATTGATATCCAACATGCTTGGCCTATAGTTGAATGAATACGAATTTCAGATGTTGCTTACATCTGCAAAAGAGTAGATAGGATTGGAAGTTTGACATAGAAGTGCTCCATGCCACAGTTTATCAAATGCCTTAGAAATATCAAGAGCTATAACTTTACTTTCGCCAAAACGGTGGATAGAACGGCACCATTTTTCCGATAAAAAAGCTAATACATCACCCGTAGAGCGGCCCCTACGAAATCCATATTGCCGGTCGTTTTGTAGGTTATTAGACTCCAAATATTTAACTAGATGATAGTTTACCATACTTTCCATCACTTTGGAAAGCGCGGAACAAATTGCTATTGGGCGGTAATTTTCGGGGTTGCTAGCCTCACCTTTTTTGGGGACTGGCGTTACATTAGCAACCTTCTAACATATAGGAAACTTACCGACTTGGTATAAGGTGCTAAAAAGGTTGGCTAATGGACGAGCTAACGTCGAAGAGCACTGTTACAAGACCAGTGCTGGTATGCCATCCGGCCCAGGGGACTTATTTATGTTAAGATCCGCTAAAACCCTTTTAACAGCACGTGATCGAAAGAATATGCTAGGCATATTTACTGATACTCTTTCGATCACGGGCAGTGATACATTCACAAACATTAGCAATTAGTTTCTATTTGAGGTACACGAAATAATAGACCAATGTATTTCCCTTATTTATTCTATTACGAAAAAGAAAAATCGCCTCAGGAAGTGAATCAGTTTAATGTGAGTCTCATACAAAAAAAAAAAAATAGTTGTGAGTTACAAATAACAAAAAATGTTCAAAGTAGACAAACTGACTCACACCTTAACTCATGTTAAATATTAAACGATTTTTAATTAATTAATGTTGACATAAAATATAAATCTCAAGTATTTCCGAAATCTATAGAAATTCTAAAACAAAAGACTTTTATTATTTTACATGCGTTTGATGCGTTTAAACTCTAACAATGAACTCAAGTGTTTGATTTCGTTTAATTTTTTTCAAAGGGCGTTTGTACTGAATATTGCGTATATAATTCAAATTTGTAGTATTAAAATTTTTTTATATTAACGCATTTTTAATTTTTGAAGATTAAAAAGCTTTTTAATTTCAATAACGGGTACCATTATTTAATTTAATTTTTATAAAAAAGATGTGATTGCAGAGAAGAACACATAAACCAACAAACGAACGAACTAACAAACAATTAAGTAGCTGACTACGAGGCGACGATTGCAGCCAACGACTTTTGTAGTCCGTGTTCGTGTAGCCTGCTGTTGTCTATGTGTATAATGCATAAGACGGACCACTTCCTCTATTATTATTTCATTCAAGTCCATACCAATACCTGAAATATATTAAGAACTATTATTTATAATAAATAAAGAATAAGTTATAATAAAACAAAAGCCAACAGATAGAAAAATTAAAACAATGAAATCAAAATGTATACAATAGAAACAGCTGCTTATGAGTGATGCCAATATCGCATTTATAAGATGGGCAAAATAACGATTTATATTTTGCCAGAAGTAACATAAATCCATTTTAGTAATCAACCTCCGATATCAACGGTTTTCATACACCTGATAGTATATATAAATCAAAAATTTCTAATAGAAAGATTTAAGTGGAATCACTTATAGTTTGAGAGTTATGAGCTTTTTAAATTTTAAGAATTATAGGGCATAACTTTAGAAGCTTATATTCGATATAAACTTTTTTGGTATCAAAGAAAAGCTACTAAAAATACTTTTGAAATGATACATTTTTCCGATTTATAATGGATTAAGAGTCCATATCCTAAAAACTTATTTTTACAACCGACATTTTTTTATAAAAATACTCTTTAAACAGCATAGATCTAAGTATGCTCTTCTAAATAATACATAGATTTTATAGAGGACATACTGGGCTTTTATATAACCTAAACTACGTAGCTCTAGCACATGAAGCGTGTGAGTTATGACAGTTTAAAAATTAACTTCTTAAAAATGTACTTTTATTGAGGTAAAGTTATATAAATATAAACTTTTATATCATATATTTATCAGATATTATTATATACATTATATATATGAATATTTGATAAGTATATAATTAGTTTACTTCAATTTCCTTCATTCTTCTGTTATTCTTGACTCCCAGTAGATCATAGGACCTCAACCATTCTTTTATATCAAACTCTATTGCGAGATGTTAGGCATACATCATTCCATGAATAGTTTGCTGCTTGTAACTCCGCATCAATTGACCTTCTCCACGTTCTAGCAGGTGCGCCAACACGACGGCCGCTTCCTTGTGGATTCCAACGAAGCGCTTGTCGAGCAATGTTGGTATTTGGCCTTCGAAGTGTGTGGACTATCCACCGCCATTTCCGTTGACATACCTCTATAGAAGAAGGGATTTGGTTTGTAGCGTTTAGTAGATCTTCATTTCTTATGCGATTTGGCCACCGTATATTAAGGATTTGCCGCAAACATTTGTTTGCAAAGGTTTGTAGGAGCTTATCGATGACATTTGTGCGTTTCCAAGTCTCGCAGCCGTAATACAAGATGGACTTGACATTCGAGTTATAAATTCGTAACTTAGTTGTTGTTGATATTTGCCGAGATTTCCAAATAGCTCGGAGAATGCCGAATGCAGATTTTGCCTTATTAATACGCGATTCAATATCCTCGTCGGCGCCACCTTTTGTAGATGCCAAACTACCAAGATAATTAAAGGTACATGCACATCCAATAACCTCGTTATCCACATTGATGTGTGGCGGCGGGTTTGCGCTATAGCCTCCAGACATAATCTTCATAATTATTGTAAATAAAGTTGAGTGGTTTAAATCGCTTATTTATTTCAATATTCTATGGTGTTGACAGCACTAAATCTGTTATTGTCGCCAATAAAAATAGAAATTAGTTTAATCTTGGCTACAGCTACAACGGTGGTCGGTAATCGTGTAGCTGTGCCGACGCTAAAAAAATTATTCCCATTTCAATGCGTGTAACCTAATTTTGACAGGTTGTAGCCTGTAGCCGTGATCATGTTTCTAGCATATATCTAAGTTTTGCGACGTCGGCATCTACGATGCTCTCAATGTCTGTTTGATGGGATGTCCCAGTCTTTAGTACGGTATCTACGATTCCGCAAATATTAGCGACATTCACACTTACAACACTAAACCAACATCCATTACCAGTACCAAACATACTACAAGGAGGCACTGCAGGAGAGATTTTGTAAAGCCGAATCGTTTTTGTCCAGTTGTTGCTATACCCTTCACGACCATAGCACAGTAGGAAATTACGGCCAAAACCCCCAAAAATGTTTTTAATTTTTTTTGAGAAATTTTAGTGTCATATTAGAGCTGACATTTCAAAATATGTAATCCCAAATTTTTACCATACTGCATTGCCTACTAAGGCTGTAATAATTCCTCAAAGTTTGAATATTTGTTTATATGTTCGTAATAAAATTATTTGTATATTTGAACGCATATATAAAATTCGCTTAATTTTGGAATACGTGTAAAATTTTGACTTTTTCTTTATTGAATTTAAAAGTAGATAGCTTTTACTAATCAATAGCGCTAGTTTCAATATCTTTTGACTTATGCTTCATCTAGAAATCTAGCGGTTAAAACAACCACAAAAAATTAAAAAAAAAATGTTAATACAAAGTTTGATAGACCCCGAATTTTTTTTAGAGATTTTTAGAGGTTGAAGCACAACACTCTCTAATAGCTGAAGTCAATCATTAATAAGCCCTATGAATTTCATATCCATTTGCATCCCATTTCAAGAATTATAACGTTTTCAGTAACACCCCTTTTTCACAATTTTTTGCAAATTATCGCTAAAAAAATCACTACTTGAAGTGAAATATAGGCGTGATGTAATATTTTTATGCCACTTTCTTTAGTTTCCTTGCAAAATTTTTATATAAAGATAAAAACAACAAATTTTTTAATTTTTAATGACTTTTGTATAATTTATTTAAGTATATAGGTGGTGGTCACATAATTGTGGACGCAATAAAAATTTTAAAATCTGCAAATTTAATATTATTCAAGAACTCGTAATATTTTTTTATTAAAATATTCAATGTTCAGAGTTTTTCTGTAGGTTTGTTAGAAGCATACAAAATCTGGTTTTAAGCTCATATTTAGTGTGAACCCAATATCTCTGAAAGGACATATCCGATTTTGTCAAGTCATGTATCGTAGGATAGGTATTCTTTTCATATATTATCCTATTTAAGTAAATAATTTTTATAATCGCCAGCAAAGATTTTTTAGCATGTTTAGTAGTCCAGTTTTATGTGACCACAGACTTTATATTTTCTTAAAAAAACTATTTCAGTTTAACTAAAGGTATATTATTTATATACACTAAAAATTTCAAGAACAAAAGTCAATAAATGACCAAGTTATTGAGTTTTTGCCGTATTCTCCCACTGTGCATAGGTGGAAAGGGTATTATAAGTTTGTGCTGATGTATGTAACGCATAGAAATATTTGTCTTAGACCCACCTTTTAGTATACCAATAGGCTTAGAATCACTTTCTGAGTCGATTTAGCGATGTCAGTCCGTTCGTCTGGACGGCTGGTTGGACCCCCATGTAAACCTTGTAATTAATTCGCAATTCTAAAAATAATTTGATGAAATTTGACACAGAACTTTTTTTTGATAGTCGGACCATGGCTATTGAAATTCGTCAATCGGTCCAACATTTATGGTACCTCCCATAGGTTCCACTTCCCGGAATTGATATATTGGCCACAAATATCAATATATTTTCATGAAATTTAAACTGAATAATGCTTGTGTAAACTCAAATCACTGTACCAAATTTCGGTCCACATTTGACCATAGCTCCCATACAAACTCTTCTGTCAAAACGCACTAAATGTGACAAAAATCACTAAAACGCTCGTTAATCTGTAGATAATGGGAATTTTTGTAATAACTGTAATCAATTTACTAAATTTCGAGATAATCGGTCCACATTTGAACCTAGCTCTCATATAAGTCCAAATGACGTAAATAGCTTAGATATATAAGTTATTAGATAATGTTTGTATGATGGCAAAATTTAGAAAGTATTTGTCTTTATACAGGAAAGAGCATCTTTGACCTTAGGTATTGGAAACTTGTAAAGAGTAAAAACAACATAATAGGTAATAAAACACAGAATAGGTATCCCAGAACATGTTTGATTAGCGGCGTACCTCCTCTAAAGAAGCAACTGAAAAATCTTCGGAAAAATGTCAATAAATTTACGTGACGTGTAAAAAACAATCAGATAGAGAAAGTGTTCAGAGTCTGGTATTAAAAATTCACTCCTGGCACATCCCGAACATGAAAGAGTATTAGTAACAATGCCTAAAATATTCACATGAAAGAGTTTTAGTGGATTCTAACAAAAATAAGACACCTGACGCGGATTGCATTCCAGCTCTGGTCATGAAGAAGAGCTTATTGATATTAACTCGTCCGCCAGGACATTTTACCATGCCTTAGAATTGTCTATGCTAGAAGGTTTCTAACGTAAGGCCAATCCTTAAAAATGTACCGTCTAATAACCCTGAAAATTACCAATCAATTGCATTTTATTGTTATTTATCTAGAGTCAACCTGGAGAACAAAATTCTGATATCGTAGGGGGCGCCCATCGGGGACTTGCTATCCTTTCTGACTTGCTAGCCTTTCATACACTGTTTTGGCGATAGTTAAATTGTAGCTTAAGATATTTCCAAAACTTTTTTTGATGTCGGTAATATCTTATCTTGATTTATATCGAACTTCTTCAGGCATCGCACTATAAGGGATGTAATAGATGGGATCTTATCAAACAAGTTCAAGATTAATTCATGGGTACTTTAAGGCTCCGTTCTTTCTTCTGCCCTGTTTCTTATTTTTCTAAAAGACCTTTTTTCGTAAAACATTTTCCATTTATATCCACTCATTTTGAGGTTATAATAAATGAAGTCGAGAAAATAATGTCGATTTTAAAGCGATTTTCACTATTATCACTGTACTATCACAATGGCTTGGGTTCTGAAAAGATTTGGTATATCGTATGAATTGCTCGTTTACAGATCCCATCTATCTATCACATAAAGCACTGTCTACTGTTCGTATATGGAATAAACTTCCCTCAGAATTTTCCATCCAATCTACAATGTAGGCAAGTTCAAATCAAACGTTCGCAAACTCTCCTCCTATCCTCCTTCCCATAACCTATTATCCTAGTTCAATACAATGCTTCATTTAATTTAGCGTCATTGCTTGAGTGCTGTTCTAATCAAAAAAGTCATAATAAAGACGCTTATAAATCTAAAGATAGTTCAAAACTTCGTACAGTCTTCTGCAAACGCAAATCGATAAACGAAATTTCATGACAATCGACCCACATTTGTATCTAGCTTCCATATCAGACCCGTACCCAAAAATTAATATAACTAAATCTCGAGTAGTGGGTTCTGTAATAAGATAATTGAATACTAATTTATTTTTTCTTTAAGAGTTAGGAGAAACTTGTAGATTTCTTGAAAGTTGATCCTTAATTAACCTCAGGGATGAAGGGCATTCAAAAGTCGGAATTGACAGACTATATTCTTATTTGTAAGCTTAAAGATTGTAGGGTATAAGCAAGCTCTTAAAAACATGTGTTAGCTACTCGGCGGCACAATCGGCCCACAAAGTAGGGCACCTCAGATTCATAAGTCACTTAAAACGATATATGTGACCCGATCTATGAAAATGTGGTTTATAACTCAAATTTCGAGATATTTTGAAATTTTTAGCTAATTTTTCGAAATTTTCTTTTTGAGTAATAAGCCACCCTTTGCGTTTTCATAGACCGGGTCGCATATAATTGTCATTTCCCAACCCATTTTTAAAAGTTTTAAAAATCTTTTTAGGAATAGCTATGAAGTTATTTTTCAACTCAATTCCTAACTTTGTAAAGTTTTCTTTTAGGAAATTATAAATACGTTACATGTTCATTAAGAAATTTATTAAATAAATAAAAAAATCTTTTTATCAAAAAAAAAAAAAAAAAAAACGTTGAAAATACTTTTTTTTTAATGTATTAATTTCTAGAACTTATAACTTTTTATATAGTAAAGCTTTTTGCTTGTAAAATATTCAAAATTTTGTTCGTTTTTTTTGGAAAACTTTAAATCAAGAAAATCGGTTTATATATAGATCAGGTGTTAGCAAAAATTCGGTACAATATGGGACAAAAATTGAAATTTTGAATTTTTTAAGTCGAATAACTTGAAAACCATAAGAGATAGGATATGCATGTTTGGGCAAAGTCTCTCTGATTTTGTATTTTGCTAACTCTAGGGGTAGCAAAATACAAAATGAGAGAGAATCAGAGAGACTTTGCCCAACATTGCACTTTGTTTCAAACACCTGCTTTTTCCGTGCGAAATTCAAATTTCGAAGCTATCAATATAGCTTTGTTTTTCTTACCCACCAGTTTCTAACACTCCAATTCAAACAAATTGATAATTTTTTTTTGAAAAATGCAAAACACTATTTGACAGCGCGCAGTCAAAGTCATTGTTCCCATACGTTTTGAAAAAATTTTATAAAATATAAATTTTTAATTGAAGGTTTGAGCATTTAAAAATTTATAAGATTTTTTCTTGAAAAATTAAATTTTTAAAATAACCTTTAAGCAAATGGTTTTTTTTTCAAAAGTTTAATTTAATGTAAGTTTCTAAAAAAATGTTAACGTTTGGCAAACCAAATGTAAATATATTTGAATACACTAAGGTTTGGTTCATTTACTAGGATTTATCTCATATTGCTCAAAGTTGCACTTTCCGAATAATATCACTTTTTGTAGATTCTTATACTTTGAAAAAATCGAACTTTTTGAAATTTGGTTAAAAGAACCCTCAAAAAACTCAAAAAATGATATCCTTGTCCAGTATGTCTTAAATGAAGTTGATGCGTCTGAGATGGACGATGATTGCCACAAGTTATTGGTGGAGAAGGTACGTCTTTTCTGCAAGTATCTAGAAACAAAATGGACAAAAAGTACAAGAAGAGAAGGTCTCTTCTAAAAAAACTTTTCATGGCTAAATAGCGAGATATCTTTCCAAATTAAAAAAGCAGCAATTAAAGCTACTTCTTCCACTGTGGGACGTCCAGAGGTTCCATTTTGCAAAAAGTCAGAATATGGGAAAAGAAGAGCTGCAGCGGAGCTTTCGACGGCTGTTTTAGGGCAAACTGATTTACTGGTACAAGCAGCAGCAACCTCAGCTAGGAAGGAAGGAAACCATAGCAAGTCCAACAAGACCTACCAAAATTAAAAAAATCTGCTCAGAAAGTCAACCTAAACCAATTTCTCTTTCAGCAAATGAAGCGTTAGCTTTTTTCATAGAAAACAATTTCACAACAGCACAATATAACGCAATACGTCGTGAAAGTAAATCGAGAAACTGCGACATATATCCTCACTATAATCAAATTCTAGCTGCGAAGTCAAAATGTCGACCGAAATATATCAACTTAACCGAGACTGTAGCAAGAGCTTCTTTAGAATCTGTTGTGTTGCATACTGCCAATAGAATTGTTGAAATGCAAAAGGAGGTGTTTGAAGCCGTAATGGAGTCTGAAAATTCCGATAATTTAAAATGTGAATTAATTTTTAGCTACGGATTTGACAGCAGCACAGGCCAAGCGCAATACAAGCAGATGTTTCACACAACAGACTCTTCCAATAATTCTGACGCTTCGCTTCTAGCTACGACACTTATACCACTGAGACTCGTACTCTCCTCTGGAACACCTATTTGGAATAACAATACGCCCCAGTCAATAAGGTTTTGTCGGCCAATTAAATTGGAGTTCGTTAAGGAAACGAAGGAAACTATTTTGAAAGAAGAATTGGACTTAAGAAAAGAAATTGATGCTTTACCAAATTCCTTTATACATATTGGCAATGGAAAAACGATACAAATATCGTTCAAGTTATATCTAACATTAATAGATGGAAAAGTTTTAAATATTTTGACGGGGACTAAATCGACTCAAGCTTGTCCAATCTGTGGTGCGACGCCAACGGACTTCCTTAATATAACTGACTATTCATGTGAAAGATTTCGTGCAAAAGAGTCTAACATCAAATATGGGTTAAGTCCCTTACATTGTTGGATTCGTTTTTTTGAGTTCATTTTAGGCTATAAATGTTAAGTAGAAAAATGGCAAATACGGTCAGAGGATCACAAACTTCAAGTTTCAAAGAAAAAAGAAGAAATTCAAAGTTCTTTTTGGAGGGAACTGGGTCTTCATGTAGATATGCCTAAAATTGGTGGCTTCCGAAGCACAAACGACGGAAATACTACACGTCAAACTTTCTCTAATGATGTAATTTTCGCTGAAATCACAGGTGTTAATCATGATTTAATTTTTCGTTTAAAAATTATATTGATCTCTTTATCGTGTAACTTTCCAATAAATCCAAACAAGTTTGAGACATATTGCTTTCAAACAGCAAAAATGATACAAGATTTGTATCGTTGGCTACCAATGACCTCTACAGTTCACAAGGTTTTAATTCACTCGAAGCAGTGCCTAGTTTCTGTAACTCTCGCATCGATAAATTATTCGAGTGGAACAATGAAAATGAAAAAGAAACTAGTTGAATTGAAACAAAATGTCATTTTTTTCACCCAAGTGTTTCTGTAATTTATTTTTGTGAGAACTATCTGTCATTCAGCAACTTACGTCAAATTTATTGGAAATGTGCGAGTAAAACTGTTTCTGTAAGCGAATGATGCGAAAAGTTTTTCATTTTATCTGTCAAAACAATTCGCACATATTAAAGGCGTCGAAAAAGAAACATTTGAACTGAAAAGTAAAAACAAATACATAATTAAAACATATAATTAAATAAAATGTAATCAATCGCTTCATTTTATTTATTCAAATATTTTCCATTTTAATTAATTTCAGAAAATTTAAAGAATATCAAAAATATTTTGGCGATCGTTTTGTTCGGCAACTAACAACACCACACTAAACATTTAAAATAATATATGAATTTATATGTCTATATATATATATCTATTTTTTCTTATTTTAAATTAATTTTTTAATTTTTTTGATGATAAATTTTTACTTTTTCTACCAGCTGTTTACTTTTTGACAGATGTATTGGAAATTTCCATTAAAAACGTAATCAGTGTTGCTAGTACTCACTTTGTGTTACAGAAACACTTTTTTCTTCCAGGTCGAGAAACGGTGGAATTTTTTGTTTCATACTTTTCGCTGTGAAAACTTATCACTTTGAGTTACAGAAACGACCTACAGATTATAGAGAACACTGTTTTGCCAATTGGTGTTTTTAGTGAATCGGCCACTGAATCGCGCCACAAGATTTATAAATCCGATAGATTACATCATGCTCGCAAAAACAGCAGAAAAAACAATCTTCTGGATGTTTTCAACAGAGCTTTAGATACATGCGATCCAATAATTTCCACAAAATAACATAAGCCTTTAAATCTTCCACATGAAGTTATACATAGAACTTCTAAGTTCCAATGATATAAATGCAAATGTGGATGAAGGAAACCACTATGAA
Organism: Stomorhina lunata; assembly: GCA_933228675.1. Taxonomy (NCBI): domain Eukaryota; kingdom Metazoa; phylum Arthropoda; class Insecta; order Diptera; family Rhiniidae; genus Stomorhina; species Stomorhina lunata. The sequence continues at coordinate 85,250,227 of OW121741.1, read as the reverse complement.
CAAGGAGAATTTTTATCCGCTAATTCAATAGATATTTTGAGTCAAATATGTCTCGAAAGTGAATTGCAGTTAACAGATACAATCAATTTGACTGAAAATTAAATTAAAATAACTTTTTTGTAATAAAAAAATAATAAAATAAATAGATATTTTTTACATCTAATTAGTTATAAATGAGTTAATTTTTTCTTAGATTTATCCAAAACTAAAATAAAACCATTTTTTTAATAAAAAAAAATAATAATAAAATAAATTATTGTTATGTATTATTTTTTGCGTCTAGTTGGTCACCAACGGGTTAATATTTTTCTAGATTTATCCAAAAATGCCTGTTTCTACCTCGCCCTTCAATTTTTCTCCAAAAAGTTTAATATTTTAAAAGTTATTAATTTCGCACGGAAAAAGTAGGTGTTTGAAACATAGTGCATTGCTTTAAATAGATGTCAAGGTTATATGTGGTCCGACTTTTCTGAATTTTATATATAAGTATTTCTGTTTTATATGTTTCTGATTTCTACATGGTTCTAAATATTTTTGTATAATTCCTGGAAAGATTACCAATATTTGTGTATACAATATTATATATCAAAATGTTAGTATTCTTTCGAAGAATTACACAATAAAATGCAGAACCACGTAGAAATTAGAACCCTTATTTAATAAATACGAGTATATAGACATTCAAAAAAGTACTCTATAAACACACCAACCATGTAACCTAAGAAGATTTTCTAAATTTTGATATATAATTTAGTCGGCCCATTCTCCAGAAACTTTATATCAACAGTTACACTGACGAATATAAATCGACTCTATTCTGGATTCTAAGTCATAAAGTTAAATTTGTTATCTGCTATTAATAATACAAAAGTACAAACTTGACATATGTCATAATACCCTATCACTTATTGATGAAGTGTATAAGTAATAAATAAATATAGAAGTAAAGTACATATAAGTTGCGGTCATATGATAAGCCATTTAAATAAGATCTGTTTTATTTTGTAAAAAAATTTTTAGTTGATCTGTGTCCATTCACAAAGCTTTACCGCAAATAATTCCATTTGATACAAAATTTTATTAACACAATGAAAAGTTTAATTTGGCTATTTATACTTCCTTTGGCAATTGGAGTTTTATCAGGTAAAACAATTGGTTAAATCTTTTCAAAAATAATTTAATAATCCCTCCATTTATTAGCCCCTAATTGCTTTGACAATGCAAATATAATTCCCTCATCGGAACTGCTTAACTTCCAGGAAAAGTCTTTGAAGGCAATTGAAAAAATGCCAGTAACTTTAAACATGCTGGAGTGCTTCCTAGCAAAACATCCACGCAGCGGGACGGAACAATATTCAACTGAAAAATATTTTCAAATTTACAAAAAATGTAACGAATATCTTAAAAACCAACACGAACTGATTGGCATGAAGCAATTGTATGAATTAAAGCAATTGGATTTGCCCAATAGTTTGGCCAGTCTTTTAGAGGAAAACATCAAATATCACAGTCAGACGGAGATTAAGGACAGTGTTTTGTATATTGTGGAAAAAATGGAGGAATACATTGAGAAAAGTAATGAATTCCAAGAGTACAAAAGTGATATTTTACACAGAATCGAGGAAGAGAAAAATCCTAAGCTAAAGCAGTCTCGTACGGAAGACGTAACACATTTTGTCCAGGTTGCAGGACTTTATAAAAGTTCCGCTCAAAGAACTAATCTTCTAGAGATATCGTTGAATGTATTAATAAAATATGCGGTTTTAGTGTGTGGTTTAATGTTATTTTAAGAACTACTGATATATTTTCTTATTTAGTTAAATATTTATTGTTCTTTTTAAGAAGTCAAGTATTTGTAATAATATAACATTAGAAAAAAGCGATGTAAAAAATTCGTTAAATTTTAATTCATTTAATAGCACTATTCAACAACAAAAATTACTATCAAGTTAAACTATTTTGAAAAAGTTTAACTGTAGTATATTGCACTAAGATCCCAATTTAGCACAATTATTTATTACTGTAATAAGTAGTTTTTTGATAAAACCAAAAAATGGAATGGCCTCATTATATCATATTTGCGAGACAGAATAAATACGAATTATTATGTCTAACAAATATCAACATAAAGCAAAGATTATCATCTTAAAACAGACAACAATTTTCAGTTTTATTTTTCCTTTATTTCCCACACTTCTGTTGTTGCTTTGTTGGCGACTAAGACAGAAGACAAAGGGGATTTAAAAAAGATTAAAATAAACAAAAATCTATTTAAAAACTTGATACAGATGCAGTCGTAGTTATTAAAAAGGGGTTTTTTCTAATTTATTTGGATATAAGCAATAGCGTAGCGTAGCTTATAAAATCGCTTTGACTTTCCAAGACTGTTTCAGATTTTAAAACCGCTCTGATTTGAGAGTTGGGGTACTTCAGCCATAACTTACGAATGTTGATTTTTAAGTGCTCAAGAGTTGAGGTTTAAATGTATAAGCACAAAAAAAGTCTAATGGTGTCAAATCGCATGATATTGTTGGCCAGTTGATATCACCACGACGAGAAATTATGCGGCCAAGAAATGTCTCTTTTTTCCGAGTCATACATATGTATATGAATGTTAAATAGGTCTCGGATTAGTAAGAAACAACAAAAATGATAACTATGACAAAAATTAGATATTAAAACGATTTTAATCAGTAAATGGAATAGTGAAACCTCAGACACATGACATAAGAAGTAAAGAATGCCATTAAAAGCCTCAAGCGCAACAAGGCCCCGGGCAATGACAATATATCAGCAAAGATGCTTTTATGTGACGTTGAAGGATCGGCGAGACTGTGGCACCCATTTGTACGTAAAATATGGGAGGAGGAAGCTCTGCCAGCTTCCTGGAATAAAGGATTACTAGACAAAATACCAAAAAAAGGTGGCTCCAAAGACTGCAATAACTACAGGGGAATAACACTTCTTCAAATACCGAGCAAAATACTAAGTCGAGTAATTTTGAATATAACGTCTGACGCAGTTTCTGAAACACTCCGCGAAAATCAGTTTGGGTTCCGAGAGAATAGATCAGGAAATCTCGACAAATATCAACAACAATTAAGTTACGAATATATAACTCGAATGTCAAGTCCATCTTGTAATACGGCTGCGTAACTTGGAAACGCACAAATGTCATCGATAAGCGCCTACAAACCTTTGCAAACAAATGCTTGCGGCAAATCCTTAATATATGGTGGCCAAATCGGATAAGAAATGAAGATCTACTAAACGCTACAAACCAAATCCCTTCTTCTATAGAGGTATGTCAACGGAAATGACGGTGGATAGACCACACACTACGAAGGCCAAATACCAATATTGCTCGACAAGCGCTTCGTTGGAATCCACAAGGAAGCGGCCGTCGTGTTGGTGCATCAGCTAGAACGTGGAGAAGGTCAATTGATGCGGAGTTACAAGCAGCAAACTATTCATGGAATAATGTATGCCTAACATCTCGCAATAGAGTTCGATATAAAAGGATGGTTGAGGCCCTATGCTCCACTGGGAGTCAAGGATAACAGAATAAGAAGAAGATATATGTAGACTATGTGTAAATAAGGATGCGTTCGAATAAGTGTCTATGCTTTATAGCAAAAGCAAATTATAAGATTTTCAAATTTATAACATCGATTTTTTGTTCCAGAGTATACATTCTTAGGTATAATGTGAAATTACCGGTCGTATTCTTTTCATTAATAAGCAGGGACTGTAACGGTTATGATATTTATAATAAAACTCAGAAAATAACGGTTACTTTTTGATTTTTATTTTTTTAAAGTTAAAGTTATTTTGTGCCTTTTATTATTTCAGGCAAAAATAACAATTATTTTTGCTTTAGATTTTATCGCTCAAATTATACAGGGTATTTTTGATTTCTATTTTTTTGCTCAATTATAACGGGTATTTCTGATTTATATTATATCGCTCAAATTATACCGGGTATTTTTGATTTATATTATATCGCTCAAATTATACTGGGTATTTTTTATTTATATCATGTCGCTCAAATTATACCGGGTATTTTTTATTTATATTTTATCGCTCAATTCATACCGATATAATAAAAATCAAACTTACCGATTTTTGTTATATAGCTCAACATGTGAGGGTTATTTTGATATAATATTATATCAAGCAATGACTGCTTTTTATTTTGTGATTTTAATTTTAAGCAATTTCTGAGCGATATTTTTAAAATTGATTTTTTAGAGCAGGAATTTGATTTTTTTTATATATAAATCGGAATTTTTGAAAATTTTCCATAAAAATAGGAAAAACTTAAACATTTTCTATCAAAAAGGGAAATTTAGAAAATTTCCCATAAAAATGGGAAATTTTGAAAATATGGGAATAATTTAAAATTTCCATAAAAATGGGAAATTTTGAAAATTTCCCTTAGAAATGGAAAATTTGAAAACTTGCCAAAAAAAAGGAAAATTTTCAATTATATGGGAAATTTTGAAAATTTTCCATAAAAATTGGATATTTTGAAAATTTCCCGTTTTTATGATAAATTTTGAAAATTTGCCATTAAAAGGTAAATTTTGAAAATTTCTCATAAAAACGGAAAATTTTGAAGATTTCTCATAAAAACGGGAAATTTTGAAAATATCCCATAAAAATGGGAAATTTTAAAAATTTCCCGTAAAAATGGGAAATTTTGAAAATTTTTCATATATATGAAAAATTTTGAAAAGTTCCCATTTTTAAAAGAAGGAAATTTTCAAAATTTCTTATTTTATGGGAAATTTTTAAATTTTCCCATTTTTATGGGAAATTTTTAAATTTTCCCATTTTTATGGGAAATTTTTAAATTTTCTTATTTTTATGGGAAATTTTCAAAATTTCCCATTTATATGGGAAATTTTCAAAATTTCCCATTTTTATGGGAAATTTTCAAAATTTCCCATTTTTATGAGAAATTTTCAAAATTTCCAATTTTTATGGAAAATTTTAAAATTTTCCCATATTTTTAAACTTTCCCATTTGTATGCAAAATTTTTAAAATTTACCATTTTTATGGGAAAATTTCTAAAATTTCTCAAATTTTCCATTTTTAAGAGAAATTTTCAAAATTTCCAATTTTTATGGAAAATTTTAAAATTTTTCATATATATGAAAAATTTTGAAAAGTTCCCATTTTTAAAAGAAGGAAATTTTCAAAATTTCTTATTTTTATGGGAAATTTTTAAATTTTCCCATTTTTATGGGAAATTTTTAAATTTTCCCATTTTTATGGGAAATTTTTAAATTTTCTTATTTTTATGGGAAATTTTCAAAATTTCCCATTTTTATGGGAAATTTTCAAAATTTCTCGTTTTTATGAGAAATCTTCAAAATTTCCTGTTTTTATGAGAAATTTTCAAAATTTCCCTTTTAAAGGGAAATTTTCAGAATTTATCATAAAAACGGAAAATTTTCGAAATTTCCAATTTTTATGGAAAATTTTCAAAATTTCCCATATAATTGAAAATGTTCCTTTTTTATGGCAAATTTTCAAATTTTCCATTTTTAAGAGAAATTTTCAAAATTTCCAATTTTTATGGAAAATTTTAAAATTTTCCCATACTTTTAAATTTTCCCATTTGTATGCGAAATTTTTAAAATTTACCATTTTTATGGGAAAATTTCTAAAATTTCTCAAATTTTCCATTTTTAAGAGAAATTTTCAAAATTTCCAATTTTTATGGAAAATTTTAAAATTTTCCCATATTTTTAAATTTTCCCATTTGTATGCAAAATTTTTAAAATTAACCATTTTTATGGGAAATTTTCTAAATTTCCCTTTTTGATAGGAAATTTTTAAGTTTTTCCTATTTTTATGGAAAATTTTCAAAATTTTCGATTTTTGTATCAAAAAAATCAAATTCCTACTCTAAAAAATCAATTTTAAAAGATATCGCTCAGAAATTGCTTAAAAAAATTAAAATCACAAAATAAAAAGCAGTCATTGCTTGATATAATATTATATCAAAATAACCGTCACATATTGAGAGATATAATAAAAATCAAAGTATGAATTGAGCAAAAAAAATATAAATCAAAAATACCCGGTATAATTTGAGCGATAAAATATAAAGCAAAAATAACTATTATTTTTGCCTAAAATAATAAAAGTCACAAAATAGCTGTTATTTCTAATCAAAAAAAAAATAAAAATAAAAGGCTTACGATAAAATTAAAATTTAGGTCAAATGAATCAAAACTGGCTTTTTTGATTTAAAAATTCAAAAATACCCGTTATTTTCAGTCCTTATTAATAAGTGATCTTATATATTATTTGTGGTTTTTTTAAGGTTCTACGATTATACGTTTCATAATAACATATGCACATTTATTTTGCTTGGGTCTCTGTAATACGGTAGGGGATTCACATGAAGTTACAATATATTATGCCATAAAATTATTATTTTTTTATATCCAATATCAATAATGGGCTTACGGTGATACAAACATCAGTAGAGACATAAAAATATCGATCAAACATTAAGTGATCAACTCAGAATCGAAAAAATATTATTTTATGATTTGTACCCTAAAACAGGGTTTAAATTTACTACGAGTTTTGGATAAAAATTGTTGAATATTTCATAATTTGAAATGAAAATTAAAAAAATATTTCAATTCAAATAATTTTCGGCAATAAAAAACTATAAATATTGAAACTAAATCCATATTTCATAAATTTAAAATTCATTGGAAAAGCTATTTTTTTAGTTTTGCTATAAAAATTGCTAACAAAAAAAATATTTTCTGATAGTAATATTTTTTGTAGCAAGAATTTTTAATTTCAAAATATTTTACTAAAAAAATATGAAAACTTAAAATTTATGAAACTAAAAAAATATGAGAAATTTTGAAATTGAAACTACTAATAGCAGACTAAAAATTTTTTAACTACAAAATATGAGGAATTCAAATATTACAATTTAAAATATGTTTAAATTATTATATTGAAACTTGATTGCAGGCTTTAAATTCTGAAACTTAGAAAATATAAGCATTCCAAATTTTAAAAATCCAAGATTTAAAACAAAAACTTCTTAAAATAAAAGAAATAATCAACAAAGTCAAACTAAAGCGCCAATTCTAATTTATGTCATACCTCTATTTCCCAATGAAAACTTGTATTCCGCAGAATATTTGTATTTTCTTTTATATTGAGTAAAGTCAAAATTGAATCAACACCCACCAGCCAACTTAAACGTCGAATGTCGTGTTTGATTTATATGGTCACACGAATTTCTAATCAGTATAATATATCAGTTCATGGATGAAAATATTTTTAACTATTGACTTCAAACTTAGATTCGTGTTTTTAACTACTTATAAATAGTTGTACGTGTACCGGTTTGGTCCAGTTTCCGCGATGAAACGAAAAGTGGTCAGTATAGCTTAATAAGATATTTTGCGGAATACAATGCTTCAGTTTTAAAATTTCCTAATTAAAAACAAGTAAGATACCCTTCACCACTAAGGTCAAAGGTGTTATTTTTCCTGTGTAAAGACAAATATTTGCTAAATTTTGCCATTATACAAACATTTTCTCAAAACTTATATATTCAACCTGTTTCCGTCATTTGGACTTATGTGAGAGCTAGGGTCAAATGTGGACCGATTATCTCGAAATTTGGCAGATTGATTACAGTTGTTACAAAAATTATGTATGCAAAAAATAGACTCAAAATTTCCATTATCTTTAGATTTACGATCGTTTTAGTTATTTTTTGTCTCATTTAGTGCGTTTTTAAAGAAGAATTTGTATGGGAGCTATGGTCAAATGTGGACCAATTTCAACGAAATTTGGTACAGTGATTTAAGTTGACATAAGCAGTATTTGGTTTAAATTTCATGAAAAAATATTGATATTTGTGGCCAATATAGCAATTCCGGGAAGTGGGACCTATGGGAGGTACCAGAAATAATGGACCGATTTTGACCAATTTCAATAGCCATGGTCCCATTGTCAAAAAAAATGATCTGCGCCAAATTTCAACAAATTATCTTTAGAATTGCGACCTGTAGTTTGATTACAAGGTTTACATGGGGGTCCAGCCAGCCAGCCAGCCGACCAGCCAGCCGTCCAGCCAGCCAGCCAGACGGACGGACGGACATCGCTAAATCGACTCAGAAAGTGATTCTAAGCCTATTGGTATACTAAAAGGTGGGTCTAAGACAAATATTTCTATGCGTTACAAACATCAGCACAAACTTATAATACCCTTTCCACCTATGGTGGTGAAGGGTATAATTAGAAACAATTAATGATCATAATCTCAAAATAAATTATTGAATACAAAATACAAATTTTGTTATCGACAATCTTCTTTAAAAAATATTGTTAAATTCTTATAGACAAATTTAAATTATTGATAATTTTATAAGAAGATTTTTGGTTGTCCATAATTCTTTCTATAAATTTTAATGATATCGGTCATTTCTTTAAAAAATCTGTTTTTTCGTTTTGTCCACATAAGAAAATAAAAGTAAAAATTCATAGGACTTTAAAAGACTTTTGCGATTGTGTCTTGTATATTAAGTATGTATTGTCAAATATGAGCCAATTCCTACAAAATAAGGTATACTGATTTCTGTTACCATAGGTAATATTTTTACGCTGAACATTAATAAAATACAACTAATTTGTGGCTGTAAAGGGCCAAATACTCTAATTCGGAAAGGCATCCCTATGGGAGGTACCCGAAGTAGTAATACTTGTACAAAAATCCAGCCAGACATAGTTAAATCGACTCAGCGAGTGATTCTGAATCGATCGGTATAGGTGGTTCTCAGACCGATATTTTTATGCGGCAGAATATACCTATTCCACCTATGGTGGTGACCGTTTTATCGTTATCGTTTATTATCGTTTTAGCTATGTCCATCTTTCTGTTGAAATCAACATTTTTCTTAATTGTATTTGCATCTTCAGCAAATAATGCAAATATGAAGTATTTTTTTGTCTTAATCTTCCAAATTTCATTTGAGTTTCTTTTTGATGATCAACTTGTAATTTTAGTTTTTGGTTATTGAAACTTTTTATTCCTCATATGTTTTCAATTCAAGAATTCTTCGTCTGCAATTTTAATTTCAACAGTTTAATTTGAAATTTTTAGATTCAATATTTGAAATTTTTTAGTTTCAATATTTTAATTCCTCATATTTTCTAGTTAAACAATTTTTAGTCTGCTATTGGTAGTTTCAATTTCGAAATTTCTCATATTTTTTTTTGTTCAAAAATTTTAAGTTCAAATATTTTTTTAGAAAAATATTTTGAAATGAAAAATTCTTGCTACCAAAAAATATTACTACCAGAAAATATTTATTTCGTATGCTACCAACAATATGAAAATATTCGAAAACCCAAAATATTTTTAAAAAACTAACAAAAATTGCTCTATAAATTAAATATTTTTTGTTTATGCTATTTGAAAAAAGAAAAATTTTTCATATTTTTCCGTAGCCTAAATTTAATATGAAAAACTATTTTACCAAATATTAAACCCTGCCATAAAATAATATTTTTTTTAAATTAGTTTGGATCAAAATAAATAGGATAGGAACAGGGAGAAATAGAGTGTTAAACAAATTTATCTGCAGGTTCGGCGTGGTCTGAGTTAGCATTAGGGTCATCTAGGACTTGTTATAAATGGCAGTATCCAAAAAGTAATCAAGTAACATTTTTTAATTCAAGTTGCAAATGATTAAAGTTATTTTCAAATTTTAACTATTTAGTAAAATGCACTCAAATATTTTCCCTGGAAAAGTGTTTAACAAACAAAAATTATTCGATTTAAAAGTAAAAACTCCATTTTTTTACTATCGAAAAATTGAACAGTTTTATTTCAACGACTCCCATTGATTCCGGTGCAACGAACATTCCTAAAAAAAACAGGGAAAGAAAATTCTATAGTCTGCCAAGCTGGACGTCATGATGCCCTACTATACTTAAAACATGTTTGAACCGCACTCTACTTATGCGTGTTGGCAGTAAAATATTTAATAATGTTAATTCAGTCACAAAATTCCGAATAGTCGGATCAGAAGGACCATTAAATGGAAGAAGTGCGCGATTAACTTCCCTAACCGAACATAAATTTTAAAGGTTTAAAAAAATTTTCGTTTGTAAGTCGTCTTATCCATCAAACCCATATTTCTTTGAGTTGCAAATATTTGCATTACCAATGCTAGTGTAGGGTATAAATATTAACATGATTTAATGCATTAGACTGGAAATACCATCAACATCCAGTACAACCCTTAAGGAGAGTTTTAAGTGAAAAAAAAAAAAAAATAAAATTTTGTAAATAAATTCTAACCTAAACCAAAAGAAAAACATTAAAAACTAGACAATATTTGAACGTTTATAAAAATTAACCCTTTTTATAACTCCGGCTAGAGGAAAGGAAAAAAAGTGCATTTTTTTAAATTGACATAAATATTGAAACTTGACTAAAACATTGTTCATTCGGTTAAATATTCGATGAAGACACTCGAAATGCTCGTGTATTTTTTGTACAACAATTTAGCAGCAAATTATTTTTTTTAGCTCAAAGCAATCATTTTACTGCATTAGGGAATACCAATATTATCCTTGTTTAGCACTTGACAGAAAATGTTAAAAAAAAAAAACAGACGAGTATCGATGTGATACGTATGTTCAATGTAAGACACAAAATCTGGCGAAAATGGACTTTAATAGTACTCGAAAATAATTGTGTATCATTTAAATAGTAAGAAAGAAATACATTTATAAATCGTCTCATTGACGGATGAGAATATCGATATCGATCGAAATATATGATATTTCACAAACATTCTGTGGCATACTTTTAGGATAATCTAAATAAAATCTAACATGTAAAGTTCGTTGCAACTTATTTTTTAAAAGTTCCCTTATAGTAAAAGATGTTTAATATATGTATACCGGGTTATCCATTTTGTGGTTTCAAAAGTGAACGTAAATAAAACACATATAAAATATTTTCTGTTTTATTATATGATATTTCTTTTTATTATAAATTTTAAAAGTTGACATTGCGTGTGAAACACTACATCATTTAAGGTAGACAGCCAATACACGCAGCATGCGGCTGCGGGCGGTCGTAGTTTTGCCAGTGCATGAAATGTGCGTTCATTTACAAAAATTTTCATATACAAAAATATTTCGGTAGGATATAATTAAGTCTGGCAGCACTGAAAAAAATCTGCCGCGCAAAAAAGTAGAACTGCGTTCTACTTTTTTCCATTGCCGCTTCAAATTTGACAAGCCAAAAAACATAGAAGAATATATAGAAGGTCGTCAGCTGATCCACTAAAATTTAGTATTCTACTAAATCACACGTACACGAAATGAAAGCTTTTTTGACAAACAGAAAAGCTTTTTGTACTCAAAATTTTGTTTGAAAAATTACGCGTTATTTTGAATGAAACGCACTGTTCTAAATTGCACACATAAAATGTTATTTCTTTTTTAAATATTTTAACATTATTTTGATGTCGAAACACTTTTTATTTTTTACAAACTGAAAATTTTTTATTTTGTTTTCTTTCGACATTCTTTTTTTTGTTTTTGCTTAATTTGTATTGAACAAGTAGGGCTGCAATTTTTGGTATTAAAAAAAATAATGAAATTTAGAATAAAAAATTGTTTATAGATTTTAATTATCCTAAAATCAAGTAAAACTCATTCTGTACCTTAAAATATGGATTTCTCAAGAAAATTTCTTAAAATTACGGAGAAAATCTTGAAGAAAATTTTCGTCCCATCATATCATACTTTTTTGTGCAACTGTTTGTATTCATTAAGAAAAGTAAAAGCTCTTTTTAGGCTTACCAATACACTATTACTGATCCGTACTATTGACAGGTCCCAGGTGTACTTTGACGTTTCGTTGACTTTCTAGGTATTTATTTATTCTATGCCAAAAAACAGCTGTGGCCGCCCGTAGTCGCTAGCCGCGTGCACTTGCCTTCTAACTTTAAATGACCACCACACGATATGTTACATATGACATATGACACATATTCGACGATATTTCAACCATAACTTGACGAATGTTGGCTTTTAAGTGCTCAAGAGTTGAAGGTTTATCTGCATAAATACGGTATTTCGAGTGCCCCCACAAAAAAGTCTAATGTTGTCAAATCGCATGATCTTGATGGCCAGTTGATATCGCTACGACGAGAAATTACGCGGCCAGGAAATGTATCCTACAATAAAGCCACATTCGCTCAAGATGTGTGGAATGTGTCACCGTCTTGTTGAAACCACATATTCTCCAAGTCGTATTCTTCAATAGCAGGCAAAAAAATCGGTTTTCATATGACCATAACGCTTCAAATTCACGGAATCGAAACATTCGGGTTTTCGGCAACACTTTCACTTACAGCAGCGATATTTTCAGCGGAACAAGCGAAACGATGATGCCTTACAATATTTGTAACCGCTCCCGTCAAATTTCAAATTTCTTCGCAATTTTGCCAATTACTTGCGTAGTTGGGGGATTATGTAAACCATAATCTCCTTTTAAAGCACGACATGTGGCTGTTGCAGAATCACCATTTTTATAGTATGTTTTAATAATTTTTATGCGTTGTGTGATACTTAAGCGATCCATTTTCGTCAATGTCAGACTTTCAACTGAAAACAAAAAAATTGGTTTAACAACTTAGTTTGACAGATGTCGAATTCCAGTCCAATACTTCTGAAACCACGAAATGAATAACCCTTTATTTTATAGAATCATAAGACTCTAGGTAACCTTGAATTAGATTTACAGTTTGTACAATTAGAATAAAGCCGCAAAACGCAGATATGCGGGTTACTAAGAGGGTTAATATGTTCTACAAAAATATTTGCAGTGACATTTTCTCCAAAGTTGCTAAACATACCCCTCAGATGTAAGGATAATAGAGTTGTATATACCGATATGCTGGAAGATTTGGCCAGAGATGGAAAGTTTTAAACGCCTATTAAATCAAATTCCAATGCGACTCTTTAAAACGGCGACACATACTATTTTAGTCTCCTCTACCAGGATCAATAGTCAGAACCCCGTAATTTTGCAAAAAAAAATTGAAATTGTTAAGATATCAAATTTTATTATACTTTTTGCTAAATAAATTAAAAGCCCCTAAAGTATGCTACATAATATTTGCTTAAGAGTCTGAGTTTTCGGTCGATATCGAATGCGGCGGTTTGGCCCCAGACTTTATTTTATTGCTTTTACTTAGGTATTTTAGTTCAAGTTAGTATCCGAGTTTGAGAATCAGACTCACTTTGACAGTTATAAAGTTCATTGTGCATAAAGCATAACTATCACTGACTCCCTTCGTTTAGACATACGGATTGCTTAAAAAGCGTAATATATACGTCAGCCAGATCGCATAAGTTTCCAAAGTATAGAGAGCACAGAGTTAGTCCCCTACTGTACGATAGGACATGGCAAGTGCAGAGACAATGTTATAAGAGCTGACCCGCGTTGCTGGCCCTAAGCAAACAATAGCAATTGGTGGTGCAAAATGAAAATTTTGCCACGCCAATCCGCCCGCAGACCGAAAATCAAAAATCAGACTTCACAGTGTCACCCGCCTGGATATTCTGAAGATTTCCTGAAAACTTCATCAAAATCGGCCCGGCCGTTTTGGAGTCCATATGTTACATACTTACACACATACTGTTTTAAAGATGTAGATACTCCTCTTTAGTGTAGCTTCTTCAAAATCAGATATTGATATTGCCAGCAAAACGTGGGAACGTTTTATATTTATTTGGAATGAATCAATCGTGGGAAAGACGCCCATCTATCATTTGAATAAATGTATACTGTCTCTCATAGTAGGAAAGTGCCGAAAGAAATCGTTCTTTCTCTGACGCCTTTTTATACCATTCACCACCATAGGTGGAAAGGGTATCTTGGGTTTGTGCTGATGTTTGTAACGCATAGAAATATTGGTCTGCAACCTACCTTTCAGTATACCAATCGACTCAGAATCACACCCTGAGTTATTTCAACTATGCCCGTCCGGCTAGCTGGCTGGCTGCCGGGTCGGATTACTATTTCGGGTACCTCCCATAGGGATGCCTTCCCGGAATAGAGTTTTTGGTCCTTTGCAGCCAAAAATTTAATTGTATTTTCATACTATTCAGCACAAATACTGCTTATGATAACTTTAATCAGTGTACCTAATTTATATAATTCGGCCCATATTTGACCATACCTTTCATACAAGATATTCTCAAAAGTAGTTTAAATACCCATAAAAGCAAAAAAAAAAACGGTTATAAATCTAAAGATAAATGCATTTTATTACTAAAACTTTGCAAATATAAATAACTTGTAAATATAAACCAATAACCAAAATTTGGTAACAACCGCTACACAATTGACCCTGCTTCCATATCAGGCCCTTATCCGGAAATTACTAAATTTACTTAAATCTCGAAATTTTAAAAAAATAGCACATACTATATGTACGTCTCCAAAACTTAAAGAAAACTTGTTAAATTGTTGGTCCATATGTGACCTTAGTAGTGAAGGATATCATATAATTGGGTTTGACCGACTATAGCTTTTTTTACTTGCTTATATTTCTTAATGTCTACAATTAAAAAATCCATAAGAAATAAAATGCTAAATGAAAAAGGAGACGATGGAGCCCTCAGTGCAACATATCGTGATTTATCCAACAAAATAAAAAAGTCCGCCAGAAGGGGCAAGAGAATGTGGATAGACGAGCAAGCGAGCCAAGCTGAATCAGCTGCAAACAAAGGCGATATGAAGACCTTGTATAATATATCAAGGGCGTTGTGTGGCAAACCTACTTATAGCAACAGTCCCATCTTGAGTAGTAGTGGCACACTCCTTTCAACTGCGGATGAACAACTAATACGCTGGATGGAGCACTTCAAGTCAACACTCAACAACCCGATTGGATTAACACCACTGGCTGAAGCGCATAATGAAACCAACCATGACAGTATATTCAGAGGAATTTCTGACAGTCCGCCAACAATACAAGAAGTGAAGAACGCTATTAAAACCCTTAAACGCAACAAGGCCCCAGGCAATGACAATATTTCAGCGGAGATGCTCTTATGTGATGTTGAAGGATCGTCGAGATTGTGGCATCCATATGTGCGTAAAATATGGGAAGAAGAAGCTCTGCCAACCTCTTGGAATGAAGGTATAGTAGTCAAAATACCAAAAAAGGGCGACCCCAAAGACTGCAATAACTACAGGGGTATAACACTTCTACCAATACCGAGTAAAATACTAAGTCGTGTAATCTTGAACAGAATATCCGACGCAGTTTCCTCTACACTCCGCGAAAATCAATTTGGGTTCAGAGAAAACCGTTCTTGTGTTGATCTAATCAACACAGTAAGAATAGTATTAGAGCAGTGTAATGAATTCCGCACTCCCATTTACCTAGCGTTTATCGACTTTATGAAGGCCTTCGACAGTGTCAATAGAAGCTATCTATGGAGAATTTTAGAAAATCGTAACATGCCGACGAAAATTCTCAACTTAATCCGGGCAATGTACGTTGATTTTAAATGTCGAGTCCTACACAAGGGCAAACTATCAGATCCGTTCGATGTTACTACTGGAGTAAGGCAAGGATGTATATTATCACCTATACTTTTCATCCTCGTCATCGACAACATAATGCGTACGGCTCTAAATGGTAGACATGGTATCCAATGGACACCCTTTCAACAACTTGAGGACTTGGAATATGCCGACGACGTATGGCTTCTAAGCCAAAGCTCTGGCCACCTTCAAGAGAATACTAACGCTATTACTGCTGAATCTCGTATAGCTGGTCTTGAAATTAATATTTCCAAGACAAAGATTATGCCCGGAGGCTATGGCGCAAACCCGTTGACACACATCAATGTGAATAACGAGGTTATTGGGCGTGTAGATACCTTTAATTACCTGGGTAGTTTAGTAACTACAAAAGGTGGCGCAGACGAGGACATTAAATCGCGTATTAATAAGGCAAAATCTGCATTTGGCATTCTTCGAGCTATTTGGAAATCTCGGCAAATATCAACAACAACGAAGTTACGAATATACAACTCGAATGTCAAGACCATCCTGTATTACGGCTGCGAAACATGGAAACGCACAAATGCCATCGATAAACGACTGCAAACCTTTACAAACAAATGTTTAAGGCAAATTCTTAATATATGGTGGCCGAATCGCATAAGAAATGAGGATCTACTTAATACGACAAGCCAAACCCCCGCTTCCACAGAGGTATGTCAACGGAAATGGCGGTGGATAGGCCACACACTCCGAAGGCCAAATACCAGCATTGCTAGACAAGCGCTCCGTTGGAATCCACAAGGAAGCGGCCGCCGTGTTGGCGCACCTGCTAGAACGTGGAGAAGATCAATTGATGCGGAGTTACAAGCAGCAAACTATTCATGGAACGATGTATGCCTAACATCTCGCAATAGAGTCCGATATAAAAGGATGGTTGAGGCCCTATGCTCCACTGGGAGTCAAGGATAACAGAGAAACAATTAAAAACACTTCACTATTAAAAAAACTTCACTCTTCACCGAAAAAACATAAAGACTGAAAACTTTTACTAATATGTAATTCAAAACTGAGGCAAAAGACAAATAACGGTACTTCATTCTCAGAAACACTTACAAAACTATAGCGTAAAAAGTAATTTGCAATTATAATTGTTAAATTGTTATCTAAGCAAGTGTATAGCAAGTATTGCTTTAAAAGGTATTGTCATTTTAAGCATTTACTAAATAATATTTAAAACCAGATATTTTCTTTTTAACAGAAACAAGCTTATAATAAGCTCCATTGCAAAAAGTTGTAGTTTAAGTTTATTCTACAACTAATTTAAAATTTGCTAATGAAATGCTTTGATAGGTAGTATCAATTCTTTATAATATTATAACTTAAAATTAGTGTAATAATTTATTCGACGCAGTGTTTTGAAAATACAAGTGAAGTACCCTTATAAAAGATCTAAAATTTTGTTAAGTTTCGATTTCTTTTTACATATTTATGTTTAGATGGACTACAAAGTAAAATCAAGTTTTACGCCTAAATGGATACATATGAAGTACGTTAAAAATAAAATACACAAATTTAAAACCCACAAAAAATTTCAATATTTTTTTTAGGGTTAAAAGGAAAATAAAAAGTGAAATTTGAAAGAAAAACAACCCCATAGCATATTTATTGCAAAAATATGCATTTTATGCCAATATGCAACTTACACTTCATTAGTTATTTTCTTGAAAACTTGCATATATTAGACATATTCCTACGACATCATATGATTTTTCCCCCATTTTCCATATTTCATATCAGAAACTATAAGAAGGGAGGTTTGGAATCGATTGAGTTATTAAATGTAATAGTAGCTGTCATAAATACTCAAAGAAAATTTAATTTATTGGAATACCAATGATCTTGTTATTATACGTAAAACTAATAAGCGCTCGAAAAAGTTTGGTTATAAAATTATTTGAATTGTGACTTTATTTTGTTATTAACAAGTAATACTTTAAACACAATCACGACAGCGGACTACACGGACACCGATTACAAAAGTCGTTGGCTGCATTCGGCGCGACGTAGTCAGCTACTTAATTATTTTTGAGACGGCAGCTATATTTGAGATTTAAAAACAGCTGTTTATGAGTGGTGTCTATATCCCGTTTATAAGATGGACAAAATAAAAATTGATTGAAATGACATGAATTTATTTTAGTAATTAACCTCCGGTATCAACGGTTACCCTGTACTTATAGTATGTCTTAATCAAAAAATTCTTATAGAAAGATTTCAGTGTGATTTCTTACAGCCATAACTATCAAGGCTTTTTAAATTTAACAAATTATTTGGCATAACTTAATTGTTCATATCAATTGTCTTCATCGTATTTATGGTAAATAAAGTTAAGTGGCTTAAATCTCTAATTTATTTCATTATTCAATGTTATTGTCGCCAACAAAAATTAGTTTAATGTTGGCTATAGCTACAATGTTGGTCAGTAGTCGTGTGGCTGTGTCGGCGCTAAAAAATTTATTCCCATTTAAATGCGTGTATTCTAATTTCGACATATTGTAGCCCGTAGTCTCTAGCCGTGATTGTGTTTATAGCAGAAGAGTTATATTCGGCTGTGCCGAATCTTATATACCCACCATTAAATTATGTTAAATTTAGAAATATATCTCATATATCTATGAGAGTGCAGCTTATTCAAAAAGTGAACCAATTTCGAAAAACAATTTTAACGCTAGTTTGTATTTTTGGTAAAATATTTGGACTTAATTCGATTGCACTAGCTTTGTAGTTCAACATTTAAAAGTATCTAAGTAGTTTCCCTAGTATTTACTTTGCACAAAATTTATTCTCGTAACCGGATATAATTTTATATTAATAGGCTGATAAATACTTTTCGTAGTTAAACGACAGGTCCATATATTGTGTTAGGAGTTCCTAATGCATCTACCTTATATAAAGTCTGAACTTAACATTGATTGATATCTATGGTAATTTCGTAGGTGTAATCTTAATATACTTACTAAAAATACCTTCAAATCTTTTTGATTGAGGGGATTTTATATATATAGCCAAATATTGACCGATTGTCACAAAATTGTATACACTGAAATTTAGGCCATAGCTGTCATAGTTTACAACTTAATAGCTTTTAATTGGCGTTTGTGGCATTTTAGTGGTTTCTGGGAGTGGTTTTTATATAAAGCTATAGTCAAATATGGACCGATTTCTATAAAATTTGATATACTGGCAAAAAATTGCATAAAATTTCTTTGTTCTAAATTAAGTCGTCATAGCTGTTACAATTATATGGGAGCTCTAACTAAATGTGAACTGATTTCCATTTTCAATACATAACCTTTTTAAGATATCGAAAATACTTTTGTAAAATTTTGTCCCTCCTTTTCTCTTTTAAGGCGCTATCGTACTTTCATTTGACGGACAGAGGGACACAAACAGGTAAGTTTTTATGGTGCTGAATTTTATCATCATATCTATTATAATTTGTCATTTATTAGCAAATAAGCTTTTGGCCCTTACGAGGTTATACGAAAGCTATAGTCAAATGTAAAACGATTTAGCCCAATTTTAATAAAAAAAAATTTCAAAAAAATTAAGAATATTTTTGGCAAGTTTCAGTGACCTAATTCCTTTTGTCCAGGCCCTATCGTGCCGAAAACAGACGGACAAACAGACAGACTGACATCGCTCAATAGACTTAGATTTTCATAATGATTCAGAATTTACATGAATTTTGGATTTGGGCCAATATTAAGGAAATTACAAACATAATGACAATATCCCCCATTTTTTTTAAGGTGGGCATAAATATCACAAGAATCTGTATTTGATATGAAATATTAGTGATCACAGTTTTATGTTATTTAGGCTCTAGATATCATATTTATGGAAATAATCGAGTTTCAAGTTTTTCATATAAAAAAATTAAAAAAAAAATTTTTGGTATGAACCTTCTTTACTGAAGTCAATGGTCAAAATTTAGATTTTGTTTTTATCTATGGTGGTAAAGGGCATAAGTAATAAAATCAGCAGAATCTCTTCAGGAATTAATTTTTATAAGTATATAGATTTACATACGTACATCAAGTCACTCAAATTACTGTCCCAATGTTTTTAAGTTGTCAACACGCGTCCAATATACAATAATACCAAATACACTGCACAACAGTGAAAAAAGTGCAAGGTCCTGACTATATGGGTCCTATTCTACTATCAAAATGTAGTAAAACCCTATACTTAGTTTAGCCAAGTTCGTGACCGTTTTATTTTTTGGGCCTCCAAAGTTTCCCAATATTATTATGATGCCTAAAAAATGTGTCTTCAGTTTTTACCAAATAGCTAATCAATACTTAAAAATATCGCTTAGCTATGTTCGGCAAAAATATAGCGAAGAGTATGGCGAATATTTTTTGCTAAAATTTTAATATAAAAATGTATTTTTTAAAAAAGCTAAAGAAAAATTTTTTTGTTTTTAATTTTTTGATCATAACTTTTTGGAAATCCTGATTTTTCTTACACTATATTTGGGAAAATTGTAGCCACAGTAAAGCTAAATAACTTCTGTGAAGACACCAATTAATCTAAACGTGTCTAGATACCAAAAATAGGTCATATAGACTCCCTTGTGCCAACAAATTTAAATTTTTTACTCAAATTTAAGCACGTAGAAATTTTGAAAATTGCTGTTTGATGTTGTTGTTGTTGTAACTGCGATATTATTGGTAATATCGTAGATAGAATCGTTTGATAGAATCGTTTGACGGTTTAAATGTTCCAAGTGGTATAAGAGATGATTTTTTAATCACATATCAACTCCAATTGCTTTAAATGCAATTAACATATTGAAATTTAAATGAAATCCTATAAAAAAGTGTCAGATTCGGTGTACTATTGACTACTTTTGACTCTAGATTCCTTATTTTTTGTCGAAATTTCATCACAGACATCTCTTTTGAAAGTTTTTGACAGTATCTATTATAGCGTTTCTAAAAATGTTGCAACAAATTGCCGCAAGGTGGCGGTATTGCCATGTTCCTTACAATTGTATCAAATACATTTTATTTGGATCTTTTTCGATGCTGGTACATTCAGAAAAATATTAGACCAAATACTCCTGAACAAAGTTGCGGAACATTGTTAAACCATATTTTTGAGTTTTTGTTATTAAAAATGCGATTTCCGTATGTAACCTAAAAATAGCGTAGAACAAATATTGTTTTTATAACCTCAGAGATTTATTTCCATAACAAAAAAGGTCTTTTTCGCATAAAGACGATTTTGAGATATTGCTAGTTATAAATTTTGAGTTATACATTTTTTGGCACAAGGGAGTCTTTATAACCTATTTTTGGTATCTAGACACGTTCAAATTATATTTGTGTGTTCACAAAAGTTGTTAAGCTTTACTGTCGCTACAATTTTCCCAAATATAGTGTTGGAAAAATCAGGATTTCCAAAAAGTTATGATCAAAAAATTAAAAACAAAAAAATTTTTCTTCAACTTTTTTTTAAAAAACTTTAAGATAAAATACATTTTTATCATAAAATTTAAGCAAGAAATATTCGCCATACTCTTGGCTACATTTTTGCGATATTTTTAAGAGATTATTAGCTATTTGGTAAAAATTAATGACACCTTTTTTAGGCATCATGCTAATATTGGGAAACTTTGGAGGCCCATAAAAATAAAACGGTCACCAACTTGGACAAACTGAGTATAGGGTTTTATTACAATTTGATAGTAGAATAGGACCCATTTAGTCACGACCTTGCACTTTTCAAAAGATGTTCATTTGTTGTGTAGTGATATCAGAGAGATTGAGCTAACAGCTTTGTTGTTACACTTATATTTGTAAACACTTAAAAACATTGGGACAGTAATTTTAGTGAGTCTAAGTTATCTAGATATCTAGTTTTAAAGATATTGACAGTACATCAAATCAAATTCTGATTTAAAAATTATATTAACAAAATTTTCGCAATAATAACTTTAATGTAAAATATATACAAGTAGTTATTTTTTGAAGAGCAAACATTACTTTAATGTAAATTTCCAGCAAAATTTTTATAAATGGGTTTCACTGAAAGTAATTGGTAGTGGGTTACGAAGGACGAATAGTTGGCATTAAAGCAGCCAACTTTTGTTATGCAATCTATCCCATTTTTATTCATCTAATCGTACAAAAACATCAAACAAACTTCACAAAACAACCATCGAACTAACAACATCAATATGAAGAAAAGAAGAACATTAATTTTTATTAGCTTCCGTACCAGCTAAAATAACAACAACAAACAACACAAACAATAAAATAAAAACATAATTTTCAAAATGAAATTTTTAGTGAAACGCAAAAGGAACGATAGATTTCAATTGTTAATAGGCCTACGAAAAACAACTCAAACAAGAACCTTAACTTTATGAAGATAGAGGCAGTATATCCTCCGATGAAAAACATTAAATATACGATGGCGCCATAGTAAATTTTATCAAAAATAGTTATGTACAAACGAGCATCATACTCGTACCAACAAATAATGGTGGCATCCAGATACATTACGAGAAGATAGAACGCAACGCATTTACACAGATACTTACAAACATATTCATATACTGGGACAAAATATAGAGTTAATATCGAAATATAATCAACAACAACAACATTTTAAGCAGCAAATGTAACGTCAATGTCATGGAGCAAAAATAGTGTAAGAAATCGTTTATCTTAAGTAATCGGTTACTCGTTGAATAAATTTGTTAAGCTAACGTATATAGAGAATGAGAATTTTGATACTATCAACACATTTTTTGACTGAACCCAATATAGTTAAATTCATAAGCCTTTCGGACTAGCCAATAAAGACAAAGAAAATGCTTTCAAAAACTTGGGTAGCGTCCCTACTTCTGAGCCGGATATGGCCGGTACTGTTTAGTATATTTCGAGCTAGTGGATTTGGGTGACATGCCAATTTATTGACATACATAATAACCAATACGCTTCGCTATTTCTGTTTTAAACAGCGGAATTTCAAGGTCTTTGAGTAAGTTGGTGTTTTTAACGTACCACAGGGCGCCAGTAATTATTCTTAAAAGTTTACTTTGCCGCATTTATATTTTCTCAATATTTGACTCTGAGGCAGTGTCCCACAATTGTATTCCGTAACACCATATAGAAGAATTTTGCAATCTAGGCTAAGCTTAGCATTTTACCAATTAGCCAGTTAAGTTGGGCTGACTTTAGTTTAATTTGGGTCAATTTGGCATCTATATGACTCTTAATTGTAAGCCGTCTATCCAATTGAACACGCAGGTATTTCCATTCTGATTGTTGGGGGATCAGAAGGGATCAGAATGTTATTTACTTTTGTCTTCCATTGATTTAGCAATTTTTCTATTTGAAATATGTGGTTCTGTAAATTCTTTGAATGGCAGTATCATCTGCAAATGTGGGCGTGTTTGTATATATATTTTTAGGCATATCATCAGAGGTGTATATAATATAAAGAATAGGTCGTAATATGCTGCTTTGGGGAACTCCAGAAGTTTCCTTCTTTAATAATAAATTAACGATGGTTTGGCATGTATATGTCTATAGGAAAAATTTGCTTCAATTTGTAAATTAAACCTTCATGTCATACTTTGCCAAATGCTTGTGATACATCAATGAAGAGAGTAGAGTAATATTTTTTTCTTCAAAAGCATTTCAAATTGCAGTGTTTGTTCAATTGTACTATGCTTTCCTTTAAATCCGAACTGATTATTGGGAATCTATCCGATTTCAGCCAAAATTTGTGTAAATTTGGTAACCAACTGTTTTTCAAATAGCTTTGACTTATAGGTCTATAAGACTATACTTTTAAGTGATCTTTACCTGGCTTAGGGACCATAGCGATTAATGAAATTTTCCATTCTGAAGGATAATATTTTAGATGTAAAAATGCATTAAAAACAAATGTTACTATTCTTATTCTAAGGGTAGCTCTTTTAACATTTTGTTGCTCACTTTGTCAAAACCAGGTGCCTTTTTGGGGTTTAAGTCCAGAATAGAATTTATAACCTCTCTAGTCTCAAACCTAATCATTGTTCTACGTTGCTGTACAATAGGGGGTAGCTCCATCATGTCATTTAATAAGTTGGGGGTAAATATATTTTTCAAGTGGCTTACAAACAGATTACCTTTCTCTAAGTCGCTTCTTGCCCAGCCTCCACTCGTAGTTCTCAAATGTGGTTTATGAATGACAGGACTTTTATAGCTTTTAGCAGCTCGCCATAATGAATATTCCGATTGTGGGGTCGCATCTAGTCCTTTAAGATAAGTATGCAGGGATTCAGCCCTTTGGGATTTTAGTGATTTCCTTAGTAATTTTATCCAATTTCGGAATCTGGTTTTAGATTGGGGGGATCTATGAATTTGCCATTCTCTTCGAGATCTTCTTTTTTTCAGCCAATAGCCATTCGACATCGGCTGAATATATTCTATTACACCTGACTTGTCGGGAGGGTAATGCACCATATTATCTTGTGTTTAACGTAGCATGCCGTTGGCGTGGTAGGGTAGCATGTTTCTGGGGGAGTTATGCAGCATATCATCTGGAAGGTAATGCAGCATATTATAAGGTGTTTATGTAGCTCGTTATAGGGGGATAAAGTAATTTAGAATGTTGCTGGGGATTAGAAAAGCTAGTTGTGGGGTGTAATGTGGCATATTGCCGGGGTAAAAGTGGAGTTTCATAAAGGGGATGGTGTGGTAATGTAACATATCGTCGGCTGGTAGTAATAATAAACATCATTTAAAAGCGATATCTCCATATATATAAGCTTTCATCAAAGTCAAGTCATAGATAGTCAAGCTGTCACCCTTATTAGCCAATTGGCCTCTATGAATATGCATATTCTTTTAATGAAATTATATAACGAACTTTTGAATTTTTAAATTGTCGAATAACATTTTCGGACACCAATTGGGTGATGTAGGGGATGTTGGATGCCAAGCAACGGTTCTGATTGGTCTTAACTTGGTTTTCAATTATCTCAAAGCTTGGCCTATGATTTGAATAATACGCCCATAACATCGAAGCGCATGAAATTCTAAATTATGCTCGACCTTTGACCTTAATAGGTTGTAAATATAGGTCAATTAAGTAAGAAAGTATTGTGTACGTGCAGAAAAAATTTGAGCTGTTGCAAATGTTTTATCCTCCAACATGTTTTAGGAAGATCATTTTTTGAAGAATCGAAATAGAGAACATCACTCTAAAATATAAATATGTATTATTAATATTGCTGCTGAATCCCTTAGTGTAAAGGTACGGTCAGACTCATTAAACATTTAAATCAAATATTTTGAGTAAAATATTGTCAAAACAATATAATAAAAAATTTGTGGTCACACTTGCACATTTATTTGACGATTTTTATTTGATAAAATACGGAAAAAATACGTTGAAAGTATAAACAAAAAAACAGTTTTTAATTATGGTCACACTGAAGATTAAATATTTTCCCAAAAAATATTTGATCAAATTTTTTCAAAACAAAATTGTGTATCTAGCAATTTGTTTCTCATATTTGAGTTGTTGTTTCTCAAATTTGATGTTGTTGTTTCTCAAATTTGATGTTGTTGTTTCTGTTTGAATAGTAAACAATACAAATGCTCAGCTGTTATTTGCCCCTGTTTGATGTTACAAAAATTTTGTAACATTAAATAATTATTTGGTCAAAATTTAATAAAATATTTGCTCTTGCATGGTCACATTAGGAAAATTTTTATTTGCTGGCAAATAATTTTGTTTTGTTCAAATCAACATGTTTCTTGTTTGAACCTCAAAAATATTTTGTGGTCAGACTACGAGGATCAAATATTTGATAATTTCGATTAAATGTTTAATCAATGTGACAGTAGCTTAAGGAAACCACAGCTTGGTCCGTATCTAGCCGATCTTTGAAAACAAACTATGAATAACGATTTCTGGCCAGTATTTTATAATTGTGATGAGGACGACGAACCCTAAGAATATAGAAGATATTTTATTACTTTAGTTAATTTTCCTACAAAAAGTATAAAACTTCCATTATTTAAGAGTTTTGAATTGTTACATTAAGTTCAAAATTCGAATACTCGACAACACTAAACATGCAAAAGTTTAGTATAATAGTAAGTGGTTAAAGTAGACTTTATTATGTTAGGAAAAAAGCATTAGAAAGATGAATAAAAATATAAAAAATGCGAGCTTAGCACAAAACAAAAGAACAGCAAAAATAGTTGAATATATAAAATAGCTGAATATAACCAGCATCATTATAAACAGGCACTTCAATCTCCATAGTAATGTAAGAAGACTTGACAAAGGCATCACAAGGAAGAGTAACCACCACCAGCAGCAGCGGCAACTGAAGCAGAGGAAACGGATACAAACGAACAAAATAAACTCATACAAATGTGAAAAACGCACAATTTTAAATGATTATACAATGAAAAACAACCTAGTTTTTCAAAACTTTTCTCTAGTGAAAGTTTTAATGTACATCAATGGATATGTACATTCACATGTACATATGTACGAATATCCTTGAATTTATACGTTTCTAAGGATGTATGGGCTTAAAATATGCGTTGCTGGTGTTGTATGTATGCATGAGTGTATAGGCATTACCCATACACACAACCCAACCACTTGATAAAATTAAGGCTCTTACCCTCTACTTTCTTTAGCAACCAAATACAGATACATTCATTCATATGTAAGTGTATACAGGCAGGAATATTTATGTGTCAGTCCTTTTGAAACTAACTGGAGTAGTGGTGCATATAGTAGGGCTTAGGAATATTTTGCTGAAAGTATTTGAATTGTTTGTGTTCCCCAACAAATTTTTTCAGGACTGTCGCCTCCCTTGTGTATTTTATTTCCCATATATCTTCTCTAGGAACAAGTTTAAAACCAAAACACTACAACAAATATTACAACAACAATGGAAACTTTATACATATTAACGTAAAAATTTGCTTGAATTTTGAAAACAACTCAAACTATGTCGTGTAGGCGCCATAGGCACATTCATTTTCATGTTTTTCTTTTTGTTTATTTATTTTTTTTTGGTTAAAAAATAGAAAATGAAATAAGGATACATTTTACACACATATAACTTTATATTAGAGCGGCTCAGAAAAAAAAACTGGCACCGATTACCCACTAAAATTAAGATTTTTTAAAGAAATGTAATTCACAGGCTAATTCTGCCTATATGTATATGTAATTGTATAGGGTAGGAGGACCATTTGCCATAGGGGCGCATTTGCCACCACTTCTTGAAAACTAACTTATCTTTTTTGATGCTGTAATCGATTTACTTTGTTACAACAATTTTTTTATTTCTTTTTTGTACCAAACTTATTGGAAAATGTTCCTCATGGATGGGGCACATTGGCCACTTTTAGTAAATATGCTATTTTTCAAATTTGATACATAAAGAAAAGCCGTAGGCAATCTGAACTAACACAGTTTAAAGCTAACATATATAGGTACCTATAAAGAACAAAAAAATTGTGGTCACTCTCACAGTAAGAAACCTAGAGCACTTTAAAAAAAAGTGGCAAATGCTCCCCCTTCTACCCTACAGCGTAGGGTTACCTTCTTTAGAAAGCGAATAGTAAAGAGCAGAAAGGTGAGGAAATTAAAACATAAAACATGACTTCCTCTCCCTCTGTCACTTGCTATATTAAAAAAACTTGTGGTAACTGGACCAACAGCAGCAACGAAACCCTTGAGGTCCTTGTGGGTACTCACTTCCCTGGATGCAGTTCTCTTTACCATGACCCTGTGTCCAGTAACTCTACTGTATTTGAATCCACACCCATCCCCATTGATAGAGGAAAAGTCAAGTGGGCTTTGAACAGCTTCAACCCGTATAAGACAGCGAGTCCGGATGGTATCATCCCAGCAGACCTTCAACACAACGCTGACATTATAACTTCCTGGCTCATCAGGATTTTTAGTTGTTTTTAGTTTAGTTGTCTCAGACTTTCATACATACCTGAAGAATGGACCAGATGTGAGGTAGTATTCATCCCTAAAGCGGGTAAAGCTATCCACACCAAATCGAAGGACTTCAGACCAATAAGCCTCAGTTCCTTCCTTCTTAAAACTCTAGAACGCATTATTGATATTTATTTACGTTCATCAATATACCAGCGTCTTCTCTCTAAATCACAGCATGCCTACAATAAAGGCAAGTCTGTTGAAATAGCACTCCACTCACTTGTCAGTTCTTTAGAAAAATCACTTGAGTTCGGCGAATTTTTACTCGTTGCCTTTCTAGATATTGAGGGAGCTTTTAACAACATTAAGCTTTCATCGATTATATCGGCAATGGTGGACCTAGGAGTTGATGACTCTATCATCTCCTTCATAAGAAAACTTCTATCTTATAGAATTATTTTTTCAACCTTGGGCAAAGCTACGATATGCAGAGTAGCATGCCGGGGTGCTCCTCAGGGCGGGGTTTTGTCTCCCTGCTTTGGAACCTTGCTATTAATAAATTGTTAAGGGAATTGGACTCTCTGCACTTCAAAACTATTGCTTATGCAGATGATGTCGCTATTGCAAATTTCTGGCAAGTACCCGAAAACTATTTCGCAGAGACTGGAAGTTGCTCTAGCCACACTCACAGAATGGAGCATTTCCAATGGCTTGGGAGTTAACTCCACCAAAACAGAACTCGTTCTATTCACCAGAAAATATAAGATTGCCCAGTTTACCCTCCCAATGCTAGATTGGACTTAACTGGTGCTCACGGATCATGCCAAATTTCTAAGAGTGATTCTGGACTCTAAGCTATCCTGAAACTTAAACAGCCAATCTAGGGTGTCTAAGGCTTCCATTGCACTACACACGTGCAGAAGGGCCTATACTCATGTATGGCGCTCTTGTCTCTTGTCTGGTGGCCTACCCTTAATAAAGCTAATCAGCGATGATCTTTTGTCAATATTCTTAGATCTTTTGACCTCATGATTACGGGTGCTTTAAGGACTATACCTTCAAAAGCACTCTTCGCTATGCTCAACTGGCTCCCGGTTGAGCTAATGGCCCAATTCGTAGCTCTTCAGAAATTAGGTTAAGAACTACCGGTGAATAGTCTACTTTATTCTAAGGCCATTCTACTATTCTAGATAAACTCACAAATCTCCCCGAAAATATTGACTACAGCATTTCCTCACCTGTTCTCGAGCAATCTTTCTCTGTGGATATCTCGGGGGCTGAAATCGGCACGTGGTGTGCGTGAGGGCTTCTTCATCCCATCTTTTGGAAAAAATGTAAAATTCAAGCTCCCAAAACAATGAAGTATTCTTCAAGCTGAAATCTCAGCTATTTATAGGGCGAGCAAGTGGCTTATGTACCACCGAATATACTCTAACGATATTCGTTTCTGTACGGATAGTCTTGCCGCCTTTCAATCTTTATCATCGGTCTACACGATATCCCTTATCCGTGAATGCCGGGCATCCCTAAATGAGATGGCGAGACATTCCAACATTGAACTTTTCTGGGTATGCAGTCACAGTAATGTACCAGGCAACATCACTGCGGACAGGAGAACATAGACAAATTCATATACCGCTATCAGCATATAAACTGCCCATCAAGCAGTTTTTATTTAGGTCCTCACAGACCAACTGGTCCAAAAAACGACCTGTTCGATCTCTAGACTTGCATGGCCAACGTACGACTATTAGCGTTCTGCAATCTTGGTCAGCTTTCCGCGCCATAAGCTTCGCTGCCCAGCCCTGATATTAGAACCCTCCATCGGTTTTGTTCGGTGCTCCCACTATAACCACTAAAAGGCGGAAAAAATCACCGAAATTTATCGATCGTAGGACAAAGTTTGAAATTTTCTGATGAAGTCACGTAAATTGTTAAGCATAATTTAAGCAAAAAGTGCTGTAGTTGCTAAGGCGTAACATCTGAAGTAACCGGGAAACCGGAGTAAGTTTTTTTTGAGCCACTCTACTATACATACATATGTATGTATGATATTTTATGAACAAGTTTGTGCGTAACGCACAAAACTTTTATACAATTCAAAAAAACTACATACTCGTTCATCCATCCCCACATTGACTACGAGTATTAACATATTCGGTTGGTTGGAAAGTTTCATTCCTTTTTAGAGCAAATTGCACAGTTACATGTACATACAAATATTCTTTTCCTCACTATATACACACATAGAGTTAAGTACATATTTACATTTTAATGTAGCAAAAAGTAATCGTCGCATTTACTATATGACATGAACACTATAAAAGATCTGAACAAGTAAAAGTTAAGCATCAGTTTGGCGCCTAAAATGTCATTTTCCAAAAAGGAATTGCTTTTTGCGTATTATCAATTTTCATAGTTTCACATACTCTTTGATTTGATGTTCAGTTAAGAGGGATTATAGGGAAAAGTTTTATATTTCTGGTAAATATATGTACCTATACACACAAACTTATGTATGTAAATTTTGTGTGCACATTTTAAAACTGAAATCAGATATAGAAGAACATAAATTGGATACATACAATTTCAACTAAAAGAGTATGATTAATATTAATTATCTGAAATATTGTTCATAGTTAACTAGCGAAAATTTTGTAAAATTTTAGTAAAATTTATAACAATGAAAAATTTTTTATAAAAGAGCTTATCTTAGCGATAACTTCACTGTAAAAAAATAATAGCAATAACTTTTCTGAAGAAAACTTATCACAGCGATAACTTTTCTAAAGAAAACTTATTACAGCAATAACTTTTCTAAAGAAAACTTATCACAGCGATAACTTTTCTAAAGAAAACTTATCACAGCGATAACTTTTCAAAAGAAAACTTATCACAGCGATAACTTTTCTAAAGAAAACTTATCACAGCGATAACTTTTCTAAAGAAAACTTATCACAGCGATAACTTTTCTAAAGAAAACTTATCACAGCGATAACTTTTCAAAAGAAAACTTATCACAGCGATAACTTTTCTAAAGAAAACTTATCACAGCGATAACTTTTCTAAAGAAAACTTATCACAACCATGACTTTTCTGTAGAAAACTTATCATAGCGATAAATATTCTAAAGAAAAATTATCACAGCGATAAATTTTGTATAGAAAATTTATAACAGCGAAAACTTTTCTAAAGAAAACTTATCACAGCGACAACTTGTCTATAGGAAACTTATCAAAATTTCTATAGAAAACTTATCACAGCGACAACTTCTCTATAGAAAACTTATCACAGCTACAATTTTTCTATAAAAAACTCCTCACAGCAACAACTTTTGTATATAAAACTTCTCACAGCGACAATTTTTCTATAGAAAGCTTCTCACAGCGAAAACTTTTCTATAGAAAACTTCTCACAGCGACAACTTTTCTATAGAAAACTTCTCACAGCGACAACTTTTCTATAGAAAACTTCTCACAGCGACAACTTTTCTATAGAAAACTTCTCACAGCGACAACTTTTCTATAGAAAACTTCTCACAGCGACAGCTTTTCTATAGAAAACTTATCACAGCGACAACTTTTCTATAGGAAACTTATCAAATCGACATCATTTCTATAGAAAACTTACCACAGCGACAATTTTTCTATAGAAAACTTATCACAACGATAACTTTGCCTATCGTCAACTTTTATATAGAAAACTTTGCCTATCGTCAACTTTTCTATAGAAAACTTTGCCTATCGTCAACTTTTCTATAGAAAACTTTGCCTATCGTCAACTTTTCTATAGAAAACTTTGCCTATCGTCAACTTTTCTATAAAAAACTTTGCCTATCGTCAACTTTTCTATAGAAAACTTTGCCTATCGTCAACTTTTCTATAGAAAACTTTGCCTATCGTCAATTTTTCTATAGAAAACTTTAATTATCGTCAACTTTTCTATAGAAAACTTTGCCTATCGTCAACTTTTCTATAGAAAACTTTGCCTATCGTCAACTTTTCTATAGAAAACTTTGCCTATCGTCAACTTTTCTATAGGAAACTTTGCCTATCGTCAACTTTTCTATAGAAAACTTTGCCTATCGTCAACTTTTCTATGGAAAACTTTACCTTTCGTCAACTTTTCTATAGAAAACTTTACCTTTCGTCAACTTTTCTATAGAAAACTTTGCCTATCGTCAACTTTTCCATAAAAAACTTTGCCTATATACTCAAATTTTCCAAAAAAAAATATGTATTATATTTTATGTATATGTATGTATGTATAAGCAGTTGAGTTATTAGAAAATCTTTGTCTTAAAGTCTAACAAACCTTATTTTAAAGTTAAGTTACACATATTAAGGAATAGAGAAATAAAAAATAACAAAATCTAGACTTATTCATATAATCCTTACAAATAAAAAAACATCAGAAATGATTTGATACTGCGTTTTTACTTTCTTTTTTTTTTTGTCACGCATAGTGAGTCATGTCCCATAAATCTAAAACAAAATTACATTATTTTAGCATTTGTCAAAAAGTAAAAGTCAAAAAAAAGAAAAACAAAACATAATAAAATAAGAGTGTGAAAAAAACAAATGATTGTCAACATTGCATTGCACGTCTAAATGTACAAACACATTCACAAACAAAAATAACTGAAAGTGAAAAATTAAACAAACAAAAAGTACAGCATATTTTTGGGTGTTACAAATATATTTCTATTCGTTCATGAGTAAACATTTTGAATCTTTACAAAGCTAAAAACTTGTCATTTGTTTTTTTTTTCAGGTAAACATGATTGATTTACAGTTTTATAACAAATTACAATAAAATATAAAAAAATTAACCGAGTTAAAATTGTTGTTTAATGTTAGGTTCGAAAAACTTCCGTTATATATGTATTGTGTGTTTAAAGCCTGTGAAATGTAATATCTCTGGCAATATTAATTGTATTAGGCTACACTAAGCATTATTTAAAATGTGATATTTTGAGTTCTATTTAGTAGTTATCTCTGAAGTCAAAGATTAAGAACTATGGATAGAGGAACACGTACATCAACCATGAGTTCTTTTTATGGTAGAAACTTTAATAAGATTATCGAGTTTTATTGCACGATAAACGCTTTTCGGTCATATTTTTTGTTCAAAAAACCCGAAGGTCTAACAAAATTTAGATTCAGTTGGGATGAACGAGTTTGATCCCTAGACATACAATGCTTTCAAAATTTTGCAATGAATCGGAACATCAAATGCGGCTGTATAGTCAACAACAAGAAGGTATGAGGCGATTTGTTTTTCACCAGTTTTCTCTAAGATTTGTCTAAGGTTGAATTTGTGATCGGTTAAAGATTTTCCATATCTAAACCCACACTTACAGCGACCAATTTGTTCGTTGGCAATAGGTTTCAGTACTTTGCTTGAAAGAATCTTTTATGTTATTAGTAAAGGCCTGATACCACGGTAGTTAGAACAGACACTTGGATCACCTTGTTTGTATAGATAGATTTCATAGAGACTCCAATTCTTTGGCATGTTCTTAATCTGCCATATTGTACATATAAATTCTTCAACATTGTTGTTTTTAAGTCGTGATATAGCTTTAGGGTGATGTAGAGGATGTTGGATGGGTCTTAACTTCATCTCAACTGTGGGCACTGACTATGGCAAACGAAAAAGGGCCATGAATTCAAGATCAGCACCTAGAACATCCGAACTCTTTACAAAAGAGGTGCTCCTATCCAGTTGATGGATATTCTCGAGGAATATAAATGCAATTTAACTGCTGTTCAGAAAGTAAGATGGAATGGCTACGGCTACACTTAAAAATAACCTGCATTGCAGCTGCCACGAGAATAAGCATGAATTTGGTGGGGATTTATAGTTAGCAAGCGAATGAGATTTGCGGCGGCTCGCAATATGGTAGTTTCATATGTATATAAATACCCGACAACATTCCAATTGAAACAAGGGGTGCTTCTCTTAGACAATGAGCAGCATCCGATTCTATTTTGAGACTCATTGAAAGGGACCTACTTTTTAACGCCATTTCCGAATGGCAAATGCATTAGTTAGAGAAGTTTCACATAGCCTATTACTCAATAACCAGTGGCCAGCGGAGTTATGAGGTGAACTCTAAACATAGGTTTATTCACTCAACATTAAACAATCCTATTGGATTAGAAGTGACGGAAGAGCAAAATGAAACCAACCATACCATTTTATTTAATGAAACTTCAGACAGCCCACCAACAACACAAGAAGTGAAGAATGTCATTAAAAGACTCATGCGCAACAGGGCCAAGGGCAATAACAATATCTCAGCGAAGATGTTTTTATGTAATGTAGAAGGATCGGCGAGATTCTGCATAAAATATGGGAAGAAGAAGCTCTACCAAGCTCCTGGAATGGAGGTATACTATATCAAAACAGAGTAACTCCAATGACTGCAATAACTACAGGGGTATAACACTTCTTCCAATACCGAGCAAAATACTAAGTCGAGTAATTTCGAATAGAACGTCAGTTTGGCTTTTGAGAGAATTGATCTTGTGTTGATCTAATCAACACAGTAAAAATAGTACTGGAGCAATGTAATGAATTCCGCACCCCTATTTATCTAGCGTTTATCGACTTTATGAAGGCCTTCGAAAGTGCCAATAGGAGCTATCTATGGAGAATTTTAGAAAACCGTAACTTGCCAACAAAAATTCTGAACTTAATTCGGGCAAAGTACGTGGACTTTTAATGTCGGGTTCTTTCTTCTGTTATCCTTGACTCCCAGTGGAGCATAGGGCCTCAACCATCCTTTTATATCGAACTCTATTGCGATGTATGTTAGGCATACATCATTCCATGAATAGTTTGCTGCTTGTAACTCCGCATCAATTGACCTTCTCCACGTTCTAGCAGGTGCACCAACACGACGGCCGCTTCCTTGTGAATTTCAACGAAGCGCTTGTCGAGCAATGTTGGTATTTGGCCTTCGAAGTGTGTGGCCTATCCATCGCCATTTCCATTGACAGAAGGGATTTGGTTTGTAGCGTTTAGTAGATCTTCATTTCTTATTCGATTCGGCCACCATATATTAAGAATTTGCCGCAAGCATTTGTTTGCAAAGATTTGTAGGCGCTTATCGATGGCATTTGTGCGTTTCCAAGTTTCGCAGGCGTAATACAAGATGGACTTGACATTCGAGTTATATATTCGTAACTTAGTTGTTGTTGATATTTATCGAGATTTCCATATAGTTCGGAGAATGCCGAATGCAAATTTTGCCTTATTAATACGCGATTCAATATCCTCATCGGCGCCACCTTTTGTAGATACCAAACTACCAAGATAATTTAAGGTACCTACACATCCAATACCCTCATTATCTCATTATCCAGGCATAATCTTTGTCTTGGAAATATTGATTTCCAGCCCAGCTGCCCGAGATTCAACAGTAATAGCACTAGTGTTTTCTTGAAGGTGAGCTAGTCTTTGGCTTAGAAGACATACGTCATCGGCGTATTCCAAGTCCTCGGGGTTCTACGTAAAGGTAAATTGTCTAATTCGTTCGATGTTACTACTGGAGTAAGACAAGGATGTATCTTGTCACCTATACTTTTTATTTTTGTCATCGACAATAGCAGCACTAAATGGTAGACGTGGTTTCCAATGGATACCCTTTAAACAACTCAAGGACTTGGAATACGCTGATGGCGTATGTCTTCTAAGCCAAAGCTCAGGTCGCCTTCAAGAAAACATTAGCGCTATTACTGTTGAATCTCGGGCAGGTGGGCTGGAAATCAATAGTTCCACAACAAAGATTATGCCTGGAGGCTACTGCGCAAACCCGTCGATACACATCAATGTGGATATCGAGGTTGGATGTGTAGGTACCTTCAATTATCTTGGTTGTTTGGTATCTACAAAAGGTGGCGCCGACGAAGATATTGAATAGCGTATTAATAAGGCAAAATCTGCATTTGGCATTCTCCGAACTATATGGAAATCTTGGCTTATATCAACTACAACTATGTTACGAATATATAATTCAAATGTCAAGGCCATCTTGTACTACGGCTGCGAAACTTGAAAACACACAAATGCCATCGATAAGCACCTACACACTTTTGTAAACAAATGCGTGCGGCAAATCCTTAATAAATGGTGGCCGAATCGCATAAGAAATGAAGATCTACTAAACGCTACGAACCAAATCCCTTCTTCTATAGAGGTATGTCAACATAAATGGCGGTGGATTGCCCACACACTTCGAAGGCCAAATATCAACATTGCTCCACAAGCGCTTCGTTGCAATCCATAAGGAAGCGGCCGTCGTGTTGGTGCACCAGCTAGAACGTGGGGAAGGTCAATTGGTGCGGAGTTACAAGCAGCAAACTATTCATGGAATGATGTATGCCTAACATCTCGCAATAGAGTTCGATATGAAAGGATGGTTGAGGCCCTATGCTTCACTGGGATTCAAGGATAACAGAAGAAGAAGGTTTACTCACGGTGTTCATACAAATCCAAAAGTCAATAGCAGAGAATTTAGAAACAAAGTAAACTATTTCCCGAAGTTTTGCCTACATTTAAAGCCCCAAAATTCACAGAGGAGTATTTACAAATTTGTAAACTATTTTTCTAAATATTGCCTACATTTTCAATTTGACTTGTACATATAAATACATATATTTTTATCTCAACTCTGTATTAGAAAATCCTCAAAAAAAACTACAATAGACTTAATATACTAGATATTACGATTTCATCTTCTATTGCCTCTTATGTACTTGAAACTGAGTATTTAAGACATAAAACTCAAGACCGTGAAAATAGAAAACGAATGTTAAAAAAGCACAAAAAATTATGTCGTTTCCTTGAAGACATTGAAAATATTTGTGCGAGTATACAAAATATAAGTTATATTTTTATATAAATAGTATAAAAAAAACTTTCACTTTCATTTCATTTATACAAAATATAAATAAACTTATATACACACGTACATATAAAAATACTTACGAGTATATACATATTAAATAAATTGCATGTTTGTACGAAATCTTGGCATTTGAGGTTGAATAACTCCATAAAAAAAGAAAGGGAAAATGGTGCAACCATAATTTATACAATGTTCCTGCTAAGAGTTTGTTTGTAAAGATAACATCTTTAAGAAATAACAAAGAAACAAAAACAACAAAGCAAAAGGACTTTAAGAAAACAACAAGGAGGTCTTCTATTATAAAGGAAACCGAAATACAGGATATAAGTGAAATAGCATAAGCAAAAAGGACTGGAAATTGTGCACATTTGTACTCATACTAACACACATTTGAACGAACGAACGTACGAACAAACGATAACAATGACGTTTGCTGCGCAGCTGCATTAAAACATTAATATATCCTTCAGTTTGTTGCTTTGCCAAGGACATTTAAGCCATTAAACTATGAGAAAAAAAAGCTTTATTTCAATTTAAACCATCAAAAACTCCCCCGACAAAAATGTACCCAAGAAGAGAACTATTTCGAAAAGTTTTACACTTATTTACTGCAATTTCTTAAAAGCAAAAGCAATAGTAAAAGAAAAAGAAAAATACCAACAGAGAGCTTTAGTTGTGGTTGTAAGCAAGAGAGGGAGAGTGTTAGTGTAGCGCTATTTTTATTAACCCTTCCTCTCCTAATCGACCATTGCATTGTCATTAATATGCCGCTAAATTTGTATACATTGCGCCTGTCTGAGTTCTCCCGTAATTTCTCACTTCCCATCTCTCGCTCTTCTATATTTGAGAAAGCTTTTTTTTGCAACGTGAAGTCACTTTCACTTTTCCTTATGACGCACTACATCTCATTATCGTTGTAAATAAAATGGTTTACATCGTGATTTATTAAGCGCAAAGACTCGTAAAAAAATAAACTTCTACATATTTCTTTAAAACTCTCTTTTTTGTGAAGACATACACAAATACATATTTGCTCATGCAAGTGAGGGTTTGTGTGGGTTAAGATTTATTTGTACTCGTATATTTGCTTGTACTTCCTTTACAGGGTCTTCCGGTTTTCGTTTTTATGTTTTGTTTTCATGTTTTTTTATCTTGAAATATTAACAAATAAGTTATAAGGTTGCCATATTAAAATGATGAATATACTAGGGGTACTCGTTTAAACTAATTACTAAATGCCTCTTATACCTCTTAAAGCTTAACGGTCTTATGCAAAAAAATTTAACAACGATTGGTAAACTAAAGTTAAGCAAAATTCCTTAAAGTATTATCCTAAAACGATTGTTAGCTTAACAGACCGATGTTAATCTTTTGTTAACACCAAATAATTTAAAGTAGCTGTCTACATAATTTAAAGCTACGTTAAATATTTTACTGTTTTGACAAATAATATTTTGTGAAAACTTTTAAAGAAAATATTTAAGTTTTCAGACTTATCTATTAAAAAATAATATTTTAGCTAAATTTAGTTATCATATTATTTCTAATTTGCTATTTTTATCGTATAAAAGGTTTCGGGGGTGGGGAATTTATGAAATATAATTTCCATGATATTTCATACTCTATTTTACATATTTCATACTAAAACCAAACTTTTCAAAGAAATTGATAATACAAATTCTAATTTTTAACAAAAAATTCGTGTTTTCAACAAAAAACAGACATCGGTCAATGAAATTTACAAAAAACATTATAGTGATGTATATACAGTGCAATCGCAATAGAGTGAACACTTGGTAATATGAACTACTTGATACTACGAACTCCCGATTTTTTCCATTAGTTACTTTATAGAGTGAACAGTACCCAACTCAATAGAGTGAACTTTTGTTTTTCTTATATATAATTGACAAAGACGCACCTTTTATAGTTTTTTTACATACTTTTTTATGAAACAGTTAGGATATCGCTTGAATTTGAAAACATTTTTGTTTTAATTTTCCTCTTTTATTTTTTATTTATAGAATGAACTATACCAACTCAATAGAGTGAACTTTTGTTATGCAAAATTTCCAATTTCTGCTGAAGTCGTTTCCGATGCCATTTCTGAGACTGACACTGATATCGAGGAAGTAGCAGTAGCCAAACCAGACATTACAGCAGCGCAGGCCGTGTAGATTTTTGAAAAAGCTATTGACTGGGCAGAAAATAACACAAACAATTACGAAAATATTTTAGTTTTGCATAAATTCTGCGATTTAGCGGTGCAAAAAGCAAAAAATGCTTGTACAAAGCAAAAAACTCTTGAAAATTACTTTACTTCTTTGTAATTATATAATAATACTAGCTTTATAACCCGCTACTTCGTTAGCGGCACCATTTGAATTGACAAAGTTACAAAATTTACCAAAATAACTTTTTCACTTATTTATCAATTCCGATATAAATTAAATTAAATACTTATTGGTTCTTAAGATACATATAGGACAAAATAAGTACCTACCCTCTACATTTTCAAAAAAGTACTACACACGGCTCCCTTATTTTTGTAGCTGACCCAATTTTGATTGCTAACCCAATTTAAATCTTGTTCTTGTCGCTTTTGATTTTGAATATTTTACAAAAGTTTCCTTTTTTTACCCGTTGGTTACCCCTGATCAGCCAAATTAAAAAAAAAAAATCCGGATACATGTCCTAATATTTTTATTGCTGATCTTAACTCCATTTTTGTTAATTGAAAAAAATACCAAACACCTGTCACATATTTCTTCAATGTCAATAGAACAGTCCATAAATCATTGATTTATTTATTATTTTATTGATTTAAACAACATGCACAGTTTAAAAGGAAAAAACCTATCTTTAAATTTTTGACCCGTTTTTGTTATTTTCGATTGCGGTATAAATTTTGTTTCTATAATAATTGATTCAAAAATTATATATGGGTCAAAAAAGTACCAAAATTTAGTTTTTATCCTTTTTATTCCCTATTTTTAGCTCATTTACGAAAAGTACCTACTAAAAACATGACTTTTTATTTTTCTATTCGATCTAAATCCAATTTAAATTTTTTTTCTGTCGATATTAGTATCAGAGATATAACTTTACTAATGTTTTTATTTTCTACCCTATTTTAACCCCAAAACTGTTTAATTTGCAAAAAGTACTGAAAAGTCCCTTAATTTTTAGGGCTGATCTTAGACCATTTTAGTGTTTGTTTCCATCCATTAGGTTTAGAAGATATAATGTCATCGATTTTTCCCTTTTTTACCCCTTTGATTGACACATCTCTAATTTATACTTTTGACTTCATTAGCTTAAATGAATATTTTCCCGTTTTCACCTTTTGGAACCCCATTTATCGTAAAAGTACCAAGCACATGTTTAATATTTTGTTAATACTTATTGATTGTGGCATAAAGTGAGTCTTTATGTTTATAAGTTCAAAAGATACGCATGGATACGCAAGTACAAAAATATAGTTTTTACCCTTTTTGCCCTTATTAGTGCCATTTCCAAAAAAAGTACAGAACACATGTCCCTTTCATTTTCTAGCCGATTATATGATTTATTCATTTTCTAGCCTGTTTTAACCATAAGCGGCCAAATTAAAAAAAATACCGAACCCGTGTCCTTTAATTTTTAATGCTGATCATAGACCAATTTAATCTTTGTTTCTATCACTTTTGATTTATGAGATATTACGTTACCTATTTTCCCCCTTTTTACTCCAAACATTAAAAAAAGGAATCAATCGCGTGTCTTATACTTCTGCAATGTGAATAGACCTGTCTGTAAATTATACTTCTGGCTTTATTTGTTTAAATGATATTCATAGTTTTTACTCTTTTGTGCCTCATTTATCGTAAAAGCGCCAAGCACCTTCTTAATTTTTGTTAGTCCTTATCAATTGTGATGTAAATAGAGTATTTATGTTTATTAGTTCAAGAGATACTTATAGGGTTAATAAAGTACCAAAATATAGTTTTTTTCCCTTTTTCTCCCTTATTAGTTCCATTTCCAAAAAAGTACCAAA
Organism: Stomorhina lunata; assembly: GCA_933228675.1. Lineage (NCBI taxonomy): Eukaryota > Metazoa > Arthropoda > Insecta > Diptera > Rhiniidae > Stomorhina > Stomorhina lunata. The sequence continues at coordinate 85,209,678 of OW121741.1, read as the reverse complement.
CTCGTGTCTCCTTTTTTTGCAAGATGATCCAAATCCAATTTCAACTTTGTTTCTAACGATGTAAATTTCGGAGATATGATGTTACTAATTTATCCATTTTCTTTTTCAATTTTTTTCAATTTACTTTTTCAATATGAATCCACCCGTCTGTAAATTATAGTTCTGGCTTCATTAGTTAAAAACCTACCCTTGAATATTTTTTTATCTTTTTTACCTCAATTATCGTAAAAGTACCAAATACGTGTCTAATAATTCTTTGTTACTTATCAATTGTGACGTTTACTGTTTCTCTATGTTTGTTATTTCAAAAGATACGTATGGGTTCAAAAAAGTACCAAAATATAGTTTTTGCCCTTTTTTACCCTTATTAGTACCATATTCAAAAAAGTACCAAATACGTTTCTCGTTTTTTTTCAGCCCATCCGAAGCAAATTTCAACTCTATTCCTATCGTTTTGAATTTCGGAGATATGACGTTACTAATATTTCCCATTTTTTCCCTGTTTTAACCCCAAAACGGCCGAATTAAAGAAAAAAGTACCGAATACATGTCCCTTAATTTAAAGTGCCGATTTTAGACCGATTTAGTTGTTGTTTCTATCACTTTTGGCTAAGAAGATATATTTTTACCGATTTTTACCCCCAAAATTAAAAAAAGTACCAGACACTTATTTTACTTTTTTCAGTGTCAATTTACCAGCCAATAAATTATGCTTCTGGCTTCATTAGCCGAAAAGATATTCTTAGCTAAAAAGCAAAAAACCTACTCTTGAATATTTTCCCTTTTTTTTACCCTTTCGTCCCACATTAATCGCAAAAGTACCAAATACGTGTTTAATAGTTTTTTAATGCCTATCAGTTGCGATATAAATTATGTTTCTATGTTTATTAGTTCAAAAAATATATATGTGTTAAAAAAGTACCAAAATATAGTTTTTACCCTTTTTTATTCTTATTAGTACCATTTTTGAAATAGTACCAAATACGTGGCCATTTATTTTTTTATCCGATTCAAATCCAATTTAAACTTCTTTTGCATCGGTGTTAGTTTCGGAGATATGATGTTACTAATTTCTCCCTTTTCTACCCTGTTTTACCCTTTAAAAGGCCGAATTTCAAAAAAGTACCGAATACTTGTCCCTTAATTTTTAGTGCTGATCTCAGACTAATTTAGTTTTGGTTTCTATCACTTTTGATTTAGAAGATATATTTTTACCCCCAAAATTAAAAAAAGTACCAAAAATGTATTTTATTTTTTCTTTGTCAATCGACCAGTCAATAAATTATACTTCTGGCTTCATTAGCCTAAAAGATATTCATAGCTAAAAACAAAAAACCTACCCTTAAATATTTTCCCTTTTTTACCCTTTTGTATCCCATTAATTGCAAAAGTACCAAATACGTATTTAATTGTTTTTTAATATCTATCTGTTGCGATATAAATTATGTTTCTGTATTTATTAGTTCAAAAGATACATATTAGTTGAAAAAAGTACCAAAATATAGTTTTTACCCTTTTTTATCCTTATTAATGCCATTTCCAAAAAAGTACCAAGCACGTGCCTCCTTATTTTCCTAGCCGATTCAAATCCAATTTCAACTTTGTTTGCATCGATGTTGGTTTCGGAGATATGATGTTACTAATTTCTCCCTTTTCTACCCTGTTTTACCTTCTAAGAGGTTGAACTTCAAAACAGTACCGAACATGTGTTCCTTAATTTTAAGTGCCAATCTCAGACCAATTTAGTTTTTGTTTCTATCACTTTGGGTTTAGAAGATATACTTTACCGATTTTTACCCCCAAAATTAAAAAAAAGTACCAAACACGTAGCTTATTTCTTTTCAATGTAAATCTACCAGTCAATAAATTATACTTCTAACTTCATTAGCCTAAAAGATATCCATGGCTAAAAAGCAAAAAACCTATCCTTGAATATATTCCCTTTTTTTACCCTTTTGTACCCCATTAATCGCAAAAGTACCAAATACGTATTTAGTTCTTTTTTAATATCTGTCGGTTGCGATATAAAATATGTTTCTATGTTTATTAGTTCAAAAGATACATATGGGTTAAAAAAAGTACTAAAATATAGTTTTTACCCTTTTTTATCCTTATTAGTGCCATTTTCAAAAAAGTACCAAACACGTGTCCCCTTATTTTTGTAGGCGATTCAAATCCAATTTCAACTTTGTTTCTGTCTATGTTGGTTTCGGAGATATGATGTTACTAATTTCTCCCTTTTCTACCCTGTTTTGCCCGCTAGGCGGCCGATTTTCAAAAAAGTACCGAACACGTGTCCCTTAATTTTTAGTGCTAATCTCAAGCCAATTTAATTTTCGCTTCTATCGCTGTTGGTTAAGGAGATATAATGTTACCGATTTTTCCCTTTTTTACCCTTTTAATTGAAAAAAGTACCAAACACATATTTAATATTTTGTACTGGGCAATCGACCTCCCTATAAATTTTATTGGTAGCTTTATTGGTTCAAGTCAAATACAAAGAAAAAGAAAAATGGACCTACCCTAAATTTTTTTCCCCGCTTTTCCCCCTTTTTGAACCCTGAATCAAAATAGTACCAAACACGTGTCTAATATTTTTTTCTTGTTTATCGGCTCCGTTTTGAATTTTGTTACTCTGTTGATTGGTTTAAAAGATACACATGGGTTTAAAAAAGTACCAACATTTCATTTTTACCCTTTTTACCCCCTATTTGTCCCATCTGCTAAAAAGTACCAAACACGTGTCTACTTATTTTTGCAGCTGATCCCAACGCAATTTCAATTTTGGGCCTATGACGTTTACTTCCGGAGATACAGCATTACTAATTTTTCCCTTTTTTACCCCTTTTTACCCCCTTAGAGGCCGAATTTCCAAAAATCCCGTCTTAGTGGATCTATACTTTGAAAAAGGTACCAGCTGTCAAAATTTCAGCTCTCTAGCTTTAGCCGTTTGGGCTGTGCGATGATGAGTCAGTCAGTCAGTCAGTCAGTCAGTCACGTTAGAGTTTTATATATATAGATTTAATAAATATAGATGTTTTTTATATAAAAAAGTGTTTTTTTATAGACTCTTTAGAGTGAACTTTTTCAATAGAGTGAACAGGCCTTGCACGAATTAGTTCACTCTATTGCGATTCCACTGTATATTCAACATGAGTTAAAAGTACTCGATTTTTAAATAATCGGTTTAAACCCTTAGTAAAAATTTGTCTATTTATTATTTTATTGCATTATAAATAACATAAACATAAACATAATTTTACAGTAAGAAAAGAAGAAAAATGTTATTTTATATTAAAAACATACAAAACATTATTTAGAAATTCGAATACCCGGAGGAAACAATGAATAATTAATTCGTTGTTTGTTACAAACCGATTGGACTGTTGTTGTTACCGGCCTGACTAGCTACTCGCGGTCTCTTTCGGGCGAAGGAACTCAACCCTACAACCAGCCCTGGATTGCACAAAAATAATTTATAAGTTTTCCAAAACAAACAAACGACACATCACAAACATTGGAACATCTATGCCGGAAATGGATTTTAACTTCCGGTCTTGCCCTTTTCCCAACCTTGTCCAAAAATAATTTCCAAAAATTAATTTTTCCATGGACCCACAAACCCGCCTCCCATCACCCTATTCCTCTCAACAATCCTCCATAATTAATCTATTACTCAATATTATTCATTTTTTCAAATACACAAAGACAATTTTTATTTAATCATTCTTATTTTATGATACAAATATCTTAACACTAAACAATAAAATTTAATATTATAAACACCAATTCTAACAAAACACACGGACGTTATTTTTAATTTTGAATATATTAGAAAATATCTTTGAACATGAGTTAAAACCACAATTTTGCAAATTTTTAATCTTTTATACCTTTTTTTTTACAGGCCTAAAGGAGCTCCCTGAGAACACGCATTTTTCTTTTATTTTAAGTAAATTTTAACCTTTTTTGTATTTTTATATTTCTTATGATTTTCGCCCAAAATTCTTATGATATATTCATTTATTTACGTTTGCTTTTCTTTTTTCTTAGATGGACGGACGGACAACAAAAAGGACACTTATTCCATAACACTCACACAGGACTTATAAAGGAATCACAAATACACAACTTAAACTAGCTTAATTTAAATTCTCTTTTTTTTTTATTTTTTTAAATTTTAATAAAATTTGAACTTTAATTTTAGTTCTTTTTTTTCAATATTTTTTGTTGGTAGAAACTTGTTGTTTTATATACTTTCTTTTTGCTGGTGTTGTTTTTTTTATATTAAATCTTCAGATCCTTTTTTTTTTTTTTTTTAAGTATTTAGCTTTTTCTTTGTAATACACAAAGTAATTTTAACTTAATGTTGGAACTATACAAAAATACCTGGCTTTCCCTTTTGGTATTCGGATCTAACCTTCTCGCTATTAAGGGCTTCGTTGGGAACAGCCAGCTAGATATCAAAACAAAACTTTTATTAGAAAATCGACACTAAACAGTTTTTAACTAAATGTTAAATTTAATCTGTTTCCGAACTTACGTATTATTATTTTCCAAAAATGTTTACAAGAAAAAGAAATTATATTGGACTTCCTTTAGAATTTTGTTAATACTTAAAGCAATCTTTTGCCAGATTTCCAAATCGGTCACCAAAGTTTAGTTTTGTTCTTTTGTTTCAAACAAAAAAAAAAATCAGTTTTTAAAGATAAAAGATTTGACACACAAACTTTTTCTAAATGACACACACCGAGTACCAACTTTTATTATTCTGATCTCTGCATTGTCTAAAATTCTCTTTTATACCAGTCAAATCTTAAGATACATAGTGGTCAAAAAGCATTCCCTCCATTTCTTTATATATTTCCTCACTTTTCCAACCAAACTCCCTCCAAATTCCTATTTATAAAAACTTTTTCCAAAATTTCTCCTCCTACTCGCCATTTTTCCTAAATTTTCTTATATATCATAGTTCTTCTCAGTTATCCGGAATTCTTTTCTATATCCCATCCTTTCGGCTACTAGGCGTACAGAAATTTTAGAAATTGAATATTAATTCATTCATATTTCAAAATTTTAAAATTAAGAAAAAAGCGCTTAAATTAAAAACTTAAATTTGAATGGGAGATACAACCCTGCATTTACGCAACATAATCGCGTTGCCAACTGTAGTACTTTCGTAGTACTACCAGAAAGCAAAACAAATTGACATTCATTGACAGACAGACACACATGGTAAGTGTAATTTAAGTTTAATATTTTTTATTTTTTCTTTTTCAGGTTTTTCATTGGACTGACAGACGGGACTGGATGCTACATGAATAATTAAGGAAGGTAAGTATCTTTTAATTATGTTTTACTAATTTTATGTTTAACTTTCAGCAATCAAAAGGTAATGGAATGGTAATGGCGAAGAGTGGTGGTGGCGATTTCCGGGAGTTGGCTGGAGCATGTCTCCAAATCGGCAATGCCGCTCCCGGAACATATTTAAATGGAGGTGGCGGTTTCCGGGAGTTGGCTGGAGCATGTCTCCAAATCGACAATGCCGCTCCTGGAACATATTTAAATGGAGGTGGCGATTTCCGGGAGTTGGCTGGAGCATGTCTCCAAATCGGCAATGCCGCTCCCGGAACATATTTAAATGGAGGTGGCGGTTACCGGGAGTTGGCTGGAGCATGTCTCCAAATCGGCAATGCCGCTCCCGGAACATATTAATTTTGATTTATGAGGGACTCGGGGCAACAGGTTCAATTTTGCCCCCTCCCGAAAGTGTTTTCCGCCCTACCCCCCACGCAAAATTTTTTTTCGGCGGCAGTGACGTAGGGTGGCCAGTGTCGTCAGGGGTAGAAGGGGCCCACCCGCAACAAAACTCCGTTTTCTCTGGAGTTCGACAGAGGGAACGGTGTGCGGGGATCTAAATTAGTCCCAACGTGGGGAACTCCCACACCCTGCACGTCTCAAGCCGGGCAATACAGTGAAACTTATCCAATGGAGAATTTACGAACAGGTGAGTAGTGTGAAACATGACAAAATTAATATGAAACAGGATTTATTGGTAGATTATAAAGGCTTTAGTATATTATTAACCTTTTTTTTTTTTTTTTTGTATATCTTGAGTAAAACACAGTTTTGAATGTAATTTAGTAAATAGTATGCTAAATTAGGACGAAAACAAACATAAAGATTTTGTATAATTCAACTAATATAAATTATCGTTTTCTAATCCTAATATTGCATTCTTAAACTAATATCACAGTCAAACTTGTATTTATTGCACTCAAATAAAATAATAATTGCATTTAATAATATATTATTGCACTTCTTTTGTTTATTTTTTTATATTTATTACTTTTTCCCTGATTTTAACCTCATAAATACTAACAATTCCACTAAAACAAGAATTTAATACCGACTTTTGTCATTTTCGTGATGAAAATGCATAGTGGCATTCCTTAGCTGCTAGAGATTCTGACATTTTCATGGTTCTTGGAATTGGTCCTTGCCAATTGGAGCACTTATAGCGCAAAAAAATCGAATGCTTCTTATATGAAGCTAATTATTAATAAAACTAAAATTTTATTTCGTCAAATAAACATTAAAATCATAAAATTAACTTTATCATATTTTTTCTTTTCAGAATCATTTCAACTTTTATTGGAACAACCTCTATACTTTTTTTCACTATTGCAAAATTCCCTTTTAGTGGACTTCATTTCAAAATATCTTTAAAATTAAAGATTTTGAAATTACTATTTCAGTACTCAATGATTTTTACGGGAAGTTACGATTTTATCTGCTATAAGTCTTTTTCTTTGTGATGTATTAAAGTTTTTCGTACTTTCAGGTACCAAATTGAATTTTAGTTGAACTATGGAAGCTTATTTTAAACTATATTGCACGAAAACATAAATTTTGGACATCACTATTAAAACTAATATCACAGATAAAAACGTAAGTAAGCAAATAAATAATTAAAACAAATAATTGAAGTATATCACAGTTATAACAAATATCACAGTTTATAAAGTACCTAACTAAAATGTAGAATTACTTGAATAATTACACAAAACCTCGTATAATTATATAAAATAATTCTTAATTCTAATATTGCACTAAAACTTTGTATTTGTTATACCTTGATATCTTTTGAATGATATATACCTAAAGATTTACCCTGTAATGTTTCCAACTCATACATATTATTTCCGACTGGCTTGACTATACGGCATTTCAAAAACTTTTTGCAAAATTTTGCATTAATATTTTTTCCGAAATTACTTAGGACAGTGTTACGGCGGTACACTTCCTGACCGGGCACAAATTTCGCTATGCGTGCACCTCTGTTATATCTTTCAGCACTTCGTTCATAAGCTTTCGTCACGTTTTGTTTCATTTTGTCCCTAATAATTTGCATTTTATCATTCCGGTCTATTTGGATAATTTCATGATCAGTCAGTGACTGTAGCTTACGGCTCAGCTTATAATCTGCACCGCTGGTAAACATGTGAAACCCAAATAGAGCAAAAAATGGGGTAACGCCCGTAGCTGTGTGAATGGAAGTTCTTAAGGCGCATTCTATTTCGTTAAGATATAAATCCCAGTCACGGTGATCGTTTTCCAAATACGTTCTAATTGCTGATAAAACAGACTGATTAACACGCTCGCTGGCGTTGCTCTGTGGTGAATATACAGCGGTTTTAAGGTGCTGGATCTTATATGTGGCGCATAAGTTTTCAAAGTTTTTAGATATAAATTGGCTACCATTGTCGCTATGTATTATCTCGGGAACTCCAAATTTATGAAAAACTTCATGAACTAGAAAGTTTATAACATTTTTGGTAGTAGCATCTCGCATTGCTTTGAGAAATATAAATTTTGTAAAGTGGTCCATGACAATGAAGATATAACAATTACCTTTTTTAGAACGCGGATATTTTCCCATGAAATCGATATATAATTTTTGGAATGGTCTTTCAGTAACCACTTTTTCACCGATTTCAGGTCTGAGGTTGCTATTACACGGTTTTGCTTCTTTGCAGACTTGGCAATTAGCTATATAATTTTTCACTTGTATGGTCATTTTCGGCCAATAAAACATTCTTTTTAAACGCTCTAAAGTTTTAGCTACTCCACCATGAGCTGAAGTCAGAGTTGAATGCGCATTTTCAATCAATGGAATAGTAATAGTAGCCGGAATCCACAATCTCCAGGGCGATTCCTCTCCAATTTGATCAAACCCAATCTTCTTATACACAAGTCCATTTTCAATCTTTAAGTCTGGCAAAATCCCTTTATTTTTTTCGATATGCGATATAAGGTCCAAATATTCGTTACTTTCAAACTCGGTCGTTTCAAAACCCAACAAGTCGTTCATTGTAATTTCATTTATATTTGGTAGCCTAGAAAGCATATCTGCTACGACATTTTCGGATCCTTTCCGATGCTGTATTTCGAAATCAAAAGCTTGGAGTTGCAGTGACCATCTAGCTAGTCTTCCTGTCAAATCTCTAAGAGACATTAGCCATTTTAGGCTGGCATGGTCGGTGACGATGGTGAATGGCATCATTTCGATGTACTGCCGAAACTTTTTTACCGCCAACACTGCAGCCAAACACTCCTTTTCAGTAACGGTGTAATTCTTTTGGCATGAATTTAACTTTTGCGAGTAGAATGCTATAGGGTGTTCATCATTCTCATTACTTATTTGGTATAAAACCGCACCAATGCCATAATCACAAGCATCACATTGTATAAAAAATCTTTTTGAGAAATCTGCATGTCGTAGAACTGGAGCTGAAGTTAACGCTTTTTTCAAATTGTCGAATGACTTAATTGCATCTGGTGTCATTTCAAACTTCTTAGATTTCTTAAGGGTGTCCGTTAAAGGAGCTGATATTACCGAGAAGTTTTTTATAAATCTTCTGTACCATCCAGCAGTGCCTAAGAAACTTCTTACTTCTCTAATAGTTTTCGGTATTTTGATTTCCGTTATGGCTTTAACCTTTTCCGGATCCGTTTTCAACATTCCTCCACCAACAATAAAACCTAAATATTTCAATTGTTTAAAGCAAAATTGTGATTTATTAAGCCCAATAGTCAAATTAGCTTTCTTCAGGCATTTAGCTACTTCTTCCAGGATCTCTAAATGCTTATCAAATTCATTTGAAATTATTAATAAATCGTCAAGATACACAAAAACATTGTCCTTTAAGTTTTGAGGAATGACCTTATCCATAAGACGACATAAACGCTGAGCAGCGTTGCAGAGGCCAAACGGCATTACGCGAAATTGGTACAAAGGCCTACCAGCAACTGTAAACGCAGTGTACGGTCTACTAACCGGATCGAGTTCAATTTGCCAGAACGCATATTTTAAATCTACACTACTTATGAAATATGTTTCATCGATACGACTGAGAATTCCATCAATATTTTGCAGCGGATAAGCGTCTTTTATCGTTACTTTATTTAGCTTTCTCGCATCAAGACAAAATCTATTTTTCCCCGGTTTTCTTACTATGGTGGTCCTATTGCTCCAAGGGCTTTCGCTAAGTTCTATAACTTTCAGTTCTAACATTTTATCTATTTCCTGATATGTAATTTCTTGAACCGCTGGAGAAATTGGATAATATCTATCCTTAATTGGTTCAGTACCATCAACTAATTTAATATTATGGGTTTCGAGAGTTGTTTTTCCTAAACCTTTTGATTCAAATGTATCAAATTTGCTTATTATCCTGTTTAATCTAAGTTTTTGTTCCTGACACAATTCGTGAGGTCCTATTTTATAGTCTTCTTTACTAGCAAAATCTTCTATAGCTTTCTCTACTGTCATTTCTTCTACTCCTATTATATCTGGTGCTAGACTGAATAATCTCCAAAAATCTATCCCTAAATATAAAGACTGTTCCAAATCGGGACAAAGATACAGAAGTATTATATTCTCCTGATCTTTGTACCTAATGGATACGTTTACTTTCCCCAATATTCTATGTTGTTGACCACTTGCAGTCACAACATTCGAAAATATCGGTATTATTTGTAACCCTAACTCTTCTATAATTTCTCTACAATGTTTTCCTAATATGCTAACTGATGCACCACTATCTAATAGACCGGACAACTTTTTACCTTCTATGTCTACTTCTACAAAAATCCTATTGTCTACTCTATTACCTATTCTATTTATGGATTCTACTAATTCTTTTTTCTTTATTCGTTTATTATTAAAATATTCCCTAATTTTCAGAATGCGTTTTGAAATCGGCTTTGACGTATCACTTGAACTAAAAATTTTTTGCTTCACATGGTCGTAATATTTTTGTCTAATGTTTAGTGGGACTTTGTGTTTCATTTCCGGTAAGTATATAGCTAAATCTTCAACTTCCGTTTCTGAATCAATGTAAATCTTTTCAGGACTATTTAATGATTTTCGGTGTTGGGGTTTTTTGATGAACGTAGTTCCCCCGTTACTACGCTCTTCGCAAAATTTTTTTGGCAATCAGGACATTTTGGAGCAATGACATTTGGCTTCCCGCACTTGTAGCAGAATAATGCTCTCTCACTGGCGTTGCAGTCACGAAAACCATGCCCTAATGACTTACAATTCCAGCATGCAAGTGGCGGTCTGGGTTGTGAAAACTTCAGAGCACTAACATCCTCATACTGCGTTTCTTCATTAGTGCTTTCAAAAACGACTTCATTAACTCTCATCTGGCGTGAAGTTGGCATATTGTTTCGACTTTCTTTTATGGGGAAATTCTTTTCTGCTTCCACACATTCCATACGAAGCTGTTCAACCGAAGATACAGATATCGGGTATACTATTCTGGCAATATTTTCTTTAAGATTTCTTTTTAATATTTTTATCATGTCATATTCCGGTATAGGTTGCACTAGTCTGGATCTTAACTTGGACATGAACTGAAAGAAAACGTCTAGGGACTCGTTTGGAAGCTGTTTTCTCTCAACCAAATCTCTCATAATCTCAAAGTTTGAGGTATTGTTTCGATATTGATTAGAGAGTTCGCATCGCAGAGTTGGCCATTTCATTATTCCATGGGATCTTATCAGCAGCCAATACCAATCTTTCGCTGCACCAGACATCAACAGGTGAAAATCTCTTAAAATTTCATCCCAACTAATGTCATAATGTGCTTGGAGATGTTCAATACGAAAAATAAAATCTTCCACACTCATATGGTTATTATTTCCGTCAAATACTATACCCCATTTGTCCACTCGAATACTAATCCTTTCATTATTTCTATTTGTTTCAGAAGCCGAACGACTGTTTCTATTTTCAACCATTGGATCAGCATTCACTGCATTGTTTCCCGTATTTGGTAAGTTTCCAAACTGTAAAATATTATTATTTAAGGGTCTGGGAAAAGCTATGCCGTTTTGAGTAGTATTAGGAAAATTATACCGGTTCTCAGCCGGAAAATTACTATTACGGTCTTGAGTATCGATGGACTCCGGACACCTAGACATAGTCACAGACATTTCTTTGACTAATTTGGTCAATTCACCAACCGACTTTCTAACCTCGACCATTTCCTCCTGAACCATTTTCTTCACTCTTTCTTCTAACGCTCTTTGGACCACTAAAGTTTCGTCAACTATCAGTTCCCTAACCTCTGGTTCAATTACTACATTTGAAACGTTTGAAGAATGACTTGGTACATTAGGATTACCAGATCTGTTTATATTGTTAACAGACTGTGTTGGCCTTGAATTTATGGAATTCGACAGATCTCTAATTGAATCATTTGTTGCCATTTTTGAATTAAAATTATATTTTCTATATTTGTTTTGAACTTCTATGGAAGTGTTTAAATTCGTTTCTTGCAATAATCTTTTTCGGTTCCTAGTTCGAGGCCTATTATCATTGCTCATCACATACGGATATTGAAAATTACCGGAAACTACAGACTTTTATAAACGGAAACGGATGATATATATAAAAAAATCAAAAATTTAGTTACTAACGCAAAAGAAAGCACTAAACAATCAAAAACAAAATTGAGAATTGAAATTAAACTAAAAAAAATAATAATTGAAATATAAAAATAAAAAATATAAAAATAAAGTAAATAAATAAAATAATAATTATAAAAATACTAACTAAATACTAAAATAAAAATACTTTGAAATAAAAATACGACAAACACAAATACTAATAGAATAATAAGTTGAATGATTAGATAAATATATAGGTTAATTTAATGTTTCGTGATTATATAAAAGGTTCTTTAAACTGGTTATTCTTATGGGGATTGTTGAGTGGCGGCGGACTGACGGTATTTTTTTTCATAGATGTCCCAATAAATCAACTTAAAAACTAAAAAAATCAAAATTTATCACAGTTTTGTGGGTGCTCCTACATTGTTCTCAAACCTATCAGAGGCCAGTAGCATATGTTTGTCAACACAACAGACCTTAAGCTTTGAGCTCGAGCGGCTGTTGGCAAACATAGAAACTGCTCCACACACAAAACATCAAACTGAAACTAAATAAACAACTAACGACAATTGGTGAACATATAGAACGGCTTTCAATCCATTAGCTAACTTGTTCAACCAATCATGTTTTGAACTGAAAATATATTTCCAAAAATGTACGATTAAAAACAAAAACGATCTCACAACGGACTTTTCGGACGATACCAAAAACGGATAAGACCTATTCTTTTATTTTAAACGACACTTTGAAAACACATAAAGGACTATTTTAACACAACTAGTAGGCTATTATCAGTGTTTAGGTATTTTACACTATATTCACAAAAATTTCTGTTTGGACGTCATATTTTGACAGAGCACAACAAAAATTCTTTTTATAGCCATTGGGCGCCATATTCTGTTACAAACCGATTGGACTGTTGTTGTTACCGGCCTGACTAGCTACTCGCGGTCTCTTTCGGGCGAAGGAACTCAACCCTACAACCAGCCCTGGATTGCACAAAAATAATTTATAAGTTTTCCAAAACAAACAAACGACACATCACAAACATTGGAACATCTATGCCGGAAATGGATTTTAACTTCCGGTCTTGCCCTTTTCCCAACCTTGTCCAAAAATAATTTCCAAAAATTAATTTTTCCATGGACCCACAAACCCGCCTCCCATCACCCTATTCCTCTCAACAATCCTCCATAATTAATCTATTACTCAATATTATTCATTTTTTCAAATACACAAAGACAATTTTTATTTAATCATTCTTATTTTATGATACAAATATCTTAACACTAAACAATAAAATTTAATATTATAAACACCAATTCTAACAAAACACACGGACGTTATTTTTAATTTTGAATATATTAGAAAATATCTTTGAACATGAGTTAAAACCACAATTTTGCAAATTTTTAATCTTTTATACCTTTTTTTTACAGGCCTAAAGGAGCTCCCTGAGAACACGCATTTTTCTTTTATTTTAAGTAAATTTTAACCTTTTTTGTATTTTTATATTTCTTATGATTTTCGCCCAAAATTCTTATGATATATTCATTTATTTACGTTTGCTTTTCTTTTTTCTTAGATGGACGGACGGACAACAAAAAGGACACTTATTCCATAACACTCACACAGGACTTATAAAGGAATCACAAATACACAACTTAAACTAGCTTAATTTAAATTCTCTTTTTTTTTTATTTTTTTAAATTTTAATAAAATTTGAACTTTAATTTTAGTTCTTTTTTTTCAATATTTTTTGTTGGTAGAAACTTGTTGTTTTATATACTTTCTTTTTGCTGGTGTTGTTTTTTTTATATTAAATCTTCAGATCCTTTTTTTTTTTTTTTTTAAGTATTTAGCTTTTTCTTTGTAATACACAAAGTAATTTTAACTTAATGTTGGAACTATACAAAAATACCTGGCTTTCCCTTTTGGTATTCGGATCTAACCTTCTCGCTATTAAGGGCTTCGTTGGGAACAGCCAGCTAGATATCAAAACAAAACTTTTATTAGAAAATCGACACTAAACAGTTTTTAACTAAATGTTAAATTTAATCTGTTTCCGAACTTACGTATTATTATTTTCCAAAAATGTTTACAAGAAAAAGAAATTATATTGGACTTCCTTTAGAATTTTGTTAATACTTAAAGCAATCTTTTGCCAGATTTCCAAATCGGTCACCAAAGTTTAGTTTTGTTCTTTTGTTTCAAACAAAAAAAAAATCAGTTTTTAAAGATAAAAGATTTGACACACAAACTTTTTCTAAATGACACACACCGAGTACCAACTTTTATTATTCTGATCTCTGCATTGTCTAAAATTCTCTTTTATACCAGTCAAATCTTAAGATACATAGTGGTCAAAAAGCATTCCCTCCATTTCTTTATATATTTCCTCACTTTTCCAACCAAACTCCCTCCAAATTCCTATTTATAAAAACTTTTTCCAAAATTTCTCCTCCTACTCGCCATTTTTCCTAAATTTTCTTATATATCATAGTTCTTCTCAGTTATCCGGAATTCTTTTCTATATCCCATCCTTTCGGCTACTAGGCGTACAGAAATTTTAGAAATTGAATATTAATTCATTCATATTTCAAAATTTTAAAATTAAGAAAAAAGCGCTTAAATTAAAAACTTAAATTTGAATGGGAGATACAACCCTGCATTTACGCAACATAATCGCGTTGCCAACTGTAGTACTTTCGTAGTACTACCAGAAAGCAAAACAAATTGACATTCATTGACAGACAGACACACATGGTAAGTGTAATTTAAGTTTAATATTTTTTATTTTTTCTTTTTCAGGTTTTTCATTGGACTGACAGACGGGACTGGATGCTACATGAATAATTAAGGAAGGTAAGTATCTTTTAATTATGTTTTACTAATTTTATGTTTAACTTTCAGCAATCAAAAGGTAATGGAATGGTAATGGCGAAGAGTGGTGGTGGCGATTTCCGGGAGTTGGCTGGAGCATGTCTCCAAATCGGCAATGCCGCTCCCGGAACATATTTAAATGGAGGTGGCGGTTTCCGGGAGTTGGCTGGAGCATGTCTCCAAATCGACAATGCCGCTCCTGGAACATATTTAAATGGAGGTGGCGATTTCCGGGAGTTGGCTGGAGCATGTCTCCAAATCGGCAATGCCGCTCCCGGAACATATTTAAATGGAGGTGGCGGTTACCGGGAGTTGGCTGGAGCATGTCTCCAAATCGGCAATGCCGCTCCCGGAACATATTAATTTTGATTTATGAGGGACTCGGGGCAACAGGTTCAATTTTGCCCCCTCCCGAAAGTGTTTTCCGCCCTACCCCCCACGCAAAATTTTTTTTCGGCGGCAGTGACGTAGGGTGGCCAGTGTCGTCAGGGGTAGAAGGGGCCCACCCGCAACATGTTTTGTATATTTAGCTATAAAGAGACAAGAGAGAATGACGATGTTGCCAGCATTAACATGTAAAATTGACTTGATGTATTCATTAGTTAAAGAACTGTTTTTGGATAATATTTTTTAACAATCGTTTGTTAGCCTTAAAGTATTTGGTAACTAACGTGTTCTTTAAGCAATATTTAAGATTTTTTTAACATAAGACCGTAAATATTTAATACATATTAAAAAATGTGTCAAAAATTGTATTGGAAAGTTTTTACAAGGCTATTAAAATGTGAACCGCCGTGGTATAGCAGGTTAGTCATCCGCCTAGCATACCAGAGGTCCAAGTTCAATCCCCAGCCAGACACACTTGATAAAATAAATTTTCAAAAAAGCGGTGGTTCATCTCATAACTCAGCTAGCCACTGGTTATTGAGTATTAGGCTATGAAAAACTTCTCTAACTAATGCATTCGCCGTTCGGAGCCGGCGTAAAAACGTAGGTCCCCTTCAATGAGTCTAAAAATAGAATCGGATGCAGCTCATTGTCTGAGAGAAGTACCCCTTGTTCCAATTGGAATGTTGTCGGGGAATTATATATATATATTAAAATTTTAAGCAACAATTTTGGCTCTTAAATTGTCTGTTAAACATAGGAGATGGGGTTACCATAATAGTATTTTCAATGTGTTTCAAATATTTCATAGAAAATAATTTTGTCAGGGCAACAATGTTCTTTGATAAAAAATAAAAACAGAAAAAAAATATTAAAATTTAAATTTTTGGAACAATAAATAAGAAATTATAATGACAGAGGTAAGAAATACGTGAAAACTATTTTCTATGTAAATTAATTTGTTCCATTATAGCCATTAGCTTTTGAAAAAGAAAATGAAGCGCAAGCGTGATAAGCCTACACAAAATCATACGGAAAAATAATTTAAGCATTAAGTTTAAGAGGTGCGTTCGTTTAACATTATTGCTAAATAGAAAAAATTTAAGAGTTAGCAGTTTTTAAAGTTAGCAGTTTAAACGAGTACCCTTACTATAATTCCAAAATAGTAAAAGCATACAGGCGAAATCTTAGCAAAAGATTTAAATGACTGTTCGTATTTTTACGTTTTTCCTTTAAAAACGTGGAAGAAATTTTTTTGCATACAACCGTAATCAAATTAATTACTCTTTATGTAGTTTTCCAAAGTAATACTTTTATTAACTTTAATGTTAGTCACTTTAAACCAGTGTCCCGCAAAATAATACTATTGCATCTTGTGTTTGTGTGGGTTATTTTTGTAGTTATCTCTTTATCTATGCCCTTTACTCAAACAAACAAGTTGTTTTGTTAGAAAGATACTAACAACACAACTCATTTGTTTATATGCTCATGAGAGAATGATTATCTTAAGATAAACATTTGTTATCTTTTTCCTATATGTGTGAGCAATATGTGTGAAAATAAAAAAGATAAATGCCCTCGGGCTAGCTTTTGCCGATCGCAGTTATAGACACAAACAGAACAACAACAACAACTTCAACAGAAACATTATAGAAAATTAGGGGAAGAATTAGAAGTAGAGAACTTTGCACAATGGGGCGGATAACTTAAAAATTCGTGACAGTATTAATATTGTCTGTGGGTTGACTAGATGGTTAGTTGAGCGCCACTGTCTCGAACCTACTTAGTTGAAGTGCATTGTGATGCCACAAAATCTTTAGAACCATTCTGATCGCTTTAATGTTGGTAGCCCTGCCATGTAATAGTCCTGTTTAAGCATGTAAATTGTCTAATCCTATATAAATACCAACTTAGTAGCAGAATCTCAGTACTTAAAGGTGTGAGGAAGGGGAGTGTCCTATTTCCATTATTTTTTAACATTGTCATGAGGGAAGACCTTTCATAAAAACGAGGTTCTTGACTAGAATATTTAGAAAATCTGCCTGATATTTCATAACTACGCTGACGTGTTAAATAAACTAGATAAAGATTTCAGGGCAGGACTTTTAATTATTGTAGCAAAAACAAAGGTCTTGAGTCGTATCTCTCTTTTGCGGTATTATAACCAACTCTGCCTTCTCCTTTATGGACATTGAGGATCTTATACATTTCTGATAAGCTATTATTTAAACATCCAAAAACCAACTGCACTATTAACAAGAGTGAAAATCTAAATTTATTTGCTCGATTGGCTCGATTATCGATTGCGTAAGTTGGGTTGACAGGTGGCATCTCAACTTTATGTAACTCAACAAAAGTCAGTTGCCAAAAGTCTTCTCTTACTATAAGACAACTACTTAGACATCTTCTCTTACCATAAAAACATTAACTTGTGAAAAAGTGATTTTATTAAAAATCAAGTATGACAAGTTCAGTGGAACTATTTTTTGATGACTAGAAAGAAGAAATACCAAATGTGGATCATGTTGTTCTTTTTTTTTGATGGTCAGGATCTTGTTAGTGTTGACTAGGCAGTTCCAGTTCAATTTTCTATGGCTCTCGTGTATTTTCTTTTTGGTTTATACCAAAATTGCTGTCATTACAAGATATATCTGTAGTAGATCGGCTTCAAGGCCCACAACCAGTGGGCTTAGCAAAAGAAATATTATTTCAACCACAGAAATTTGCATAAAAATTTATTTTTGGCCCGGTAACGCAAGGGTTAAACATTTCTGGTAAAACTATATGTACTGATTCTTCATAGTGTGAATATAAAATTATAAAATTTTTTCTAAAATTTCTCAAAAAAACTACTTTTCCCGAAATCCTTTGACTTTAAGTCATAGGAACGGGAATACGAGATAATGTATCGACCCAATTTTTTTTTTCGTTTTTATACTCAATGCATTCGTAATAAATCACTGGAGTTCGCCTAACAATTTTTTTTAAAAACATTAAGGCATCAAAAAATCTCAATTTTGAGCCTTCATGGATAATAGGAAGATATGAACCAATTTTAACAAAATTTTATAACTTACAGGTCTAAGATAAGAAAAAAAAATAGTAGAGAAAAATTTAAATTTGTCTTTGTAAGTGACATGAAATTCGCGAAAATAAAACGTTATAACTCTAAAAACAGTTGAGCAATTTATAAGACATAAAACCCAAGGACAAGGAGTGAAATTACGAATCTAGCAATCGATATATTACCATTACCGGAGATCATGTTCGCTGGATTACATGTGTCTTCCAGACTCTTAATACCCCAGGTATAAGTAGAAACTACTCAGACCTATCTGAAGGTCTGAGTAGTTTCTCCCCCAGGTATAAGTAGACGAACCGAATTTAATGGAGCCAATACCTTTGCTGTTTGAAATATTAATTTGTGTACCATAAATTGGACTTAACTTTGTAATACTTATATTGTCGGATTACAAGATATAGCATCCAGAATACCTCACACAGAGATTAAACGGAAAAAGGCTTAGAAATAGAATATTAGAAGGACTGGACAAAACACTACGTTTTAAGATCGGCTAAGTTGTGATATGTTGTGTAAAAGAGGAGACAGTTCTGTGCATTTGCCTGATCATATAGTCCGCGTCACTTGGGTCCAAGAAAGTGGTCTATTTGTGTAACCCGTAGGGGAGAGAGAAAATAAATTCTAAACTACCATACATAGGGCTCTATTAGAGCTAACCAGATGCAACAATAAATGAGTCTATTTTACGAATTTTAGTGTTCGAGATCCGCAGTGGTATAGCAGGTTAGTCATCCGCCTAGCATACCAGAGGCCCAAGTTCGATTCCTGGCCAGACTCAATTGAAAAAAATAAATTTTCAAAAAGCGGCGGTTCACCTCATAACTCAGCTAGCCACTGGTTATTGAGTATTAGGCTATGTAAAACTTCTCTAACTAATGCATTTGCCGTTCGGAGCCGGCGTTAAAACGTAGGTCCCTTTCAATGAGTCTAAAAATAGAATCGGATGCAGCTCATTGTCTGAGAGAAGTACCCCTTGTTCCAATTGAAATGTTGTCGGGGAATTATATATATATATATATAGTGTTCGAGATCTCAGATATATCGTGAAGAAACGGGAAGCCTAGATGATGAGCCCAAATGTCAGCAAGAGCTGGGCAGTGACAGAGGAGATGAGCAAAAGTTTATTCCTCCTTGACGTTATGACAACTTATACAGTAGTCATTGCTTTGAAGATTAAGTCTTCTTGAGTTGAGTACTGATATTAGGGTACGTAGTTTATGGCGCGGAAGGATGACCAAGACTTCAGAACTTCAGGATTAGTCTCGAGACTGAGCAGGTCGTTTCAGTGGACCAGTTGGTCTGCGCGGACTTCATGAGCGGTATATATTGGTCAATGTTCTCCTGACCGAGAAGAGCACCACCTTTAGCTATATTATCCGCAATGATGTTACCTGGTACATTGTTGTAACTACGTACCCAGAAGAGTTTGGTCTCGCCATCTCATTTAGGGATGCCCGAGTAAGAACGGTTGTCGTATAGACCGATGATAAGGAGTGAATAGTGGCAAGACTATTCGTACAGAAACGAACATCGCTGTTATATATTCGGTGGTACATAAGCCATTTACTCGCCCTGTAGATGGCTAAGACTTCCAGGGCCAGAATAATACTGCAGAGTTTTGGGAGCTTAAAATTGATTTGAGTGGGATAAAGTAGCCTCCACCCACTTAATTTTTCGATTTAGGTCCATCCGTACAAATCTCCAGCGTCCCATCTCTGGAACTGATTTGAGCTCCAGAGTTATTTATAGAGTAGGAGCGATCGAAGTGGTGTGGTAATGCAGTAATCGATATTATCAGGAAAATTAGCAAGTTTATATTCAAAAAGAGTTTGTCGAACTTTCCAAACGCCTTGAAGAGTACAGCAAACTGTTTGATGCTTTTCCGCCCTTAGATGTTCAGAATTCGCCGGCTCAATCATCCCCAAAAAGACGTAAATCAGCGAGAAATACCAATAATGGGAATAATAATTCTCAAAGTCCGTTATCAACTTGTCCAAATTACAAAGGCTCTTGCAATCAGACTTCTTCAAGCAATGAAAATATATTTCCTTCTACTTCTTCTAACAGTAATTCCAAAATCACCGAAATTATGCCGCCAAAGACTCAAAATAATTCAGAGCTTAATCATGCTCAAAACTATGCTGAAATTGTTAAAACTAATCATCCAACTGAAACCATTGCAAACAACGTCTCCATTTCGCATCTTCGGGTTATACCGCCAAATAAAAAATCAATTCTTATATCACGACTTGCCTTTGAGACTACAACTGCTGATATCGAGGGCTATATTAAAGCAAAACTAAATCTCGATCCTCACTCTAACTTTATTGTTAAGAAATTTAATTATTCTCAACCAAGAACTATTACCTCTTTCAACAATATTTTTCAAAATCTAATGGATTATCGTTTCTGGCCTGAAAGCACATTAGTCCGTGAATACATCTATAAAGAAAACGTTAGATCTGTCAACCATCTGATTCTAAAGTGTTCAAAAAATAATTTTTGTCTATCAGAATTTTCGAGGTTTAAATACAAAATTATCTAAATTATATACCGATAGCTTCAACTTTTCTTAGCATGTTATAATCTTTACGGAATCCTTGCTCAAATACAACATTTTAAATTCTAAAATTTTATGCTATACATATCATATCTACAGATTAGATAGAAACACGAGGACTATTGGCGGTGGTGTTCTTTTTGCCGTTTCTAATATGTTTCCATCCGAACAGATATCGATAGACTCTGTAAGCAACTCTGAAATTATTGGAGTCATTATCACATTGAGTAAAATGAAATCGTTTTTAATATGTTTGTATATTCAACCAAACTCGAATTCAGTCATTTTCAATGAATACGTGGAAATTATAAGATCAATTTTTTCAAAATCTAAAACTGAAGACTTTCTAATTGTTTTGCCCAATTAAACATACCGAGAGTGCCATTGAAGGCGTAGTATTTAGGCCAGCGGATCTGACGATTTTGACAAAAGATCGTCGTTGATTAGCCTTGCCTAGAGCAGGTCACCAGACAAGGGCACCATACATGAGTATAGGTTTTGCGACCATTTCAAAGAAGCAGTATTACAAGATGAAAAGCCTCATGTATTGCCTAGTGCTGTTCTGCACGAATAGAGTGCAATAGCTGCTTTAGACACCCTGGATTGGGTGTTGAGATGAAAGGTGGTAAAGATTATTTATTTTATTTAGTTCGTACTCAATATCAATAGAAGTAAAGATTAGGAAAATTCAGAGTACAGAATAAATCTAAAATTCCCTACTGTTACAAGCAATTTATAGTTAAGGCAAAATATGCTAAACATTTGTGGCTTCAGGCACAATAAACACATCAATTTACATAACGGAGTGCCTCATTCGGCTTCTACCGTTTAAGAGACTGCACAGAGTGCCAACTTATTTTCATATTAAATTGATTTTTTTAAATTAAATTGATATTTTTTTCTTCAAGTTACATTTTTAATGACATAATTTCAATAAAAATATGGCAACCTTTTTGTTGAGATGAAGCCTTTAGAGGATTTAGGAAGTGAAAATATCCTGTGAACATTAAAGAGCTCGATTTTTTGCACATAAAAATCGTATTTATTATTTTTGTTAATGCATACTCACGCACTTTTACGATTAAGAACGAGTTTTGTCTCTCTCTCTCTCTCTATCATTTTACTTGTATATTTTTGTGTGTTTATATTTCTCAAAGCTTTTTTTCTTCCTTGAGCTCTGCATTATGAGAATTTCTACGAAAGCTTTTGTATTAAATGTGTGGGTAAGAGTATTTATGTATTTGAACGCAGCTGTAATGCAGGAATCAAGGACGTTTAAAAACGCACTTTTTTTCGGCCATTGCCAGAAGTAATAAGAAATCTAACGCAAATACAATAATGTTCCATGGTTTTTCGAGAGGAGGAGGAGAGTGTGGGGTTAGCAGTAGGAAGTGAAAACCATAATGTAAAGCAAAATACATTTAAATGCAAAGCACATTCTGCTCAACTACCAATTCGGGGTAGTTGAGTAGTTAAAGCAACATTAAGGACCCACTCACAGACTTGAAGACAAACAGACGAACTGAAGGACCGACTGACGTTTAATTTGTTTTGAAAAGTTGAAGTTTTCTTTAGATTCGAGGTTGGGGAAGTAAATAAAGATTGTAGAATTTAATGGGTCGGTTGCGTTTCTTTGGTTGTTGCGTGAGTCAGTTGATAAAATTTTTCAATGTTAATGATGTTAAGGTGGAGTGGGTAGTGCGTTGGGGTTCAGTCGGCGTTTGTATTCCTAACAATGCAAGATTTCAATACATATTTACAAAATGTATATATACATACTTATGTTTGTATGTGTTTGTGAGTAAGTGTTGGTTTCATTGATGTTTTTTCATACAATTTGTGATAACAACATGAACTTTTTTTGTGAGGCATTTTTGTTGTTGTCGTTGCTGAGAATCTACAATCTGTTTTTGTGTATTTTGTTGTTTTATTTCTTCCTGTTCCCTTTCAACCTGAACTTATCCCCACCAATTCCCTATTAAACCAACGCATTTTCCTTTAGTTGTACTTGTAATGATAGGGAGTAGGAGTAGACTCTAAACAAATACCCATGACTATATTCCCGTTTCTTATGTGCGTGCACTCCTCCCACTCATCTCCAGAGAATGTGAAACTAAAAACCATCGTCTTATTTTCTGGCTGTTGCTGCTGGTTTCTATTTATGTTGTTGCTGTTGTTGCTGCTGCTGTTGTCGTTGCTATTATTGCTATTTCCTTTGTGCGTATTTTGTGTATTTTTACAATTTTTTTCTACGTCTTGTTGTCAAAAATTCTTGTTGTTGTATATGGTTGTTATTGCTTTTTACACTCCCTTTGGGCATAGTGTAGTGGGTGGTTGGATGGGTTGGTTGTTGGATACCGCATTGTGTGGCATAATGGTAGCAGGCTGTGTTTGAATGGTTGACTGGTTGTTAACTTTGCTTTTTGTGTGTTGGTTTTAACTTGAATGTTGCACAGCCATAAAAATTGTATAGTTTTTCCAAACAAAAAAATTCATTTTTGTTTTTGCGCATTACGAAGTGCGTGTAGGTGTGTAAAAGGACATACATACAAACATAGGCATACAAATATTCACATACTTTCGTAAATGCAGGACTTTAAAGAATTTAATTATTTAATTTTTTTCAGTTTTATATTCAGACTAGCTTTATAACCCGCTACTTCGTTAGCGGCACCATTTGAATTGACAAAGTTACAAAATTTACCAAAATAACTTTTTCACTTATTTATCAATTCCGATATAAATTAAATTAAATACTTATTGGTTCTTAAGATACATATAGGACAAAATAAGTACCTACCCTCTACATTTTCAAAAAAGTACTACACACGGCTCCCTTATTTTTGTAGCTGACCCAATTTTGATTGCTAACCCAATTTAAATCTTGTTCTTGTCGCTTTTGATTTTGAATATTTTACAAAAGTTTCCTTTTTTTTACCCGTTGTTTACCCCTGATCAGCCAAATTAAAAAAAAATCCGGATACATGTCCTAATATTTTTATTGCTGATCTTAACTGCATTTTTGTTAATTGAAAAAAATACCAAACACCTGTCACATATTTCTTCAATGTCAATAGAACAGTCCATAAATCATTGATTTATTTATTATTTTATTGATTTAAACAACATGCACAGTTTAAAAGGAAAAAACCTATCTTTAAATTTTTGACCCGTTTTTGTTATTTTCGATTGCGGTATAAATTTTGTTTCTATAATAATTGATTCAAAAATTATATATGGGTCAAAAAAGCACCAAAATTTAGTTTTTATCCTTTTTATTCCCTATTTTTAGCTCATTTACGAAAAGTACCTACTAAAAACATGACTTTTTATTTTTCTATTCGATCTAAATCCAATTTAAATTTTTTTTCTGTCGATATTAGTATCAGAGATATAACTTTACTAATGTTTTTATTTTCTACCCTATTTTAACCCCAAAACTGTTTAATTTGCAAAAAGTACTGAAAAGTCCCTTAATTTTTAGGGCTGATCTTAGACCATTTTAGTGTTTGTTTCCATCCATTAGGTTAAGAAGATATAATGTCATCGATTTTTCCCTTTTTTACCTTTGATTGACACATCTCTAATTTATACTTCTGACTTCATTAGCTTAAATGAATATTTTCCCATTTTCACATTTTGGAACCCCATTTATCGTAAAAGTACCAAGCACATGTTTAATATTTTGTTAATACTTATTGATTGTGGCATAAACTGAGTCTTTATGTTTATAAGTTCAAAAGATACGCATGGATTAAAAAAAAGTACAAAAATATAGTTTTTACCCTTTTTGCCCTTGTTAGTGCCATTTTCAAAAAAAGTACAGAACACATATCCCTTTCATTTTCTAGCCGATTATATGATTTATTCATTTTCTAGCCTGTTTTAACCATAAGCGGCCAAATTAAAAAAAAAATACCGAACCCGTGTCCTTTAATTTTTAATGCTGATCATAGACCAATTTAATCTTTGTTTCTATCACTTTTGATTTATGAGATATTACGTTACCGATTTTCCCCCTTTTTACTCCAAAAATTAAAAAAAGGAATCAATCGCGTGTCTTATACTTCTGCAATGTGAATAGACCTGTCTGTAAATTATACTTCTGGCTTTATTTGTTTAAATGATATTCATAGTTTTTACTCTTTTGTGCCTCATTTATCGTAAAAGCGCGAAGCACCATCTTAACTTTTGTTAGTCCTTATCAATTGTGATGTAAATAGAGTATTTATGTTTATTAGTTCAAGAGATACTTATAGGGTTAATAAAGTACCAAAATATAGTTTTTTTCCCTTTTTCTCCCTTATTAGTTCCATTTCCAAAAAAGTACCAAACTCGTGTCCCCTTTTTTTGCAAGATGATCCAAATCCAATTTCAATTTTGTTTCTAACGATGTAAATTTCGGAGATATGATGTTACTAATTTATCCATTTTCTTTTTCAATTTACTTTTTCAATATGAATCCACCCGTCTGTAAATTATAGTTCTGGCTTCATTAGTTAAAAACCTACCCTTGAATATTTCCCAGTTTTTATCTTTTTTACCTCAATTATCGTAAAAGTACCAAATATGTGTCTAATAATTCTTTGTTACTTATCAATTGTGACGTTTACTGTTTCTCTATGTTTGTTATTTCAAAAGATACGTATGGGTTCAAAAAAAGTACCAAAATATAGTTTTTGCCCTTTTTTACCCTTATTAGTACCATATTCAAAAAAGTACCAAATACGTTTCTCGTTTTTTTTTTCAGCCCATCCGAAGCAAATTTCAACTCTATTCCTATCGTTTTGAATTTCGGAGATATGACGTTACTAATATTTCCCATTTTTTCCCTGTTTTAACCATAAAACGGCCGAATTAAAGAAAAAAGTACCGAATACATGTCCCTTAATTTAAAGTGCCGATTTTAGACCGATTTAGTTGTTGTTTCTATCACTTTTGGCTAAGAAGATATATTTTTACCGATTTTTACCCCCAAAATTAAAAAAGTACCAGACACTTATTTTACTTTTTTCAGTGTCAATTTACCAGCCAATAAATTATGCTTCTGGCTTCATTAGCCGAAAAGATATTCTTAGCTAAAAAGCAAAAAACCTACTCTTGAATATTTTCCCTTTTTTTACCCTTTCGTCCCACATTAATCGCAAAAGTACCAAATACGTGTTTAATAGTTTTTTAATGCCTATCAGTTGCAATATAAATTATGTTTCTATGTTTATTAGTTCAAAAGATATATATATGGGTTTAAAAAAGTACCAAAATATAGTACCATTTTTGAAATAGTACTAAATACGTGGCCATTTATTTTTTTATCCGATTCAAATCCAATTTAAACTTCGTTTGCATCGGTGTTAGTTTCGGAGATATGATGTTACTAATTTCTCCCTTTTCTACCCTGTTTTACCCTTTAAAAGGTCGAATTTCAAAAAAGTACCGAACACGTGTCCCTTAATTTTTAGTGCTGATCTCAGACTAATTTAGTTTTTGTTTCTATCACTTTTGATTTAGAAGATATATTTTTACCCCCAAAATTAAAAAAAGTACCAAAAATGTATTTTATTTTTTCTTTGTCAATCGACCAGTCAATAAATTATTCTTCTGGCTTCATTAGCCTAAAAGATATCCATAGCTAAAAACAAAAAACCTACCTTAAATATTTTCCCTTTTTTACCCTTTTGTACCCCATTAATCGCAAAAGTACCAAATACGTATTTAATTGTTTTTTAATATCTATCTGTTGCGATATAAATTATGTTTCTATGTTTATTAGTTCAGAAGATACATATTAGTTGAAAAAAGTACCAAAATATAGTTTTTACCCTTTTTTATCCTTATTAATGCCATTTCCAAAAAAGGACCAAGCACGTGTCTCCTTATTTTCCTAGCCGATTCAAATCCAATTTCAACTTTGTTTGCATCGATGTTGGTTTCGGAGATATGATGTTACTAATTTCTCCCTTTTTTACCCTGTTTTACCTTCTAAGAGGTTGAACTTCAAAAAAGTACCGAACACGTGTTCCTTAATTTTAAGTGCCAATCTCAGACCAATTTAGTTTTTGTTTCTATCACTTTTGGTTTAGAAGATATACTTTACCGATTTTTACCCCCAAAATTAAAAAAAGTACCAAACACGTAGCTTATTTCTTTTCAATGTAAATCTACCAGTCAATAAATTATACTTCTAACTTCATTAGCCTAAAAGATATCCATGGCTAAAAAGCAAAAAACCTATCCTTGAATATATTCCCTTTTTTTACCCTTTTGTACCCCATTAATCGCAAAAGTACCAAATACGTATTTAGTTCTTTTTTAATATCTGTCGGTTGCGATATAAAATATGTTTCTATGTTTATTAGTTCAAAAGATACATATGGGTTAAAAAAAGTACCAAAATATAGTTTTTACCCTTTTGTATCCTTATTGGTGCCATTTTCAAAAAAGTACTAAACACGTGTCCCCTTATTTTTATAGCCGATTTAAATCCAATTTCAACTTTGTTTCTATCTGTATTGGTTTCGGAGATATGATGTTACTGATTTCTCCCTTTTCTACCCTGTTTTACCTTTTAGGAGGTTGAATTTCATAAAAGTACCGAACACGTGTCCCTTGGTTTTAAGTGCCGATCTCAGACCAATTTAGTTTTTGTTTCTATCAGTTTTGGTTTAGAAGATATACTTTACAGATTTTTACCCCCAAAATTAAAAAAAAGTACCAAACTCGTAGTTTATTTTTTTCAATGTCCATCGACCAGTCAATAAATTATACTTCTGGCTTCATTAGCCTTAAAGATATCCATGGCTAAAAACCAAAAAACCTATCCTTGAATATTTTCCCTTTTTTTACCCTTTTGTACCCCATTAATCGTAAAAGTACCAAATACATATTTAGTTTTTTTTTAATATCTATCGATTGCGATATAAAATGTGTTTCTATGTTTATTAGTTCAAAAGATACATATGGGTTAAAAAAAGTACCAAAATATAGTTTTTACCCTTTTTTATCCTTATTAGTGCCATTTTCAAAAAAGTACCAAATACGTGTCCCCTTATCTTTCTAGGCGATTCAAATCCAATTTCAACTTTGTTTCTGTCTATGTTGGTTTCGGAGATATGATGTTACTAATTTCTTCCTTTTCTACCCTGTTTTGCCCGCTAAGCGGCCGATTTTCAAAAAAGTACCGAACACGTGTCCCTTAATTTTTAGTGCTAATCTCAAGCCAATTTAATTTTTGCTTCTATCGCTGTTGGTTAAGGAGATATAATGTTATCGATTTTTCCCTTTTTTACCCTTTTAATTGAAAAAAGTACCAAACACGTATTTAATATTTTGTACTGGGCAATCGACCTCCCTATAAATTTTATTGGTAGCTTTATTGGTTCAAGTCAAATACAAAGAAAAAGAAAAATGGACCTACCCTAAATTTTTTTCCCCGCTTTTCCCCCTTTTTGAACCATGAATCAAGAAAGTACCAAACACGTGTCTAATATTTTTTTCTTGTTTACCGGCTCCGTTTTGAATTTTGTTACTCTGTTGATTGGTTCAAAAGATACACATGGGTTTAAAAAAGTACCAACATTTCATTTTTACCCTTTTTACCCCCTATTTGTCCCATCTGCTAAAAAGTACCAAACACGTGTCTACTTATTTTTGCAGCTGATCCCAACGCAATTTCAATTTCGGGCCTATGACGTTTACTTCCGGAGATACAGCATTACTAATTTTTCCCTTTTTTACCCCTTTTTACCCCCTTAGAGGCCGAATTTCCAAAAATCCCGTCTTAGTGGATCTATACTTTGAAAAAGGTACCCGCTGTCAAAATTTCAGCTCTCTAGCTTTAGCCGTTTGGGCTGTGCGATGATGAGTCAGTCAGTCAGTCAGTCAGTCAGTCAGTCACGTTAGAGTTTTATATATATAGATAATAATTTTTTGGTAATTTAGCTATTTTCATGTAACATATTATTGTCAAACATTTTCAGTTTGTAACAAACGCGTACAAAATAATTCATTTTTTTAGCCAAATTCATGCTTTTTTTGCACAACTTAACACCTTCAGACTGTTTTTATACCCACCATCAAAAAGAATGGGGGGTATATTGAGATTGTCATTCCGTTTGTAATTTTCTTAATATTGGCTCAAAAATCAAAAACGATATATATTCTGAATCCTTATGAAATTCTAAGACGATTGAGCGATGTCCGTCTGTCTGTCTGTTGAAATCACGATAACGCCTAAACGAAAGGAGCTCTTCATCTATGAGAAAAATTTAGCATTGAAATTGGGCAAAATCGGTTAACATTTGCCATAGCTCCCGTATAACCTCGCCTACACTAATCGCTTATTTGCTAATAAATGACAAACTATAATAGCTTTGATGATATATAGAAGTTTTGCATAAGCCCTAGGCAGCATATAAAATTTCATCAAAATCGGTTGATATTTAGTCATAGCTCCCATTCAAAAAACTTATGGAAACAGCCAAAATTTCACCTAAAATACACTTAAATGCCAATAAATCTAAAACTATAACATATATAACCACTAAATTTAGGAGGTCTTATGACAATGCCAACCAGTGTGCAAAATTTTGTCACAATCGGTCACCATTTGACCATAGCTCCCATATAAAAAACTTACGGAAACACAAAAATACATAAAGAAAAGAGGGTTTATGTCCGTCTGTCCGTCAGATAGCTCCTTAACTACAAGAGCTAGAGAGACAAAATTTAGCAAACGTATTTTAGATATGTTACAAAAGTTGTGTGCTGAAAATTGGTAAAATCTGTTCACATTTAGTTAGAGCGCCCATATAACCCTGCCCCGGAAATCACATTTATGCTGATAAATTGAATAAAATTGTAAAAGCTATGACTACTAAATTAAGAATAGAGAAGTTTTATGCAACTTTCAGTCAGTATGCCAAATTTTATAGGAATCGGTACATTTCTGACCATAGCTTTCATATAAAAACAGCTCCCACTAAAATGCCACAAACGATAGTTAAAAGCTATTAAATTATAAACTATGTCAGCTATGGCCACTAAATTTTGCACAAATAAACTTTATATTAATACCAGCAAGTATATTAAATTATGTAACAATAGGTCAACAGTACCTGGTTGACCGAGCCTTGCTCGGAGCTTTATGATTAGCATTTTGAGGCAAATTTTAAAGTTTTTATATATTTTATTTTATAAAGTGCTAAAATAAATTTAGAGGAAAGACATTGTACAAATATTCAGTTAATTTTGAATTATTTTATTTATTTTGTCCGACCAACATGTAGTTTGCATAGTTTACAGTTTAACTCATTTTAATAATTTTGGAAATTATTCATACCAACAGAAACCTCCGTCGACTCATGCGCAACAACTTTGCTAAAGATTATAGTCTGATCAAATGCACAGTTTACGATTTAATTCATTTTGAGTAGTTTTAAGTAGCGCCACTTGAAGTTGTTCGTACCATATAAGAAACCTTTGTCTGCTTATTCGTAACAACTTTGCTTATGATTATAACATGATCAAATGCACAGTTTACGATTTAATTCACTTTGAGTAATTTTCTGTGGCGCCACCTGTCGGACTTTGCTCATTCCAATTCATAAACCTTCTTCGGCTTATCCGTAACAACTTTGCTGAAGATTATAGCATGATTAAATGTACAGCTTACGATTAAATTGACTTTGAGTAAATTTCAGTGGCGCCACCTGTCGAAATTTCTTCATACCAACTAAGAAACCTTCGTCGGCTCATGTGCAACAACTTTGCTAAAGATTGTAGCATGATTAAATGTACAGATTACGATTAAATTGACTTTGAGTAAGTTTCTGTAGCGCCATCTGTCGGAAATTATTCATACCAACTAAAAAGCCTTCGGCGGCTCATGCGCTACAACTTTGCTAAAGATCATAGCATGATCAAATGTACAGTTTACGATTTTATTAATTTTTAGTAATTTTCAGTAGCGCCATCTGTTGGAAATTAGTCTCATCAACTTAAAAACCTTCGCCGGCTTATCCGCAACATCTTCGCTAAAGAGCATAACATGATCAAATTCACATACCTATATGAAAACAATAAATTTTCAAAAAAAAACGGCCTCATAACTCAGCTAGCCACTGGTTGTTGGGCTTTAGGCTATATAAAACTTCTCTAACTATAATTAATTTGCCGTTTGGAGCCGGAGTTAAAACGTAGGTCCCTTTCAATGAGTCTAAAAATAGAATCGGATGCAGCCCATTGTCTGAGGGAAGTACCACTTGTTCCAATTGGAATGTTGTCGTGGAAATTATTATTATTATTTTTTAAATAAAATTCGAATGATCTTGAAAAATTCACCAGATTTTTGAAACTTCAAAACTAAATATTAAGGCAGTAGCACATTTTTCACCTTTAAAATCTTGATCCCATTGAGACCCCCAAAATCTGAAAGTTTATGATGGTAGAAGAAAAAACTTAGCTGTGTTTTCAAACCCCAGTGTATTCTAACCCTAAAATCGTTTGTCGCTGGTAGGTGGAACTTTGGAGTTATCGCCATTTGAAAAATGCCATTAACTATTTTTTAATAGCGATTTTCGCAAAATGTTACAAAATATGTGTCTTGGTGAAATTCTGCTGAATCAACTTAACAAATTTTTTAAGCAAATCGGTTATAAATGGCATCGCTTTCATGCCTCACGTGATTTTGTCTCAGTTTGCTATCTAAAACCATTAAAAGCAATATGTCCGATTTTCAAAATCTTCATAAAAGGTTACCAACAAATTATTTTTTGGTGATCTTTTGCTCTTAGGTGTTAAATGACAAAAAAACTCGGTTTACGCAGAAGATTGGAAATTTTAATACATATTTGAGAGTGTGCTTCAAAAAAGAACGGTATTTTGAAAAATTAACGTTCAAGTTTTCGTCATTTACACCTGTCGTATGTTATACCTATATGGAGCATATTAATGAGATATATGTATATCAAACGATGCAAAACTGAAAGATCTAACAATCATTATCCATTTGCTTGGAATTTCTTGAGGCGGCGAGAAAATATGCGAAAAAAATGAAAAAGTGGCGAAAACGTGCTTTAAGTTTTGGCAGCCATTTAGTAGTATTAGCAGTGACGAAATTAAATCATAAGCTTTAAGATTTTGGGGGTCAATTGGTTTAAGTTTTTAGTGCTTTACTGTGTTATAAGTCTTCCCTTTTGAATCGTATACTATTTCGTATTCAAATCTCATCAAATGCACAATAAGTAGTAACATTTTTAAAGTATACTAGATATTTCTACTGGGAATATCTACTATACTTAAGCAACTGTTTCCTAGTCTTAGAATATTATAAGTTGTGTTCTATATTATATTTTCTCTCAAACCCAATATTACTTTAGCCTTATTTTCAATAATATTTACAGCAAACTGCATACGATCTTCGGATCTAACATAGTTGCGAGATAATCGACAAAGTTATGTCTACAAATGTCAAAACACTTTGATAATAGGGCTGTAAAAGCCAAACCTGTCTATTTTGTGGGTGAAGAACCTCAAATCCGATGCCTAGAAAATAGCTACAGGGACATCATTGTTAAAACCAGAGAAATTAGCGTATAAGAAAATTACACAGATCGGGATCTCTAATGTTCTTGTAACACTCGAACAATCGTTTAAGTTAAGCCTTTCTAAATTATCTCCTTACCACAACATTCTCTATCGGCGGTAAGCCCTAAAGCATTAACACGCCGCCGATGTAAAATAAATAAAATTGGGTTTAGAACAAAAAGCTTTAATAATCCGTCTTAATAGCAAAAAATGATACAACTTCACTGTTCTTAAAATATACATGATAAGCTTAAAAATATAAACAATTGTATAGACAACATGTGCCTGAGTGTTACTTTCCTTAAAAAATGGAATAATATTTTATTCAGAGTTCGTCCTTCGATCGGACCAACTTTCGAGGTGTTTTTCAAGTGTATGATATCTTCTCAATAGCTTTACTAATTTAAGCCTTTAAAACCTCAATGATCTTTGGATTGTCGGCATAACACTTGTCTTTAACGGCTCCTCACAGAAAATAGTCCAGCAATGTCAAATCGCTTCTTGTCAACATGAAGAGCGGACAGAAATCAGTTATCATGGACTAATAGGTTGAGAAGAAATATGGAATAATTATGCCTCCGACCGACAAACCAAATTATTGCATTGGCTTCTGTAAGACCAAGTGTTGGTTTTCTGAGTCTCAAATACAGATGACACAAACCAAAATATTCCGAAATAAATACGAAATCCGAAATTTAACTCCTATTTTTTTAACTCCAGTTTTTAGATGATCCTATCGTAATTAACCTATGACAAAGGGGCTTAGAAGTTCTTGTTCATTAAGTTTATCGGGCATGTTCTGCAAATCACTTCCACATGATTTTGAAATCACATGAAATTCAAAAAGGCTGTAATTTCTATAATTGTTAAAATTTTCAGAGCATTTATCAATAACCTTCTAGACCTTCTTCATCTTAAGTGCACTGAGTTATAAAATTGTCAAAATAATTTATGAACAATGAATAATTCGACTTAGAAAATTTATGTGATTTCAAAATCATGTGGAAGTGATTTGCAGAACATGCCCGTATATATATCAATTTCGGTAATTACCACTTCATCGGCTCTAAATTTCTTCCCAAAGTGTATAAGATAGGTTTGAAAACAGGAAAATCTGGAGAATATTCTATATGCGGATAAAATTCCTTTTTCTTGAGTTGTAACCAGGGGCCAAATTACGCCATTCGATATCGATCGAAATTTTAGAAATTTTCAAAACATTTGTATAGTATACTTTAAGGATCATCAAAATTATTTAAAAGATGCACAGTTTACTATATTTTTTTTTAATTATTTGCCAAAAGATGAACAATAGTAAAAGAGTTTTAATTGAACTATATGTTTTTAAAAAACGAATCAAAATGGATAATAAACTTTTTGCATCGAAGTAACTTTCAACATCCCTAAAGTATGCTTCACAATATTCGCTTATCAATCGATATCGAATGCGGTAATTTGGCCCCAGGTACATCGTCTTAATAAATAACCACTTTCTTCTTCAAATGCACCTGTTTTTCTGCGATTTTATTTTTCAAACGCTCTAATAACGTTTTTCAACAATCGCTCAACATCATTATTTTGTTGTTGTTTTTGGCCGATTGTGAGTTCGCGTTTCAGATCGCGTTCAACATACTCCTATGATAATTGCGAAAGCTGCTCGATCAATTGCTTGTATAGTGCTCGGAGGTGATTTTACCTCGTTTTAACATAGCAAACCCTTTCTCAATCTCTGATTACTATGCAGGAGAAATTCAATCTTATATTTTAGTTTAATTTTTTTTTTTGCACTACGGAATTACGGACTGCTATAGCAGTAGAAAAGGTTTTTTATTCTCAAATTTCCTGCTGTTAAGATTAACTGAAAGAAATTTAATTCAGAAAAGCCCTTTTGAAGTAAAGCATTATCTTATATAGTTTACTACATTGTAACTTATTTGTCAATATTTCCCCGGTAGTTAAATAATTTCATATCGTCATCTTAAAGACCAAATAACCTATCTGCAAAAATTCAAAATTGAGTTTTTTATGGATTATTATTCCCTAAATCCTAACGTATATCTCTGCAAAATTTTGAGCATCTAATATCACAAATGACCAAACTATTACAGTTTGTTACGTACTTAAAAAAAATAAAACTAAATCATAAAAAATCGCGATAAAAGTTTAATTTTGTTGCATGGTGTAATTTAAACAATCATTAAGTACTTTCATTTACTTAAACCAGTAAAAAAAACATAACTGTTATTATTTAATTAATATAATATTTTTATGTATAACAAATTTTGACTTATAAGTGACATAACACAAGCTGTGCTTAGAAAAACAAATTTTTTTCAACAGATATGTATTTCTGCTTTAATTTTAATCTAAATACATAATTTTCGTTCAAATCTTGCAAATAGTTCCAATTTTAATGTTTTTTCCCTCTCCTGTAGACTTTTGAAAACTGTAGATAGGTTATTTCGTCTTTTAGGTGACGATATAAACTAAATGTTTTGATAAACAAGCGGATATGTTTAGAAATCAAATTCATTAACAGCCAAATTCATAATCAAAAATTATGTAGTGTCTATCTACAGTTTTATTCAATATTCATTTTTTAGTCCATGGTTATCTTATATTTATACACTGCATAAACATTGCCTAACTCTGCTTTTACCTTTTCTTCTTGATCCCAGTTTAAAGCACGTTTAGAAATCTTTTTGTCCATTTTCCACTTATATTTTTATACCCTTCACCAATAGGTGAAAGGGTATTATAAGTTTGTGATTCCGTTTGTAATTTTTTTATTAGTGATCGTAGACCCCATAAAAATTATACCGATCGACTCAGAATCGGGAGGAGAATCGATTAAGCGATGTCCGTCTGTCTGTCCGTCTGTCTGTTGAAATCAAGTTTCTGAAGCCCCTGGAGGATGGACCTACATAAATTATATATCAGATTTTAGGAAATTCTCCCGCAATGAACGCTATTAAATTTCATTAAAATCGGTTTATAAACACCGAAAATATCGAAAAAAATACCAAAAATTAGACGAAAATTTTAATATTTTTGATTGAAACACACTTTTAAATAACAGGAGAAAAAATATACTCCTTTTGTATATGTGATAATATATTACATATCAGAAAATGTAGGAAATGGTTCCCCAAACCACTCTGTAAAATTTTATCAAAATCGGTCCATAAACCACTGAGATATCGCCAAAACACTAAATTTGATGTATTGCAAATTGCCCAAAGTACGCATTAGAGAATGTTTGTTGAAAAAATGAAATGCAGAAATAGGAAAAACCATCCTACCTTAGCACGGACATACATAAATTTTATATCAGATTTTAGGTCCATAAACAACTGAGATATCGCCAAAACACTACTTGTGATGTGCAACAAATTCCCTTAAGTACGTGTCTAATAAATTTTGTTGACATTTTGTAAGTATTGTTTCAGCGATATCTCAGGCGTTTAAGGACCGATTGTGATGAAATTTGACAGCGTTCTTTGTGGGAGGATTTCCTAAAATCTGGTGTATAAACTCTACAAATCTGATTATGAATACCATTCAAATTGTTCCGATCGACTCAGAATCGGCAGGAGAATCAATCTCGCGAAGTCTGTTCGTCTGTCTGTTTGTCTGTCCGTCCGTCTACCCGTCTGTCTGTCCGTCCGTATACCTGTCTGTCCGTCCGTCTACCTGTCTGTCCTTTTTTCTGTTGTAGTCAAGTTTTTGGAGCTCCTGTTTTGTCGATATCTCAGATGTTTATTTTGATGAAATTTAATAGTGTACTTCGCAGGGGATTACCTAAACTCTGATGCATTCGGCAATTTGTGGTAAATATAATTTAGTGTTTAAGCGATATTTCAGGTGCTTTGATCGACAATGATGAAATTTAGGGTGAGACGATATCCTAAAATTTTGTGTGAAATGCATATGGGTATACCTTCTATGAGCTCCACAAATCTGATTTTAGCAGATTCGATAAAATTTGAGAATGTATTATATATCAAATTATAGATAATCTTCCTAGGAAGTACAAAAATGCAACTGAGTACATGTGAACCGCCGTGGTATAGCAGGTTAGTCATCCGCCTAGCATACCAGAGGTCCAAGTTCAATCCCCGGCCAGACACACTTGAAAAAATAAATTTTCAAAAAAGCGGTGGTTTACCTCATAACTCAGCTAGCCACTGGTTATTGAGTATTAGGCTATGTAAAACTTCTCTAACTAATGCATTCGCCGTTCGGAGCCGGCGTAAAAACGTAGGTCCCTTTCAATGAGTCTAAAAATAGAATCGGATACAGCTCATTGTCTGAGAGAAGTACCCCTTGTTCCAATTGGAATGTTGTCGGGGAATTATATATATATATACATGATATCCGTTCAAAACCTACATATGTATGTATGTATCTTACATATCAACGAAAATTTAAATTTTTTAATTGCAATTGGGAGAAATCCGTTCACGTTTGACAATTGCTTCCGTATAACTTCGCCTGAGGTAATCTCTTAGTAGCTAATAAATGACAAATTATAATAGATACGATGATGACATTTAGTATGAAGAAATTGTACATTGAAGACATTGGGACAACATTTGACAAAAGTAATTTTGATCTCTTGAAAAGTTCGGTATTGAAAATGGTCGAGCTCGGTTCACATTTTGTGAAATCTCCCATATAACCCCGACCGGGAATCACTTTATGCTGATAAATTAAATCACATTATAATTGCACAAAGAACTAGAGCAAAACTTTCCACACATCCATCGGACAGATCGAAAGAACAATACATTATTATTGATGAAGTATTCATCTTAATTCCATTTAAAAGCTATATATTTCACGCATGTATCTAAAACTAAGAGTTTATACCCTATAATTCTAAGGCTTGTTTACATTGACAATCATTGTTAAAGCTTTTACCTAAATCAGTCCGCTAACTTCAAAGTTTTACATAAATAATCAGGAACTTTTACTAGTTGGATAATTCGTACGAATTAAAGTACACATCCCTGGGTTGCATGCCAGAATACTTAATCTTCATCAAATCGATGTGCTTTTGCAAATCTAAGGGCATCTACATTTTGAAGCATCTTTTATTAAGTGTTCGTAAAATAGACACATATATCGAAGCTACTGGCTGGCTTAAATAAGCATTATCTACCTGCCCAACCTAACCTTTGGGTCCATAACTATTCTAGATGATGACGCCACCGAAAAGCTGTTCGTTTTCCGACATAGCTAAATATTGCTAGGAATTACATTTAGTATGAACAAAAGAAAATGAATATACATATCAAGCATTTGTGTGGGGCTCAACTAAGTCAGTAATCAGAAACTATATAATTATCAATATATTCTTACGACTTTGTACTTTACTTTGGGAACACCATTGGTGAAGGGTATCCAAGATTCGACAAAGCCAAATATACCACTCTTACTTGTTTAAAATAATTTATTTGATAGCGTCACAAACAATTTTTTTCAAATGAACTACCACAAAAAAAATGCGATTTGACAATGGATGAGTTTTTATTAGAACCTAAATTCTATTTGTATAAAATATACATTTTAAAGTTTTAATCCTTTCTGGGCTCTGCTCTAAAACTGCACATACTCATACTGTTATCAATCTAAATTTAGGTTTAAATTTTTCAGTTCTAGCTATTCCAAAATATTTGTCAAAATCGAAAAAGAGTGCGGGTGGTTGGGTGTTGGGTTAGAGTAGATGATGTCTATGTATTTTGAGTGATTCTATTGTAAAAATGGTATGAGTTATTTTTGAAAAAGGAATTTAATTTGTTTTATCAGTTGGGGGTAGAGTAGTTTGGGATAGTAAAGTTATGAGTTTGTATGTTTTTCTATTTGTAGTAGCAGAAGTAGTTGAGGAGTATTTATTGTAATACTTATTTAGAAACATCATTATTAACAACTACTACAACATCATTATATCGTATATACATAAATACCTTATATGGCTCTATGTTTTACTTATGTATTAAAAACTTTGTACATAGTTGCCAAATAAATAGGTTGATGTTTATAATTTTGTTCAAGTTTTCTTACGTTTTTTGATTTTCGATTTTTTGCAATGAAATTGGTTTTTTAGGTTTAAATGTCAAAAGTCATGGGGGAAAATAACGAAGATATTGTAAATTGTTAAAGACATTTTCAATTGTTTTTTAATAGAGTTTATTTGACAAATTCTGTAATAGAAAATTAAAGAAGTATTTGAAATTTATTAAGCTATATTTAGGTGTAATACCTATTTAAGAACAATTTCATATTTAATAAAATCTGTCAGAAACATGACAAACTTACAAAATATTAGCAAGTAATATTTAAAGATTTTAAATGTTGATAATTGATTTTACTATAGCTACAAGAATAAAGATGTTGTAATACTTTGAATACTAAGAGCTTAAATATTTTTCATTAATAATTTTGCAATGTTTTCATTTCTTTGATATTTTTCCTCTTCTGCGACTACCCTGCGGGTTCCAATCAAGAGGTGAGCTTGCGATATCATCTTGGGGCTTTCTAAGCGTGTATCCTATCCATATTCATATTCGTCTATTGGTTTCTGAAGCATGGATTCCCATAAAGCAACGTTTGGCAAAAAGCTACGCATTATTTTTCGTAGGCAGCGATTTATAAAGCCTTGCAATGCCTGCAATTCTTTGTTGGACTCGTTCTATGTCTTGCAGCAGTAAAGAAGCACAGATTTTATACTGACACATTTTAATTTTACTGCTTCTAAATCTGTGGCTTGATGCTAAAAGGGCCAATGTCAATTTTCGGATGTTTTGAGTTAGTCGTTGCATTCCAACAGCCAATCTTTAGCTCATCCCAGAACAGCTTCATAAAAAATTTAAAAATTAAGAAATTTAAGGGCCAATGTCAGACTAAGCTCATCTACAATTGTTAGTGCTAAAAGGGCCAATGTTGACATTGGCCCCTAATAAGAATGGGATAATGTCACAGAAAGAAAGGAAGGGCCAAAAATTTATTTTCTAATTTTCTTAAAACTGATTTTTTAACATTGGCCCTTTTAGCATCAAGCCACAGAAATATAAATGTAGATCTTCATATCTTTTCGAGGGACAATTTTTTGGTTCGGCTTCGAATGTCTTTTGTCGTTCCCTTTTATACCCTTCACCGCCATAGGTGGAAAGGGTATTATAAGTTTGTGCTGATGTGTGTAACGCATAGAAATATTTGTCTTAGACCCACCTTTTAGTATACCAATAGGCTTAGAATCACTTTCTGGCTGGATGGACGGCTGGCTGGCTGAACGGCTGGCTGGACCCCCATGTAAACCTTGTAATCAAACTACAGGTCGCAATTCTAAAGATAATTTAATGAAATTTGGCACAGAACATTTTTTTTTGATAATGGGACCATGGCTATTGAAATTGGTCAATTATTTATGATACCTCCCATAGGTCCCACTTCGCGGAATTGATATATTGGCCACAAATATCAATATTTTTTTCATGAAATTTAAAACAAATACTGCTTATGTACTAAATTTCGTTGAAATCGGTCCACAAACTCTTCTTTAAAAACGCACTAAATGAGACAAAAAAATCACTAAAACGCTCGTGAATCTACTCGTAAAGGTAATGAAAATTTTGAGTTTATTTTTTGCTTACATAATGTAACAACTGTAATCAATTTGCCAAATTTCGAGATAATCGGTCCACATTTGACCCTAGCTCTCATATAAGTCCAAAAGACGGGTTAAATATATAAGTTTTGAGAAAATGTTTGTATGATGGCAAAATTTAGCACTTATTTGTCTTTATACAGGAAAAATAACACCTTTGACCTTAGTGGTGAAGGGTATCGTATGGTCGGCTTGACCGACTATAGCGCTTTCTTACTTGTTAGTAACAAAATCAATCCACATTATCTATTGATTTTCACCTATGAAAATTGTTTGGGTATTATCTGTGTTTATGCTTTGGTTTTGTTATGTTTATTGACAGCCCTATTAGTAATAAGTCCGTCTGCTTGTGCATGAGTAGGCAGATATCATCGGCATATGTTAGTTCCTCAAGATTACCTTGTAATTTCCACCTAATTCCTTTGTTATTTTCTGATACATGGATCATTACTGCATCTAGTACTATATTAAAATAGGACGCATCCCTGGCTAACACCTTTCTCAACAGGGATTCGGTTACTTAGTAGTTGTTCGTGCCGAATTTGGCAGGTGGCACCGTCTTACAAGTTTTTGGTTAAACGAATAATTTCACTCATGACTCCTTTGCATTCCAGTGCTTTCAAAATTGCGCTGTGGTCTATAGTGTTAATAGCATTCTCAAATTCAATGAAACATAGGTAGAGAGATGTGCGCCATTCGACGGACTATAATGCCTAGTGTGTTGATATAGTTGACGCAAGATCGTTGCGCTCTGAATCCAGCCCCATCTTAGGCAACATATATTCCGAGAGTCTCTTTTTTATCTGTCATGTTTAAAAAAGCAATACCCCTCCAATTCTTGCAATCAGAGAGGTTACCTTTCCTTGGCAACAAAATAATTATTCCTTCAATTCATATGGAAGTGATTCGCTATCCTAGAAATCTGATATGAGCTAGTGCAGAAGTTCAGCGCTAAGCTAACAGTCTCCTTTTAGTAACTCCGGGGGTTTATTTTCTGGATTAGACTTCAAAAAGGAAATCGCTAGTGATATTTCGGGAAGACTCAGACATCTAGTGTGGAATTAAAGGCAATTACTTAGAAAGGGTTTTTCAATAAGAGCGCTTCAAAAGTTTTTTTTAATAACATAAAAACGGTTTTGGAGAGCAATGAAATTGTTTATTCCTGTAAAAGGACGTTTGATGCAATTATGTATGTAACTCGATTTCCTTTGCATGACTACCACGAGCACGCTTGAAAAGTCCAGATGCTGAACACACGACGGCTTGTTGGCATAGACCATAGACTCGACGCAGCCCCATAGGAACGAGTTTAATGGCATCAAATCGCACTACCGAGGCGGCCAATCGACTGGACCATTTCATGAGATAACACGTTCTCCAAAATTGGTTTTCAATAAATTTATTGCGACATTAGCTGTGTGGCTTGTGGCGCCGTCCTGTCCTCCAAGTCCATATCATCCAATTGGGGTAAAAAATATTTGGTTATCATTAAACGGTAGCGATTTCCATTTACAGAAACGTTCCGGTTATCACGGAAGAAGTACGAAGCCGCCGGCCCATAAACCGCACCAAACCGTAATTTTTTCGGGATGCAATGACGATTCATGAGGTACGTGTGGATTGATGTCCAATATGATGACCAATAACGCGTATTATGTTTATTAACGAAGCCTCATTATAAATCGAGCCTCATTATAAATTGGACGTAGCACTCATAACGTTCAGGCCACTGACTCCGAATTTCGGTGATAAATTTTAATAATTTCGATTCGTTGTTGGCTCGTATGTCTTTCCATCACGAAATGGCAAACCTTACTGAAGAGAAATGTCAAAAGAGCAGCAAGAAATATGGCGTCGTCTGCTGTCCCTGTAGCTGTTCTTTTGTTGAAAAACCCGATACTTGCTGCCGGCGCATCCAATTTAGCTGAGAGAAGTTTTCTGCAATATTGTTCTCATATTTTGACTTGTTTGTCTTTTGACGTGGTTAGTTCTCCATTGCAATCTTTTAAAGGTTTGGTTGCTCAAAATGTGGAGTTCATTAACTGAAGTACTGACCGGAAGAGATCTCGAATGCGGTGAGTACCTGCCACTGCTTACGCTTTAATTGCAATTTATTCGCTCAATTCCCTCTTGACAACTCTTGCGGTTTTTTCACCATTTTGTCCAATCGGGTGTATTCACGTTGGGCTAAAGCTTTAGCTGTCTTGGCATAATTTACTCCATTCTTTAACTTCGCTCACTGATTTATTTGACCCCATGTTTCATCTGTAATGGGTGGATGTGGTCTTGTAGCCTAAGTGTTTTTGTGTGAACTCATGTATCACTCTCACTACCTTTTGTCTTGATGGAGGCATAATATCGTTGGTGAAGCGGGTTCTGATTCTAGCATCTTCTGTCGATATAAAATTTCTTCTGGCAGCCCTTTTTGTTATTTTTATTAGCTGTGACTTTAAGCCGGACATTGGCAATTAAGAGATGGTGATCACTCGAAACATCTGCGCCATGTTTGTTACGCAAGTTCAGTAGAACATACAATTTTTTGATAGAGATGTGGTCGATTTGATTTTCGATTGTGAGATCTGGGTATCACCCGATCCGTTTGTGAATCCGTTTATGCTGAAAAAGAGTGTCTCCAATGAGGAGACTGTGATTAAGACACAGGCCGGATAGGAGTTCTCCATTCTTTGTAATCGATCCCATTAATGTGAGCAGACTAAAACTTATAAAGCTACCAACTTTGAAAAGTAGCCGAGTAATGCTTGGTGCCTAATTTTTTCTACATTCGTTAATTTAAGTGGACATTAACTCTGAAATTCTTACTT
This sequence comes from Stomorhina lunata, assembly GCA_933228675.1. Classification (NCBI taxonomy): domain Eukaryota; kingdom Metazoa; phylum Arthropoda; class Insecta; order Diptera; family Rhiniidae; genus Stomorhina; species Stomorhina lunata. The sequence goes on along the minus strand of OW121741.1, from coordinate 85,166,728 downwards.
TGAAAAATAAACTTTCATGTTCCATGTTTAAGTACTGAGTTTATCATACTATATTTATCATACTATATGCTAACATCGACTCTTTTCACCGTATTTGCAATTCTTCTTCTGTTATCCTTGACTCTCAGTGGAGCATAGGGCCTCAGCCATCCTTTTATATCGGCTGCTTCCTTGTGGATTCCAACGAAGCGCTTGTCGAACAATGTTGGTATTTGGCCTTCGAAGTGTGTGGCTTATTCACCACAATTTTCGTTGACATACCTCTATAGAAGCAGGGATTTGGTTTGTAGCGATTAGTACATTTCTTCATTTCTTATGCGATTCGGCCACCATATATCAAGGATTTGCCGCAAGCTTTTTTTGCAAAGGTTTGTAGGCGCTTATCGATTGCATTTGTGCGTTTCCAAGTTTCGCAACCATAATTCAAGATGGACTTGACATTCGACCTATATATTCGTAACTTAATTGTTGTTGATATTTGCCTAGATTTCCAAATAGCTCGGAGAATGTCGAACACAGATATTGCCTTATTAATACGCAATTCAATATCCTCGTCGGCACCACCTTTTGTAGATACCATACAACCAAGATAATTAAAGGTACCTACACATCCAATAACCTCGTTATCCACATTGATGTGTGTCGACGGGTTTGCGCCATAGCCTCCAGGCATAATCTCTATCTTGGAAATATTGATTTCCAGCCTATCTGCCCGAGTTCCAACAGTAATAGCGCTGCTGTTTTCTTGAAGGTGACCTGAGCTTTGGCTTATAATATATACGTCGTCAGCGTATTCCAAGTCTTCCAGTTGTTTAAAGGGTGTCCAATGGATACCACGTCTATCATTCAGTGCCGTACGCATTATATTGTCGATCACAAGGATAACAAATATAGGTGACAAGATACATTTTCGTCTTACGCCAGTAGTAACTTCGAGCGGATTGGACAATTTGCCTTTATGGAGAACCCGACATTTAAAGTCCACGTACATTGCCCGAATTAAGTTCAGAATTTTCGTTGGCATATTACGGTTTTCTAAAATTCTCCATAGATAGCTCCTGTTGATACTGTTGAAGGCCTTCATAAACGGGGGTGCGAAATTCATTACATTGCTCCAGTACTATTCTTACTGTGTTGATTAGATCAACACAAAATCGATTCTCTCGGAACCTAAACTCATGTTCGATGAGTGTTTCGGAAACTGAGTCAGACGTTTTATTAAAAATTACACGACTTAGTATTTTACTCGGTATTGGAAGAAGTGTTATACCTTTGTAGTTATAGCAGTATTTTGAGTCTCCCTGTTTTTGCCTAATATACCTTTATTTTAGGAGGTTGGCAGAGCTTCTTCTTCCCATATTTTATGCACAAATGGGCGCTACAGCCTCGCCGATTCTTCAACATCACATAACTTCAACAATTTTAATCATATTGTAGATTTATCAGATTTAAGTAATCTTGGAAAAAGAAATATTATTTTATATTTTAACTCTTAAATCATTAGTTTGTAACGATTTGTAAAATCTATAGACGTAAATAAATAGATAAATATAGAACAGCTGAATTCAGGAACTCAGAATGGTACCAATTATAAAATGTCAACATTATTAGCATATTTTTTATACCCACCATCAAAAAGAATGGAGGGTATATTGAGATTGTCATTCCGTTTGTAATTTCCTTAATATTGGCTCAAGACTATTGAGCGATGACCGTCTGTCTACGCGTCTGTCTGTCTGTTGTCGGCACGATAAAACCTTAACGAAAGTATATAGGTCACTGAAAATTGGCACAAATATTCTTCATTTCTTGGAAAATTTTGGTATTGAAATCGGGCAAAATCGGATCACACCTCATCAAGGCTAATCGCTTATTTGCTAATAAATGACAAATTTTAACAGCTATGATGACAAAATTTGGTATCTAGAAGTTTTACATAAGCACTATAAAATTTCATCGAAATCGGTTCAAATTTAACCATAGCCCCCATACAAAAAACTTACGGAAACAGCCAAATTCCACCTGAAATACACTTAAATGCCAATAAATGATAAACTGTAATAGCTTTGGCCACTAAAGTTAGCACAAGGAAGTCTTATGTGAATACCAGCCAGTTTGCAAAATTTTGTCACAATCGGTCACCATTTGATCATAGCTCCCATATAAAAAACTTATGGAAACACAAAAATACAAAAAGAAAATGGGGCTTATGTCCGTCTGTCCGTCAGATAAAAGCGCGATAGCTCCTCAACTACAAGAGCTAGAGAAACAAAATTGTACAAAAGTATTTTTGATTTGTAATAGAAGTTGTGTACTGAAAATGGGCGAAATCGGTTCACATTTAGTTAGAGCTCCCATATAACCCCGCCCCGGGAAATACATGAATGCTGATAAATTGAATACAATTGTAATAGCTATGACGACTAAATTTAGAATAGAGAAGTTTTATGTAACTATTGGTCAGTATATTAAATTTTAAAGGAATCGGTCCATATTTGACTATAGCTTTCATATAAAAAAACACTTCCGGAAACCAAAAAAAATGTAGCAAAGGCCAGTTAAAAGCTATTAAATTAGAAACTATGACAGCTATGGCCACTAAGTTTTGCAGAAACAAGCTTTATATAAATACCAGCCAGTGTGTAAAATTTTGTTACAATCGGTCAACATTTGGCTATAATTCATATATATGTATAAATAACATCCCCTTTTTATATCTACAATTAAAAAGCTTCGGATTTACAAGCCGCATATTAAAATTGCACCAATGTCCAGACTTTATATACGGTATTAGGAACTCCCAACAAAATATATGGACCTGTCGTATTACTATCAACATGTTAATCCTAACTAAACATTGGGCTAAACGAAAAGTATTTAACAGACTATAAATGCTAAACTACACCAGGTTATGAGATTAAATTTTGTGCAAAGTAAATACTAGGGAAACCACTTACATACTTTTAAATGTTGAACTATAAAGCTCCTGCAACCGAACTTAGTCCAAATATTTTGCTAACAATACCAACTAGCGTAAGAACTTTTTTCAAATTGGTCCACATTTTGAATTAGCTGCACCCTTGTAGATATATGAGAGATATTTTTAAATTTAACACAACTTGATGGTGGGTATATAAGATTCGGTACAGCCGAATATAATACTATTACTTGTTATTCATGTACCCGGTCATGAAGTTTCCATGAAATACCTCTATAACTCGATAAAACATATCAAAAATCTCCATTTCCACATTTTTTACCTAGCCCTGATTACTCTGTATTTATTTCATGATGTATTTTAATTAAAAGTTTTCCTTAAAATTTACTTTAAGAAGTAAGTAAGTATGTTAATGATGACTGTATGTATCTGAAATTTCTAATTAATTTAAATGACTTGATATAAGTTTTCAAATAAAATCATACAAATTTTATGTCTCAAACTCCTAAACAGATGTAAGACTTAAAACTCTTCACTTTACTAACCAACTTTTCAAATAATCTGCAGCAAAAGTTAAAAGCGTAACTGTGACAGAATTATAATTTGACACTGTTTCCATAACTACTTCATAAATCCATAAACCGAGTACAAAATAAAGTAAAACTAAGGCAGCAGAAATGGAGCGATACGCAATAAAGTGGCCTCTAAGTATTTTCTTCTCTATATATAACAAAAGTATGTCATTCATTTATACATAAATTAATTAAATTATAACAAAGATGCTTTTCCAAGTAACTACTTCAGTTGTATGTATGTATGTACTTAACTATGTAATAAAAGGAAACTACCGACCGACATTCTCATCTGCAGTAAAAGTTGGAACAAATGTTAACATTAAGGATTTTAATATTTTTCAAATCCACCACCAACACAAACCTCACCAACATCAAATATTTTTCACAATCAGAATTTTCTATTTATTTTCCTAGAATCTTAAAACTCAGTCATTGTGTTTGTCTCATTGCTCTAATTAATTAATATCGTCAGACATTTATTTTTACATAAAACATTTCAAAAAGAGTATGTACGTGTATTTTCGCAGGAATAGTTATTAAAGTTTTTCAAATAACAGCTACACAGTAACACACACACACACATTCAAAAGTATATTTCCAGCAAAAAAGCTTAAGATTCTCTTCTTACAGAACTTTACCTTTAAAATTTTCCCTAAAACTATTTGCCTTTTTTTATTCTTTACCACGACACCACAATTTTTGATTAGTGAACAACTTTCGATTAAAATTTGTATTAAATAAAGTTTTGAATACTCGCTGCCTCATTGCCATTTTTTACAACACAACTCTATTTTATTTGGATGTAGGGGTTTTAAATCATACTTTAACGTATGAAGCCCTATGTGTTCCGCTTTTGGATCCTCAGCATTCAGAAGGCTAGCGAAAAAAGAATAGAAAATTGTTAATAGATGACGTATGTACACTATTAATTGTGGCTGGCAACTAGGGTTGCCAGATACAAATCCTGAAAAAGCTGGACATAAGGAAAACGAAAGCTTGACAACGCAAAAATTAGCTTGACATTAATAATAAAAAACTTGTTTTAATAATTTGCTTTTATGAATCTTTCAAGTTTTGATAAACCGAATATCGAATACCGTAATTAACCGCAGCGATATCGAGAAAAAATGAAATCTTCCGAATTGCTGCAGCTAATATATCTGAAACAATTTTCAACAGAAAAAACATACTACTCGCATTTGTCAATGTCATTGATATCATGGGACGCACATTGCGCGATTTGATTACTGCCTTTTCAAGTATCGAAAAGGAATCTTATAAAAAGGGTCTAGTTGTCAATGATCTACAAGCAGACTCAAAAATTGGACCACATGTGATCGTTATAGCTACGATGTTGTAAAAGAATTTGTTTACCTTGGTACCGCCGTCAACATAAATAACGACATAAGTTTCAAAATCAAACGTAGAATCATACTTGCCAACAGATTCTTTTTTGGCATAAGCAGGCAGATAAGAAATAAAGCTCTTTCTGTAAGAACTTAAACTAGCCCAGCAAAACTTTGGTAATGGCAAGTTCTCTGATAACTGGTTACCTTGTAACGACTACAACATACCATCCGAATAAATAATAAGTTATTACAGAAGTACTTATTTGTAATTAAGATGGTAATTTAAACTGAATGGCCCCGGTTCAAATCCCACCAAGGGCAACAATTTTTTTGAGTTTTTTTTTATTAAAAGAGTCTTTTTAAATGCTTTTTGAATTTTAAGAACTTAAATATTATCTTCTGTAAAAAAAAATTTGTAAAACTAACTCACGTTAATGAAAAACTAACATCATGAGTCAATTTTGATTATATAGGGGATGTTGAATACCAAACACGATTCTAATTGGTCTTAACTTGGTAAGCCCAACTTATCTGGGTCATCCTTCATCTCAACTGTGGACACACACCTCCTCATGGTATCACCCGGGGAGCTAGTTTAACACCCATTAATATTGTGAGTTAACATGTTCCGAGAGTTGTCCCATAAGATCGATTAAAATGGGTTAGGATTACGGGCTAGTAACCCTCTCTTGAAAAAAAATACAATGAAGAGGATAAAATTAGAATTGAAATGTTCCACTACCTAATATTAGAGGAGGATGTCCGAAACTTCGATAGAAAGACCAAGTAGAGGAACATTTTTCAAAGCTTGGCCTATAAAATTGGAGAATATTCGCACATGATCGAAATCCATGGAATTCTAAAATATGCTCGGACTTTGACCTTAACAGGTTGTAACATTTAAGTAAGTAAGAGTCAATCTTATGTAAAAACTTATATAAAAAAGAAGATTCAAATTGTTTAAGATCGTATAAAAATATTTTTCCAAAAATTACAACAAAGCAAAAAAAAAACAGTGAAAAACAAAGTTATTTTCACATGATTTTGGATCTAAAAATGAAAATTGTTTATATTAATTATAAGCTGCTAAGTTTTCAACATATGAAGTAGCTCAGTGGAAGAGTCTCTGCCTAGCAGTCGGAGGGTCTGGGTTCGAGCCCCCATGGGATCATAAAAAAAAATTGTATTTCGTTTAAAAATATATGTTTTTAATAAAACAACAATAAAAAAGTTGTTGCTGTTGTTGTTGTTGCTTTCAAATTGCTTACCCAAGTCATTACTTTTCTGCAATTGGTAAGTACTTGCCTCCAATGACATCCCCATGTTAATGTAATGACTTAAACAGCGAATGAGTAAGTAGTTCGTGTTCAATAGTTTAACTGTTTAACTCATTATTTGGTAATGAAAAGTTTTACTGGGAGGCTCTATGAAATGCTTATACTACCCGTGTTATTACATGGTGATGAATCATAGACACTTGCACAGGCAGAGGAAGCTATTCTTGGAGATTTGAGAGGAACATTGTACGAAAAATCTTTGGGCCAGTTTGCATCAACAATGAATATCGTCATTGAATGAACAATGGGCTGTCTGAGTTATACGTTGAGCTCGACATAGTAGAACGCATCAAACAGCACCGGTTGCATTGGCTGGGACATGTGCGAATGTATGAAAATACTCCAGCGACAAAAGTATTCGAAAGCGATCTCGAATGAACTCGTAAAAGAGGACGTCCGAAAATTAGATGGAAAGGCTAAGTAGAGGAAAATCTTTCAAAGCTTGACCTACGAACTAGAGAATATGCGCACATGATTGAAGCGCATGGAATTTTATAACATGCTCGGCCTTTGACCTTAACAGGATTTTGATATAGTTCATTTAAGTAACGTATAATGGGGAAATTTGATAGATGGTAATTTTATGACAAAATGAATTGCGTTCTTTTTCATAAAAATTGCTTTTCTTTAAAAATATTCCAAAAAATTTCAATTCTTCACCTTTCAGCTGGACAAATTTAATTTTAGCTTGACATTGGACAAGCACTAAAAAAACTTGACAATCCAGTCAAATCCAGCCTGACTGGCAACCGTACTGGCAACACTATAGATGATTTGAAATGTTTTGCAAATTTCGACCAACTTGATTCTACTTGTAATGTTTTTCAATGCTCCTCTTAAATTTGAAAAATATGTATTAGTATGGCTTCATTTCATTTCAAAATATTCTCCATAAAGATCAATATACTTTTTCATAATTGTAAACCAAATTAGAGTAAACACCTCCAAAATGTTAATTCAACCGCAGCAGGTGCCAGACCCACTTGAAAAAATAAATTTTCAAAAAAGGCGGTTTACCTCATAACTAAGCTATCCATTGGTTATTTAGGCTATGTAAAACTTCTCTAATGCATTTGACGTTCGGAGCCGGTGTAAAATCGTAGGTGCTTTTCAATAAGTCAATCGGATGCAGCTCATTGACTGACAGAAGTACCCCTTGTTCCATATGTGTATTTGGAGTGCCCTTGAAACCCTTGTCTAAGCCGATATGAGGAATTTCGCATTGTATAATATAATCCACAATTTCTTTTATTTGACGGCCTGTGCTCCACTGGGAGTCAAGGATAACGTTATCTAAAGATACAACAAACTAAATCCTAAGCGACCATATCTACTACCACGACAAGAGAAACATGACCGTGAACCACCCAAAAATTCTGGTTGTCACACTCGACAACCTCTATACTTTGTCAGCACATGCCACAACTAGTCCGCATAAATTGGGATATACAAACAAGGAATAACTTGGGCTTGTTTGGAAATTACCTCAACACATAATCTTTATGAAGAAACAAATGCCCTTCCAGTAAAGAAACATAATATCATGCTAACTCAGCAGTTTATTTTCGAATGTCATCGGAGAGATCCTAACTATTACAGCACAAAGTTAAAGTCCTCCTTCAAGGCATGACAGGAAAATCTTCCCCATGTATAAGAATATGAACATGATCTTTAGATCGAACCTCGTACGTGGCAGCGTGGAGCAACATTCACAGGATCGCCGCCAACTCTGCGATTTAAGGTTATTGAAATTTGGTATGAAATTTGTATTAGGATGTCGCACATAGTAGCAGGTGACAAAAATGTTTGGCGAAAAACAAGAGTACTTCATGCCGTTTCAAACGTATGTCCAACATGTGGTCAGGGTTCTCATGACACCCCCACATTTTTAACTGTACCACCAATCTTACTTCACTTCATCTAGAGAACTTGTGGACTTATCCAGTAGAAATAGAACAATCTCTAAATAGATCCCCCGTTAACACTAAATTGATAAAATGACAATTTTTTGTTGCTGTTTAAACAACATTTCGAATTGTCGAAGTGGATTTTTCCCCAAAGACTTCCGGGAAATTTTGATTGACCTTTGAACTTGGCACGATTACGATATGTCCAAATGTTCCGAAAATAAGCATTTATTTTGAACGCGAATGCTTGTTTAGGAAGACCCATACAGTCAAAGGCTTTTTAATTTTGGGGCCATATTAGTAGAACCACTATTTACCACCTGCCACGTATTAATAGTAATAAAATTTTCCAGAAATGAGTGTATAATTAAAGCGTAAAAGGGGATAATAAATGGGTGCCTGCGTATTAATATTAATAGTAATAATAATGATTTTAAGCAGCAAACAGCAAAAGTTATCAAAACTTGTTGCTTTTGGTGTCGGTAATACCTTCTGTCATCAAACGAGTTCAAGATCAATTCAGGGATACCACAAGGCTATGTCCTTTCTCCTACTCTATTTCTTATATTTATTAATGACCTTCTGTCAAGCTTCCAATCCAATATATTATTTTGCAAATGACAGTAACATTTCCCATTCGTATTCATATAATCATAGACCGGATCTTATACAGATTGTGGCTATGAGGCAAAACATGAATAAATCATTAAATCGCGATCTCGTAAACGTTTCCAAATGATATCCGTTGAACTAAGCACATCTTTCAAGTGTCGAAAGAAGAATTCAAGTGTATAGGTTTTCTTAAAATTTACAGCACCTATATCCGACCAAAAATGGATGGACAACTCTAATGTATGGGCTGGTACTTTAAAGTATATTTTGGAGCTTATCGATGCCAGTAGGGTATCCAACTCTTTTGACTCACTGGAGCACAGCCGCAGTGTAAAAAGTATTACACTTTTCTATCGATACTACTTTGAAATGTGTTCTAACGACACCAGGCACCTAGTTCCCGAAACCCGAAGGCTCTTATGCAACACAAGTCAATCCGATAAATCATATGCATTTCTGATCAACAACTTCTTCCGCCTAAGTTGTTCCTGCCAGCTGCAATATAGGAAAATTCAAATCTTATGTCCACAAACACTACTCCCTCTATTCTCCTTACGCAAACCTATTTTTTTAGTTCCAACACAAAACATAGCATAATTAAGTTTCATCACCTACTTATTATTCAAAAAACAAAAAAAACAAGTAAGATTGTTATATTCGGCTGTGCCGAATCTTATATACCCACCATCAAGTTGTGTTAAATTTAGAAACATATCTCATATATCTACAAGGGTGCAGCTAATTCAAAATCTGCACCAAAACTGGAAAAATCGCTAAGCTATTTGGTATTGTTGGTAAAACCTTTGGACTAAATTAGGTTTCCGTAGCTTTATAGTTCAGCATTCAAAAATATTTTAGTGGTTTCCCCAGTATTTACTTTGATCAAAATTCGATCTCATAACCAGGTATAGTTTTACATTAATAAGTTGTTAAATACTTTTCGTTGTGATTAATATGTAGTTAGGCTAAACACGTTAATAGTAATACGACAGGTCCATATATTTCGTTATGAGTTCCTAATGCATTCATCATATATAAAGTCTGGGCTGAACATTGATTGATGCCTATATAATTTCATAGGTGCAATCTTAATATAATGAATGTACCTCCAAATCTTTTTGATTGTAGATATAAAAAGGGGATGTTATATATATATAAGAATTATAGCCAAATGTTGACCGATTATAACAAAATTTTACACACTGGCTGGTATATATAGAGAGCAATTTAGTGACCATAGCTATCATAGTTTCTAATTTAATAGCTTTTAACTGGCCTTTGCTAAAATTTTTGGTTTCCGTGAGTGTTTTTCAAATGAAAGCTAAAGTCAAATATGGACTGATTCCTATAAAATTTGATAAACTGATCAAAAATTGCATAAAATTTCCCTATTTTAAATTTAATCGTCATAGCTATTACAATTGTATTCAATTTATCAGCATTAATGTGTTTCCCGGGGCGGGGTTATATGGGAGCTCTAACTAAATTTGAACCGATTTTGTCCATTTTCAACACACATCTTTTTCAAGATATCCAAAATACTTTTGTAAAATTTTGTCCCTCTAGCTCTTTTCGTTAAGGCGCTATCGTGCTTTTATCTGACGGACAGACGGACATAAACAACCTTTTCTTTATGTATTTTTGTGTTTCCATAAGTTTTTTATATGGGAGCTATGGTCAAATGGTGACCGATTGTGACGAAATTTTGCACACTGGCTGGCATTGACATAAGACTTCCTTGTGCTTAATTTAGTCTTACTAGCTCTTGTAGTTAAGGAGCTATCACGATTTTATCTGACGGACAGACGGACATAAATCCCCTTTTCTTTTTGAATTTTTGTGTTTTCGTAAGTTTTTTATATGGGAGCTAGGTCAAATAGTGACCGATTGTGACAAAATTTTGCACACTGGCTGGCATTGATATAAGACTTTTTTGTGCCAAATTTAGTGGTTATATCTGTTATACTTTTAGATTTATTGGAATTTAAGTGTATTTTGGGTGAAATTTAGCCTGTTTTCGTAAGTTTTTTGTATGGGAGCTATGGCTAAATGTGAACCGATTTCGATGAAATTTTATATGCTGCCTAGTACTTATCTAAAACTTCTAGATACCAAATTATGTCATCATAACTGTCATAGTTTGTCATTTATTAGCAAATAAGCGATTAGCCTAGACGAGGTTATACGGGAGCTATGGCCAAATGCTAACCGATTTTGCCCAATTTCAATACCAAAATTTTCTCGTAGATAAAGAATGTTTTTGCTAAGTTTCAGTTAGCTAGCTCTTTTCGTTTAGACGTTATCGTGATTTCAACAGACAGACGGACATAGAATTTCATAAGGATTCAGAATATATATCGTTTTTGATTTTTGAACCAATATTAAGGAAATTACAAACGGAATGACAATCTCAATATACCCCCCATTCTTTTTGATGGTGGGTATAAAAAAGAAGACAGTAAAAGATAAAGTGTGGTAAATATGCAAAAATTTATATTCTAAAACAAAACAGCTAAATGATGTTAGAAAAAAGCTAGAAATCAAGCTAACCGTTAAAAGACATTTTGCCCCGCTAAAGGCTCTTGAAAAAACTAGATTTGAAAAATAGCCAAAATGGCAACATTAGACACATCTTCATCTTTTCTGGACTGTCTTTTGTATAAAAATCACCACTTTTGAATTGTACAAACCATCGTTCAAAAGTGTTTTTAAAAAGGTGACTGTTGACCATTAACTTAAACCAACAAACTATAACTTTAAGCAGCCGCACAGTGGGATTGTTAGAAAAAAGTGATAATAATAGCATGTATGAGGGAATTGTTAAGGAGGACCAAAGCTTTCTTCGTTTCTCCAAGCTCATTTCAAAATGTTAAAAATCAACCATATTAGGAATAATTGAAAGAGATATACGGTCTAAAGCTATTTTACTTCTATATAACTCACCCTGTGATAACACTGGGTAACGATAAATCCGAAGTTCAAAAATCTTGGGTCCTCCATAACAATTTGTTCATACATAATGATGGAATTAGGCCTATAGTTTAGAAGATACAGATTAATTACCACTTTTTTTACTTTAAACCATTTTGAGCCGTTTTCATCAAATAAAAGAAAGTTATCAGACCTGGCCGCAAAATATCTATTTTAGGCACAAAATCCGACATTACTTAAGCGATTGATAAATAGTTGTGTCATATCGTTGGCTTAATAAGAAAACCTGCTATATCCACTTTTTGGGCAAAATGAGATCGACAGTTTAATAAGAAAAATTTACATGTTTTCACTAACTCTTTCAAGTTGATACTAAATTCAAAATTTGCACTAACGTAAAAGAATAAACAAAAACTTTTCAAAACAAAAATCTTTGTCTTCATTACCAGCTGACAGTTGGTTAAAGTACAAAGTAAATGTAGATTAATAAAGGATAGGAATACAAAACATAAAGGAAAAATCTATGGTAAATAAGTTCGTCTAACTAAATGGTCATAGGTGAAATAGAAATGAGTGTTAACATAATTCTCGTTTTCCATTTCGCTTAAGAATTCAGTTAAATAGATGATCTTAACTACTAGCATCTAACAGTTGGTGACACAGTGTGCTGATGAAGTCCGTAGCGGGACAGAAAATGCAGCATTTCACACTGCTAAGTTTTTTCAGTTTTCCTAAAATGTATTCATCTAATTTAAAAAATCATAAATTAAAAAAATAATTTATGACATGAACCTAAGCCCGACTCGAACTTTATTTTTACTATTATATAACTTTACAATCGACATAACTTGATGTTGGGTATATAAGATTCGGCACAGCCGAATGTAGCACTCTTACTTGTTTCTTTTATAAAATTTCGGATATTTAAAGAGGTTGTCCTAGTTAGTTTACCATATCCTAAAAACGACTTCTTTAATTCCATTGAAAAATACATCATTGGATTAATATAAAAATTGCTCTTAAGATGTGTCAACAAAACGTTTTTGTGCGATCAGCGGGTTTGGATTTATTTATATCGCAAGGTAAAATATTTTTTTTTTGTGCAAAATCGAAAATTTTTTATATTTTGAAAGTTTATAAGAATGACAAAAATGTTCACAACCTATTAAATGACCGCCATGATGTATGGATTTCGTAGAGGATGCTCTACGGAAGACCTTCAAGTCTTTATATCGAAAAAATGGTGCAAGTCAATACATCGTTTTTCGAAAAGTAAAGTTGTGGCTCTTGATATTTTCAATACGTTTCATAGATTGTAGCACGGTGCACTTCTTTCAAAACTTATTGCCTTTAGTGTCGGTAATGATTCATATCGAGCTTCCTCAGGGATCCCACTATAAGAGTTGTTATAGATGGAAATTTATTTAAAAGGGTATCCAGCTCTATTGATACACTGGAGGACCGTCGTAATGGGGTTTGTGTCTCACTGTTCTGTCGTTACTAAATACCTTGGAATGTGTTTTAACGAAATCAGGGAACTCGTTCCTGAAACTTGAACTTTCTTACGCAATACATGTCTATCTATCGTTCAACCTTACATAGTCGATTGGTCAGTAGACCGAACTGCATACTTAAGAGATAACTGTTCCTTAGCCGTACAATTTGTATTTGGAATTCGCTTCAAGTTCATATCAAATGTTCATAAGCTCTTCTCCTTCTATCGCCCTCCTATAACCTATTTTTCTAGTTCTAACATAATGCATTGCATAAGTAGGGGTAATCCTAAATTAAAAAAAAGAACAACAAAAAAATCTTTCACAATTTTGGGCTACCTCTCAAACAATTTTCTTCTCGTAATATAGTTTTACGTTTCTCAGAGTAAATTTGATTTTATTTTTATGAAATTTGGCACAGACATGTTTTTTTGGCAATGCGACCATTGCTATTCATTTATTTTGGGTACCTCCCATAGGTATCAATTCCTGTAATTTAGATTTGGCGACTACATTTAGTATAATATTTCCTATAAAAAAAAATCTCTCCACCAAATGTTGTTGAAATAGACCCATATTTAATCCTAGTCCCCATACTTTTATCAAAATCTACTAAAATTCGTCGAAATTCTTAAACACACTCCTAATTCTGAAGATAATGACAATTTATTGATTTGTTGCAAACATAATTTTTGTATAAACCAGGGGCCAAATTACGGCATTCGATATCGACCGAAATCTTAGATGTTTTCAAAACATTTGTGTAGCATACTTTAAGGATAATCAAAATTATTTAAAACATGTACAGTTAACTATATTTTTTTTTAAGTTATTTGCCAAAAGATGAACAATAGTAAAAGAGTTTTAATTGAACAATATATATTTTTAAAAGCAAATAAAAATGGATACCAAATTTCAATAAACTTTTTGCATAGAAGTAACTTTGAACATCCCTAAAGTATACTTCACAATATTCGCTTAAAAGTCTGAGTTTTCGATCGATATCGAATGCGGTTATTTGGCCCCAAGACAAAATTGCTGAATTCGATATCGATCAAAATCTATGATATTTAGAAACATTTGTGTAGCATGCATTTAGGATAATCTTAATAATAATATCTGTAAAAGGGCCAATGTAAAAAAACTAGTTTTGAGAAAATAAGAAATTAAATTTTTATTTAAAATTGCGAATTTCACATTGATTACAAAGATGGACATCGAAAAATCGATTCAAAAAGTAGTTCTGAGTATACTTTAAGGTTAATTTTAAAATATTTTTTTACTACGTATATGTCACCTATATGGAGGTGACATACCGTCATATTTTAACACTTTTACTTTTTTCCTTAATTCTATTATTTATTTCGATCCATTGGAATTTATTTTTGCTGCCATATATTACAAATAACAACAAATGCATTTTTAAATATATTTCAAAATTGACAAATGACTCAATATTTCTTGCGGTTATTCAAGTAAATCACATTTACTTTACTCTCTGTCTTTTATTAAACAATAAAAGTTAAGTGGATTTTAAATTCTTTATTAATTTGATTTCATTTTTCTACTAAACCGGTCAAACGGACGGAGATAATTGCAAAATGAATTTTATTTTGTTTGCAATCTTAATAGTAATTCATCAAATTGCAAGTGGATTAACCGGTAATTAAATAACAAATACTTGAGTAACTAAGAAACATTTCAAAAGTAATCGTTAACCATTTTTTGCAGCAAAAAATCCCAAAGAATGTTTCGATGTGCTAGACAAATTGCCAAAAAGTGAAATTAAAAAGATTCTTTTTATGAACTTCAACCAAGTGGCCCATACACATCCAGCTACAGATATTTTAAGTTGTTTTTTGCACGCATCACATCCCTGGGACAAATCCACTGTAATGCAATATTTTGATGTCTACAAAAAGTGTGATGAATACAAAGCGAAAAATTTTGAACCCTTTGGTTATCAACAGCTGGAAGAACTCGTGTCTTTGGGTCTTCCCTTTAGCTTGGAAAGTTTTTTACGTCAGAAAATCCAGCATGGCAGTAAAAAAGACTTGCAGCTAGGTATACTTCATGTTCAGGATGTTATGAGTAAAGATATTGAACTGAGTCCTGACTATAAGGAATATAAGCATAACATTTTAATTAAATACGAAAGTGGATTAAATAAGGTTGATTCAAATAAAATGGCGGAAATAAAAATAGAAAACCAGGTGTCATCAATAAAAAGGGATATAGATCCTTTTAAGCAGTTACTGGATCTTCTTGTGCATTTTTTTTAGTAACTAACTAGAAAAGGACGCTATATTCGTGTTTTAAGCATAAGTTTAAATAAAATTATTTGTTGCTGTGATTTATTTTGTATTTATCCAAATCCATATTTGTATTATCGTTAGAATTAAATATATTTGGGAATTAATTATTCGAACTTTAGAATTAATTGAAAAATTAGGTTTAATTAGGCTTGAGTTCATTTAACTTTCAAATTATTAATTTTGAAAATTTGAAAAGTAATTGTGGAGAAAAACTGAAAAAATTATTTTTGCCAACGGCAAGTGAAAAGATCGAGCAAAACAAGTAATAGGAGAATACACAATCAATTAAACGTAGGGATGTTCGATCAAACTCAATGAGTTAAATTGATGATTATCTCTGCAATTTGACAACTCGACTGTGGTCGAGCGCGCTAAGTGCTGATGACGTCCTGTGGCGGGACAGAAATTGCAATCCACTGAGCCGCGTTCAAAAATAATTTTTTCAGTTTTTCTCCACAATTACTTTTCAAATTTTCAAAATTAATAATTTGAAAGTTAAATGAACTCAAGCCTAATTAACCTAATTTTTCAGTTAGAATTAAATGTTAAAATACATTTTAATACATTTTGTAACAATTTTTATTAAATTTTAGCCCGTTCATAGTAATTGTTTTTTGCAGGAGTGGGTACTAGACCGACGAAATAATCGATATTTTTGAACTCGCGGAGAAAACCGACCCCCACGAGGTGGTCGGTTTTCACAGTCGAGATGAAGGATAACTAAGATAAGTATAGGCTTCAAAGGTTAAGACCAATCAGAACCGTTATTGCTCTTAAACGAGCAATAATTGTATGTATTTATATACATATAGAATGGCTATCTCGAAAACGGCTCTAACGATTTTGATAAAATTTGGACAGTGGGTATCTTTTTTGATGTATAGGTCGAAGAAGAAGGGACTTTTGGAACTTTTGCCTCCAAGAGGATAAAAACGGGAAAAAATCGAAAACGCTATATCTCCTAAAGTAATAGGTATAGAAAGAAAATTAAAATTACGTTTTAAACAACTATGAAAATAAGTGGACAGGTGTTTGGTACTTTTTTGAAACTATGTTCGATAGGGGGTAAAAAAGGGTGAAAATAGTTTTTTTGGTACCTTTTTAACCCACTCTTACATTTTAAACTAAAGAATATAGAAATAAACTTTGTACTGCAATCAATAGATGTAAAAAAAACATGAAATACGTATTTGGTATTTTTTTGATTTTGGAGCCGAAATGGGTAAAAAAGGGATAAAATGATAACTTAACATATATATATATATATATATATATATATATATATATATATATATATATATATATATATATATATATATATATAAATATATATATATATATATATATATATCTTATATATTCTTAAACGAGCAATAATTGTATGTATTTATATACATATAGAATGGCTATCTCGAAAACGGCTCTAACGATTTTGATAAAATTTGGACAGTGGGTATCTTTTTTGATGTATAGGTCGAAGAAGAAGGGACTTTTGGAACTTTTGCCTCCAAGAGGATAAAAACGGGAAAAAATCGAAAACGCTATATCTCCTAAAGTAATAGGTATAGAAAGAAAATTAAAATTACGTTTTAAACAACTATGAAAATAAGTGGACAGGTGTTTGGTACTTTTTTGAAACTATGTTCGATAGGGGGTAAAAAAGGGTGAAAATAGTTTTTTTGGTACCTTTTTAACCCACTCTTACATTTTAAACTAAAGAATATAGAAATAAACTTTGTACTGCAATCAATAGATGTAAAAGAAACATGAAATACGTATTTGGTATTTTTTTGATTTTGGAGCCGAAATGGGTAAAAAAGGGATAAAATGATAACTTAACATCTCCAAAGTAATATGAATAGGAACATTATACATTATGTTAACTGCATTTTAATAAAATGTACCGAATTCAATTGGCACCAAAATGGTACCAAATATGCATATGAAACTTTTAGAACTTAGGGAATAAAAAGGGGGAAAAATTAGTATTATTTTAAACAAATGAATATTTGTCTGTATGTATGTTCTTTATAGAATAGTAAACTGTGAATTTGATCATGTTATGCTCTTTAGCGAAGATGTTGCGGATAAGCCGGCGAAGGTTTTTAAGTTGATAAGACTAATTTCCGACAGATTGCGCCACTGAAAATTACTAAAAATTAATAAAATCGTAAACTGTACATTTGATCATGCTATGATCTTTAGCAAAGTTGTAGCGCATGAGCCGGCGAAGGCTTTTTAGTTGGTATGAAAAATTTCCGACAGGTGGCGCTACAAAAAACTTACTCAAAGTCAATTTAATCGTATTCTGTACATTTAATCAAGCTACAATCTTTAGCAAAGTTGTTGCACATGGTCCGACGAAGGTTCCTTAGTTGGTATGAAGAAATTTCGACAGGTGGCGCCACTGAAATTAACTCAAGGTCAATTTAATCGTAAGCTGTACATTTAATCATGCTATAATCTTCAGCAAAGTTATTACGGATAAGACGAAGAAGGTTTTTGAATTGGAATGAGCAAAGTCCGACAGTTGGCTCCACAGAAAATTACTCAAAGTGAATTAAATCGTAAACTGTGCATTTGATCATGTTATAATCATAAGCAAAGTTGTTACGAATAAGCAGACAAAGGTTTCTTATATGGTATGAACACTTTCAGGTGGCGCCACTTAAAACTACTCAAAATGAATTAAATCGTAAACTGTGCATTTGATCAGACTATAGTCTTTAGCAAAGTTGTTGCGCATGAGTCGACGGAGGTTTCTGTTGGTACACTCAGGAAATTATTACAGTAACTGATTGTATGTTGTTTAGGAAATTTTCGGTTATGTTGTTTTCAAATGAATATTCATTTAAATTTACATGAAAATTGATTTTTAACATATTTATACATTTGTTTAAAAAACAACCTACAAAAAAATACTGAAAATCCGTAACATTTGAAAATATCAGTTGTTTAGTTTTTCTATATTTTTTCAATTATTGTATCAAATATAATTCGTATTTGTTTAGTTATTGTTTTTCCTTAAGTATCTTAGGTTGAAGAAACTTTTCATAATACTGACCGCCTATCATTGGGTATGGCCTAAGCAAACAACAAAATTTGTTTTGTCTGTTTGGTTTTTTGATGCCTTAAAGGATATAACCTTTTTATGGTTTCGTCTTTTATGTTACGTTAATTACAAAAACAAATGAAAATTGTCCGTTTTAGGGAAATTTTACGTAGTTTTTTACCATTCAATTTTTTAAAAATAAATGAAAATTTCCGTTTTTTATACTAAAAATGTAGTTTAAATTTTTGTCAGTAATTTTTTTTGAAAACAACTGAATATTCCGTTTTTAAAACTGAAAATGTAGTTTAAATATTTATCAGTAAAATTTAAATGAAATATTTATTTAATTTGAATGAAAAATAAGTTGACCGGTTTTTAAATGAATATTCATTCATTTCAAATTACATTTTAAGTTAATTTTACTTACATAATATTCTGAGTGTATGAATAATTTCCAAAATTATTAAAATGAGTTAAACTGTAAACTATGCGAACTATGTGTTGGTCGGACAAAATAAACTTTATAAAATAAAATATATAAAAACTTTAAAATTTGCCTCAAAATGTTTATCATAAAGCTCCGAGCAAGGCTCGGTCAACCAGGTACTATATATATATATATATATAGAATGACTATCTCGAAAACGGCTCTAACGATTTTGATAAAATTTTGACAGTGGGTACCGTTTTTGATGTAGAAGGAGGGACTTTTGGAACCTTTGCCTCTAAAAGGGTGAAAACTGGTAAAAAAGGGGAAAAAATCGAAAACGTTATATCTCCTAAGGTAATAGGTATAGAAACAAAATTAAAATTACGTTTTAAACAGCTATGAAAATAAGCGGACAGGTGTTTGGTACTTTTTTGAAACTATGTCCGATAGAGGGTAAAAAAGAGTGAAAATTGTTTGTTTTTTGTATTTTTTTAACCCACTCTTATTTTTTAAACCAAAGAATATAGAAAGGTACTTTGTACTGCAGTCAATAGATGTGAAAGAAACATTAAACACGTATTTGGTACTTTTTTGATTTTGGAGCCAAAATGAGTAAAAAAACTTAACATATCAAAAAGTAATATGAATAAGAATTATGTTAACTGCGTTTTAATAAAATGTACCGAATTCAATTGGTACTAAAGAAGTTTGGTACTTTTACGCATACGGAGCCTTTTGAAAGTAGGGGATAAAAAGGGGAAAAAATGAGTAATGTTATAACTTTTAAACAAATTAATGTTTGTATGTATGTTCTTTATAGAATAGTAAACTGTGAATTTGATCATGTTATGCTCTTTAGCGAAGATGTTGCGCATGAGTCGGCGAAGGCTTTTTATTTGTTATAAATAATTTCCGACAGGTGGCGCCATTGAAAATTACTCAAAATTAATTAAATCGTAAACTGTGCATTTGATCATGTTATAATCATAAGCAAAGTTGTTACGTATAAGCAGACGAAGGTTTCTTAGTTAGTATGAAAAACTTCAGGTGGCGCCACTGAAAACTACTCAAAATGAAATAATTCGTAAACTGTGAATTTGATCAAGCTATAATCTTTAGCTAAGTTGTTGCACATGAGTCGACGGAGGTTTCTGTTGGTATGACCAATTTCCAAAATTTTTAAAATGAGTTAAACTGTAAACTATGCAAACTATGTGTTGATCGGACAAAATAAATAAAATAATTCAAAATTAACTAAATATTTGTACAATGTATTTCCTCTTAATTTCTTTTACTACTTTATAAAATATAAAAAATATATATATATATAAAAAATTTTAAAATTTGCCTAAAAATGCTTATCATAAAGCTCCGAGCAAGGCTCGGTCAACCAGGTACTAAGAGTGTTATATTCGGCTGTGCCGAATCTTATATACCCACAATCAGGTTGTATTAAATATAAAAACGTATCCCAAATGTGGTATATATATATCATTCCATTTGGAACAAGGGGTATTTTTCACAGACAATGAGTTGCATCCGATTATTTTTATACTCTTTGAAAGGGGCCTACGTTTTAGCGCCGGCTGCGAACGGCAAATGCATTAGTTAGAGAAGTTTTACATAGCCAAATACTCAATAACCAGTGGCTAGCTGAGTTATGAGGTGAACCGCCGAACTTCTATATACTATATTATAAAGTCATAACTGTTATAATTTGTCATTTATAAGCAAATAAGCTATTAACCTAGACGAAATTTCAAATATGAAAATTTTTCCAGATATAAGGAATATCTTTTCCAAGTTTCAGTGACCTAGTCCCTTTCGTTTAGACGTTATCGTGATTTCAACAGACATATGGACATCGATCAATCGTCTTAGAATTTCATAAGGATTCCGAATATATATCCTTTTTGGCTTTTGTGCCAAAATTAAGGAAATTACAAGCGGGATGGCAACCTTAATATACCCCTCATTCTTTTTGATGGTGGGTATAAAAATATGAAACTTTATAAATTGTTCATAAAAAGGAGGATAAAGGGAGTTTTTCTTGTGGATTCGATTTGAATTTATTTACACCATGCTTACCGCAAGCTGTTAAGTCAAAATAAGTTTTTGAGACCTATAGGAAACTGCATTATCTCCGACCTTAACAGTTGCTTAAAAGGTAGTAGATCATGTCCATTACGGTATATTTTTTCAAAAGACATGTGTTTTCGAGGAGTCATAACAGTACGTTTACACACGTAGGTGACTTGTTACAAGTTGTGTATACGTATTCTTCTGACATGCAAGTAAAAAAATCACTGGCAATCAAAATCGCTTGCCAGTGAGCCTACAACTTGCAGAAGTGTGATTGTGTTAGTAAAAAAATATAAATGTATTGATCTTGCATTTGCATGTGTAAATGCCGTGTTAGTGTACGCTCATGAGTTTAAATCTTAATATTTTTAAGAAGTGCGTGGTTATTGGTTATATTTTTTGAGTTATTTTCATTACAAGTTCAGAAAGTTAAGTTTATTACTGTTTTTCTTTTAATTAAAAACCATAGATGGAAAAAGAAGAGAAATTAGTGTTGACGAAAGAAAAATAATTTTGAAGCTTTGGAAAGATGGAAAAAATTATAGGCAAATAGGAAGAACCGTTGGAAGAGCATGGACATCTGTGCGTACTGTAATTAAAAATGTTGAAAAAACGGGAATAATAACCTCCAAGCCACGATCTGGCCGTCCACATAAGTTAACAGATAGAGAATCCAAAAGTGTAGTGTCTCTTGTGAAGAAAAATCCGAGAACAACAGCAGCCCAAATAAAGGAAGACATCCTCCAGAAGTTTAAAAAGACTATTAGTGTAACCACTGCCAGAAGAATTTTAAGAAAAGCTGGCTATCATGGCCATGTCGCCCGAAAGAAACCTTTCATCTCCTTAGTCAACAGACGAAAGCGGATTGAATTTGCCAATAAATATGTGAATATGTCTCCAGACTTTTTGCATAAAGTAAATTTTTTCGGATGAAAGCAAATTTTGCATATTCGGAATTAAAGGAAGGCAGATTGTGTGGAGAAAAACAGGAACTGCCCTAAATAAAGAAAATTTGCTGCCAACGGTGAAGCATGGTGGTGGAGGTGTAATGGTGTGGGGGTGTATGGCAGCCGGAGGTGTAGGAAATCTTGAATTTATAGAATCCACAATGGACAGGTTTGCCTATTTAGATATTCTAAAACGAAATTTAAAGCAAAGTGCCGAAAAGCTAGGGTTGTCCGGTTATGGCTACTATATAATGTACCGAAAATGCTGCATACACCTCCACAATCACCGGACTTAAACCCTATAGAGCACCTATGGGCACTATTGGAGCGAAAAATTCGACAGCGGACAATAAGTAGCAAATCAGTGCTGAAAGACGTTATCAAGGAAGAGTGGGAGAATATTTCGTCAACAGAGACCACCCACTTGGTTAACTCTATGCAGAATAGATTGAGAGAGGTTCTGAAATGCCGTGGTTTGTAATGCAAGTTTTTTTTTTTTTGTTTATTTTTGTCAGAAATTTCATTAGATATTTTTTTCTTAATTCTGTTTTTCCTCAAAATTTATTTAGTTTATTTAATTGTATAGCAACATTTTTTTTATTCTATACATTTTTACTGGAGCAACACTTCTCAAACTATAGTTTGGCTACATTCGCCTTAACACAAGTGTGCCACCACTAAATGTTGCCCAAAACAGGTAAATGTCTGAGCTAAGATATTTATTTGCATTTGCTCTCACATACACTGTCAATTCATGGTGGTGTTAAAATCATTGCTTAAAGACTTTATCATTTGTTGTGTTGAATAAGGTGCTAGAAAATACTCAGTGATCATGATTAAATATTTTTACATTAAGAGAATGTTTATAAAAAAACATAAAAAGAAACATATAAATGTTTTCTTTTCTTAATCTTAATGATTTAAATAAATGAAATATGTTAAAGTTTTTTTTTGTTTGTTACAAAAAATATTTGTTTTCTTCATAAAAATTTCAATTGAACTTATAATCAATTTCTCAAACTACCAAAATAAAAATTGTCTGATTTTTTCTACTTAAATAAAGTGTCCCCAAATTTATTGAAATTTTGACAATTCTCGTTTAACCAATCTGGTAATCACAAATAACCTTTTAACATTGAAACCGAGGTGTTGTAATAGAGTGTTAGCCATTACCAAATTCTTTTCCGTTTTACTGCAAATCCATCAACACTTATTCGCTTGCAACATTGCAACTAAGTTTTCTGCGAATATGAGATGTAAAAGTTTTCTTGAAGAAAATCAGTTTTATTTTATTTATTAAACCGGAAATTATAAGGTAATTAAGCAAAAATTTCATAAAAATTTAGATAATTCCTCATTCTGATTTATTTAAAAACAGAATTATTGGAAAAAATACTAAAATTTTGGCTTTTGGATGTTTATTGAATTAAATTTTCCTAAAGATTGTAATTCAATCATATTTCTAATTATCATTCACTTCGGAATGGATATTTTACCCCATTTATTTATCATCTGTAAAACTTAAAATTGTTCTGTTAAGGTAATTTTATATCAATTAACGAAAAGTGTTTATCTTAACAATTTGCCTTATTTTTCTTTTGAAGGAATATCAAATTCATAAATTTATCGTGGTGGACTCATTTAGTGAGCCACCACTGTGATTTTTATTTATTTTGGCGAATTTTATCATTCAGAAGCTTGTGCTCAGAGGAATTTTAGCTCTTCATAAATATATATCATTGATTGTATATTAAATTGTCTAGTTCTCACGAGAAGAAGAACGAAAAGAGCGCAAAGAAGAAGAAGAAGATGAATTTTTAACATCATTTTGCAAAAAAATTCCAAAGAAATAAGTAAAAATTCTTAAATGATCTTAAAAAAAGAAAAAAAAAATTGCTTCAACAAATAGTTATAAAAAAAGTCCTTAGAAATAATAAATTAAAAAAAAAAATCCATACACAGTTGTGAAAAGTGCCAAAAGAAGCCAGTGGGTTCCATTGTCTCCAGCGGAAGAAAAAAAATCTCAACAGCATCTTATGGAAGATTTCGATCAGCATATTAAATTAATTAGTGATCAAAAGTGAAAAAATATTTTTGTAAATATAGTGTTTTTTAAAAAAAATAAGAAAAATAACCAAAAATTAAACTTCAAAAGTTAATAAATCTGTGTAAGTTTAAAAATTGGCTAAAAAATATCAAAACAATTGAGAAAACGCTTGTAAAATCTATCCAAATTTTCCTTAAATGTGTGTAAAAAATGTGAAAAAAAAACCTTAAACTAAAGAAAAAAAAAAAACATCTTGATAAAAGTTGCTAAAAAATTAAAAACAAATAAAAATTAAACCTATAAAAATTTTTCTCATTTCCTTAACAACCTAGTGTTTTGAAGTTTGATTTTGGTTATTTTTTTTATTGGTATGTAAATCATATATTTAATCATTATTCTACTTTTTAATTTAGATTAAGTTTAAGTATTCTACAAAATTTTAATTTGGAATCACCTTAATACTGTTTATACATTTAGTACATACATAACTAGGAGTTCTCCAGCATGCAGAGGCCTCTTCATACGCTGAGAAAATCAACATACACACCAACATAAGCGGTGAGTGAGAAAAAAAAAAAAAAAATTTTTTAATTCCGTTTCTGAATATACGTTTGTATGCACTTAGCAAAGCCACATAAAGTTTTATAAGTAGTAATGCTGATATTCACTGTTAATGTTAACAGAATTTGTTCTCCGTAGAATTTAACATAAAATAATTCATGTTAAATAACATTTATGTTGCTTTGCTAAATAAATAACATTCTTGTATTACAAAATTATTGGTGATGAAAAATCTAAATCCGAATAAGATTAATTTGTGATAAAGAAAAATAAGTTTTGTTAGTGATTTAAAATTTAAAGTTAAAATATTAAATTCAAATTTTTATTACAAATTTTCTTTTAACTTTAGGATTTTTTTTTCTCTTTCCTTTATTTTTTCTTGTTCCAAAATTTGTTTTGTATAGTAGTTTTTTTTTTAAGTTTTTTTTGTAAAAAAATGATATAAGTCGAAAAACATAATTAATGGAAAAATTTTCGGTTAAATTGAATTTTCAATATTTTTATTTGTTTCGTTGATACATTTTCTAATTAAAACCCATTATACCATTTTTTTCCACTTATTGAATTTTTTGCCTTTAATTCTTAAGGTATAATTAGTTTAAAATTTAAGAGTTTTCATAGAAAACATGATCAGGAGTACAAGTATTTTTTTTTTGTTGTGAATAAAATGATTTTTAATATGAATTACTAAATAATTTATAGTTTTCTTACTACGTGATGTGAGGAAATTGTGTTAGGATTCGCTTTTTGGGATCTTAGTTGATTTTAGCGCCACTAAGATCATGGTAGGGAGGGTTATGAGGCGCGGGTCTATCCCTAAACATCTTAGATAGATCCCCTTTTAAAACTTTGGATGTGAATTAGGTAAAATTTTGTTTTGCTTATATAAATTCTTCTAGTTTTTTATATTGATCTAAATGGGACTTTAGTAACATCTTTTATTTAGTATAGAGATCAATTTTGGCCCATATTTTTTTTAATATTTGTGTTTAGGAGTCTATAATAATTATTTATGTAGCAAATTCCGTCTGTTGGGCACCTAAGATACGAGAGACAAGATCCCCCCCACCCGACTGACCGCTAGTGGCTTCAATGGCTCCTAATCGTCCATGTATCTTGGGATCGAGCAACTTTGGCCAATAGATGTTACCACCTTTAGTTGTTTTAGGTAGAATTTTACTTTTAACAAAAATCTACGCAGTGAATAATCCGAAGAAATTAAACAACTATTAATTTGTTCATTACATAAATTGGCGCCCAACGTGGGGCAAAGAAAGTTTGAAATTTTTGATTACAAACCACAAATAAGATTTTCTTAGCTCTACACAATATATATATTTTTTTTAATTTAGATTTCAGTAACCTATAAAAATTTTTTTAGAATTGTATAAAATTTTAACACTAATTTTCAAATAATATTAAGAGTTACTAGGACTTCAATTATCTGAGGGTAACAGGGTCGGATACATTGACCAGTAATGTCCTTGATATCCTTTTGATTATAGATGTGAATTTAATACCATTTTAAAAACTTTATAGCAGTTTTAAAAGTTTAGTAGTTTTTATTTTTTTTCTAATTGCAACTAGTTATCGATATCCTGATTTTTCCCTGGAACTACAATGTAAATGCTGTGAGTCTGCAATTCATTGTCCGTTGAATCAGTTTTAAATCGCCTCAAATTAATAGTATATCGGTTTGTTCTTTATAAGAGTAAAACTACTAAATTTTTCAAACTCCATAGACCTAATTGTTATTCCTATTTACCTATTTTATTTATCCAAAGCTTCTATTTTATTACCGACACATCTCTTTAACATCACGTTATAGTAAGAAAACAAAATTCATATCTTTATATATTTTGATATTTGTAGAATTATTTTGCTAATTATTTCTACTTGTTGCTTTACGTTTGAAGAGCGATGGTGTTAGATTTCTAACTAAAATAAAATAACATTTGTTCTTAAAAATTGCATAATCTTTCGATTTTTCAAATTGTTGTTGAAATACAACTTAATATTATTAATATTAATTATTAATATTAATTATTTGTATTCGAAACTTTAAAGTTTAAATTTTTGCTTAAAAAGAAATAAATTTGTGATACAAAATTAAAATACCTAATTTTTAAAATTGCATTCTACTAAAAATATACATACTGATTTTCTTTAAAAAGTAAACCCAATTAATTAAAAAAATTAATGGATTGCTTTGTTATTTAGTACTCCTATTTGCTTATAAATATATATTTTTTTAAAAAACTTTCAATTCAATTTCTGATTCATTCTTATACATTTTTTTCTATCCAAACTTCGAAAATATCAAGATTTAAAGTTAATTTAATTTATTAAAGTCCTTTTAAATATATCTACGAGATATATATATATTTTTTTCTTCTCGTTTCAAAATTTTTATAGATGCTCATAGATTTT
The DNA here is from genome assembly GCA_933228675.1 of Stomorhina lunata. Lineage (NCBI taxonomy): Eukaryota > Metazoa > Arthropoda > Insecta > Diptera > Rhiniidae > Stomorhina > Stomorhina lunata. The sequence continues at coordinate 85,139,722 of OW121741.1, read as the reverse complement.
CTTTTAAAATATTTCTTACAACATTTTTTTTGCAAATTTTCTGTAGTTAATTGATCAGAAAATTTTTTTTTGTTTCAGAAAATACTTTCAATAAAACCATAATTTCCTTTTTTTTCAAAATTTTTTAATAATTTAGTTTAGTTTTGATTTTGTATCCAAATAAAATACAATAAAATTTTCCATTATTTTGTTAGAAGTTAAGTTAATTCGTTGTTAAAGCATTTTCGATTATTCGTTGAATACAATCAATTCCGTGGAGTAATCCGATTTCATCTATTTTTGAGTATTGTTGAATCTAAACAAATAACTTACAATAATATTTTTTGTTTCCTAGAATTTTCTTTTTTTTTAATTTTTTTTAATAATTAAAAAAAAAACAAAATTTAAATTTTAGTGAGCTTAATTCTCGTTTGCCTAAAATTTTTTCTTTAACCTTCTGAGAAAACATTTATAATTTGTTTTTAGTTTTAACTTTCAATCATTTATAGTTTTCCTAATTTTCAATAGTTTTGCTAATTTTTCTTCAATTGTTCCTTTTAACCAATTCAATATTAAAATATTTTAAATTCGAATCAAACTAAAATTTTGAATAATTTCAAATTGAAATTAACTTTTTAAATATACAACATTCTTTTTATTGTTTGAATCAATATACAGTTTTTGTATTAATATCAATAATTTTCAACATCTATCCATTTACAAGATTGCACGTTTTTTTTTTCTAAAGTTAAGAAAGTTTTCAAACCTTTAAAAGAATCTGGTTTTGGGTTCTAAGTTTTTTTTTATCTTTAGTTTGTTATTTCATTATTATGATGGAACGATCGCCTCCTCCACAAACACCTTCTCAGCCTTCTAGTTCAAATTATGATCAATCTTGCAAAATTTGCAATGAAAGATTATCAGAAGGACAAGATTGCTTGATTATATCGGAATGCAATCACGCGTTTCACCGCATTTGCATCGAGAACCATTTGGCAACTGCATCAGATTGTCCATGCTGTAAAAGGCATTGTTCTCTAGCAGAACTTAGAAGTTTTAATGTGCAAGATCATATTCATCTTGTTGAAAAATCCAAGCAACCTACTCGTGGTAGGCCTCGAGGTGCTATGGCCAAACAATACCATACCCGAAGTAATGTTAAAAACTTGTTTAATGAGCCGCATACACCTACGGTTAATTTGAATTCTCAGAATATCGTTATTGATGATTCTCCTCCACCGAGAAACTTGAACCAATCCAACAACGTACATTCTCCACAAACTAATAATAGACCAAATAGACCAAATCAAAATTTAAATAATTCCAGAAGTATTGATCATTCGAATTTAAACAACATCATAGAGAATACAGTAACTCGTTTGTTACAAAACTTAAATTTATTTCAAAATGATCAAAATTCTATCAATAATCAAAATTCTCAACCACCAGTTACTTCCCAAACCAATTTTCGAAATGCTCCAAACTTTTCACAAGCCCGTCCAGCATCACGTCAAAATCATTTTAATTCATCTTTCGATGAAAATTTTGCAATACGTTCGGACAAAATTACTTCGATAATTCAAAACTGGAACATCAGATTTGATGGATCCAGTAATGGAATATCGGTAGACGAATTTCTATACAGAGTGCGATGCTTAACACGAGAAAATTTCAATAATGATTTCACCCTAATATGTAGAAATTTACATATTTTATTAGCTGGTCGTGCGCGTGATTGGTATTGGCGCTATCACAAGCAAGTCGAAGTAATTGATTGGAATGAGTTTTGTGAAGCACTCAAATACCAATATAAAGAATTCAAATCAAGTTTCGACATACACGAGGAAATACGAAACCGGAAAATGAAAGCAAACGAAACTTTTGAGGCATTTTACGAGTCGGTGTGTGTGCTGTTAGATCGTCTGTCTACGCCTTTACCAGAAACAGAGTTGGTTGAAATATTAACTAGAAACTTACGACCGGAAATTCGACATGAATTGTTATATGTTCCAGTGTACTCAATTGCACACTTGAGAAAATTAGTTCAAATGAGAGAAAATCTAATGGACTCGGACTATTTCCGGAAGGGTTTGACTAATAAATATGCTTCAAATTTTCCTCAACGACGTCAAGTGGCAGAAGTGGAATTTTCTCATGATAATGATGTTTCTGAAACTGAACCTGAAATTTCAATTGACGCAATCCAACAAACTTCTCAAGTTTTTAAATGCTGGAATTGTGATCAACCAGGCCATCACTGGGAAGATTGTTTAGAAACCAGAAATATTTTTTGCTATGGGTGTGGGTTAAAAAACACCTACAAGCCTCAATGCACAAATTGTGCCAACAGAAAACTTAAGGCTTCAAAAAACCGACTGGTTCAGCACAATCCCCAGAACCGGTCAAAAATGAAAATCTTGGGGATAAAGAAAACTTTATTCCCACATTGAATAATGAAAATATAAAAATTTTAAAACGTAAAATGGAAAAAACTGAGAATAATGATAACGAAAATAATGATATTAATTTTGAAAATATACATAAAAAGTTGCATACCATAGTTCCGTACCATATAAGATGGAAAACTTATCTAGAAAAACGTAAAGAAATCTTTAATGTATGTGCTGTAAATATTTTGCCTTTATCAAAACCAAAAAGATCAACCAAAAGGTTGCGTGTTTACTTTAAAAATAGGAAATTTAGTTCAAAATTTTTAATTTCTTCAATTGTCAATAATACTTTTGATAAGCGGTTTTATGCCCCAGTAAAGTTTTTATCTTTTTCCGAATTCGGACTCTTGGACACAGGAGCGAACATTTCTTGTATAGGCTCAGATTTGGCTAATTTGGATTTCTCACAATTTAAAGAATTTTGTCACCTGAAAACTTTTGTAAAGACTGCGGACGGTAGTAAACAAAAAGTTGTAGGATTTCTGTCAGTCAATATTAGTTTTAAGGATATGAATAAACAGCTAAAAATTCTTATTATTCCTTCGATTACCCAAAGATTAATCCTAGGATTAGATTTTTGGAAAGCCTTTAATTTAGCGCCCCTAATTTTTGAGAATATAGTCTGCACGTCAATTGGGGAAGGTCCACCTAAAATAGTTGCTGAATTAGTTAATGAAAATTTATTAGTACCAATAACTGTTGGTAACGATTATCCCCTAACCTCTAGCCAGAAACAACAGCTTTCAACTATCATAGCGCTTTTTCCCAATTTTGAACAGCAAGGTTTAGGTCGAACTAGTCTTATTCAACACACGATAGAAGTTGGTAATGCAAAGCCTGTAAAACAGCGGTTTTACCCTGTATCCCCGGCTGTTGAGAAGTTAATGTTTAAGGAAATAGACCGGATGCTAGAGTTAGGAGTGATTGAGCCATCAACCTCACCATGGAGCTCGCCGATGAGACTGGTAGTGAAACCAAATAAAATAAGACTTTGCTTAGATGCGCGTAAACTTAATGAGGTCACGAAGAAAGATGCGTACCCTTTGCCCAATATTGAGGGAATTTTCTCTCGGCTACCTAAAGCCAACATCATTACAAAGTTGGACCTAAAGGACGCGTACTGGCAAATAGGTATTTCGGAAGAATCTAAGCCACTCACAGCTTTCACTGTCCCTGGAAGGCCATTATACCAATTTGTGGTTGTGCCCTTTGGGCTTTGTAATGCTCCATCCACAATGTGCCGCCTCATGGACAGTTTGATACCACCGGATCTTCGTAACACTGTATTTGGCTATCTTGACGATTTGATTATCGTCTCAGCAGACTTTGGCTCACATTTAGCAATATTAGTCCGCATAGCAGAAGAATTCCGAAAAGCTAATCTGACCTTAAACGTTGCAAAATCTAAATTTTGTGTTACCGAAGTTAATTACTTAGGCTATATAATTGGAAATGGCGGGATTAAAACTGACCCCGATAAGGTGCAATCGATCCGGAACTGGCCAATACCTAAAAACTTGAAACAGGTTAGAGGTTTTCTCGGACTTGCCGGCTGGTACCGTAGGTTTGTTGCAAATTTTTCCACTATTGTCTTTCCCATTACCGAAGTTTTATCTACCAAACGAAAATTCCATTGGACCCCAGAGGCCCAAGAATCATTTGAGAAAATTAAAGACCTGCTCACATCTGCCCCTGTACTTGCAAATCCTGACTTTTCTAAGAAGTTTATTTTACAATGCGACGCCAGCGATTATGGCATCGGTGCTGTGTTGGTGCAGTTAGATGATGATGGCCATGAAAAGCCCATAGCTTTCATGTCAAAAAAGCTGAATTCTGCCCAACGCAACTATAGTGTCACCGAACGCGAATGTTTGGCAGCGCTAGAGGCAATCAAGAAGTTCAGATGTTATCTGGAACTTCAGGAATTTGAGGTGGTAACAGACCATTCATCATTAATTTGGCTTATGAAACAGCAGGAGGTGACAGGCAGGCTGGCTAGGTGGGTATGGAAATTACAAGGATTCAAGTTCACGATAAGTCATCGTAAGGGAAAAGACAATGTGGTACCAGACGCGCTGTCCAGAATTCCATTCGAGGAAATAGCCTCGGTTGAATTGCCAGACCCGGAAATAGATTTGTTTTCTCCCCATTTCCAAGATCCTGACTATATTGACTTAAAGAATAAAATCAACAATAGTTCACCGAAATATCCAGACATAAAAATTATGGATGATTATGTTTATATTAGAACCGATCACTATACCGGAAATTCAGAAGAGGATAATGAATCATGGAAACTGTGGATACCCGAAAAATTAAGAAATATTATCATCTCACGGTTTCATAACTCCCCAATTGCCGCCCATGGAGGTATGGTTAAAACCCTTGAACTAATCCGTCGGAAATTTTATTGGCCAGGACTTGTGAGAGATGTTAGGAAGTTTATTAGCTCATGTGAAACTTGTAAAGAGTGCAAAGCACCAAATATTATTTTAAAGCCCAATATGGGAAATCAAGTAATTACCTTAAGACCCTTTCAGAGACTTTATGTTGATATTTTAGGTCCGTATCCTCGTAGCAAACAAGGCAACATTGGTATTTTTATTGTCCTCGATCATATGTCCAAATTTCACTGGTTGTGCCCTCTGAAAAAATTCACGTCATTAATCATTCAAAGATACCTTTTAGAACACATTTTCCATATTTATGGTGTTCCTGAGACGCTAGTGAGTGACAATGGTTCACAATTTAAAGCTAACGAGTTTAATAAATTTTTATCAGATCTAGGTATTAAGCACGTCTATACAGCCATTTATTCTCCCCAGTCAAATGCATCTGAAAGGGTAAATAGATCAATTATAGCAGGCATTAGGTCATATCTGGAAAAAGATCAATCTTTATGGGACCAAAATTTAAGCCTCATTAGTTGTGCATTAAGGAATTCACTCCATCAAACGATTCAGCTTTCTCCATACCATGCACTGTTCGGTCAGGAAATGGTAACCCATGGTACATCATATGCCTTATTGCGAAATTTAAATATTCTTAATGAGCCTTCAGTCAAAATGAAAACAGACGATAGACTTCAACTGATCCATAGTGATATACAAAAGCATATAAGCCGCTCGTATGAAAAGAATAAAAACCAATATAATTTACGGGCTAGGCCTATTTCGTACGATGTTGGTCAAGTAGTTTACCGAAGAAACTTTGCTCAATCTAATTTGGAAAAGAAATTCAATGCTAAGCTTGCTCCTAGTTTTCTGAAGTCAAAAGTAAAAGAAAAAGTTGGTAACCATTATTACATTTTAGAGGATGAAACTGGCAAAATATTAGGCACATATCATGCGAAAGATCTCCGCACATAATCTTGCTTCCTCCTAATACTGCAGTTCATAGAACCAGTATTATGCGGTTTGTAATGCAAGTTTTTTTTTTTTTTGTTTATTTTTGTCAGAAATTTCATTAGATATTTTTTTCTTAATTCTGTTTTTCCTCAAAATTTATTTAGTTTATTTAATTGTATAGCAACATTTTTTTTATTCTATACATTTTTACTGGAGCAACACTTCTCAAACTATAGTTTGGCTACATTCGCCTTAACACAAGTGTGCCACCACTAAATGTTGCCCAAAACAGGTAAATGTCTGAGCTAAGATATTTATTTGCATTTGCTCTCACATACACTGTCAATTCATGGTGGTGTTAAAATCATTGCTTAAAGACTTTATCATTTGTTGTGTTGAATAAGGTGCTAGAAAATACTCAGTGATCATGATTAAATATTTTTACATTAAGAGAATGTTTATAAAAAAACATAAAAAGAAACATATAAATGTTTTCTTTTCTTAATCTTAATGATTTAAATAAATGAAATATGTTAAAGTTTTTTTTTGTTTGTTACAAAAAATATTTGTTTTCTTCATAAAAATTTCAATTGAACTTATAATCAATTTCTCAAACTACCAAAATAAAAATTGTCTGATTTTTTCTACTTAAATAAAGTGTCCCCAAATTTATTGAAATTTTGACAATTCTCGTTTAACCAATCTGGTAATCACAAATAACCTTTTAACATTGAAACCGAGGTGTTGTAATAGAGTGTTAGCCATTACCAAATTCTTTTCCGTTTTACTGCAAATCCATCAACACTTATTCGCTTGCAACATTGCAACTAAGTTTTCTGCGAATATGAGATGTAAAAGTTTTCTTGAAGAAAATCAGTTTTATTTTATTTATTAAACCGGAAATTATAAGGTAATTAAGCAAAAATTTCATAAAAATTTAGATAATTCCTCATTCTGATTTATTTAAAAACAGAATTATTGGAAAAAATACTAAAATTTTGGCTTTTGGATGTTTATTGAATTAAATTTTCCTAAAGATTGTAATTCAATCATATTTCTAATTATCATTCACTTCGGAATGGATATTTTACCCCATTTATTTATCATCTGTAAAACTTAAAATTGTTCTGTTAAGGTAATTTTATATCAATTAACGAAAAGTGTTTATCTTAACAATTTGCCTTATTTTTCTTTTGAAGGAATATCAAATTCATAAATTTATCGTGGTGGACTCATTTAGTGAGCCACCACTGTGATTTTTATTTATTTTGGCGAATTTTATCATTCAGAAGCTTGTGCTCAGAGGAATTTTAGCTCTTCATAAATATATATCATTGATTGTATATTAAATTGTCTAGTTCTCACGAGAAGAAGAACGAAAAGAGCGCAAAGAAGAAGAAGAAGATGAATTTTTAACATCATTTTGCAAAAAAATTCCAAAGAAATAAGTAAAAATTCTTAAATGATCTTAAAAAAAGAAAAAAAAAATTGCTTCAACAAATAGTTATAAAAAAAGTCCTTAGAAATAATAAATTAAAAAAAAAAATCCATACACAGTTGTGAAAAGTGCCAAAAGAAGCCAGTGGGTTCCATTGTCTCCAGCGGAAGAAAAAAAATCTCAACAGCATCTTATGGAAGATTTCGATCAGCATATTAAATTAATTAGTGATCAAAAGTGAAAAAATATTTTTGTAAATATAGTGTTTTTTAAAAAAAATAAGAAAAATAACCAAAAATTAAACTTCAAAAGTTAATAAATCTGTGTAAGTTTAAAAATTGGCTAAAAAATATCAAAACAATTGAGAAAACGCTTGTAAAATCTATCCAAATTTTCCTTAAATGTGTGTAAAAAATGTGAAAAAAAAACCTTAAACTAAAGAAAAAAAAAAAACATCTTGATAAAAGTTGCTAAAAAATTAAAAACTAATAAAAATTAAACCTATAAAAATTTTTCTCATTTCCTTAACAACCTAGTGTTTTGAAGTTTGATTTTGGTTATTTTTTTTATTGGTATGTAAATCATATATTTAATCATTATTCTACTTTTTAATTTAGATTAAGTTTAAGTATTCTACAAAATTTTAATTTGGAATCACCTTAATACTGTTTATACATTTAGTACATACATAACTAGGAGTTCTCCAGCATGCAGAGGCCTCTTCATACGCTGAGAAAATCAACATACACACCAACATAAGCGGTGAGTGAGAAAAAAAAAAAAAAAAATTTTTTAATTCCGTTTCTGAATATACGTTTGTATGCACTTAGCAAAGCCACATAAAGTTTTATAAGTAGTAATGCTGATATTCACTGTTAATGTTAACAGAATTTGTTCTCCGTAGAATTTAACATAAAATAATTCATGTTAAATAACATTTATGTTGCTTTGCTAAATAAATAACATTCTTGTATTACAAAATTATTGGTGATGAAAAATCTAAATCCGAATAAGATTAATTTGTGATAAAGAAAAATAAGTTTTGTTAGTGATTTAAAATTTAAAGTTAAAATATTAAATTCAAATTTTTATTACAAATTTTCTTTTAACTTTAGGATTTTTTTTTCTCTTTCCTTTATTTTTTCTTGTTCCAAAATTTGTTTTGTATAGTAGTTTTTTTTTTAAGTTTTTTTTGTAAAAAAATGATATAAGTCGAAAAACATAATTAATGGAAAAATTTTCGGTTAAATTGAATTTTCAATATTTTTATTTGTTTCGTTGATACATTTTCTAATTAAAACCCATTATACCATTTTTTTCCACTTATTGAATTTTTTGCCTTTAATTCTTAAGGTATAATTAGTTTAAAATTTAAGAGTTTTCATAGAAAACATGATCAGGAGTATAAGTATTTTTTTTTTGTTGTGAATAAAATGATTTTTAATATGAATTACTAAATAATTTATAGTTTTCTTACTACGTGATGTGAGGAAATTGTGTTAGGATTCGCTTTTTGGGATCTTAGTTGATTTTAGCGCCACTAAGATCATGGTAGGGAGGGTTATGAGGCGCGGGTCTATCCCTAAACATCTTAGATAGATCCCCTTTTAAAACTTTGGATGTGAATTAGGTAAAATTTTGTTTTGCTTATATAAATTCTTCTAGTTTTTTATATTGATCTAAATGGGACTTTAGTAACATCTTTTATTTAGTATAGAGATCAATTTTGGCCCATATTTTTTTTAATATTTGTGTTTAGGAGTCTATAATAATTATTTATGTAGCAAATTCCGTCTGTTGGGCACCTAAGATACGAGAGACAAGATCCCCCCCACCCGACTGACCGCTAGTGGCTTCAATGGCTCCTAATCGTCCATGTATCTTGGGATCGAGCAACTTTGGCCAATAGATGTTACCACCTTTAGTTGTTTTAGGTAGAATTTTACTTTTAACAAAAATCTACGCAGTGAATAATCCGAAGAAATTAAACAACTATTAATTTGTTCATTACAGGTTATCCGACACGTTATTAATTTCTTATTTATTTTTGATGTTATACATATTTTATTTTTATATTTTTGAAATGAGCGTAGACTTTTGATTTTTAAGTTTTAGATTTATAAATGTTTTTTTTATTACTTTGTAAAAACTATGATTAATTTTAGAAAAACTAATTTCCTTAATTTAAGTGCTTGAAGTAAGCTATTTAGTTTAATAAACAAAATATGTGCAAAAATAAAGATTTTTTTTTTATTATTAATTAAACATATGAACCACTTCATGAGCGTAGACTTATGATGCCTAGTGTATATCATAACTGGGGGAAAAACATTTTTAAATTTAGATTCTTAGGTAAAGCAAAAATATCCGGCTTAAAGTGACAAATGATTAATTAAATGAAATTAAAGTGGATAATGAACATTAGTTGTTTCCGAATTGAAGTAAATGGGACTTTTTAAAACGACCATACGAAAAGTCAATGCATAGAAGTGCAACATCTTTATAGTATCTTTGCTTAATCTTTAAATTAATGATTTCTGTAGGAGATGTTGGGCTTATTATCTAGGTTAATAATTTTTGGATGATTTTTGTCAGTGCATCAAATGTTGTCGGATAGAAAACCCACTTATCTTATTGCATGGTCTCATTCTTATATTTCTTCTATTACTTTGTTTTGTAATTTATATCGATTCATTGGGATTTACTTTTATTCGATTTGTGGTTATAAAAATAATTCACAATCACCTTTTATTAAACAACAAACGTACATAGAATGGTTTTAAAATTAATTATTTGCTTGATTTTATTCTTCAACCAAAGCGGACAAATAGAAGATTATTATTGAAAAATGAATTTTATATTATTTGCAATTTTAATACAAATTTATTATCAAATTGTGAGTGGACTAAGAGGTAATACATTCAAACATACTTAAATAAATAAGAAACATTTAAAAACTTATCGTTAACCCAATTTTTTAGCAAAAGTTCCCAAAGAATGTTTCGATGTCCTAGACAAATTGTCAAAAAATGAAATTGAAAAGATTAAATTTATGGACTTTAACAAAGTGGCTCATACACATCCGGCGACAGATATTTTAAGTTGTTTCCTACGAGCATCTCATCCCGGAGATAAATCTACAGTTACGCAATATTTTGATGTCTACAAGAAAATAGATGAATACAAAAAGAAAAATTTTGAACCCTTCGGTTATCGGCAGCTGGAAAGACTCGTGTCTTTGGGTCTTCCCTTCAGTTGGGAAACTTATATGCGCCAGAAGATAAAAAATGGTAGTAAACAAGATTTAAAGCTGGGTATACTTTACGTTCAGAATGTTATGAGTGAAGAGATTGAACTGAGCCCTGACTATAAGAAATATAAGCATCATATTTTACTTAAAACAATGAAATAGGAATTTAAATGGTGATCTATATAATTATGAATATATTTTCTTTTAACAAAATTTTAAATATTGATTCGGTTTCTATTAAAACAAATAATCCTATCACTCAAATAAAATATCTGCAGAATAATCCTCAGGGTTTTTCTAAATAAAATTCTTGATTTAAGTTGAAGAAATGTGTCATTTTAAAACGGACAGATCCATTTTAATATGTCTTAAAAATTTGTTTTCGATTGTGTCGAAAATCTCAAATAAATAAATCGACTTAAATGAGCACCCCTGTATGGGTGCTGCGCCTTAGTTGGTTAGCCTGTCTACTAAGCATAACATATCAAATTATGCCTGGGTTCAAACCTCCAGTTACGGCATCATTAATTTGTGTAATTATTAACTTCTATTAAAAATATTTCTTGTCACAACATTATCTATCGGCGGTAAGACCTACAGCATTAATACGTCGTCGATTAAAAATAAAGAAAATTGGGTGCAGAACAAAAAGCTTAAATAATGCGTCCAATTAACAACAAATGAATGTTCTAAAAATAGATATGACGTATAATTACAGTGTCGAATAATATAAAGCTTTGTATCTTTTTACCACCTTTCACCTCTCTACTATCCCTTTTTCAAAGAAGAGGAGAAATGATTTATTTTGTTTGAATGTTGGTATCGTTAGCCAAGTAACTCACAACATCCCTCCCCTCTTTTTTAAAAGGAGAAGCATCCTAATCTTGGATGCTTCGACTCATTGTTTGAGTGGGAAAGGCCAAGTCAATTTTTTGGCGGAAAATGAATTCAATTTAACAATTTTACTTGACAATCACTTGCTGTGATTGCAGCAGCATTCCTTTATTTATGGTTTCTTTTAAAATTTGTTTTTTTTTTATTTTCCTTATTTTCACTTATATTTAGCTTGACAAATAATCATTGTAATCTTAAATTTATTCCTTAAAAGAAAGAATTTTACAAAATTATTTTTTTGAAATATATACATATTCTTAGAATTTATGTAGAAAAAATATTAACACCATTTAGTTTTATTATTTCCTGTTTTTGCTATATTAAAATATAATAAATTTTCAAAAATATATAAATTTTTGTTAGCTTCCTCTTTTTCCGATGCAATTCGAAAGTACCTCCTCCTCCTACCGCAACTCTGTTTCTTTTTATCCCCGTAACTACCTACTTAACCAGCCAGTTTCACCAGGTTATTGTGGTAAACCCTCTCCAAGTTCCCACATTTTATCCTTACGTTTACGGGTGTGGGTACTCCCGTAGTTCTATAAGGTCCTAGCCATACGGGTGAGAACTTATTCTTCCTCACCTGGTTCTTTAGCCATACCATCTGTCCCACCTTGAAACACCTTACCTCTGTCCTCGTCTGCGGATTGTCCATTAATCGCTAAAATACTTAATTCTTACCATTTCCCAATTTCTCGTCCGATTTCCCTCGTAGATTCGATTTCCGGTTCTATAAAACTATCTTCTTTCCGTGGTCGAGACCCGTGGAAATTACTACTACCTCCACCACCTTTTTATTTCAACCCAGATATCAAAAGGAGTACCGGAATGCGGCTGCTTTAAGACCCTTGATATCCTGTTTCAACAGTTGTGGTTTCCTTAGTTTCTCTTTCCACTTAACCTATCCCACTTTCAGAATCTAATCTTACCAAAAACCGAATACCGGCTGAGTTTATTAAATTATTGTTATTATAATAAAAATTATTATAATAAAAATAAAAGAGCCCTACCAATTTTAGTTGAAATCCGATGACTCCTTGGGGTACCTCCCTTGGGACCCCATTTTTTTCACTTATTTTCCTTTTCAATAAATATGTAGGGTTTTTATAACTCAAGCGCCTGACGATTGAGTCAAATTTACATGTGTTTTGTTATTGTAACAAAAACAGACGCTTGAGTTATATAAACAGCACAATAACCTGCAATTTTCAGTAGAATTTAATAAAATTCGGCATACTTTTATTTTTTGATTCAAGAAAGAGCACTACTAATTTTGGTTGAAATCGGTCGACTTCTTGGGGTAGCTGCCTTGACCCCTATTTTTTCATGTATTTTTATTCTCAATGAATAAGCAAACTTCTCAATAAAATTACGTGAACTCTACTAATTTTTATTGAAATCCGTAGACTCCTATAATTTGATTAAAAATTTAAGCCTGAAGGTATGCAATGCTTTTTTATATTAACATTCCTTACATTTTTTTTTTACTAAATTTGGATTTTTTCAAAAGATTGACAAAAGTTGTTTTAAGCTAATTCGAAAGAAAAGCCTTTCATTTCATTATACTAAGAGCACGGAGGTAAACCGATTGATACCTACATTTTGCCAGTTAAAATGTCTTTGATATATAGATCTTTAAATTTCAATAATTTTACCATAAATTTTTGTTTCACAATATTCAGCTGACTTCAACCGATTTTTTCTATATAAATATGTATATACATATCTGAAAAATTACAGATTTTTTATTGTCAGATTCTTCTCTATAAAATGGCATTATAAGATTTTGAAAAAGTGATAGTCAAAAAATGCCTTTGTTGCAGCAGAAATACCATAGTGCGCCGTCTTGCTGATATCAAAGGTCACCGATGACTTTAGTAGCCAATTGCGGTTAATATAATAAGTTAGTGCAGAGAATTCATGGTGACGACTTTTGCTTACTCATTACCAACTTTTTATTCAAGAAATGTCAAAGAATGTCAGCTCAATTCTTTACATTTTATCATTTGACTACCAATTCACTTCCTAGCCTCAAATTTACCCACAATGTAGAATACTCAACTAACAAACGCCAAATAGGTCGTTGATAAAATTGAAAAATGTAATATTGCGTTTCTACAGTATAATCGCAATAGTTCGATTAAAAGTTCGAATATAAAAAGATACGGATTACTACGATTTTACTGTTTAACTTTATTTGAAATCTGCACTTGAAAATATGTTTATAATGAAATAAGATTCTTGGTTAGTCGGTCAAACGTAATCAAATCGTTTATCCTTTCTGTTTTAGGCCATTCGTTGCTGAGTTACAATGTCCTAATTTTGTCGTTTATTTGGGTACATGCATGTCTTAGTTGTTGTAATTGGTAGATACTACATATTCCTTTTCAGATCTTAAGCATTATAATGATTTTATTTTTCTAGTCTTTTCCCTTTAGCCCATATCATTATTACGCTGCTATTGTTGTCTGGTTGTGGTTTCTCTTATCGCTCTGCTATCCTTGTCGCCATGGTTGTTGTTATTATTGTTGCTGTCGTTGTTTCTATCCTTTATGAGATCTACTTGTTTTTCAAAGGTTTTTTTTCTAAGTTAAAAAGAAAAATTATACAAATTCAAAATAAAAAAGGATAAAGTTTTACTTTCACTTTAACAAATTCGACAATTTGTGGTTTTTGTTGGATTTGAGTTTTTTTGTTGTTGCTGCCTTACGAGAAGTTAATATTTTGACATCAAAATGTTTCCGTTTAGTTTCGTCATCTTTTTAAAAATTTCTGTTTTCTACTTAAATTGTCCCTTTAAACCTTTTTATCCTTTTACTTTATCCGTTTTGGTGTAATGTGGATTTAGTTGATTTTCGTATCTGGGTTATTAATATGGTTTTTTTTTGAAAAGTTTTTACTGCTCTTTGTTCTAATTTTTGAAAATAAGGTTAATTACACACATATTTTTGAGATTTTTTTGTTTTCATACCTATTGTCCTTTTTATTTATATGAAAATGTAGTTTATTTTTTCTGGTATAGATTTTTTTTGGGCTACTTGTATTTTTATATTGTCTTTATCATCTGGATGTGGGATTGACATCTAAATGTATGCCAGGATTTTAAGCACATATTTAGGATTTTTAAAATAGAAATATAAAAGGGTTTAAAGGACATTTAAAGTTTTTAAATTTATAAATGTAGTTTTAAGGTCAATGAAATACTATAATTTCGGATGAATATTTGATGTGACAATAGATGTTGTAAGGAAGTTTCACAGTAGACTCAAATATATCCTTGAGGGATTACTTCTCACTGTAGCAAAGACAGTCGATAGCGATCATTACATCATTGGAAAGTATCTTCTTATCTTAGCTCGATAGTATAGCCAGGGCTAATAATGTCACAGTGGCACCATTAATTAATAAACAATGTGAAATAAAACTGTTCAATATCCACTTTGTACCAGGCCATATAAAACTATAATGCGTTTATTTATTTATTTATTTATTTATTTATTTATTTATTTATTTCATATTTGATTAACACATACAACAAGATATACATCTTTTTAATTATAGTATGTGTTCATATAATGTAAACAGTACCTGGTAGACCGAGACTTGCTCGGAGCTTTATGATAAGCATTTTGAGGAAAATTTTAAAGTTTTTATATATTTTATATAATAAAGTGCTAAAATAAATTTAGAGGAAAGACATTGTAGAAATATTCAGTTAATTTTGAATTATTTGATTTATTTTGCATAGTTTACAGTTTAACTCATTTTGAATAATTTTGGAAATTATTCATATCAACAGAAACCTCTGTCGACTCATGCGCAACAACTTTGCTAAAGATTATAGTCTGATCAAATGCACAGTTTACGATTTAATTCATTTTGAGTAGTTTTCTGTGGCGCCACCTGTCGGACTTTGCTCATTCCAATTTATAAACCTTCTTCGGCTTATCCGTAACAACTTTGCTGAAGATTATAGCATGATTAAATGTACAGCATACGATTAAATTGACTTTGAGTAAATTTCAGTAGCGCCACCTGTCGAAATTTCTTCATACCAACTAAGAAACCTTCGTCGGCTCATGTGCAACAACTTTGCTAAAGATTGTAGCATGATTAAATGTACAGATTACGATTAAATTGACTTTGAGTAAGTTTCTGTAGCGCCACTTGTCGGAAATTATTCATACCAACTAAAAAGCCTTTGTCGGCTCATGCGCTACAACTTTGCTAAAGATCATAGCATGATCAAATGTACAGTTTACGATTTAATTAATTTTTAGTAATTTTCAGTGGCGCCATCTGTCGGAAATTAGTCTTATCAACTTTAAAACCTTCGCCGGCTTATCCGCAACATCTTCGCTAAAGAGCATAACACTACTTTGGAATGTGCTCTAATGAAATCAGGGAACTCGTTCCCGAAACTAGAATTTTTTTACGCAATACACGTCTATCTGTTAGAGCTCATCCCTTCGTAGTCGATTGGCCAGTAGACAGAACAACACACTACAGAGAAAATTCATTCTTTAGCCGTACAGTTCGTATGTGGAATTTACTTCCCGCAGAAATTTTTCCTGCCAGTTGCAATATAGGAAAGTTCAAATCAAATGTCCATAAACACTACTCCATCTATCCACCCTCCCATAACCTATTTTCCTAGTTCCAACACAATGCATTGCATAAGTAGGGGTCATCCCCTGAGTGCTGGTCCTAAAAAAAAAAAAAAAAAAAAAAAAAAAAAATTCACAGTTTACTATTCTATAAAGAACATACATACAGACAAACATTCATTTGTTTAAAATAATACTAATTTTTCCCCCTTTTTATTCCCTAATTTCTAAAAGTTCCATATGTATATTTGGTACTTTTTTGGTGCCAATTGAATTCGGTACATTTTTTAAAACGCATTTAACATAATGTATAATGTTCCTATTCATATTACTTTGGAGATGTTAAGTCATTTTATCCCTTTTTTACCCATTTTGGCTCCAAAATCAAAAAAGTACCAAATACGTGTTTCATGTTTTTTTTACATCTATTGATTGCAGTACCAAGTTTCTTTCTATATTCTTTAGTTTAAAATATAAGAGTGGGTTAAAAAGGTGCCAAAAAACTATTTTCACCCTTTTTTACCCCCTATCGGACATAGTTTCAAAAAAGTACCAAACACCTGTCCGCTTATTTTCAAAGCTGTTTAAAACGTAATTTTAATTTTGTGTCCCATATGGATGCCTTCCCGTAATAAAGTTATTGGCCCTTTACAGCTAAAAATTTAGTTGTATTTTATTAATATTCAGCATAAATATTGCTTATGGTGATCTAAATCAGTGTACCCAATTTTGTAGGAATCGGCCCATAGTTGATCATACCTCCCATATAAGACACAATCTCAAAAGTCTTTTAAATACACAAAAATGCTTATAAATCTAAAGATATGAGTATCAATATTCTACTACTAAAACTTTGCACAGATAAATATTTAATATATGTACACCTAAACTAAAAACCGAAATTCGATCCACAATTAATCATAGCTCCCGTATTAGGTCGGGAAATAAAATAAATCTACTTTAATTTCGAAATTTTAAAAATAATACACATGTATGTATCTTTAGGACTTAAGGAAAACTTGTTAATGGACCAACAATGACCTTAGTAGTGAAGGGTATCATATAGTCGGCTTGACCGACTATAGCTCTTCTTATTTTTTCCTTTTAGGTAAATTCCCACAAAACGTAATCCAAAACAAAACTGAAGTAGCTTTCTCCAAAGTCCAAAAATTCAAAAGTCCATATTATAGTTTTGGAGTTATTACATTTTTCTCCCGAAATTTCGTTTCTTTGACGACATGCCCAAGGATATGGAGCAGGCAGAAGGAGAAAATTGCAAAGTAGGACATGATGTAATATACCAAGACCTTTTCTTGTATTTTAAAATTTTAAAATGGTAAACTTTTCTCTGGTCGGTCTCAAAAGTCCCTTTTCATTTTTTTTAAACATTTTGTTCAACAAATATTACAAATTAGCAAATGTTTTTTTATAAAACTCAAAAAATGTGGGTCTATATCAATGTTGGGCAAAGTCTTTCTAATTTTGTATTTTGCTAGCCCTAGGGGTAGCAAAATAGAAAATAAGAGAGAATCTGAGAGACTTTGCCCAACATTGGTCTATATCTTAAAACTTTCCGCCGTTTCCGCGACTTGAATTCAGCAAAATCGAATTTTTTGGTTATAATTTGGAGAATGTACCCTGATTTTTTTTCGAAATTGGATACCGTTCTTCCCGGGGGTCAAAATTTGTATGTTTTGCAATATTAATACAAAATTACGAGTTTTTAATTTAGTAGCAAATTTCGATAAAAATGCATAAAAGTAATTCTTATACACCAAGAATAAGTTTTTTAATTACAATATTTTAATTTAACCTTTAATAAACATGAAATCTACATTTTGACAAACAAAATGTTGGGTCATTTTAAACGCTATGTCTGTATAGTGTTAAAATCTAGTTTTTACTAAATTTGTTTTCCCACAAAAATGGGAAATTTTCAAAGTTTCTCCAAAAATTGAAAAAAAAAAATCTTAAAATGATAGGAAATTTTCAAATTTCAAAAAATAAAGGGAAAATCTTAAAAATTTTCCAAAATAAAGCTTAAATTAGATGTAAAAAGTGTAAAATTTTAAATATATATATGTATGAAGCCGTTTTGCGATATATTAAATTGTGCCAAAAAATTTTATTTTTACTGATTTACGAACCCTTAAAAAAAATGTGAAATATACATTTTTCCTAATAAAAAACGTGCATCGTCCGTCACGTAGCGTCCGCAACAGTTCATTTATGGATTTTTGGTAAGCCTGGAAACTTTAAAATATTTTATAATTTATCTCATTTTCTAATTTTCCTCTATCTTCAATGTATTTCTTATTACTATGACCGTTTTGATAAAAATTTCAGAAAAAAGAAAAAAAGTCACTTCCATTTTTTGTAGCGTCCGTCACAGCACTTTAAAAGCGAATATCTTTTTCCTCCAAAGCAAGTATGTAAATTAACAAATGCCAGTACCTGGTTGACCGAGCCTTGCTCGGAGCTTTATGATAAGCATTTTGAGGAAAACTTTAAAGTTTTTATATATTTTATATTATAAAGTGCTAAAATAAATTCAGAGGAAAGACATTGCAGAAATATTCAGTTAATTTTGAATTACATATTTGATTTATTTTGTCCGACCAACACATAGTTTGCATAGTTTACAGTTTAACTCATTTTGAATAATTTTGGAAATTATTCATATCAACAGAAACCTCCGTCGACTCATGCGCAACAACTTTACTAAAGATTATTGTTAAGAAACCACTGATCTCAACGTTGTTCATGAACAGCGGTTTATTTGTTTGCCAATTTTATTATTAATGATTGATTGTTTTTGACATTTGTTTTGTAAACCGCTCCTTTGTCCTCTTCTTTGATCTTGTCATTTGCTTTAAAATATAAAAAGAGAATGAGCTCTATTTCTTATTTGTCGTCGAAGAAGGAGGTACAAAACTGCGGTAAGTGTTTTCTTGTTAATTTTGTATGTAATTATTTTCTAACAGTACATTTTTTATAGAAATAAACGTTATTGCAAACATTAAATTTTTAGTTTGTATCTGTTCATCGCAAACCTCCTGACCTTCGTTGCGGTCAGCGACATTTTTATTTCGCAATTTTTTGTTGCGAACCAAGTCTATGTGCCCTTTTATGTGTGTGTAGTATAAAAACAGCCGCCAGCCAGCCACTGAGGAACTTTAGTTTTCCATTTTAAATTTTATATTAAAAAAATGCCACCACCTGTACGCCGGAGCCCAGTGAACTTGAGAAGCGCAGTCAGTGCCGACACAGTCACATCTGATCCTCATGATCATGAAATAAGTGTTACAAGCGATCACAGTGGTAATACTGCAAGTACACCAAGAGCAACAAATCATCAAGGAATGCTGCCAGCATCAAACACAAATAAAAGTGCTATTGCCGCCAGCACAGAAATGCCTAAGGGAAACTGTGGGGATAAAAAGAAGTCATCTGGGAAACAATTCATCGCTGGAAGTGCCACCATGACATCCGATGCCATATGTAAGTCGCCTTCTACAAGCAAGCAGCCATCAACGTCTAATGACTCCGTCATACTATTAGAGATGCAAAACCAAATGGCTTACTTGAAACGCCAGCTTCACGAGTCGCAAACACAACTCCTAGAAAGCAGACGCCAATGTCAACAAATGGAAGCTTCACTCCATAAGGTAAGTGACCATAACCCCATTCCTATAGAAATGCCAAATAGATCCGCCATTGACTTTATTACAACAACCGATGCCCGAAATACACAAGCTTCACACACATCGACAACATCAGCAGCCATTACACCTACACAGCCTCTGCCAACTTCAGCCGCCAGCATCAACCCGCAGTCGACGCAAACTGCATCTACTGATTTTAATACATACACTCCACTTGTAACAAATAATATCATGCCGCCATCTTACAATTATATTAACTCCAGCCAACAACAACAACAACAACCTGTTTTTAGCCACATACATCCACATGAAATGCAGTACGTAATGCCTCGCAAACTACAAGACTTGCCAGAATTTAGCGGTGAACCCGAAGACTGGCCATTGTTTCATACGGCTTTTATTCAGTCAACAACTACTTATGGATATACGAATTTTGAAAACAATCAACGATTGCAAAAATGTCTTAAGGGTGAAGCCATGGATATAGTCAAGTCATTACTTATTCATCCCGAAAACACAAGCGTTGTTATAGACCAGCTAAAATTTCGCTTCGGAAGGCCAGAACAACTTATATACAGCCAATTGAGAAAAGTAAAGGAACTGCCGCCCATAAATGAAAACAGTTTAGCGAAATTAGTGCCGTTTTCAACAAAAGTAAAAAACTTATCAGTGTTTCTTAAATCCGTTGATGGTCAACAGCACATAGCTAACCCGACACTTCTTGAAGAAATAATATCAAAGCTCCCCATGAGTAAAAGACTAGAATGGGCCAAAATAGCAGTAAATATTAACCCGTACCCTACAATTGAACATTTAAGTGAGTGGTTAAGTGAAGTGGCAAATTTAATATGCTTGATACAAGATGTAAATAATACTGAATCAAAACGCCGAGTGCTCCACGCGACAGAAAGGGTTCAGCAGTGTCCAGTATGCAAAGAAAGCCACAAAATATTCGACTGCCATAAATTTCTAAATTTTAAAGTGGGTGAACGTTGGGCCACTGTGAAAAAGCTCCGTGCTTGCTTTTCGTGTTTAAACGTCGGACATTCGGTTCGTGAGTGTCGTAGAAAGAAATTATGCTCTGTAGGTGGATGCCAACGCAAGCACAATAAGTTGTTGCATGAGCAGAATTCTATTGCCTCTACTGACGCACAACCGAATACGAGTGAACCGAACCATAACGTATTAAGCTGCTCCAACGATAATAAGAAATTACTGTTTCGTGTACTGCCAGTTACACTATATGGTGAAAAATGTAGTGTTGATATTTACGCTTTATTTGACGATGGGTCTTCCATTACCATGTTAGATAAAGAAATTGCCGACTGCGTTGGTGTGCGTGGTAAAAGAAGCGACTTGAACATTCAGTGGTTTGGTGGTAGATCTGCTCGAGAGTCTTCAATGACATTCAATTTAAAGATAAGTGGAGGTGAGAAAAATAAGCGTCACCTTCTCAAAAACGTTTATGCCGTTTCAAATTTAAATTTGCCCATACAAAGCCTCAGTGAGGATGAAATCAAAGCGAGTTTAAATTATTTACCCCGTATTTCTATAAAGCCATATGTAAACGTAACTCCAAAGCTGTTGATTGGTCTAGATCATGCCCACCTAGGGTTACCATTAAGCTTAAAAACTGACAATCTATCTGGACCTTTCGCATGTAATACGGAGTTAGGATGGATCGTGTATGGACCATGTAAATCATTATCGCCTCCATCACATTCGTGCCTTTTTGTGCATGCTGAAGAAGAGAAAGAAATTTACAAAATGGTTGAAAATTACTTCAATATAGAGAATATGGGCGTCCGGGCTGCTCCTCCGATTGAAAGTGATGACGATATCAGAGCCAAAAGAATTCTCTACGAAACAACAAAGCGTGTTGGTAATCGCTTTCAAACAGGCCTTTTATGGAAAAATGATAAAATAAAGTTGCCAGACAGTTATCAATTAGCACTTGGCCGCCTTGAAGGCATTGAAAAGAAAATGCGACGCGATTTAAACTTCTGTGCAGCTTACAGTGAAATAATAAACAAATATGTAGAAAAAGGTTACGTGCGTAAAGTGTCGCCAGAAGATATTTGCCTGACATCGGAAAAGAAGTGGTATTTACCACATTTTGGTGTTATTAATCCCAATAAGGATAATAAAAAAATAAGGTTGGTTTTCGATGCTGCAGCAAAGGTAAATGGAACGTCTTTAAACGATAATTTACTGAAAGGTCCCCAATATATCTCGTCATTAACCGCAATTCTATATAATTTCCGGAGCAGGAAGGTTGCTGTCTGTGCGGACATTCGTGAAATGTTTCACCAAGTCATCATACAACCGAGTGACCGAATATCTCAACGTTTCCTATGGAGAAATGGTGATCAAAACAACAAACCCGATGAATATGAAATGACTGTTATGACATTTGGAGCCTCTTGCTCGCCGAGTTCAGCCATACACGTAATGAAGGCTAACGCTAAGGAACACCATGACTACAATCCGAGGGCAATAGACGCCATATTGAACAGCCACTACATTGATGACTTTGTAGATAGTTTTGACTCAATTGAAGAGGCTATTGAAATTTCAAAGGAAGTTAGAGAGATTCAAAAAAACGGAGGTTTCGAGCTTAGAGGTTTTACGTCAAACTCGAAAAGCGTCTCCAGGGCTCTAGATGGTGATTCATCTTTAAAAACTATTGCAACTACTAACGTCATGGAAAAGGTATTGGGCCTTTACTGGGATCCAGCCTCTGATACATTTAGGTTTAATTTGAAATTTAATAAAGTCAATCAAGATGTTATATCTGGAATGAAAAGGCCTACAAAGCGTCAAATATTAAGCGTTATTATGTCGACATTCGATCCTTTAGGATTTTTAAGCAATTTTACTGTGGGAGGAAAACTGGTACTACGCAGCCTATGGAAACGAGATACCAGATGGGATGTGCCTATACCTGACGATATCAACGTAAGTTGGGAACGATGGCGGTTACAACTTCAAAATATCTCACATTTCCGTTTGCCACGATTTTACTGCCTAACTGAAAAGATTAAACAAATTCAGCTGCATATATTTGTAGACTCCAGTGAAGAAGCCTTTGCTGCTGTTGCTTATTGGAGATTCGTCGCTATGGATGGAACTGTTAATGTAAGCTTTATCTGCTCGAAGACCAAATGTGCACCCCTAAAGAAAACTTCGATTCCCCGCCTAGAATTACAAGCCGCAGTCCTTGGAACAAGAATAAAAGAAAATATTATTAATGAGCATAAATTTGTACCAGAAACAACAGTATTATGGAGCGACTCGACAACAGTATTAAAATGGATTTCGAGTAGTAATAGGAATTATAAACCGTACGTAGCTCATAGAATAGCAGAAATATTAGCGACAACCAATACTGATAACTGGAAATGGGTCTCCACTAGAAACAACGTAGCTGATGATGCCACTAGAAGTTTTAATAATATTGATTTCTCCATAACATTAAGGTGGAAAAACGGCCCAAAGTTCTTGGAACAAAATGAAAATGAATGGCCAAGTTATACAATTAAATCGCCTCCCCTAGAGGAACAATTCGAAGAAGAAATTCGTCCTAAAGTTGCATTTTTAGTTATTCAAAATAATTTTATAAGTTTTGAAAGATTTTCATCATTTACCCGAATGAAAAGAGCGATGGGGTGGATTCTTCGATTTATAAACCGGTGTCGAAAGAAATATAATGATTCCGAGTTATATGGGCTCACTTCATGTGAACTTGAATCCGCTGAAAAAAAGTTATGTTTGCTAGTCCAACGAGAATCATTTCCGGTCGAAATTGAATGTATAAAAAATGGACAACCAGTCCAAAAAACGAGTAGTTTGTTGCATCTGACGCCTTATGCCGACGATGATGGTATCTTAAGAGTATATGGACGAATAGATGCCGCTAGTTTTTTGCCTTACAGTTTGCGGAGGCCTATTATATTGCCTAAGAACCACAGGTTCACAAGACTTCTAGTATTGCATCAGCACTGCCTCATGAAACACCAAAATCACGAAGCAACTATCTCTCAAATACGCAACAAGTATTGGATTCCTCAATTAAGGACTCTGCTCCGGTCTGCCATCTCCAGCTGCCAGATTTGTAAAATAAAAAATGCTAATTCAATAGCACCACTTATGGGGCAACTGCCACTCGATCGTCTTGAGCCATATGTGGAGCCCTTTAAGTACACAGGTCTAGACTACTTTGGGCCGATAAACGTGTCGATTGGAAGAAGAACAGAGAAAAGGTGGGTGGCGCTATTTACTTGCCTGACAATAAGGGCCATCCATTTAGAATTAGCGCACGACTTAACAACAGATTCTTGTATAATTGTCATGCGCAATTTTATGAATCGTCGAGGTGCTCCAGTACGAATCCGTTCTGACAATGGAAAGAATTTTGTAGGTGCTGATGAAGAAGCGAAACGGTTTGGAGAAGTATTTGACATGGGACAGATTCAGAACGAGTTATCTGCCAAGGGTGTTGAATGGATATTTAATTGCCCAGCCAATCCTTCAGAAGGTGGTATTTGGAAGAGGAAACATTGCAGCAACACCTTCTATAAATGAACCTGATGTAAAGCTCTTCTCCCTGAAGAAACAGTGGCGTGTTGCAAGAAGTTTGCGAGACAGATTTTGGAAGCGGTGGATTGCAGAATATTTGCCTACTTTAACCAGAAGGGTTAAATGGTGTGAGCGCACAGCTCCTATCGAAGTTGGTAATACGGTGTTTATCTGCGACCCTAATATCCCACGTAGTCAATGGCGGTGAGGTGTGGTCACTTGCGTCCATCTTGGTGATGACGGCATTGCAAGAAGAGCTGAAGTGAAGACTGCATCTGGTAGCCTGCAACGGCCTGTGTCCAAGTTAGCGGTTCTGGACGTGGATGATGGTGAAGCTGATTGCTCCACGGGGATGGGAGTGTTAAGAAACCACTGATCTCAACGTTGTTCATGAACAGCGGTTTATTTGTTTGCCAATTTTATTATTAATGATTGATTGTTTTTGACATTTGTTTTGTAAACCGCTCCTTTGTCCTCTTCTTTGATCTTGTCATTTGCTTTAAAATATAAAAAGAGAATGAGCTCTATTTCTTATTTGTCGTCGAAGAAGGAGGTACAAAACTGCGGTAAGTGTTTTCTTGTTAATTTTGTATGTAATTATTTTCTAACAGTACATTTTTTATAGAAATAAACGTTATTGCAAACATTAAATTTTTAGTTTGTATCTGTTCATCGCAAACCTCCTGACCTTCGTTGCGGTCAGCGACAATTATAGTCTGATCAAATGCACAGTTTACGATTTAATTCATTTTGAGTAGTTTGCAGTGGAGCCACCTGAAGTTGTTCATACCATATAAGAAACCTTTGTCTGCTTATTCGTAACAACTTTGCTTATGATTATAACATGATCAAATGCACAGTTTACGATTTAATTCACTTTGAGTAATTTTCTGTGGCGCCACCTGTCGCACTTTGCTCATTCCAATTCATAAACCTTCTTCGGCTTATCCGTAACAACTTTGCTGATGATTATAGCATGATTAAATGTACAGCATACGATTAAATTGACTTTGAGTAAATTTCAGAGGCGCCACCTGTCGAAATTTCTTCATACCAACTAAGAAACCTTCGTCGGCTCATGTGCAACAACTTTGCTAAAGATTGTAGCATGATTAAATGTACAGATTACGAATAAATTGACTTTGAGTAAGTTTCTGTAGCGCCACCTGTCGGAAATTATTCATACCAACTAAAAAGCCTTCGTCGGCTCATGCGCTACAACTTTGTCAAATATCATAGATTGATCAAATGTACAGTTTATGATTTAATTAATTTTTAGTAACTTTCAGTGGCGCCATCTGTCGGAAATTAGTCTTATCAACTTAAAAACCTTCGCCGGCTTATCCGCAACATCTTCGCTAAAGAGCATAACACAATCAAATTCACAGTTTACTATTCTATAAAGAACATACATACAGACAAACATTCATTTGTTTAAAATAATACTAATTTTTCCCCCTTTTTATTCCCTAATTTCTAAAAGTTCCATATGTACGTATATTTGGTACTTTTTTGGTGCCAATTGAATTCGGTACATTTTTTTAAAACGCATTTAACATAATGTATAATGTTCCTATTCATATTACTTTGGAGATGTTAAGTTATCATTTTATACCTTTTTTACCCATTTTGGTTCCAAAATCGAAAAAGTACCAAATACGTGTTTCATGTTTCTTTTACATCTATTGATTGCAGTACCAAGTTTCTTTCTATATTCTTTAGTTTAAAATATAAGAGTGGGTTAAAAAGGTGCCAAAAAAACTATTTTCACCCTTTTTTACCCTCTATCGGACATAGTTTCAAAAAAGTACCAAACACCTGTCCGCTTATTTTCATAGCTGTTTAAAACGTAATTTTAATTTTGTTTCTACACCTATTACTTTAGGAGATATAGCGTTTTCGATTTTTTTCCCCTTTTTACCCGTTTTTACCCTCTTAGAGGTAAAAGTTCCAAAAGTCCCTTCTTCTTCGATCTATACATCAAAAAAGATACCCACTGTCCAAATTTTATCAAAATCGTTAGAGCCGTTTTCGAGATAGCCATTCTATATATATATATATATATATATATATAAATACAAATACATACAATTATTGCTCGTTTAAGAATATAAGATTCGAGAGGCCTAATATTCTCCGAAATCTGTGCAAAGATATCTCGTGTAAAACGACAATGGGATTCTTTTAAGTACAACAAAATCTGTGCAAATGCATCGTCCGTCATGAAGGATATTTCAAAAGATATCGAACAAAGTTAAATTTTATTAAAAAAAAACCGGCACAAAAAACGGCAATCATAACCGGCAGGCTTTGTGCGATGTAATAAACGACAGAAATGGCCGCAGAGTTTGAGCGAAACAATAAACGACAAAAATAACCGGCAGAATTTGTGAGAAATAATAAAAGGCAAAATTATCTTTTATTTTTGACCAAAAAAAAAATAAAAAATAACTTTTATTTTGGATAAAAAAAAAACAGTTATTTTCTAAGTTTTATTATAAAAGTCATAACCGTAACAGCCTCTGCTAAAAATATCTAAAATTTAAATTGTATGACCTTCCTCAAACACCAATTGTTTTTGGTACTTTTCTGAAAACCCAATTTTATTTATTATCATCAGAAATTTTTATAGTACAACGGAATACTTTATAAAGTTTTAAGACCTCCCTGATTTGTAAATATAGTAGAACATAAATGTTTTGTAGCCATTTTTGATCTAGTTTTTTTTTATTAAGCGGAGTTAATAAAGACAATACGAAGTCGGACAACACTTTAAAAGGATTTTCATTGATTAAATTTAAAAGTTACTAACTTTAATCCAAAATTCAGTTGTATTCAATCACGTTGTTTCTCATTTTGTGTCTCTCTAGCTCTTTTAGTTTAGCCGCTATCGCGCTTTCATTTGATGGACAGACGGACAGAAACCCTCTATCTTTTTGGTATTTTTGTGTTTCCGTAAGTTTTCTATATAGGAGCTATGGTAAATTGTTACCGATTGTGACAAAATTTTTCACACTGGCATTGCTGGAATTGACATAAGATTTCCTTCCTAAAACTCTCTAAATCTCAAAACATAAAAGGCAACCTCGTACATATCAGTGGAAATCAATCATATAAAATTTTATATTCCACTGTAAACACCTGGAAAAACATCAAAATTAATAACCAAATACTCGTAGATACTTTATTGCACTCCAAAGTCTTAAACCAATTTGATGAGATTAAAGTACAACAATAGATGAATACTGGAGCATAAAAACAATATAGCACATGCCACAATTCTTCTTGTTCCAATTTAATTGAAACATCTACACTTAAGATCTACTCCCATAAGCAAATTCCCCCCCCCCCCCCCCCTCTTCCCTAACTACAAACAACCGAAATCCAACAAAAACCAAGAAACGTAAACACAATAAAGAAAATCTTCATAATAAAGAATTGAAAGGTTGTGGATGGATAGAGGGAGTTGGGAGCGAAAAACAAATGAAAGAAAAACGTTAAAACAAATAAAAATGACAAGGTATGGAATGCATTTCCAATAAAGCCATATTCTGACCACGTATAAATCAAAATTCGAAAATTTTTTATCACAATATAAACTCACCCTTATAACCCCCAAAATCGAATGTATTTACCGATATACGAACCTTTAGCCAAATACTTGAACTAATGTATGCGAGCTTGTACGAATATTTAGGTACAACATGTAATGAAATTGTACTCGTACATACAAAAATCTATTTTACTTGATTCGTTTTTTTATTTTTACTGCAGCATCAGCAAAACAAAAAAATAAAACCCCGAATAATAGAGGTTTTTCTGATAAGGAACGGTAAGGAAAACTTATTTGTAAGGGAATTTTTAGTTGTATTCGTATTGATATTGTATTAGGAAAGCACATACAGTCACACAAACTCTAACGGGCATAGATACACACATTCAACACTCAACAATACTACACGCACTCTAGCCCACAGTTTCCTAAAGTGAAATACACCCAACGGTTCCATAGAACACCTGTAATACATTTTTAGATATTCTGAGTTTTAGTAATTTAACATAAAGTTCGATTAGCATTGCCATTGCCTTGCAAATTTTTAAATATTATCAGGCATGTCACAAATTTCGTTCGTAATAGAAACCATAATAATAATAATTTCCACAACAACATTCCAACTGGAACAAGAACAAGTGGTACTTCTCTCAGACAATGAGCTGCATCCGTTTCTATTTTTAGACTCATTGAAAGGGACCTACGTTTTAATTCCGGCTCCGACGGTAAATGCATTAGTTAGAGATGTTTTAAATAGCCTAATACTCAATAAGCAGTGGCTAGCTGAGTTATGAGGAGAACAGGCGCTTTTTTGAATTTTTTTTTCAAGTGGGTCTGGCCAGGGATCGAACTTGGGACCTCTGGTATACTAGGCGGATGACTAACCTGCTATACCATTCCGTAGTTAAATTCCGATCGAAATGGTTTTAGGTTCTATAGATTCCGGTTTAAATGCTCTAACACATTTCAGGTACGATTTTTTCAACTGAAATTAGCAATTCAATCTTTGTTCCAATAAATAAAATTAAAGCCATTCAGATTCAATTCAACCTTGAAAATAGAAAGTGGGTTCGTTTGTTTCACTTTTCCTATAGAGGCAAAATGCGGAATTCATTCCACTTTCGAACGGAATTGAGTTCTGTAACATGCCTGTATACTTATTTATTTGAACTGTAGGGTACCTATGTGAGTATGTAACTCTCAAAAAGCTACACACATTTACGCATACATTTTTTTCCTAAAGACAGGAAAGTTGCGTACAATCATTTTATTGATTTATATGCCAAAGCTATTACAACTGACGTTACCACCTTAACAGGAGAATATAACCGAAAAATATAAACACACAAACAAATAACATCCAGAGCCTTAATAGCAACAACAAATGTAGAAAATCTCCAACCCATCCGAATTGTCGCCTGTTTTTTGCGATGAACCAAATTCATGCTCTATGATACAAGTTATTTTATTAGATACACTTAAAAAAATTATGTTAATTTGAAAATGAAATTAATGAAACATATTCTCCAATTTCGCAGGCCAAGCTTTAATAGATTTTTTTTCACTTGGTCCTTCCATCGAAGTTTTGGTCGACCTCTTTACGAGTTCCCTCGGGACCATTTACGAACAATTTTCTTTTTGGATGATTTTTATCCATTTGCACAACATGTTCTGGCCTTGGTCAGTGGTAGATTTGCCTGGTCTAAGTCCACATTGGTAGGTTTCCATTATTTCGTTAACTTTGGACTTTAGCCTTTCACACAGTATAGTCGATTGGATCTTACATGTAATTGAAAGGAAATAATTGGCAGATACGGTTTCATCACCATTATTATGTGCTTTGGGCACATGATACTGAGACTCCAATCGTCTGGAATTCTCTCTTCTACACATACACACATATGCTTTTTTAACTTATCACCTTCGGCCTTAAAAAGATCTGCTGGCAAACCATCTGCACCCGCAGCTTTGTTATTTTTTTTGTCGAGTTTTTGCAATTCTAACATCAATTTGTTTTGGTGGTGGACATATAACTCCGTCATCATTGGTTTGTTCAGGCCTGTTATCTTGGTCGCTTTCATCTAATACCAACAATTTGCAAAAACATCTGTTACCAGGTTTCCTTGATGGCACGATAAAGTAGAGGAAACTCTTTCAAAGCTTGGCCTACAAAATTGCAGAATATGCGCAAAGATCGAAGCGCACGGATTTCTGAAACATGCTCAGCCTTTAAATTTAACATGTTGTAAATACAGGCCATAAAAGTAAGTAAGTATTAAGCTGTTCGTTGCGAGTAATCTGTCTCAATTTCATGAGACATGAAACTTTCTTCGCGCTTCCATCTGTATCTTCTCAGACGCACACTTGTTTTCACCTTAGCTGCAACAAGTTAATGATCGAAATCCATATTGGCTCATCGAATTGAACGCACATCCAATGCACCTTCTGTCAACTGCAATATGGTCTACTGATTCTTTGCAATTTGATTGGGAGACACCTATGTCGCTTTGTGTTTTTCAAGGTATTCAAACCCGTTGCTGCTCACTACCATATTGCGAGCAGCCGCAAAGAAATCAACCTCCATCCATTTTCAGATGTTACGCTATGGAGGCAGAATTTGTAAGTTCAAAGCAATCACCCAGTTTAATTTTAATGCCATGATTGGGGCAGCTGTCGTAAACTTCCTCGAGTTGCTCATAAAAGGCTTCTTCTATATCATCATCTTTCTCCTCTGTGAGATCGTGAACACAATTAAAAAGCAGATGGAAGTATTTTGCTTTGACACGTATTGTCACTAATTCTTCGTTAACTGCAATGAATCTGGAGACTAGATTTCACTCTCCCCTGTAAAAACTAAAATCACGCTCTAAAACGCTTGTACTACCTATGTAGGAACTTGCACAGGCAGATGAAGCTATTCTTTGAGCTTTTGAGAGGAAAATTTATGTTGGCTAGAACATCTTTTGCGAATGGACAAAATACTCCGGCAAGAAAAATATTTGAAAATGATCCTTAGGGAACTCGTAAAAGAGGACATCGGAAACTTTGATGAAAAGATCAAGTAGACATGTGCCTGTGAGAACTCGAGGCACATGTTTGCTAGCTACTTTTACGGATGTAGTAGTAGTTTTCCAGGTGTTACCATGAGGAGGTCAGTGACCACAGTTGAGATTGAGGATAGACCAATATAATTTTGGGCTTAGATTGTGTTCAAACACTCACATTAAATTTCTGTCTTATGTATGTCTGTGCGTTTGCATAAATCTACATACATACATATGACTTCACGAAATTAGTGCAACAACCTTAAATTGCAAGTTTCAGCTATTTTTTAATTTTTAATTAAAAACCTTCAACTTCGACTTAAATTACAATTTTTGTTTGTCAGTTTTATGAAATATTACACTTTAAATTTTGATGAATTTTAATTTAATATTTTTATGTTATTATTGCAAATCAGCAATAAAATAGTATTTAAGAATTTAGTTTATGTAAATAAAATGAGAATCAATAAATCAATCAAAGAAAGCGGTTGTTTTTACTTGTTTTTCCAATCATATAATAACCAAGTTTCAAGTGCTTGCGTTATTAGCCACCAACCAAGTTTAAGTGCTTGTGTTGGATAAATCACTTTTCTTGGAGCATCTCCTTGAAAAATCAAAACCCACAAAATAACAAAGCGCCTTCTTGGTATATTACCTAGAAGCCATCAACGGAGGTTAAGCAAACTAGCTTAACCTAATTCAGCTTTTACTGAATTGAACATTTGGTGACCCCGACGTGATTCAAACGCGCAACCTCCTGATCCTTGCAAATTCCTCAAAGGTTTTACAATGGCTACTGGAAACACCAACTCGATGGAACAGCTAGTAACTTCTCAAGGAACAAGAGGACAATTCATAGAATCCATCATTCGGAACTTCAAAAAGGATTCCGCATCCCGAAAAACCGTCTCCTACTATGAAGAGCGTATCAGAAGATTAGAGGATGCTTGGGATGAATTCGAGCTCAACGATAATAAAATCCGATGTCTGGATAAGCCCCCGTTAGAGCACAAATACTTTACCGAAGGCTACTATCAACAAATAGAGGAACTTGTTACTAAATACAGGACAATATTTGAAACAGCGAAGAATGAGGCATCAAAAATGGGCGAGTCTCAAGGTACTAAGGCTGAGCATGTAGCACCAAAAGGTGCCGCCTTTCCGCCCACCTCAACAAATGCTGCAATGAGAAGACAAAGAGCCATGCTTTCTTCACTAAAGCGCTTGTTAGCCACGGATCCTACAGGAACCAATATGAAACTCAAAGAAAAACTGTGGGGCGAAATCCAAGAGCTACATTTCAAAATATGGGAGTCCAGTGACGATCCACTGAAGGAAGGTTACGACATGGACTCCTACGAAAGTCTGGAGAAGCTAGTTATTGAAAACTTCCAGCTATCTTCCTCCAGTCCAAATCTGGATTCCGAACCTAATCAAAATACTGTGCTACCACTGCCAAAAGTAACAATTCCAAAATTTAATGGAGATTATTTAAGGTGGAGCGCGTTTCACGACTTGTTTACGCAATTAGTAAACAATCAACAAATTCCTGCGGTACAAAAAATGTGGTACCTTAAGTCGAATTTGGGAGGCGAAGCTGAAAGGCTAATTAGTCATCTTTCAGCCACAGCCGAAAATTACACAACCGCGTGGAACCTCTTAAAGGAACGATATAATAATCAACGCGTTCTGGTATCCACAACAATGCAACAGCTTTTGGATCAACCCAGTACTGGACCATCGGCTACTGCCATCAAACAACTACATGACACAACTAAAGAATGTCTTCATGCACTCAACAATATTGGGATCGATACGACCTCGTGGGACCCCATGCTACTTCATATACTGATAAAAAAATTGGATCGGGGTACTCTCATTCTATATGAGAGGACCATAAGTAATCCAAAAGAGCTTCAAAAACTCAAGGATTTCTTAACATTTCTCGAAACTCGCTTCCAATCCTTGGAAGTTACAAACCAAAAGGATAAATCAACAAAGGCGTACGTTTCCGCTACCTCAGCTAAACAAATAGAAATTATATGTCCTCTTTGCAAAAAAGGCTCGCATCAGTTGCATCAGTGTCAAAACTTTCTAAAACTCTCACCATCAAACCGCCTGAATTTCATTCAAAGGCAAAAACTGTGTGTAAACTGCTTAAGGTCAGGACATACCGCAAACGCTTGCAAGTCAGGAGTGTGCAGGATATGCAAGCAAAAACATAACTCGCTGCTTCACCTAAAAAACAACCCTCAGCAATCCAAACAAGGATCATCAAGCGAAGGAACATCGCAGACGACATCAACATCTGCAACTACTCCACCTGAAAGAGACGAACAACAACCAAATCCAGAAATTACAGAATTCGAGGCTAATTGCAACGTACTAGCAGAAAAACAATCACCCCAGTCAACATCGAATAACATGCCACTCGCCAAAAAACGGCGGACCTTATCAGGTTCAATCATGACTACATTAATCACAATATTGCTTTTAATTCCATTCGTATCTACAAATAAAATTGAAATAACACAATTTGAACCTAACATCGGCTTATACTTTGAAGGTATTGGAAACACACGAATATCACGGTCAGACTGGAACATTATTTCCTACTATAATTTGAATCCTTATTGGCAGGAAATGACTACCCTCATGAGCGAAACAACAGTATTGCGCCGCGTATGCAATCTTCTAATTCAAAAGTCAACTTGTTCAAGCGTTCTCCAGGCAATGGATTTAAACATAGCAGATTTAAAGGACAGAAATCTTCTGCTAAAGAGGAGAGTTAAACGTGGTGCTATCAATGTTGTTGGTAACGTTGCTAATTCACTGTTTGGGATCCTAGATTCGGAGTACGCGGAACAAATGTCACACACCATCAACGCAGTAAACGAAAATGAAAACCATCTTAAACAACTTCTAATGAATCAAACCTCAATAATAGACGCAACTTTAAATGTACTTAAACAAAATGAAGAAATTCTAAAACAAAAGTTCAACAGCGTAGATGATCAATTAACAGAAATTGCATCCAGATTACACGAAACCGAAAAGGAACAGTATCAAGCTAAGCTGTTTCGTATCTTCATGTTACGATCCGTTCAACTTTCCTTAACATCAGCAAGATTACACCGAATTCAATCAGAAATTATAGCAGCTAGTGAAAGTAAGGAATCATCTTCCAACATCCTTAGAAATTCCAGTAAGCGATGACAATACTCTACAACTGTACAAACTTATGAATGTTAAAGGAGGTGTTACAAAAGACCACGTCATTTTCCATATATCTATTCCGTTATCTGATCCGGAAACGTTCGAACTCCTCAAACCACACCCAATTCCTGTCCTAATAAATAACTCAATGCTTGCCATAAGACCATGCGACGACTTTCTCGCCATAAATGCTCACAGAGATCAATATTTTACCTTGACAGAAAGGCAATGGACCACATGTGCAACAATAAAAAGGGATGAATTTCTTTGTCAACACAAGCAATCAAAATACAACGCAAAGGCTGATAAATGCCTATGCGAGCTTTCACTTCTTAACCATGATATTCAAAAGAGTTGCAACATTATTTCTGCTGCTGACAGCATATTTCTTACACAGTTGGAGTCCAGTAATCAATGGCTATTTACAATGCAGCAGCCTTCGCGAATAAGTGCAGTATGCGGGCAAGAAAAATCTCAGCTAACCCTAAAAGGATCTGGCCTCCTAAAAATAACGTCAGATTGCACACTTAAATTCAACTCTATGATCATCAAAGGTCATCAGATCGTCCCAACATCTCTTCAAACATCCTACATAGCAATGAGTAATCTTAGTGACATTATTTATCCTGGTGAAGTCCAGTTTGAGAAGGTCCAGAATAACGTGTATGCTGACCAAATTAAAAATATCTCCGAGATACAGATCGCATTACATGAAAGGATATTTGATGAGCTTCCATCACAAATCAAACACATACAATATCACCACGGAACCGTTGCTTATATCGCCCTCGCCCTCGCAATCATAATCAGCATGATAGTTACTTGGAAAAAGGCACGTTGTAAAGGGTTTAATCCAAATCAACAAACACCACAGCCGGCGGTACGTCAACATATTTCAACCCAAGAATTTGCAGTATCAGTCACTTAACTCTAACATAAATATAGTAATGTAAACATACATAAATAAAGGTAATTTAAGGTTGTTTTGATTTGTAATCTGTTGAGCATGGCTCAACGGCGGGGTGTATGTTCAAACACTCACATTAAATTTCTGTCTTATGTATGTCTGTGCGTTTGCATAAATCTACATACATACATATGACTTCACGAAATTAGTGCAACAACCTTAAATTGCAAGTTTCAGCTATTTTTTAATTTTTAATTAAAAACCTTCAACTTCGACTTAAATTACAATTTTTGTTTGTCAGTTTTATGAAATATTACACTTTAAATTTTGATGAATTTTAATTTAATATTTTTATGTTATTATTGCAAATCAGCAATAAAATAGTATTTAAGAATTTAGTTTATGTAAATAAAATGAGAATCAATAAATCAATCAAAGAAAGCGGTTGTTTTTACTTGTTTTTCCAATCATATAATAACCAAGTTTCAAGTGCTTGCGTTATTAGCCACCAACCAAGTTTAAGTGCTTGTGTTGGATAAATCACTTTTCTTGGAGCATCTCCTTGAAAAATCAAAACCCACAAAATAACAAAGCGCCTTCTTGGTATATTACCTAGAAGCCATCAACGGAGGTTAAGCAAACTAGCTTAACCTAATTCAGCTTTTACTGAATTGAACAGATTGGTTTACTATCACCCAGATATTATTGTGTTTTGCAGAATTTTTTTTGGACACAATTGAGGATCAATTGCTGTAATGTGAATATGTGGCTGTCAATCAATATAAATTTGAAATAGATGATGAATTCCTTTAAAATATCACTTTTAGTAAGTGAAAGCCGTAAATTGAGGAACTTAGAAGGGCTCAGCTAACCGCAAGCATCTAGTTTAGAGAATAGAAAACTACCATTTGGTTAAACATTTCGAGTCTTACAACTTACAAAGCTACCGCCAGTATGTATTTCGTAGAAGATGCTTTACGAAAGACGTACAATAATTCAATCGGAAAATAGTATAGCTCTACTTACCGTTATGACGAAGTAAAGTTGTAGCTTTATATATTTCAGAGTGTTCGATAGAGTTGGATGTGATGTAGGGGATATTGGATTCCAAGCAACTGTTCTGATTTGTCATTACTTGCTGAGCCCAGACTTATCTTGATTATCCTTAGTCTCAACTGTGGACACTGACCTCCTCGTGGTATCACCCGGGGAACTACGTTAATACCCGTTAATGTAATAAGCTAACATGTGCTGCTAGTTCTCCCATAAGAAATATGGATTTGGTCGTCGGGCTAGTAACCCACTCCCGAAAAAAAAAAACAATTACTTTGAAAAAGCTAACATTTTTATAAAGACGGTCCCCCTAACGTTATAAGAGGACTTTCGAAACTTCGATTTAAAGGCTAAGTAAAGAAATATCTTTCAAATTTTGGCCTACGAAATTGGAGAATATGCGCACAAAATCGAAGAGCATGGAATTATAAAATATGCTCGACCTTTGACCTTAAGAGGTTGTAAATTTAGGCCATTTAAGTACTTAAGTAATATAGAGTTAAGACTTCTATTGAAACTTGTTGCTAATATCTTCTCCTTAACCGAGTGCATGAGAGAGCAAAAGTGACCATCGTTACAACCGCAGTATAGGTTGTGTCATATTGTTCTAATGTTAATAATGTGTTCTAACGAAATCAAGGGTTTCATTGCAAAAGATCGATGATTATATCTCAATACATATCTATCCGTTAAAGCTCATCCATTTTTTGTCGGTTAGCTGGGGGACCGACAACTGTACTATAGAGAAAATTCGTTCTTTAGTCGTACGTATGTGGAATTCGTTTACCGTAGAAGTGTTGCCTAAAAGATGCATAAACACTACTACGCCAATCCAACATCCCACAGCCAATTTTCCAAGTTCTAACAAAATGCATAGCATAAGTAGGGGTCATCCCCCGAGCGCTGGTCTGTATGAGAAAACGGAAAACAAGCTAAGGCATAGCAGGTATTAATTAAGGCAAATGCTGGAATGTGGTAACTGGTAAATCCTAAATTTTCCAAGTGTAATCCTGTTTACTGTGTCAGTATTGGTTGTGCATGTAAATATGTATAAGTTTTCCTTGTTTATGCTTTTCTAAGTATGTGTGTATCCATTGGTGTTTATTTTACTCTTCTGTTTTTTTGTTGTTGTTGTTTTTGTTGATGTTGTAACGAGTATGTTTTTTCAATTCAAAGTGAAAAGGAATGGATGCGAAGTTTAGAATGTGGCGCGTGTTATGTTGCTGATGCTTCATGTTGTATTGTATTTTCCCAAAAGCAAAGTTGATGATGCTGATGTTGCTGCTGCTGACTATCATGATGTCGAAGACGACGATGATGATGATGATGACGATGGTACACTTGCACTTGCTATTTATTTATATTTTGTAATACAAAAATTCAATGCTCCTCTGTTCCTCAATGTTCATATCTTGTTCTATTTTATGTTGTACTGTGTGGATATTGCTTTTGTGCCTCTATGTTTCGTCTCCTGGTAGTTAACTAATAGTAGATATGTAGTAAAGTGTTGTTTTATATCTGAAAGGATCTGGTAAAAAGGAGTGCGGGTATATGCGTGTTCAATGTAGCATGCTGCAGATGTCTTGTCTTTCCCTCTGCCTACAAACAAAATAATATAGCTATGGCTCTACGTAAGTATTTACAATAGTAGAAAATGCCATTTTTTCTTTCTGATGCCTCTCTAGAGTGGTTGGGGAGGACCGGCTACAAAAACAAAACATTAAATCATGTTGTAGTGTGTGTTAACAACTGCCTGGTTGAAGCAAGTGGGTGTTAGAGGGTTATGTGCGTTTAGCTGGAGCTATAGAAGTGCGTGCAAGCAATTTTTCCTTGATTATTATGCTGGAAAAATTTCATCCATTTTTCTATGTATTTATGTATGTTGCTGCTGCTGCTATTTATCTGCTATATGTACTTATGTATCTGGTAATAGTAGTTTTTGCTGATGTGGTATTAGTTTGAAATTATACTTGAGATAAGAGAGCCTAAAAGTTTATTTAAATTATTTATATACAATATAATATAGAGAAAAAGATTGGGGTTTACAAAACGATAGCTTTAATGATTTAAAGATTTTTCCAAAAAGGTTGTCATAGATAAAGAAGTCATTATTGAAATTTGTAGTTTTTTTTTTATTGAAATAATAAACTATTGCTAAATTATGATGAACGATATGATATCATAATAGTGAAATGCCAGAGACAATTCACTTGCTTGAATCTTCGAAGGTTTTCGGAAGCAAAATTATTGATTCTGAGATTACGGTTTAGTTGATGACATTGTGTATTTTAAATAAATTTAAAATATAAAAATAGTTTCTGTTTGTCAAAAAATTGCCTACCAAAGTTTTGAAATGGCGTTCCTCAGTACGTAAATTTTTGTGTGGTAGGATTCTCGCCATCGCTCTTAATAAGTTGGTCAAAAGTTCAAACATTTTATAATTTTGTATATGATGTTTTTAACTTGATTTTTATTGCGATTGATTTTAATTTTTTAAAGGTAAGTATTTTAATTGTAATTCAAGTGAATTTTGTAAATATTAGTCATTCCCCTGCCATAATTCCTTTAACACAATTACACTGGGAAAGGGCGACAAATTATTCGGGAAAATGACGAAATTTTAAGTATTCCAAAAACTATTTACTGTAATATAGGAAACCAAAAAAAAAGAAGAATTAAAACAGCAGACACCCCAACCCCCCTTAATGTTGACGGCTATTGCAAACTAAAAAGGATAATGATTTAAGGATCAGCACCTGAAACATCTGAACTCTTTACAGAGGAGGTGCTCTGATCCAGTTGATGGAGATTTGACTGCTGTCTAGGAAGTAAGATGGAATGGCTAAGACACCAAAAGATGACATATATTACATTTGCCATGAGAGTAATCATTAATTAAGTTGCGGATTTATGATTAGCGAAAGAATGCGAAATCTAGTATTCAGCTTCATCCTAATTAAGGAAGCATTAGCGGGAATACGTGCCAAAGCAAAATACTTCCATCTGAGTTTTATTTGTGCTCTCGCTCCAAAATATAAAGATTTAAAAGAAGCATTTTATGAGCAACTTAAGGAAGTTTTCGATACCTGCCTCAATCATGGCGTTAAAATAATAGTGGGTGATTTTAACGCAAAGATTGGGCGGAAAAGCAGCTTTGCTCCCACTGTTGGAAAATTTAATCCTCCACAACGTAATCTAATAATAGAGGTTGGTCTTCTTTGCGGCGGCTTGCAATATGGTAGTAAGTAGTACAAGGTTTCAACACCTTGAAATACACAAAGCAACATGAGTGTCTCCCGATCAAATAACAAAAAATCGGATAGACCATATTGAAGTTGACGGAAGTCACTCATCAAGTGTATTGGATGTACGCTCAATTCGAGCAGCTAATCATTACCTTGTTGCAGACAAGGTAAAAACACGTCTGAGTATGTCGCGGATCATACAGACGGAAGCGCAAAGAAAATTTAACATTATCAAGCTACAAACTCATCAAATTGCTGTAGCGCCAACATATTGCAAACTCCATGTAAACTGCTACAAAATCTGTTTCAGGGTTCCAAAACCCTCTTCCCAAAAACTTTTAGTATGACGAGGAGTGCCGTAATGCCACTGATGAGAAAAATGTAGCCTACACGGCAACTCTGTAGTCAGTAGTAATTCATCGAACTTTATCTTATCGAGAGAAAAGTGAAGGAGAAAGGCCTTTTCTGAAGAAAAAAGAAAGAAATGGAGAGACGTTTGTTCGGGGATATTGAGATGTATAAAAGTCGTAATGAAGTGTGTAATTTCTATCAAAAAGTTAACCACCAAACGGATGGTTTAGCAATTGTATTTTCTCAGTGTATATAATCGACCAAGGAAACGCGATAACATATTCTGAAAACGTACCGAAACTGTGGAAAGATCACTTTTGCAAATTGTTGGTATCAAATGAAAGCTACCAAGATGACACGCCTGAACAAATCAATGATAACGGCGTTATATGTCCACTTAAATATCAAAATGATGTTAGAACCGCAATAACTCGACTGAAAAATAACAAAGCCTATCGACTACACTGTGTGAAAGGTTAAAGCCCAAAGTTAACAAAATAATTAATACCTATCAATTTGACTTTAGAGTCGATAAATTTACCATAAACCAGATCTTCACACTACGTCAAGTCCTAGAAAAGACCCAAGAAAAAAAAATAGACATATATCTTCTCTTCGTTGACTACAAAGCTGCCCGATACGAACGAAGCTGTTTAAAGCAATGTCTGAGTTTTGTATCCCTACGAAGCTATTTAGGTTATGCAGGATGGTATTAACTAATACAACCTCATCAGCTAAAATAGGTAAGAGTTTTTCGAAGTCCTTCATAACAAAACGGGGATTCAGGCAAGACGATAGTTTATCATGCGATCTCTTTAGTATTGTAATAATAATAATTTCCACGACAATATTCCAAATGGAATAAGGGGTACTTCTCTCAGGCAATGCTCTGCATCCGAATCTATTTTTAGAGTCATTGAAAGGGACCTACGTTTTAACTCCGGCTCCGAACGGCAAATGCATTAGTTAGAAAAGTTTTATATAGCCTAATACTCAATAACCAGTGGCTAGCTAGTTATAAGGTGAATCGCCGTTTTTTTTTTTGAAAATTTATTTTTTTCAAGTGAATCTGGCCGGGGAATGAATTTGGGACCTCTGGTATGCTAGGCGGATCACTAACAGGCTATACCACGGCGGTTTACAGGTTGTAAATAAAGACCAATTAAGTAAGTAGTTTGTACAATTTTGATCTTAAAATCCGTACTACGCAATGATAAATTTACCAAGTTTTTTTTGGAACTTCTTCTTGATTTGAAGTATAAACACGTTTGTTAATACTTTAGAATATTGATTCGATTAATTACACGGTTTCGGTTAAATAAGGCATTCAATCTGACGAGATAAATACTTTGGCTCTTGGTTTGCTAACTAAAGGGTAAAATAATACTTCCTTGAAATAAAATGTTTAATTCGCAGAGATAATTACTTCGGCTATTGGTCGTCGAAATTGTATAATAATACTTCGTTGAGATAAAATCTTCGGCTCTTAATCGGCTAACTACTTCATTCAATTCGGCTAACTAAAGGTTAACTGAAGGGCAAAATAATACTTAACTTCAGTGTTAAAGAAATAAAATACGTTGGTACAGATATAGACTAAATGAGAATTATATTTTTACTTATTTTTGCTTAATAAATATATTAGGGAGGTAAAAATTAAAAATTGTTCATAAATAAAAGTAAATTTTGAGGTAGACAAAAGTGGAAGGGTTTGGCAATATTCGTAACGGTATGTTACACTGTTGTGCAAAACAATAGTGGTCGGTAACATGTTGCTAGACCTACTCGCAAGACGCTAAAGCGCCATCAGTTTACTTTTAACATAATTTCTTCAAATGAATGTTATATCGAAAGATTTAAAGAATCAAAGGGATATATTTTAAAGAGTTTGTGCTAATTTCACTAATTAGCATCAGTTTTTATGCACATAAAAACACAAATAATTAGAGAAAATGAATGTGCGAGAATATTTACAAAAGCAGTCATTTATGTTTAAATGAGAGTCTTCCTAAAACCCAATTACTTAAATTCATTATACACTTGTCATTTCCCATGGATACCATCAACAAACACTACGAGTAAAAACAACAACTACCCACCTATAGGAGTAGTTTCCATTAACAATAACGCATTCTAACACATGCCTATTCAAAACCTTATATGTATTCCTTCAGACATAAATGTAACTGTGTTAGAAACTTCCTACAGCAACTTTAGTGTCATCTATGAAAGCAACACCCATTCTTGGTGTATTTGTGTATGTGTATGTATTATTATTTTTCCAAATTGTGCGTGTGTTATGTTTATGTGTTTGCATTAAAAATATTTTTTAAATGAATTTTAATTACTACGCAAGTCTTGAAATGATTTTTTAATTAATTTTAAAATTTATGTTTAAACGTTTAGAAATCTCTGAAAATACTCGTACCCCTAAATCCCAACAACAACAATAACCAGAAAATTTCAAATATTCGTTACTTCATTTCTTGTTCCTTTTAGCTTAAGGCTTTTAATCAAGTTGCCAGCTGGAAATCCTTATTCGGTGATAGATTGATTTTAGCCGGGTAAAAGAAACGAAAATATTTTAAATAGTCATGTCACACCGTAACAACCCTAATTCTTTCTACTCCATCATCATCATCATTTTGTTCTGAAATTAACAGAATAAAATAATAAGCGAAATTATTGCAATTATACTTAGATGTTCGCACAAACTGGGTACGGATTTTTACTCCAATTTCACTAAAAGACAAAGTATCCCAGTTTTGGATGTAGTTACAAGATGTTATTGATGGAGTTGGGTATTTTATGAAGCATGATGTCATGTCATGCACATTATATGATTTTACTCTTGAAATGTTGGCCAACGAAGGATGTCTAAAAAGTTTTGCAAAAAAAGGACTTTCGAATTTTGACAGTTGATAACGGGTCCGTCTTGCATAATTTTCATAGTCAGATATGTCATTAACAACACGTGCTTAATTGAATTGTTCGATATGTGAGCAATCAAAATTTTCGATTTTGAGACAATACCAATCCATATGGCTAGGCTATCACTGTCAACGGCTAGCCTGATGATTACCAAGGCCTTTCTACGACAGTCGGATCTACGAGCCGAAACGATCCGGAGCTTCTACCAAGGACTTTCAACCAAACATCCCTAATCGGCCTGACTGCTTAAAACGCTTTTGGTCCGTGCAAAAATTTAACTAAATCGAGGACTGTGCGATTTGCCAGAACCAAATTTACAGAAATTCTCTAATGTACAACAGTTGCAATGGTGAGTTCACCTTCGGAATAAAATTACCGTTCTGGCCTTTCAAAACACAGTAAGAGAAGTGACAGCTATGTCGCCTCTTGCTGCATTAATAGACGACGCAGCTCCTTAGAGACGTCAACAACATTTTCTATGTCTAAACACCATCATTGTCGTTGTCGTATAGATAGCAATAACAATTGCAGCTACACCAACAACATCAGCTGTAATAACAACCGCAGCAGCAGTTAACACCACATATTGCTGTTGCCAGACCTGATATGATATCAAATATGCAACTTATTGCAATGCAATTGCAACTAAATAACTCCATAAGTCTCCAGAGTTGCAACGGATACTTACAATGTTCTGCAGTTGGACTGCTTTAACGGTGTAGTTAAAGCTTAGTCTACATCAAACCATGTAGAACAAAGCAATTCTCGATGACCAGAATAACTACGACCAATACTTCGAATAATCAGGTCAGAAGCTGCAGAGATTGAGCTGTACAATGTATACATTCTTCCAGTAGCCAACTGTCCACCGGGTTATCATCTATATATTAGCTTCTTGGTTTATGAAATAAGCGCAAGGTGATGGGTAATTTTCATGCTCACCATGAGCTTTTATTAGCCGCCGTGTTATAGCAAGTTAGAGATCCGCCTAGAATACCAGAGGATACCGATCTCCGGCCAGACCCACTTGAAAAACAAAATTCAAAAAAAAAAGCGGCTGTTCACCTCATAACTCAGCTAGCCACTGGTTATTGAGTATTAGGCTATGTTAAACTTCTCAAACTAAAGCATTTGCCGTTCGGAGCCGGAGTTAAAACGTAGGTCCCTTTCAATGAGTCTTTCAATGCAGCTGATTGTCTGAGAGAAGTACCCCCTGTTCCAATTGGAATGTTGTCGGGGAATTATATATATATGAGCTTTGGCACTCGAACCACGGCGATGATTCGTGAGACTCTGCTCTGACAGAGTCAGAGCAAAATGTAGATGACTCTACATTTGGCACTCTGAATAAAGATACCCCTAACCGTCTTGTGGGAAATGCGTTAGCTCGCAAGACATCGTAAGTCTAATCAAAAATAATTTTAAACTCCCTTAACGGCGTACCTATGTAAACCAGAAAAGGGCAGACCAGGTACATTTCAGAGAGTATAATAATTGAAATTTGGTGATCTACCCGTTCTTTCAGATACACGAATAGCTTAGAAGATATTCCTAGAAATAGTCACAGCAGCTGCACGTTTTGTTTCCACTGGTCGAATACAATCCCAGCGGAGGCCGCTTTCAAAACGACGTGATGATATTCGTAGAACCAACCCCAGCGATCCAAGAAT
Source organism: Stomorhina lunata (assembly GCA_933228675.1). Taxonomy (NCBI): domain Eukaryota; kingdom Metazoa; phylum Arthropoda; class Insecta; order Diptera; family Rhiniidae; genus Stomorhina; species Stomorhina lunata. Next base: position 85,095,544 of record OW121741.1, on the reverse strand, counting down.
TGGATTACTTAATCTGGAGATCAGCAAATTGGTATTCGAATATAGAAAAAAAGTGGACAGATCACTAAAATCCAACATGAGTTCTGGAGCTAATAAAGTTTGGGATCGCATCACATGAAGGGAGACAGGATCGCAATAATTTTTGATATTAATACCCAGTTAGATTCTTAGAGGTGTACGAGTCATTTCGGCCGCCAATTCATAGAGAATTTCGAGAGAGATATAGCTAAAAGAAGAATAGTGAGAAAGGTTCACAATCTTTTAGTCGATGACATGCTAATGATATTTTTGCTAATCAAATTTGCGGAGGCCGTCAATAATGCAAAACCATCTAAAGCATTTGGCATTTGGCTAGGAAACTTAGATGCATCGGGAGTTGAGTTGATGCATCCATGTTGATGCATCACATCAACATGGATTCGGTAAAGAACACAGTTCAACTACTGCAATGCAATGACAACATACATATATATGCCATGTCTTTTTTAAAAAAAGCGATGTGAGTGCACGATAATGATAGCACTTGACCAGTCCAAAACGTTAACGTGGTCACCGTTTTTAAAGACATTGCCAACTCAAGTCTTCTAGTTCCATTTAAAGATGGGTTGTGAACTTTATGTGTGGACTCAAGTCATTTGTAGAGTCTAAAGACAAGAAGTCCAAACCCCGTAAAATTAAACAAGGAGTTCCACGGGGAGGAGTTATCTCCCCGATCTTGTTTCACTTCTACATATGCCGATGACTGACCAATTATAGCAAGACGCAATAATATAGACGAGCTTTGCGATAGTATCAACTTATATTTACGGGACATAAAAAAACATTTTCACTGCCAGGAATCGGTAACTATCTGCTGCCAAATCATCGGCAATGCCTACCACCACATGGGCGAAGGAAGTATCGTTGGATCTGAATGTGTTAGTCGATGGGTAAAAATGACGACAAGAACTAGCTCCAAAATCTTGGGAGTGACATTTGGCATTCGGTCAGTGGTAAATTATGCTTCATCCGTGTAGTCATCAAGTGTGAGCAAAACACAGTAGAAAAAGCTGCAGAGCTGTCAAAATGCAGCAGAAAGTCCTACTTCTTAGAAAAAAAAACATTGCTTTACGCTAACAAGGCAGTTCCTTTTGGGATGTCATTGGAGGTCATATGAACATAATCTAACGGAATTAGATCCTCCCCCGAGGCATGTCAGAAAGAACCTTCGTTGGTATGAGAGTTATATCAGATAGCATACCATCCAGTTACTTAATATCACCTCATACAAAGCCCTCTAGAAGACATTTATAGGATTATGGTAACCTCAACGATAATTAGTTACCGAATGAATGTTATACTTGGTGGTAGTCGTCCACCTCTTGCAGAGGAAGATAGAAGTCTGCCGAGAACTACTAGGATATTACTGGCACAATTAAGATCAGAATATTGTAGTAGACTCAATTTATTCTGGCAAAGAATCTAGACTAGCTTCGTTCTAAGTGTTTTCTTCTAGGAGATGAACTAGGTTTCTTCTAGCCCAAAGTGTCTTTATGTACTTAGGAATAACACAAAAAGTTACAGACTTAATGACCCGCCCTCGTATGTTGGAAGCATTCAAACAAAGTTTTTAACTATATTATTATATACAGATAATATAACATTCATAATGTTGTAAACACAATCACGACAGCAGGCTACACGAACACCTACTACAAAAGTCGTTGTCTGCTATCGTTGCCTTGTAGTCAGCTACTTAATTATTTTTAAGACGGCAGCAACATTCCGAAACAGCTGTTTATGAGTTGTGCCGTTTTTAAGATGGACAAAATAAAAATTTTTATTTTGATGTAAATGCCATTAATTAATTTTAGTAATTTACCTCCGATATCAACGGTTTCCCTGTACCTGATAGTATGCCCAAATCAATAAATTTTTGTTGAAAGATTTTGGTGATCTCTTACAGTTTGAGAGTTATGGGCTTTTTAAATTTCAAGAATTATACGGGATAAATTTAGAAGTCTATATCCGATATTAACTTTTTCGGTATCAAACAAAACCTACTGAAAAAAAAACTTTCATCCTTCCGATTTATAATGGATAAGGAGCTCATATATTAAAAACTTATTTTGACAACCGACTTTTTTATAAAAATGCGAGTATCTTAAACCAACATAGATATAAGTATGCTCCTTTATAAAATTTATCTTGTACAGGACATACTGGGTTTTTATATAACCAAAACTACGTAGTTATAGCACGTGAAGCGTGTGACTACAGCTACGGTAGTCTGTAGTATTGTGGCTTTGTCGACGCTAAAGTTTTGAACTATAAGAAATGTGAAAAGTTAAATCGCCGAAAACTCAGACTTTTAATCAAATATTGTGTAACATACCTTAGGGATTTTTTTTTTATTTTAAAGTTTAATGTTATGTGTATATGATTTAGGTTTTCCTAAAAGTATACTACACAAATGTTTCTGAAATGTCTTACATTTCGCTCGATATCGAATTTTATAATAATCCTAAAAATTCCGGAACCATAGCACTTGGTTCAACTTATGACGTTGTTAAATGATTCTCTGAACGTAACAAGTTTTGTTTAAGCCTATCTACAATAATCACGGTAAAAACTTTTACACAAAAGAAATTGTAAGGGCCGATGTTGAATGTGAACCACACCTAAACGCCAAGTTTTTTTCCGAATTTTATTTGACATTTCTCTATTTCAGAATTACTCAATTTGAACCATGGAGAGATACACAATCCAACAACGTGTTAAAGTTATCCAGATTTATTATGAAAATGGGCGTTCAAATCAAAATGCATATCGTCCATTTCGTGATTTTTTTGGTCAATTTGATCGTCCAAATGTGCGTACAATCGCAAAAATCGTGGAAAAAATCGAAAAAACCGGGTCTGTAGAAGATGTGAGAACACCAGTGCAAGCTCGTACATCTCGTACTGCAGAAAATATTGCTGCTGTTCGCGATAGTGTGGCTGAAGAGCCGTCCACCTCAACTCATCGTCGTGCCCAACAATTGCACCTCTCACGCTCGTCGTTGATGAACATTATGCATAAAGACTTGCATTTACACGCTTACAAGGTGCAAATGGCTCAAGAACTAAAGCCTCTTGACCATTCCAAACGTCGTGAATGGGCAGAATGGTGGTAAGAAATGGCAACAGTGGATGATCAACTTTCGAAGAAAATCATCTTCAGTGATGAGGCACAATTTCACCTTAGTGGATTCGTCAATAAACAGAATTGCCGCATTTGGGCTAATGAGAATCCAAGAGTGATTGTCGAAAAACCAATGCACCCACAAAGAGTGACTGTTTGGTGCGGTTTATGGGCTGACGGCATCATCGGGCCGTATTTTTTCCAAAATGAGGCCGGTCAGGCAGTTACTGTGAATGGTGTTCGCTATCGTGAGATGATAACGAACTTTTTATGGCCCGAATTGGAAGATATGGATGTGGACGATATGTGGTTTCAGCAGGACGGTGCCACACAGCTAACGAAACAATAGCTCATTTGCACAACAAATTCAATGGCCGTGTTATCTCTCGTAATGGCGATGTCAATTGGCCGCTAAGATCATGTGATTTGACACCGTTGGACTTCTTTCTTTGGGGTTATTTGAAAGAAAAGGTGGACGTCGATAAGCCAGCAACAATTCAAGAGCTAAAGGCTGAGATAATTCGGCACATTAATGGCATAGAACCTCCATTATGCCTCAGGGTCATCGAAAATTTGGACCATCGGAAGGAGGTGTGCCGTCGTGGTCGTGGCTCCCATTTGGCCGATATTTTGTTAAATACATAATTGAGTAATACCAATATATCATAATAAAATAAAATTACAATAATTTCCTAAATAGTTTGTGTTTTATTCAAAATCAACATCGGCCCTTGAAATTTAACCACCCGATATAAAGTAAAAAACAACATTTTACGGGAAAAAGGGTTAATTAAAATTTCTCAAGGCCTTTTAAATCTATCCTCGTTTATCTACAAACTTTTATTCGCATACATTGAAAGCATATCCTCTTTTATGTGCATGTGACAGTAACTATTTTCTTGTTTAAGAATAAAATAAAATTAGAATAAACTTGAGATTCAAGATGAAATGATTAAATAAAATTCAGGTCAATTTTTTTATATTTAAGCGATATAATGACAAGACAAGTTTAACAAATGGTCCTGAAATCACTTTGTTGATAAAAAGAAAACAACAGCAAAACAACGGCAACAACATAAACAATAATATTTTGATAAACCCAATTGTGTACCAGGACTTATATTTTCTGCTGAAATGAAAACCATCAGGACTCTTGTAAATTTTCTATTGTAACATAAACATCAGCCATAATCAACAGAAATTGTATTCCGTTTCCTTTGACGTTGTTGATGTCGATTTCGCTGCTAATTTATGATTAGCTTTGCACAAACACTCACACACTTACACTTGTGTTAATATTATGCAGGCAACTCATGATGAAAAGGATCCCATTCAAATGTTGTTTTTTCTGTAAGGACAACTACAACAACAAAAAATTGAGGAAATATTATATTTTATAGGAAATTTAAAGTGTTTTATAAAATAAATATATAAGTTAAAATAGCTAAATTAAATATTAGAAAATGTTACCCAGAATATCAATCAAAAAATTCTTGAGCTTATGAAAATATTTTAAGATATAATTTAGTATAACTTAAATATTTTATATATTCTATAAGAACTACTTCTACACACATGTATTCTGTATAAAAACAAGTAAGAAAGTCAAGCCCGACTCTACGATACCCTTCACCACTAAGGTCAAAGGTGATCTTTTTCCTGTATAAAGACAAATATTTGCTAAATTTTGCCATCGTACAAACATATTCTCAAAACTTATGCATTTAAGCTGTTTCCGCCATTTGGACTTACATGAGAGCTAGGGTCAAATGTGGACCGATTATTTCGAAATTTGGCAAATTGATTACAGTTGTTACAAAAATTATGTATGCAAAAAATAAACTTAAAATTCTCATTATCTTCGGATTTATGAGCGTTTTAGTGAATTTTGTCTATTTTAGTGCGTTTGGAGAAAAGAGTATAGGAGCTACGGTCAAATGTGAACCGATTTAAACGAAATTTTGGTACAGGGATTCAAGATTACATAAGCAGTATTTGTTTTAAATTTCATGAAAAATATTGATTTTTGTGGCCAATATATCAATTCCGGGAAGTGGGACCTATGGGAGGTACCATAAATAATGGACCGATTGTGACGAATTTCATGGTCCCATTATCAAAAAAATGATCTGTGCCAAATTTCATTAAATTATCTTTAGAATTGCGACCTGTAATTTGATTACAAGGTTTACATGGGGGTCCAGCCAGCCAGACGGAGGGACGGACATCACTAAATCGACTCAGAAAGTGATTCTAAGCCTATTGGTATACTAAAAGATGGGTCTAAGACAAATATTTCTATGCGTTACATACATCAGCACAAACTTATAATACCCTTTCCAACTATGGTGGTGAATATATAATAAGGGAAATTTGTATGGATGGGAAACTAATGCTGAGACATTTAAAATTATAAAAAAGTTTGATTTTTCATTAAACTAAAAATTTGCTAAAATTAAGCACAAAATCTAATCAAAACAAGGAGATAACTTTCATCATATAGGATTAGATGAAGACATCATTTGTATTATTGTATTATCCTAAAAGTATGCTACAAAATAATATATCTTATGTTTTGATAAATATCTGTATTTTGCTTCAATTCAAAATAAACGAAATATTTTTTCGGAATAAAATTCCTTTTTATTTTCAAAGTGGAATAAAATTCGCATGTTTTTGCTTTTTTTATATATTTGAATAATTTCTTTAATCAAACAATGTTATTTATTTAAATAAAAATACTGATTTCTATTGAAAAAGTCGTGTTTTGTAATCTTGTAAGAGCCGGTAGAATTGTTCGAAACCTATAGAAGCTAAAATCATGTCGATCGGAATTCAACTACGGAATAGCTTCAACTCCGAATATATCAAACTTTATTTGTAATGTATTTTTTCGTCAAAATATGAAGTTTAATTGATTTTATAAAACCATCCCGATAAATTTTTCCTAGAACCTTCTCCCGATTAGCTTACTTATGCCCTTAAAAATCTATTAGAATTTTTGGTGTCGTAGGTCTACATATAACAAGACACATCTTTTACATCTAAATTCTAATAATACTTTTAATAGATTTAAAACCTTTTTTTAGTAACAAAGACGAGATATTGGATACGCTGATTTCAATGATGGCATTTATTTTTCTATGGAAGATATTTCAATTTTTTTGTTTCTGAAACCCTACCCATATAATTATGATTGAAATTATCTTAAATTTGGAGATAAATCAATGAAATTTGGTACATGTTTGCGAAAATTGCTTTGTATGGATCCATTATCTACTTGAGGTCCTATGCTCCACTGGGAGTCAAGGATAACAGAAGAAGAAGATTATCTTCTGTACCTCCTATATAAAAGATTTACAGTAATCGATTTTTTGCAGCCCAAAGGTAGGCTCCATAATATTTCCAAAAATGAATTCAGGTAAATTTTATATATGGGAGGTACTCGAAAGAATGAACCGAATTGAACCAAATTATTTCTGTTCCAAGAAAGGCATATCAACCAAATTTCGTTGCATTACGTAGCCAAGCACGTAGCCAAGCTACGTGCTTGGCTACGTATCAAGTGAAATAATAGAAAAATTTAATTTTATCATCAAATTCATGCATTCAAATAAAGAATATATTTTATTAATTGCTACCTACTTTAAAACTTAATCCAAAAAATTTGAACAAACAATATTTTTTGTTTTCCCATTTTTAGCATGAATAAATAAACAGTCGGGGGTACCGATTTTAGAACATTCAACATAAAGTTGGCCACATGAAAAACATGATTCTTCAAAATTTACACCACAAACATTAAGTGTTTGCCCATGGGCCTTGTGCTAAATACAGTTTTTGAATCCAATTCTCTAGAGCTTTCACCTACTATGTCGCAACCTCATTCAGGTCTGTCCGAAATGGCCCCTACAGAGCTTTAAAGTCCTTATGACTTTATATTACCTTATGACTTTATATTACTTTTCACTATATTCCACCCTCTGTCAAATTTTTCCTGGGAAACAACTGCATATACTGAATATAGTTTTGGAATCTATTCTCCTAGAGCTTTAATCCAGTTTTTCTCAACCCCTTTCAGGTCCGCCTGAAATGACCCCTAAAGAGCTTCTAAGTTCTTATGACTTCATATCACTTCTTACTAAATTCCTAAATTTCTCCTGGGAAACTGAGTACAGTTTTAAAATCTACTCCCGAAGAGCTTTCACCCAGTATTTCTCAAACCTCAGATGTGTCCGAAATGACCATTTCAGAGCTTCAAGATCCTTATGACTTTTTATCACTTTTTACTACAGTTTACGCGCTGTCAAATTTTTGGTATAAAACAACTGCATACACTGAATATAGTTTTTGAATTGGAAGGACGAGCTGAGAAAAATCTTTTAAAGCTTGGCCTAAGAAATTCGAGAATATGCGTACAAGATCGATGCTCATGGACTTATAAAATTTGCTCGGACCTCAAAAGGTTGTAAGTATAGGCCATTTAAGTAAGTAATACAAAATAAGACATTTTTAGATATTTTAAATATACCCTTTACACCATAGGTGGAAAGGGTATATTGGGTTTGTGCTGATGTTTGTAACGCATAGAAATATTGGTCTGAGACACACATTTTAATAAACTAATATTTAGCATCAATATTGCTTAGGAATCGGCCCATATTTGACCACTCTCCAATACAAGACACATTCTCAAAATTCTTTTATGAAATGAAATTAAAGAGTTTCGGAAAGTTGGTTGCCTAACTTTTCCCCTTTGCCCAAAAGTTCACTAACCCATTCGTTTGCGGTATCAGCTGTAAAAGAGTCTCCACGTCTGTCCATCTTTATTACTCCTAAGTCACCTTTCAATGAATATTAGGCCCACGAGGTGTTCGAAGTAATTGAATACTTCGAAATCCAACTCCTTTTATAAATTTATAATTTTTGTATGAAAATTTCTGAATTTCATTTCAAATTTTCTTAATATCAAATGTAAATTCTCAATTTCATTTGAAATTTTCTCAATTTCAACCGAAAATTCCCAATATTATTTGTAATTTTCTCAATATCTACCAGAATTTCTCAAATTCATTTAGAATTTTCTCAATTTTAATCAGGGCTGACAGAAAATTTTAGTGAAAAATCGGCATATTTTTTCTGAAAAATCGCCATTATCGGCAGTAAATTTTCAGATATCGGCAAAAATCAAAAATGACAAAAAATATATCACAAATACACCCGAAAGTTAAAAAAATGTTGATTGAAAATGTTTCTTTAGCACAAACTTTTTTTTATTTTTCTAAAAAACAAATTTCATATTGAAAATCATCTACACAAAAAATCTTATATTAAAAGTTTTTCTATACTAAAAATGTTAACGAAAATTTTTCTATACAAAAAATTTTTAATGCAAAATTTTTCTATACAAAAACTTTTATTTGAAGAATTTTTGCATACAAAAAATTTATATGTTGAAAATTTTTTGATGCAAAAAAAATGGAATATATTTAGGAAATTTTTCTGTACAAAAAAATTTTATGAAGAAACTTTTTCTATACAAAAAATTGTATGTAGAAAATTTTTATATTAAAAAAAAAATGTAAATAAAAAATTCTTCTTTATAAAAAAATTATATAGGGAAATTGGCTATAAACAAAATTTTGAATGGAAATTTCACTACAGAAAAAAATTAAATATAAAATGTTTCTATAGAAAAATATTATATTGAAAGGTTTTCGGCTTAAACAAAGAAAATTTTTCTACAGAAATAATTTTAAATGGAAAATTTTCCATAGAAAAAAATTTGTATTGTAAGTGTTTCTGTAGAAAAAAATTTATATAGCACAATAACAAACAATAATAACAAAATTTTGACTCTGTAAGTTTCAATGTATTGGGGTTATTGAAAATATATATATATATGATTTGTCATATACATAATATGTATATTAAAAACTGTAAAAACTTTGTAGTTAACTTAGTTTTCGATATTATCTTAAAAGTCGCCAGTTTTCTAGCCGAAATCTGCTTTACTATTTTTTAGGTCAAAAAGCGCCAAAATGGCGATAAATCGGTAAACCTGGCAGGCCTGGGGCCAAATTACCGCATTCGATATCGATCGAAATCTTAGATATTTTCAAAACATTTGTATAGCATACTTTAAAGATAATCAAAATTATTTAAAAGATGCACAGTTTACTATGAACAATAGTAAAAGAGTTTTATATGTTTTTAAAAACGAATCAAAATGGATACCAAATTTCAATAAACTTTTTGCATCGAAGTTATTTTGAACATTCCTAAAGTATACTTCACAATATTTGATAAAAGTCTGAGTTTTCGATCGATATCGAATGCGGTAATTTGGCCCCTGATTTCAATTGAATATTCTCAATTTCATTATATTTGGAATTTTATGAATTTCATTCGTAATGTTCTCAATTTCAACTAAAAATGGTGTAGTATGCCTTCAAAGTTTTATTAAAATTCAGCAGCCTAACAGTATGCTTTAAAAATTATAAACTTTTTCTTTACTATTCCGTTCACACATGCATAAGTGTTACCATTAATTTATGGTAAGAAATGAAATGCGAACGAAATTGGAAATTGAAATTGGCTGCACTAGTGAAGATAATTTTTCATATTGTACTTTTCCCTATTTTGATAAAACAATTTTATTTTTGTACGAGCATAACAGATTAAATAATCCAGAACTACTTAATTGGACAGATCTAACTTCAACAATATGACCTTTATTAACTTTCGAATTTCAGAATACCATTTTGGAACCGTATTTACTAAAGTTTTTCTAATTGAAATATTTTCTCCTCAACAAACTACATTAACATTTCAAAAAATTTGTTTCGGAAGGTGCCTAAGGCTGAACAAAATTAAAAGCTCTCGTACCTTAAAAGCAGTAATACTTTGCAGAATGAAATTTGTATACGACATGCGAAATTTCGGTCCATATTTGAGGTTCTATATTAAATTAACTTCCGGAAAATAATGAAATATTGCGCAAATATTTGGTTAAGCTGAAATTTAAGTCTCCAAATTTGACCTTAGTAGCGTAAAGTGTCGACTATAGTATTTCCGTACTAGTGTTTTATGCATTTGTCTTAATTTTGAAGTGAGCCAAAAAATATTAGCACCTGTTTTTTGTAAATACATACATATATCCTAATTCGCGTACACGCACCTCCAAATATCTATGTATATAAAATTCCCCATCTTACCTTCAGGAAGAATATCCGAAAAAGTTTTGAAATTTGCTTATACATTAAAGTTTAACTTTATTTTATTACTATTGGAAAAATAGGAAACAAAGGAATCGAAGTGCGTAAGTATGCAATGAAAAAAAGGCATAGGGAAATAAATATTTAGGATATTTTAGAGTGCGTGTGCAATACAAATATAGAAGCAAACACACACTCACTCAATTGCGTACTTAAAAAAAATGGGGAAATTCTTACCAAACATTGGGTGAAAACCAGTGTTGCCACCAACCAAATGTTAAATTACACATGAATCATGACAAAATTACACATTAAATTAGGAATTACACATGATTGTTTTTTTAGGAAAATAAAATGTTTTGAATTTAATTTAACTGAACCTTTAATCTTTTTGGTTTTTTTTTTTGTTTAAAATTTTTCTAAAAAAATGATTTGTAATTTTTTTAATTAATGTTTATAGTTTTTTAATCATAATGCTTTAAAATAAAACAATAAATGGATACTATTTAATCGTTATTTGGATCTTAAAAATAAAAAAAAAAAACTAAAATACAAAACATTTTTGAGTAGGTTCAAAAATTGGTCCACTATTAATAAATTTTTGCAAAGTAGGAAACAATCTGTCTCCAAGGAACTTTTATCCAATAATCTTCTGGCTCCAAAGCCCAAAAGTTTTAAAATCTATAAGGCACTCATTATCAAGAGTTTGCAAATCTTTTTTTAAACATATATGTGGTAATATGTAAGAATACCTTAAGTCGAAAATTGAAGTTCTGAGATACAATCAATTTTGTGTATTTTTAAACGTACATAACATTGAAAAAACCAAATTTTTTAAAACGGACTATACACATTTAAACGCCTTTGCTTCTGTAATGCAATAAACGCCTTAATTCAATTCTCTCTTATGTCGACTTAAGCTACAATTCCATATTGCCACAGATATATGAATGAAAGATAAACAACCAAATTTGCTAGAAAGTTTTCTTTGACTTACACAAAACTACGGAAATGTTGTTTAACATGTTTTAGAAATAAACCATTCATATAATGATTGAGGTTGAAAAGTTTGGGCAACTATGGAATCAATAACATCCGCAATTGTATAAATGTCGTCACTAAAATCAAATCTTGTTTTTATTTGACGTATTGCCTCTATATAAAATTCATCGACAATCTTGAAGTATAATTTTTTTTTCTCAAATTAGAGATTGTAGTCAAAGATTTATGAGCAACAATACCAATATATCTATATATCATATTCTGAGGCCCTATACTCCACTGGGAGTCAAGGATAACAGAAGAAGAATATATCATATTCGTTAATATATAGTACCTGGTAGACCGAGCCTTGCTAGGAGCTTTATGATAAGCATTTTGAGGAAAATTTTAAAGTTTTTATATATTTTATATTATAATTCAGTTAATTTTTAATTATTTGATTTATTTTGTCCGACCAACACATAGTTTTCATAGTTTACAGTTTAACTCATTTTGAATAATTTTGGAAATTATTCATATCAACAGAAACCTCTGTCGACTCATGCGCAACAACTTTGCTAAAGATTATAGTCTGATCAAATGCACAATTTACGATTTAATTCATTTTGAGTAGTTTTCTGTGGCGCCACCTGTCGGACTTTGCTTATTCCAATTCATAAACCTTCTTCGGCTTATCCGTAACAACTTTGCTGAAGATTATAGCATGATTAAATGTACAGCATACGATTAAATTGACTTTAAGTAAATTTCAGTAGCGCCACCTGTCGAAATTTCTTCATACCAACTAAGAAACCTTCGTCGGCTCATGTGCAACAACTTCGCTAAAGATTGTAGCATGATTAAATTTACAGATTACGATTAAATTGACTTTGAGTAAGTTTCTGTAGCGCCACCTGCCGGAAAGTATTCATACCAACTAAAAAGCCTTCGTCGGCTCATGCGCTACAACTTTGCTAAAGATTATAGCATGATCAAATGTACAGTTTACGTTTTAATTAATTTTTAGTAATTTTCAGTGGCGCCATCTGTCGGAAATTAGTCTTATCAACTTTAAAACCTTCGCCGGCTTATCCGCAACATCTTCGCTAAAGAGCATAACACAATCAAATTCTCAGTTTACTATTCTATAAAGAACATACATACAGACAAACATTCATTTGTTTAAAATAATACTAATTTTTCCCCCTTTTTATTCCCTAATTTCTAAAAGTTCCATATGTATATTTGGTATATGTTCCTATTTATATTACTTTGGAGATGTTAAGTTATCATTTTATCCCTTTTTTACCCATTTTGGCTCCAAAATCAAAAAAGTACCAAATACGTGTTTCATGTTTTTTTTACATCTATTGATTGCAGTACCAAGTTTCTTTCTATATTCTTTAGTTTAAAATATAAGAGTGGGTTAAAAAGGTGCCAAAAAAACTTATTTCACCCTTTTTTACCCCCTATCGGACATAGTTTCAAAAAAGTACCAAACACCTGTCCGCTTATTTTCAAAGCTGTTTAAAACGTAATTTTAATTTTGTTTCTATACCTATTACTTTAGGAGACATAGCGTTTTCGATTTTTTCCCCTTTTTACCCGTTTTTACCCTCTTAGAGGTAAAAGTTCCAAAAGTCCCTTCTTCTTCGACCTATACATCAAAAAAGATACCCACTGTCCAAATTTTATCAAAATCGTTAGAGCCGTTTTCGAGATAGCCATTCTATATATATATATATATATATATATATATATACAATTATTGCTCGTTTAAGAATATAAGATACATACTTTAATTTGAATAGTTTCTTTCCCATAAGCACTGGGATTTTAAAATATACATACATTTTTGTGCAGTTAGAATGAAAAGTTCGATTTTGAAAGGGACGTACATACCAATATACAAAACTAAAACTAGTCAAAACGACAAAAAATAAAATTACACATGAATTACACATGCAGCCAATTACACATCGTTTACACATGAAAATAAAAATTACACACGATATGTGTAATTACACCTGAAGTGGCAACACTGGTGAAAACACAATATATTTTTCACATAACGGAGTAAACTCTAAACAATACTAAAAAAATTGTTGAAATACTCGTATTTTGGTATTTTTCATCTTCCCTTAATGTGCAGCACATACCAATCTTAACGCAGGTGTGTTACCGTAAAAAAGTACTTTTATGTATTAAATATTAACGGATTTACTAAAATGTATTTTTAAATTTGTTATTCAAGTTTTTTGGAAATGAATCAGTTTGTAATTTTGCAATTTTTTGTATACTTATGTAGAAGGCAGAATGGGCCATAATCAAATTGTATTAGGAATATCTAAAAACTTTACATGTGTACTTATATTCAAGAAGCATTCAAATTCTCTTAACTAAATATTGGCTGTTTTAAATCCGATATAAGCAGTATAATTTGTAAGGAAATCAGATAAATTAAATATTACTTACTTATTTACTTAAATGGCCTGTAATTACAACCTGTTTAGGTCAAAGGCCGAGCATATTTTAGAATTCCAAGCGCCTCTATCTTGTGCGCATATTCTCCAATTTCGTATACCAAGTTTCAAAAGATTTTCTTCTACTTAGTCTTTCCACCGAAGTTTTGGACGCCCTCTTCTACGCGTTCCCTCTGGATCATTATCGAAGACTTTTCTTGCCGGAGTATTTTCATCCATTCGCACAACATGTCCTAGCCAACGCAGACGCTGTTGCTTAATGCGTTTTACTATGTCGATGTCAGCGTATAACTCATACAGCTCATGGTTCATTCGATGTCGATACTCATTGTTGACGCAGACTGGTCCAAAGATTCTTCGTAGAATTTTCCTCTCAAATACTCCAAGGATTGCTTCATCTGTCTGTGCAAGTGCCCATGATTCAGCACCATACAATAACACGGGTAGTATGAGCGTTTTATAGAGCGTGATTTTAGTTCTTACAGAAAGGACTTTATTTCTTAGCTGTTTGCTTAGTCCAAAATAGCATCGATTGGCAAGTATGATTCTACGTTTGATTTCAAAGCTTATATCGTTGTTGATGTTCACAGCGGTACCATTATTGGTAAATATTATTGAATACTTATTTCGATATTTTAAAATTTGTTGTGTCAATCAACTGCATTTTGAGGCTAAGAACACCAAGAGTTTCTTATTTGACCGGTCTTGCAACATGTGACCGAGCGTTGTCCTCATAGAAGAATATGGCCTCGTTTTTCGTTTAAACCTCTTTTAATAACAATAAATTTCTTTCTGTGATCGTCTTACACGATTTTAAACAGAGCATTACTGTAGCGTCATGGATAAACGTAGGGAAATAGCTTGTGTTAATTATAATAATGTTATTCTTGCCCTTAACTAAAAACTCTGTCACGCTAAGTTTTGAAATTACTAAAATCTCCAATTGGGGTCGAGTAAATATCGTTGATTTAAATGCCCACAAGACCCAATGATGTGACCTAATTAATAAACGCGTAATGGATCATGTTGCTTTATCTATAAATATTGAGGAATCAGAAACTCTTGAAGCTCTGGGCATGAAAACTCAGTGCGATGTCCGTTGGAATAAACATATTTTTCAAGTTTTAAAAGAAGCATCCTTAAGCGGTGTAAGATATACTTACTATTGATACCATCTATATCCGACCGTCAAAGTCTATTTTGGAGCTGCTTGACTGGGTACAGTAGTGGCGGAAGGTGCTTATCGGTGACAGTAGGGTAGCCAATTGGATTGATATTGACTGTTTCAATGTTCTATCGCTAGTACACAAAACTCAACAAGAGTTCATTTCTTTGTAGTTGATTGGCCACTTGATCGCACAAGACACTATAGAGAAAATTCGTTCTTTAAAAAAATACTGTTTTTTAAAAAATTTTTAATTTGTGTACATCGATATTCTTTGCTTTGGCGATATCTCGGTTAATGATCTACCGATTTTAATGAAATTCAATAGCGTGGTGCGTTGAATGATTTCCTAAAATTTGATATATAGTTCAAAAAACTTTTTTTTTTTAAACACAGTTTTTTGACGAAATTTAAAATTTTTTTTGGAAAAATACAGTTAAAAAAAAGAAAAAAATTAATTCTCATCGAATTTTGAATTTTGGCGATATCTCTGGTGTTTATAGACCGATTTTGATAAAATTTAATAGCATTTTGCGCTAGAGTATTTTCTAAAATCTGATATATAATTCGAAATTTTTTTTTAAATATTGTTTTTTAAAAAGTTTTTTTTCTATAATTTGCCAATTTGCATACATCGATATCTTTTGCTTTGGCGATATCTCTGAATGATTTCCTAAAATTTAATATACAGTTCAAAACAATTTTTTTTTAAATACACATTTTTTGAATTTTTTTAATTCGGTAATTTTCGGACATCGAATTTAGAGTTTTAGCAATTTTTAAGATTTGATTTTTGATTTTCTAAAATTTTGAATGATTTCCTAAAATTTGATATACAGTCCAAAATAATTTTTTTTTAAATAGGTACACATTTTTTGAATTTTTTGTTAATTCGGTAATTTTCGGATATCGAATTTAGAGTTTTAGCAATTTTTCAGATTTGATTTTTGGAGGATTTTCTAGATTTGATATATAATTCATATCGCTATAATATCCGCAAATTGTGGGATTTTAAACAAAAAGACAATTTAAAAGAAAATAAAAAAATTTAATTTGGCATCGAATTTCGAGTTTTGGCTATATCTTAGTTGTAAGTAGAACTATATTAACAACTATAGAACATTATTATAGAACATTATTTGAGCATACCGAAATATGTCTTAAATAAGTGACTTTTGAACATTATAATGGCCTTTATTCATATCCTACGTAAGTGTTGTTGCCAAAAGTGTAATCTAAATAGGTCCGCTAAATATTATTTATTGAATGATTTGAATTGAATGAATGATGAATTGAATGATTGCTTTAATGAGAATATTATTCTAATTAAAGCAACTATTTAATCGGTCCTCTAACATTAAAGATATTTGCATTTAAATTTTCTTAAATTCTTTGCATTTCAATATACCTCCAAAATGTTTTAAACTCAATATAAAACAAGGTTATTCTCTAATTAAAGTAGGCATTATTCATATATCGCCCAAAAATTAAATGTAAGAGGACTTACATACATTTAAAAGCCGTGTTAATTATCGAGATTTGAAACTTTCTCAAATCAGAAAATCAATATACATATATAAGTATTTTTGTAGGACTTAACTAAATTAGTCTTCAGAAACATACATACTTGCAATTGACCAAAAACTCTTTCATTTCAGTACTTTACTTTTGTAACACCATTGGTGAAGGGTATTTAAGGTTCGGCATAGCCGTGGTATAGCAGGTTAGTCATCCGCCTAGCATACCAGAGGCCCAAGTTCGATCCCTGGCCAGACTAACTTGAAAAAATAAATTTTCAAAAAGCGACGGTTCACCTCATAGCTCAGCTAGCCACTGGTTATTGAGTATTAGGCTATGTAAAACTTCTCTAATTAATGCATTTGCCGTTCGGATCCGGCGTTAAAACGTAGATCCCTTTCAATGAGTCTAAAAATAGAATCGGATGCAGCTCATTGTCTGAGAGAAGTACCCCTTGTTCCAATTGGAATGTTGTCGGGGAATTATATATACATAGCCGAATATAGCACTCTTACTTGTTCCCCATATAAATTCTCTGTAAACTTTAGACCCGATGCGCGTCCATAGAACGTTGTCCGATTTGGCTCAAATTTTCAGATCTAAACTTTTAGACCTAGTGTCACAATATTCCGTAGAAAAAGTTATAAAATTCGAAAAATCATTTTCCTCATACAAAAAAATTGTCACCCCAATTTATATGTAGTACAATAATTGTATATGCTTGCAGACGTTTAATATGTACATATGTATATTTATACCCTTCTCCACCATAGGTGGAAAGGGTATTATAAGTTTGTGCTGATGTATGTAAAGCGTAGAAATATTTGTCTTAGACCCGCCTTTTAGTATACCAATAGGCTTAGAATTATTTTCTAGTCGATTTAGCGATGTCAGTCCGTCCGTCCGCTTGGACGGCTGGCTGGCTGGACCCCCATGAAAACCATGTAATCAAAGTACAGGTCGCAATTCTAAAGATAATTTGATAAAATTTGGCACAGATAATTTTTTTCATAGTCACACCATGGCTATTGAAATTCTTCGAAATCGGTCCATTCTTTATGGTACCTCCCATAGGTCCCACTTCCCGGAATTGATTTATTGGTCATAAATATCAATATTTTTTCATGAAATTTAAAACAAATACTGTTTATGTAAACTTAAATCACTGTACCAAATTTCATTGAAATCGGTCCACATTTGACCATAGCTCCCATACAAACTCTTCTGTCAAAACGTACTAGATGAGACAAAAATCACTAAAACGCTTGTAAATCTGAAGATAATGGAATTTTAAGTTTATTTTTTGCATATACAGTATGTCAATAATGACTTTACACACAAAAATTAAATGAAGACTTTAAACTTTTTTTGCAAAAATAACAAACATTTTTGTTCGATTTATATATTTAAAGTATTTTATTATGAATATATATGATGTTAACAGAGGTATAATATAAAAAAATGTTTAAATTTCATTTAAATAAACAAAAAAGTAAAGCAAAAACAAAAGATATTTAATTTTTTAAGTGTCAATTAACTCTTTTCACAATATATTGTATTTTTGTTAATCTTATATTCTTAAACGAGCAATAATTGTATGTATTTATATATATATATATATATATATATATATATATATATATATATATATATATATATATATATATATATATCTATCTCGAAAACGGCTCTAACGATTTTAATAAAATTTGGACAGTGGGTATCTTTTTTGATGTACAGGTCGAAGAAGAAGGGACTTTTGGAACTTTTACCTCTAAGAGGTAAAAAAAATCGAAAACGCTATATCTCCTAAAGTAATAGGTATAGAAACAAAATTAAAATTACGTTTTAAACAGCTATGAAAATAAGCGGACAGGTGTTTGGTACTTTTTTGAAACTATGTCCGATAGGGAGTAAAAAAGGGTGAAAATAGTTTTTTTGGCACCTTTTTAACCCACTCTTATATTTTAAACTAAGGAATATAGAAAGAAACTTTGTACTGCAATCAATAGATGTGAAAGAAACTTTAAATACGTATTTGGTGCTTTTTTGATTTTGGGGCCAAAATGGGTAAAAAAGGGATAAAATGATAACTTAACATCTCAAAAAGTAATATGAATAGAAACATTATGTTAACTGCGTTTTAATAAAATGTACCGAATTCAATTGGTACCAAAGAAGTACTAAATATGCATATAGAACTTTTTTGAAATTAGGGGATAAAAAGGGGAAAAAATTAGTAATGTTATAAATTTTAAACAAATGAATGTTTGTCTGTACGTATGTTCTTTATAGAATAGTAAACTGTGCATTTGATCATGTTATGCTCTTTAGCGAAGATGTTGCGGATAAGCCGGCGAAGGTTTTAAAGTTGATAAGACTAATTTCCGATAGATGGCGTCACTGAAAATTACTAAAAATTAATTAAATCGTAAACTGTACATTTGATCATGCTACAATCTTTAGCAAAGTTGTTGCACATGAGCCGACGAAGGTTTCTTAGTTGGTATGAAGAAATTTCGACAGGTGGCGCTACTGAAATTTACTCAAAGTCAATTTAATCGTAAGCTGTACATTATATCTTCAGCAAAGTTGTTGCGGATAAGCCGACGAAGGTTTATGAATTGGAATGAGCAACGTCCGACAGGTGGCGCCACAGAAAATTACTCAAAGTGAATTAAATCGTAAACTGTGCATTTGATCATGTTATAATCATAAGCAAAGTTGTTACTCATAAGCAAACGAAGGTTTCTTAGTTGGTATGAACAACTTCAGGTGGCGACACTGAAAACTACTTAAAATGAAATAAATCATAAACTGTGCATTTGATCAGACTATAACCTTTAGCAAAGTTGTTGCGCATGAGTCGACGGAGGTTTCTGTTGGTATGACCAATTTGCAAAATTTTTAAAATGAGTTAAACTGTAAACTATGCAAACTATGTGTTGGTCGGACAAAATAAATAAAATAATTCAAAATTAACTTTATAAAATAAAATATATAAAAACTTTCAAATTTGCCTCAAAATGCTTATCATAAAGCTCCGAGCAAGGCTCGGTCAACCAGGTACTACTAGATTTAAATATGTACTAAAAGCTAATTATTAAAAAACTTTTAATATTTCGATGACCACCCTTGGCGTCAGCTACACACTGAAGACGTTTTTTCATTGAATAAATTAATTTTTTCAAGTCATAATTACTGGGAATCTTCCGCCATTCTTCCAAAATTGCAGTTTTCAAATTATTTTTGTTTTTTGGGCCCCTTTTAGCGACTTGTTTTTTTAAATGGACCCACAAATTTTCAATTGGATTTAGGTCAGGACTTTGGGCTGGTGTATCAATAACTTTTCCACAATCGAACCATATTCGATTTATGTTTCGGGTCATTATCTTGGTAGAACTTGAAAACAGGTTTATTATCTACAAAAAATCCAAATTTTTTAGCACTGCTTACCAAATTGGTCTTCAAGATATCTAGATATTGCTGCGCATCCATTGTTGTTTCTATAAACGCTAATTCACCAACACCCTTGCTGGAAATACACCACCAAATCATAATCGACATTTTTCCAAATTTCACTGTGGGGATTATGTTACGATTGTCTAGGGAAGTTAAAGGCTTTCGCCAGACTCTGGATGGACCATTGTTGTAATACAACATCATTTCGAAACGAACGCTGTTGCAAAGGAAAGGCGCTTACTAATATTAACTGCTGAAAGAAGTGGTTTTTTACGAGCTGATCTTGATGAGTATTTGTTCTTAATTAACGTTTTTCTGACAGTTTCGTGACAAACAACAATTCCACAATCTTCTGCAAGCTCTCTAGCTAGGGCTCTTGTCGAGATTCGGGGGTTTTGATCAATTTTCCTAATTAAAAAACGCTCTACACGTCCATTTATTTTTGTTTTGGGGCCTCCGGAATACTTTAACTCCAATCTTCCTTCGTTTTTAGCTCGATTTAAAACATTAAATATAAATAGTTTTACGAGTCACTGAAAACATCTCCGACAGCTCCTGAACACTTTTACCCAACTGGTGGTTATAATAAATGAGTTGAATAATGTCGTATGATAATCTTTTTCCCGGCATCTTTTTGCAATAACTTTCCACCAACTTTTTATTATTTTATATACGAAAAGCATAAAATGCATAGCCAACTAAGTTTAAAAATCAAATTAGTGGGACATAATGATGCATTTAAATTGAAGTTTGGTGTTTGTTCATTAATGAAACCTATAGGTGATAAATAGTTAGTATTTGACCAATTGTAATTTTTTTGTTCATTAAGAATATTTTTAATACAATTATTTTCATGATTTCCAAGTCTTGTAATAAAACGTTTTAAGATGTCACAAACATATAAACCAATGGGTGTAATTTTTGAATGGTTGTAAATAAATCGATTTGAATATCTTTTGAAATCTGATTCGAAATTTTTACCAATACAACATCTAAGAAACTGTAAACTATGCAAACTATGTGTTGGTCGGACAAAATAAATAAAATAATTCAAAATTAACTTTATAAAATAAAATATATAAAAACTTTCAAATTTGCCTCAAAATGCTTATCATAAAGCTCCGAGCAAGGCTCGGTCAACCAGGTACTACTAGATTTAAATATGTACTAAAAGCTAATTATTAAAAAACTTTTAATATTTCGATGACCACCCTTGGCGTCAGCTACACACTGAAGACGTTTTTTCATTGAATAAATTAATTTTTTCAAGTCATAATTACTGGGAATCTTCCGCCATTCTTCCAAAATTGCAGTTTTCAAATTATTTTTGTTTTTTGGGCCCCTTTTAGCGACTTGTTTTTTTAAATGGACCCACAAATTTTCAATTGGATTTAGGTCAGGACTTTGGGCTGGTGTATCAATAACTTTTCCACAATCGAACCATATTCGATTTATGTTTCGGGTCATTATCTTGGTAGAACTTGAAAACAGGTTTATTATCTACAAAAAATCCAAATTTTTTAGCACTGCTTACCAAATTGGTCTTCAAGATATCTAGATATTGCTGCGCATCCATTGTTGTTTCTATAAACGCTAATTCACCAACACCCTTGCTGGAAATACACCACCAAATCATAATCGACATTTTTCCAAATTTCACTGTGGGGATTATGTTACGATTGTCTAGGGAAGTTAAAGGCTTTCGCCAGACTCTGGATGGACCATTGTTGTAATACAACATCATTTCGAAACGAACGCTGTTGCAAAGGAAAGGCGCTTACTAATATTAACTGCTGAAAGAAGTGGTTTTTTACGAGCTGATCTTGATGAGTATTTGTTCTTAATTAACGTTTTTCTGACAGTTTCGTGACAAACAACAATTCCACAATCTTCTGCAAGCTCTCTAGCTAGGGCTCTTGTCGAGATTCGGGGGTTTTGATCAATTTTCCTAATTAAAAAACGCTCTACACGTCCATTTATTTTTGTTTTGGGGCCTCCGGAATACTTTAACTCCAATCTTCCTTCGTTTTTAGCTCGATTTAAAACATTAAATATAAATAGTTTTACGAGTCACTGAAAACATCTCCGACAGCTCCTGAACACTTTTACCCAACTGGTGGTTATAATAAATGAGTTGAATAATGTCGTATGATAATCTTTTTCCCGGCATCTTTTTGCAATAACTTTCCACCAACTTTTTATTATTTTATATACGAAAAGCATAAAATGCATAGCCAACTAAGTTTAAAAATCAAATTAGTGGGACATAATGATGCATTTAAATTGAAGTTTGGTGTTTGTTCATTAATGAAACCTATAGGTGATAAATAGTTAGTATTTGACCAATTGTAATTTTTTTGTTCATTAAGAATATTTTTAATACAATTATTTTCATGATTTCCAAGTCTTGTAATAAAACGTTTTAAGATGTCACAAACATATAAACCAATGGGTGTAATTTTTGAATGGTTGTAAATAAATCGATTTGAATATCTTTTGAAATCTGATTCGAAATTTTTACCAATACAACATCTAAGAACCTTTCTTTCAAAGATTTCCATTTCTTTTATTATAATAGGTGAAATGTTAAACCATATGGGAAACCCATATAAAATAACTGGCTTTATACTAGTTTTATATAGCATTAATTTAGTTTTTTGTGGTAAACTTTTATTGTATAAAATTTTGGAAAAGGAACCTAATATATTGTATGATTTTTTTAAAATTATCCTAGCATGTTTATTAAATTTTAAAAGATTGTAGAAATTAATTCCGAGATATTTTATATTATCTTTAAAGGGAATTTCGATATTATTAAGAGAAAGTTTAAGGGTTTTGCATTTGGGGACAACATAATATTTACATTTTCCAGAAGCATTTCTAATACATATTGCTTCAGATTTAGAAGCATTGATTTTAACTCCCCATATATCATAAAAATGTTTAACAATTTTTAAGTGATGTGAAACTTGTTCTAATGCATTTGAGGGAGATTCGTTGTGTGAATAAAGAAGTGAATCATCAGCATAAAGCAAACCTAAGGAATTTGAAGTAATATGTGGAAAATCATACATAAATATATTATATAGATGTGGTGCTAAAATTGAACCTTGTGGAACACCGCATTTTACATCTCCCAATTCCGATAATTTATTATTAAAGCATATACAAAATTTTCTGTTAGAAAGGAAACTTTTGAAAAGTTTTATAGTGGATTCATTAAATCCAATTTGTATCATTTTATATAAAATACCGTTATGAGAGGCGTGGTCAAAAGCTTTTTCAACGTCTAATGATATTGCTATTGTACACCAACGTTTTCGGAGATTGCAAACTATATCATTATGGAACTTTAGTAAAGCATCAGTAGTCGAATGATTTGATTTAAAACCGAATTGTAATTCAGGTATATAATTTTTATTTAGACCAATATCCATTTTTTTACGCATTATATTTTTAAAAAGTTTTCCTAAATTTGAAAGTAAAGATATGGGTCGAAGATTATTTATATCAAAATTATTTGGTTTTTTTTTGGATAGGTATTATTTTTGAAATTTTCCATAAAGTTGGAAAATATGAATTACTAATGCAGTTGTTAAATATAATTGTTAAATATTCAAGTGCCTTCATTGGAAGTTTTTTAATTATAAAGTTTGAAATATTATCTAAACCAGAAGATTTTTTATTATTGATTGTTTGTGATACCATTAAGAATTCATCTAATGTAATAAGTTCATCTAGATTTTCAGAATTATTAGCTAAGAGATTTTCATTAAATAAAAAATTATGAATTGGAACTCTAGAAATTGTATTTTCAATAATAAAGGAGATTTCTGAAGAATTGTTTATTGGGTTAGAACCGCTATAAATTTTAAAAAAATGGTCTTTTAATTTAGATAATTTTAAGGTATCATTTTCAATTATAATGTCATTAATAGAAAGTGTTGTAAGTTTTTTATTTTTCTTAAATCCTATTATATTATAAATTTGTTTGTGAGCTTTGGGTCCCGGTTTAATATTTTGCAATTTTTTATTAAATGATGTAGTTTGTTCTAGTTGAACTTGTTCCTTTATAATAATATTTAATAATTGAATTTGTTTTGATAATAGCATGTATTCAGAATTATTTCGATTTAAGGTTCTATGAAAAATTCGTTTAAGTTCTTTTTGCCAACGGTATTTTATTTGAAATAATTTTTTTAATTTTTTCGGAAATTAAAAATTTTTTGAAATTTATGTTAATTTTTTCTGAATGGTTATCACAGATTCTATTTAAGGTTGATGAGAATTTTTCAATGTATTTATCAATTTCAAGGTCTAGTAAATTTCTATTTGAAATTGGGAAATCATTTTGAATATTTTCACTTAAATCAATTTTAAAATTGTTCCAATTAGTATTTTTAAAAGAAATAAATTTTGGAGGAGGATTTAAAATTATATCAAAATTTTGTATTTTAATATGTAATTTAAGGGGATAATGATCTGAAAAGGAAGGCAATGTAGAAATTTTAAAGTTAGAATTAGAATAGTTTAAATAATATGGACTAATTAAAAAATGGTCTAAAAATGAAGATCCATTAGGATATGAAGGTATAGAATCAGAAATTCGACTAAAATAAAGTGGATTATATTGTAAGAAGTTATTAAAAATGTTTCCATTTGCATTACATAATGAATCACCCCAATTAGTATGTCTGGAATTAAAATCGCCTCCAATAAAAGTTCCATCAAAGTTTTGAGAATAAGTAGTTAATTTTGTAAGACCACTTAATAAATTTTGGGAGTTGTAATTACAAGGAATGTAAATAGAACCAAATAAAAATTTTTTAGTTAAATTATCGATATGTACATCAACAGAGATTAGTAAGTGAGGAAAATTAATATTCGTTGAATTTATTATAGTATATTTATAAGACTTTTTTAAGAGTATTGCTACTCCTTGAGAAGAGTTATCTCTTAAAAAATTATATTTTTCATAATGTACTCGATGTCGTGAACTTAAATGTGTTTCTTGAATAAATGCAATATCAATAAGATTTAAATTTAAGATATTTAAAAGATCAATTCTTCTACTTAAACTAACAAGTGAACCAACATTAAATGATAAAAGATTTAAGCCATTATGGGTCATAATATTTCATTAATTCATTTAAAAGTCCTTGACATTGTAGTTTGGCTTCCTCTTTTGAAAATTTTCTTAAGTTTTTTAAAAAATTGCTTATTTTTATTTCTATTGATAAAGTTTCTGGAGGACAAATTATTTTAGCGACTTTTAGAAATTCTTCAATTAATGGTGAATTTATTTTAATCTTTTGGTTATTATTTAAACTATCATTTTTAAAAAGGTTAGGAAAGGACTTTCCATCTTGAATTAATTTATTTCAGTTCTTATTCTTTTTTTTATATCTATATATTTAATGTAGGCAGGGCAGCCTTTATAATTAGAAGGATGACCAAGTTGATTACAGTTATTGCAAAAAGGTAAATTATCTTTAGATGATACAAATTGGCAATTTCCCGGACCATGAATTGACACTTATATAATAATGTCATTATTAGTTTTCGTAAATTTTTTTGGTTTTTCTTGGGTTAGATCAAAATTTTTTCAGACCATATTATTATATATATCCCCAATATGTTACAAAAAAAAAAAAAACATTTACTTTTAATAAATCTGCTTTTTTACAAATAAAAACTTAAAATTTCAAATTTTGACTTGGTGTGTAAAGTCATAATCGACATACTGTATAATTTTTGTAATCAATTTGCCAAATTTCGAGATAATCGGTCCACATTTGATCCTAGCTCTCAAATAAGTCTAAATGACGGAAACAGCTTAAATGTATAAATTTTGAGAAAATGTTGATATGAAAGCAAAATTTAGCAAATATTTGTCTTTATACAGGAAAAAGAACACCTTTGGCCTAAGTGGTGAAGGGTATCGTATGGTCGGGCTTGACCGACTTTAGCACTTTCTTACTTGTTTTAGTATGAATCTGTATCAGTCCTGCGACATTAAAAATTTGGTATGGGCTAGAAAAATGACACCATAAGACCAAAAGTTATATGGCAAACATTGTAAAAGATCTATGACAGAGTGTGTTTTTTCATTCATTTTGTGGCAGATGAATTGAGGCAACCAAACAATACGTACATATTTATGTATGTTACTTCTACAACACTTAAATATAAGTAGTACATATCTACAATATTCATATCTGCGTATTTTGAGAATATAATGGAAATGTGCTTAACCTTAGTTTTAACTCACTTCACCATTTGACTGACTGACTGCAATCCATTTAGCCAAAAGGGAAAATTTTGTCGTTTAGTATTATTTTTTTTTTCAGTTCTTTTTGTTTCTTTAAAGCCCAACGAAATTTATAAAAAAATAAAATTTTCCTCATCATATATGAAGTTTGAATTATTGTGATTCGTGACACGGCATGTAAAATACTAGGAACATCTTTTTTGCATTTTTGGCGATATTGGGTACTCTATTGTTGATAGTATGTTGAAATATAAGCTCGTGAAAAAATGGTAAAATCAGGTGTGGAATTGAATAAACGGATATTCATGCGACGAAAATGGTTTTGTACATTTTTCAATTCCAATATTTGATTTCATTCTAAACAAATTTGCCCGTTTCTAAAACTTTGTAAAAAGTGTGATCAGCGTCGAATTTCACCTCTGGTATAAGATGATCATATCAGAGGTAGAATTCGACCAAACAGACTGCAACAATCCAATTTATTTTAAATTTCCCCCACTCTTAATTCATTTGTACTCGTATGTTATTTTGAATGGGTTACAATGTTTCTGGGAATGGAGTGTGTTTTTATGCATTTCTAACAACATTTATGACCCTCATCATCGTCACAGTCATCATCTTTATGAATTTGCCCGTTTTGAATGTGTACAAAATCCTGTGTGGACGATTTATACTCAGTAGTTCGAAATCTAAGGCGTGTCTCCATTACTGATAACATTACTAGAGTTTTTAATACATTCCTGTTGTTAAAAGGGGTCGATAATGGGTTAAGTTTTAGCAGCCGGAAATAGATCTTGATTGGCTATGTAAAAGTTCCTATCAGCCCCATCAACAACATTTATATGTCAAAATTGCAACACAGTTCCTTCAACTGTGTTGGAAATTTTTTACGAATTCGGAACTGTTGGGTACACACAAAAATGTTTTCATGTATTTGATACGAATTTGGTGCATTCCCAGTAAACATAAAGTTTTATTCTAATTTTGAAATGGATTTGTTTACAAAACTTTTATCAAAAATGTAATTTTAATCACCGCATTCGATAAGGATAAAAATGTAAGATATTTTAGAAACATTGGAGTAGCAAACTTTTAGGATCATCTTAATAATCTATATATTCCAGGGACCGTTACAATTATGAAATTTATAATAAAAATCAAAATATAATTGTTATTTTACGATTTTTATTTTTTTTTTTTTTTTGACAAAAATATTTGTCAAGATCTGACAAATATTTTTTTTGCCAAAAATATTTGTCAAATTTTGATTTTTATTTTTTGCCAAAAATATTTGTCAAGGTATGACAAATACTTTTTTTGGTAAAAATATTAATCAAGATCTAATTTTTATTTATTTTTAACAAAAATAATAAAGGGAATTTTTGAAAATTTCATATAAAAATGGAAAAATTTGAAAATTTTCTGTAAAAATGCGAAATTTTGAAAACTTCCTATAGAAATGCGAAATCTTGAAAATTTCTCATAAAATAGGAATACTTCAAAAAATTCTCATTAAAAAGGGAAATTTTGAAAATGTCACATAAAAAGGGGAAATTTTGAAAATTTCACATAAAAAAGGGACATTTTGAAAATTTCACATAAAAAAGGGAAATTTTTAAAATTTCCCAAAAAAAGGAAAATTTTGAAAATTTCCCAATGAAAGGGAAATTTAAAAAATTTCCCATTTTTTTTAAATGTAAAAATTTTCCATTTTTAAAAGAAATTTTCAAAATTTCTCTTTTTTATAGGAAATTTTTAAAATTTCCCGTTTTTATGGGAAATTTTTAAAATTTCCCGTTTTTATGGGAAATTTCCAAAATTTTCCTTTCTTATGGAATATTTTCAAAATTTTCCGTTTTTATTTCCTTTTTCTCATTTGGATTAAAAAATTTCAAAATTTTCTTTGTCTGTGGAAAATTTTGAAAATTTACCGTTTTTATGGAAAATTTAAAAAATTTCCCGTTTTCATAAGAAATTTTCAAAACTTCCCTTTTTTTATGGGAGATTTTAAAAATTTCCCTTTTTGATGGGAAATCTTCAAAATGTTCAGTTTTTATTTCATTATTTCTATGGAAAATTTTCAAAATTGCCTTTTTTTATGGGAAGTTTTTAAATTTTCCGTTTTTATGAGAAATTTTTAAAATTTTCCTTCTTTTTTATGGGAAATTTTAAAAATTTTCCATTTTTATAAACAAATTTTAAAATCTCCCTTTTTTATGGGAAATTTTCAAAATTTCCCTTTTTGATGGGAAATTTTCACAATTTTTCGTTTTTATGGGAAATTTTCAATATTTCACATTATTACAGGAAATTTTCCATTTTTATAAGAAATTTTTAAAATATTATTTTTTTTATAAATTTTTCATTTGATAATTTATACATATAAATTGATTTTGTTA
This sequence comes from Stomorhina lunata, assembly GCA_933228675.1. Classification (NCBI taxonomy): domain Eukaryota; kingdom Metazoa; phylum Arthropoda; class Insecta; order Diptera; family Rhiniidae; genus Stomorhina; species Stomorhina lunata. Next base: position 85,066,886 of record OW121741.1, on the reverse strand, counting down.
TTTTGGCCTTTTTTCATTTCATATAACGATATGACGATATTTTAGACATTTTGCATTTTACATGACGATATATTATATAAAATTTTATTATTAATAAATCCAAATTGATTTTGTTAATTTAGAATTTTTCATTTGACAAAAAAAAAAAATAACAATTATTTTTGCAAAAAAATAAAAATCAAATCTTGACAAATATTTTTGCCAAAAAAAATATTTGTCAGACCTTCACAAATATTTTTGACAAAATAAATAAAAATCAAAATTTTACAAATATTTTTGCCAAAAAAAAAATTTGTTAGAATTTGACAAATATATTTGACAAAAAAATAAAAATTATTTTTGAAAAAAAAAAATCAAAATCAAAAATTGAAAAATCATGTAATTTTCTGAAAATATTGTGGAAAACAATCAAAATTATGTTTTCGAATTAGCACTCATATGATATTTTTTGAAAATTTAAGAATAATTATTATTTTCGGTCCCTGATATATTCACTAAATTGTAACTTATTTGTCAAAAGTTTCTTGATAGTAAAAGAATTCCAGATATCAAGTTTTATTTAACTTTTTACAAAATAAATTATTTTCCCTGAGGTATGTTAAACAATATTTGCTTAAAGCTTAGATAGATATCGAATGCGGCGATTCAGGACCAGTTTAAATTTCAAAGTTGAAATCATAAATTTTCCTTAACATAAGAAAACATGCTTATATTAAAAAAAATATGTATATCTTTTAAATCAGACATAAAACATTTAGTTAGAAAGGTTGTGCCAATCCGAATCCTTCTCCCATTTGGTCCATTGTAAACCCTTCGTGCTAAGAATAGAAAAAACAATAATAAAAGGGAAATAAAGATATATATACAGAAATAATATGATAATTGAAACATTTATCTGAGATAACTGACTTCTCAATGAAGCTCAGAATATCTTTCAGGATTACGGAAAATCTCCAGTCTTTGACTTTCGAGCATAGGCCAATTAAATGATTATGTATAATCATTTCATTCATATAATTTTAAATCGAAAAAAAAATTCAGTATTAAATTTTTTTTGTAAATAATTCAGAGTTATAACACCAAAAAATTAAATTCTTTGTCAATGCATTTGTCAATTAACATCCACAATTCTTATAATAATCATTATATTAAAATTATATCATTGGAAGACATTATTAAATATAGTTTTCCAACATTGAATTTCAAACAACAACACTACAGTTGTCTGCTATTACAATAGTATTACCAGAGCTATAACATTTAGACTTTTTACTTTACTTGAAATTGATAACCGAACTTGTTGACTCGGAGTTCACTGGGTTTGCTCACATATAAACTGTATGAGTCTTGTTGTGCAATTTGAAAATCGATAAATTGCAATTAATTTAATGGTCACAACATAAACGACATCTAAGAAATTTGAAATCATAAATCACAGCATCAATTGTGGTTTAAGTAAGAGGCATTTGCCTCTTTCGCCTGGGCTCTATTCCCCAAAAATTTATGTTTTCGTTTGCCATTACAACGATTTAAAATGTTTGTGGTAAAAAATAAAATCGGGAATCTTTAAAATGGTTTTTGGGCATTTGTGATAAGAATAAACTGCAAGTGTTTAAAGAGAAATTGAATATACTGCAGAAAAGAGAATACAAATAAAATTTAAAATTTGTAAGACAGAAAATTTTCTATAAAAATTTGTTGAGACGAAAATTTTCTATAGAAAGTTATTAAGACAAAAAATTTTCGGGAGTTATTCGAACTTTAGAATTAATTTAAAAATTAGGTTTATTCAGGCTTGAGTTCATTTTTAATTTTCAAACAATTAATTTGAAAATTTTGAAGTAATATTGTGGAGAAAAACTGAAAAAAAATATTTTTGAACGCGGCTCCGTGGATTGCGCCATAGGGCGTCATCAACACTTAGCGCCATCGAACACAGTCGAGGTCTATAGCAAATGATACAGACAAAAAATTGTCCTATAGAAAATTATTAAGAAAAAAAATGTTCTATAGGAAATTATTAAGACCGAAAATTGTTAATACAGAAAATTTTCGATAGAAAATTGATAAGACATAAAATTTTCAATAGAAAATTATTAAGACAGAAAATTGTCTATAAAAAATTCTAAAGAAAAAAAATTTCTATAGAAACCTATTAAGACATTTCTTATAAAAAAAATTAATAAGACAAACAATTTTACAAAAAGAAGTGTATTTGCATTTGGTCCCAAATCTGTTACATTTATTTATTAATGTAACAGACCAATTTATTGATAAAAAGCCAAAAAATGTTTGCGGAGAAACTAAATACCTCGACGCGTTTCGATTATTGCTTAAGCCATCTCTTCAGGAGGATTATCCCCAATTTAGACAGATCGAAAACCTCGCATTATTACTAAATTTACAAACATAACTATTAAGAATTATGTTCATAAACCAAAAGTAAAAGCGTAGATTATCGACTGAACAAAAACAAACATTTTTCAGTTTTCATCTACCTTCAACCATCGAAACGCGTCGAGGAATTTGGTTTCTCCGCAAACATTTTTTGGCTTTTTTTCAATAAATTGGTCTGTTACATTAATAAACAAGTAAGAAAGCGCTATAGTCGGTCAAGCCGACCATACGATACCCTTCACCACTAAGGTCAAAGGTGTTATTTTTCCTGTGTAAAGACAAATATTTGCTAAATTTTGCCATCATACAAACATTTTCTCAAAACTTATATATTCAACCTGTTTCCGTCATTTGGACTTATATGAGAGCTAGGGTCAAATGTGGACCGATTATCTCGAAATTTGGCAGATTGATTACAATTGTTACAAAAATTATGTATGCAAAAAATAGACTCAAAATTTCCATTATCTTTAGATTTACGAGCGTTTTAGTGATATTTGTCTCATTTAGTGCGTTTTTAAAGAAGAATTTGTATGGGAGCTATGGTCAAATGTGGACCGATTTCAACGAAATTTGGTACAGTGATTTAAGTTTACATAAGCAGTATTTGTTTCAATTTCAATTTCAAATTTCATGAAAAAATATTGATATTTGTGGCCAATATAGCAATTCCGGGAAGTGGGACCTATGGGAGGTACCATAAATAATGGACCGATTTTGACCAATTTCAATAGCCGTGGTCCCATTATCAAAAAAATGATCTGTGCCAAATTTCATCAAATTATCTTTAGAATAGCGACCTGTAGTTTGATTACAAGGTTTACATGGGGGTCCAGCCAGCCAGCCAGACGGACGGACGGACATCGCTAAATCGACTCAGAAAGTGATTCTAAGCCTATTGGTATACTAAAAGGTGGGTCTAAGACAAATATTTCTATGCGTTACAAATATCAGCACAAACTTATAATACCCTTTCCACCTATGGTGGTGAAGGGTATAATAAATGTAACAGATTTGGGACCAAATGCAAATACACTTCTTTTTGAATAATATTTACATCCCGACTATTTAGTTATTTTTTGACAAACAATTTTCTATAGAAAATTATTAAGACAGAAAATTTTCGATAGAAAATTGTTAAGATATATCATTTTCTATAGACAATTATTAAGACAGAATATTCTCTATAGAAAATTATTACAACAGAAAGTCTTCGATAGAAAATTATACTACATAAAATTTCTAATAGAAAATTATTAAGGCAGAAAACTTTCTTTATGAAGTTATTGAGGCAGAAAATTATTAAGACAGAAAATTGTTAAGACATATAATTTTCTATAGAAAATTATTGAGAAAAACAAAATTTCTCATTTAGACAAATATTTTCTACAAAAAATTATTAAGACAGAAAATTCTCTATGGAAAATTGTTTAGAGAGAATTGTTCTATAAGAAATTATTAAGACAGAAAATTATCTATGGAAAATTTTTAAGACAAAAAATGTCTATAGAAACTTATAAACTTTCTAAAGAAAATTATAAAAACAAAAAATTTTCTATAGAAAATTATTAAGACAGAAAATTTTATATAGAAAGTTATTAAGACAGAAAATTTTCTATAGAAAATTATTAAGACAGAAAATTTTATATAGGAAATTATTAAGACAGAAAATTTTCTGTAGAAAATTTCTAAGACAGAAAATTTTTATAGAAATTTATTAAGACAGAAAATTTTCTATAGAGAAGTATTAAGACGAAAAATTTTCCATAGAAAATTATTAAGACAGTAAATTTTCTATAGATAATTATTAAGACAGAAAATTTTCTTTAGAAAATTATTAAGACAGAAATTTTTTTATAGAAAATTATTAAGACAGAAAATTTTCTATAGAAAATTAATAAGACAGAAAATTCTCTATAGAAAATTATTACAACAGAAAATTTTCTATAGAAATTTATTAAGACAGAAAATTTTCTATAGAATCTTTTTAAGACAGAAAATTTTGTATAAAAACTTATTAAGACAGAAAATTTTATATAGAAAATTATTAAGACAGAAAATTTTCTATAGAAAATTATTAAGACAGAAAATTTTCTCCAGAAAATTTTCTATTGAAAATTATTAAGGCAGAAAATTTTCTACAGAATATTATTAAGACAGAAAATTTTCTATAGAAAATTATTAAAACAGAAAATTTTCTATAGAAAATTATTAAGACAAACAAATTCTATAGAAAATTGTTAAGACAAAAAAAATTATTAAGATATAGAAACTTATTTAGACAAATATTTTATATAAAAAATTACTAAAGGTACGGTCAGACTCATTAAACATTTAAATCAAATATTTTGAGTAAAATATTGTCAAAACAATATAATAAAAAATTTGTGGTCACACTTGCACATTTATTTGACGATTTTTATTTGATAAAATACAGAAAAAAATATGTTCAAAGTATAAACAAATAAACAAGTTTTATTTATGGTCACACTGAAGAATAAATATTTTCCCAAAAAATATTTGATCAAATTTTTTCAAAACAAAATTGTGTATCTAGCAATTTGTTTCTCATATTTGAGTTGTTGTTTCTCAAATTTAATGTTGTTGTTTCTCAAATTTGATGTTGTTGTTTCTCAAATTTGATGTTGTTGTTTCTGTTTGAATAGTAAACAATGCAAATGCTCAGCTGTTATTTGCCCCTGTTTGATGTTACAAAAATTTTGTAAGATTAAATAATTATTTGATCAAAATTTAATAAAATATTTGCTCTTGCGTGGTCACATTAGGAAAATTTGTATTTGCTGGCAAATGATTTTGTTTTGTTCAAATCAACATATTTCTTGTTTGAACTTCAAAAATATTTTGTGGTCAGACTACGAGGATCAAATATTTGATAATTTCGATTAAATGTTTAATCAATGTGACCGTAGCTTAAGAGAAAAAATTTTCTACAGAAAAAGATTAAGACAGAAAATTTTCTATAGCAAATTATTAAGACAGAAAATTTTATATAGAAAATTATTAAGACAGAAAATTTTGTATAGAAACTTATTAAGACAGAAAATTTTATATAGAAAATTATTAAGACAGAAAATTTTCTATAGAAAATTATTAAGACAGAAAATTTTCTATAGAAAATTATTAAGACAGAAAATTTTCTGTAGAAAATTTCTAAGACAGAAAATTTTTATAAAAAATTTATTAAGACAGAAAATTTTCTATAGAGAAGTATTAACACGGAAAATTTTCTATAGAAAATTATTAAGACAGAAAATATTCTATAGATAATTATTAAGACAGAAAATTTTCTATAGAAAATTATTAAGACAGAAAATTTTTTATAGAAAATTATTAAGACAGAAAATTTTCTATAGAAAATTAATAAGGCAGAAAATTTACCATAGAAAATTATATAAAATTACTAAGACAGAAAATTCTCTATAGAAAATTATTACAACAGAAAATTTTCTATAGAAATTTATTAAGACAGAAAATTTTCTATAGAATCTTATTAAGACAGAAAATTTTGTATAGAAACTTATTAAGACAGAAAATTTTATATAGAAAATTATTAAGGCAGAAAATTTTCTATAGAAAATTATTAAGAAAGAAAATTTTCTCCAGAAAATTTTCTATTGAAAATTATTAAGGCAGAAAATTTTCTATAGAAAATTATTAAGACAGAAAATTTTCTATAGAAAATTATTAAGACAGAAAATTTTCTATAGAAAATTATTAAGACAAAAAAAATTATTAGGACAAAAAATTTTCTTTATTTGGGAATTAATTATTCGAACTTTAGAATTGATTGAAAAATTAGGTTTAATCAGGCTTGAGTTCATTTTTAATTTTCAAATTATTAATTTGAAAATTTGAAAGTAATAATGTGGAGAAAAACTGAAAAAATTATTTTTGAACGCGGCTCAGTGGATTGCAATTTCTGTCCCGCCACAGGACGTCATCAGCACTTAGCGCCCTCGACCACAGTCGAGTTGTCAAATTGCAGAGATAATCATCAATTTAACTCATTGAGTTTGATCGAACATCACTACGTTTAATTGATTGTGTATTCTCCTATTACTTGTTTTGCTCGATCTTTTCACTTGCCGTTGGCATGTAGAGAAGAACAAGACTTTTTGGTTTGATGCTATTTTTAGAATAGTAACAATGTTAACAACATATGTATGTAAGTAAATTACATGAATGTATGTAAATGCAACGTGCCCTTTGCTTTTATTTATTTGGGAATTAATTATTCGAACTTTAGAATTGATTGAAAAATTAGGTTTAATCAGGCTTGAGTTCATTTTTAATTTTCAAATTATGAATTTGAAAATTGATGATTATCTCTGCAATTTGACAACTCGACTGTGGTCGAGGGCGCTAAGTGCTGATGACGTCCTGTGGCGGGACAGAAATTCCAATCCACTGAGCCGCGTTCAAAAATAATTTTTTCAGTTTTTCTCCACATTATTACTTTCAAATTTTCAAATTAATAATTTGAAAATTGAAAATGAGCTCAAGCCTGATTAAACCTAATTTTTCAAACAAAAAATTTTCTATAGAAAATTATTGAGACAAACAAATTCTATAGAAAATTGTTAAGACAAAAAAAATTATTAAGATATAGAAACTTATTTAGACAAATATTTTATATAAAAAATCACTAAGAGAAAAAATTTTCTACAGAAAAAGATTAAGACAGAAAATTTTCTATAGAAAATTATTAAGACAGAAAATTTTATTTAGAAAATTATTAAGACAGAAAATTTTCTGTAGAAAATTTCTAAGACAGAAAATTTTTATAGAAATTTATTAAGACAGAAAATTTTCTATAGAGAAGTATTAACACGGAAAATTTTCTATAGAAAATTATTAAGACAGAAAATTTTCTATAGAAAATTATTAAGACAGAAAATTTTCTATAGAAAATTATTAAGACAGAAAATTTTCTATAGAAAATTATTAAGACAGAAAATTTTCTATAGAAAATTATTAAGACAGAAAATTTTTTATAGAAAATTATTAAGACAGAAAATTTTCTATAGAAAATTATTAAGACAGAAAATTTTATATAGAAAATTATTAAGACAGAAAATTTTCTATAGAAAATTTCTAAGACAGAAAATTTTTATAGAAATTTATTAAGACAGAAAATTTTCTATAGAGAAGTATTAACACGGAAAATTTTCTATAGAAAATTATTAAGACAGAAAATTTTCTATAGAAAATTATTAAGACAGAAAATTTTCTATAGAAAATTATTAAGACAGAAAATTTTCTATAGAAAATTATTAAGACAAAAAATTTTCTATAGAAAATTATTAAGACAGAAAATTTTTTATAGAAAATTATTAAGACAGAAAATTTTCTATAGAAAATTATTAAGACAGAAAATTTTCTATAGAAAATTAATAAGACAGAAAATTTACCATAGAAAATTATATAAAATTACTAAGACAGAAAATTCTCTATAGAAAATTATTACAACAGAAAATTTTCTATAGAAATTTATTAAGACAGAAAATTTTCTATAGAATCTTATTAAGACAGAAAATTTTGTATAGAAACTTATTAAGACAGAAAATTTTCTATAGAAAATTGTTAAGACGAAAAATTTCTATAGAAAATTATTAAGAATTTTTAAAACAATTTAAAAAAGAAAAATTATTCGCATTTGATCCCAATCTGTTACATTTATTTATTAATGTAACAGACAACTTATGTTTGTGGGGACAACCAATTCCTTGACGCGTTACGATGGGTAATTAGACCATCATCTTCAAGGAAGTACTTTAAGACAGATTTCGATCTGTAAACACAATCATTACGAATTATGTATGTAAACCATAGGTAAAAACTCAGATCATCAACTAAAAAAGTAAACACACAAATTTTTCAGTTTCATCTTCCCTCACTTCCCACATTCTTGCTGCAGCCGATGGCTACTATGTGCAGAATGCTTTGAAGAGTTGGGGCGGGTTTATTTTAGAAGTAAGAAGTAAGTTTATATTAAGTAAATATTATTCAAAAAGAAAAAAAAAATTGATAAACCTTTTTAAAAAATATTCGCATTTGAAAAATTGTCTATAGAAAATTATTAAGACAGAAAATTTCCTGTAGAAAATTTCTAAAACGGAAAATTTTTTCTAGAAATTTATTAAGACAGAAAATTTTCTATAGAAAATTATTAAGACAGAAAATTTTCTATACAAAATTATTACGACAGAAAATTTTTTATAGAAAATTATTAAGACAGAAAATTTTCAATAGAAAATTATTAAGATACAAAATTTTCTACAGAAACTTATTAAGAAACAAAATTTTTTTTAGGAAATTATCAAGACAGAAAATTTTCGATAGAAAATTGTACGACATAAAATTTTACAAAGAAAATTATTAAGACAAAAAAATGTCTATAGAAACATATTAAGACAAATATTTTCTATAGAAAATTATTAAGACGAAAAATTCTCTATAGAAAATTATTAAGAGAGAAAATGTTCTTTAGGAAATTATTAAGACAGAAAATTATCTATGGAAAATTATTAAGACAAAAAAATTCTATAGAAACTTATTAAGACAAATATTTTCTAAAGAAACTTATTAAGACAAAAAATTTTCTATAGAAAATGCGAATATTTTTTAAAAAGGTTTATTAAAATTTTTTTCTTTTTGAATAATATTTACTTAATATAAACTTACTTCTTACTTCTAAAATAAACCCGCCCCAACTTTTCAAAGCATTCTGCACATAGTAGCCATCGGCTGCAGCAAGAATGTGGGAAGTGAGGGAAGATGAAACTGAAAAATTTTTGTGTTTACTTTTCTTAGTTGATGATCTGAGTTTTAACCTATGGTTTACAGACATAATTCGTAATGATTGTGTTTACAGATCGAAATCTGTCTTAAAGTACTTCCTTGAAAATGATGGCCTAATTACCCATCGTAACGCGTCAAGGAATTGGTTGTCCCCACAAATATAAGTTGTCTTTTACATTAATAAATAAATGTAACAGATTGGGATCAAATGCGAATAATTTTTCTTTTATAAATTGTTTTAAAAATTCTTAGTAATTTTCTATAGAAATTTTTCGTCTTAACAATTTTCTATAGAAAATTTTCTGTCTTAATCTTTTTCTGTAGAAAATTTTTTCTCTTAGTAATTTTTTATATAAAATATTTGTCTAAATAAGTTTCTATATCTTAATAATTTTTTTTGTCTTAACAATTTTCTATAGAATTTGTTTGTCTTAATAATTTTCTATAGAAAATTTTTTGTCCTAATAATTTTCTATAGAAATTTTTTTTGTTTCAATAAATTTCTGTATAAAATTTTCTGTCTTAATAATTTTCTATAAAAAATTTTTTCTATAGGAAATTTTCTGTCTTTATAATTTTCTATAGAAAATTTTTCTATCTTAATAATTTTTTATAAAAAATCTTTTGTCTTAATAATTTTCTATCGAAAATTTTCTATAGACAGTTTTCTGTCTTAATAATTTTCTATAGACAATTTTCTGTCTTAATAATCTTCTATAGAAAATTTTTTGTCTTAATAATTTTCTATAGAAAATTTTCTGTCTTAATAATATTCTATAGAAAATTTTCTGCCTTAATAATTTTCAATAGAAAATTTTCTATAGAAAATTCTCTGTCTTAATAATTTTCTATAGAAAATTTTCTGTCTTAATAAGTTTCTATAAAAAATTTTCTGTCTTAATAAATTTCTATAGAAAATTTTCTGTTGTAATAATTTTCTATAGAGAATTTTCTGTCTTAATAAATTTCTATAGAAAATTTTCTGTTGTAATAATTTTCTATAGAGAATTTTCTGTCTTAATAAATTTCTATAGAAAATTTTCTGTTGTAATAATTTTCTATAGAGAATTTTCTGTCTTAGTAATTTTATATAATTTTCTATAGAAAATTTTCTGTCTTAATAATTTTCTACAAAAAATTTTCTGTCTTAATAATTATCTATAGAAAATTTTCTGTCTTAATAAATTTCTATAAAAATTTTCTGTCTTAGAAATTTTCTACAGAAAATTTTCTGTCTTAATAATTTTCTATATAAAATTTTCTGTCTTAATAATTTTCTATAGAAAATTTTCTGTCTTAATAATTTTCTATATAAAATTTTCTGTCTTAATAATTTTCTATAGAAAATTTTTTGTTTTAATAATTTTCTTTAGAAAGTTTATAAGTTTCTATAGACATTTTTTGTCTTAAAAATTTTCCATAAAAGTATTTGTATTGTAAATATTTGAGATTTTCATGCCTATAATCTTTTGAATTACAAATTACTGTCTGCTAAAAAATTATCGTTAAAAATTGATTAATGATCATAGGAAACTAAATACAATTCAAATATTCAACTAAAAACTAATGGAGAAATATGGGACCACACCGATTTCAAAAGAATACAACACCCTGTAATTAATAATAATGTTTAGACTTTTAGCAGCTTTACCTTTTAATTTCTTTGGCATTCAACAATTCAATACAAATTTACCAAAGTCAAAAAGTTTTCTCCCAAAATTAATTTGGTGCGATAAAATTCCTTAGATTTCATTTAAAATTATGACATTTCTTTTTGAATTAGTTTAGTATTACATATTAATTAATCTGAATTAGTCAATGTCTCTTTTAAATCTAAAACTGATTATGTTGTGGGTTTTTGAAATTAAATTTTTAAGTGACAAAATTGTTTGGTTTATTTTGTGTGAGAGATATGAGTGACAGTGAGTTTACACGCACGCATTCACCCAACTTTTTATCTTTTTTTGTAAAGACATTTTTTTTACATTAATTTCCATTTTACCTTCCCTAGTGTAATCAGTCATATAGTTTTTTAAAAATTATAGACAGATACATTTTTGGATATTACATACTTTATTTTTGAGCTGCTTTAAAAAAAAAACTATCCATTGTCACCCCTGAAAATGAATTTTGGTTGATTTTGTATATTCCTGGCTAGCTAAGGAGTGGAAAAAAGGATTCCATTACATCGATGTTTTTTTGACAGTTTATTCCAAATGAACGTTGTGCAGTTAGTAGCAGTAGAAAGGTCAATTTCAGGGGGTGATACATTTTTTTTGTTCCGCTCTTACCTGTAAATTATAAACTACGACGGTAATTAGTATAAAAGTATTAAAAATATTTAATTTTACGCCGAAAATCGGGCATTTACAATATGATTAAATTGTAACATGTCATACATTTTTGGCAAGACAATTTAAAATATCAATCGCATGTGCTACATAATTATATACCACACTTTTCTAAAGTAGCATTTATACATTCGAATATAAATCATTCTCTACTTCTTGAATATTTTTATACCCTTCACCAATAGGTGAAAGGGTATTATAAGTTTGTGATTCCGTTTGTAATTTTTTTATTAGTGATCGTAGACCCCATAAAAATTATACCGATCGACTCAGAATCGGGAGGAGAATCGATTAAGCGATGTCCGTCTGTCTGTCTGTCTGTCCGTCCGTCTGTCTGTCTGTCTTTTGAAATCAAGTTTCTGAAGCCTCTGGAGGATGGACTTACATAAATTATATATCAGATTTTAGGAAATTCTCCCGCAATGAACGCTATTAAATTTCATTAAAATCGGTTTATAAACACCGAAAATATCGAAAAAATACCAAAAATTAGACGAAAATTTAAAAATTTTTGATTGAAACACACTTTTAAATAACAAGAGAAAAAAGATACTCCTGGTGTACATGTGATAATATATTATATATCAGATTGTAGGAAATAGTTTCCCAAAACACTCTCTAAAATTTTATCAAAATCGGTCCATAAACAACTGAGATATCGCCAAAACACTGAATTTGATGTATCGCAAATTGCCCAAAGTTCGCATTAGAGAATGTTTGTTGAAAAAATGAAATGCAGAAATAGGAAAAACCATCCTCCTGGAGCACGGACCTACATAAATTTTATATCAGATTTTAGGAAATTCCCCCGTCAAGCACGTTATTAAATTTTATCAAAAGCGGTCCATAAACAATTGAGATATCGCAATAACACTACATTTGATGTACAGCAAATTGCCCAAAGTATGTGTCTAAGAAATTTTGTTTACATTTTGTAAGTATTGTTTCAGCGATATCTCAGGTGTTTATGGACCGAATGTGATGAAATTGACATCGTTCTTTGTGTGAGGATTTTCTAAAATCTATACTCCACAAATCTGATTACGAATACCATTCAAATTGTACCGATCAACTCAGAATCGGCAGGAGAATCAATTTCGCGACCTCCGTCCGTCCGTCCGTCTGTTTGGCTGTCTGTCTGTCCGTCCGTCCGTCCGTCTGTTTTTTTGTCCGTCCGTCTACCTGTCTGTAATTTTTTCTGTTGTAGTCAAGTTTTTGGAGCTCCTGTTTTGTCGATATCTCAGGTGTTTATTTTGATGAAATTTAATAGCGTCCTTCGCAGGGGATTACCTAAATCCTGATGCATTCGGTAATTTGTGGTAGATATAATTTAGCGTTTAAGCGATGGTGTTTTGATCGACAATGATGAAATTCAGGGTGGGACAATATCCTAAAATTTTGTGTAAAATCCAGGAGCTCCACAAATCTGATTTTAGCAGACAGACACTCTGCATTAATCTTAATTTTGTGTCTGACTTTTGAACATCATGATAACATTTGAGAATGTATTATATATCAAATTATAGGTGATCTTCCTAGGAAGTACAAAAATGCAGCTAACTACATGATATCCGTTCAAAACCTACATATGTATGTAAGTATCTCACATATCAACGAAAATTAAAATTTTTTAATTGCAATTGGGAGAAATCCGTTCACGTTTGACAATTGATCCCGTATAACTTCGCCTAAGATACGATGATGACATTTAGTATAAAGACGTTGTACAATATTGATATTCAGGGCGATAGCGCCTAAAATAAACTTTCTAGAGGGACAACATTTGACAAAAGTATTTCTGATCTCTTGAAAAGTTCGATATTGAAAATGGGCGAGCTCTATTCACATTTAGTGAAATCTCCCATATAAACCCGACCGGGAATCGATTTAATGCTGATAAATTAAATCACATTAAAATTGCACAAGGAACTAGAGCAAAACTTTCCAAACATCCATCGGACAGATCGAAAAAACAATACATCCCAAATATTATTGATGAAGTGTTCATTTTAATTAATTACTAACTTCAGATTAATAAGTAAATCTTTAATAACTTTTCCGACAAAGCTGATATCCATCCATTCAAAAGCTATATATTTCACGTATGTATCTCAAACTAAGAGTGTATACCCTATAATTTTAAAGCTTATCATTGTTAAAGCTTTGACCTAAATCAGTCCGCTAACTTCAGAGTTTTACATAACTAATCAAGAACTTTTACTAGTTGGATAATTCGTACGAATTAAAGTGCACAACCCTCACTGGGCACTGTGTTTTTGGGTTGCATGCCAGAATACTTAAACTTCATCAAATCGATGTGCTATTGCAAATGTAAGGGCATCTACATTTTGAAGCATCTTTTCTGCACGGTTTATCTGGTCTATCGAACTCTATTAAATGTTCGTAAAATATGTGTCTATTTTATTTCGAAGCTACTGGCTGGCTTAAATATGCATTCTCTATTTGTAGTCTAGTAATCATTATCTTTCACAAAGGGACCACTTTAGAACCCAAGTGAAGCTTCCCTCAACATCAGCCTCCTGCTCAACCTAACCTTTAGGTGCATAACTATTCTAGATGATGACGCCACCGAAAAGCTTTTCTTTTTCCGACTCTTAATTTTAAAGACTCTTTGCATATAATACTAGTATAACCAAATTTTGCTAGGAATTACATTAAGTACTTTTGCAACACCATTGGTGAAGGGTATCCAAGATTCGGCAAAGCCGAATATAACACTCTTACTTGTTGTAAATATATTTAATGTCATATGAGTACAAGTAAAAAATTAAAACGATTGTGGTTTTCTCCATGGTTGTACTTACACATGCCGATTTTACACCAACGCTTAAAGTCAGGGTAACCGAAAGTGTAATGTGACATATCTATCTACACATAAAGACGAAAATATGCGAATGGTTTAGAAAAATCCGATAGAAACTTTCTTATGATTAAAATTTTACTGTCCTATGAAATCATTTTTAAGGCTTTTATATCTTTTATCACCACAGGGGAAATTATACCCTTTAGAATCATATGGGAGAACTCGCGGCACATGTTAGCTCCCTATATTGACGGGTAATACCACAAGGAGGTCAATGTCCACAGCACAGTGGCTTATGGACGCTTTTTTTTGGAAATAATTCTGTAACTTTTGAACGACTGGAGATATTTGAATGAAATTTGGCATGGTGATAGTCAAGGAGTTCAAAAGCACTGGCCTATGAGGGGTCGGGAGAGTGATTGATGGACCTTCACAGTTGGTCACCTCGGGTGTTCGACTTTTTTAAAATTTCGCCAAAAATCCATTTATGAATGGAATGAAAAGAAATTTTAAACTTAAGTTCTCCTTCAGAAGGTCTACAAAAAATACGCTTACATGTGTAGGTTATCTCCTTTGGGTTTCGTGATATTTGGATAAAAAGGAATTTTTGGGTTGATTTTTTACCTATTCTTTAAGCTTTTTTTGATCTGGTGGACGCATCTGAAGAATATTCGTTAAAATTGTAACAAAATTCTAAATAATTTTTGTGCAAGTTGGTTATAGATATGTTCTTTCGTTTAAAAGTTAAAAATATTCAAAGTTGAAACTTAAAAAAAATTTCGCTTTTTTTTGAGTTTTTCCCTAAAAGATAGCTATATTTTTTCACTAATAAAAAAAATATTTTGTTAAGAAACATAAAAATATTTTTTAAGTTTTTAAAAGAAAACATAATGAGAATGCGTATAAAACAAATTTCTTGCTAGTTGGACTTTTGGTCCTCGCACATGCCCTCTCCAAAAAATGCCAATTTGTAAAAAAAAAATTTAGTTTAAATAAAAATTTCTCTAAAGGCCAAGCACCGATTTGAAAAAAATAATAATGTCCATATTTTCTAATATATCTGTTATTGATTGGAAAAGCTTTTTCTGAAACGAGCTGCAAATAGAGTCAGTGTTGCCATTTTTGTAAAAAAAACTCATTTTTTGAAACCCTTTTTTCCCGAGTTGGGAATTGGGGAATTTTTTAGTTAAAATTGGGAATTTTTTTTAGTCTATTGCTTTTAGATCTTATTGGTCTACATGACTACAAATCATTGTGATATCTTTGTCTATGTCATTTCTACAAAATATCAAAAATTGAAATTATTTTCCTTCAAAAAGTAGAAAAATAATATTTTTTTGTTTTACGATACAAAGTGTAAAAATATTAACTCACTTAAAAAAGATTTTTAATTGGTGTTCATCTCCTGGACTTTCCCGATCCAATAATACTAAACACGTGTATCAAGCTTTAATACATAGCCTTTAAAAGCTCTGAAAACTTTGCCTCCCATAGCATTTTTAAGCTAAATATTGGAGTATTGGAGAGTAATGTGTGCAAATAAAGTTAATGGTGCACAGTGGTATTAACTCTGCAATTTCTAAACTACTAGACTGATTTTGACAATATTTGGAACGCCAGTAGAAGAGGTGTGAGGCTTTTAGATCAATGTTTAAGAACGTAGCACAGTGGGCTCTACAGTGGGCCAAAGTTGCCTACCTCGGGTATATAAAACATTTGGGGGCGTATAACTTTCCTCAATTGGGTCCGATCCGCTGGTTGTAAGGTGCATGTCCAAAATTTTTAGAAATATAGTTTATACTGATCCCTTAAGTCCAGCCTTTTAGAAAATGTAAAAAACGAATTGAGTCTTTTGAAAAAAATTTTCAAAAATATTGAAAAAATAATATTACTTTTTTTGAAAAAAAAAAAAAAAAATTTCAGGCTTTTTTCGGTACACAAACTTTGAAGAATTTTTCTGTGTTATTAAGTTTACATAATAAAGAACTTGTTTCTTCCAGTTCATTTAGAAATTTATCAGCAATCTTGCAGTATTTTTTTAAAAGATAAATGGGCCAAAAAAGGCCAGAAGACATACATACCATAAAAAGCAAAAAAAAAAAAATTGTATTCAAATATCTCTTAAACTATAAGAGATAAGGTAGTAAAGTAAGCATGTTTTTTTCTTAATTTTTTTAAGAAGTTATCGAAAACGTAAAAATCTTTTAGATCGGACCCAATTGAGGAAAGTTATACGCCCCCAAATGTTTTATATACCCGAGGTAGGCAACTTTGGCCCACTGTAGAGCCCACTGTGCTACGTTCTTAAACATTGATCTAAAAGCCTCACACCTCTTCTATTGACGTTCCAAATTTTGTCAAAATCTGTCTAGTAGTTTAGAAATTGCAGAGTTAATACCACTGTGCACCATTAACTTTATTTGCACACATTACTCTTAGCTTAAAAATGCTATGGGAGGCAAAGTTTTCAGAGCTTTTAAAGGCTATGTATTAAAGCTTGATACACGTGTTTAGTATTATTGGATCGGGAAAGTCCAGGAGATGAACACCAATTAAAAATCTTTTTTAAGTGAGTTAATATTTTTACACTTTGTATCGTAAAACAAAAAAATATTATTTTTCTACTTTTAGAAGGAAAATAATTTCAATTTTTGATATTTTGTAGAAATGACATAGATGAAGATATCACAATGAAAATTTGTAGTCATGTAGACCAAAAGCAATAGACTAAAAAAATCCCAATTTGAACTAAAAAATTCCCCAATTTCCAACTCGGGAAAAAAGGGTTTCAAAAAATGAGTTTTTTTACAAAAATGGCAACACTGACTCTATTTGCAGCTCGTTTCAAAAAATACTTTTCCAATCAATAACAGATATATTAGAAAATATGGACATTATTATTTTTTTCAAATCGGTGTTTGGCCTTTTGAGAAATTTTTATTTAAACTAAATTTTTTTTTTTTACAAATTGGCATTTTTTGGATAGGGCATGTGCGAGAACCAAAAGTCCAATTAGCAAGAAATTTGTTTTATACGCATTCTCATTATGTTTTCTTTTAAAAACTTTAAAAATATTTTTATGTTTCTTAAGAAAATATTTTTTTATTAGTGAAAAAATATAGCTATCTTTTGGGGAAAAACTCAAAAAAAAAGCGAAATTTTTTTTAAGTTTCAACTTTGAATATTTTTAACTTTTAAACGAAAGAAAATATCTATAACCAACTTGCACAAAAATTATTTAGAATTTTGTTACAATTTTAACGAATATTCTTAAAAAATTTTTGATCTTCAGATGCGTCCACCAGATCAAAAAAAGCTTAAAAAAATAGGTAAAAAATCAACCCAAAAATTCCTTTTTATCCAAATATCACGAAACCCATAGGAGATAACCTCCACATGTAAGCGCATTTTTTGTAGACCTCCTGGAGGAGAACTTAAGTTTAAAATTTCTTTTCAATCCATTCATAAATGGATTTTTGGCGAATTTAAAAAAAAAGTCGAACACCCGAGGTGACCAACTTTGAAGGTCCATCAATCACTCTCCCGACCTCTCATGGGCCAGTGCTTTTAAAAACCAACTCGAATACTCCTTGACTATCACCATGCCAAATTTCATTCAAATATCTCTAGTCGTTCAAAGAATTATTTCCAAAAAAAGCGTCCGTAAACCACTGTGCACAGTTGAAATAAGAGGCAACCAAGATAAGCCTGTTCTTACTTAGTTAAGACCAACCAGAACCGTTGCTTGGTAACTAACATCCTCTACATCATCCAAGGATATGCAGCAAACAAATGTACATTGGAACATTTACATTTTTCTCAGGCCTGTTTCAAAATTCTTTTTTGATTTTTTTTAAATTTTGTTTAACAAAAAAAGGGTTATCTATTTCGTGGTTTCAAAAAACTTCCGTTAAACTAAGTTGTTAAAAAAATTGTTTCTTTTCAGTTAAAAGTCTGACATTGACGAAAATGGATTGCTTAAGTATCACACAACGCATAAAAATTATCAAAGCAAACTGCAAAAATGGTGATTCTGAAACAGCCACATATAGTGCTTTAAGAGGAGATTATGGTTTACATAATCGTCCAACTACGCAAGCAATTGGCAAAATTGCGAAGAAATTTGAAGAGACTGGAGCGGTTACAAATATTGTAAGGCCTGTGCTTCATCGTTTCGCTCGTTCCGCTGAAAATATCGCTGCTGTAAGTTAAAGTGTTGCCAAAGACCCGAAGGTGTCGATTACGTGAATTCGAAGCATTATGGTCATACATATGATAGCCGACTTTTGTTTGCGTGCTATTGAAGAATACGACTTGGAAAATATATGGATTTAATAAGACGGTGCCACATTCCGCCCAATATGTGTCAAAAAATGGTCAAAATTACCTTAAAAGAATCAATGCCAGCAACACTTCGCGTGGTGGTCATTAAAATGAAGATGTAGTGTTTCACACATAATGTCAACTTTATAATAAAACAAGTAAGAAAGTGCTATAGTCGGTCAAGCCCGACCATACGATACCCTTCACTACTAAGGTCGACAGTGTTATTTTTTCTGTATAAAGACAAATATTTGCTAAATTTTGCCATCATACAAACATTTTCTCAAAACTTTTATATTTAAGCTGCTTCCAACATTTGGACTTATATGAGAGCTAGGGTCAAATGTGGACCGATTATGTCGAAATTTGGCAAATTGATTACAGTTGTTACAAAAATTATATATGTAAAAAATAAACTTAAAATTCCCATTATCTTTAGATTTACGAGCTTTTTAGTGATTTTTGTCTCATTTAGTGCGTTTTTAAAAAAAAGTTTGTATGGAAGCTATGGTCAAATGTGGACCGATTTAAACGAAATTTGGTACAGTGATTTTAGTTGAGATAAGCAGTATTTGATTTAAATTTCATGAAAAAATATTGATATTTGTGGCCAATATATCAATTCCGGGAAGTGGAACAAATAGCCATGGTCCCATTATCAAGAAAATGATCTGTGCCAAATTTCATCAAATTATCTTTAGAATTGCGACCTGTAGTTTGATTACAAGTTTTACTTGGGGGTCCAGCCAGCCAGCCAGACGGACGGACGGACGGACATCGCTAAATCGGCTCAGAAAGTGATTCTAAGCCTATTGGTATACTAAAAGGTGGGTCTAAGACAAATATTTCCATGCGTTACATACATCAGCACAAACTTATAATACCCTTTAAACTTATGGTGGTGAAGGGTATAAAAAAGAAATATCATGAAAAAAAAATATGGGCAAAAATCAAATAGTTTTAATTTTCGGAAATAAAAATATTCAAAACAATTTTTGATCGCACACTAAATTTTTTTTGGGATTCTATTAAGGGAGCTTAGGGAATGTAAAATCCGTTCGCGTTAATGATTTTACGCGATGCGCGCAAAAGTTATGACGGTTAAAACAAAAATTTCTAAAAAAAAATTAAAAACTATTTTATTTTTATTAGTTCAATGAGGATTTTGACACAACTAATATATTTTCAGGTGTTCTGTCTTTTTATGGTATTATGGTAGTTTATATATGCCTTAACACAAAGAAATAATGCAATTATGCAAGTGAAAAAAAAAATATTTTTTAACAATATTTTTTGATTTTTTTAACCGCGATTTTCGCGAAATTTGACAAAATGTGAGTCTTAGCGAAATTCTGCTGCCTTGACTTATGGACAAATTTAATTTAAAAGAATTTTATATTTAAATATAAGTTTTAATAGGTGCATTTCTTTCTAAGATATAAAATTCTTATTTGGTCCATAAAATCATTAATCCTTTTAAATTTTTTTTCAAATCTAAGGTAAAACTTTATTAAAGATTAGTTTTAAGACCATTCCTGATCAATTTTGAGCTAAATTCGCGATGTGCTTCATTGAAATTTCGCGTTCTCAGTTAATAAAGAGATTTTTGACAAATTTTTGATGCAAATCGGTTATAAATGACATCGCTTTCATGCGTTATGTGATTTTGTCTCAGTGTGCAATCTAAAACCATTTAAACCAATATGGACTTTTTTCTACGATTTTCAAAATCTTCATAAAATTTTAGCAAACACTGATTTTTTGGTGCGCTTTTGCAAAAAATTCGGTTTACGCGGTAGTTTGAAAATTTTCATTCATATATGCGAGTGTGCTCCACGAAAAATCGGTATTTTAAAAAATTTACGCTCAAAAACTCCTCATTTACACCTGTCGTATGTTATACCTTTTATAAAGCACATTAACGAAATATATATCAAACGATGCGAAATTGAAAGATCTACAAATCGTTTTTTAAATTCTTTGAGGCGGCCGAGCTTCAAATTTTGGCAGCCATTATTAGAAGTGACAAAATTAAGATTTAGAGGGAAGTGGATTTATCCCCTAAGTGTGGTGTCTATTTCGTAGAACAACGACTTGGGCCCAAGTGTTAAAACGAATGCAGAAGAATACGAAATATGAAGAAAAACTTGAATGCTTCAATCGATTTTTTTACGTTTTTTTAAATTTGCATGTCAAACACGCTAAGAAGCGCAAATTTGAGCGACTAAGATATTGTGTTCAGTATACAGAAGTTTTTGCTAGTTCAAGATCTATAATTTGATTTTTCGAACTCCTAAGGGTACAAAAATTATTCGAGTTGAAAGTCGGTTTCAAAGGAATAAAAACTGTTTGATTTTTGCCCATATATATATTGTATGTGTGTTTTATTTATCTTCACTTTTGAAATCTCAAAATGGATAACCCGATGTAACAAATTTAAAATATTTTCATCGATGAGTGAAAATATATAAATAGAGGAATACAAGCCAAAAAATATTAGGTCAAAAACTCGCACAACTTTGCCGTACCTCTTATTTAAATTCGCCGAATTTCGCGAAAATATAATTTTTTGGTAAATTTTACTTATATACAAATTTAATAAATCTGTTAAATTTGTATTCTTGCCTAAGATTGTATGAGATTAACCATTTCTTTCATGGCAAAATTACGAAAATTTACCCTTTTCACCTGTGGTGGTGAATTGCATAGTTATTTAAAAACTTAAATGGACTGTAATATTAATAATTTTTTTCAAAAAAGGGCCAACTTTAAGAGACCATAAAAATTTGAGCCAACTTTTCAAAAAGCTTTGGCAGTTCCTTTTACTTAATAGTCTACTTTAATTTGCCATGGAAATTGTTGAGGCTGATTTTTCCTGTTGCACTGTGTTATTAAATTTATTCGTGTTTTTACGTACATGACCAATAATACATAGTACCTGGTAGACCGAGCCTTGCTCGGAGCTTTATGATAAGCATTTTGAGGAAAATTTTAAAGTTTTTATATATTTTATATTATAAAGTGCTAAAATAAATTTAGAGGAAAGACATTGAAATATTCAGTTAATTTTGAATTATTTGATTTATTTTGTCCGACCAACACATAGTTTGCATAGTTTACAGTTTAACTCATTTTGAATAATTTTGGAAATTATTCATATCAACAGAAACCTCTGTCGACTCATGCGCAACAACTTTGCTAAAGATTATAGTCTGATCAAATGCACAGTTTACGATTTAATTCATTTTGAGTAGTTTTCTGTGGCGCCACCTGTCGGACTTTGCTTATTCCAATTCAAAAAACTTCTTCGGCTTATCCGTAACAACTTTGCTGAAGATTATAGCATGATTAAATGTACAGCATACGATTAAATTGACTTTGAGTAAATTTCAGTAGCGCCACCTGTCGAAATTTCTTCATACCAACTAAGAAACCTTCGTCGGCTCATGT
This sequence comes from Stomorhina lunata, assembly GCA_933228675.1. Lineage (NCBI taxonomy): Eukaryota > Metazoa > Arthropoda > Insecta > Diptera > Rhiniidae > Stomorhina > Stomorhina lunata. The sequence continues at coordinate 85,044,719 of OW121741.1, read as the reverse complement.
GCAACAACTTTGCTAAAGATTGTAGCATGATTAAATGTACAGATTACGATTAAATTTACTTTGAGTAAGTTTCTGTAGCGCCACCTGTCGGAAATTATTCACACCAACTAAAAAGCCTTCGTCGGGTCATGCGCTACAAGTTTGCCAAAGATCATAGCATGATCAAATGTACAGTTTACGATTTAATTAATTTTTAGTAATTTTCAGTGGCGCCATCTGTCGGAAATTAGTCTTATCAACTTTAAAACCTTCGCCGGCTTATCCGCAACATCTTCGCTAAAGAGCATAACACAATCAAATTCACAGTTTACTATTCTATAAAGAACATACATACAGACAAACATTCATTTGTTTAAAATAATACTAATTTTTCCCCCTTTTTATTCCCTAATTTCTAAAAGTTCCATATGTATATTTGGTACTTTTTTGGTGCCAATTGAACTCGGTACATTTTTTTAAAACGCATTTAACATAATGTATAATGTTCCTATTCATATTACTTTGGAGATGTTAAGTTATCATTTTATCCCTTTTTTACCCATTTTGGCTCCAAAATCAAAAAAGTACCAAATACGTGTTTCATGTTTTTTTACATCTATTGATTGCAGTACCAAGTTTCTTTCTATATTCTTTAGTTTAAAATATAAGAGTGGGTTAAAAAGGTGCCAAAAAAACTATTTTCACCCTTTTTTACCCCCTATCGGACATAGTTTCAAAAAAGTACCAAACACCTGTCCGCTTATTTTCAAAGCTGTTTAAAACGTAATTTTAATTTTGTTTGTATACCTATTACTTTAGGAGACATAGCGTTTTCGATTTTTTCCCCTTTTTACCCTCTTAGAGGTAAAAGTTCCAAAAGTCCCTTCTTCTTCGACCTATAAATCAAAAAAGATACCCACTGTCCAAATTTTATCAAAATCGTTAGAGCCGTTTTCGAGATAGCCATTCTATGTATATATATATATATATATATATATATATATACAATTATTGCTCGTTTAAGAATATAAGATATTGTATTCTATTTAGTTTTTTGACTTATATATGATGTCCTACCTAAAATATATGTATAAATAATCTATATAACATAAAATAAAATCTGGGACTTAATAGAAAGTTGGTGCTATTTCTTCCTACAACACTGTCACAAAACACGTCGCAATTATTTGCAACATTTTTTTGATTTAATTCTATTAACTTTTGTTATCGTTGTTGTGGCTATTTATACCCTTCACCACCATAGGTGGAAAGGGTATTATAAGTTTGTGCTGATGTTTGTAACGCATAGAAATATTTGTCTTAGACCCACCTTTTAGTATACCAATAGGCTTAGAATCACTTTCTGAGTCGATTTAGCGATGTCCGTCCGTCCGTCCGTCTGGCTGGCTGGACGGCTGGCTGGACCCCCATGTAAACCTTGTAATCAAACTACAGGTCGCAATTCTAAAGATAATTTAATGAAATTTGGCACAGATAATTTTTTTGATTATGGGACCATGGCTATTGAAATTGGTCAAAATCGGTCCATTATTTATGGTACCTCCTATAGGTCCCACTTCCCGGAATTGCTATATTGGCCACGAATATCAATATTTTTTCATGAAATTTAAAACAAATACTGCTTATGTCAACTAAAATCACTGTACCAAATTTTGTTGAAATCGGTCCACATTTGACCATAGCTCCCATACAAACTCTTCTTTAAAAACGCACTAAATGAGACAAAAAATCACTAAAACGCTCGTAAATCTAAAGATAATGGAAATTTTGAGTCTATTTTCTGCATACATAATTTTTGTAACAACTGTAATCAATCTGCCAAATTTCGAGATAATCGGTCCACATGTGACCCTAGCTCTCATATAAGTCCAAATGACGGAAACAGGTTGAATATATAAGTTTTGAGATAATGTTTGTATGATGGCAAAATTTAGCAAATATTTGTCTTTACACAGGAAAAATAACACCTTTGACCTTAGTGGTGAAGGGTATCGTATGGTCGGCTTGACCGACTATAGCGCTTCCTTACTTGTTTTACTCTAAGATTGTTCCAGTTGCTGACATTTTAGTTAATGTTTCTTTTCAAGATTGGGTCAACAAATATTTTGATTAAATTTCGGGTCTGATTATTGCACATACGCGTACTTACACGTTTTTTTACTCGTTGCTGTTGGTTTTTTTTTATGTGAACATTTGTTGTTTTTGTTGTATACTTTTTGATTGCGTGTTCTTTTAATCAACTGATAAGAAGGTGAGGATTTTTCATAAGTCCGATAAGCTTTTGTATTAAATAATAGCTACAACAATCATAAAAAAGGCCTAACTAAAGGCAATACAAAAGCAAACATATCTCGAATATAAATATTATGTATGTATGTATGTATGACATTTTTTATTAACGGCAATTTATTTGTGTTACAACAAAAATATATTTATTCACAACAACAATGTAATGTACTCAAATTATTTAAATAAAGAATTTCAAAATTGTTATAAAACACGTTACTAGATATTCTGATAAATATAAAGGAAGTGACTTATTTTAAGAGCATGTTTCCGCATGCATTTCTATGTCAAAGATATCAACATATACATACATATAAATAGATACATACAGTTTGTCAAGTAATTGTTTGCATTTACCAAAAATATTGAAAACGCAATTTAAATTTTAAAAATTGAACATCAAATCGTTTCAATTTCTTTCTTTTGTTTAACACATACCGTTAATGTAACTGTTTACTACAAAAAGTCGTAAAAAAAATTTAAGTAAATACATGCATTGCAACAACAACAATAAAAAAAAAGAAATATACTCAATTTAACAGGCGTCAAATAAATGTTTGCGCAAAGAGTAAAAATAACACCAAATGTTCTTTTTTACCGTTATATTTTTGATTTTATAATGTTTTATGAGTGTTATCCAATGAAAATGAAGTAATAAAAAGTACAGTTATTAAAAAAAAAGTAAATTTGTGTGCACTGGGTGACCTTTATTTATAAAACTAAAGTTTCTAAAACGGATTTCGATAGGCGTTATAAAATAAGTGTATTTCCATAGCTATAAGGGCAAATTTGCCAAGAAAAACGCTGAAATGTTCTCCCGTATGGTTAAGACATAATATCTTGTACCGAAAACGAAGGAATATTGGAACTTAAAGGTTAACCATGCAGCCCAAAATAAAAAAAAAACAATATAAATTTAAAGTAAAATTATTAAAACCTTCTAGGAAAAGCGGAACTCAAGCTTAAGTCCTAAGTGAAAAATGATTATGGGCTAAGAGTATCCCAAGGAGCAATCCGAAATATACTATTAAAACAGAAATATTCATCTACAGTGGCTATCTTCTACTTCTTTCAACATAAAATATTGAAAATCGCTTTATGCTTTCTATTTCGCACTTAGAATTGTATTGGGGTGCATTATTTTCGCTAGCTATACTAAAATGGTGTTGTATTATCATAATGGATCGCCAAAAGTGTGGAAGCCTAGTTAAATGGCCTATAACAAACATGAAGATACTTTTTATATTTTACGTTGTTAGCAGTATACTTTTCCTAGACACTGTAGATGAATATTTCTGTTTTACCAGTATATTTCATGTAATACACTTAGCCCATGATCATTTTTCACTTAGGAGTTAAGCCCCTAGTGCTGGGGTGCCGCTTTTCCCAGACGGTTTTTATAACTTTACTTTTAATTCATATTGTATTTTATTTTGGGCTGCATGGTTACCCTTTTAATTCCAATATTCCTTCATTTTCCGCACGGGATATGGTGTCCTAACCATACGAGAGAACAATTTAAGGCACAGTGGTTCAGAATTGTTTTTCATTGGCCAAAACTCTGTAACTTCTTAACTATTAAAGATTTTTTAGTAATTTTTTTTTAATCAATAGATAACATCTGTAGCTTTTTCGAGTGTAGGTTTTATTAAGATCGGTACAGTGGTTCTTAAGAAATTTAAGCTTAAAATTCAATTTTCGATGTTTTTCTTTTTTGTCTTGTTTCAAATCTGCCAACTCATTTTTGACCCACTTCCTCTTAACCGATTTGGGCCACAAGTCGACCTTGGATAGCAATTTAATATTTTGTTATCCTTAGGGTGCCCCCTTTCTTGTTGGGGTATTTACAGTATTTTTAGGGTGGCCCAAATTTTAATTTATGCTTAATAATACTTACATATTACCTAGTTTTTTTTTAAATAAAAGAGTGTAACTTAATTTTTCTTTAAATATATATTTATTTGTAGTCAGAAATAGATTGTAGATTAATAAAATAATATTTAATAATAATATTTGTATACTTTATTGTACTCAAATGTTAAATGCAAATTATAATTATTGTTTATTTGGCTGGAATATTTCTTGTAAATATTTTTTATTCTGCTCTGTATTACTGATGTCCTTTAGCAGTGCTTTAACTTCGGCACTTAGGTCCGAAGGATTTACTTTCCATTGACTTCGAATGTTAGAGATGAATGGATCTGACGTTGCTAATAATATGTGAAATAAGTCTTCATTGGTACAACTTCGTGACGTTTTTCTGGTATTATGTTCTCTGTAAAATCTGTAATCCTTATTTCTTTTTTCCTGGGCTTCCTCTTATAAATCTCCAATTGGTAATAAATGGTGCTTAATGACATCTTCTCCATGATAAAGAACTTTGTGCACTGTTGCTGACATATTTTTATAATTGTATTTGGATGTATATGTAGCAACAGTTTCCTTGGCATAATCACCAAATTTTTTAGCATTAATTTGTTCATTGCACGCAAGTACTTCAGTAATTGTTTTAAATCTTGAAATAAAATCTATATCAACACCTGTTATATCAGATGTAGTTTCGGGATCGTTTATATTGCCTGATCCTTGTTTTGGTTGATCTATAATTAACCCGTGTTTGAGAAATGCATCATGAACTTGTTTCTTTTTCAATTTTCTTTTCTCTTTGTTGGTGTCATTATTTCTTACTGATCCTGAAGATCTGAAGTCCAAATCATAGCTAATTTTCAGTATGTGTTCCATAAATCTTGTTCTCGTATGTAGCGGTGATAATCCAAATTCAAAAGCATCAATACTATCTAGTGACTTGGTAGGTTCTTTGTTTAACTGACTTGATGTTGCTTTACATATAATACAGCTGGATGAAGCTTTTGTATCAGTCAAAGCCTTGGCAGTTTTTCCGTCTATCATTGAAAGTATTAATTGATAATTCAATTTAGTAGTATGTTCATCTATCTCTAATGGCTTTAGTGTTGAAATTTGAGCTCTGATGTCACTTATTTCACATTTAATGGTATCATGAGTTTCCTTTTTAAATTCAAATTTTATTGGTCTGCAGTACTTCGTGGACGATCGAGTATGATTTTTCCAAATAAAATTTGTTTGCATTGTGCTGGACGAAGGTTCCGAGTCTTCTAAGGTCTTTATTAATCGCAATGGCACAAATGACACCATGAACATAACTGTGTCAGCAATATCTTCACATAAAAATTGTTTATATTGTTTTTGTCCTGAAGATCCATCGCATCCCCATTTACAAAACAAAGTTAAATTGCAGTTTCCATGTTTTTTTAAATCACTTCCATTAAGTGATTGCAGATTCAGCTGTATGATCAAGTAGAGGTTGTAGTTGTACCTGTGCAGAAATTGGTGTGATTTTCATAGATTCCCTTGGAGGATAGCACTCCTTTTTAGCTGCATTTGTGTGATGATATGACGGGTATAAATTTAAGCCTTTTTCGATCTCACGCAATCTGATTTGAGTATACTGGTGTTTTGTTAGCTTTAAATCCAGAAATAATGCAATTGCTTCCTCGTTTGTAAACTGTTTTTTCTCGTTTGGTGTTGGAATGCTTTTAACCCCTTGACGTATTTCCACGAGTCTGACTCGTGGTACAATTTCTGTGCCTAACATGATTATAACGAGTCTGACTCGTTTTGCGACTGTTCTTAAGCATCAAAACTGGTTTGTTTAGTGCAAGTTGTATGCGAACAGTTGGAAGCGAACTTCGTTACATTAATTGATACGTCAAGGTGTTAAGAACCCGTTTTGTTCTCACCAGACTAGCAGAAAGGACTTTCTGAATGATATCCACTTTTGCTAATTGTTTTTCTGATCGAAGTTTTTACAGAAAACTATCTTTAATGTTTTCACATCCGATTTCTTCATTTAAATTCTTCAGTTTTCGTCTCTTAGATCTATCGCTACAATTATCTAGTGGTTTTTGTGGTCCTCCACAACTCCCAACATTTGTTATTTCTGAAATGACCTGGATACGGAGTTCACCTTCTAACCAATTCGCAAAGCGCTTGTAAAATTTACTTTTACTAAAGTCAACTTCCTTGTTTTGACGAAATTAGATAAAAATTTAAACCACTAATAACTTTCCTCTTATTGAAATAACTATCTGCAATTTGTATTTATGACAGTGAATGATTTCTAACAAGTTAATTTACTAGCAATTTTGATAGAATTTTGCTTGTAAAAATGTTGAGTAATTTCATTAAAATAAAAAAAGTGTTCTACGGGCGGGTGCAAAAGTATATATAGGCTTAAAGGAAACACTCTTGGCTTTCTTTGGGTGGTTTCGATTTTTGTTTCCATTTTTCCCTTTAAAAGTTATACACTACTAAACTTGAAATTTTATGAGTATATGGTGATTTTAAATTTATTACATAACACCTTAACTACAAATTATACAGGATGCGCAAATACCATTTGTTAAAACCAACAGTCCACCCAACATAACAAAAAAAAAAAAACGCAGCCCATTAGCATTAATAGTTTTCAAGAAATCGTAATTAATATGAGATCAAAAATTACAATTTTTCTTTCATTTCTAAATTAACTAAAATTCCTTGTCTTTAGCAGCATGCCACGCCTACTACAGCGAATATTTTGACCAATTTTTTTGGCCACCTTAGTTTTGATATGTTTTCTTTCTGATGGTATAAAAATTTTAAAAATCTATGTCAACAAAAAATATAGGTTTTGGCCAATGAAATTTGATTCTGAACCACCGTGCGGCGGAGTTGCCCTTATAGCGATGGAGATACCCGTATTCTATAACGGCTTTCGAAATTAATTCTCCAGGATTTTTTTTTTTAATATGGGACAACTAATGCACATAATTTTTCTTTTTTTTAACAACTGAACTTTTTGTTACTTTATTTTAATTGCATAACACTCATAAAAGATTATAAAATCAAAAATATAACGGTACCTACGAACATTTGGTGTTATTTTTTCTCATTGCGCAAACATTTATTTGACGCCTGTTAAATTGAGTATATTTCTTTTTTTATTGTTGTTTTTGCAATGCATGTATTTACTTCAATTTTGGTTACGACTTTTTGTAGTAAACAGTTACATTAACGTTATGCGTTAAACAAAAGAAACAAACCTAAACAATTTGATGTTCAATTTTCGAAATTGAAATTGCATTTTCAATATTTTTGTTTAATGCAAACATTTACTTGACAAACTGTATGTACCTACATACTTACATATTTTATTATATTTATAAGCGTTAAGATTTTATATTTTAAATAAATTTTCTAGCCTTTTAAGTATTATACAATTTTATACTTCCGAATTGGCCCAGTTTATGTTAACCCCAGTTTGTGTTAACTTATTTACTTCACGTTATTTGATTATAATTTGATGATCATAAGTCAAACGGAGCCCCGCAGTGTTAAATTTATACGGTGTTATAGTCAACTCTACGTGAAATGACCTCGTATTTAATAGCTTACGCAGAATATCCAATATGCCTTGAGTTGTGCAATACTTTGCGCCTACATATATCATTGGTGTTTCCACCATCCAATTCAAACAATCCCGACAATTTGATTCTTTTCACCAAATATGGACCCATTTCAATAAACTTGGAAGTTTTTCTTAATTATTCGAGAAATATCTGGGCTTAATATACATATGTGTGGAAAAAAGGAAAAAGTGCTTAAATCGACTTAAACAAAATTTTGAATTAAGGGCAGCTTTGAAATCTTCATATTTAAAAGTACCCATGGACAAAGTTTCAATTATTTTGTACGATCTTCAGAAAGTTATAGCATAATTGCTTTTCGCTAATTTTTTTTTTCAATGTGCAATCTCATTCGCAATAAAAGCTTAAGCAATTATAATCTACTAGAAGTAGCTTAGAGTTCGGCCCTCAAAGTAGACTGTCGTACTTTTTGTGCCATTCGTCTTGAATTGCTATTGATGAAGCTGCCAGGCGTTGCAGTTCTCCCAATAATCCAACATTTCTATGATCTTCAGTCTCATGAGCCCTTAAAGTAGACTGGCGTTATCTTTGCAAATACGTCGTGAATTTGTTTTATTCTCCGTCTCCGCAGCTATTGAAGCTTCATCTTCCACTTCTACTGCTCTTCAGGCAGATTTCAGTTGATTTTGATGTGCTCGTTGTAAATTGAATTCATCCATTTTTCTGCTGTTCTCCAGGTTTTAAAGTTTTTCGATGCCCGGTGAAGCGGCTGATGCATTTATAATGCATGTTTTGAATATATTTCGGAATTGATTTACACTTATGCAAAAGTGGGATGTAATGGGATCCGATAATAATTGTATCCAATTCCTACTCTAACCTCCTAGTGGTACATCCTGGTAACCTGAGCAACATAGTTGAAGATGCGTTAAACAACCGGTGTGGGATCTAGGTCGGGACTAATTTGAGTGGGAGTTATCTTAGAGCCATTCCGACGTATTTGTTTTAAGGCTCTAAGATAATTGTACATGATAAAGTACGAAACTGCAGCATCTGTTCAACTTGTAAGTTGCGGCTGCAAACTGGCATTTGTCTCGAATCGAGCAGCTGGCTATACAAAATTGGCTCGTGTCTTCGGACTCATCATTCATCGACTAAGCATTTACGATGTTTTAAGCATGGCAAGAAGGTAATCATGCGAGAAATCCTCCAGCTACGGCAGCTGGAACAAGGATTTTGGGGGTTTTCAATCTATGTGTCAGAATATTCTGACGAATGAAATCAACTCTATCCGAAGATAGAAGGTAAAGTCTGAATCTTGCGACATGGAACATGCGCATGTTATACGTAACTGGTAAATTGGAACAGCTACGGCGTGAAATGTTACGTTATAAAGTTGATTTGCTGGCAGAGAAAGATGGACTGGATAAGAAGAGGTGCGGAGAGAAAAGGCTATGTTTCATTAATCCGGTCGCCAGGAGGGCGATCAGCATTATAGGGGTATGAGCTTTCTGAAGACTAAAAGAATAGCTATGGCTATTATAGGATGGTATCATATCAATGAGAGGCTGATGGCAATAAAATTTAAGACTAAAGCTAGTAGTTTAATAATTATCAAAGTCTACGGTCCTACTGAAATCCATTCCGAAAACTATAAGGATGAATTTTACGATATACTAAGCAGTTGAATGAACAGTATTACATTACAGCATATTGCCGAACTGCGCTACTAAGAATAAAATTTACCACATTTTGATAAATTCTAAGTGGCGATCATCTTATCTTGATGTACGCTCCTGGCGTGGAGCAGATATAAACAGCGACCATCATTTTGTTGTATGTAAAATTCGATTAAAGGTTGTGGCTCTGAGGTCTAATACGGCGAAATCGGATCGAAAAATTGATGTGGAAAACTGGAATTAGAGAGATATCGAAATGTCTTTATCACTTCCATAAGGAATTGGCTTTCAAATGTTATAAGGAACAACAGCGACGCATGTTAAAATGAAATCTCTAGATGTGTCACTTTATTGTCAAATGAGGTTGGTCAACATACACTAGGGTTAAAGATCATAAAATGAAAATTTTGCAAACACAATCAACATGGGACTTAGTATATATCGCGATCTGTGCAATAAAATAAAAAAGTCTGCGAGTAGGGATAAAATAATGTAGAAAGATGAGTCAGTATATTCAATGGAATTTCGGACAATCCACAAACAATACACGAAGGGAAGAACGCCATTAAAAACCTTAAACGCAACAAGGCTCCAGGTAATGACAATTTCTCAGCGGCATCTCCGCTGTATCATAGAAACTGTGGCTACCATTTGTATGTAAAATATGGGAAGAATAAACTCTGACAACCTCCTTGAATGAAGGTATACTAGTGCAAATGTCAAAAAAAGGGTGACTCCAAGGACTGCAATAACTACAGGGGTATAATACTTTTTCCAATACGTAGCAAAATACTAAGTCGAGTAATTTTAAACTGAATTTCCGATGCAGTTTCCTCTACATTCCGCGAAAATCTGTTTGGGTTCAGAGGGAATCGTTCTCGAATTGACCTCATCAACACAGTAAGACTAGTACTGGAGTAATGTATTGATATTCGTATCCCTATTTACCTAGCGTTATGGACTTTATGAAGGCTTTATACAGTGTCAACAGAAGCTATTTATGGAGAATTTTAGAAAATCATAACATGCCAACGAAAGTTGTGAACTTAAGTCGGGCAGTGTACATGGATTTTAAATGTCGACTCCTACACAAGGGTAAATTGTCAAATCCATTCGAAGTAACTACTACAGTAAAATAAGGATGTATCTGCTACCTATTTATACTTTTTATCCTTGTCATCGACAATATAATGAGTACAGCTCTAAATGGTAGACGCGGTATCCAGTGGACCTTTAAACAACTTGAGGACCTGGAATATGCTGATGGCGTATGTCTTTTAATCCAAAGCTCGGATTACCTTCAAGAAAATACTAGAGGTATCACTGTTGAATCTCGGGCAGCTGGGCTGGAAATCAATATCGGTAAGACAAAGATTATGCCTGGAGCCTATGGCGCGAAACCCGTTAACACACATCAATGTGGATAACAAGGTTATTGGATGTGTAGGTGCCTTTAATAATCTTGAAAGTTTGGTATCTACAAAAGGTGGCGCCGACGAGGATATTGAATCGCGTATTAATAAGGAAAAATCGGCATTTGGCATTCTCCGAGCAATTTGGAAATCTCGGCAAATATCAACATCAACCAAGTACCAAGTATTACGGCTGCGAAACTTGGAAATACACAAATGTCATCGATATGCGCCTGCAAAAGTTTGCAAACAAATACTTACGGCAAATCCTTAATATATGGTGGCCGAATCGAAATGAAGATCTACTTAACGCGACAAACCAAATCTCTGCTTCTATTGAGGTATATCAACGAAAATGGCGATAGATAGTCCGTACACTTCGAAGTCCAACTACCAACATTACTCAATAAGCGCTTCGCTGGAATCCGCAGGAAAAAAACGTACGTGTTAGTACACCTGCTAGAACATGAAGAAGTTCAATTGATGCGGAGTTGCTAGCAGAAAGCTATTCAATGACGTATGCCTAACATCTCGCAATAGAGTCCAATATAAAAGGATGGTTGAGGGCCTGTGATCCACTGGGAGTCAAGGATAACAAAAGAATAAAGCATGGAACTATCGTACAGCAAAGATTCAGGCTTGGATTTAGCTTCTGAACTGTTTGATAAAATGCGGGCCTTCCGAAAAGTGGAGTTGATAGATTTTGATTAAAATATCACATCTTATGAGAACTGGGGGTGAACCGCCGTAGTATAGCAGGTAAGTCATCCGCCTAGCATACCAGAGGTCCCAAGTTCGATCCCTTGCGAGACCCACTTGAAAAAAAATATATATATTTTCAAAAAAAAAAAAAAAAAAACGGCGGTTCACCTCATAACTCAGCTAGCCACTGGTTATTGAGTATTAGGCTATGTAAAACTTCTCTAACTAATGCATTTGCCGTTCGGAGCCGGATTAAAAAGAAGGTACTTTTCAATGAGTCTAAAAATAGAATCGGATGCAGCTGATTGTCTGAGAGAAGTACCACTTGTTCCAATTGGAATGTTGTCGTGGAAATTATTATTATTGTTATTATAAGAACTGGGGCCAAATTTCCGTATTCGATATCGATCGAAAACTCAGACTTTTAAGCAAATATTGTGAAGTATACTTTAGGGATGACCAAAGTTACTTCGATGCAAAAAGTTTATTGAAATCAGGGGGGTTACTGCGTATCTCGATTCGAAAATATGCTTAATTTGTATGCTTAAAGCATTGTGTTTCGAAAATAATTTCTTTCGAATCGAGTTTCGCGGTAACCCCCTAGGTATCCATTTTGATTTGTTTTTAAAAACATATTTATAATATTAATACGCAAGCACTCATTTATTATCCCCTTTTACTCTTATACACTCTATTTTTTTATACCATTCGAAAGGTATTTTTCCGTAGATCAGACGAATCTATATTTTAAGTAAATCGGCTCAGTTTTAAAGAATCGGTTCAGTGTTTAAAAATCTTACTAACACAGTAAAGAAAACTCACATGCATAGGAAATTCAATATTAAGAATCAAACTAAAGAAATTGTATGCAAACATGTTTTCTTTTGTTTTTATAATTTTTGGTGAGCGATGAGAATAAAAGAGTATATTTGTGGGGAGATAATGGTAGACAAAGACAAAAATAAAGAGTATTTTATTCAGTGTTGCCACCAACCAAATGTTAAATTACACATGGATCGTGCCAAAATTACACATGAAATTAGAAATTACACATGATTTTTTTTTTTTTTTTGGCAAAATAACATGTTTTGAATTTAATAAATTTTTTTTGTAAAAAATAAAAAAAATGATTTGTAGTTTTTTAATTTTTTTTATTTCATAACGCATGAAAATGTATACTATTTCAAATCGATACTTAGCACTTAAAAATAAACAAAATGAAATACATAACGACTATATTGAAAATCATTTTTTGTGTAGGTTCGAAAATTGGTCCACCATTAATAAATTTTTGCAAAGTAGGAAACAATGTATCTCCAAAGAATTCTTTAAATCAAAAACTTTTATCCAATAATCTTCTTGCTCCAAAGCCCAAAAGTTTCAAAATCGAAAAGTGCATGTCAAGAGTTTGCAAATCGACATTGAAGAATGAAAATCTTTTTGTTAAACATATATGTCTCCTTTTCCGAGAAAAGGGACCTAGTGTATGAAAATAAAGTTTTGAGAAAAACTAAAAAAATAAAATTTTAATTTTTTTCTCATTTTTATCGATTTTCCCAAGTTCGTTTTGTACGTTTTTATCTAACTCATTTCATCTTATTCTAAGCCCTTTTAGGTACCAGAATCCACTGCTAACTCTAAACCCGTTTTTTGACACACTAGGTTCCTTTTCTCGGAAAAGGTCACATATAATGATTGAAGTTGAAAAGTTTGGGCAATTTTGGGATCAACAATATCCGCAATTGAATAAATATCGTCACTTAAATTAAATATTGTTTTGATTTGACGAATATAAAATTCTCGAAAATCATGAAGTATAATTTTTTTTCCCGAATTAGAGATTATGGTCAAAGATTCATGAGCAGCAATACCAATATATCATATTCTTTAATAAACATGTATATTTTAATCTGAATGGTTAATTTCCCATATGCACTGGGATTTTAAAACATACACTCTTATGTAGTTAGAATAAAAAGTTTGCATTATGGGACGCACATAAATTTATTTTTTAAAATGCAAGTTTTGAAAACTGTTAGTACTCAAAAATGACAAAAATTTAAATTACACATGAATTACACTTGCAGCCAATTACACATCGGCTACACATGAAAATAAAAATTACACATGATATGTGTAATTACACCTAAAGTGGCAACACTGATTTTATTACAATTAAAAAAAATGTTTTTGTTTTGTAAAATAATAGCAACAAAAATTATTGGTATTGTTTTTATTATTTGTGGTGAGGGAGTGAAAGACAAAATTAATATTTTGGAAGATTTGACAAAAAAAGTGCTTAAAATGTAAACCTTTCAAATTTGAATTATTTGAAGTAACATTTTTATGGAATTTGGTTTTTTGGGTTGGTTTATTGGAATAAAATCTTCGAGTGATTGAGGAAAAAATATTGTGTTAAAAAATTAAATAATATTGCAGGGAAGGGCACGCATGAGATCATTAAGAGCTATTTTACAATGCCAATTTTTTTAAGAGTCATAGTAGTAAAGAGTTGGAAAAGAACATTGTGACTTATACCCAAAAAGGATGTTACCGATGAAAAAAACAGTCTTTTGAAGGAAAGTTTATAATAATTACAGATTATTATCAAGAAAATGAATTAAATGATCGGTCTGAATCAAATGTAAATTCAAAACTGATTAATGTTTAGAAAATGCTATTATATCAGGAAGGAATATTAAAAGGCAAATCTTGCATTGCGACTGGAATGGTTTTAAACTGTAAGCTTCTACAGACTCCAAGTACTTCGTGGTTCTCGCGGTTAATTATGCAGTAAAATGTTAATAAATTTTAAATATTAGGATCTTTGTTAAAAAGTTAAATAAGACCTTTAACTTTTTAACATTTTTGTCAGTCCGTTAGTAACGCTTACAAGTTTATCTGTTCATCACTTCACAGAGCATTTTGAAATCGATAACGCAAGTTGTTTTGATAAGAGGTACTAAGTCTAACACTTTTTCCTTCTCATTCACTTCTGAAGATGCAAAAACGGTTTATTATGGAATATCTTGAATCAGTAAACTTTTCGAGAGCTACACAATTTTTAATTATAGCTTTGCCAATTTGGCCAATTCGACGCTCTGTTGTATGGAGTGACATAGAAATCAATGAGATCAATTTCTCCACATATCCGTTTAGCCCGAGCAATTTTAAAAACTTGCTATATAGACACTGTCATTTTTGACTTAAAGCTCTGATTGTATGAGTTTTCTTTTTATAGAGAAGCAGCACTCAGGCAAATACTGCCTATACAATTGCATATGGAGTATATACGAATTGGGTAACCTTATTTGGAAAGGGGATGGTAGAGAAGAGAAAGGCAAATCTATTTTTAAAATAGTGAAGTTGCGCCATTTGTTGTTATTTAGACGCATTTTTTTTTGTTTTACAGCCAATTTTATTTATTTTTCGCAGACGGCGTGTTATTGCTGTAGTCTTACTGCCGACGGAAGATGCTGTGGTAATTAATAATTTTAATTTTGTTATCATTGACTCCCAGTAGAGCATAGTACCTTAAATTTAATAGAAATTAATAATTACAGAAATTGTTGTTGCCGAGACCGGGGATCGAACTCAGGCTCCATGTAATATTACGTGCTAACTAACTAAGCGACAGCACGGGAAATTTGTATTCACAATGAACTAGATGACGGTCGATTGTGTCGACCGCAGGATACGCTAGTAGTTCAATTAAGACACATTTACTATTGGTCATCTTTTGGCAAATAACTACAAAAAATAAAGTAAACTTAAATAATTTTGAACATCCTTAAAGTATGCTACACAAACGTTTTGAAAATATCTAAGATTTCGATCGATATCGAATGCGGTAATTTGGGCCCTGCATTGTTTTTTTTTTATTTAAATTCTATCGTTTTTAATTGTTAAAATGTTTATTGGGTTATATTAAGAATTAACTTGAGTTAGTTAAGAGAATGCTTTTAAATATCGAGTATATGTATGTGAGAGTGTGTTTGCTAAAAATATTGCATCATCATAGTGAGCTTTTTCTGTTGTTGTTCTTGTCATTTTGAGAGCCTCCATATTCTGGCCATGTTTACATTGCCCCAACTCAAGAAGAATACAAACGTGTATGACAGTATGTGTAAAAATCGGTGTGAATGATGGCGGCCTTTATGTTTTTGCTTCGTTCTTTGTTGGGTTCTATTGTTGTTGGATTTGTTATTTAATTTTTTTTAAAGAATTCATTTTGAATGTTTTTATGCGTTGGCAATTGTACTCAAGTGTATACACACTCATACGTACATACATACATACTCGTACATACTGATGATGTATCCACAATTGTGCGTTTTGTGTTTTTGCTTTGCAAAAGCTTTTGGTGTTGTTGTTTTGTTTGAATGTATGAATTTATTGTTGTTGCTGCTTTTCGTAGTTGCTGTTTTTATAATTATTCATTTCATTTCAGGTTGTCATTTATTGCCCCTCCACTTATGTTTCTCGAGTTGTTGCGTGTGGTTTGTTTTTGTTGGTATTTTTGAGCTTTTTCGTTTTTTTTTCATTCTTGTGATTTCTTTAGTTGTTGTAGGTTTTTAATTCTTTATGTGCGATTATTCTCGTACTCGTACAAGAGAGTATGTAACTAAATAATATTAGGCATGTATGTATGTAAGTATGTGTGAATTTCTATTTTATAAATTTGTTTTCATTTTTATTTAATTTTTTTTTCTGCTTTATGTTGTTTATTTCTTTTAACTTTTTTTCTCCAACTTGTTGTTATGATTCTATTGTTTTGTATTTTTTTTATAACAATGACGATTGTCGTAGTCGGTGCAATAACCTATGAGTAGTAGAGAAAAAAATTAAAAAACAGCAAAATAGAAATTAATTATTTTAATTCTAGTTTTTTTTTTTTTTTTTAAATTGATGTTATTACGCAGCAGTTGGGAATATTTGTAATGTTTTTTAAGCCATAACTAAAATTTTATTATAAACAAATTAGTTACAGTGGCTCAATTTTATAATGGAAGAGCTAATAAATCTTTTTAATTTTGTGCTGAAATATTAAATTGTTTGGAAGATTTTTGCAAATAAACATTGGCAATATTTTTATATCCATCAGTAATTTGTAGGTAAAATGGCATATCTTTTTTTTGTCCATAATTGATTTGTATAAAAAAAATTCTAATGAAAATGTTTTTATTAAAGAAATTTTGTAATGACAATTTTTCTATAGAAAAAAATTTTACAATGATAATTTTGTTACAGAAAAAAATTTATATTTTTCTAAGAAAGAAATTTGTAATAAAAATGTTTCTATATAAATTATTTTTATATAGAAATAGTAACTTTATAATGAACATTTTTTTCTAATGAAAATTTTTCAATAAAAAAAAAAATTATAATAAAAATCTGTCTTAAAAAAAATTAAAATTAAAACTTTTCTATAGAAAAAAATTAACAATGATAATTTTTCTTTAGAAAAGAATTTACATTGAACATTTTTCTATGGAAAAAAATTTAAATTTTCTTTAGAAAAAAAATTAAAATTAAAATTTTCTGAACAAAACATTTTACAATGAAAATCTTTCTATCCCAAAAAATTTTTCAATGAAAATTTTTCTACAGAAAAAAATTACAATGAAAATTTTTGTATAGAAAAAAATCTAAAATGAACATTGTTTTATACAATAAATTTTACAATAAAAATGTTTATTTACAAAAATTTTATAATGAAAAATTTTCTATAGAAACAAATGTATAATGAAAATTTTTCTATACAAAAGAATTAGCAATAAAAATTCTTCTAAAGAAAAAAATTACAAAAACATTTTTCTATAGAAAAAAATTACAACAAAAAAATTTGTATAGAAAAAAATTTATAATGAAAATTTTTCTATACAAAAAATTTTATAATGAAAATTTTTCTCTACAAAAAATTTTATAATAACAATTTTTCTACACAAAAAAAATTATAACGAAAATTTGTCCATAGAAAAAATTTTATAATGAACATTTTTTTTATATAGGAAAAATTTTATAATGAAGATTTTTCTATAAAAAAAAAATTTATAATGAAAATTTTTCCACAGGAAAAATATTTATAATAAAATGAACATTTTTCTATACAACAAATTTTACAATAAAAATTTTTTTATACAAAAATTTTATAATGAAAAATTTTCTATAGAAACAAATTTATAATGAAAATTTTTCTATGCAAAAGTATTCACAATGAAAATTCTTCTAAAGAAAAAAATTACAAAAAACATTTTTCTATAGAAAAAAATTACAATGAAAAAAATTGTATAGAAAAAAATTTATAATGAAAATTTTTCTATACAAAAAATTTTATAATGAAAATTTTTCTCTACAAAAAATTTTATAATAACAATTTTTCTACACAAAAAAATTTATAACGAAAATTTGTCCATAGAAAAAATTTTATAATGAACATTTTTTTTTCTATAGGAAAAATTTTTCTTTAGGAAAAATTTTTCTATAGGAAAAATTTTATATTGAAAATTTTTCTATTAAAAAAAATTTAAATTGAAAATTTTTCCACAGGAAAAATATTTATAATGAAATTTTTTTATAGAAAAAAAAATTTACAATGAAAATTTTTCTATAGAAAAAATTTTATAATCAAAATTTTTCTATAGACAAAATTTTATAACGAAAATTTACAAAAGATTTTATAATAAAAAGTTTTCAATACAAAAATATTTTATAACGAAAATTTTTGTATAGAAAAAATTTTATAATGAAAATTGTTCTATATGAAAAATTTTATAATGAAAATTTTTCTATAGGAAAAATTTTACAATGAAAATTCTTCCATACAAAAATATTTATAATGAAATTTTTTTATAGAAAAAAATTTATAATGAACATTTTTTGAAAGAAAAAAATTTATTATAAAAACTATTCTACACAAAAAAATGTAATAATGAAAATAATTATGTAGAAAGTTTTGTATAAATAAAATTTTTTAGAATCATTTATAGAAAAAATTTTATAATGAAAATTATTGTACAAACAAAATTTTTGTATAGAAAAAATTTTATAACGAAAAGTTTTCTATAGAAACAATTTTTTAATGAAAATTTTCTATAGAAAAAAATTGCAATGAAAATTTTTCTATAGAAACAAATTTACAATTAAATTTTTTCTATTGAAAACAATTTTCGATAGAATAAATCTTATAATGAACAATTTTCGAAAGAAAAAAATTTTATAATAAAAATTCTATAGAATGAAAAAATTTTTCTAAAAAAAAAAAATTTATAATGAAAATGTTTCTATAGAAAAAATTTTAGAATGAAAATTCTATAGGAAGAAAAAAATTTAAAATTAAAATTTTTCTATAAAAAAATTTTTTTAATCAATTTTATAACGAAAATTTACTATAGAAAAAATTGAATATTGAAAATTTTTCCATAGAAAAAAATTTACTATGAAAATTTATCGATGCAAAAAATTTTGTAGTGTATTGCACTAAGATCCCAATTTATTACAAATTTTTATTATTGTAATAAATAGTTTTTTGATAAAACCAAAAAATGGTGGTGGAGAAAGCTTTCCTCGACGCTTTTCGATGGTTGGTTAGGCCATCTCTTCAGAAGGATTATCCCTAATTCTAAACAGAGCGAAAACCACACAATATATCTTATTTGAAGGATAGAATAAATAAGAATTAGTGTGTCCAACAAATTTTATAATTAAGATTATTCTATAGAAAACACATTTTTCTATATAAACAATATTATAAAAAAAATTTTTCTATATACAAATTTTTTTAATGAAAATTGTTCTATTGAAAAATTTTCATAATGAAAATTTTTCTATAGAAAAAAATTTATAATGAAAATTCTTTAGAATAAATAGAAATTTTTTCTATAAAAGAAATTTTATAACAAAACTCTTTTTTTAGAAAAAAAAAAATATAATAAAAATTGGCATCAATTTCTGTAATTTTTAATTTCTATTAAAATAATTATTGACCACAGAAACCTCGATGGGCGGTAAACATACATCATTAACATGCTGTCGATGTAAAACAAAATAAAATTGACTGTAAAACAAAAAGCTTAATTATTTCGTCTAAATAACAACTTCAAATTTGGTACAAGTACCAAATATACCAAAAGGCTTACAGTTATTTCGCCTGCTACCAACAACTATGTGACAGTAGTAACCATGTAGCCAGGGTGAATATGGATATGCGATGTCCCAACGGAAATTAAATTGTAAAAGCTTTCGAGTAAATAAAGTGCCTGATAATGTACCCCAAGAATTGTTAATCAAACGAATTACCGAAAAATTGGAACCACTACTAAGAACAAGCAAGATGCCGACCCCACAAATCCTATTCGATCACGTGAATAGCAGTAATTTTTTGTGAATGTAATGGTATTTTGACAAAAGCTTGTAGCAAGGCATATATATTGAAGGTAATTTCACTTGCTATCATTAAATTTTAATAAGGGTTTTTGAAGTTTGTTTTTCTACGTCATATCAAATATAACGTTACCACATTATACAAAAGTATTTTCTTTTTTTTTTGGATTTTTTTTTATAAAATGTGTAATGTGTACAATATAAATTATATAGAACAAAAGCTACTAAAAGAAAAACCGCTTATTTTCTCCCGAAGAATTGTATTCTCGAAATTGGTCGACTTAACCAATATAGTAATAAGCATCAGATACAAACTGAATCAAAGTGGAAAAACGAAGCCAGACTCATAGGAGAAATCTTTTTCGCTGCGAGGGAAGGGTATTTGCATTTATAGCAAAACATAAACTATTTTATTGTCTTTAATTAATTGGCATTATAATTAAAGAGCCAATTACATATTATTTAAATGAATTATATAATTTAGTTTATAATGAAATGATAAATTAGCGATTTAGCCAAACGAACGGTAAGCCATCTAAGCACCAATAGGCACAGATATCTACCATGGTTGTAGCCATTGAACTGTAAGTGTCTTCCAAAACCGCTTAAGAAAGCATAATAGCATCTGTGGCCTTTTGACGACAGTGTCCTTCAAGTCCTTCAAGTTTGTTTTAGCTAGGAACACAATAGTTCTGTATTGCAAGAACATATACCAATGAGATCCAATGATAATGCAGCTATACCCATAATTTCTAAGCTGGGATTTGACTTGTCATTGTGAGAGAATACTGTTTTCAAGGTATCAAAAATAATGACATGATTCGAGCCGGCATATGGAGCAGTATGCTTAACTGCTAAGGCGAACGTATTCTTTCGGCACTTTAAACCAGTACACTTATTTAACTGCCCAAATAGGCCAACTTATTTGCGCCCATTTGATATATTGATATATTCTCCAGCTTCAAACCTCATATATTGGCACAAATCCCACTAATTAATATTAATTTTACCAGAAAAGAACTTTCATCAGCAGCAGAACTGTTACAACAACTTTTCTGTAAAAATATAAAATATTATTTATATTTTTTCTATTTTAATAATTTTTTACCTTTATATTTATAAAATTATATTTTTATTTTCAAAATTTCAAAATTAATTTATACAACTTCAAATGTCCCTGCGACTACAATATAAGCTATGTGTTTTTTTCCTAAATACCTAGAACATCAACGTAGCTAATCAAAATTGTATTTAATGTGCATAGTTATTATATACTATCCCGCTTAGTTCTCCATTAACTAGTAAAATATAGTTTAACTATTAGATATGAAGATACACATGCAATAAAATGTATTTACATTTTTACACATAACTCATATTGTCGGCCCAGCGACAGAAAAAAGGGAAAACTTAACATAATCTGGTAGCTTTATTTCTATTGAAATGTCAGAACCCTTAAAATTGTCAGAAAGTGAAATTAAATTTAGTAACCCGAAGTGAAATTACCTTCATTATAATCTACCTTGGCTTGTAGTATCTCCTCACTTTAAATCAGGGATGGAAAATGGCTTTCTTGATTTTGTACCAAATATGAAAACAAAATGTACTTTTTAGATCATGATGGTAACATTTTTTATTGTATTGTATTATAACTTTAACATGTCGTCTTCAAAAAGTGATGATTTTGAGGGGAATCAAATTCGAAACGATTTTATCCGGAAATCTATTCAAATTTAACAATTGAAGTTCATAATAAAATTTCTATTAAAAAATTTTTCTGAAAAAGGGTGTTAATTGAACAGATCGAGTAATGTAAATGGTCTTATACCCAGTTTTACAACATCAGTTGAACAGAAATTAATTTAAATTTTAGAGTTGTATATACAAGTATGTAAGTAATGTAGTCAGGCTCGAACGATTCTGTGGTACCCTAAACATCTAATGATCGATGAACGATTGTCAACATATTTAGAAGATTTTGTAATTCTTTAAAAAATATCTTGTTGTATTAGAGCTAGGGTCAAGCATGAACCGCTTGTCACGGGATATTAAAATGATTTTTTAATGAAGAAATTCTATGGGAGTAAGGGTCAAATACGAAGCCTATCAAACAAAATACGATACAGTCACTTACAGTCACTCTTTGTTTATTAGTGCCTAAATTCTCTGAAATTTAAAAAAAATAATGGTGTTCATGAGCCCACATCTTAATTCCGGGGTTCTGGTCCTATTTAACCCAATTTTAATACAAATGTCTTTAAAATTGCACTTGGACTTAAAATCAACTCAGTGTCAATCGGAATTCTACAAGGTGGTCTCACACCCCTTTCTATATGTTAAAAACATAATACCAGTAGGATACAAAGATAGTAATGTAGCTACATGTTAAAATCAGTTAAAAGTTTTAGTCTTACGAATTTAAAATTGTATCAAGTAGGACGCGGTAGTACCACGGTACCAATCAGGTTAAAAATGTAACAAAAAAGTACAATTGTACCATGTTTGCCATCCCTGCTTCAAATGCGACATTTCTGCTTATTTACTGCTCAACAAGAAATGGGCTTCATCGGAACATAAAATTTTGAATGAAAATTCATTCGTTTAACTATTTAATTTCGACAACCAGCAAAAGAAGATTATGACTTCATTCACAGATTGATAACGAGCGATGAAGCCCATTTCAAATTAAATGCTACGGCTACGGAGAATCAAATAATAGTTCATCAGAAACAATTATACTCAGTCAAGTGCCAAGTCAACTGTTTAGTGCGAAGTATCGTCGGATAGAGTCATTGGTCCATATTTCTTAGAAAATACACAAGGATATACGCAAATAAGCCAGCTATCATATCACAGCTAAAAGAAAATATACGCAATGAAATTCAAGCCATAAAACCAGAAATTCTACAAAAAGTTATTTAAAATGTGTAGGAAAGGGCACGAATGTGCGAAACCGAAAATGGCGGGATAAAAATTTCCGAGGGTGGTGATCTAAAATTTGGCAATCTAAAATTTTACATAAATTAATAAATTTAGCACTTTTACTTTTTAAACTTATCTTACTAAATATGAAGTAATACTTCCTGATTCTATTTAACTTCGACTTCATTAGTCTAAGTAAGATTTCAATTTATAAATCTCGTTAAATCGAGATTTATAAACTAAAACAAACTTTAATTCAAGTGCGTGATTTTCTTAACCATTTCAAAAATCTTCGCTAACGTACCAATAAATTAAAGCCAACAGGTAGCAACCGACCAAAACAACCATTTTTACTATATTTTTCTGTTTGTTTTGTTTTTGGATTCGAATCAATTTTTCTCACACGCACTTAAAGTCCCAATAAATATTTATATTTTGTTCTTTATAAACTGAAATTCTTAAGATATTGCTGATGCTTTTGTTTTAGGCACAAATTGTTGTTTTAGTTACCAAAAACAAAAAAAAGAAAATGGTAACCAAAACAACCGGAGAATAAGTTTAACCTTTCGCAGTTGGGGTAAAGAAGGCTTTAACAAAAGCTTAAGAAGCAAAAGAAAAAATAAATTACATTCAATTTCTGGAGAAGAAATAAAACTTTAGGTTTGAAACTACAACAAATAAATAAATTTAATATGAGTCGCCATTATAAAAAATAAGAACAAATCACACTCTGTCAAAATCACGCAGAGTCACTTATTCATTCTGTCATTCCGTTCACTTTTGATGTCCATTTTGGTTATTTATTTTTAAACATTGTTTTTCTAAGTACCACAACTTAATAAGAAAAAGTTTAATTATTTTAGTTAAGAGCAATACATTCTTCAAAGATCCGTCCGGAAGAGATATTTCTATAAGCAATTGATAATATCATCAAATCTTAAGTATATTTATTTAATATAAAATCAAAGACTCTATAATATACAGACGTTGCATAGATTTATTAACCGTATGGTCGTTTTGAAAAGTCCCATAAAAAAGAGAGTATATCGCTTTAACTCTAATTTGCAAACAGCTATTGAAGAAGATTATCCAATGAGAGAAAGCTAAGGCACCCACAAGTGATCATGAAATGTCTGTTTGTGCGCTCATGTGTTTTTCATTGTTTTTTATTCACTTTAAATGTACACTCAGGGAAAAAACGTGCTGATAATAAGATTTTCTGCTTGAAATCGAAACTTTTTCTGCTTGAAAGTAGAGTAAATACGAAAAATCTTATTTTGAGAATAAAACCATAATTTTTTAAGATTCTTTATAAGATCGCAATCTTAAAAAAATCTAAGCACAGGATCGATAACTAAGAATGTGTTCTTATTAATTAAGATTAAATTCTTATTTTTTAAGAATGCACTCTTAATTAATAATAACATAATCTTAAATAATAAGAACGCATTCTTAATTATCGATCTTGTTCTTACAACTTTTTCAAGATTGCGATCTTACAAACAATCTTGAAAAATAAGATTTTATTGTTAAAATAAAATTTTTCGCATTTACTCTACTTTCAAGCAGAAAAAGTTTCGATTTCAAGCAGAAAATCGTATTATCAGCACGTTTTTTCTTATTATAATATTCGTATTTGGTGATAAAATAAAACACGTTTTTTATTATATCTTTTTTAAACTGGTCCAAAATATTAAAAGTTGCTCTTGGATGATCTTATTTTGTTCCTTCACATCTATAAGTAATCACGTCAAGATCTAGATACTAAGTACCAAAATAAGACCCACAAGGACCAACTTTTCATCCTTTAGACCAGCATAATGTAGACATTTATTAAAAAACAACAATGAAACCATAAAAAAACGAAACGTAACAGTAATACTTCAATTATATAAGCTTGGGACTAAGGTATGTTTTCCCATTATTTATTGGATACAAATGTAAAAATACCTTGACTTCATCTTCCGTTGGAAAAAGTGTGCATATTTCTGTCAATATATCTTGGAAATCGTTAGGATGAAGTGCGAGATCCTTTTTTAGAATTTGATGTATTTACTATATTCTGGATCAGCTCATCACGATAGTAATTGTTTAAATCTTTGTGTGAAGCATAAAATTCTAGGATGTTTTTGCCACTTACTGATTCATTCAATAATGAAGCTAAATAAATATTTTATGTTTTGTATACATTTTAATGTATTAAGTAATTATCTATTACTTTTACCTTGTACAGAAGACGATGGAGTGGAAGTTACATCCGGACATTTTTGTAGCCACTCACCTACCTTCGACGGCATCGAAAGTGTATCTTCATCAATTCCAAACTAAAGGACAAAACTATTAGTGGTTTAATTTACTTTCTAAATAAAATATTAAAACCTGTTTCTTTTTCCAGACAAATAATTTTTCATGAAATTCCATTTGTAGTCCTAAGGGTGGAATGGCTTCCTTTACATCTTTGCTTTCTAAAAGTTACATTTGAGCCTGAAACAAATTAAATCAATATAATTTTTTATTAAGAAATTTACTTATGTATTTATAAATATGATGAAAAACTTACGCTGCAGGTACGGAAAAACGCATTCCAGATCGAATTCTTTCAAAAGATTTTTCAGCAACGCGTCATCGTCCGAGAAATCTGA
The DNA here is from genome assembly GCA_933228675.1 of Stomorhina lunata. Lineage (NCBI taxonomy): Eukaryota > Metazoa > Arthropoda > Insecta > Diptera > Rhiniidae > Stomorhina > Stomorhina lunata. Next base: position 85,019,247 of record OW121741.1, on the reverse strand, counting down.
TGAAATTTCTTGTGAAGGGCAGTTCAATTCATACTCCCCATCACATACCGGATCTAAATTGCCTTCTATTGGAATATTTTAAAGGATCACTTCATCCAGATTAAGGTTTTTCATTTATATTTCTAATAAAATTTATATTTTTTCTCAAAAAATTAGTTTTTCACTTTTTCGCAACTACTTTGGTCGGCGAATTACAATTTATGACAAAATACTGAAAAATTTCCTTTAAACAAGCACACAAATCTACAAAATCAAGAATACGATCTTAAGATTAGAACTTACAATCTTCAAAATAAGAATAAAATCTTGAAATCATGATCACAATCTTAAAATAAAGAATACGATCTTAAATTAAGATTTAAAATCTTATAATAAAATTAAAATCTTAAAAGCAAACAAATTACATGTTTATTTTTAGATTGTATTCTCATAACTAAGAATTTATTCTTCAATTTAAGAATATAAATCTTACTGGCTATATTTTCAAGATTGAAAATTCAAGATTTCGCAATCTTATATTGTAGATTTTTTTTCTTGAAATCAGATCGTCATTTTTCTCTTAGTGTATGGATTGCAATATCTTTAAATAATATTGTCTTTGGTAAAATGTACAGATTTTAGTTTAATGCAGCCAAGCCCATTTTATTTCTCAAGTGTTTTAGCTTCTTATTAATAAAATACTAATAATCAGGTATGTGATGGACATTTTTCGTTTTCAAATCGATCGATTTCAGACATATTTTTTTAGCTAATTTTCGTTATTTCCCCAAAAAAATCAAAATTTTGGCTTTAATCCTTTTGATATTTTATCTTTCATTTGGTTTGAATTTTTTGGGAATATAACGGAAAATTATCTCAAAAATATATCTGAAATCGATCGATTTGAAAACGATCGTTTTCCATCACATACCTGAACATTAACTACTTAAGTGGCCTATAAATACAACATATTAAGGTTAAAGAACGATCATATGTTAAAATTCGATCTGATGCCAATATTCTCAAGTTCTGTACATCAAGCTTTGAAAGATCATTGTAGTTTCGGACGTTCTCCAATTTCCTCGAGATTATTTTAGACCACTTTCCTTATCTTTTATACATCTGCACAAAATTTTCTATTTTTATCTGAATAACTATGTCGATGTCAGAGTTTAGTCCTTAGTCATGGTTAATTTAATGCCGGTATTCACCACTGACGCAGAATTTTTCATTGTAGACATGCCAAATTCCTCCTAGGCTTAGCTTGGTAAATGTTATGGGGAGTCTGCACCATCCATGCCAAATCAGTGGTTTATGAATTTCGATGTGGCCACACAAGCACAAAAGAAACCGAACTAACGAGCTTCTAACGGTCAGTTAAGGTAATCATTCACAAACGCATCGATTTGAAAATTTTACTTTAATGTTTAGTATTGTTCAATAGCAATATGGATGAGCCTTTCCACCGTTTCGCAAAGTCATTACGACCAAAAAATGCGAGTACACGGGGTAGATTAGATTAAAGAGAGGATCCCACAGAATTGTTGGAGAGTTCACAAGACCACATGTATCTCCCTCTTCTTCATTGCACTACACTGCAACCAATCAGTAGACGACTACGAAGACAATCCATTAATTGTCAAGTTTTTAATAACTAACTACAAGCTAACTACAAAGTAATTCGGAAATGCAAAAAACCTGGTTAAGACTACAAAAGTTATCCATTTATTTTAAATTTTGTAGCGACCAACTTTAAGCTAACTCATCATGTTCTGTGCAGTGAAGGTGTTGTATTTTCTGATTTTATTGCTCGGTAAATTGTTTCCATTTTTGTAGGTGCTGTGGGTTTGATGGTTAGCACGTTGACTACTAAGCATAACATATCATATTCAGCTAGGGTTGCCCGACACAAATCCTGAAAAAGCTGGACATAAGGCAAAAAAAGCTTGACAACCCAAAAATTAACTGGACATTAATAATAAATAACTTGCTTAAATAATTTGCTTCGATGAATCTTTATATTTTTGATAATCCGAATTTCGAATACCGTAATTAACCGCAGCGATATCGTCCGAAATCTGAAACAATTTTCAATAGAAAACACATGCTACTCGCGTTTGTCGAACACATTGATAACATGGGACGCACATTGCGCGATTTGACTGCTGCCTTTTCAAGTATCGAGAAGGAATCTTATAAAATGGGTTGGTGAATCAAATCAAGACTGCTGGTTTCTACAAGCAGGAATTGGAGGAATTGAACCACATGTGATTGTTGAGAACTATAGCTACGAGGTTGTAAAAGAATTTGTTTACCTTGGTACCGCCGTCAACATAAATAACGACGTAAGCTTCGAAATCATACTTGCCAACAAATGATATTTTGGCATAAGCAAGCAGATAAGAAAACACTTTTTGTAAGAACTTAAACTATGCTCTACAATATGGTGTTGAATCATGGGCACTTGCACAGGCAGATGAAGCTATTCTTGCAGTGAGAGGAAGATTCTATGAAGAATCTTTGGAACATTTTACACCAACAATGAATATCGACATTGAATGAATGAACTCGTAAAAGAGGACGTCCAAAAATTCGATGGAAAGGCCAAGTAGAGGAAAATCTTTCAAAGCTTGACCTACGAATTGGAGAATATTTATACGCACATAACAGGTTTTTGATATAGACCATTTAAGTAAAGTAAGTACAATGGAGAGATTTGATGGAGGATATTTTTAACACAAAATGAACTGTTCAAGAAATCGATTAATCAATTTATTATTTGCGTTCTTTTTCATAAAACTAATTTTTAGCTGGACAAATTTAATTTTAGCTTGACACTAGACAAGCACTAAAAAAGCTGGGCAATCCAGTCGAATCCAGCCTGACTGGCAACCCTATATTAAGCCCATGCACTTTATTATTTAACTGAGTTGCTTGCAGTTAACGACGATACATGTAGACATATCAACAGATATAGTCGTTACATAATTGCATTTTCTTAAGGAAGTATTTTAGATTACTATGATTTGCATTCTAAGTTCATACTTATCCAATTTTATTAGTTTTTCCAGGTTGGTATTAATTGGCTTCCACAAAGGTTTAGTTTAGTTTATCGTAGTCTAGTGACCTATACCACTATGTACCCGCTGCTTCCTTGAATTTTTGTTTTTCATTGTATAAAATAAGGTCAAGTCATCCTCAGGAATATTTCTGATATCCATGTCTGCTCCGACACGTTCCAATTCGTGCGCAATTTCGTTACCTTTAATATTATTATGGCCTCGTACCCAGCAGAGTTTTAAAACGCTAAGAGCCCGAAGACTCCCAATTTTCCCTAAGCCCGAAGGTCTTTGCGACAAAATAATCCTAATAATCCAATTACAAGGTACCTTGATAGTAGCTCATTATCTATGTATTTATATAGTGATATAGCTTCTAAATATCGGTCTCATAGATATTAATCTTGAAATATGCAGAATGCTTTATTTATTTTGTAGCTGTATCGTACCATCTGTGTTCGTGGACTCCCGATTTTCTCTAGGCAGTATTACTGAGAACTACCGTGGTATGGCAGGTTAGTTATCCACCTAGCAAAAAAAAGCGGTTCACCTCATAACTCAGCTAGCCACTGGTTATTGGGTATAAGGCTATGTAAAACTTCTCTTACTAATGCATTTTTTTTTATTTAGGACCAGCACTCAGGGGATGACCCCTACTTATGCAATGCATTGTGTTGGAAATAGGAAAATAGGTTAGGGGAGTGTGGATAGATGGAGTAGTGTTTATGGACATTTGATTTGAACTTCCCTATATTGCAACTGGCAGGGAAAATTTCTGCGGGAAGTAAATTCCACATACGAACTGTACGGCTAAAGAATGAATTTTCTTTGTAGTGTGTTGTTCTGTCTACTGGCCAATCGACTACGAAGGGATGAGCTCTAACAGACAGACGTGTATTGCGTAGAAAAATTCGAGTTTCAGGAACAAGTTCCCTTATTTCATTAGAGCACATTCCAAAGTAGTAACGATATAACAGTATGACACAACCCACATTGCGACGGTGCTCTAGTGAATCAATAGAGTTGGATACCCTACTGTCACCAATAAGCACCTTCGCCCTCTCCTGCACTCGGTCGAGAAGCTCCAAAATAGACTTTGAAGCACCGGCCCGTACATGAGAGTTGTATTCCATTTTCGGTCGAATATAGGTGGTGTAAATAGTAAGGAGATCAGATGGAGTGAAGTATCTCTTACACCGTTTAAGAAAACCGAGACACTTGAATGCTTCTTTCGACACTTGAAAAATGTGATCAGTCCAACGGACATCACATTGAATTCTCATTCCCAGAACATCAAGAGTATCTGATTCCTCGATATTTTCACCACCCATTAATATAGATGAAGTAACATGATCCGCTGTGCGTTTGTGCGTAAGCATATAACACTGAGTTTTCCGCGCATTAAAATCGACTCTATTCGCACGACCCCATTCTGAGATTGTTCCTAAATCGCGGTTTAATGATTCATTCATGTTTTGCCTCTTAGTGCCAATCTCTAAAAGGTTTGGACTATGATTGAATGAATACGAATGGCAAATGTTACTATCATCTGCAAAAGAGTAGATAGGATTAGAAGTTTGACCTAGAAGGTCGTTTATAAAGATAAGAAACAGAGTAGGAGAAAGAACGGAGCCTTGCGGTACCCCTGAATTTAGCTTGAACTCGTTTGATGAGATCCCATCTACAACAACTCTTATAGTGCGATCTCTGAGAAAGCTCGATATAAATCGAGAGAAGTTATCACCGACACCAAAAGCAATAAGTTTTGATAGAAGTGCTACGTGCCACACTCTATCAAACGCCTTGGAAATATCCAGAGCCACAACTTTACTTTCGCCAAAACGGTGTATTGAATGACACCATTTTTCCGAAAGGAAGGCTAGCAGGTCTCCCGTAGAGCGTCCCCTACGAAATCCATACTGGCGGTCGCTTAATAGGTTGTTAGATTCCAGATATTTAACAAGATGGTGGTTTACCATACTCTCCAATACTTTGGAGAGTGCAGAACAAATTGCTATTGGACGACAATTTTCAGGGTTGGTAGCCTCACCCTTTTTAGGGATTGGCGTTACATTAGCAACCTTCCAACACCGAGGAAATTTACCAGCATGGTACAAGGTGCTGAAAAGGTTAGCTAATGGACGCGAAAGCGTCGAACAGCACTGCTTCAAGACCAGTGCTGGAATACCATCCGACCCTGGCTACTTGTTTATGTTGAGATCTGCTAAAACCCTTTTTACAGCACGGGCGCGAAATAATATCTTTGGCATAGTTACAGATACTCTTTCGAGCTCGGGCTGAGGCTGAGTGCTTTCCATGCATTTGCAGTTTGCAGCCGAAGTTTAAAGTTTAAACTTCGGCTCCAAACGTATTATGTATGCATGTATGTATGTGTATTACTGAGACAATTTTCTTATCACAATTCAAATATGGTATCTACATAAAAAAGCAGCTTCTTCGTGCTAATTATGTCACTGCTCCTAAGAGAAGTAAAAGCTTATGAACAGTCGTTAGAAAGGTCAAAGATAGTGCTAGTTCATGAATTCCATCTCTTTTAAGTCTGGTCATTATTTACTAAATCGGTTAATAAAGCTTATCTCTAAGCTATATTATTTACAAGTAATTCGCATTTGCCGGAAAGCAATCAGTTACAGCAAGTGCTTGAAAAAGGTTTTAGCGAATCTTAACATAAATAAGCCTTGAAGCAGTGCTCTTTGACGTTAGCTCGTTCACCTTTTCAGCAGATTATACCATTCCGGTGAATTTCCTATGTGCCAGAAGCTGACTAATGTAACGACAAAAAAAGTGTCAAGCTAATAAGCTTTAAAACTAACGCCCAATAGCAATTTGTTCTTCCCTTTTCAAAGAAATGAAAACTATGGTTAACCACCATTTTTTTGAATATCTGAAGTGTAATAACTTTCTAAACGACCGGTAGTTTGGATTTCGTAGGTTCCGCTCTAGCGGTGACTTGCTAGACTTTCTATCGAATAAATGGTATCGCTCTATTTGAAAATAAAGTAGCGTCTGACAATGTCACACCGTTTGATAGGGGCACTTCTATCAAAACTTATGTCTTTAGGTGTCGGTAATAAATTTTCTCGAATTACATTGAGTTTTCCTTTAGATTGCTCAAAAGATTTGTTAAATATGGGATATCGTCCAATGAGTTGAGATTAATTTAGGGGTACTGCAAATCTCTGTTCCTTCTCGTTCTCTAATTCTTATATTTGTAAACTTATATGTATTTGTAAACAAACTTTCAATTCTATCTAATCTTTCGTAATTAAAAGCAACTTTTTTCATTCGTTTTCATTTAGCATAGGTGAAAGCTCTTAGATAATGAGGAAAATGGACAGAACATGAAAGATACGCTAAATTCGGACCTAAGTTTCTTCTCGGAATGGGGTTGTGCGAATAGGATTGATAAAAACCTAATGTTGTACATCAACACATGGAAGTATGACGGACAATGTTGCTCCATCTGTTACTTTGGATGGTATAAATATTATAGAATCAAAAGCTCTCGATGTTCTAAGCATGAAAGTGGTGTCCGTTGGACTCTGCACATCTTTCAAGTGTCTAAAGAAGCATTCAAGTATCTCGTTTTTCTTAACGGACGAGACGTATGTACTTCACTTCATCTGATCAATTAACTATTTACTTTTACTCCTACATCAAACCAAAAATAGAATAGAGCTTTCATATGGGCTGGTGCTTCAAAGTCTATTTTGGAGTTACTCTACCGGAAAAGGCGATAGTGCTTACTGGTGACAGAACAGTAGATAATTCTATTGATTCACTTAAGCATTGCCTCAATGTAGGTTGCGTTTCTCTGTTCACTCGATATTACAATGGTATGTGTTCTAGTGAAAACAGAGACCCTGTTAAACATTTTTATAAGCTCGACAAACCAAATTTTTCGGTAGGGATACAAAAATTTGCGAAATGTTGGACTAAGTGTATAAAGCTAAAATGAGATTACTTGGTGACCTACAAAAGGCTAATCAGCTCTTTTGTAAAAATCTTCATATCCTCTTCCCTAATGTTAATTATAACTACTCCTTCCAAGGCATTTTTCACAATGATTAACTGTTTTTCTGCTGATAGGGCCAAACTTAGCTATCAGATTAATTTTGGGTTTGGTCTCTTTTAAAAATAAGCCTCTTCAACATTCTGGATTAACTAAACGCTATCGCAAACAGTTTTTACTAATTTGATTTCGACCCCATTCTTAGACTAATGCTTTACTGTGGACATTCTTGGAACTCCAAATGAGTCTACAGATGGATCCCGGATATATGCGCGGATGGGTCTAAATGGAAAAGTAGAGTGGCTGAGAGCTTTTTAATCGTACTATTAGGGGAAACATTTATTTTTAAATCCCAGAACTATGCAGTATTCAACTGGCTGACGTAACTACCATATAAAAGGCAACTAAATGGATAAGATACCAGAGAATATAAAAGAGATATATTAATTTCTGTATAGATAGTCAAAATGACCAACTGGGCCACAAAAACCACTTGTTCAGACTCTAGAATAATTTGGCTAAGTTACGACTGTAAACGCCCTAAAGTCTTGGTATCTCTACGAGCTGCAGACTAAGCAACCTACTGTCAATCCTCACAAGACATTGCATTCTAGAATTACATGCAAGGAGACTTAATGACTACTTTAGAAGTTGTCATAATGCCAAGGGGAAAAAACGGTCACTTACCTTCTCTGTCATTGGCCAGTCTTTACTGATCTTAGGGCATCTTGGTTACAATATCAGGCTCGAATATCAATATTCGTAAAAAATACTCATTTATCGTAGCATTTGGCTGCTTTTAGTAGAGCATTTATTGCTTTGGTAGTAAAGAGTCTGTAGGGGATGTTGGATACCAAGCAACGGTTCTGATTGGCCTTAACTTGGTAAGCCCAGCCTTGTCTTTTTTATCCTTCATCTCAACATTGGACACCGACCTTCTCGTGGTATCACCCGGGAAACTACGTTAATATTCACAGGATCGAAGCGCACGGAATTCTACAATATGCTCGACCTTTGACTTTAACAGTTTGTAAATATAGGCCATTTAAGTAAGTAAAGAGTCTCTTCTCTTCTATCCCTTGCTAGTTACATAAATGGAGCCATTCATAGGACCCATGTAACGCGGACTGTGCTGTGAGCTACTGCTTAAGCTAACCTACTATTTGATTTAAAATACATGGACTTATTGACCGGCCCTCGTATTTTGCTGAGAATCCAATCCGGGAAACAAAAATATTCTGTGTATTTATTTTTCAAAATTTATGTTCTAAATTCTGGTTCATTACTTCAGAATTCATCATTCAATTCAACAAATGTCATTCTTCTACAATATTTGTTGGTTTCGTTAAAATTCAATTCTGAGAATAGAAAAGTGAATAATCACTAGCAACCAGCAGAAGAAGAAGGTGAAGCAAACGAAGACAAGAATAAGTAGAAGGTAGTTATTACTAGAATTTGCTTTTGTTGTTTTCTTCTTATTGTTCTTCCTCTTCAATTTCTAATTTGTTTTGATGATGAAGATGATGTTGTTGCTGTTGTTATGCCTATTCTAAGATATTCATACAAACATACATTCATAGATTTGTACATACATTTCATAGTATTTATGTACATATGTACGAATTTAGCAGCAATAGCAGCCGCTGCTATTGCCGCTTGAGTATTTTTTGTTTTTATTGTTATTGTGTTTATTTCACCTTGAAAAGTTCATTCACGTCAAGTCGTAATAAAAAAACGCATGTTCATACAAAAAGAGCCAACAACATAGCCCCAATACAAAAAGTAAAAAAGCACAATCCAAGAAATCCGACGCACAATAAGCTCTTCACACATGGGACCCCTTGAGCCCCTACACACCCGCTCCAATTTGCTGATATGCCAACCATTTGTTTTGCTTGTCATAGAATATTTACTAGAACTAGAAAAGCAACAGCAAAAAAACACACGCTCCCAGACGGACGCAGCCATCTACTCACTCCCAAGCAGCAGCAACACTCATCAACAACAAAAAAAAATAATAACAGCAGCAGCGGCGGCAACATCGACAACAACACCAACATGAAAATAATATGTGTTTGTATTAGAATATTAGACAAGTCATTCACAATATCATTCGCATTCCCTCATAACCATTGTGAGCATAAACCCAATAGTTCCAGTATCTGTCTCCAATTCTACTGTAAAAAACTGAAGAACTAATTTTTCTATCGACTTAAAAAGAAAAGGTTTCTCGAGGCCAAAAAAGGTTCTTGCCTACGATTTAATTTAAAACGTATATATTTTACTATCGCAAAATAAATTTTATTTGGACCGATACTTAATGATGATCTATAATAAGATGATAAATGCTATTGAAAAGGGTGTAGAGGAAGAAGTATTTATTTTATAATTTACTGAAAGTTCTCTAGTTTATTCAACAAAGAGTATTTAGCCGAACTCTATGGCGTGTTGTGCGATCCACCGACCCACACGACAATATACGTTCCCTCGGTAGACGGTTCTTCGTAACGGAATAACTCGGATTTCCAAGGATTCCGACAACAATATAGGGATGGGATCCAATTGAAATTCTAATACTAGTACTTGAAGTCAACGGGGTTTTGTAGCAAGATTCCTAATTTAGTTAACCAATAGAAGAGGATTTGAATAACGCAGGCCAAACACTACGACAGTTACTAGCCAGAAGCTCCGGAAGTTCGTTAGGAGGTTCTTATGCATCCACAATATAGTCTTAACTTCTTCTGTTATCCTTGACTCCCAGTGGAGCATTGCGAGATGTAAGGCATACGTCATTCCATGAATAGTTTGCTGCTTGCAATTCCGAATCAATCGACCTTTTCTACGTTTTAGCAGATGCACCAACAAGGCGGCATCTTCCCTGTGGATTTCAACAAAGCGCTTATCGAGTAATGTTGATATTTGACCTTCGAAATCCACTGCCATTTCCGCTGACAGATCTCTATAGAAGCAGAGATTTGGTTTATTGCGTTAGGTGGATCTTCATTTCGGAAACCTTATATAAAGAATGTGACATATGAATTGCAAAAATTCGCATATCGATGGCATTTGTGCGTTTCCAAATTTCTCAACCATAATACAGGATGGACTTGACATTTGAGTTGTATATTCCTAATTTAGTTATTGTTGATATTTGCCGAGATTCCCAAATAGCTTGTTAAATGCCAAATGCACATTTTGCTTGTTAATGAGCGATTCACTATCCTGTGGCAAAGGTTTTGCGCCATAGCCTCCAGGCATAATCTTTGTCTTGAAAATAGTGCGTTAGTATTCTTGAAGATTACATAAGCTTTGTCGTAGAAGACTAATGTCATGGATTGCGGGACTGGTTCTGGAGTTTTCCTGTGGGATCAAAATATTAGGAAATCCTTTAGACTCGCGGATGAGTGCAGTGTCTTCCAGGCAGAGATTTTTGCCATTTGGAAGGCTACAGAGCTCATTCAGGGTCTTGTAGCTGTTAACAGTGAGGTGACAATTTATGTCGATAGCCAGGCCGCGCTCAAGGCGTTGCGGGGTTATAGGGTTACCTCCAAATTAGTCAAAAAATGTAGGATAGCTCTTCATGAGCTATCTTCATGAGCTATCACTTTGCTATAGGATTAGATTGTGCTGGGTTCCGGGTCATTGTGACATCGTTGGCAACGAAGTTGCGGACGAAGTTGCCAGACAAGGCTCAAGTCTAGACTTAAGCCAAAGAGTGTTGGATTTGGCTCCGCCTATCTGTCACTTTTATCTAGGCATTAAGTCCTGGACTAGCCAGGAAACCACAAGGCTGTGGGGTAACATGGTTACGTGTAGGGAATCTAGAGCTATATGGCCTAAACTGGACAGTAATGGTACAAAGCTTCTATTAAGTCTAAATAGGTCAAGCTTAGGAAGATGTATAGGGTTCCTTACGGGACATTGGGCCTTAAATTCGAGGGTACATAGGTGGGATAGCAGCATTTCAGACCTCTGCAGACTATGTCTAGATGAGGATTCGTCCGAGTCGGTGGAACACATTCTCTGTCACTGTCCAAGGCTGCAAAACCTAAGACTTAAACTTCTAGACAGCAGATTCCTTGCTGACCTACTGACCCTTCAGTAGTCACGGATCATGCCAAATTTCTGGGAGTGGTCCTGGACTCTAAGTTGTCCTGGAGCTTAAACACCCAATCACGAGTAGAGTGCAATGGAGGCCTTTGACAGCCTCTATTGCACTCTACTCGTGCAGGAGAGCACTAGGCAATAAGTGGAGTCTATCCCCTTCTAGTACTGCCTGGCTCTTTGAAATGGTTGTAAAACCTATACTCATGTATGGCGTTCTTTTCTGGTGGCCTGCTCCAAATAAAGCTAATCAGCGAGGATCTTTTGTCAAGATTTTCAGATCTGCTGCTTTTGTGATTACGGGTGCTTTAAGGACTACACCTTCAAAAGCACTCGTCGCTATGCTCAACTGGCTCCCGGTTGAGCTAAAGGCCCAATTCGTAGTTCTTATATCAATTAGGTTAAGCACTACCGCTGAATGGTCTACTTCATCTTTAGGTCACTCTACTATTCTGGATCAACTTACTCACCTCCCTGAAAACATCAAATACTGCATCCTCTCACCCGTATTCGATCAATCTTTCTCTGTTTATATCTCGGAGGCTCAAATCGATTCCAGAGATGCACCCTGGAAATCTACTCTGACGGATCCAAATCGCTAAGTGTTTGGGTGGGGGCTTCTTCACCCACTTTTTGGAAAAAGTAAAATTCAAGCTCCAAAAACAACGCAGTATTCTTCAAGCTGAAATCTCAGCTATATATACAGCGAGCAGTGGCTCACTTATGACCGAATAAATTATAACGATATTCGATTGTATACGGATAGTATTGCCGTCATTCATTCTTTATCATCATACACGACATCCGTTCTTACTAGTGAATGAAGGGCATCCCTAAATGAGATGGCGAGACATTCTAACATTGAACTATTCTGGGTACGCAGTTATAGTAATGTACCAGGTAACATCATTGCGGATAATCTAGCGGGTGCTCTACTCGGTCAGGGGAACATTGACCAATACATTGGTATACCACTATCAGCCTGCAAACTGCTTATCAAGTAGTTTCTCTTAAGGTTCGCACAGACCAACTGGTCCACAGAAACGACCTGTTCAGTCTCTATACTTACATGCCCAACTTACTACAGTAAGCGTTCTGCAATCTTGGTCGCCATAGACTTCGCGCATTTATTTCAGTACTCAACGGACGCTGTTTAATAGGTTAACATACTAGAAGACTTAATCTTTAAAGGAACGATTGCTGAAGAAGTTGTCTCAATGTTGAGGAGGAAGAAACTGTCACTCATCTCCTCTGTCACTGTCCAGCTTTTGCTGATAATACGACTCTCCATCTAGGATCCCCGTTTTTGCACGATCTATCAGAGATCTCGAACTTCAACGTTCGTAAAATAGGTTCTTTTATTGTTGCATCCGGCTTCGAAGGGATTTGGTAATTTACCCTTGTAATTAAGTTCAGAATTTGCGTTGGCATTTTATGGTTTTCTAAGTTTCTCCACAGAAAGCTACTGTTGACACTGTCGAAGGCCTTCATTGAGTCGATAAATGCTGGATAAATGGGGTTGTGGAGGTTGCGGTTCTTACTGTGCCGATTAGATCAACACAAGAGCGGTTTTCTCTAAAGCGAAACTGATTTTCGCTGGATGTAGAGGAAACTGCACTGGATATTCTGTTCAAAATTACTCGACTTGGAATCTTGATATTGGAAGAAGTGATATTCTGTTCAAAATTACTCGACTTGGAATCTTGATATTGGAAGAAGTGTTATTCCCCTATAGTTGTTGCTGTCTTTAGAGCTTCTTCTTTCCATATTTTAAATACAAATGGATGTCACAATCTCGCCAATGTAGGAGATGTTTGATACCAAACAACGATCATTCTTAACTTGGTAGGCCCAGACTTATCTTGGTTATTCTTCATCTCAACTGTCGACACTGAACTCCTCGTGGCATTCCCGGGTAACTATGTCAACACCCGTTAATATAGCTAACATGTGCCGTGAGTTCTCCTATAACCCATTCCTGGAAAAACAATTACTATGAAAATGCTAAATTAAGAATAAAAACGGTCATGTTAAAGGAGAATGTTCGAAACTTCAATAGAAAGGCCAAGTGGAGGAAAGTCTTTCAAAGCTTGTCCTATGTAATTGGAGAATATGAAGAAACAGAGTACTAAAGCCATCTGTTGAGAAAACATTGGATTACATTTTTCTACACATTGTAATTTTCACACTCTTTCGATCAGATACCCCTCAATTTGAAGATACAATAAATTCGTTTATGTTTCGGCTGACTGTGGACTAACTTTCAAAACAAGCACAGTGAAGTTTATTAAACTGATGTTTTTATTCTTGGAGTTTTTAACTCGGAGTCTTATTTAAAATTGTAATGTATTGTCTTGGTTTTTACAATTACTGTCGTAAACTTGGCTCAAGTATCTTCGTTTTCCGTCCAATATCCTTTCAAGAGCTGAAGAGGCTAATTTTTAACGCAATAAATTCCTGTTTAAAAGAGTCTTAATGAAAGAATGATCGCCCCTAAAGTTACTGCTGTACAAGTAAGCAAAATATTATCTTATCGTTATTTTTCCAGTGCTGGAACTGCAGGGTATGCGTAACTGCGTGTAAGAGTGTGTATAAGTAAAAATATGATTATTTAGCATTTGAATTTCGGAACCATTAGAAAAATATGCATGAAATGGAAAAAACAACAACACGGAAAAATTCATACTTAATGAATGGAAAATAATTAAAAATCAACATATTTTTATAAATTCTAACTGCCTCCTCATGCAAAAAAAGGCCCAAAATTAACGCTTAATGGCAAAAATTGCGTGAAGTTGAAATTGATGAAATAACAACAATTATAATAATTAAAAAAATAAAAATTTATATTACTTTTTTTTCGAATTTTTCATTAATCACCTTTAATTATTAGCAATGCAAAAAATTATATAATTTCGTGGGGAAAAATTACGCATTAATCCAAAGATCAATAAAATAATTGGAGGATCAGAATTTATTTTTTAATCTTTTTTCAAGGGATAATTATGCATATTTTGCATTTTTTTCAGCTCAGGAAATGTCGGAACTAGACATGTTTATTTACCATAATCGGTCATAAAACGATTAACCTTTATAAGAATGTTGGGGTATCGAGAATAATCCGGTATGTGATGAAAATCGACGTTTACAAATCGATTGATTTCAGATATATTTATATTATAAGTTTGTGCTGATGTATGTAACGCATAGAAATATTTGTCTTAGACCCACCTTTAGTATACCAATAGACTTAGAATCACTTTCTGAGTCGATTTAGCGATGTGAGTCCGTCCGTCCGTCTGGCTGGACTCCCATGTAAACCATATAATCAAAGTACAGGTCGCAATTCTAAAGAAAATTTAATGAAATTTAGTATTGAGTTTGTCAAAATCGGTCCATAATTTATGGGCCCGTAGGTCCCAATTCCCGGAATTAGTACTGCTTAGTTAACCATAATCACTGTACCATATTTTGTTGAAAACGGTCCACATTTTACCATAGCACCCATACAAACTCTGCTATCAAAACGCACTAAATGAGACAAAAATCACTAAACCGCTCGTTAATCTGATAATGACAATTTTAAGTTAATTTTTTGGATACATAATTCTTGTAAAGACTGTAATCCATTTGCTAAATTTCGATATAATCGGTCCACATTTGACCCTAGCTCTTGTATAAGTGGCAGTGACGAAAAAAACTTTAATATAAGTCTTGAGAAAATGTTTGTATGATGACCAAATTTAGCAAATATTTGTCTTTTTATAAACAAAAACTGATATGTGACCTCAATGGTGAAGGGTATCATATGGTCGGGCTTGACCGACTATATCACTTTCTTACTTGTTTTGAGATAATTTTCAACATTTCAACAAAAAACTCAAAACAAATGAAAGATATGATATCAGTCAAAAAGATTAAGGCCCAAATTTTCATTTTTTGGGTGAAATAAACGAAAATTTTTCAAAAATATATTAGAAATCGATCGATTTGAAAACGATCGATTTTCATCACATAACGAAATACCTTTTGTCGAATTACTGATATTATTCTTTAAAGGCCATTATCTTAGACTTACAAATATTGGAGTATATGCAAAAAAAAAAAAAACAAGAAAGAAAAGCTATAGTCGGTCAAGCCCGACTATATTATACCCTTCACTGCTAAGGTCAAATATGGACCAACAATTTAACAAGTTTTTCTTATGTCTTATGACTTACATACATATACTATGTGTTATTTTTTCAAAATTTCAAGATTTAGGTCATTTCCGGCTAAGGTCCTTATATGAGAGCTAGGGTCAATTGTGGACCGATTGTTACCAAATTTTGGTTATTGGTTTATATATACAAAATAATTAACTGTGCAAAGTTTTAGTAGTCATATGCATTTATCTTCAGAGTTACATACATACGTTTTTGTGTATATACACGTCTTTTGAGAATGTGTCTTGTATGGGAGGTATGATCAAATATGGGCCGATTCCTACAAAATTAGGTACACTGATTAAGGTAATCATAACCAATATTTGTGCTAAATATTATCAATATTTGTGCTAAATATTATCAATATTTGTGCTAAATATTATCAATATTTGTGCTAAATATTATCAATATTTGTGCTAAATATTATACAAGTAAATTTGTGGCTTTGAAGGACCAAAAACTCTATTCCGGGAAGGCATCCCTATGTGAGGTACCCGAAATATTAATCCGATTTCGCATCGTCCTTGGACCAAAATATGAATCTGTGCCAAATTTCATCAAATTATCTTTAAAGTTACCACCTGTACAATGATAACAAGCTTACATGGATAACCGGTCAGCCAGCCAGCCAGCCGGACTGACATCGTTAAAACTACTCAGGGAGTGATTCTAAGTCGATTGGTATACCAAAAGGTGGGTCTCAGACCAATATTTCTATGCGTTACAAACATCAGCACAAACCCAATATACCCTTTCAACCTATGGTGGTGAAGGGTATAAAAAAAGATTTTCGTTTCATTGTTAGCTGGATATACTTATGTATGAGCGGTATACGCTAATCATATACAGAAAACGAAAAACATATATGTAATTAATTTTTGAACATTGAACTACGTTGCATGTGTCGCGAGTTCTCCCACAAGAAGATAAGATCAAAATATGAGTTAGGACTTCGCGACGTCCAACGCGTCGGATAGTGTAAGAAGAGGACGTTCGAAACTTCGATGAAGAGACCAAGAAGAGGTAAGACTTTCAAAGCTTGGCCTATGAAAGTGAAGAATAAGAGCACAAAATGAAAGCGGATGGAATTCTAAAATATGCTCGGCCTTTGACCTTAATAGGTTGTAAATATAGGCCATTAAAATAAGTAAGTTACTTTTCAAACGAGTTTCCACTTTTACGGAGTTGAAAGTTATATCGAGCCCTAACCGCCAAAAAGACTCAAGCGCCAAAAACTAAAATTTTTAGGAGAAGCATTTTTTTAAATATCTTTTGACAGTGAATTGTACTTAGACTTTAATGTTTTTGCTGTAAAATCATTACGGTAAATTCTACTGCCCTGATATTTTGTGAGATGGTGCAGATAATCATGAATAATAAAAATTGTCCATCATGTCGCTTAAGCCCTTTTTGCGGTTATGGCTCGATATGGACTCGACATATTTCATCTTTAAATTTAAACGGCAAAGAAACAATCCAAAAATTTTATGATGTCAATTATACCATTAAAAATTTTGCGATCGGTTACCTAGAGATTATTCTAACAATTTTGCTTTGGAAAATTTTTATAAACTTAAAATTTTTCTTTGATATATTTTCATGCGACACAATTTAAAATCTATTATTAAATTCTGCATAAATAGGTATAAACGAGTCGATGGAAATCGTCTAAAAACAAGAACAAAAATATTCCAATTTTTAAAATATTTTTGAAAATTTGTATGATCATGATTGGGTGATTTTTTTGTTCACATAATCGTATAAAAAGTGAATGTACTGTGAAGTTTAAATGTGTTGGTGGCTGCACGAATATTATCTTATGGGTTTTTTTTGCAAGCAAACAAATTTGTCAGGCATTAGAAAAATACATACAAACAACAATTTAGAAATACATAAAACCAAATAATAAAATAAAAAATGATCTACAGCTCAACTACGAGAGTATAGAAACAAAAAACCAACAAAATTCACGGAATCATAAATATTATTTTTCACTTGAAGTCAATGAACTTTTTAGTTTTTAAAACGAGCAAATGACGGGCAACAACAACAACAACGAACACGAATAGAAAAAACAGATTAAATTTTACACTAAGAAAAATATTCGCACTAATATTCACATAGAGCGAGCGTTAGAGTGCATTGACTGCCGGCAAAACAGTTGAAAACATTTAGAAATACTTGTATTAGAAAAAGTAACAAAAAATAATAACAATTTTCTAATTCTTCCCGCTGCTGGCATATATATATTGTATTTTTCCTCAAAATTTCTTGCAAATTATGTGGGGGTATTTTTGACTTTTATTGTTCTATAAAATAAACTAGAGCACTAAAGAATGGACAGACGTCAATCCATCTTATCGCATTGGGCTGTGGAAACAAACAATTCTTAACAATTCTTTTTTCTTAAACAACAATAAATTTGTAAATAATTTTGCAAATTGTTAGGTGGGGCGTATTTTCTATTTGTTTTAATATTTCATTAAGTTTTTAATATTTTTAACAAGTTGCTTATATAGGACTAGTTTTCTACTTTCCAAACTTAAATTAGTTTTTTGAATCGGGTGTTCCAAACTATGACATTTGTTAACGGCCATCTTCTTGATGGCACATCAATCAAAGTTGTAATTCTAGTAGATGGAAAGGTACCCCCCATAGGTCCCACTTCCCGGAATTGATATATTGGCCACATATACCAATATTTTTTCATGAAATTTAAAACAAATATTGCTTATGTAAACTTAAACCACTGAAATCGATCCACATCTGACCATAGCTCCCATACAAATTCTTCATTAAAAACGCACTAAATGAGAAAAAAATCACTAAAACCCTCGTAAAACTGAAGATAATGAGAATTTTGAGTTTATTTTTTGCATACATGATTCTAGTAATCAACTTGCCAAATTTCGAGAAAAACGGTCCACATTTGACCCTACCTCTCATATAAGTCCAAATGACGGAAACAGCTTAAATATATAAGTTTTGACAAAATGTTTTGGACGATGTCCAAATTTAGCAAATATTCGTCTTTATACACGAAAAAGAACACCTTTAACCTTAGTGGTGGAGGATATCGTATGGTCGGGCTTGACCGACTATAGCACTTTCTTACTTGTTTTTTAATAGAAGTGGACAAATATGAGTATGCTATTTTAGTAAACGATAGAAACGGATAATCTACTGAAAACGCATCCGCTGCAGAAAAATCTGATCTCAATTTTCGGAATACTGAGTTGCTACTTAGGCCTAAACCAGCACAAAATTTTACTTTCCTATTAACTTTAGGTGAATGACGAACAATATTGTCGAATTTCGATACCGATTCAGATTTATCCATTGCGCGATTTCAAAAGTGAACGCAAATAAAACACATATAAAATATTTTTTTTTTCATATTTCTTTATTATTACACAGTACGACAAAAAAGTCAAATTTTTTTGAGTACCTATGAGTAATGTTAACAGAATATGAAAATAGGCTTAAAATAAAGAAATACGTGTCTCGGCGTTTTGCTGTAGCACGTCAGAATTTTAAGAAAATCGATTTTAAAGATTCGAAGGACCGTGGAGGTTCACTTGTAACATAATACTATTATAAAAAGTTATATAAAAATAGAATGGGTATACCGATTTAAATGCTTGAGCCAGTTTTGAAATGGAAATTAAATTTGGATTTGTTTTTTCGCTAGATGGCGCTTTATTTTCAATGTAAAATTAAAAAATATTAAAAAAAAATGTACGAAATTCATTAAAAATACAATTCTGCAATTAGAAAAAATTAAAACAAGTCGTCTGGGATTTGAACCATATGACGGTCGATCGTTTCTAAGTTTGTCATTACTTCTTATTTTAAAATTTTTTATATTTTTAAATTTTACATGAAAATTATTTAGCGTCATCTAGAGGGAAAAGTAATAAAAACAAATCCAAATTTAATTTCCTTTTCAATACTGGCTCAAGCATTTAAATCGGTTCACCCATTCTTTTTTTATAGAACTTTTTATAATAGTATTACGTTACAAGTGAATCTCCACGGTCCTTCGAATCTTTAAAATCAATTTTCTTAAAATTCTGACGTGCTACAGCAAAACGCCGAGACACATTATTTTAAGCCTATTTTCATATTCCGTTAATATTTCTCATGTGTACCAACCACTGTCGTACTGTGTTCTAAATGTTGCAAGCATTGATTCTTTTGAGGTAATTTTCAACTACTTTTTGACACATATTCGGTATTTCGGTCGGTATTTCAGCCATAACTTGACGAATTTTGATTTTTAAGTGCTCAAGAAATAAAGGTTTATCTGCATATGCATGGTCTTTCACGTAGCCCCACAAAAAATAGTCTAATGGTGTCAAATCACATGATCTTGACGGTCAGTTGATATCGCCTTGTAATTAAGCCATATTCGCTCGAGTTGTGTGGCATTTGACACCGTCTTGTTGAAACCACATATTCTCCAACTCGTATTCTTCAATAGCAGTTAAAAAAAGTCGGTTATCATATGACCATAACGTTCCGAATTCACGGTGACAGTTGTTCCATCGTCGTTTTCGACCAAAGAGCATACCAAACAATGACTTTTTCTGGATATAATGCCCTATCTTCAATTACTTGAGGATTCTCAGAACCCCAAATACGACCATTCTGTTTATTAACTACCCTTCGAGTGAGAAATGTGTTTCATCGCAGAAGAAAATTTCGTTCGAAAAATCGCCGCCCGCCGCCTGTTGTTCAAGCACTCAATTCACATATCTACGACGTTGTGAATGGTAAGCTTTCTTCAGTTGTTGTGTGAGCGGAACTTTATATGAATGCAGGTGTAGATCTAAATGCAAAATAGTCCTATTTCCTGAGAACGACGAGGAATCGACACATTCAAGTCTTCGGCAACACTATCACTTACTACAGCGATATTTTCAGCGGAACGAGCGAAACGCTGATAAACAGGCCTTACAATATTTGTAACCGTTCCAGTCTCTTCAAATTTCTTCTTCATCAATTTTTTCAACTACTTGCGTGGTTGGACGATTATGTAAAGCATAATCTCCTCTTTAAGCACGATATGTGGCTGTTGCAGAATCACCATTTTTGTAGTAAAAAATTGGTTTAACAACTTAGTTTGACAGATGACGAATTCCAGCCCTTTACTTTTGAAACCACGAAATGGATAACCCTTTATAATGATATTCAAGAGCGTCTAATGAATGAATTCTCAAAAAGTCACAATTTTTCTTGTGTGTTCGATGATATCTCACACACGCTTTCCTTAACGAGTGGTACGAGAATAACAATTAATAACAAACATTTTTAAACGCAAATAAGCTTTATAATTTTTCAAACTATTTCGCTTATGTTCAAGACAATTTTTCCTTTCTTTCTTTAAACTTTTATCATTCCATTCCTTTCGAGACACCAAAACATGGTTTTTGAGCGTTTCAACTGCTTCTTCGGCGGTATACAGGGTGGCTGGTGAAAGATGCTACCCAAAAAAAGTAAAAACTTTTTTTTCCTGTGTAACCAAATTGTTCTATTTTTATTTTATAAATTCATCTGTTAATTTAACGAATTGGCTGTTTTCAGCAAGAAGGCTACGCTCAAAACATTTCAGATCGTCTAGGAACCCACAGAATTATGAGCTTTAATACTTCTCGCTTCCAAAGCACAGTATCATTACACGATGTTAGCGAATTGTGTTCACGGTTGCAAGTCACTATTGGTATACCAACAGATACCAAGTCTTACTAATACATTTGTAGTATGTCCCTGTGGCAAGACTGAGTTTAGGAAGACTTCATATAAAATTTAAGAGCAGTTTGACTGTACGAAAATTCATTAATCCCCATTATATCGTCGTTTAATATATCGTTTTGACGAAAGTGCGGTTGTGGCTTTAATTATTTCCAAGGAGTTCGATAAAGTCTGGCATGGTGCAAACATATCAAAACATATTGCATTCGATGTCGGAAATCATTTTCTCAGGGACCGCACTTTAAGAGTTATCATAGCACTAAAAGAGTTGTCATAGACCTGAACTCATTGTTCAGGGTCAAGTCAGTAGTTTCGCAAGGCCCTGTTAAATGATATTTTATATTAAACTTTCAAATATATCTACTCTTTTGCAGATGTTGGTTAGCATCTCGACTTCTAAACATAACATACCATGTTCAGATTGGGTTCGATCCCCGGCCAGTTTTAATTTCAATTAAAATTATTAATTACCACAGCATTATCCATCATTCTTCCATTACCAACACGCCGTCGATGAAAAGTAAATAAAATTGGCTATAGAACAAAAATCTTAAACATGCGTCTAAATAAAATAATAAAAGGCGCAACTTCGCTGTTCTAAAAATAGACATTACATAGTGTTAAGTAATAAAATATCTTTATTTCTACTTTTCCAAAGAAGGCTTAAAAATAAAATCTACACTCGATAAAAACTTAAGATGCTATCTATCGACTAAAAAAGAACGACTACAAAAGTTGTGAACCGCCGTGGTATAGCAGGTTAGTCATCCGCCTAGCATACCAGAGGCCCAAGTTCGATCCCCGGCCAGACACTTGAAAAAAATAAATTTTCAAAAAAAGGCGTTTCACCTCATAACTCAGCTAGCCACTGGTTATTGAGTATTAGGCTATGTAAAACTTCTGTAACTAATGCGTTTGCCATTCGGAGCCGGAGTTAAAACGTAGGTCCCTTTCAATGAGTCTAAAAATAGAATACAATGTCATGTATTCTGAAAAGATTAGGAATCTTGTTAGCGACAATCGTGCATATATCTTAGCAAAACACGCGTTTTTCTTTAAAAGTAAATCGCACAAAGCATTACAGACAAAAGTTTTGGCCGCACTTTTTTTATGTGGAGTGAACATCTCAAGACCTCTTCCATCCACAAATACTAGTTGCAACCGGAGGTGTTAAATTTTGATTACGTTTAGTAATCAATTACATTACATTTTCAAAAGAATTGTAATGATTACATTTATAATTCTCTTTTAAACAATTTCTGATTAATAATTGATTACGATTACTTATAATCGAAAAGTAATCTGGATACTTTACGATTACAAAAAGTAATTGAAAGTAATCAAAAGTAATCTTCAAAAGTAATCAAAATATTTTTTAATAAATATACGCCTGCACCTGTTCCAACTTTTGTTTATTTTAATCTTTTTTTGAGCCCCCTTTATAGCACTTTTGTCTTAGTCGCCAAAAAAGCAACAACGAAAGTGTGGGAAATAAAGCAAATATAAAACTGATAAATGTATGTGTGTTTCTGTTCAGATGACAGTCTTCGCTTTATGTTGTTATTTGTTGGACACAATAATTCTTATTTATTCTGTCCCGCAAAAAAGATATAATGTATGGTTTTCACTCTGTCTACAATTTGGGATAAACCTCCTGAAGAGATGCCCTAACCAACCATCGAAACGCGTCGAGAAAAAGTTTCTCCACCAACATTTTTTGGTTTTATCAAAAAACTTTTTATTACAATAATAAATAATTGTGATAAATTGGGATCTTAGTGCAATACACTACAGTAAATTAAATGTTTGATGTCCCAAAAATGTTGAAAAACCTTTTTAATTTTTTGATTACTTTTCGATTATTAGTAATCCTAATGAAACGCCGTGGTATAGAAGGTTAGTCATCCGCCTAGCATACCAGAGGCTCAAGTTCGAACCCTGGCCAGACTCACTGGAAAAAATAAATTTCCAAAAAAGCGGCGGTTCACCTCATAACTCAGCTATCCAATGGTTATTGAGTATTAGGCTATGTAAAACTTCTTTAACTAATGCATTTGCCGTTCGGAGCCGGCGTTAAAACGTAGGTCCCTTTCAATGAGTCTAAAAATAGAATCGGATGCAGCTCATTGTCTGAGAGAAGTACTCCTTGTTCCAATTGGAACCTTGTGGGGAAATTATATATAATCAATTACTAATTATGCAAAGACCAAGTAGAAGAAAATCTTTTGAAACTTGGTATATGAAATTGGAGAATATGCGCACAAGATAGAGGCGCTTGGAATTCTAAAATATGCTCGGCCTTTGACCTAAACAGGTTGTAATTACAGGCCATTTAAGTAAGTAAGTAAGTACTAATTATGCAAATCCTAAAATAATCGTAATGTAATCATTACTTCACCTTAAAAAAAAGTAAAAAGCAAATTAGTAAAAGAATTACACATACTTTATATATACATTCGTCATAGCAGAAAAATCTGAAATATATAGTTTGTCTACTCAAAAGCTACTTAAAACTCGGAATTTCCAAAAAAACAATCAATCAAAAGTTTCTATTCTAAACTTGAGTTGTCCAAATATGAAATGAACTAAGATTTTGAAAATAGAAATCACAGAGAAGAAAATGATTACAAATCTTAAAATAAAATATCTAAGTATCAATTAATTTTTTATATACATACATATTTTAAAATAATTTCAAACTAATGCTAATTACAAATTAATTTGTTTGTTTACCAGACAGACATCAATTAGATACCAACTCAGAAAAACTTAATTTTATTTTTGAATGAAAGTGAACATTGAACGCAAAAAAACATAAATAGTTTCACTATTTCAGAATTCCTATAAAATCTGTTAACCTTGACAAGGTTCTAACTTAATTTACGCAAAAAATTTTAAAACATAAAATGAAAAAAATACTAATTTATATTAATAATTTGCCAAATCTTTATTTAAATGAGCCTATTTTTGCTTCTTTTTTGTTTGCAAATAAATTAAAATCTAAAAAAAACTCTAAAATTTATGAGGTTTTTTCCAAAAAAAACTTTTTAAGTCAAAATAGAATTTGCGAAAAATTTATTTCATTAAAAAAAGACTGGACAGAATTGAAGACTGATAAACATTTTTAAAAATAAAAGTGTTTCTAGTTTTTGAAAAGTAAAAAGAAAATTAAATATTTTTTTGTTTTTGCTAAGAAACCATAAAAAAGTTGGGTAGACAAATGGGGACGTAGCTTTTTTAAGATTCTTTTAAAATTATTTTTTGTTTAAAAGTTTATGTCATCTTTTTAGTTTTGGATTAACATTTAAAAATTTATGATTTTTATGATTTTCCTCGTTGCTGAACGAATTCAAAATTTGTTTTCTGGTCATTCTTATGTGATTTTGTACTAAAATTACTACATGTATTATATGAGAAGTAAAAGTACTCTGTTACGGTGGACGAATTGGTCCTTAAAAAGGGTTTAGGAATTTTCGATTTATTACTCTTGCTCTTCAAATTTTTTAAAAATTTCTTAATATGTTTTAATTCTTATATTTGGTCAAAATTTTAATTTCAATTTTGCTTATATTCTAATTAGTTTAAGAGATATAATGTTACAGATTTGTCTCTTCTTAATCCATCAATGTTTAAAAGATATGTATGCACGGATTAGAAAAGCTTATAAAAATTTTTTCCGGTTTTCTTACCTCTTTAGCCCATTTCAAGTTACACTTTTTTTCGTATTGGACCAACATTCTGGGAATGACCCCTACATATGCATAAGCATTGAGATAGAATTTGGAAAAAGGTTGTGAGAAGGTGGATATAGGGAGTAGTTTTTGTAGTTGCTGGATGTTTATTTCATATATATAAAAACTTCCTATAAAAATGTACAATTTTTAAAAAATTTCCTATAACAATAGAAAATTTTTGAAAAATTTTCTATAAAAATAGAAATTTTTTGAAAAATTTCCTCTAAAAAAATAAATTTAAAATTTAAGTTTTTAATACCTTCTGATAAAAATAACAAATCTTTGAAAAAATTATATTCAAAATAAGAAACTTTAAAAATAAAAAAAAAATTAATTTCTCGTAAAAATAGAAAATTTTTAAAAAATTTCCTATAAAAAAATTAGAAAAATTTCCTATAATTTTTTTTAAATACAAAAATCTCCTATATGAAAAGAAAATTCATTATAAAAATATAAAGGTTTCTACAAAAATAGAGAATTTTTTAAAAATTTCCTACAAAAAAGAAAATTTTCGAAAATTTTTGAAAAATTGTCTATAAAATTAAAAGATTTTCTATAAACATAGAAAAATTTCGAAAAATATTTATAGGATATTTTTAGGAATTTTTTGAAAAATTTACCATACAAATAATTTTTCTATTTTTATTGTAAATTTTTCAAAAAAATTTATTTTCAGAGGAAATTTTTCAAAAATTTCTTGGTTTTAGAGGAATTTTTTCCAAAAAGTTTTACTTTTTAAAGAAATTTATCAAAAATTTCTTATTTTTTTAAGAAATATTTAAAAAATTTCTTATATGTAAAAGAAATTTTTAAAAAAATTCTTATTTTTTTAAAAAAAATTTTTCAAAACTTTTTTAATTTTTTAAAGAAATTTTCCAAAAATTTATAGGAAACTTTTCAAAAATTTCTTATTTTTATAAGAAGTTTTTCAAAAATGTCTTATTTTTATAGAATTTTTTTCAAAATTTTCTTATTTTTATAAGAAATTTTTCAAAATATTGTTTTTTCAAAAATTTCTTATTTTTGTAGGAAAATTTTCAAAAAATTCTTATTTTTATAGTAAATTTTTCAAAAATTGTTTATTTTTATAGGAAATTTTTCAATTTTTTTTATTTTTAAGGGACATTTTACAAAAATTTATTATTTTTAAGGAAGTTTTTAAAAAAAGTTCTTATTTTTATAGGAAGTTTTTAAAAAATTTCTTATTTTTGTGGGAAAATTTTCAAAAATTTCTTAATTTTATAGTAAATTTTTCAAAAATTGTTTATTTTTATAGAAAATTTTTCAAATTTTTTTATTTTTATGGGACATTTTACAAAATTTTATTATTTTTATAGGAAATTTTTAAAAAATTTCTTATTTTTATAGGAAGTTTTTAAAAAATTTCTTATTTTGATAGGAAATTTGAAAAAAACTACTCCCTGGAAGTTTATTCTACAGTTGTTCGGATTGTAGATTCGTATACAAACGAGAGTCAAAGATTTTATCTCATCTTAATATTATTATCGTATAACTTGTATTTATTCGACCGACAAAATTAAATCACAAGGGCCTAGAGCGAGATGGTAGCATGTAGAACATCTAGGTTAGATAAAGGTGGAACCAAGTTGTTGCTAGAACTTAACAGGACAAATCTTTGAAGATGCATAGGCATTCTAAAGGGCCATAGTGCCCTAGGCTATACATGTAGGATAGGAGCATTCCGGACATTTGCAGGTTATGCTTAGCTGAGGACTCGTCCGAATCGGTGGAACACATTATCTGTCACTGTCCAAGGCTCCAGCTAAATTTGCTTAGATGAGTCTTTCGTAGGTTTCTTTATACTAATTTCCTCTATCGCATTTTCTATTACAATCCTCAGATTTCTATATAATTACGTTCCCGCCTTTTCTGTTTTCTATATTTCTTCTAAAAATGAAGGCTAACAATGGACTAAGGGTCTCCGAGTAAAAATGTCATTATGATACCACCTTTCTAACCTACCTACCTTCATACTTGGCCGATACCTTGTATTTAGTTAAAATGTTATAAGCCGATGTTTTATTTATTCAAATCAATTTTCCGAATTATCCTGTATTTAGTCATTAGTAATAGTTTGTAAATATTACGATTGTGTAATGCTGATCATAAGATCAAAACTCGAAAGCGCAAATTTATAATAATATATTTATAGTTAGCCTAAATAAGCTAAGCCTAGAGCGACAAGGCATTCCTCAGCTACAATATAAAATAGCATTAAAAGCTCAAAATGGTAGACATGGACTTGGCTGACATGTGGCTTTAAGAACCACGAACACGCAAAACTTTGGCCCAATTAAGAGCCGAAGAGTTGATTTCTTTAGACTATTTGTTGTGGGCTATGTTAAGGCTTATGCATAAATGGACTGAATCCTATATTTGAGAATAAATTCATGAGATACCGGCCGATATGATGGTTACTCTTTGAATTTGTTAAAATGAATGCTTGTCTAAACTTATGAAGACTTTAACATTATTGAAATGTCAAATAAGACATCAGAGGATAAATCGCCGCATTTGATATCGATCGAAATGTAAGATATTTCGGAAACATTTGTGTGGCATACTTTTAGGATAATCTAAATAATATATCACATATAAGGTTCACTACATTGTAATTTATTTGTCATATAATAATAGTAAAAGAATTACATTTAAACTAAATGTTTTGACAAACAAACGGATATGTTTAGATATCAAATTTTATTGAACTTTTTGCAAAATAAATAATTTTGAAGATCCCTAAGTTATGTTGCACAATATTTTCTTAAAAGTTAAAATTTTCGATCGATTTCAAAAAGTACTCGAAATTACTACATGTTTTTATTGTTATAAATATTAGAATAAAAATTCAAAAATCTTTTAAAGGCGTCTTTCACTGCATTTATATACAAATTAACCCTTGCGTACCCAGGAGCTCTAAATAGTTCTCACGCTTAGCCCCTGGGTACGCAAGGGCTAATTTGTATTAAATGTAATTAACAATTGTATTAAATGTAATTAAAAATTTGAACAATTTCTGGTACTTTTTGAAAAAATTTAATATTTTAAAGATTTTACTTTTGACTGTGGTAATAAAAGGGTTAATGACATCCGATTTTAACTAAAATTCTTTTATATATTTCTACCCATTGAACCAATAATAATTTAGGTTCTGCTTATAAAAATTGCTAATATATATCAATTCACGTGTTTTTTTTATAACTTTGGTGAAAAAAATTTGGGTTTTGTCGAGATTTTTTGATTTTAAGTCGCAGATACGACTGAGCCGTTAGAGATATCGATCTTATTTTTGTGTGGTAATCTGCAGGGTGTTCTTACAAACTATCTGAAACCTTATTTTACTTTCTTCGAATTCCTTAAACAAACTATTTAAAAAAAAAAACAAAAAAGGAGTTTTGAAAACTGTATGAAAAAAAAAATATTTTTTTCCTCCTATGCAAAAGTGACTTAATGTTAGCCAATTGTAACAAAACTGGGGCCAAATTACGGAATTCGATATCGATCGAAATTTTAGAAATTTTCAAAACATTTGTATAGCATACTTTAAGGATCATCAAAATTATTTAAAAGATGCACAATATAGTAACATTTTTTGAAGTTATTTGCCAAAAGATAAACAATAGTAAAAGAGTTTTAATTGAACTATATGTTTTTTTTAAACGAATCAAAATGTATAATAAAATTTCAATAAACTTTTTGCATCGAAGTAACTTTCAACACCCCTAAAGTATACTTCACAATATTCGCTTAAAAATCTGAGTTTTCGATCGATATCGAATGCGGTTATTTGGCCCCTGGTTGTTAAGATATCTTGAGGTCTCAAAAAAATAAAAAACTCAAACTTAGTAAAATTTTTAAAAATGAGAAATTTTTTATTGCATATGCTCAAAGAATCTTCAAGGATGTAACAAATTAAAAAAACCCTTAATAATTAGAAAAGTTTTCAACCGATTTTAAAGTAAAATATCTCGTTGGAAAGCCCATTTAGTTCTCAGTATCATGCTGTAAAACAATTTTTGAAAATGTATTTTAAGTGAACATTTTTCTCAAACATTTGAAGGAACCCCTTTTTACCCATATAACTGGCATGTCCAAACTTTGACGTCATCTCGGCACGCTTTGCCGATACCCGATCTTAATGAAACTTTGTATTTGGATTATTGGGTCCAAATGTAAAAATTTGGGGGTACATTATTACAAAGTTTAATCTTTTCCATACAAAGGTGGAACACTCTAATTTACATACATTTCTTTGTCTAATTCCTTACAGATTTCAAATCAAAATCTATTTGGAAATAGTTCAGATCTTGATAGTAATTACTTTTGCATTCACTGAAATTTATAAATTTATAAAGCCCTCATGCTAAAAACTCTTGGTACGACGAGGAGTGCCGCAACGCCACTGCTGAGAAAAATGCGGCCTACAGGGCAACTCTGCAGTCAGCAGTTACTCGTGGATGTTTAGAAAGATATCGAGAGAAAAAGAGGGAAGAAAAACGACTATTCCGCAAAAAAAGAAAGATATGGAGAGACGTGTGTTTGAGGAGATTGAGTTGTATAGGACACCAAAAAATTAAGCATCAGACGGATGGTTATAGCAACTGAATCCTTTCCTGTAAGGACGACCAAGGAAATCTGGTCACAGATACAGAAAGCGTATTGAAACTATGGAAGGAGCACTTTTGCAAGTTGTTGGTTGCAAATGAAAGCGACCAAGATGACACGCCTGAACAAATCAACATAAACATATGCTACTCGCGTTTGCCGAAGACATTGATATTATAGGACGCACTCTACGCGATGTAACTGCCGCCTTTTTCAATATCGAGAAGGAATCAAACAAAATGGGTCTAGCTGTAAATGAATCAAAAACAAAACTGATGGTTTCTACAGGCAGACAGACCACTAGAATCGGATCAAATGTGTCCGTTGAGAACTATAGCTTCGAGGTTGTAAAAGAATTTGTATACCTTGGTACCGCTGTAAACATCAACAACGATATAAGCTTCGAAATCAAATGTAGAATCATACTTGCCAATCGATGCTATTTTGGACTAAGCAAACAGCTACGAAATAAAGTCCTCTCTGTAAGAACTTAAATCACGCTCTATAAAACGCTCATACTACCCGTGTTATTGTATGGTGCTGAATCATGGGCATGGAAGCTATCCTTGGAGTATTTGAGAGGAAAATTCTACGAAGAATCTTTGGACCAGTCTGCGTCAACAATGAGTATAGACATCGAATGAACCATGAGCTATATGAGTTATACGCTGACATTGACATAGTAAAACGCATTAAGCAACAGCGTCTGCGTTGGCTAGGACATGTTGTGCGAATGGATGAAAATACTCCGGCAAGAAAAGTTTTCGATAATGATCCAGAGGGAACGCGTAGAAGAGGGCGTCAAAAACTTCGATGGAAAGACCAAGTAGAAGAAAATCTTTTGAAACTTGGTATACGAAATTGGAGAATATGTGCACAAGATAGAGGTGCTTGGAATTCTAAAATATGCTCGGCCTTTGACCTAAACAGGTTGTAATTACAGGCCATTTAAGTAAGTAAGTAAGTAAGTAAGTAAGAAATTTATAACAATTTTATAAACAAATTTAAAAAACTCAGCCTTCATAATATTAGACAAATTATTTGCAAATTCCTGAACATTTAAAAATACAAAAGACCTATAGAGTCGGCAAAATAATAAAGCTTTTATGCCTATTAATAAAAATAAAAGCAAACTATTTTTGTTTTACAAAAATATACAATAAATTGTTATTAGTCAACCTTTTGTTAAAACTATTTAAAAAGATAAACAAATCAAATTAATTAAATTTGCAAAAACCTTTAAGTTTTTTTTTAGATTTTGACAGAGGCAAAATTGATATGAAAACACCGCAAATAATTTCATCAAATACTTTCCCCTATCAATTCTTTCACGCAAAAATTTGCAAAAAAAAAATAATGGAAACATATGTGCTCTAATTTTTTGGCAAAAACTACTGTGAAGTTCAAGGTATAATTAACTAAAAATATAAATAGTTTTTTTATTATTATATTTATTATTATTATTTATTATTTTTTTATTATTATAAAAAAACGAAACAAAAATATACAAACTATTCATAACATTTTGACACTATCAGAATTATCGAGTTGATACGTAACGTCTGACTACTATCAAATATTTACTCGTACACATTCTAATGGTTCCGTATTTGAAATTTATGTGTATATGAAGGTACATACATACATACGTATACGTAATAGAAGCAAACACTTTTGCTCTTATACCCAACTAGCATTTTTAGAAAATCTTAATCAAATATGAGCCTTTTTTGACTTCACTGCAAATGTGATCATAAGTGATATCATAAATGATCATTTAGCAAAATGATCATTTATAATATCACTTAGGAGTCAAAAATTATCTTTTTCTGTGAGAAAATGGTACCCTTCATGCGACTCTTCAAAACGAGTCTTTAATGACTCGTTTTGCTGATTATAAAATGACTGCACTCATTTTGCTAGATTTGTAAAAAAAAAACAAAAAAGAATAAAACTCAACACTATATATCTATTTTTAGAACACGTCATATCTATTTTTAGAACAGTTAAGTTGCTTTAATAATTACAGAAATTGATGTTGCCGAGACCGAGGATCGAACCTAGGCTGCTGAAAATGATATGTTATGCCTAGTGGTCGACCTGCTAAACAACTAAGTTACATCACCCATAATGAGATAGAGTATTTTTGCGGCATTTTTTGATCACCTAAAAATAGTTATATTACGCATATTTTACAAGATTTTTTTGTGCTATTTTTAACTAGTCGCTTGCTAAGCGTCTATGAGTATTTTTGTACACTTTTTTAATCACCAAACTGATTGCACACATTTTGCTTTCAAATAATTGCTTTCAAGGTATTTGCTAAGTCTTTTTGTAGTCTTATTTGATCACCAAACTGATTAAAATAACATAAAAAACAGTTGTATTAGGATCGTTGGCACGATAAGATTTTGACTGCACACATTCTGCATGAATTGTTTGTGCTTTTGTTAACTAGTCGTTTTCTAAGCTTTTGAATGAGTCTTTTTGGAATCTTTTTTAGATTACCAAGCTGATTAATCAGTTTTTGATCATCTATACGAATTCCAAAAGACTCATTTTGCTGATATTATCGTCAACAATAACCAAATTGCTAGCTGGGTACATACGCACTGATCGCAAATGGCAAGAACATAGAGATAGGCAATTCAAAACAACAACAAAATTTCACATTTCAATCGTTATGTTTCTCTTTCTATATTCACGAATTCATAAACTACAAGAAAAAGAGACATAAACTTGAAAAATAAAGAAGAAAATAAAAAAATAAATAAAATCTAGAAAAAAACAAAAATTCTAATGATCATGAAAACTTAAAAATAAAATTAGAAGAATGTAGAAAAAACAACATTTAAAAGCTTTTTTCTTCGAAAAGAACAAGATACAATAATAGAAAAGCATAATCCAATTATAGTGCGTGTGTATCTGTGTTTATCTGTGTAAAACCTGTCATTTGAAATCATAATCAAGTGCCTACGTGATCAACGCATTGCTTGTCTGTAATAATTTTTGTTGTTGTCCAAAAAAGCTTTTTTGCAATTCGCAGCTTTAAAAAGAAGTTAATGGAGGAACATAAGAGCAAGAGTTATTATATATTTGGATTTTTGATCATTTTAGATTTACATACATATGTAATTTTCTATATGACTAAACTTTACATGAATTAGTCTTAAAATTATGAAAATCATTGAAATAATGAAATTATTTCTAGACGCAATTACATCAGAGATGTCTTTTTTTACCTTAAATACAAAAATAAGATAAATAAATATAAAAATAAATAATATATTAGATATTTTATGAACTCCTCGTCACCTCTGCTTCTGCAAAAGTCACTTGACGCCATCTTTAGCCTAAGCGCGTGCCTTCCAAACAGACAATATCCTGTCATGACATACATAGGTAAGGATACATCGGGTATATAAAGTGTTAGAAGTCTGTAAAAATAATTACTATATAAACAGGGACACTTAATTTTGGAATAAATACATCTTCGGACAGATTTCTACCTATCATTTGCTGAATTATATGCTCTATCTCGCAGTAGAAGCTTGCAAGTAGCTAGAATCACAAAATTTCTTCATCCCACCGCACGATAGGCAATTAAGTACTGATAATATTGCGATTATTTTTGGGCATTTCTTTGCACAAATAGAAAGATCTTCTTATAGTCACGACATTATTAGAAAAAATTAAATTTTCTTTATTATTTAAATAGCAAAAAAATTGAAATTCAAAACTTCATCGCGTTTTGTGCGGAAAAGTAATACATCATTTCCTTATATTTTTTTATTGTCTATGCGGCTATGCGATGAAGAATTTGATACTCGCAAAAATTGCAAAAAGTTATAACCCTAGTGCACATGAGGTTATCTAATGAAACGCCAAGGTAAACTTGCAACATCCATTTGCAAAATCCCCTTCTGTCAACTACTGCAAAAGAAACCTAGTACCTAGTACTACACCATGACGACGTACGGTGGGATGGTTTAAAAATAGGGTGGAAATAATTCTATAACTTTTAACCGATAGGTGAAAAATTTATGTGGATATAGCAAAAGTGTTGGTATTCGTTATATAGTATAATTTTCCAAATCGACTGGGAAATGACAATTATTTATCGTTTTAAGTGATTTATGAGTCAGAGGCGCCCTACTTTGGCGGCCGATTGTGTAGCCCTAGTATAATCTAGGCTTCTCAGGTTCAAGACTTAAGCTCCCCAACACTTCTGCTATATCCACAAAAAAACAAAATCCGCCAACGGTTTAGAAGTTACAGAATTATTTCCATTCTATTTCTAAACCATCCCACGGCGCGAGGTCCGACTGTTGCAAAAACAATTTTAAACCTTTCAAATCATCCGGACTGGATATTATCATACCTGATAAATAACAAGCCTAAGATATGCAATATCGACCTAGCATATGTTCCGACTATGTGGAGGCAGACCAAAGTAGTCCATTTACTATTACTATGTGATCGATTTTGGACCTATTAGCCTATCTTTTCTTTTTCTGTAGACATTGATTTAATATTGACAAGTACCTTAAAATATTGAGTAGTCAGGAAGTTAGCTATGATGTAATGTCTTCACAGCAGTAGGGATATGACAGTCAGATAGGCATGAGGTCTCTTGATTGTTCGCAGTATTTTTCACCGATTACTAATAAGAATGCCCTTTACAATTAATTTTGTTGACAATATTATAAGACAATTAAAAAATGTAATAAAATATAATGGCATAACTATATTACATGAAATAAATATACAAATCACGTGTAGGCTTTCGAAAAATTTTAATCGGTTATTCATTGATGAATTTCAATATGAATTATTTCATAAATCATTGAATTTTATAATAAACGTATAATCATTGTAAATACAATGATATTAAGAAAACTTAATATTCATTTAATTTTTAATTATTTACACTTATGGGCTTGCACAAATTAAGCCAAAGTTTAACCACATATAAAATATACGAGGTTAGTTTGATAATTCTTTTCTTTAGAAAAGTCTTCCTATCGTAATTTCTTTTTCTGAAAATTTGTTAACTTTTTACTACCAACTTTTATACAGAAAAGTCTTCCTTTCGTCAACTTTTCTAATGAAAAAAATGTCTTCCTATTGTCAACTTTTCTACAGAAAAGTCGTCTTTCGTCAACTTTTCTACAGAAAAGTCGTCTTTCGTCAACTTTTCTACAGAAAAGTCGTCTCTCGTCAACTTTTCCGCAGTCTTCCTTTTGTCAACTTTTCTATAGAAAGGTCTTCCTTTTGTCAACTTTTCTATAGAAAGGTCTTCCTATCGTCAACTTTTCTATGGAAAAGTCTTCCTATCGTCAACTTTTCTATAGAAAAGTCTTCCTATCGTCAACTTTTCTATAGAAAAGTCTTCCTATCGTCAATTTTTCTATAGAAAAGTCTTCCTATCGTCAACTTTTCTATAGAAAAGTCTTCCTATCGTCAACTTTTCTATAGAAAAGTCTTCCTATCGTCAACTTTTCTATAGAAAAGTCTTCCTATCGTCAACTTTTCTATAGAAAAGTCTTCCTATCGTCAACTTTTCTATAGAAAAGTCTTCCTATCGTCAACTTTTCTATAGAAAAGTCTTCCTATCGTCAACTTTTCTATAGAAAAGTCTTCCTATCGTCAACTTTTCTATAGAAAAGTCTTCCTATCGTCAACTTTTCTATAGAAAAGTCTTCCTATCGTCAACTTTTCTATAGAAAAGTCTTCCTATCGTCAACTTTTCTATAGAAAAGTCTTCCTATCGTCAACTTTTCTATAGAAAAGTCTTCCTATCGTCAACTTTTCTATAGAAAAGTCTTTCTATCGTCAACTTTTCTATAGAAAAGTCTTCCTATCGTCAACTTTTTTATAGAAAAGTCTTCCTGTCGTCAATTTTTGTTAAGAAAAGTCTTCCTATCGTCAACTTTTCTATAGAAAAGTCTTCCTATCGTCAACTTTTCTATAGAAAAGTCTTCCTATCGTCAACTTTTCTATAGAAAAGTCTTCCTATCGTCAACTTTTCTATAGAAAAGTCTTCCTATCGTCAACTTTTCTATAGAAAAGTCTTCCTATCGTCAACTTTTCTATAGAAAAGTCTTCCTATCGTCAACTTTTCTATAGAAAAGTCTTCCTATCGTCAACTTTTCTATAGAAAAGTCTTCCTATCGTCAACTTTTCTATAGAAAAGTCTTCCTATCGTCAACTTTTCTATAGAAAAGTCTTCCTATCGTCAACTTTTCTATAGAAAAGTCTTCCTATCGTCAACTTTTCTATAGAAAAGTCTTCCTATCGTCAACTTTTCTATAGAAAAGTCTTCCTATCGTCAACTTTTCTATAGAAAAGTCTTCCTATCGTCAACTTTTCTATAGAAAAGTCTTCCTATCGTCAACTTTTCTATAGAAAAGTCTTCCTATCGTCAACTTTTCTATAGAAAAGTCTTCCTATCGTCAACTTTTCTATAGAAAAGTCTTTCTATCGTCAACTTTTCTATAGAAAAGTCTTTCTATCGTCAACTTTTCTTTAGAAAAGTCTTCCAATCGTCAACTTTTTTTTAGAAAAGTCTCCCCCTATCGTCAACTTTTTAAAAGAAATTTTAGCTAAACTTACTCCTTTACCTATAAAATGGGGCCAGCTAGACATTGTAAACATTTAAAACTGCCTTCGAATGTAAAACTTTTAACTTTGTAAGTAAATGAGTACAATTTAAAGTGTTTCAACTTCAAGTACCTACCAATAGTTGTAAGTAGGTTGATTAACAACGATAACTTTATAAGAAAAAACGTGTCGTATCTATTGCTTGTGTAAACTTAGATTCATTATAATATTAATAATAAAAACGAGACACATGTAATTCTGAAGGGCGCACAGTGGTTTTAGAGGTGACAAATTCAAAGAATTATGTTTTTGACAAACAAAACTTGCAATCCCCATAATTCCAACAATTTTGATGGTGCACAAATTAAACTTAAATGTTAATTTTACACTCAAAGAATCATGTTCTAGGAAATGTAAAATGTAATGTAAAGTTATACCTTTCATTAAGATCTAAAATCAAGTGAAATCATTTAAATGTTTTGTAATGTTTGACAAGCCCAGTACCTCATCTTCATAACAAATATTTGTGTAGATTTAGCTGGAAAGTGTTATATTCGTATTTAAACAAACTTCAAATGATCCATATAAAATCATACATATCTCAAAATTTTAATTGGTATATCTTCAGATGACTATCACATTTTAAACATAATAAAGCCACTGTTATTCTGTTAAGAGCAACAGTTCGATATCAAAAACTTTAACAAAGGGCTTGTTGTGGCTATAATAATGTCTTACTTTTAAACCCTTTTAAGGCTTGTTATAAAAACTTCTACACAATTTATCAAATACTAGCGCATATTTTAATTTTTATAGTTTTCTTCATCTTTTTGAGTACTAATTCTTTTCTATTGTTGTTTTTTCTAGTTATCAAGGTCAACCTAAAATTAAGTTTCTTATCGTTATTCTCGTAGCAGCTTTTGATTTTTGAATTTTTCTTGATTGACTGCGTTCCCTCAAACTTGAACGCACTTGCGTAAGTAACCCAGTAAACATTTTTAGTTTTTATATAAAATCCTAAGTAAACCACAAATAATAAAGTCCAGTCTAACAA
This sequence comes from Stomorhina lunata, assembly GCA_933228675.1. Classification (NCBI taxonomy): domain Eukaryota; kingdom Metazoa; phylum Arthropoda; class Insecta; order Diptera; family Rhiniidae; genus Stomorhina; species Stomorhina lunata. The sequence goes on along the minus strand of OW121741.1, from coordinate 84,982,096 downwards.
TAAGATACCCTTAATAACCGAAGCCCAAATTATGAAGTATACAGTCACTCAAAATACTGTCCCAATGTTTTTTAGTTGTTTACGAATATAGGTATAACAACAAAGCTGTTGGCTCAATTTCTCAATTGATTTTGGTATAATTGCATATTGGACTCGTGGTGACAACTATAATTAAAAACAAGTAAGAAAGTGCTATAGTCGGTCATGCCCGACCATACAATACCCTTCACCACTAAGGTCAAAGGTGTTCTTTTTCCTGTATAAAGACAAATATTTGCTAAATTTTATCATCATAAAAACATCTTTTGGACTTAAATAAGAGCTAGGGTCAAATGTGGACCGATTATCTCGAAATTTTTCAAATTGATTACAGTTATCACTAAAATTATGTTTGCAAACAAACTTAAAATTCTCATTATCTTCAGATTTAAGAGCATTTGAGTGATTTTTGTCTCATTTAGTGCATCTTGACACATAAGTTTGTATGCAAATCTTCAGTTAATGTTGAATTATTTTATTTATTTTGTCTGATCAACACATAGGTTGCATATTTTACAGATTAACTCATTTTGAAAAATTTTGGAAATTGGTCATACTAATAGAAACCTCCGTCGACTCATGCGCAACAACTTTGCTAAATATTATAGCCTGATCAAATGCACAGTTTACGAATTAATTCATTTTGAGTAATTTTCAGTGGCGCCACATGTTGGACTTTGGTCATTCCCATTAATAAACCTTTGTCGGCTTATTCGCAACAACTTTGCTAAAGATTATAGCATGATTAAATGTACAGCTTACGATAAAATTGACTTTGAGTAAATTTCAGTGGCGCCACCTGTCAAAATATCTTCATACCAATTAAGAAACCTTCGTCGGCTCATGTGCAACAACTTTGCTTAAGATTATAGCATGATTAAATGTACAGCTTACGATAAAATAGACTTTGAGTAATTTTCAATGGTGCCACCTGTCGGAGATTGTTCACAACAACTAAAAAACCTTCGTTGGCTCATGCGCTACAACTTTGCTAAAGATCATAGCATGATCAAATATACAGTTTACGATTTTATTAATTTTTAGTAATTTTCAGTGGCGCCACCTAACGGAAATCAGTCTTACCAACTTAAAAACCTTCGCTGGCTTATCAGCAACATCTTTGCTCAAGAGCATAATATGATCAAATTCACAGTTTACTATTCTATAAAATACATACATACAAACATTCATCTGTTTAAAAGTTATAACATTACTTTTTATCTACTACTTTTAAAAAGTTCCATATGCTTATTTGGTACTTCTTTGGTACCAATTGAATTCGGTATATTTTATTAAAACGCAGTTAACTTAATTCCTATTCATATTACTTTTGAGATGTAAAGTTATCATTTTATCCCTTTTTACCCATTTTGGCCCCAAAATCAAAAAAGTACCAAATACGTGTTCAATATTTCTTTCACATCTATTGACTGCAGTACAAAGTTCCTTTCTATATTCTTTGGTTTAAAATATAAGAGTGGGTTAAAAAAGTACCAAAAAAAACTATTTTCACCCTTGTTTACCCCCTATCGGACATAGTTTCAAAAAAGTACCAAATACCTGTCCGCTTATTTTCATAGCTATTTAAAACGTAATTTTAATTTTGTTTCTATACCTATTACTTTAGGAGATATAACGTTTTCGATCGTCCTTGGTCAAAAATATGAACCTGTGCCAAATTTCATCGAATTACCTTTAAAGTTACGACGGATATCGTTAAATCAACTCAAGGAGTGATTCTAAGTCGATTGGATACTACCTATGGCAAAAAGACCACTAATAAGTAAAAAATTTCTAAGCAATAGTTTTACTTAAATGTTAATAAGTTTTGCATACATTGAGTATTTATGTTTTCTGGGTTATTTTTGATAATTTAAAAGTCACAACAATAGCCGCACTACCATAAAGATAGGTGGAAATATACAATACATTGGGTTTATTTCTGATATTTGTAACAAACACAAATATCGGTCTCACAGCCAATTTAAATTAATAGAAACTAAAAACCTATGAAATAGTTTTGAAGTTATTGCAATTTTCTGCAGAAAATTCGTCCTTTCAATAAAGATAAAAAGGCTCGATCATATAATACAAATAAAGACCTTTAAATATATATCACAGGCATCATATGGCCGGTCTTGACCGACTATAATAATGGGTGTTTTTTTTAGAGGTATAGAACTTCGAATTGAAATAAAACACAAGAAAATCGTTTTAATGTCCATCAATTTGGCTTTATTATAAGGATAATTTTATGCCATTAATGTTTAAATATGATTTCGGGCATGTGGCCGCCGCGGCTGGCTCGAATAAAGCCAATTCTGCAGGTCCAATTTTCAACTACTTTTTCGAGCATATGGGGCCGTATGTTGGCAATAACGCCACGAATATTGGCTTCCAAGTCCCCTAACGTTTCTGGTTTGTTGGCGTAGACGAGCGACTTCACATATCCGCAAAGAAGATAATCCAGTGGTGTCAAATCGCACGATCTTGGTGGCCAATTGACAGGTCCATTCCGCGAAATTATGCGCTCATCGAATGTTTCCTTCAATAAATCAATTGTGACGTACGCTGTGTGGCATGTAGCGCCGTCTTGTTGGAATCACAACTCATCCACATTCATGCCATCTAATTGGGGAACAAAATAGTCGGTTATAATGGCTCTATACCGGTCTCCATTTATGGTAACTGACTCTCCAGCATTATTTCGGAAGAAGTATGGCCCAATGACTCCACCAGCCCATAGAGCACACCAAACAGTCAGTTTTTGTGGATGTAATGGCGTCTCAAGGGTCTCATGTGGATTCTCTTCACTCCAAATGCGGCAATTTTGCTTGTTGACGTAGCCATTCAACCAAAAATGAGCCTCATCACTGAACAACATTTTGCGATGAAAATCAGCATCGAGATCAATCTCATTTTCGGCCCATACACCAAAATCACGACGCATTGCATGGTCTCGCGGCTTTAATTCTTGCACAAGCTGGATCTTGTAAGGTCGCAAGCCAAGATCTTTGCGCAAAATCTTCCATAAAGTTGATGGACAAAGCTCCAATTGCTGTGCACGGTGGCGAATCGATTCATTCGGGTCCTCTTCAACACTTTGCTCTACAGCGGCAATTGTTTCTTCGGTGCGCACTGTTCGATGTCGAGCGGATGCGTATTATCACATAGAGTCAACGTAGTGCGAAAACGATCCATGGTTAACCGAATTAATTGCTCTGATGGACGATTATGTCGACCATAAAATGGACGGAGCTTGCGGTAAACTTCGCGAACTGAACCATTATTTTTTGTCAACCTGTTCATGATGAAATGGCAAACCAAACTAAATATTAATCACTTGACAGCTGACAAAATGGCCTCCAGTTAAAAAAGTGATGCCAACTTAAAGTTCTATACCTCAATAAAAAACACCCGATATTATTGTTTCTTCTTAAGTTTTCTTTGAATATAAACTTATCTGAATAAAAATTTGAATATCATAAAAATTCTTGCATTTTTTTTTCATAAAACTATTTCGGTATAACAATTTTTGTTAATCATTTTTGCTTCGGTCTTTTATTTTATTCAAGTTTCAACGACATCAAACATTCAAGTTTGTTTGAAGGGCTTTAAAATTATTTATTATTTATTTTTGTTGCTGCTTCAATTTTAAGTTTATATTTAACTGAAGGCCGAAAGTTTTGTTATAGGCCTACAACAATAAATTTTATTTATTATATGTATACTCGGAGTTAAATATATACAATTATACACACATAAATTTACTTACATTAATAATACATACAAACATTAATTTACATATGTATGTGTAAATAAATAAATAATTTTGTAAAATTGTATGAGTTTAATTTGTTGCTTGAATTATAAAATTTTAAAAATCTATTGATATTTTTGCTATGAATTGTAGTTGTAATATTTCTAAGTGTTAATGGATGAATGCAAGTGTGTATGTAAGAGTTAACTTTTAGAACTTTAAAAATAATGAATAAATTTGTATTCCAACATTTTTGTGTAAATTTACATACGAGTATACAAACAAAATCACAAATTTTTGTAATAGGTTTACAACTTCTTCTAGAATTTTGCATTTGGAATATAAATTATAATAAATTATATAAATTAAATTAAAAATTAAAAAGTTTTCCGGTTTTAGCCGAAAAAAAATTACTTAGCATTTAATTATTACAAAATTATTTACATTATAATTGAATCTAATTTTTATAAGGTTCCGCACCAAAACGGTAATGTTCCTATGTTTTTATATAAAACTCAATTTAAATCGACTTAAAAATATGATTAGGATCATTTTTAATGCATTTAAGCTTGAAGTGTTCCACTTTAAGAGCTTTTTGCTACAATCCAAAAATTTCTAGATATTCTAAATTTGAAATTAAAAAGCAGCAATAGTGAATTTTTATACCCACCATCAAAAAGAATGGGGGTATATTGAGATTGTCATTCCGTTTGTAATTTCCTTAATATTGGCTCAAAAATCAAAAACGATATATATTCTGAATCCTTATGAAATTCTAAGACGATTGAGCGATGTCCGTCTGTCTGTCTGTCTGCTGAAATCACGATAACGCCTAAACGAAAGGAGCTAGCTCACTGAAACTTAGCAAAAACATTCTTCATTTATGAGAAAATTTTGGTATTGAAATTGGGCAAAATCGGTTAACATTTGACCATAGCTCCCGTATAACCTCGTCTAGACTAGTCGCTTATTTGCTAATAACTGACAAATTATAATAGCTATGATGACAAAATTTGGTATCTAGAAGTTTTCCATAAGCAATAGGCAGCATATAAAATTTCATCGAAATCGGTTCACATTTAACCATAGCTCCCATATAAAAAACATAAAGAAACAGCCAAAATTCCACCTGAAATTCACTTAAATGCCAATAAATGCTAAAATATAATAGCTTTGGCCACCAAATTTAGCACAAATAAGTCTTATGTGAATACCAGCCAGTGTGCAAAATTTTGTTACAATCGGTCACCATTTGACCATAGCTCCCATATAAAAAACTTACAGAAACACAAAAATACAAAAAGAAAAGGATATTTATGTCCGTCTGTCCGTCAGATAAAAGCGCGACAGCTCCTTAAGTACAAAAGCTAGAAAGACAAAATTTTACAAAAGTATTTCCGATATGTAACAAAAGTTGTGTACTGAAAATGGGCGAAATCGGTTCACATTTAGTTAGAGCTCCCATATAATCCCGCCCCGGGAAACACATAAATGCTGATAAATTGAGTACAATTGTGATAGCTATGAAGACTAAATTTAGTATAGAGAAGTTTTATGCAACTATTGGTCAGTATATCAAATTTTATAGGAATCGGTCCATATTTGACTATAGCTTTCATATAAAAACACTCCCGGAAACCAAAAAATCGGTCAACATTTGGCTATAATTCTTATATATTTATATTACATCCCCTTTTTTATATCTACAATCAAAAAGATTCGGAAGTACAAGCAGCATATTAAGATTATGTATATGGTAGATGCATTAGGAACTCCTAACAAAATATATGGACCTGTCGTATTACTATCAACTTCTTTATCTTAACTTAATATTAAGCTAAACGAAAAGTATTTAACAACTTATTAATGTAAAACCATACCCGGTTACGATAACGAATTTTTTTCAAAGTAAATAATTACTAGGGAAACCACTTACACACTTTTGAATGTTGAACTATAAAGCTACTGCAACCGAAGTTATTCCAAATATTTTACCAACAATACCAACTAGCGTAACAACTTTTTTCCAATTTGGTCCATGTTTTGAATTTGCTGCAGCCTCGAAGATATATGAGATATGTTTCTAAATTTAACACAACCTGATGGTGGGTATATAAGATTCGGCACAGCCGAATATAACACTCTTACTTGTTTTAAGTTGTTAAAAACATAACAAAATTGTCGGGATTTAAATATTATTCAAAAAGAATGATTATTCGCATTTGATCCCAAATCTGTTACATTTATTTATTAATGTAACAGACCAATTTATTGATAAAAAGCCAAAAACTGTTTGCGGAGAAACCAATTACCTCGACGCGTTTCGATGGTTGGTTAGGCCATCTCTTCAAGAGGATTATCCCCAATTTAGACAGATCGAAAACCTCGCATTATTACTAAATTTACAAACAAAACTTTTAAGAATTATGTTCATAAACCATAACTAAAAGCATAGATTATCGACTGAACAAAAGCAAACATTTTTCAGTTTTCATCTTCCTTTACTTCCCACATTCTTGCTGCATCCGTTGGCTACTATAAGCAGAATGCTGTGAAGAAGGGGGGGGGGGGGGGGTAAGATGTTTAATATAAATAGAGGTTTATTTTAAAAATAAGCTGAATGCATGCAGTTTTATCAAAAACAAGTAAGAAAGCGCTATAGTCGGTCAAGCCGACCATACGATACCCTTCACCACTAAGGTCAAAGGTGTTACTTTTCCTGTGTAAATACAAATATTTGCTAAATTTTGCCATCATACAAACACTTTCTCAAAACGTATATATTCAACTTGTTTCCGTCATTTGGACTTATATGAGAGCTAGGGTCAAATGTGGACCGATTATCTCGAAATTTGGCAAATTGATTACAGTTGTTACAAAAATTATGTATGCAAAAAATAGACTCAAAATTTCCATTATCTTTAGATTTACGATCGTTTTAGTGATTTTTTTGTCTCATTTAGTGCGTTTTTAAAGAAGAATTTGTATGGGAGCTATGGTCAAATGTGGACCGATTTCAACGAAATTTGGTACAGTGATTTAAGTCTACATAGGCAGTATTTGTTTTAAATTTCATGAAAAAATATTGATATTTGTGGCCAATATAGCAATTCCGGGAAGAGGGACCTATGGGAGGTACCATAAATAATGGACCGATTTTGACCAATTTCAATAGCCATTTTCCCATTATCAAAAAAATTATCTGTGCCAAATTTCATCAAATTATATTTAGAATTGCGACCTGTAGTTTGATTACAAGGTTTACATGGGGGTCCAGCCAGCCAGCCAGACGGACGGACGGACGGACGGACATCGCTAAATCGACTCAGAAAGTGATTCTAAGTCTATTGGTATACTAAAAGGTGGGTCTAAGACAAATATTTCTATGCGTTACAAACATCAGCACAAACTTATAATACCCTTTCCACCTATGGTGGTGAAGGGTATAAATAGCAATAGAATGTGGAAAGTGAAGGAAGATGAAAACTGAAAAATTTTTGTTTTTGTTCAGTCGATAATCTACGCTTTTACTTATGGTTTATGATCATAATTCTTAAAAGTTTTGTTTGTAAATTTAGTAATAGTGCGAGGTTTTCGATCTGTCTAAATTGAGGATAATCCTCCTGAAGAGATGGCTTAACCAACCATCGAAACGCGTCGAGGAATTTGGTTTCTCCGCAAACATTTTTTGGCTTTTTATCAATAAATTGGTCTTTTACATAAATAAATAAATGTAACAGATTTGGGATCAAATGCGAATAATCATTCTTTTTGAGTTGTTAAAAAACTTCTAAATTATTTCATTAAATAACAATTATTTCATGATTTCTTAATTGATTGATATAAATCGATAACGTAACAGGAAATACCAAATTTATCGTGAGGCCGGTACTTCACGAATAAATTCTTCAATATTGACTTGGAGGTGCTGCGGTTAGTTTGTTAGTACGGGCTAGGGTCAAATGTGGACCCATCACTTCTAATTTAGAAACTTTTAAATGTGAAAAGATTTTTAAAAGACAAATCCATGAATATATTAGGTGAAGGAAAAAAATCTACTTTTGTATCAAATTGAAGGTTTTATTTACAATTATATTTTCTATAGAATGATCCTATATAGCTTTCTGTAGACTGAAACAGAAAATAAGCTTATCAAGGAAATGCATAAGAAAATTTCAACTGAACTTCTGACGTGTAACTATGGATGTGTGCGTCTTGGCGTTATACCGATGAAAGATATCCTCATTTCTATTGATCATGGCCTGTGCTTTTGAGTGATTTTTTTTTCCTTCAGACAGTGAACGGTCCCCATAGTAAAACTGGAAAAAAGTGGTAGGAGTTATGGTAGCTTAATAAAATTTTTGACACATATTTTTCTTGGCTTACTATTTTTAAAAATGAACTAACATTTTTAGAAATTCTTTTATTTTTCCCGTGCGGGGACAATTAAATACCCAAAATACCCCCATTTGAGTAATAAATATTTTTTAGCATTTCAATCACACTCAAAATGATAAAGAGTGATAGTTTTTTTTATATAAAAAATAACCAAACTCTAATTATTTAGGGTTGCCACAAACCTTTTTAGAATATAACATTATTTTAAACATTTTATTATTTTTATCATACATTTTCAAATATTAAAAATATCCACTGATAACTTTGATAAAAATATCAAATATGGGCAAATCCTGTGTGACGGACTATATATTTGTACCGATTTTGTTGTACTTAAATGTATCCTAGTGCCGTTCTACACTAGGTATCTTTACACAGATTTCTGAGTATATTAGCCTATCGATTGTGCTATCAAATGCCATTTGTTAATTTGCATACTTCTTTTGGAGAAAAAAGATATTCGCTTTTAAAGTGCTGTGACGGACGCTACAAAAAATGGAAGTGACTTTTTTCCAACACTTGTTTCTGTAAAGATAGAGGAAAATCAGAGGATTACAAAAAAGCTTTTATCAAATATTTTAAAGTTTCCAGTTTCACCAAAAATCCATAAATGAACTATTGCGGACGCTACGTGACGGACGATACAGTTTTTACTTGCATCTAATTCCTTTTCATGTTCGCGGTTAAAATGTGATTTTAGGGCACAATTTAATTTTCACAGAACGGCTACATACATATGTATTTCTGTTATCCTTGACTCCCATTGGAGTATAGGGCTTTATATTATCTATATATATATATATATATTTATTTAAAGTTTTTCGTTTTTAACATCTTATTTTTCGCCGAAAGAATGCTGCGGCTAGCTGTTAGTGTGTCCCAAAAATCCAAAAAAAAAATCAAATTTCAAAAGCATAAAATTTGCCCTACTGTATATTTTTTGCACCTAATATCTTCAATTTTATCTGTGGATATAGACAGTATTATTGCTTTATAAATAAGACAGACATGTGTTCGTAAATATTGTATTAAACAAATATCATTTTGTAAAAAAAATAAACTGTGACGGACGCTACACACTTTCCTTTACATATTATTCTGTAAAATGCTATATTAACCTCTATATATTTTTAGCCTAATGTAAAGCATGCTATAAGTTCTCTTCAATTGAAGGAAAAAGAAAAATTGCAGTAGTCAAATTAAAAAAAAAAACCTTTATTTCTGTGAAGGACGCTACACACTGTAAGCCCTTTTTACTTGACGTTAATGTTATCACTCCAATAACTTTGGATGGAGTCTTTTACATCAAATTGTATAAAATTAGGCAGACTTTGAGCCCCTACTGAAACTTGATACCTAAATGGATGTTTTTGCGATTTTTATGAACTTTTAATTGAAAAATATTTATAAAAATTCGAGATGGGTGCAATAAAGACCTGCTATTCACGAAGAGAACAATCAAAAATTATATCCATTATATATTTTAAATGATCAATATAGGGTTAATTTTTCCATAAACACAAATACGCGATTTTGACAGTTTTAAAATTTTGTCCTTGGTTTAATGTTTTTCGGATTTGCCCATATTTAAAAGCATTGATGCATTAAACACATAGACAACAGCAGGCTGCGGGCTACAACCTGTCAAAATTAGAATACATGCATTCAAATAGAAATAAATTTTTTAGAGTCGACACGGCTACACGACTACCGACCACCGTTGTAGCTGTAGCCAAAATTAAACTATTTTCTATTTTTGTTGGCGACAATAAAAGATTTAGTGCTGTCAACACCATATAATATTGAAATAAATGAGCGATTTAAACCACTTGAATTTATTTACCACAAATACAATGGGGAGAATTTATGTAAACAATTTACATACTTATAAAATATTTATATATTTAATGTAAATAATAATATCTAATAAAATATTATGTAAAAATTTATATTTATATAATAGAAGTAAAATTTTAAAAAGTTATTTTTTAAACTGTCTAACTCACACGCTACGTGTGCTAGAGCTACGTAGTTCATGTTATATAAAAGCCCAGTATGTCCTTTATAAAATTCATTATATAAAAGAGCATATTTATATCTATATTGTTTTAAGATATACGAATTTTTATAAAAAAAAGTAGAAATAAGTTTATAGTATATTAGCTCTTAATCCATTATAAAGAATATTATATAGAATATTATATAGAATATATAAGAATATAAAAGATATTTTCAGTAGCTTTTGTTTGATACCAAAAAAGTTAATATCGCATATAAACTTCTGAAGTTATACCGTATTATTCTTGAAATTTAAAATGCTCATAACTCTTAAACTATTAGAGATCACACCAAAACCTTTCAAAACCTTTATAGACATACCACCAGGTACAGGAAAATCGTTGATTTCGGAGGTTAATTAATAAAATGAATTTATGTCGTTTTTATCAAAATTTAAATTGTTATTGTGTCCATCTTATAAACGCGATATTTGCACCACTCATAAACAGGTGTTTCGAAATGTAGCTGCCGTCCCCAAAATAATTAAGTAGCTGACTACGAGGCAACGATTGCAGCCAACGACTTTTGTAGTCGGTGTTCGTGTAGCCTGCTGTTGTCTACGTGTTTAATGCATGAGATTCATTCAATTCATATGTTTGAATTGAAACCGAGAGACGTTCAAAGGCGATTTCTTGTGTCTAAAACGATGCTTGTAAGCTATAAAAATAAGTAATTTTTGAATAGCGCTGTTACTGGTGTTGAAAAATTGATACACTACGATAAACCTAATCTTAAAGAGTCATGCTGGAAACACAATCACTACAGCAGGCTACACGAACACCGACTACAAAAGTCGTTGGCTGCAACAGTCGCCTTGTAGTCAGCTACTTAATTATTTTTAAGACGGCAGCTGCATTGAAAACAGCTGATATAAATTTTTGACGTTTGGACCACTTTCTCTATTATCATTTCATCCAAGTCCATACCAATACCTAAAATATGTTAAGAACTATTATTAATAATGAATAAGGAATAAGTAATAATAAACTTACTAAATAAAACAAAAGCTAACAGATAGAAAAATTAAATAAATTAAATCAAAATGTCTACAATAGCAACAGCTGCTTATGAGTGATGCCAACATCGCATTTATAAGATGGGCAAAATAACGATTTATATTTTGACAGAAATTACATAAATCCTTTTTAGCAATCAACCTCCGATATCAACGGCTTTCATGTACCTGATAGTATAATAAAAAATTCCAATATAAAGATTTTATTGGAATCACTTATAGTTTGAGAGTTATGAGCTTTTTAAATTTTAAGAATTATAGGGCATAATTTTAAAAACTTATATCCGATATTACCTTTCTTGTATCAAACAAAAGCTACCTTTCAAATGATATATATATTCTTTCGATTTATATTGGACTAAGAGCCCATATTTTTTACAACCGAAACTTTTTAATAAAAATACGCATATCTTAAAACAACATAGATATAAGTATGCTCTTTTAAATAATAGATTTTATACAGGACATACTGGGCTTTTATATAACCTAAACTACGTAGTTCTAGCACATGAAGCGTGTGAGTTATGACAGTTTAAAAATTAACTTCTTAAAAATGTACTTTTATTGAGGTAGAGTTATATAAATATAAATTTGTATATCATATATTTATCAGATATTATTATATACATTATATATATAAATATTTGATAAGTATATTAATTGTTTATTTCAATTCCCTTCATAATTATTGTAAATAAAGTTAAGTGGTTTAAATCGCTCATTTATTTCAATATTCTATGGTGTTTACAGCACTAAATCTGTTATTGTCGCCAATAAAAATAGAATTTAGTTTAATCTTGGCTACAGCTACAACGGTGGTCGGTAGTCGTGTAGCTGTGCCGACGCTTAAAAAATTATTCCCATTTAAATGCGTGTAACCTAGTTTTGACTGGTTGTAGCCCGTAGCCTGTAGCCGTGATTGTGTTTCTAGCATCATATGTAAAGCCCGAATATCAATGACGTCGAAGTTATGCTCTGTATTTGGTGAGATCAGAAGGATGCTTTGTATTATGAGCTGTTAAAATCGGGTGAGACGATCCAGGGGGCCCTGTACCGACGACAATTGATTCGTTTGAAAAGTGTTCTCTTTAATGAAAACGTCCACAAGATTTAGAACAGGGTATCTGAAATTGTCTTTATTTATTCTTTACCTGAAAACCAGAGCAGATCTTTTTTAGAGCGATCCATGTGATACCAGAAAGGTGAGAAAAAGTAGCGGCTAACGATGAACAATACTTTTAATAATGTATCAAATCATTTTGTTATTATAATAAATGCATTATTCAAGCAAAAAATCGAAAATCAAATTTGTATACATAATGCTAAAGTTGGCCCCTTGTGTAAAGCCCTCGAGCTCTAAACCAAAATTCTGACGAATGTCAAACAACTTTTAATTTCGAATAATATGATACCCTTATCATCACCAATTTCGTCCATTAGCTTTATGATGCATTTTTAAATATCATATAAAAAAAACTTTATTAGCTAATTTTTTTGCTATTTCAAAATTCACGAAATGTTTGGTGAAAGCTAAGGCTATTAAGCTAAAAATAGTACATACTCGTGTGCAAACATTTAATGTTTTAGAAACTAAAATTTTAGGCATATATTCAAGTAAAAATTATTTAAAGAAAAAAGCTAGTAGACATGAATGCAAATAATAAAAATTCAGGTGATTAACATGTTAGTTTTTATTATTTTCATTAGTTTATTTGTTTAAATAATTTATCGTTAAACAGTTGTTCAAACAATGCGTAACGCAACTTTTTTTAACTAAAAAAATTGTATTTCTACTAATAAAATTTTCGCTACAAGAGACGAAATTAAAAAAAAAAAAAAACTATGAAGCCCCAAATGGCAATAGGCCATTAACTATTATAATGTTTAAATAACTAAACTTAAATAAAAGAAACCAAAATAAAAAATAAATTATTAACAAATTTTTCATATTTGATTTACAACTGCAAAAAGTGAAAAAGCCTAAAAAATAATGACTCCATAGAAATTAAAATTCAAACAAAAATAAAATAAAAAACCTAACAAAATTATAAAATCACACCAATAAAAAACGCACTTTAACAAAACTTAATTTTAACAATAGAAAACGAAAAACGAATAAAAATTTATCAAAAAAAAAAAGAATGTGAAAAAAAACTAGAAATAAAACTCATGAAAAAATCAACGATAGACAGACAGACAGACGCACTGATTAATTTCGATGCGTATGGCCCTGAACATAACCTTGAATATGTTGATTTTTTTATCATGAGCCTATGACTTTTTGTTAAGAGTCGTTGTCTATTTTGTTAATAAAAATAAATTATATTTTCTATTTTATGCTACTGTCAGCATTAAAGGTAGAGATATCGTTTAGTACATTTTTAGATCATTATAATTTTTTTAACTATTTTTCAAAGATGGCAGTTGCGTTATGTTGCCAATTATTAGATAACACTGTGCACCAAGGAATTTTTTCCCGAATGAGACCAATTGTAAGTGAAAGTAGGCTATTAGTAGAGCAAAACTCCTAAAGGATTTTGAAAAGTTAGCTCGAGTTTTCAAGTTATAGCTCTTTGAAGTTGGGTTATTTAAAAAATGTTTTCAATATATTTTCTATTTTTACAATATATTTTCTATATTTACTTTTCTAGTAAATCAAATAGACCCGAAATTTTATGTCGAAACCAGAATTAATGTTCAGTTCTGGTTTCGACATAAAATTTCGGGTCTATTTGATTTACTAGAAAAGTAAATATAGAAAATATATTGTAAAAATAGAAAATATATTGAAAACATTTTTTTTTTAAATAACAACAAATTTCAAACATTTGGTAAAAAAGAACTTTTTTTTAATTTTCATAAATTTCTTTATTAAGTAATATTTCTTTGAATTAGAAAATAAGTTTTATATTACTGACAAAATATATCTTTCAATAAAAAATAAAACGTTAAATTCTTATGAATAGCATAGCAGCAATTTCCAGTTTTGAATCATACAAATTGACTAAACGCTACTATTTGTTCATGTATTGACTCTTTTTTTCTTTGTTAAGAAAATTATATAAAATTGGAAAATTCTGTCTTTAGTGTAACCTCCTAATGATATAACAAGCTTATTAATCAAATTTTCCGTAGAAATTTCCTACCATAAAGCTTTGGTAATGTTATTATTCTTTTATAAATTAGGGGGATTTATTCTTAAAATGAAAAAACTATTTCCTAAGAGAAAAAATACATTAAAACTTATAAAGTTCACCCGGTTTTTGTCTTCTGAATCGATTTTGGTTAGCAAATTTAGAGCACATTACTTCCAAATAGTTAGGAACTACATAAGACCCCTCCACAATTAATTTAACACACACTAAACGAATTAAAATAGGAAATGTTACTAGATTCAGCAAAAAGTTAAATACTCGATATTGTAAATTTCATCTTATTTTTATACAAATTTACAAAAATTATAAAAAGTAATTAATAAAATTGTATTAAGACTAAAATATGCAGTTTCAACTGATGAATTTATTCACTAATTTATTCTACATGAAACTTATATGGGAAAATTTATATCCAAATAACCAAGCTTCAAATAGCTGTAACTTCAAAACTCGAGCTAACTTTTCAAACCCCATTTAGGTTTTTGGTCTACTAATTGCCTTCTATCATTTCCATTTGGTCTCATTCGGGAAAAAATCGATCGATGGAATTTTCAAAACACCCCCAAAATCTGGACTGCACTTATCACCATGTAACTTAGACAAATACTGTTTTTGAAAGATATTGAAAGAAGAAGCTTAGACCTTTTCAACGGTATATAGTTTCTTAAAATATACTTAAGATTCATATGTTTTTTTAAACAAATATTATTTTCCCGTTTTTTCCACATTTTTCTATTTTCGGGACGTTTTTACACAATATTTTTGTATAGGAACAGTGCAATTTATTGCCTGATTTTAATAATATATAAGATTACCAAGAAAACAAGCCTTCATATCCAAATTTAAAAATTAAAAATCCGTTAAAAAATTTAAAATCCGTTAAGAAATCGTTAAAAACTGTTTATTTGTAAAAATTTGTTTTTCTTTTAAGCTTAATAAATCTGCCATTTTTTAACGGAATTCTAAATATGAAGGCTCGTTTTATTGATTATCTTATATATTTTTAAAATCAGATAATAAATTGCACAATTCCCTTAGAAAAATATTGTGTAACAATGTCCCGAAAATAGAAAAATGTGGAAAAAACCGGAAAAAAAAATATTTTTGATGTTAAAAAACACATATCGCACTTGCTCAACAAAAACTGTAGTTTTTTTTGGTGAAATTATAGTGAGAATGATGTCAGATTTTTACAGTGGGTAGGTAAGACCACTACTTATCAATTTCTTTAAAAAAGTGAAAATTTAAAAATTTTGAATTAACTCAAAATTTTAAAATTTTTAAATTTTGAGTTAACTCAAAATTTTTAAAATTTCACTTTTTTAAAGAAATTGATGAGTAGTAGTCTTACCTACCCACTGTAAAAATCTGACATCATTCTCACTATAATTTCACCAAAAAAACTACAGTTTTACCCCTCTTCCTTATATGAAAGTAGTAGTTAAATAAAATAGTTTTTTGACTCCACTGAAAATTTAAAAAATTTGAGTTAATACCCTCTTGTTGAACAAGTGCGATATGTATTTTAAATATATTTTAAGAAACTACATACCGTCGAAAAGAGCTAAGCTTCTTCTATCAATATCAAACAACTTAAAATCGGCTGGCATTTGTCTAAGTTACGGGGTGATAAGTGTATACGAATATAAAAACCGGTTTTTTATCCGTAACTCCAGATTTTGGTGGTGTTTTCAAAAAAAAAAAAACAGAGTGTTGTTCTACTCGACAGTATCTACCAGAAAAATGGTATAACATTCCAAAAACTTTTACTTCATTTTTTTTTGTCGCAGTTTGTTATCGGCGAAAAACTTGGAGACATGGCTTTCGGATATCTTTTGTTGACCACTTTTTAAATCAAGGAAGTTTTTCAGACTAGACTATAAGGATCATAGTTCAAAACTTTCCATCCAAGAAAATCTATATTATTTATACTGTTGATCAAATTGCGTATAGTAAATTCAAGTTTTTCTAATTAGGTAACCCTTTTTTAATGATTTAAAACTTTTTGGTGGTAGATACCCAAAGTGTCAGCGATGTGCTAGTAGCTTGGATGCCGGTCAACTCTCCTCTGCAGCTCACAGCATGCCTATAACAAAGGCAAATCTGTTGAGACTGCACTCCATTTATTAGTTTGTCACTTCGAAAAATGTCTTGAGTTCGGCAAATTTACACTTGCCACTATCTTAGACATAGAAGACCCGTTTAAGAATATAAAACCAGAGTCGATTATGTCGGCAATGGAGGACTCAGGGGTCGATAAATCTATTGTCTCGTTTGTAGATAACAGAGTAGATGACAGAGTTATCAGCTCAATCATTGGCACTGCTGTCGAGGGACTCCACAAGGAGGTATCCCCTCTTCTGTGGAACCTTGCCAAAAATAAACTCCTCACTGCACTAGACTCTCTGAGATTCAACACCATCGCATACATGTACGATGACCAAGTTAAATATTTTGGGGTCATTTTGGACTCAAAACTGTCCTGGGGGTTTTCCAAAGCATCCGTGACAGTCGACTCATGAAGAGAGGCCAGTATGTAGTAGTCTTCAATTTGAGAAATCGGCCATATACAAAGCAGTTGAATGGTTAAGATACCACGGAATATACTAAACGGATAGTCGTTTCTGTATCGACAGTCAGGCTGCCATAAAATGCCTATCTAATATACACACGACATTTGGCGAGACATTGCAATATCGAACTTTTCTAGGTACCCGGTTACAACAACATAACTAGTTACTCCAATGGGAACAAACTTACTTAATTCGGTGCTCACCTGAGTCAGGGCAACATCGACCAATTAACGATCTTACCGCTATCCGCCTGTAAATTAGAATTTAGGCAATTTCTTTATGGGTCAGCGCAGAACACTTGGTCCATTGAATCTTAACCTTAACAGGTCACAGAACACTTAACCTTCAACACTATGAATACTGTCGTAGTTGTCACAACATCGAAGAGGAGAGGGCAGTAACTCATCTTCTCTGCCACTGTCTCGCTCTTTTAATTTTGAAGGCTCTGATCTAACATTTATCAAGGCTACAGGCTGGCTTGAATAAGCCTCCCATCGATAGTTTGAAATAAATTCTCTGTGTTTTTATTTTCCAGTCTATGCTTTAAAGGTACCACAAAAGGACCGTTTCTAGGACCGAAGTGATGCTGGCTTAATACCGGTTGCCTGTCTAATCTAACTAAATAAAATTCCTTATAGCAACTCTGCCATTATAATTGAGTGGTATTATAGATGTTTATAGTTTATGCAGAATGCTCGATTTATAATCGATAATCCTGACTTTAGATTTACTCTCAGTCTACGCTTAATTCTTAACGGGCATAGCTACCTGCATAAGCGGAGTGTGAGGATTGAAAGTAAGTGTTGTGTGAATGCCCTTATTACTCGGTCATATGGCACCTAGAAGGTTGAGGGATAATTAGAACTGAGGACGGGTATGATGTGAGGATAGAGTGAGAAGTGTGGGTGAGTATGTGTATAAGTGGTGTTTAATAGAAGAAAAGTGCGTGAGTGCTATGGAGTGACATAGGGCGTTTTCAAAAATGCCACACTGCGCTGGAAATATTGCGCAGCACTGATTAGTTGACGCTGTTGTTGCCGATCAGCTGTTGCAGCTGCTTGTTTGTTGCTCATTTTGTTTGAAATTTTGAACGTGAAAACATTGTAAAAATGGAAAAGCCCAGCAAAACTTTGGTAATGGCAAGTACTCTGATAACTGGTTACCTTGTAACGACTACAACATACCATCCGAATAAATAATAAGTTATTACAGAAGTACTTATTTGTAATTAAGATGGTAATTTAAACTGAATGGCCCCGGTTCAAATCCCACCAAGGGCAACAATTTTTTTTAGTTTTTTTTTTATTAAAAGAGTCTTTTTAAATGATTTTTGAATTTTAAGAACTTAAATATTATCTTCTGTAAAAAATTTGTAAAAATACCTTCATGAGTCAATTTTGATTATGTAGGGGATGTTGAATACCAAACACGATTCTAATTGGTCTTAACTTGGTAAGCCCAACTTATCTGGGTCATCCTTCATCTCAACTGTGGACACACACCTCCTCATGGTATCACCCGGGGAGCTAGTTTAACACTCATTAATATTGTGAGTTAACATGTTCCGAGAGTTGTCCCATAAGATCGATAAAAATGAAAATAACCCATTTTTACGGGCTAGTAACCCTCTCTTGAAAAAAAAGACAATGAAGAGGATAAAATTAGAATTGAAATGTCCCACTACCTAATATTAGAGGAGGATGTCCGAAACTTCGATAGAAAGACCAAGTAGAGGAACATTTTTCAAAGCTTGGCCTATAAAATTGGAGAATATTCGCACAAGATCGAAATCCATGGAATTCTAAAATATGCTCGGACTTTGACCTAAACAGGTTGTAACTATAAGCCATTTAAGTAAGTAAGAGTCAATTTTATGTAAAAACTTATACAAAAAAGAAGATTTAAATTGTTTAAGTTTTAAAATAGTTTTAAAAAAGTATTAAAATAATTACAAAAAATCGTATAAAAATATTTTCCCAAAAATTACAACAAAGCAAAAAAAAAAGCAGGGAAAAACAAAGTTATTTTCACATGATTTTGGATCTAAAAATACAAATTGTTTATATTAATTATAAACTGCTAAGTTTTCAACATATGAAGTAGCTCAGTGGAAGAGTCTCTGCCTAGCAGTCGGAGGGTCTGGGTTCGAGCCCCCATGGGATCATAAAAAAAATTTTGTATTTCGTTTAAAAATATATGTTTTTAATAAAACAACAACAAAAAAGTTGTTGTTGTTGTTGCATTCAAATTGCTTACCCAAGTCATTACTTTTCTGCAATTGGTAAGTATTTGCCTGCAATGACATCCCCATGTTAATGTAATGACTTAAACAGCGAATGAGTAAGTAGTTCGTGGTCAATAGTTTAACTGTTTAACTCATTATTTGGTAATGAAAAGTTTTACTGGGAGTATATAATAAATTTAATTTTTGAATTAGATGATACTCCATGACAGTCGAAGGTGTTAAGTTTACAAAAAAAGTTTTTAAAGTATTAAAAAAGAAATTTATTACTGCAAGATCTCTACATCAGCCATTTTTATGTTGCACGATTTTGATGTGTTTGCGCAACATATGTTTAATAGCTAATTTTTTGAACATCTGACGTTTGCAGTGTTGCCAGCTGTTGCAATTTTGAATGTTGCATTTTTGAAAACTATTTATAGTGCTCTTCTGAGGTGGCTTTTGACAAATACAGGCCGACCAAAATATTGAACATCCAAATGTTATTGAGGAAAAGCTTACCAAAGCTGTTACTCTTCCAGTAAGGAATACATGGAACACAGAAATCATATGTGTAGTTTCAAGACCAACTTACCACAGCAGTCTTGGTATCATTTCTGCGCCACAGACTGTGTAACCACCCTCACAGGGCACTGTTTTCTTTTTTCGTTACATGCTAGAAGACTAAGTCGTCAGGTCAATGACAGTGTTCATATCGTTAAAAATTAAGAGACGGCTACTCTCCTCCTTTGTCACTGACCAGCCCTTGCCAATCTCTAGGCTTTTCATCTGGATTTCTCTATTCTAAACGATCAATCTGCTTTCGAACATTAATATTCGTAAAAGAGATTGTAACATATGTTTAGCTGACTCCAAAAAGCTATAGTTTAATTGGTAGTCAATAAACTCTTCCCAACTCTTCTATTTCTTGTGGGTCCATTTTCAAAATCTAAGATATGAGGTCTTTGTGGCTGACCACAAACTGACCAAACTTTAAATCTCTGGACTTTTCCTTACTCCAACAAAAAGTCTAAACCAGTACTTTAGTATAAATATCATCCGTCGTTCCACAACCTTACAAATTCCAGATGAACTATAAACTGCTGGCATGTCTCCAGCTACCTGAAAGCTATTTTTCTGGAAT
This sequence comes from Stomorhina lunata, assembly GCA_933228675.1. NCBI lineage: Eukaryota > Metazoa > Arthropoda > Insecta > Diptera > Rhiniidae > Stomorhina > Stomorhina lunata. The sequence continues at coordinate 84,961,733 of OW121741.1, read as the reverse complement.
ACACATTCCAGACAAATGTGGCCCTTTTTAGATAGGAAACGTTATCACTACCAAGACCCAAAGTAGTTAAATAACCGACGAAAATAGGAGTTATTATAAACTCGGCACTTGCAATGTCTGACATCTTGATGGAGTTATATGATACGAGTTTACACAGATTAATTGCAGTGTCTTCCCCAAAATACCGCATCATGTTAGTCGCTTATGGCCCAAACGAAAAACTGGAACCTTTATGTCGTTTAACACATACCAGAATCGGAATAGTTAAAACTTTGATATTTTATTCATGTATTATATGAATACAATTTGCGTGTGTTTAAGTGTTAAGGGGTCTCTATCATGAAACAAATTCATAGACAATTAACGCACAAACGCAAATAGCAACAAAAAAAACTACCTGAAGTTAAAAAAAAAATGCGTTAAACATAAAAATTTAGTATCTCGATAACATTATGCAGCCAGATTTTTATATCAGCGTTTTCGTTTTCAAATGTATTTCGGATAGAGATAATAACAATTATTGTATTCATAAATAGGGGAAAAAAGTAAAGGTATCGAGGCCTTTGAGTGATTTTTCTATTTCTTGTATTTATTTGACTTTTCAAATTATTCAGAGCAACTTCAGTGATTTTTATTTGCGCGTTCTGTATTTCTGCTCATAAACCAAATATGGTTAAAGCTATTTTCAAAAACTTTTACAAATAGCTTCAAATAAAAATCAATCCACGTTAAAGATTTTGTGACAATCGGTCCATACTTGATCGTAACTCTCATATTAGACACACCGCTTTTCAACTTTTCAAATATTTCAAAATCATCTAGATTTGTAAAGGATAAAGGATGTATCACAAAGTCGTTCATGTCGAATTCTCATATGTACCTTCCAATTTGGTTTACATAGAAAGTAATATAATATAAATTTGTTGCTGTAAAATACAATAAATGCTTATATTACTTGATCTGCACCTCTACAAAGCCTGCGTTAACAAATTCAAAAATCTAGCGGCGTCGAAGGTTCTTCCGATACTAGTAGACTTCGCAAAATCCTGTCCACGTCGCCCTCGGTAGCTGCCTATATTCAAAGGGGCAGCGGCCATTGGATGACAAGCGGATCTGAAACCCTCGAGATCCTTTTAGAAACCCACTTTCCAGGCTGTAAACCTCTAGGTGCGGACATAGCTATTAATCACACCGTCTTCGAGTCCACTCCGATCCCTCTTACCAGGGATCAATGTAGTGTTCTCCAATCCGAGATATCGGTTGAGATACCACAGAATAAACGACAGGGATATTCGTTTCAGTATCGACAGTCATTCTGCCATAAAAACCTATGTAAAGTCCACACGACATCTGTTCTTACCCATTCCGGGCATGTCTTAATGAGATGGCGAGACATTGCAAGATGGAACTCTTTTGGGTACCCGGGCACAACAAAATACCTGGTAACTTCACCGCGGGACCGTTTTTATGACCCAAGTGACGCTGACTTAACTTAGGCTGCCTGCCTAACCTATCCAAATTGAAAAATATAATTTCCTATAATTTAAGATTTCTTTGGAAGTATAACTTTTTGGAGGCATCAGAAAAGCAGGCCCTAAGATTGTCCCCGATGTGAATATTTGTGTATATAAGTATTTGTGGGCCTAAGTTTATGGAATAGCTAAACAATAGTTTTTTTAAACTTTAGCTCGTTTTTGCTGGCAACAACTACAAACATAGACTTTGCAATCTAACGCATAATTGTGCGTTATTTTTGTTCCTCGAATGGGATTTTGAAAATGTTAAAAGAAGACAAAATTGTTGAAAATATATGAATGTAGACAAAGTTTTAAGCTTATTTTTGTTGTCATGAGATCAGCATTTTGTTAACAACAATTTTTCATTGTTGTTAATGTTGGTGGAAGTGAATATTTCTAGAGTTTAAAACCAAAAACAACAATAAAGAATAAAAAACTAATATTATTAATAATAACAACTGAAAAAGCAATAGAAATAGAAAAAATAATAATAATGTCTAATGATAATAATGCGTAAGGTCGTAGCATTAGCTGGTTAGTTGGTGTGCGTAAAATAACCGGTAATTATTAACTTTGTCTATCTTTCCGTCCGTCCATCCGTTTGCCATTATATACTCGAACAATTTAAATTTTAAAATGCCCGAAAAATGCAAAAGGTAAAACATTCAACTTTTAAAAAAGTTTTGGTTTCATTAAACTTTTTGTAGGCTGTTGTTTTTTTATTCACAAAAAAAATGGAAATAATTATAAAAACTTCCGTATTTTTTTATAATTAATATAATCAAATTTAATCAAACATTTAACATTTCCCTTTCCCAAATATTAAAAAAAAATCCATTAATTTATAAGAATAACAAAATTGTTGATGATTTTGAAATAAATTCATTTTAAAATTAAGAAGATACTCGTGCAATCTCTTTAAAGAGACTAAAAGAAAATGCTCTTAAATGCGCTACAATGACCCAAATTGAAGCTACAAACCTATTGCACAATCTTAACGATAACTTAACGAATCTCATGTGTCTGAACTTAACGAAATGTTTGTTTTAATTTTGTAGAGTTCTCTTGTGTATTGAAATCTTTTTCGTTCACTCTTTCAATGATCGTGTGTGATTGCAAGTGTATGCATTTGCATTTGTATTCTTATTCGTTTGAATTTTGCTGCCGTTTTATGGGCAGAGGGTGTGTGTCTGAAATTTACTTAATACTTCACAAATTTCTATTGAAATGTCTACAAAATATTTCACCATTTCGTTAAAATAAACTGAAATTTAATTTTAAAAAATTCTAACAGGCAAAAATGGATTATTACTAAAAAGTCTTTTTATACCCTTCACCACCATAGCTGGAAAGGGTATTATAAGTTTGTGCTGATGTATATAACGCATAGAAATATTTGTCTTAGACGCACCTTTTAGTATACCAATAGGCTTAGAATCACTTTCTCACTCGATTTAACGTCTGGCTGGCTGGCTGGACCCCCATGTAAACCTTGTAATCAAACTACAGGTCGCAATTCTAAAGGCAATTTCATGAAATTTGGCATAGATCATTTTTTTTGATAATGGGACCATGACTATTGAAATTGGTCAAAATCGGTCTATTAATTTTTTATTTTTAATTGAGAAATTTCCATTTGAAATTGAGAAATTTGTATTTGTAAATGAGAAATTTATATTTGTAATTGAGAAAGTTTCATTAGAAATTTAAAAAACGCAATGAAAATTTCTCAATTACAAATGGAAATTTCTCATTTTCAATTACACATTTCTCAATTTTAAATGGAATTTTCTCAATTACAAATGAAAATTTCTCATTTCCAAATGGAAAACTCAATTTCAAATAAAAATTTCGTAATTACAGATGAAAATTTCTGTTCCAATTAAACATTTCTCATTTTCAAATGGAAAACTCAATTTGAAATGAAAATTTCTCAATTACAAATGAAAATTTCTCATTTTCAATTATACTTTTCTCAATTACAAATGAAAAATTCTTATTTTCAAATGGAAAATTCCCATTTTCAATTTAAAATTTCTTATTTTCAAATAAAAATTCTCAATTTCAATTGGAATTTTCTCATTTTCAAATGCAAATTCTCAATTTCAAATGGAAATTTCTCAATTCAATGTGGAAATTTCTCATTTACAATTGAAAATGGTGTAGCAGCACATAAAATTTAATCCAAATCGGTTCACATTTAAAATACACTTAAATGCCAATAAATGTTACACTATAATAGCTTTGGACACTAAATTTAGCACAAAGAAGTCTTATGTCAATGTCAGCCAGTGTGCAAAATTTTGTCACAGTTACCATTTGACCATAGCTCCCATATAAAAAACTTACGGAAATACAAAAACAGAAAAAGAAATGGGGGTTTATGTCCGTCTGTCCGTCAGATAAAAGAACGATAGCGCCTTAATGCAAAGAACTAGAGGGACAAAACTTTAAAAAAGTATTTTTAATATCTTGAAAAACTTGTGTATTGAAAATGGACGAAATCGGTTCACATTTAGTTAGAGCTCCCATATAACCCCGATCCGGGAAACACATGAATGCTGATAAATTTAATACAATTATAATAGATAGAGAAGTTTTAAGCAACTATTGGTCAGTATATCAAATTTTATAGAAATCGGTCCATTTTGACTATAGCTTTCATATAAAAAACACTCCCGGAAACCAAAAAAAAAATGTAGCAAATTCCCGTAAAAAGCTGGAATAAGCTCTTTATAAAAACCAGCCATTGTGTAAAATTTTGTTACAATCGGTAAATATTTCGCTATAATTCTTATATATAACATCCCCTTTTTATATATATATATATATATATATATATATATATATATATATATATATATATAATTCCCCGACAACATTCCAATTGGAATAAGGGGTACTTCTCTCAGACAATGAGCTGCATCCGATTCTATTTTTAGACTCATTGAAAGGGACCTACGTTTTAACGCCGGCTCCGAACGGCAAATGCATTAGTTAGAGAAGTTTTTCATAGCCTAATACTCAATAACCAGTGGCTAGCTGAGTTATGAGGTGAACTGCCGCTTTTTTGAAAATTATTTTTTTTTCAAGTGGGTCTGACAGGGATTGAACTTGGGACCTCTGGTATGCTAGGCGGATGACTAATCTGCTACACCACGGCGGTTCACGGCTTTTTATATCTACAATCGAAAATATTTGGAGGTATAATCAGCATATTAAGATTGCACCAAAAAAATTAGATAGCTATTAATCAATGTCCAGACTTTATATACGGTAGATGCATTAGGAACTACTAACAAAATACATGGACCTGTCGTATTACTATCAACATCCCAGTCAGCATTTTTTTTATTTTCTGATCATATTTGACTCTTTTTCGACTGCCGCGGATGATTAAAACAATCGAATATGCTATCATTTTCGATTCGAAAAAGTCTGTGCCTTCGGGAGAAAATGGTACCCTAGCCGCGACTCCCTTGAGAGAATCTTTTATGAACACCTTTATGAGTCTTTTACGAGCCATTTTCGAGTCATTTTTTTTTGATTATTTTTTCAGTTGATTCAAAAAAAAAGTAACATTGCCTTTACAATTGTACATATGTATGTAGAGTGTGTTTATACGAATTGAGTTACCTTAGAGAGTGAGAGAGAGTAGAGGGGTGAGTTGTGGTGAAAATTCTATTTTTAGAACACTAAAGAAGTTGCGCTATTTCTTGTTATTTAATTTATTTTTTATAGACGACCGCGACCTGGGATCGAACTCAGGCTAAATATGATATCTTATATTTAGTAGTCGGCGTGCTAACCCACTTAGCTACAGCACCCATTATCTATACGAGTTAAAAAGTATTTCAAAACTAACACCATAGGAGTCACCTTTTTATCCTCTAACTGTGCAAAATCTGTTTGCAAAATAGCGTTACCAACTATCCAATTTCAATCGCTTAAATGTTTGATTTTTAATGAATATGCTTTTTGTTATTGTATTTTTAAATAGTAAGTTTTAAAGCATAAGCGCTAATCTACTTCGACTAGTTTTTTAATCGAGCAGAAGACAAATTGTTTTTTGGTCTTCCTAACTGGTTAAAAAAGACTCATTTGGGTGATTTTTGAAAAAATAATCTTCTAAATGATGACTCGGATGTTTACCCTACTTAAATTTTAAGCTTAACTAAAAGTATTTAACAGATTATTAATGCTATACCCGGTTATGAGATTAAATTTTGTACAAAATAAATATTAGGGAAACCACTTTTAAATGTTGAACTATAAAGCTACTGCAACCGAATTTAATCCAAATATTTTGCTAACAATACCAACTAGCGTAACAATTTTTTTCGAATTTGGTCCACATTTTGAATTAGCTCCACCCTCGTACATATATGAGATATGTTTATAAATTTAACACAATTTGATGGTGGGTATATAAGATTCGACACAGCCGAACATAATACTCTTACCGGTTTTGTCATATTTCGTCTTCTTCATTAGTTTTAACATTTGGTCCCAAGTCGTTGTTCTACGAAATAGACACCACACATGAGTGATGGATCCATTGCCCTCTAAATATTAATTTCTATTACTACTTAATGGCTGCCAAAATTTGAAGCACATTTTCGCCACTTTTTAATTTTTGTTTGTATATTTTTTCGGTGGCTTCATGAAACACCTAAAAAATGGATAAGGATTGGTAGACCTTTTGGTTTCGCATTGTTTAATATCTCATTAATGTGCTATATATAGGTATAACATCAATTTTTCGAAATACCAGCTTTTCGTGGAGAGCAATCGCAAATATGTATGAAAATTTCCAAACTAAAGCGTAAACCGAGTTTTTTTTTTCATTTAACATGATTATTTTTAATGATACTAGAAAACTGAGACAACCCGATTTTATATTCACTAAGATCCCTTAATAAAACCCCAAAAAATATTTACTGTGTGTTTAAAACAATTTTTTGATTATTTTTTAACTCCGAAAATAAAAACTATTTGATTTTTATCTCATATGCATTGACAAATATTTACATTACAATTATCTATAATTATTACTATATTTTTCAATCACTATAACCACAAAAAATGATATCACAGACATTTTTTTACTTTAGAGCATGATTTTCTAATAACTCCAGAACTAAGACTATAATAGCAACATATTTGTTGTTTATATTATAACAAAAAAAAACATAAGAATTACATAAAAATTAGTGCGTGAGTAAAATTTACAAATAAACTGAAAATTTCTGTCAAAATAAGGTATAATCAAGACAAGAGTAGAATTAGAAAAAATGCTAAAATTATGTCTAGAAGTGTTAGTATTGGTAGCAGAAAACAAAAATTGTACATAAACTACCAGCGAATGTTACAATTTGACAATTAAATTGAATAACAAATCAATTTTGAAAACAATCACAAAAAAAATTTTAAGTGACAAATTATTCGTATATACTATAAATTACTAAAGTACGCAATATTATTTTACACATTTGGGAACTTCCCTATTGAAATATTGAAATTTGACAAATTTCCCCACAGAAATAGTGAAATTTCACCAATTTTCCTAAAGAAATACTCAAATTTGAAAAATGTCCCTATAGAAATAGTGAATCTTGGCAAATTTCTTTATAGAAATAGTGAAATTTTACAAATTTCCCTATTAAAATAGTGACATTTGACAAATTTTCCTATAGAATTTGTATTTTTTACAAATTTACCTATAGAAATAGTGAAATTTGACAAATTTCCCTATTGAAATTTAAAACTTTTCTATAGAAATAGTGAAATTTAAAAAATTTCCAAATAGAAATAGTGAAATGTGACAAATTTCCCTATTGAAATAGTGAAATTTTACAAATTTCCTTAATGAAATAGAGATATTTGATAAATTTTCCTATAGAAATTGTGATTTTTACAAATTTCCCTATAAAAAAGTGAAATTTGTCAAATTTCCCTATAAAAATAGTGAAATTTGTCAAGTTTCCCTATAAAAAAAAAGTGAAATTTGTCAAGTTTCCCTATAAAAAAAAAGAAATTTGTCAAATTTCCCTATAAAAAAAGTGAAATTTGTTAAATTTCCCTATAAAAAAAAGTGAAGTTTGTCAAATTTCCCTATAAAATTACTGAAATTTGTTTAATTTCCCTATAAAAATAGTGAAATTTGACAAATTTCCCTATAAAAATAGTGAAATTTGTAAAATTTCCCTATAAAAATAGTGTGTTTGGTCAAATTTTCCTAAAAAAATGTGAAATTTTTCAAATTTCTCAATAGAAATAGTAAAATTTCCCTATCAAAATAGTGAGTTTTGTCAAATTTTCCCAAATAAAATGTGAAATTTGTCAAATTTCTCTATAGAAATAGTGAAATTCGTCAAATTTTCCTATAAAAATAGTGAAATTTGTCAAATCTCCCTATAAAAATAGTGAATTTTGTAAAATTTTTCTAAAAAAAAATATGTGAAATTTGTCAAATTTCCCTATAGAAATAGTGAAATGTGACAAATTTCCCTACAGAAATAGTGAAATTTGACAAATTTCCCTCTAGAAATAGTAAAATTTGACAAACTTGCCTATTAAAATAGTGTAATGTGACAAATTTCCCTATTGAAATAGTAAACTTTGAAAAATTTCCCTGTTAAATAGAGAAATTTGACAAATTTCTCTATTAAAATAGAGAAATTTGACAAATTTCTCTATTAAAATAGAGAAATTTGACAAATTTCCCAATTAAAATAGAGAAATTTGACAAATATCCCTATTAAAATAGAGAAATTTGACAAATTTCCCTATTAAAATAGAGAAATTTTACAAATTTCCCTACTAAAATATAGAAATTTGACAAATTTCCCTATTTAAAAAGAGAAATTTGACAAATTTCCATATTTAAAGAGAGAAATTTGACAAGTTTCCCTATTAAAATAGAGAAATTTGACTAATTTCCCGATTAAAATAGAGAAATTTCACAAATTTCCCTATTAAAATAGAGAAATTTGAAAAATTTCCCTATTAAAATAGATAAATTTGACAAATTTCCCTATTAAAATAGAGAAATTTGACAAATTTCCCTATTAAAATAGAGAAATTTGACAAATTTCCCTACTAAGACATAGAAATTTGACAAATTTCCCTATTTAAAAAGAGAAATTTGACAAATTTCCCTACTAAGACATAGAAATTTGACAAATTTCCCTATTTAAAAAGAGAAATTTGACAAATTTCCATATTGAAAGAGAGAAATTTGACAAGTTTCCCTATTAAAATAGAGAAATTTGACAAATTTCCCTATTAAAATAGAGAAATTTGACAAATTTCCCTACTAAAATATAGAAATTTGACAAATTTCCCTATTTAAAAAGAGAAATTTGACAAATTTCCCTATTAAAATAGAGAAATTTGACAAATTTCCCTATTAGAATAAAGAAATTTGACAAATTTTCCTATAAAAATAGTGAAATTTGTCAAATATCCCTATAGAAATAGTGAAATTTGGCAAATTTCCGTATAGAAATATTAAAAATTTGTCAAATATCCGTATAGAAATATTGAAATTTTTCAAATTTCCCTATTAAAATAAAGAAATTTGACAAATTTTCCTATAAAAATAGTGAAATTTGGCAAATTTCCGTATAGAAATACTAAAAATTTGGCAAATTTCTGTACAGAAATATTGAAATCTGGCAAATTTCCCTATAGAAATTGTAAATTTGTCAAATTTTCCTATAGAAATAGTGAAATTTGTCTAATAGTGAAATTGGTCTAATTTGCCTATAGAAATAGTGGAATTTAACAAATTTCCCTATAGTAATAGTCAAATAGATAAAACTAGACAAATTTCCCTATAGAAATAGAGAAAGTTGACAAAATTCCCCAGTAAAATGGTCAAGTTTTACGCATTTTCCTATAGAAATAGTGAAATTTGACAGATTTCCTTTAGAATGAGCTAAATTTTTGCAAATTTCCCTATAGAAATATTTAAATTTAAAAATTTTTTCTATAGAAAAATGGAAATTTATGAAATTTCTCTATAGAAAAATTTCGAATACTTCATTTCGTATAATTGATAACCTTTCAGGCAACTTTAGTAAATTGCTTATACGCCTGTAAGATACGAAATTTTTAAATTTCAATAAAAAAAGCTGTATAAATTATAAACTTGGAAAAGCAGAAAAAATATATTTATTTAAATGATAATCCTACAAAACAGTAACAAACAATAAAATAAGAACATTAAGCAATTTAAATCAATTTATGACAATTTATCAAAAGACCAAAATCTATAAACTCAAATAAACAGAAGTTTTAACATTCAACTGAATCGAATTTATTCGTTTATTTTCGACATTTAAGACATCGCGGCAGACACAAACACATAAACAGGCAAATAATTATATGACAACAACAGCAAAAACAAAAAAAATACAGAGACAAAAAACAGCAATAACATCAAGAAGCAAAAAAAAAAATACGAATTGCAAAAAAAAACAGAAAATATATTTATGGATTTTTAGGGTCCTTAACTAAGTCCAATGGTTAAATAAATTGTTTCCGCAGGAATAGATTCACCACAAAAATATGTAGCAAGGACTCAAGAATAACAAAAACAATAAGTTAATATATACAACAACAACAAAATACAAAACAAATATATGTATATCTGACAACAAACGGAACAACGACAACAACAAAATCACTTAAACAGATAAAAATAAAACAAAACCGAAAAGTGAAAGGAATTGAATTGAACGGGAGAAGAAAAAATTTATGTTTGTGTGTCAACTTAATTTCCAAAACTCGAACAACAACAACTGAAGCAGAAATAGCAGCCATAAGGACCTTTACAACATCACTAAACACAACAATACAATCTCTAAAGGAACAAATATGGAAAAACTTAAATAAGAAGTAAAAACTATTTTATCCTGATGATGTTGTGGGTTTTCTTGATTCACACAATCACACTTGTTCTCACACAAACTATCTTCCCGATACACCCACTTACAATTTTTGTTCTTTTATTTACTAAAGGATAATTTTGATGTGATGGTTTATCTGTCAATACAGTTATGTTGAGATTACTAGCAGCATTATTTTGAACATGGTTTTTTCTATGTTAATTTTTCGTCTTTTCATATATAAAAATATTAAGATATTTTCTTGAAATTTGGGCAAATCCAAGGACAAAATTTTGGAAACTGTCAAAATCGCTCATTTGTGTTTATGGAAAAATTTACCATATACTGATCCTTTAGAATATATAATTGATAAAATTTTTGATTGCTCTCTTCGTGAATGGCAGGTATTTATTTGCACCCATCTCGAATTTTTATACATTTTTTAAAATAATAGGTTTTTTAAAAGTTCATAAAAATCGTAAAAACATCCATTTAGGTATCAGGTTTCAGTAGGGGCCTAAATTCTGCTTAATTTTATATAATTAGATGTAAAAGAACCCATCAAAAGTAATTGGAGTAATATAAATAACGTCAAGTAAAAAAGGGCTCTCTGTGTGTAGCGTCCGTCACAGAAATAAAGGTTTTTTTGATTTGACTATTGCAATTTTTCCTTTTTCTCCAATTGCACTTGGTTCGTAAAGAGATCTTATAGTATGCTTAACATTAGGCTAAAAATATCTAGATGTTTTTATAACATTTTACTAAATAATATGTAAAGGAAAGTCACAGTATATATTTTTTACAAAATAATATTTATTAAATACAAAATTTACGAACACATGTTTGTCTTATTCATAAAGCAATAATACTGTCTATATCCACAGATTAAATTTAAGATATTAGGTGTTCAAAAATATACAGTGGAACAAATTTCATGATTTTGAAATTTGATTTTTGGGATACTCTAACAGCTAGCCGCAGCATTCTTGGGACGAAAAATAAGATGTAAAAAATTTAAAATATTAAATTGTGCTCCAAAAATCCTGTTTTTAACCGCGAACGTGAAAAGGAAGGAGATGAAATTCGGGAACAAATAAAACCATTATTTTCACTGACTAACGAATCCTTGAAAAAAATATGAAATATGAATTTTTTCCTAATAAAAAACTTTCAAGTAAAAACTGTATCGTCCTTCACATAGCGCCCGCAATAGTTTATTTATGGATAAACTGATTTTCCTCTATCTTTAATGTATTCACAATTTTTTATACCCACCATCAAAAAGAATGGGGGGTTTATTGAGATTGTCATTCCGTTTGTAATTTCCTTAATATTGGATCAAAAATCAAAATTGAAGTATATTCTGAATCCTTATGAAATTCTAAGACGATTGAGCGATGTCCGTCCGTCTGTCTGTTGTCGGCACGATAAAACCTTAACGAAAGGTCACTGAACTTTGTCACAAATATTTCTCATTTCTTGGAAAATGTTGGTATTGAAATAGGGCAAAATCGGTTCACATTTGACTATAGCTCCCGTAAAACCTCGTCTAGGCTAGTCGCTTATTTGCCAATAAATGACAAATTATAATAGCTATGACAATAGAAGAAGTTTTGCATAAGCGCTAGGCAGCATATAAAATTTCATCGAAATCGGTTCACATTTAACCATAGCTCCCATACAAAAAATATGGAAACAGCCTAAGTTCCACCTGAAATACAATTAAATGCCAATAAATAATAAACTGTAATAGCTTTGGAAACTAAATTTGGCACAAGGAAGTCTTATGTGAATGCCAGTCAGTGTGCAAAATTTTGTTACAATCGGTCACCACTTGACCATAGCTCCTATATAAAAAACTTACGGAAACACAAAAATACAAAAAGAAAAGACGGTCCATCAGATAAGCGCGATAGCTCCTTAACTACAAGAGCTTGAGAAACAAAATTGTACAAAAGTATTTTTGATGTGTAACAGAAGATGTGTACTGAAAACGGGCGAAATCGGTTCACATTTAGTTAGAGCTCCCATATAACCCCTCTTCGGGAAACACATGAATGCTGATAAATTGAATACAATTGTAATATTTAGATATAACGACTAAATTTAGAATAGAGAAGTTTTATGCAACTATTGGTCAGTAGATAAAATTTTATAGGAATCTGTCCATATTTGACTATAGCTTTCATATAAAAAACACTTCCGGAAACCAAAAAAAAAATGTAACAAAGGCCAGTTAATAGCTATTAAATTGGAAATTATGACAGATATTGCTACTAAATTTTGCAAAAGTAAGGTTTATATAAATACCAGCCAGTGTGTAAAATTTTGTTACAATCGGTCAAAATTTGGCTATAATTCTTATATATATATATATATATATATATATATATATATATATATATATATATATATATAACATCCCCTATTTATATCTACCATCAAAAAGATTCGGAGTTACAAGCAACATATTAAAATTTCACCAATATCCAGACTTTATATACGGTATTAGGAACTCCTAAAAATATATATGGACCTGTCGTATTACTATTAACATGTTTATCCTAACGAAATATTAAGCTAAACGAAAAGTATTTAACAGACTATTAATGCTAAACTACACCAGGTTACCACTTATATACTTTGAAATGTTGAACTATAAAGCTCCAGCAACCGAATTTAGTCCAAATATTTTGCTAACAATACCAACTAGCGTAACAACTTTTTTTCGAATTTGGTCCACATTTTGAATTAGCTATATGAGAGGTATTTCTAAATTTAACAGAACTTGACGGTGGGTATATAAAATTCGGCACAGCCGAATATAGCGCTCTTAATTGTTTATAGTTTATTTTTGGGGTTTTGGCCAGCTACATTGAAGAATCGAATCGATCTAAGTCTTCTTAAACTATTTTTTTCCTCTCCACTTAATGTTTGTCTTAGTTTGTTCATTTTTTTCTTGTAAATAAATTTTTATCATTTTTAGGTTTATAGTGGTTTGTTGGTGTTGTTGTCGTTTTTGTTTTTTGAAAACTTTGCAATTTGTGTAAAATATAGAAAGTAAAAGTTAATTTTAGGAGACTTTTGGCGCCATCAGACAAATCTTTAAGTCAATAAAAATTTGTCATTTGCTGGTTAAGAAGACACAAAACTAAACTATTAACCAAAACGAAAGAACAAACAATCAAATATCAACATCAAGACAATCTGTAGCAGGATTATGAAACTTTTTGTTACAAATGTGTAAGAAAAAAAGAGTTGTAAACTTTTTGAAAAGTTATAAGTTTTTGTAAATTAATGGAGTTCATTTCTTTACTTTAACTATTTCACTTTCACTATAAGAATTTTTGTTAACACAAATTTGTGTGACCTTTAAAATTTATTTTGGTTAATTTGTAGGTACAATTTGGAAAAATGTCCTTGGATCGAATATTAATTTGTCAATTTGTCCCCCATTAAAAATCTTGAGCCACTTTAATGTTTATATCTCATAGATCAACTTGAATGATATTGAAAGGTTTTCCAATGAATTAAGTGTATATTTATAGACCACCTTATTATAACATAAATATCGGGTGATATTGTTTATGGGGAGAAGAAGTGGGAGTTATATAAAAAGGAACAAAATTTCATAAAAATTAAGTAGACGTTAAAAACTGAAAATAAAATTGACCCACTTATCGATGAAAATTATGATTTACTATAAGTCAAAGAAAATGTGTTTTTTATTGAGGTATAGAACTTTAAGTTGGCATCACTTTTTTAACTGGCGGCCATTTTGTCAGCTGTCAAGTGATTAATTTTTAGTTTGGTTTGCCATTTCATCATGAACAGGTTGACAAAAGAACAACGCTTGCAAATCGTGCAAATTTATTTCGAAAATAATGGTTCAGTTCGCGAAGTTTACCGCAAGCTCCGTCCATTTTATGGTCGACATAATCGTCCATCAGAGCAATTAATTCGGTTAACCATGGATCGTTTTCGCACTACGTTTACTCTATGTGATAATACGCATCCGCAGCGACGTCGAACAGTGCGTACCGAAGAAACAATTGCCGCTGTAGAGCAGAGTGTTGAAGAGGACCCGAATGAATCGATTCGCCACCGTGCACAGCAATTGGAGCTTTGTCCATCAACTTTATGGAAGATTTTGCGGAAAAGATCTTGGCTTGCGACCTTACAAGATCCAGCTTGTGCAAGAATTAAAGCCGTGATTTTGGTGTATGGGCCGAAAATGAGATTGATCTCGATGCTGATTTTCATCGCAAAATTTTGTTCAGTGATGAGGCTCATTTTTGGTTGAATGGCTACGTCAACAAGCAAAATTGCCGCATTTGGAGTGAAGAGAATCCACATGAGACCATTGAGACGCCATTACATCCACAAAAACTGACTGTTTGGTGTGCTCTATGGGCTGGTGGAGTCATTGGGCCATACTTCTTCCGAAATAATGCTGGAGAGTCAGTTACCATAAATGGAGACTGGTATAGAGCCATGACAACCGACTATTTTGTTCCCCAATTGGATGGCATGAATGTGGATGAGTTGTGGTTCCAACAAGACGGCGCTACATGCCAAACAGCGCACGTCACAATTGATTTATTGAAGGAAACATTCGATGAGCGCATAATCTCGCGGAATGGACCTGTCAATTGGCCACCAAGATCGTGCGATTTGACACCACTGGATTATTTTCTTTGGGGATATGTGAAGTCGCTCGTCTACGCCAACAAACCAGAAACGTTAGGGGACTTGGAAGCCAACATTCGTGGCGTTATTGCCAACATATGGCCCCATATGCTCGAAAAAGTAGTTGAAAATTGGACCTGTAGAATTGGCTTTATTCGAGCCAGCCGCGGCGGCCACATGCCCGAAATCATATTTAAACATTAATGACATAAAATTATCCTTCCAATAAAGACAAATTGATGGACATTAAAACGATTTTCTTGTGTTTTATTTCAATTCGAAGTTCTATACCTCTAAAAAAAACACCCTTTATATCTCCTTTAACAGTCTTTTTAAACTCTTTCTTATCTTAAAGATAACTTTTTTGCTACTTCTGATGTTTTATTGATATTTTTAAATGGGTCTTGAAAAAAGTGGATATTACCAGGCTGAGTTAGATAGTTCACATTGGCGTCTGTTATGGACCCTAAAAAGTTATCATCAAAATAGTCAACATATGATATAGCCTTTAGTTGTAGTAGTTTATTCCAAAACTTAATTTTTATATTTATCCTTCACCAATAGGTGAAAGGGTATTATAAGTTTGTCATTCAGTTTGTAATTTTTTCATTATCTTAGACCCCATAAAAATTATACCGATCGACTCAGAATCGCCAGGAGAGTCGATTTAGGATCAAGTTTGTAGTGGGTATACCCAGATGAATTATACACCAGATTTTAGGAAATTTCCCTACGCTGCACGATATTTAATTTCATTAAAATCGGTCTGAGATTTCGCTAAAATACTAAACTTCGATGACGAATTTTTTGAATACAGTCTTAAAAAAAATTTAATTTCTCATCGAATTTTGAATTTTGGCGATATCTCTGGTGTTTATAGACCGATTTTGATAAAATTTAATAGCTATTGATCTACCGATTTTGATGAAATTCAACAGTGTGCTGCGTTGAATGATTTCCTAAAATTTGATGTACAGTTCAAAAAACTTTTTTTTTTTTAAACACAGTTCTTAGACGAAATTTAATTTCTTTTTTGAAAAATACATTTAAAAAAAATTTAATTTTGGCGATATCTCTGATGTTTATGAATTATATATCAGACTAATTTTGATAAAATATAATAGCATGCTGCTTTGGAGTATTTTCTAAAATCTGATATATAATTTCAAAATTTAAAAACAAAATATTGTTTTTTAAAATTTTTTTTTCTAAAATTTGCCAATTTGCGTACATCGATATCTTTTGCTTTGGCGATATCTCAGTTATTGATCTACCGATTTTGATGAAATTTAATAGTGTTTTGCATTGAATGATTTTCTAAAATTTGATATTTTTGTTTTTTAAATACACAGTTTAAAAAAAAATTTAATTCGGTAATTTTCGGGACAACGAATTTAGAGTTTTGGTAATATCTCAGATTGTAATGTACATATTTGATCATATATAATATCGCTTTGCTTTGGAGGATTTTCTAAGATCTGATATATAATTCATGTCGGCTTAATATCCGCAAATTGTGGAATTTTAGGCAAAAAGACATACTTGTAATTGACCAAAAACTCTTTCCATTCTGTACTTTACTTTTGTAACACCATTGGTGAAGGGTATTTAAGGTTCGGTTTAGCCGAATATAGCACTCTTACTTGTTCTTAATACACTTATATACACAAAACATAACACATGTATGTGTATTAGGGTGGGACGTTTAATTTTTTTCTCTGATTAGATTCTAATCAAAATTGCAATTTTTTGAATTCTTACTTCCTTTCAGTGATCAAAATTTAAAAAAAAAGAAATAAGTCTAAACCATTTTTTACTAAATTTAAACGAAATTAAAGATGGTGAGTTTTAGTTTTCGAAAAATTTGATCTATTTAGTTTAATAAATATAAATAAATCCCTAAGAAAATGCTAAAAATAAAAAGTTATTTCCTATAGTCCTATAGTTATTTCCGGTAGTCCTATATGGTCTTTTATAAAAACTAGAATTAAACTGTCAAGAAAATTGGAATGATGAATTATGTTTGCACAAACTAACTAACTTTTCGAAAAAATACTTTCTTTAAAGTATACAAGGGTTTCTAACCTGAGTAGCATTTCAGAGCAAAATAATTCTGCTCTTATAAGACCGAAAAAAGCGACCCACCCTAATGTATGTAGGGAATTAGACAAAAAATTTAAACAAATAGACAGACAAATGAACACAAACAAACAACACATGTCAATAATTTTTGATTTCATTTTCTTAATGTAGTGCAAGAAATGTATAAGGGTAGTCTTTAAAGTTTTCTAAAAATATAAGAAATATTTATCTCATTTCCATAACAAGGAGTTCATAAAATATCTTCTCTAAAAAAGTTGTTACGCTAGTTGGTATTGTTAGTAAAATATTTGGACTAAATTCGGTTCCAGAAGCTTTATAGTTCAACATTTAAAAGTATGTAAGTGGTTTCCCTAGTATTTACTTTGCACAAAATTTAATCTCATAATCTGGTGTAGTTTAGCATTAATAGTCTGTTAAATACTTTTCGTTTAGCTTAATATTTCGTTAGGATAAACATGTTGATAGTAATACGACAGGTCCATATACTTTGTTAGGAGTTCCTAATACCGTATATAAAGTCTGGACATTGGTGCAATTTTAAGATGTTGCTTGTACCTCCGAATCTTTTTGATTGTAGATATAAAAAGGGGATGTTATATATATATATATATATATATATATATATATATATATATATATATATATATATATAATGGGGAAAAAATAAAGTTCGCCGTACACCATCGAATATAAAGCATTGCTATGAGACAGTTTCGAAAAATTTTTTTTTTAATTTTTTTCGTTGCACATTGGGGTCGCCAAAATACAGTTTTCGTTATATCTTCGGCATTTACAGTCGGATTTCGAAGTGTGATATATCGATGCTTTTGTCTCGAAGAGGCCAACATTTTTTTTTAATAGTCATTAATATTGGGTATCCGGTTCTAGTATTTATCTATCAGACCCCTGTTCCTACCACCCTAATGTACAACCCTAATATCAGAAAATTAAAGCTCTTAAAAAATCGTTAAACTTTTACTAAGGAAGTTTTTCGATTTTTCAAACCGATCTATTACAAACAAGGAATTTCTTATTTTGCCGCACATAGGGATCGCCAAAATACATTTTTCGTTATATCTTTGCCATTTACTGTCGGATCTTAAAGTGTAATATATCGATGTTTTTGTCTAACGAAGGCCAATGTTTTGCGATATTAATCATTGACCTTAAATACATTCTTCTACATAGTACCTACCCAAGATATCTTAACTCATACAACAAGAATTATAAAAATTTAAAATCTTTTAATCAATTATGTTTTGAAAAGACTCAAGTTTTCTGTATTTTTGAGGGCTCTCAAGTTCTGAAAAAATGTGGCCCATGGGTTGCTCACCAGTGACAGCCAAGGCAGATTAATGTACTACATGAACAAAACGTTCAGTGTCTGTTTAAAGGCATAGATAAGCTGTGAAAATAATTAAGTTTAGTTTTATAATCATTGACCTCAAGTACATTCTTCTAGTACTTTTTTTGATAATAATCATTGATCTCAGATATCCGTTCTAGTATTTATTTAAAATTGTGAAAAATATCATGTAAAAATTCACAGTGTAAATACCCAAACAGTCTCTTAGTTTGTCTTGGTATTCGTTTTATCCACGAAATAATTGTTTGAATTTCGTCTGTGTCTGTATAACATTTAATCGCGTTGTGTTTAATTTAATTATAAACCATTAAAAATTAATTTAAATAAACAACAGCCTCCCGAACTCACCGCTTTTATTTCATCCGCCATTCTGGTTCTTGTGAAATCCAACCTCAAGCAATTCCAATAGATGATATATCTTGGGTTCATCAATTGCCGGACGACGTTCAGCAAATGCTTCGTCTGCCCATAACGTTTCCTTTTTCCACCTGGTCCACAATTTCAGAATTTTTTTGACTGGGCCGCCATGCTCGCAATTCTTAATGCAAGAGCTGCTGAAGCATTACAATTTTCCAAAGATGTAATCGAAATACCAGCTAACATAAGGAAAATACTTTCTGTTGATAGTTTTATTTACTAAACTTAATTATTTTCACAGCTTATCTATGCCTTTGTATGAGTTAAGATATTTTGGGTAGGTACTATGTAGAAGAATGTATTTAAGGTCAATGATTAATATCGCCAAACATTGGCCTTCGTTAGACAAAAACATCGATATATTACACTTTAAGATCCGACAGTAAATGGCGAAGATATAACGAAAAATGTATTTTTGCGATCCCTATGTGCGGCAAAATAAGAAATTCCTTGTTTGTAATAGATCGGTTTGAAAAATCGAAAAACTTCCTTAGTAAAAGTTTAACGATTTTTTAAGAGCTTTAATTTTCTGATATTAGGGTGGTACATTAGGGTGGTAGGAACAGGGGTCTGATAGATAAATACTAGAACCGGATACCCAAGATTAATGACTATTAAAGAAAAATGTTGGCCTCCTCGAGACAAAAACATCGATATATCACACTTCGAGATCCGACTTTAAATGCCGAAGATATAACGAAAAATGTATTTTGGCGACCCCAATGTGCGACGAAAAAAATTAAAAAAAATTTTTCGAAACTGCCTCATAGCAATGCTTTATATTCGATGGTGTACGGCGAACTTTATTTTTTCGAGACTCCCTAATATATATATACATATGTATATATAGAGATATATATAAACTCAAATGTTGACCAATTGTAACAAAATTTTACACACTGGCTGGTATTTATATAAAGCTTGTTTTTTAGTGGCCATAGCTGTCATAGTTTCTAATTTAATAGCTTTTAACTGGCCTTTGCTACAGTTTTTTTGGTTTCCGGGGGTGTTTTTCATATGAAAGCTAAAGTCAAATATGGACCGATTCCTATAAAATTTGATATACTGACCAATAGTTGCATAAAACTTTTCTATTCTAAATTAAGTCATCATATCTATTACAATTGTATTCAATTTATCAGCATTCATATGTTTCCCGGGGCGTGGTTATATGGGAGCTGTAACTAAATGTGAACCGAATTCGCCCATTTTCAGTACACAACTTATGTTACATATAAAAAATACTTTGTACAATTTTGTCTCTAGCTCTTGTAGTTAAGGAGCTATCGCGCTTTTATCTGACGGACAGACGGACATAAACCGTCTTTTCTTTTTGTATTTTTGTGTTTTCGTAAGTTTTTTATATAGGACCTATGGTCAAGTGGTGACCGATTGTAACAAAATTTTGCACACTAACTGGCATTCACATAAGACTTCCTTTTGTAAAATGTTGTTGCTGTAGCCCTTTTCCTTAAGGCGCTATCGCTCTTTTATCTGACGGACAGACGAACATAAACCCCCTTTTCTTTTTGTATTTTTGTGTTTGTTTTGTGTATTTTGCTATGGTCAAATGTTGAGCGATTGTGACAAGATTTTGCACACTGGCTGGTATTCACATAAGACTTCCTTGTGCTAAATTTAGTGGCCAAAGCTATTACAGTTTATCATTTATTGGCATTTAAGTGTATTTCAGGTGGAATTTAGGCTGTTTCCGTAAGTTTTTTGTATGGGAGCTATGGCTAAATGTGAACCGATTTCGATGAAATTTGATATGCTGCCTAGTACTTATATAATACCAAATTTTGTTCTCATAGCTTTTATAATTTGTCATTTATTAGGAAATAAGCGATTAGTCTAGACGAGGTTATACGGGAGCTATGGTCAAATGTGAAACGATTTTGCCCGATTTCAATACCAAAATTTTCCAAGAAATGGGGAATCTTTGCGCCAAATTTCAGTGCCGACAAAAGGCAGACAGATAGACAGACAGACAAACATCGAAATCGTCTTCGAATTTCGTAAGGATTCAGAATATACTTCAATTTTGGTTTTTGAGCCAATATTAAGGAAATTATTTTTATTTTTGTTGATTCCCTTTGATTTGGTTTATTTAATTTCTTAAACGTCATCAAAAGACGCCACTTGGCCATTAAACAGATAAGTTTTTGTTTTCTGGCCTATTTTATTTTCTTTTTTTTTTTTTGTTGCCAGTCCTCTCTCATCATCATATTTTCAATACAATATTAATGTTAAAGTGACGCCACTACTTTGAAGTTCTTTTCTAGTTATTACTAAAATTCTCATTTTTCACAATCAATTTCTTTAATAATAAAAATAAAAAAAAACAGCAAAAACTTCCCCAAATTAGGACCAAACACCCTAAGTCCCATTGCCTTGAAGATGACATGCAGTTTAATGTCACTTTTCACTAAATTTAATAAGAAATACAAAAACTTATTGACAAACAGACACACACACAAGTAAAGGACGGGGAGGATATTGACTCATATTTGAGTAGGACTCTGGAAATAAAGTCATAAAAAATCAATTTTTTAACTTTTTTATTTGTTTGTTTCAAATAAAACAAATTTTTTATTTCAAAATGAAACGACTTTTATGTTTTTTATTACAGTTTAAATTTCCTTTTGCTAAATGACTGGCCTATTTTATCTTTAAAATTTTGTTTTTTTTTTTCAATCTAAGAAAAGTTTTGAAACTTTTAAGTTCTATTAAGAGAAATGTTATGAGTTCTTAATAAAAATCATTTAAAATTTTGCAAAATCATTTAGGATTTTAATGTTATAAAATAAAAAAATATATATTTAATATTGAGAGATATCAATTTATAAATGCTTTAATTAAAATTGCCTCCATTTTTTAATCGCCATTTTTCCAAATTCTTCAACTAAATTGCAAGCACACGCCTTCTCGCAAAAAAACATGAAATGCACTGTGCAAAAGTAACTAACACATATGTACATTTGCGCTGGTATTTGAACACTTCGTATGGATTTATCAAAATTGGAAAAGCAAATATGTTAATATTTTTGATACAATTAAACTATGGCTTAAAAAAATGTACACTCAGAATATTATGTAAGTAAAATTAACTTAAAATGTAATTTGAAATGAATGAATATTCATTTAAAAACCGGTCAATTGATTTTTCATTCAAATTCAATAAATATTTCGTTTAAATTTAACTGACAAATATTTAAACTACATTTTCAGTTTTAAAAACGGCATATTCAGTTGTTTTCAAAAAAAATTACTAACAAAAATTTAAACTACATTTTTAGTATAAAAAACGGAAATTTTCATTTATTTTTAAAAAATTGAATGGTAAAAAACTACGTAAGATTTCCGTAAAACGGACAATTTTCATTTGTTTTTGTAATTAACGTAATATAAAAGACGAAACCATAAAAAGGTTATATCCTTTAAGGCATCAAAAAACCAAACAGACAAAAAAAAGTTTGCTGTTTGCTTAGGCCCCGTGATAGGCGTCCAGTATTATAAAAAGTTTCTTCAATAAGCAAACCTAAGATACTTAAGGAAAAAAAATAATTAAACAAATACGAATTATATTTGATACAATAATTGAAAAAATATATAAAAACTAAACAACTGATATTTTCAAATGTTACGGATTTTCAGTATTTTTTTGTAGGTTGTTTTTTAAACAAATGTACAAATATGTTAAAAATCAATTTTCATGTAAATTTAGGATTAGGAGCTAATATACTATAAACTTATTTCTGAAACCGACTTTTTTTTATAAAAATTCGTATATCTTAAAACAATATAGATACAAGTATGCTCTTTTATATAATGAATTTTATAAAGGACATACTGGGCTTTTATATAACATGAACTACGTAGCTTACGTAGCTCTAGCACACGTAGCGTGTGAGTTAGACAGTTTAAAAAATAAATTTTTAAAATTTTACTTCTATTGAGTTACAGTTATATAAATATAAATTTTTACATAATATTTTATTAGATATTATTATATACATTAAATATATAAATTTTTTATAAGTATGTAAATTGTTTACATAAATTCTCCCCATTGTATTTGTGGTAAATAAATTCAAGTGGCTTAAATCGCTCATTTATTTCAATATTATATGGTGTTGACAGCACTAAATCTTTTATTGTCGCCAACAAAAATAAAAAATAGTTTAATTTTGGCTACAGCTACAACGGTGGTCGGTAGTCGTGTAGCCGTGTCGACTCTAAAAAATTTATTTCTATTTGAATGCATGTATTCTAATTTTGACAGGTTGTAGCCCGTAGCCTGCTGTTGTCTATATGTTTAATGCATTATTCGGCAATGACGGTATTGATGGGAAGAAGAAAAGCAAGCCGTATCAGAGCGGCTGGCGGATAGCCGATAAGTCAATTTTATTTTGCAAGGACGTCGCCGTCAAATTAGTCGACTTAACAGCGGCTTAAGCCGGAGCCGATGTTCCTCACTCAATATTTTTTAAGTTCTTATTCACAAGCTCTAAACTTTTATTTACGATTTTCTTTACTACTTTTATAGACTATCTGCAATATCGCTACTGAGTTAACATTAAGTAACCATTATTCGTTTACATTTTTTAAGTTAAAACATTTTACATTCAACGGATTTTAGTGAAATCTTTTTTTACAAATTTGTGTGAATATTAGATCAAAGTCTTGAAAAATGAATAGATAAATTTATACTTATTTAAACAAAGGGTAAAATCAAATTTTTTCGAATGAAAAATACGAGTTTTGAACCTCACCATCTCCGATTTTGATGAAACTAAATAGTTTATGCATTCTCCTAGTCCATACAATTTTTAAAGTTTTTCAAAATTTTGAATATCGCTTTGGTTCAGATTTTATGGCTGTCCAAAGTTGGATTTTTTTTCTGATTTTTTTCAAAATGTACCCATTTTATATGCCATTTCATCAAAATCGGTTCAGTACGTGTTTGAAAATTTTTAATTAATTCTAAATCAAACAACATCAAACACAAATAACCATTATTAACAAGTAAGAAAGTGCTATAGTCGGTCAAGCCCGACCATACGATACCCTTCACCACTAAGGTCAAAGATGTTATTTTTCCTGTATAAAGACAAATATTTGCTAAATTTTTCCATCATACAAACATTTTATTAAAACTTGTATATTTAAGCTGTTTCCATCATTTGGACTTATATGAGAGCTAAGGTCAAGTATGGACCGATTATCTCGAAATTTGGCAAATTGATTACAGTTGTTACAAAAATTATATATGCAAACAATAAACTCAAAATTCTCATTACCTTCAGATTTACGAGCGTTTTAGTGATTTTTTGCGACCTGTAGTTTGATTACAAGGTTTACATGGGGGTCCAGCCAGCCAGACGGACGGACATCGCTAAATCGACTCAGAAAGTGATTCTAAGCCTATTGGTATACTAAAAGATGAAGACAAATATTTCTATACGTTACATACATCAGCACAAACTTATAATACCCTTTCCACTTATGGTGTTGAAGGGTATAAAAATTACTATTTTTATTAATTTCGATCGAAATTCGCCACTAAATTCATAACATTTCATATGTTTTCCACCAAAAATCCAAATTTTGGCCTTTGACCCCGATGAAAAAAGGGTTAAGCTCACTCAATATCAAAGAAAGTTCTAGTGGACATTCCTCAATGACTGGGCAATAACATTCAGAATTAGCTTTATCAAAAGAAAACTTAAATTAAATTTACTATACATCTATTAAATAATATACAAAAATTTAATTTTTCGCGAAATTTTACAATTTCAAGTAGCAGGTACAGGTACGAAACCATATGAGCTATCAAACTGAACTTTTCTGGATTTTATTATCACATCTATCTATTTTAACATGCCGATCAAAAGTTTTTAAATTTTAAATATTATTTTAACAAAATTTTCTAAAACTTAAAAAGTGAGTTTTGAAACGGTCCTTAGAAAAATGTACCATTTTCCAGTATAAAAAACTATGTAAATTTAATTATATTTTAATTAATAACAACTATTTAGTACTTCTAAGTCTTTAGATGATAAGGAATGTCTTACTTTGTATTTCTTTACTCTAAAGTTAGTTTTTTTTGCTGCATATCCATAGGGGTGTTGAAAAGGACACGAATTTTCTGGGGCAAATTGCAATAACTTAAAAACTACTTCATATATTTTTAATTGTTATGACTCTAATGAAAGCTGATTTAGTTGCCTTTTACATCTGATTATTGGTTTTGCCAAAAACATACACAGACACGGTAGAAATTTACCAAAAACCAAAAAAACTCCAATTTTTCCCCATAAAAATGGGTCCTAACAAATGTCCAGCGCCACCTCAGGACATTGACCTAGGAAGACACATTTTTTTTTTCTGAGCACCTTAGGATGTAGTGCTTCGATTTTTAACCCAGGTGTATAGAATTTTAATAAAAGTTGTTTTTCGCTCACCCTAATGTATGTATATTAGGGCGTCTCGAAGAAATAAAGATCGCCGTACACCATCGAATATAAAGCATTGCTATGAGGCAGTTTCGAAAAAAAAAAATAATTTTTTTCATCGCACATTGGGGTCGCCAAAACACATTTTTCTTTATATCTTCGGCATTTACGTCTTGAAGTGTGATATATCGATGTTTTTGTCTCGGGGAGGTCAACATTTTTCTTTAATAGTCATTATTCTCAGGTATCCGGTTCTAGTATTTATCTACCAGACCCCTGTTTCTACCACCGTAATGTACCACCCTAATATCAGAAAATTAAAGCTCTTAAAAAATCGTTAAAGTTTTACTAAGAAAAATATAGCAAACTTGGATCGTTTCAAAACATAATTGATTAAAAGATTTTAACTGTTTATAATTGTTGTTGTATGAGTTAAGATATCTTGGGTAGGTACTAGAAGAATGTATTTAAGGTCAATGATGGATATCGCAAAACATTGACCCTCGTTGGACAAAAACATCGATGTATTACACTTTAAGATCCGGCAGTAAAGGGCGAAGATATAACGAAAAATGTATTTTGGCGATCGCTATGTGCGGCAAAATAAGAAATTCCTTGTTTTTAATAGATCGGTTTGAAAAATCGAAAAATTTCCTTAGTAAAAGTTTAACAATTTTTTAAGAGCTTTAATTTTCTGATATTAGGGTGGTGGGAACAGAGATCTGATAGATAAATACTAAAACCGGATACCTGAGAATAATGACTATTGAAGAAAAATGTTGGCCTTCTCGAGACAAAAACATCGATATATCACACTTCAAGATCCGACTGTAAATGGCGAAGATATAACGAAAAATGTTTTTCGGCGACGCCAATGTGCGACGAAAAAAATTATAAAAAAATGTTTCGAAACTGCCTCATAGCTATGCTTTATATTCCATGGTGTACGGCGAACTTTTTTTTCCCCATATAAGTCGGGACGCTCTTATGTATATCCCATTTAAATTTATTTAAAACTTATCTTTTTACATTAAAGTACCTGATTGACCGAGCCTTGCTCGGATCTTTATGATAAGCATTTTGTGCAAATATTCAGTTAATTTCGAATTATTTTATTTATTTTTTCCGATCAAAACATAGTTTGCATAGTTTACAGATTAACTCATTTTGGAAAAATTTTGGAAATTGGTCATACCAACAGAAACCTCCGTCGACTCATGCGCAACAACTTTGCTAAATATTATAGCCTGATCAAATGCACAGTTTACGATTTATTTCATTTTGAATAATTTTCAGTGGCGCCACCTGAAGTTGTTCATACCAACTAAGAAACCTTCGTCTGCTTATGCGTAATAACTTTTCTAATGATTATAACATGATCAAATGCACAGTTTACGATTTAATTAATTTTTAGTAAATTTCAGTGGCGCCATCTGTTGGACTTTGATCATTCCCATTAATAAACCTTCGTCGGCTTATCCGCAAAAACTTTGCTAAAGATTATAGCATGATTAAATGTACAGCTTACGATTAAATTGACTTTGAGTAAATTTCAGTGGCGCCACCTGTCGAAATTTCTTCATACCAATTAAGAAACCTTCGTCGGCTCATGTGCTACTACTTTGCTAAAGAGTATAGAATGTTTAAATCTACAGCTTACGATAAAATTGACTTTGAGTAATTTTCAGTAGCGCCACCTGTCGGAAATTATTCACACCAACCAAAAAACCTTTGCCGGCTCATGCGCTACAACTTTGCTAAAGGTCATAGCATGATCAAATATACAGTTTACGATTTAACTAATTTTTAGTAATTTTCAGTGGCGCCACCTAACGGAAATTAGTCTTACCAGTTTAAAAACCTTCGCCGGCTTATCCGCAACATCTTCGCTAAAGAGCATAATATGATCAAATTCACAGTTTACTATTCTATAAAGAACATACATACAAACATTCATTTGTTTAAAAGTTATAACATTACTCATTTTTCCCCTTTTTATCCACTACTTTCAAAAAGTTCCATAAGCTTATTTTTTACTTCTTTGGTACCAATTGAATTCGGTACATTTTATTAAAACGCAGTTAACATAATTCCTATTCATATCACTTTTGAGATGTTAAGTTATCATTTTATCCCTTTTTTACCCATTTTGGCCTCAAAATTAAAAAGTTCCAAGTACGTGTTCAATATTTCTTTCACATCTATTGACTGCAGTACAAAGTTCCTTTCAAAATTTAAATTTCTGCTCAAAATTTGTATGGTAGTTAAGCCCTTTTGGTTTCAAAAAAATATTAAACTTGTAGTTAAGCCCTTTTGTTTTTTTCGCAATTGCTCAAAAACTAAACGTTTTTGACCATTTAAGTTTTAAGAGTTTTCTTTGTTGATGGCTTGTTGACCCAATTCCAAAATCTGGATTTAATGTTCCTTGTAGTTTAAAAGTAATAACGTTTTTGCTTCTCCTGTAAAAAAACTAGAAGTGTAGTTACGCCCTTTTGCATTTTACCTTAGTGCTCGACTTATGGACTGATAACTGCAAAAAAAAGTCATATGCTAATATAAAAGTCCATTATTGTAGGAATTTTGAAATGGTCCCACAAAACTGATTACCCCACGCATGCGGTAAAAAGGGAATTATTTGTGCTTTTGCTTTTTTCTTGTGATTTAATGGAGCTAGATTATTTCCTGAGCTCAGCTTCGGAAGCTTTGTTTCAAAATGAGGTTTTGCGAAAAGAGCGGTTTAATACCCATACATTGCATTTTCATTGGCATTTTAAAATATATTTTGTCAATGAAAGATTTCTTTCTAATCTTCAATTTGCCCATACTTTCTGTGGAGGGAACCTTTTCATACGGAACCGAAATATTAAAGGCCATTAAACTTCGTTTCTCTTTAAGGCATTGGATAGTCTAAAAGATATGTTACGCGCTGGAAGAATTTTTTTTCATCTACGCGTGGTAGCAAAATCAATGAGTGAAAATGCTTTAATTACTTAAATGATTCAACTGAAAAGTTTCTCTTTTAAAATGGCGTTACTTTACTGATTCGTATAAATAAGTCTAAGTTGTAATTTTCACATGATTATAAGACATTTTTGATTTTTTCCCAAGATTCCAAAAAAATTTGTGTGTAAAAATGCCGACATGTGTTCAAGAATAAAACCAAAAGTAATTAAGCAATTAAAGTTCACATGATTCTAATTAAAAACGAATAGTTCTTCTAGTGCTTGTCAGTGCGAAAATATGAGAAAACATGAAATTTCATAGAAACTTAAATAACTAATCGAAGATGATTAATGATTATTTTAGAAATGTTATGTAATATTTACATATACAAAAAATCGTTTATTCTAACACATAGAAATACCTACATGTGGAGCAAAGTTCCGCAAATAAGGTTACCGGGATGCTTAAAGTCTAGCATTGTTCTAAGATTATTTACACTAACTGACAGTTCAAATGGTACATAATCCTCATAGGATTTCGATGTGAAGTGCCGAGAATCTTGTTAGTAAGAACGATAAACGGTTAAACGGTCTGGTGGTCACTGGATCATATGCAGTTGTTCTTCGTACCAGCCCATCAAGATAACATTAGATATGTGTTATCAAAGGGGACTTTGTACTCTAAGTGAGTTTATTTATTATATTTCTTGTATTTGTCTTCTTTTCAGAGTCAGGTTAGGCTATTTACGTGGCTTACTACAAAGTTCAGCGCCAATTCAGTCTCATAAATGTCCCCTTTGCAAAGGGTAGAAAACGAGGATTTCTAGATCTGCAGTCATTTGACAGCGGCCCATTAGACCCGTACAATATATTTAGTTTTATTAATATCTAAAATATAATTTTCAGAGGCATTTCGGCATCCAGAGACTCCCGCTGTTAATATAAGTCGAAGGTAACAGCAGCCAACGTTATTAAAGATAATGTTCAATTAATCTAAAATGTTGTTGTGGAAAATTGGCAAAGGAGATGAAAAAATGGCCCCTGATAACTTAAATGCGGAGAGCACGATGGGAAAGTATGGACTGGACATTCGCTCAAAAAAGGGAGATATGCTAGTGGAAGAATATAGGACTAGCAACCTTGTAATTGGCGTAACCTTTTTACCTCATCCTAGGATTCATAAAGTGACTTGGGTATCTCCAGATAAATGAACTCAGAATCAAATGACCACATTATTATAAGCGGTTGATACACGTAAGAAACAAAAAAGGGTCGAAAACCTATATATTTAGCTATGCCGAACCTTAAATACCCTTCACCAATGGTGTTACAAAAGTAAAGAGAAAGAGTTTTTGGTAAATTACAAGT
The DNA here is from genome assembly GCA_933228675.1 of Stomorhina lunata. Lineage (NCBI taxonomy): Eukaryota > Metazoa > Arthropoda > Insecta > Diptera > Rhiniidae > Stomorhina > Stomorhina lunata. Next base: position 84,931,979 of record OW121741.1, on the reverse strand, counting down.
ATGTATGTTTCTGAAGACTGATTTGGTTGAGTCCTACAAAAATATTAATATACGTATATTGATTTTCTGATTTAATTATACCCTTCACCACCATAGAAGGAAAGGGTATTAAAAGTTTGTGCTGATGTATGTAACGCATAGAAATATTTGTCTTAGACCCATATTTTAGTATACCAATAGGCTTAAAATCACTTTCTGAGTCGATTTAGCGATGTCCGTCCGTCCGTCTGGCTGGCTGGACCCCCATATTAACCTTGTAATCAAACTACAGGTCGCAATTCTAAAGATAATTTGATGAAATTTGGCAATAATAATTTTTTTATAATGGGACCATGGCTATTGAAATTCGTCAAAATTGGTCCATTATTTATGGTATCTCCAATAGGTCCCACTTCCCGGAATTGTTATCGGCCACAAATATCAATATTTTTTCATGAAATTTAAAACAAATACTGATTATGTAAACTTAAATCACTGCACCAAATTTTGTTGAAACCATAGCTCCCATACAAACTCTTTTCTCAAAACGCACTAAATGAGACAAAATTCACTAAAACGCTCGTAAATCCGAAAATAATGAAAATTTTAAGTTTAGATTTTGAATACATATTTTTTTGTAACTACTGTAATCAATTTGCCAAATTTCGAGACAGTCGGTCTACATTTGACCCTAGCTCTCATATAAGTCCAAATGACGGAAACAGCTTAAATATATAAGTTTTGAGAATATGTTTGTATGATGGCAAAATTTAGCAAATATTTGTCTTTATACAGGAGAAAGAACACTTTTGACCTTAGTGGTGAAGGGTATCGTATGGTCGGGCTTGACCGACTATAGTTCTTTCTTACTTGTTTTCTGTAAGTATGTTCTAATACATTTAATTTTTGGGCGATATATGAATAATACTTGAATAATAATTGAACAACTTTGTTTTATATTGGGTCTTAAACATTATGGAGGTAGGTTGAAATTCAAACAATTTCAGATATTACACAACATTGTAACATTTCGCACCTTGAGAGAGGTTGAATAGATATGAATAAAGGCCATCATAATGTTCAAAAATCACTTATTTAAGATATATTTCGGTATGCTTAAATAAAATGAGAATATTTAGCGGACCTATTTAGATTAGACTTCTGGCAATAACACTTACAATGGATATCATGATGTTTAAAAGTCACTTATTTAACATGTATTTCGGCCTGATGAAATCAAGTTTGATGAAATTCTAGATGGCATACCGACATAACTTGTGTGTATAGGTATTAGATGTTAATAGTGTTCTACGAAGTTTTTGGTTTAAAATTCCACAATTTGCGGATATTATACCGATATGAATTATAGTACCTGGTAGACCGAGCCTTGCTCGGAGCTTTATGATAAGCATTTTGAGGAAAATTTTAAAGTTTTTATATATTTTATATTATAAAGTGCTAAAATAAATTTAGAGGAAAGACATTGTACAAATATTCAGTTAATTTTGAATTATTTTATTTATTTTGTCCGACCAACACGTAGTTTGCATAGTTTACAGTTTAACTCATTTTAATAATTTTGGAAATTATTCATACCAACAGAAACCTCCGTCGACTCATGCGCAACAACTTTGCTAAAGATTATAGTCTGATCAAATGCACAGTTTACGATTTAATTCATTTTGAGTAGTTTTATGCGGCGCCACCTGTCGGACTTTGCTTATTCCAATTCATAAACCTTCTTCGGCTTATCCGTAACAACTTTGCTGAAGATTATAGCATGATTAAATGTACAGCATACGATTAAATTGACTTTGAGTAAATTTCAGTAGCGCCACCTGTCGAAATTTCTTCATACCAACTAAGAAACCTTCGTCGGCTCATGTGCAACAACTTTGCTAAAGATTGTAGCATGATTAAATGTACAGATTACGATTAAATTGACTTTGAGTAAGTTTCTGTAGCGCCACCTGTCGGAAATTATTCATACCAACTAAAAAGCCTTCGTCGGCTCATGCGCTACAACTTTGCTAAAGATCATAGCATGATCAAATGTACAGTTTACGATTTAATTAATTTTTAGTAATTTTCAGTGGCGCCATCTGTCGGAAATTAGTCTTATCAACTTTAAAACCTTCGCCGGCTTATCCGCAACATCTTCGCTAAAGAGCATAACACAATAAAATTCACAGTTTACTATTCTATAAAGAACATACATACAGACAAACATTCATTTGTTTAAAATAATACTAATTTTCCCCCTTTTTATTCCCTAATTTCTAAAAGTTCCATATGTATATTTGGTACTTTTTTGGTGCCAATTGAATTCGGTACATTTTTTTAAAACGCATTTAACATAATGTATAATGTTCCTATTCATATTACTTTGGAGATGTTAAGTTATCATTTTATCCCTTTTTTACCCATTTTGGCTCCAAAATCAAAAAAGTACCAAATATGTGTTTCATGTTTTTTTTACATCTATTGATTGCAGTACCAAGTTTCTTTCTATATACCTTAGTTTAAAATATAAGAGTGGGTTAAAAAGGTACCAAAAAAACTATTTTCACCCTTTTTTACCCCCTATCGGATATAGTTTCAAAAAAGTACCAAACACCTGTCCGCTTGTTTTCATAGCTGTTTAAAACGTAATTTTAATTTTGTTTCTATACCTATTACTTTAGGAAATATAATGTTTTCGATTTTTTCCCCTTTTTACCCGTTTTTACCCTCTTAGAGGCAAAGGTTCCAAAAGTCCCTTCTTCTTCGACCTATACATCAAAAAAGATACCCACTGTCCAAATTTTATCAAAATCGTTAGAGCCGTTTTCGAGATAGCCATTCTATATATATATATATATATATATATATACAATTATTGCTCGTTTAAGAATATAAGATATCAAATCTTAGAAAATCCTCCAAAGCAAAACGATATTCAAAATAATGGGTGTTTTTTTTAGAGGTATAGAACTTCGAATTGAAATAAAACACAAGAAAATCGTTTTAATGTCCATCAATTTGGCTTTATTGGAAGGATAATTTTATGCCATTAATGTATAAATATGATTTCGGGCATGTGGCCGCCGCGGCTGGCTCGAATAAAGCCAATTCTACATTTCCAATTTTCAACTACTTTTTCGAGCATATGGGGCCGTATGTTAGCAATAACGCCACGAATGTTGGCTTCCAAGTCCCCTAACGTTTCTGGTTTGTTGGCATAGACGAGCGACTTCACATATCCCCAAAGAAAATAATCCAGTGGTGTCAAATCGCACGATCTTGGTGGTCAATTGACAGGTCCATTCCGCGAAATTATGCGCTCATCGAATGTTTCCTTCAATAAATCAATTGTGACGTGCGCTGTGTGGCATGTACCGTCGTCTTGTTGGAACCACAACTCATCCACATTCATGCCATCCAATTGGGGAACAAAATAGTCGGTTATCATGGCTCTATACCGGTCTCCATTTATGGTAACTGACTCTCCAGCATTATTTCGGAAGAAGTATGGCCCAATGACTACACCAGCCCATAGAGCACACCAAACAGTCAGTTTTTGTGGATGTAATGGCGTCTCAAGAGTCTCATGTGGATTCTCTTCACTCCAAATGCGGCAATTTTGCTTGTTGACGTAGCCATTCAACCAAAAATGAGCCTCATCACTGAACAAAATTTTGCAATGAAAATCAGCATCGAGATCTCGCGGTCTCGCGGCTTTAATTCTTGCACAAGCTGGATCTTGTAAGGTCGCAAGCCAAGATCTTTGCGCAAAATCTTCCATAAAGTTGATGGACAAAGCTCCAATTGCTGTGCACGGTGGCGAATCGATTCATTCGGGTCCTCATCAACACTTTGCTCTACAGCGGCAATTGTTTCTTCGATGCGCACTGTTTGACGTCGCTGCGGATGCGTATTATCACATAGAGTAAACGTAGTGCGAAAACGATCCATGGTTAACCGAATTAATTGCTCTGATGGACGATTATGTCGACCATAAAATGGAAGGAGCTTGCGGTAAACTTCGCGAACTGAACCATTATTTTCGAAATAAATTTGCACGATTTGCAAGCGTTGTTCTTTTGTCAACCTGTTCATGATGAAATGGCAAACCAAACTAAATATTAATCACTTGACAGCTGACAAAATGGCCGCCAGTTAAAAAAGTGATGCCTACTTAAAGTTCTATACCTCAATAAAAAACACCCATTAGGTACATTACAATCTGAGATATTGACAAGACTCTAAATTCGTTGTCCTGAAAATTACTTTTTTGAACTGTATATCAAATTTTACGAAATCATTTAATGCAACACACTATTGAATTTCATCAAAATCGGTAGATCAATAACTGAGATATCGCCAAAGCAAATGACATCGATGTACGGCTGCGGTGACTGTTGCAGTTGTTGGTGTTGTGGTTGCTTACCACTTAACATGGAGATCAGCAAATTGGTTAGCGAATTTAGAAGGAACAAGTGGATAGATCACCTAAAAGCCTGCAACATGAGCTCCGGAGCCAATAAACTTTGGTCCACCGTTAGATCTCTCTCGCATCCCACGAAGCGAGATGACAGGATCGCAATTACATTCGGTAGTAATACCTTGTTAGATCCTAAGAGGTGTGCGAGCCATTTTAGCCGCCAATTCATAGAACACCCCGAGAGAGATATGGCTAAGAGAAGAATCGTGAGGAAGGTTCACGATCTCTTAGTCGAAGACGCGCCAATTATCTTCCCGTCGAGCAATGTTGCAGAGGCCGTCAGAAATGCTAAACCATCTAAAGCACTTGGCCCTGATGGAATCTCAATGTTGATGTTAAAAAATCTAGATGCACCGGGAGTTGAGTATTTAACTAAAGTCCTCAATTTGTCCCTTACCACTCTTGTGATACCCGAGGTATGGAAGTTGGGTAGAGTGGTACCAGTGTTAAAACCTGGCAAAAATGCGAGCCAGGGAGAATCATACCGTCCTATCTCCCTGTTGTCACCTGTCGCAAAGACACTTGAGGCACTTCTCCTCCCGAGGCTGACACAACATCTACCAGCTGCATCTCATCAACATGGTTTCCGCAAAGAACACAGTACCACCACTGCGTTAACTGCCATCACCTCACATATATGCCATGGCCTTAACCAAAAGAAGCCATGTGAGCGCACAATAATGGTAGCGCTTGACCTATCAAAAGCATTTGACATGGTCAGTCATGCAACCCTCTTTGAAGACATCGCCAGCTCAAGTCTTCCAAATTCCATCAAAAGATGGGTTGTAAACTATATGTGTGGCCGCAAGTCATTTGTGGAGTTTAGAAACAAAAAGTCAAAACCCCGTAGAGTTAAACAAGGAGTACCACAAGGTGGAGTTCTCTCCCCGATCCTATTTAACTTCTACCTTTCTAAACTCCCGGCACCACCTGAAGGAGTGGAATTAGTGACATACGCCGATGACTGCACAATGATGGCAAGGGGCAATAACATTGACGAGCTATGCGATAAATTAAATCAATACCTACGGGACGTTAAAAACTTTTTCACTGCCAGAAATCTGCAGCTTTCTCCAGCCAAATCATCGGCAACGCTCTTCACCACATGGACGAAGGAAGTATCGCTGGAACTGAATGTCTTAGTCGACGATGTAAGAATACCGACGAAAACCCGCCCCAAAATATTGGGAGTGACATTCGACAGCTTATACTCTTCGTCAGCACATGCCACCGTAACTTGCGATAAATTACGCGGTAGGAATAAGGTCCTCAAGTCACTAGCCGGCAGCACTTGGGGAAAAGATAAAGAAACCCTACTTGCAACCTATAAAGCAATTGGTCGGTCCGTGGCAAATTATGCTGCTCCCGTGTGGTCACCAAGTGTGAGCGAAACGCAGTGGAAAAAGCTCCAGAGCTGTCAAAATGCAGCCCTCAGAACTATAACAGGCTGCCTAAAAATGTCCTCAGAAAGCCATCTACATGAGGAGACGAAGGTCCTGCCACTTAAGGAACATTGCCAAATGCTAACTAGGCAATTCCTTCTGGGGTGTCATAGGAGAGATCATCCGAACCACCATCTAACGGAATTAGATCCCCCTCCACGACATGTTAGGAAGGACCTTCGTTGCTATGAGAGTGATATTAGACAGTATACCACCCAGCCACTCAATATCACCTCATACAGGGCAGCTCTGGAAGACATTCACAGTAGCATGGTGACATCAACAATATCCAGCTACCAATTGAATGTTATACTTGGTGGCCGTCCCCCACCCATTGCAGAGGAAGAGAGAAGTCTGCCTAGAACTATAAGGGTATTACTGGCACAATTAAGATCAGGTTATTGTAGTCGACTTAATTCATACTGGTCCAGAATTAATCCTACAATACCAAACACCTGTCCAGCTTGTGGTGAAAGTCCACACACTACCCAGCACCTCTTCCAATGCGCAGCAAACCCGACACTCCTAACTCCTGATTCCCTATGGACTAACCCAGTTGAAGCGGCGCGTCATTTGGGACTGGATTTAGAGGAGTCCCCTGATTTAGGAGAACAATAATGACATATCTTTTTTCATATTTTGATTACAGGTCACGCTGTTACAACAACAACAACATCGATGTACGCAAATTGACAAATTTTAAAAAAATTTTTTTAAAAAAACAATATTTTTTTTTTAATTTTCGAAATATATATCAGATTTAAGAAAATACTCCAACGCATCATGCTATTAAATTTTTTCAAAATCGGTCTATAAACACCAGAAATATCGCCAAAATTCGATGAGAATTAAAAAAAAAATTATTAAAAAACTGTATTTTTCCAAAAAATATTTAAAATTTCGTCAAACAACTGTGTTTAAAAAAAGAAGTATTTTGAACTGTATATCAAATTTTAGGAAATCATTCACCGCAGTACACTATTGAATTTCATTAAAATCGGTAAATCAATAACCGAGATATCGCCAAAGCAAAGAATATCGATGTTCACAAATTGACAAATTTAAAAAAAAAAAAGTTTTTTAAAAAACAGTATTTAAAAAAAAAATTGAATTATATATCAGTTTTTAGAAAATACTATGAGGCAACATGCTATTAAATTTTTTTAAAATCGGTATATAAACACCAGAGATATTGCAAAAGTTCAAAGTTCGATGAGAATTAAAAAAATTGTTTTTTTAAAAAATTTCATTTAAAAAAAAAATTTAAATTCGTCATCGAAGTTTAGTATTTTAGCGATATCTCGGGTGTTTATGGACGATTTTAACGAAATTGCATAGAGAAATTTCCTAAAATTTTGTGTACAATTCGTCTGGGTACACCCACCAGGAGCTCCACAAACTTGATTTCAACAGACAGACAAACAGACAGAGAGACGGGCATGGCTAAATCGACTCTCCTGGCGATTCTGAGTCGATGGGTATAATTTTTATATATATTATATATATATTTTTATATATTTTATAATTTTTTATCTTGGGTGTTTATGGACCGATTTCAATGAAATTCAATAGCTTGCTGCGTAGGGAAATTTCCTAAAATCTGATGTATAATTCGTCTGGGTACACCCACCAGGAGCTCCACAAACTTGATTTCAACAGACAGACGGACATGGCACGGCATGGATTCTGAGTCGATCGATTTAATTTTAATAGGGTCTAAGACGAATAATGAAAAAATTACAAACTGAATAACAAACTTATAATACCCTTTCACCTATTGGTGAAGGGTATAAAAAACGTTAATGCTTCAATCGATTTTTTTTACGTTTTACGCTTAGAAGCCCAAACTTCCGCTGCTAAGATATTGCTAAGTCTTGGAAGTTCAAAATCCGTAATTAGATTTTCCGAATTTCTAAGAGTACAAAAATTATTCGAGTTGAAAGTCGGTTTCAAAGGTATTAAAACTGATTGATTTTTGCCCTTTTGGTTTTTGAACCAATTTTTTTTGATGGTGGGTATAAAAAGGGTTACTTTTTTAAATAATACCTCAATTTTGAACACCCTTTACTTCAGAATTCAAAACGTTCTTAAATTTTGTTACTTAAGATATCGTGCAAATCATATTTCATATTTTAATGGGAGTATTCTCTTACTATAATATAATTAGTTGTCTGTCTAATTTAAATTAAACGTTTACATATCAAATAGCTAACAAATTTGAACATATTTCTGCCAATAAACAAATTAAAAAAAAATCTAAATATCTTGTATGTCAGGGAAAAGTTAATTAATTAAAAAAAAAACTCATATGCTCGGATATATTTAATACAAAATATAATAGAAAAATCATCATTAATTTGGCAAAGCACAAAATGTTAACGAAAATATATAAGAAATGGCATGATTAATGAAATAGTAAACGTTCAACCAAGTTATGGACTAAATGTTATTATTATTACAAAAATATTTAAAAAATATGCCCATATATTCAATAGGAGTAGAAACTACACCTAGAAATGAAATAAAACGAACACATGATTTTCGACTATTAAATGAAGACAACTTTTAATATTTCAAATTAATTTCATTACAAAAATTAGGCAGTTTTTTCTCACATTAAAAGCCAAGTAAAAGTTAAGTAATCAAAAATAATTAACATTTAATTACCAATAAAAATTAATAAAACAACAATAAAAGAAACAGCAGCAGATGAATAGAAAACACTCCCGTTGCAAAGGTTACAAAATTTTATTCAAAGAAAATTTCACATAAAAGAAGGGCTCAGCCGAAACAAAATTACATAAAAATCACATTTTTACTCGCGAGGTGGTCTGGCCTTTTGTGGCCTGGAGTTCTGGCGCTTTTTTGTTTGGTAGGAGATGATTATGATGGTGGTGACGTGGTAAGTATGGAAAATTAAATTTATGCACATATTCAAAATTAACATTAAATTGCAATAAAATGTATTATAAGGTTATAAATATGTATATACGAGTATTCGTTCCTTTTAAGTTCTTTCAATAATTCAAGTTAGAAAACTTCATTGTGTAATTGCGACCTAAAAAGTTTAAATGAAGTCCACGGGCTGGGGATTTGTATGTTGTTTAGTTTCGTGGTCATTCTTAAGATGGTTTTGTTGGGTGGTTCAATTATCTTACTTTCCCAAAATAGTATTTTATGTCCTTTAACATGTCATGGTTTCGTTGTTTGATTTGACATTTATGCTTGTATTTGTTTGATTTATGTTCGATGTCACACACACACACATCATCACAGTCATATCCACACACATATAAATAACAGACTTCGAAATCTAGCGCATTACAGTGGTAGCAAAAGCATTTGCAATTTCATTTTATTATATCGCTAGCTTAGAGTGCAAAGGTGCCAACTGCACTTTTTGAAATATTTCAGGAGAAACAAAAAACTGTTTAAAAAAATTTACATAATTTTTTAAATTTGTTTGAATGGAATTTTATTTGTTTCGATGTTACATACATATACAGTAATTAAAAAAGTAAAAACATTCTGGTCGTATCTCGTTGGCATACAGCCATCAACGAGCTATCATTTGTTCATGTGTCTTTACAGTAGACATCCGAATTAATCCTTGGAAGCAGCTCAAAATATACCGCACTCTTCCAATCCCACCAAACTTACAGCATAATCTTCTTTTGATGAATATCAGCCTTTGAAATGTTTTGTGGCGTTCATCATGCTTGGACCATGATAGTTTTTGATGGACGTTATTGCAAATAATCCATTTTTCTTCTCCAGTTATGATTTGCTTCAAAAACGGATCATATGCGTTGCGTTTAAGAGGCATATCACAAGCGTTTAAACGCTTTGTTAAATGAATTTCTTTCAATTCATGTGGGAGCCAAATATCAAGTTTTTTTTACCAAGAATCCAAGACGTCGTATATGGTTATGATTTTGGTATATTCAACTTCTCTCCAATCACTCGTTCAGTTACTTGATATCGTCATCATCAACTTCACTTGGCCGATCTGAACGTGGCTTATCTTTTAGTGAAAAATCTCCCGAACGAAATTTGACAAAACAACTTCGACACTGTGTTTCTTTTAAGGCTTTTGTGGAGCCAGGACGAATGCTTTCTCAACTGTGGACACTAACCTCCTCGTGGTATCACCTGGGGAACTATGTTAAAATCCATTAATGTAGTGAGCCGCAAGTTCTCCCATAAGAACTATAAAAATATAGGTTAGGAAGTTGGGCTAATAAACCACTCCTGAAAAAACAATTACCATGAAAAAGCTAAAATTAGAATAAAAACGGAAAATAACGTCCGAAACTTAACTGGAAAGACAAAGTGGAGGAAAATCTTTCAAAGCTAGGAAATTGGGGAATTTGCGAACAAAATTGGATGTGTACAGCCGTGATAGGAAAATTAGCCCCTACGGGCCGAGCACCAAACGTCATTTTCACATACACAACACGAACCAAGAAGAAAAAACGAACTAAAATACGAAAAATACTCATTTGTAGGATAACAGTCAATTTGCAACAACAAAACACATGCAAAAGAGAACAAGAAAATATTTATTTTTTCTTAGTCTCTTTATTTGTAAAATCACCAATACATTGATATTTCCTATGTTCTCTTTGTGCCTACCATTGGTGTACAGCAGGGGTACTCAACGAGAGAGCATTTGAAAATAATTATGTGTTTGTGGTTTTACATGTGTTAGTGTAAAAATAATCTTATGCAGCGTTACCGATGTGTTGTGTCTGTGAATATATGTTAAGAAGCCGATTGGTACTCGGCTCCTGAGTGCAATGGTTGAGTAAGGCTGGTGTACAGTTTCTAAAATGTTTTTCTCTATTGTTATTTAATGTTTAATAGCTGAATTCAATAAAGCATAACTCATAGTCACATATCCGTTTTCTGTATGCACTTTCCCTTTTCAATTTTTAGATTTTACGGGCATTTCCATGGAATATTCCAAGTCACTGTGGAAACTATAAGCAAAACAAATGTTAAATACAGCAAAAATTTATGACTAACGAACAACCAGCTCAGATAAGCAACAATCACATGTGTAAATGGCACTTTTGCGCACGAATTTCGATAGCTATGTACATGGCGCTTTTGCCCATCAACACAAAACCATTTGAAAAAAATAGTTGGCACAATTTTGTTTTTTTTTTTTCAAACGATGTATTTTTTAATTCTCTTTTGTTCTGCATCAAAATCTCATTTTTGTAAAAAAGTGCAGTTGGCACCTTTGCACTCTAAGCTAGCGTTATTGAATATTTATTAGAAAAGTAGAAAATTTCCCTCTTAACCAATCCCACTGTTGCCAAAAGTATCAAAAGGGCGCGTTTTCACTTTTTACCACGTGTTGAGTCAACTTTCGCTATTTTCAAGTCCAAATTTTTTTGTGGTTTATTTTGATTTATTACAAAAATAGTTTTCATATGAAATATTTTTCAGTTCATTTTCATTTTTATATTCTAAATCATTTAAATAATGACCAACTGACAGACAGACAGACAGACGGATGGACTATTTAGTCACTTACATATTTAGCTCATATGAATACGAGTATTATTTAAATAAATTTCTTTTATCCTTTGCGTGTAGAATCAAAACCTAAAATATTACTTTTAAATAGAAGAAAATGCAAATTACATTAATATTTTGATTAAATAATTAAAACTTATTCGTACACACCTCAAATGATTTATGTCTAAATACACATAACAACAGAATGCGTATGTAGTGAAAAAAATTACATATGTATATGGGCAAAAATCAAACAGTTTTAATTCCTTTGAAGCCGACTTTCAACTCGAATTATTTTTGTACCCTTAGGAGTTCGGAAAATCTAATTGCAGATCTTGAACTCGCAAAAACTTTTGTATACTGAACACAATATCTTAGTTGCGCAAATTTGCGCTTCTTCTAGGCGTAATTGGCATGCAAATTAAAAAAATGTTAAAAATCGATTGAAGCATTCAAGTTTTTCTTCATATTTCGTCTTCTTCTGCATTTGTTTTAACATTTGGACCCAAGTCGTTGTTCTATGAAATAGGCACCACACTTAGGTGATAAATCCACTTCCCTCTAAATTTTAATTTTGTCACTTCTAATACTACTTAATGGCTGCCTAAATTTGAAGCTCGTTTTTGCCACTTTTTAATTATTTTCGCATATTTTTTGGCCGCCTCAAAGAATTTAAAAAAAATAGATAAGGATTTGTAGATCTTTCAATTTCGCATCGTTTGATATATATCTCGTTAATGTGCTCTATATAGGTATAATATACGACAGATGTAAATTAAAGGAGTTTTTGAGCGTAAATTTTTCAAAATACCAGTTTTTCGTGGAGCACACTCGCAAATATGAATGAAAATTTCCAAACTGTCCGCGTAAACCGAGTTTTTTGCCATTTAGCACCTTAAAGCAAAAGCGCACCAAAAAATCATTGTTTGCTAAAATTGTATGAAGATTTTGAAAATTGTGCGAAAAAGTGCATATTGGTTTAAATGGTTTTAGAATGCAAACTGAGACAATATCACATAAGGCATGAAAGCGATGTCATTTATAACCGATTTGCATCAAAAGTTTGTCAAAAATCTCTTTATTAACTGATAACGCGAAGGTTTTATCTAAAAACATTTTAATGAAGCACATCGCGAATTTTGCTCAAAATTGATCAAAAATAGTATTAAAACTATTCTTTAATAAAGCTTTACCTCAGATTTGAAGCGCACCAAAAAATTACATGGATTAACGATTTTATGGACCAAATACGAATTTTATATCTTAGAAAAATATGCACCTATTAAACCTTATATTTAAATAAAAAATTTTTTTAAATTAAATTTGTCCATAAGTCAAGGCAGCAGAATTTCACTAAGACTCACATTTTGTCAAATTTCGCTACCATAATACCATGAAACGACAGAACACCTGAAAATATATAAATTGTGTCAAAATCGACATAAAACTAATAAAAATAAAATAGTTTTTAATTTTTTTTTTAGAAATTTTTGTTTTAACCGTCATAACTTCTGAACGGATTTTACATTTCCTATGCTCCCTTAATAGAACCCCGAAAAAAAAATTAGTGTGCGATCAAACAATTTTTTGAATTTTTTTATATCTGAAAATTAAAACTATTTGATTTTTGTCCATACCATACCATAAAAATAATTAGGATTTTTGTTTGTTCTCTTGTCTTTTAAAATTAATTAAGGAAATTGTAAAATAAAATTGTTTTATAACATTCAAAAGATATCGAGCCCTTAGATTTAAATAATCGTAAGCGACATTCCGTTAAATATCTCTTAAACTATTAGAGATCGCGTTGTACAGTAAGCATATTTTTCTATCTTTCTTAACTAGTTTTCGAATGTGTAAAAATCTTTTCGATAGGTTTATATTTACGAAAATTATACGGACCAATAGGTTTTACATACAATGGTGCTCAACTTTGGCTCAGTGTAGAGGCCACTGTACTTAAAATAGACATAGTTTTGAAAATTGGTCAAAAACTCCAACTACCCATTGGCCGATTTCTGCATATTGCGCTACAATCCGACCAGTAGCTTAAAAGTTATTAAAGTAAAACTAAAAAGCTTCACATACAATACTTTGCACCATAACTTCTAAACCATTTGGAAAAAATTTAATTAGTTTGTCGAAAGTAGCAAACTAACAATGAACAAAAATGTTATGCACCAAAACATTCCCCATTTTTGTTTAATAAAGATTTTTTATCGATCTACGATTCATAATTACGATCAATATTTTTCCGATATTCCCTTTTTACCCCTTAAATTTAAAAACCAAATACGTGTTTGATACTTCTTCAATGTTAATCAACCTTTCATTATACTATATTTCTGACTTCATTGGTTTTAAACATAATTGAAGTTTAAAAATAAAGAAAATACACCTGAATTATTTTCCCTTTTTTCCACTTTAGTTGAAACACATGTTTAATCTTAACCGATTGCGTTATAAATTTTGCTTCTATGTTAATTGGCTCAAAAGTTATATATGCTTCTAAAAGAGTAGCAAAACTCAGTTTTTATATTTTTTATCCCATATTTGTATCATTTTCGAAAAAGTTCCAAACACGTGTCCCCTTATTTTATAGCTGATTCTAACCCAATTTAAATCTTCTTACCTTTTTATTTTTCTATCCGATCCAAATCCAATTTAAAATTTGTTACTATCGATTTTAGTTTCGGAGGTATGACGTTACTAATTTTTCCCTTTTCTATTCTGTTTTATCCCCTTAAACGGTGTGTCCTTTAATTTTGAGTGCGATTCTCAAACCAATTTAATTTTCGATTTTTTCTTAGGAGGTAAATTGTTACCGATTTTTCCCTTTTTTACCCTCTTAATTGAAAAAAAAGTACCAAATACGTATTGATATTTGATATTGGTATTTTGTACTAAGCAATCGACTTATCTATAAATTTTATTTCTAGCTTTATTGATTTAAGTGATATAGAAAGATAAAGAAGAATGACCCTACAATAAATTTTTTTCTCGTTTTTACCCCCTAAATCAAAAAAGTACCAAAGACGTGTTTGATATTTTTGTCTTGTTTACCGTCTACGTTTTAAATTTTGTTTCTGTAATGATTGGTTCTTAAGAAACAAATGGGTTTGAAAAAGTACCAAAAACTTTTACTGTTTTTACCCCCTATTTGTCCTATCTGCCAAAAAGTACCAAACATCTGTCTTTTTGTAACTGATCGCAATGCAATTTTAATTTTAGTCCTATCACTTTTACTTCCGGTGATAGAGCATTACTGATTTTTCTCTTGTTTTTCCTTTTAACGGTCGAATTTTCAAAAATCTTTGCATCGAAAAAGGAACTCGCTGTCAAGATTTCAGTTTCCTAGCTTTAGCCGTTTGGTCTGGGCGATGATGAGTCAGTCAGTCACGTTAGAGTTATATATATATAGATAATAATAACTATTTTTATTATTGCAATATGAAACAAGGAAAGCCGGATTGACATATCCTGTATCGTCCGTTTGATCCCCATTCAACCTTATATTTGGATGTATCAAACCTTTATTTAACGCTAAGCTATCTATGTAAGCTATAAATGTGAAAGTGTGCAGTCAGACTGCAATAAAAATATTAAAGCTGGTGACGAAAAATATAGGAAGGATAGTCCTGATGATGAAGGCGTGAATTTTAATTCTATTCGAAATAAGAGCCAGTTGCTTTCAATGGACTAACTAATACCCCAAAAAAAAAAAAAAAATGTGGTGACTTAAAATATAATTCCAGCAACATGTCAGCCAGGTCAACTCCGCATATACACATATTTCCACGACATTCCAATTGGAACAAGTGGCAATTTAAAAATCTAATTTTGCGGATCTTTTTGCAACAGCCAGACAACTACTTCAGAGGGTATTCTTAAACCATCTCCAATGTACATGAAAAAGTCTTATATTATGCCGAAAACAAAATATTTGCATTTTATAATACGTACTTAACACCCCAATGTTGCCTATAAGCAACATTATCAAACAAACAATTTCAGGAAATCTCATCAAATCCTTTAATTTGGGGGTATTTGTTGCTAAGGTGTTAAGTTATCATACTCAGAAAACCGTAACAAAATAATTAAGATTTTTAGCATTTATAAGCAAAAGTTTACAATGTTGCCTGTAGGCAACAGTGGAGCTGAAAAGTTTAAATAAATAGCGACATAAAATAACTCCCCACGAAAGAAGTCCCCAAAAATATTATGAAATAATTCCCCAACTTTTGGGGTCTTATTTCATATGAAATAAATCCCCAGTTTTCAACTTAAATAACGAAACGAAATAACTTCCCAAATCCAAAAAAAAATAACTCCTTAAAATGAAATAAATTCCCAATTTATGAAATGAAATAAATCCCCAAGAAGTATTCAAAACATTTAATGAATTCAAAATATTTATAATTTTATTTAGAATAATTGAAAATTTCAAACAAATACTTGCATCGATTCGTCAACCTTTCGACGACAACATAAAATATAAAATTTCAAAAAACTTCTTCATAAAATAAAACTATTGGGTGAAACCAAAATTTTTTGAACGAAAAATACAAATTTTGAACCTCACCATTAGAGACGGGTTTAGACTTGGGTATTTACCCATTTATACCCACATTCGTACCCGGGTATTTATCTAATTTCGGGTAAATATTCATTTGAATAACAAATACTCGTTGTTACGTAGAGCAACAGAAATGTGAACAATTTTGAACACAATAATTTAGTTCACTCATTCTTAAGAATGAGTTTTGATGGGATACGGACAGCGACAACGATTACGATTAAAGGTAGAAACACAATTGGGACGAATGACTAATTTCGTCCAGCACGACGAATTCGGATTTAAAAATTCGTCTTGTAAATTCGTCGATTGAACACATTTGCGACGAATAAACGTTGTTGACGCCATTTTTGTTGATTTAATATTTGCACAAATTACTTACACTTTCGGACATATTGCGCACTCACAACATTTGGAATTTTTTTTTTATTTTATTCTTTTATTATTACACAAGATTATTGTATTTAAATAATTTTATTTGAAATAAATATTTTTTGTTTACATTTTATAAGGTAACCACATTTAACAAGAACACATATAATTTCTAATATTTTACAACAGAAATATATATACAGCCACTCTAATCCAGTTTAGTCGTCGTTCGTCTGCGTATGAAATGGAAATAAACCTATCGCACTGTTCGATACGCACGACGAATTTCGTCGTACGCATCAATTGTGAGCACACTCATATAAGCCCATATGTTCTATTTCTAACGACGAATATTCATTCCGAAAAATTGGTCGTTCGTTCCAATTGTGTTTCATACTTTAATTTAAAAATTATTTCATTTGTTATAAAAAATCTAGTTTATAATAAAAAATTAAATACTTTTAATTTATTTGATTTTTTCTTTATTCTGATATGTACCCACATTTTGGATAAATACCCAAGTGCTTCGGTAAAAACCTGGGTATTTACATTTAAATACTTAATATACAATTTGGGTATTTACCCTTGTCCCATCACTACTCACCATCTCCGATTTTGTTAAAATTTTGTGTACACATTCTTCTAGATCAAACAATTTTTAGAGTTTTTTTTTAATTTTGCTTTTGTTAAGATTTTATGGCGGTCTAAACTTGTTTTTTTTAATATTTTGTTCAAAATATATCCAATTTATAACTTTTGATATGGTTATTAGATTTTTATGAAACTAGACTCATATTTTAGCGTATGTCCTTTAGTTTTATGTTCTTTTCATAAAAAAAAAAAAATTCCCTTGTATTGGAGAAGATCAACTATGTCATTAACTCAAAGATATCTCAAAAATCATATCTTCCATTTTCTTTATCCTTCTCTCAAATATGAATTATAGTGTAGACATCGCTCAAGCATTTTTGGGAAGTTATTTCATTTTCGTTTTGCGGACTTATTTCTTTGGGTGTTACTTCATATATATATTTTTTTTGGAAGAAAAATGTATAAAAAGTACATTATAAAATTAAAAATTATAAACAGCTCTAAAAGCGGTGCAGAAATTGTTGACACCACTTTTTTCAGTGCATACAAATGTAGAATTAAAAACAGAACCTATTTTTTATATGTCTGCCCTTGAATTTATATCAGTCTAACTAAAAATTCTAAAATATTTAAATTTTCTTACGCTTTGTAATAAACATTTAAAATCTATTATAAAAATTAACTTGTTCTACAACATCAAATTAAAATCATTTAAAATGTAATAAAATTTAGTTTCTTAACAACAATAAAATAAATTAAATTAAATAATAGAATATAAGATGTAAAATAACACAATTTTAAAACGGCCTTGTTGTAATCTAAAGAGATTAACCAAAACAGTTCTGGCGACCATATACATAATTTTTAAATTTATATTTTATTTTCATTTGTCTAATAAATATTTGTATAATTTTAATTATGTTTATTAAGTGTAAACTGAAATAAATTCTAAAACAAAACATCAAATGAAAACTGAAAAATAGCAGGGACCGAAAATAATAATTATTCTTGAATTTTCAAAGAAAAAAAGCAATCATATGGAAATATCGCAGAACTAATTTGAAAACATCATTTTGCTTGTTTTCCACTATATTTTCAGAAAATGACATGCTTTTTAAATTCTTGATTTTTATTATTTTTTTCAAAAATAATTTTTATTTTACGATTTTTATTTTTTTTTTTTTGTCAAATATATTTGTCAAATTCTGACAAATATTTTTTTTGGCAAAAATATTTGTCAAAAATTGATTTTTATTTTATTTGTCAAAAATATTTGTCAAAAATATTTGTCAAGGTCTGACAAATATTTTTTTTGGCAAAAATATTTGTCAAGATCTGATTTTTATTTATTTTTAACAGAAATAATTGTTATTCTGATTTAAATTTTTTTTTTGTCAAAAATATTTGTCAAATAAAAAACGCAAAAATAAAAAAATCAATATATATTTAAAAAAAAATTTTAAAATTTCCCATAATCCCATTTTGAAAATTTCCCTTTTTTATGGGAAATTTTCATAATTTCCCTTTTTATGGGAAATTTTCAAAATTTCCCTTTTTTATGGGAAATTTTCAAAATTTCCCTTTTTTATGGGAAATTTTCAAAATTTCCCTTTTTTATGGGAAATTTTCAAAATTTCCCTTTTTTATGGGAAATTTTCAAAATTTCCCTTTTTTATGGGAAATTTTCAAAATTTCCCTTTTTATGGGAAATGTTCAAAATTTCCCTTTTTTATGGGAAATTTTCAAAATTTCCCTTTTTTATGGGAAATTTTAAAAATTTCCCTTTTTTATGGGAAATTTTCAATATTTGACTTTTTTTATGAGAAATTTTCAAAATTTCCCTTTTTTACGGGAAATTTTCAAAATTTCCCTTTTTTACGGGAAAATTTCAAAATTTCCCTTTTTATGTAAAATTTTCAAAATTTCCCTTTTTTATGTAAAATTTTCAAAATTTCCGTTTTTTATGTAAAATTTTCAAAATTTCCCTTTTTTATGGGAAATTTTCAAAATTTCCCTTTTTTATGGGAAATTTTCAAAATTTCCCTTTTTTATGGGAAATTTTCAAAATATTCCTTTTTTATGGGAAATTTTCAATATTTGACTTTTTTATGAGAAATTTTCGAAATTTCCCTTTTTTACGGGAAATTTTCAAAATTTCCCTTTTTTATGTAAAATTTTCAAAATTTCCCTTTTTTATGGGAAATTTTCAAAATTTCTCTTTTTTATGTAAAATTTTCAAAATTTCCCTTTTTTATGTAAAATTTTCAAAATTTCCCTTTTTTATGGGAAATTTTCAAAATTTCCCTTTTTTAGGTGAAATTTTCAAAATTTCCCATTTTTACAGAAAATTTTTATAATTTCCCATTTATATTAAAATTTTCAAAATTTCACATTTTAAAAAAGAATATTCAAAATTTCCCTTTTTTACAAGAAATTTTTAAAATTTTCCATTTTTATGGAAAAATTTCAAATGCTACGTTTTTATGGGAAATTTTCAAAATTTTAATTTTTATTGAAAATTTTTAAAATTTACCGTTATTATGGGAAATTTTTAATTTTTTTTAAATCGTGTAATGATTTTTTTATTTTTGAGTTTTTTATTTGAAAAAAAAAAATTTAAATCAGAATAACAATTATTTCTGTTAAAAATAAATAAAAATCAGATCTTGACAAATATTTTTGCCAAAAAAAATATTTGTCAGAATTTGACAAATATATTTGACAAAAAAAATAAAAATCATAAATTAAAAATTATTTCTGCCAAAAAAAAATAAAAATCGTAAAATAACAATTATATTTTGATTTTTATTATAAATGTCATAATTGTAACGGTCCCTGAAAAATAGAACTCATAGGCTAAGAAATAAGTTTATTTTGTAAGAAAATTTTACATTTTGAATATTAAAAAAAAGCTTATGCGACAGAGCTACAACAAAAATGTATACATAAAATTAATGATTCACATAATTTTAAAAACAAATTGATTGTTTTATTTTAGATGATTAAGTCTTAAATAATTTGTAGGAGGCTGCCAATATTAATTAACAAAAAAGTTTATTAGAACATTAATATCATAATTTTTTTAATACCACCTCCTAATTCATAAACAAAAAATAAAGATATGACATTCTTATAAAATAAAATTTAACTGAAAATTTGGTTTCCTAGACAGTTATGTCAACGCCACGGCGAAAATGGTCTGAAAAGCAATTACCAGCAAGTAATGAAAGCATTCTGATTAAAGCCATCCAAAAGCATTCTAATTAAAGCCAAAATAAAAACATGAATTAATGAGACTTGAAAAAAGGCAGTCAGATCCAGAGATAAATCTTCAGAAACTTGCGTAATAACCAAATTCAGTTACTGATTTCCTGGGATAATCCGACATTTACCGACCAGGTTGATGAGGCCAACCTGCTTTATAAAACGGCTTAAAAGTCTTCAGTGTCGAATGCTATTCCAGCACTGATCTTCGAAACTAGCTAACCTTTTACCATGTCGGTGAATTTCCTATGTGTTCCCCAAAAAGAGTAAAATTACAACCCAATTTCTTCTCCACTCTCCAAAGTAATGCAGAGTAGGGTGAACTACCATTTAGCAAAATATTTGGAGTCTTATAAATTACAAAGTGATCGCCAATTTGGATTTTTGGATTTGTCAGTAAAATAGTAACGTTTCATTCACCGTTTTTCCCAAGGCGTTTAAAAGAGTGTTTCATGGTGGACATCTATCAAAACTTGTTGCTTTTGGTATCAGTAATAGCTTCTCTCTATTTAAATTATGCTTTCTCAGGGATCGCACTATAAGAGCTCTTGTAGATGAGATCTTATCAAACGAGCTTAAGATCAATTTAGGGTTAATGCAGCAAAGCTCGCTTCTTTCCCCTAGTCTATTTCTTACACTCATTAATGAATAATGATAGTAATGATATTCAGACCTAAATCGGGTCTTTTACAGATTGGAGCTATGAGGTATGAATGAACATGAATGAATTATTAAATCGTGATCTCGAAAGAATTTTTGAATAGCGTCGCATAAATAGAGTCAACTTTAATGCACACAAGACACAGTGCTGTATGCTCCAAGTATGTCTCGTTTTCTTTGAATGAATACTTCACTTCTCCTAAATATCGACAGCACCTATGGCCGGAGCTTCAAAGTCTCTTACAGAGCTTTTCGAATGATATCGACCGATTCTCATAAAATTGTACATACTCTTCCAGCATGCGAAATAGAACTTCCCGGACATGGGTCAATTGTCTTAGAATTTCGTACGGATTTAGAATATATATCCATTTTGGCTTTAAAGGTAATATTAAGGAAATTACAAACGGAGTGACAACCGTAATATATACTCCATTATTTTTGAAGGTGTGTATAAATTGAGTGAACCATATTCCGTCAGCATAAAAACTAAACTCATAGCAAGGGTAAAGTCTGGGCGTTCGCTTTTGTACGTCACGTATGAATTTATACGTCACCCGCCCCTTGTCACAGTCCGTCCAGCACCAAGAATCAGGCTGTTCTGCTAAAAGCAACTTCATTTCCTTAATCTAAGTTATCAGCAGAAAGCCAGTCCCACTTAAGAAGAGGCAACCCTTTTTTAATCTTATAGGTTGACCGCACAGCGACTTGCCTTTAAGTCAAGAGGAACCACCCAGTAAGACCTGAAGAGCATCATAGAAACAGTCCGACATACTGGCATAGAAGCGAGCATAGCAACTCTCTGACATGAAAGCACTTTGTCTCTACCTGTAACAGTCAGAACTGTATTGTACCATACAGGTGCACCATATACTGCACAGGCAACAAATAGTCCACCATATACAGTACGCACAACACGCCTGCTCATGCTCCAGTCGCTTCTAAGGATCCGACTAACCATAAACTCAACGGCACTCAGCTTGTCATTTACACGAGAAAGATGAGGTGTAAAGCTCATTCTCTCGCCCATCGTTACTCCCAGATATTTGACCTCAGCCACATATCTGAGACTAACATCGGCAGATCAAATGATTGAAGGACCAGAGCATGCTAAGCTGCCTTTCAGTAGCGTTATCATGGTTTTGTCAAGGAAAACCTAGACTCCCACACTCGTACCACACTCATTTACCATTTGCATGACCAGCTCTTCCAGTTCAATACTAGATTGACCTTCGATCAGAATAAGCAAGTCATCCGCCTATGCGGATTACACAGCTTGTAAGTATGTCTGAGAGAAGCCAACAGTGAATCCATCGTGTGCAACATCCTTTCAAACCGTGTCGGTGACAGTAGTAACGCAAGCTCTCCTACCTCTGAAGTAACTACTCCGCAAATAACGTTCACGACAACCAGTACTACGAAGTCTATCGAGAACTTTATCCCACGAGAGATAGTCAAACTAGCCCTTGAAGTCGACAAATAAGCCAAGTTCATACTTGCCAGAAGACTTCCTAACACAGCGTTTAACATACATCTTCGCATCTTTTATGGATCTCCCCTCCCTAAATCTAAATTGAAACTCGGAAGGTGCTTTGTAGCTGTCTTCCTTCAGTCGCATCGCCATTATCCTCTCTAGTACATTTCCAAGTACTGAGAGAAGAATGATGCCACGATAAGAGCGAGGATTACTCCAAACTCTATCGGGAGACTTCAGGAGGACAACCATTTTGGCACATTTCCAAATGATAACCGATTGTCACAAAATTAACTAGACTTGCTGGAATTCATATAAATATTATTTGAACTAAATAGTTAGTTTATCATTTATTATCATTTAAGTGACATCTGTGTTATTTAGATGGTTCCCTAGAGCAAGATTTATATGCAAGCTATATTTAAAGGTGGACTGTATGTACTAACAGTTGATATATGTGACTTGGTCTATGAAAAGGTAACTTAAAATTTCGAAAAATTAGCTAATTTTTCGAAATTTTGTTTTTTAGCCATAAGCCACTTTTTCATAGACCGGGTCACATATAGTTAGGAATCACAAACGAAATGACAATCTCAAGACCCCATTATTTTTGATGATGGGTATCAAAGAAGTAAAAACCTTTTTAGAAAAATTAATTAGTCATTAGCTCGAAGAAACATAAGCGTAAACTTTCTAACAAGCTGACGACGCTTGACGCAGGGGGGAAGAAATAATGAAATTCTTAATTACCAAAACAACAAAGGCGCTCCACAGAGTTGCTCAATATGGAAACAGTTTCCCTGTGGGTTTGCGGTTGTGGTACGGACATAAAATTGGGGAACAGAGATCCAAGCATACAAAGTCCCATCCACAGTTCACTATTGCCAGCATTGAGAAAGTCTAAAGAAATCAAGAATAAACTGGCCGCCCAATATTGTAAATAGGCGCCAGTTAAAGGGGAGGGGTGGATAGTTCTTTGTAGAGCACTCCCTCTAAGCCTGTCTGGTATGGGTATTTCTACTGGAGATAATAATAATACCATCTCCTCCATCATAGCCTTAGAGTTCTTTGTGGGTAAGGCCCTGTATCACGACAAGATGACTGCTCATTGCAGAGGAAATGGTCTAAAATTAGAGAATAGTCTAAAATTCTTAAATTTTTACAGCAGATCCGAAAAACGTGTGAGTCAGAAATTGGAACCAATTGCTTTTATATTCGTTCTAAAATGCAAAAGTGGTTCTCAAGTCCCAGCAAATCAAGAAACGGGCTAAAAAATATAAGATTTAACAATAAAAGTCGGTTTCCATGTGTATGGAGAGCAATCCACTTCAATATGAGAACTTTACATATAGAAGATTTCAAAAATTAAAAAGTGTCCGAAGTTTTGAAAATTTTAAAATAATTTTCAATTCATTTTTAATCAAGTAACACAACAAAAAATCTATTAAAAAGGCTTAATGCGTTTGTATGAGTATAAAAAGAATATTACTGAAGTTTATTAAAAAGCAAAAACTGCGTGAGTTGATTACCTCATCGCTACAATGTGTAAATTGTTGTTATTTTTATATATTTTTTTTACCAAAACTAAAACTAACAGCCAAAACATTTGTTGTATTAACAAAAATAATTTAAATTATGATGATCATCATTCTTTCTAGCATTCAACTCAAATTCTAAACGGCTTCGAAAAAAAAAACGCACTGAAAGCTCTAGAAAAAACGCACAACAAAAACTGCGTGTGATTTCATTGTTTCTCTTTTTATTTGCGCTAGAGGAACGGACACATGAAAGGAAGGACGGTCAGAGCAGCATAAATATTTAGACGATCTCTAGCAGTGGCGGTAGCGGTTATACCATCATTATCGTCATCAACAGTCCGGAAAAAAAAACAAGAACAATATTTTAATTCTTCTAGTTTTTGGTTTGTTGTCTATTTTAAAAGCTTTTTTCGAGCTTGTTGTTGGTTTCTTGAGAATTGTTAAGATCTTCTAATAAAAACAAAGTTTTGTATATTTTGTGTAATTCTGACAGTCTCTTTTAATTTATTTTCTCATGTAAAATTTAAGTGATCGTGTGCGTTTGTCTATTTGATTTATTGGCAACGCATATTCTTCTATTCATTTATGTATTTCTTAAGACTTTTAGTTCTTGATGTTCTTCCGAATGTAATGATCTCGTGGAGAAGGAAATAAGAGCAAAACTGGTATGACAACATTTTAATTAACGATCACTTTTGAAAGAACGAACTAAGGAAACGAGTTTATTCGAAACGATCAAACAAAAAAATGTGTATCGTAGGTCATACGCACAGTGACGAACTACGAGTATATATAGTATATAGGAGCTTTTCATAGATGACAATCAATAGTTTTCAAATGTTTAAATAAAAAGAATTTTAGAGCTTATAGTGTCAAAATACAGATGATGATAATCTGAAATATGCTATACCTCATATTTAAAAAATGTACAGTTATGTGACAATTTTAATATGGCGCTAGATCGAACTATATTTCCACACAAAAAAATCCATAAATGCACATGGGTGTCCCCGGATCATAAAGCCGGAAACCAGATCGACCACTTAGCAATAAGTAGGATGTGGAATGATTCATTGCTAGATGTGGGGAACAAGAGGGGCGCATATGTTGGCAGCGATTATCATTTGATTATAGCTGAGGTTCGGCTGTTGAAGTTGAAAACCAATTATCAGCAGGAGAAGGCTTGATGTACAAAAACTGAAATCACCTGAAGTTGCAATGAGGTTCTCTAACTCTTTGATAAATAGAACAGATTCTAGCGATATCTTTCTCCACCAGAACAAAGACGCCTACAAAAACAGCCATTATTAAAACTGCTGCTAGTGAAATAGAGTATAAAATTAAGTCTAATAAGTCTCGGATCTCTAGTAAAACATGACAGATAATTGAATATAGAAGACTAGCCAAAAGAAAGTTAAATGATGCCAAAACCTTGCAAATCAAACAATAAAGACAGTGCGAATATTAACAACTAAATCGTGAAGTCAAACGAAGTCCAAGGGAGGATAAGTGGAGATGGGCTAGAAATTAAGGCAAAGAAGCCCAAACAGCCAGCGAAACGGGACGATCAAAGGACCTATATCGAATCGCGAAGAAAATTGCTGGCCATAATTACTGTAATTCAAAGCCACTGATGAATGAGCAGGGCGATTTGATCTACTTCAAAAATCAGCAGATGGAATTGTGCAAAGACTACTACAAAAAGTTACTATCAATCAATCCGACTGAATACTGTAAAATAAGTGATTGCGATCCCAAGCATCACACAAATAACGATTTTTATATAA